>OZ010790.1:277882976-280282976 GCA_963932465.1 Maratus speciosus | reverse complement strand
TTTATTTCATCACAGTATTGCTGAAAGATGGATTTTCAACATATATATGTGTGTATATATATCCCTGTTCTCAAACAAATTATTTAAAAATTATTCATTTATGTTTAATAAAGCATATATATATTGTTTATACACTTATAGAAAATACATATAGTAAATTTTATGATATTATGTCAATAATGTCTAAAAGTAAAGAACTTATCTAATAGAATGTAACGAAAAATTTAACATCTGGTGTAATGACAACAAAATTTTATAATTGTTTTACTTAATTTGGATGAATGAAAAAAGCTTACATGTTTATATTTTATTGAAGTACAGGTGAAAATGTCACAAAGACATTCCTACCTCAACAACCACTGAGTATGTCACATTCACACTACAGATGATTTTTTTTCTTTTTGATCTTTCGGGTTTGATTTCAGATGGTAATGAATTAATTAGTTTTGTTAGAAGTGTCATTGCAGTCAGCATATTAGGCTCACTATTTTTTTTTATATAATTTGTTTTGATTGACTCGATGAACAACAATATTTAAAGGGACCATTTCATGACTTTAGTTATTATTATCGTCTTAAGATATTAAGTTGATATTAAAATTTTTAAATGCAGTTTATTTATTATTTGAACAGTTGAAAGTATTTTTCAATAAGAGTGGGCTGTTGATTTTAAGTCGGCTGTTGAGCAATGTAGTGTTGGTAAAGGAACTGGTACTATTTAATTTAATTTTTATTGCTGTAAATAATATTTGTTATTTTATTATTGTATGTATTATATTTAAGCAAGAGTAGAAATACACGATATCGTAGTCATTTTAGTACATCTTAGCATGAAAAGCTTCAATATTTATCGTTAAACATTCACATTTTATGAAAATTTTGTTAAAATTGCTCATATTTTCACTATTTTTATTTTATAACTATTGAAAAGATATTTTTACGTACAATTAAAAAAAGTAATAACAGCCTGCCTTCGGTTAATAATAAATTTTTGATTAACACATTATTTTTCACAAAATTCTTGATTTTAAGAATTCACAAGATTAAACACACTCTTAGCATTTAAACATGACAAACAACAATAAATAATAATCTGCCTACACTATTTGTCACATATACATTATTTGAAACTTATTTAGGGATTTTATATTGAAATGACTTTTTTTTATGCAGTCTTTGAATATAGATCTGTCATTAAAAACATTTTTAAAAAATTTCAAAATTTAGATATTTTTTTTAATCTTAAAAAATATTTTACTTGTAATCACCTTTAATTTCCTTGATCCTGTCTTAAAATGAGCTATAAACATACCCAGTTTCATTGAAATTTGTGACAGTGAATTAAATGTCTTAGGCGAACTGACATGGAATGACTCTGCTTGATTTGATTTGAAATACGCCTCAAAATATTTTTAAATATGAAATACTGCTAAAAACACCCAAAATCCCACTACTTTTATTTCAGAATCAGGTAAAGGACACCTTTTAGTATATCCCCCACAAAAAATAAATTTAATAAAAATACCGCCTTTTGTTAATAATGCTATTTTAGTTAATGCATTATTTTTCATAAAAAAATCACGACTTCGAAGATTAAACATTTTTTTAGACACACTTAAAATGTTATATAAGCGTAACAGTATTTTTTTTTCATAAAATACGTACCCTATATATTATGCATAAATTATTTGAAGATGATTTGTGGAATAGATATTGAAATATGATCATATTTATGTCATGCTACATTTGAAAATCGAGCAGTCAAGAATGCCAACTGATGGCAGTTTTTCAAAATTTTGACAATTTTTTTCTCAGAAACTATTTGACCAAGAAGTAAAAAAAAAATACTGGGAATCATATCTTAATAAAAGGAACAAACACACGCAGTTTCATCAAAATCTGTGATGGTGGGTTACATGCCTGCCTGAACTGACATGGAATGACCCTTCTTCTATCTTTACAAGAAGAAAGTATTGGATTCGTGAAAAATTTCGACTTCCGGTTTTCAACGGATTTATACGTTTTAGAATGCCCAGAACACGATTTGATGGTTTTTAGAAAATGTCTGTCTGTGAGTCTGTCTGTCACTCTGTCACTCTGCCACTCTGTCTGTGAGTCTGTATGTGACAAAAATTTTGTGGGCGCTCTATCTCAAGAAATAATGCACGGAATTTCACAAAACTTCATATTTAGTTAGACCTTGATATAAACTGGACCTGATTAGTTTTTGGTGAAAATCGACCAACAGGTGGCGCTGCTATGCGGCATTTTTCACGATTTCTGCAATAGCTATATCTCAAGAACTACTGCACGGATTTTGATAAAACTTCAGATTCAGTTAGTCCAAGATATAGTTTGGTGCTGATTACTTTTTTGTGAAAATCGCCCAACAGGTGGCGCTGGTATGCTGCATTGTTCATGATTATCGCAATAGCTCTAACTCAAGAAAAAATGCACGAATTTTCATCAAACTTCAGATTCAGTTAGTCCCTGATATAAATTAGTGCTGTTTAATTTTTGGTGTAAATCGCCCAATAGGTGGCTCTGCTGTGCTGCATTTTTCACGATTTCCACAAGAGCTGTATCTCGAGAACTATTGCACGGATTTTCATCAAACTTCAGATTTAGTTAGTCCTTGACATGAATGGGCGTATAAATTAGTGCTGTTTAATTTTTGGTGTAAATCGCTCCACAGGTGGCGCTGCTATGCTGTATTTTGTGCGATTTCCGCAATAGCTTTTTCTCAAGAACTAATGCTTGGATTTTCAACAAACTTCAGATTCAGGTATACCTTAGTATAGTTTAGTGCTGTTTACTTTTAGTGTAAATCGCTCAACAGGTGGCGCTGCTATGCTACATTTTTTCAGAATTTCCGCTATAGCTCTATCTCAAGAACTAATGCACGAATTTTCATCCAACTTCAAATTCAGATATACTTTGATATGAATTGGTGCTAAATCGTTGTTATTTCTTGTACTATTTAAAGGATTTAATTGACGTGATTTATATAGAAGAAAGTTTTGTGATGACCACAACATACTAGTTTTGTTTTGTTTTCACGTTTCGCGGCGATTTTTTGTCAATTGCTTTTCTGAAATAAAAGAACTCTTTTAATAAATTTTGCTACTGCCATGATTAAACTGAAATTGTAAGAATACCAAATCGGTTCCTACGTCGATGTCAACGATGTCGCTGAACGTTTTAATTTTAATTTTGGTCGAAAGAAAAAGCAGAATAATTCAAGGTTCGCTTCGTTAGAAACCGAAGCGGGCGTAGCCCTATGAGTTATGCCTTCGATTAAAAACATTTTTTAAATGTTCTAATGAAAAAAAATGGGGCCTCAAATTGTGAACCTTGGGTCTCATCTTTATAGGAAGCCTCCATAAGCCTAAAAAATGTTTTTGAAATAGAATTTAAAACCTCCAAAATTTCTTCCATCTGTCTGGACTGTTTTAAAAAGAATGGTGACCATAAGAAGAAACTACCCATCTCTTTGTTTGAAGGAAATGGTGATAGAAAGTATTTCCGTTCCAGTAAAAAAGAAAATAATAATTTTTAATTTTTCCTGTTTTGAAATCTGACCGAGATCATTGATGAAAAAGAAAATTGAATGAAACATAAATTAAAATATCATTAAAAAATAATTTTAAAGGTTTACAAATTTCATTATTTGGCTGAAGGATCTGTAATAGCTTACTACTGGGACCATTGGGGATATGGGGGGCGGTCGTTACAGCCTGCCTCCCCCCCCCCAAAAAAAAAGCGAGCTGAAGAATTAAAGAAAAAACTCATAGAATTTAAACAATGGTTTGATTAAGATTAGGAGGTTCACCACCTAAGCCACCTCCGTTCCGGGAAATACTTCTTGGAGCGGTCTTGATTTTCGAGCGGAAAAGAAGGAACATTCAAATGCTGGCTTTTTTTTTCGGGTGGGGGGGGGCTTTTGTTTTAACCCCCGTAGGCCAATACGTTCGGGATGCGGAGAAAACGAAGATAATTATTAAAGTTCATATTTTTAAGCCTTAAACGCCGCAATCAGTTCGAAAAAATATCGTTGTTTGTTTCCTTTGAAAAAAAATAAAATAAAAAAGTCCGTTTTTGCGGTTGACACGTTCGCCCCCCACCCCGTACGAAATACTTCTCCATGCCGCAATATTAGGTGTACCGACAAACAAAAAATGAAACCGTTTTCTTTTCGACAGTGTAATCGGTTTTCAAAAATACGGTTTTTTAACCCTTTCAAAAATGCGACCGCAGGTCTTTCCGCGCCTCCCGGAGACGATTTCTTTTTTCTACGTTAAAAGTAACTAAACGTCTGTATTTCGACACGATCTTTTTAGAGCATCTTGCCAGGCTTGATTTACATCACATATAAAAATTTCGAAACTTTCGTACGAGTAGAAGTAGTATTTACAAAAATAATAAAATATGAGAAATTTTGTATGAAAACGGCAAAGCGGTGTACGGTGGGAGATTTACCGATTCTGGCCAAAATTATTTTTGGCGTCAATATAGTCGCATCGCCATGAATTGAGAAATGTTATTAATATTCACTATTGAACGAAAAATGTAGCGTGTAGCAGTCATAATTTCGTTACAGGGACATACGAAAGTATTTCATTACATTACGGCCTATGGGGAAAAATCGTTTGCGGTGGTTTTTAATAATGTTTCATATTTCAAACACTTTGAAATTTATATATGTCGTAGGCTAATTGAGAAATCCGGCTCTTTGCAAAGAGCCGGGCTAATTGGAGAATCCATCTCCCTTTTTCCAATTAGCTTGATATTTTTCAGGCTTATTGCAAAGAGCCTAGAAAGAGTTAGGCTAATTGAAAAATGACCACTTATTATCCGATCAGGGTGATATTTTTAGCTCACAGGCTATCAAAGCCTGAGAGCTTATGTGCCCGCCGATTCTGTATGTACGTGTGTACGTACGTACGTACGTATGTACGTAACACGATAACTCTTGATAGAAATATCCGATTTGCTTCAAATTTTTTTTCTAGGTTCATTCTGATAAGGTGCTTCCCTGATTAGTTTTAGGTGTTCATTGGTTAAGGATAAAAGGGGAAAAGGGGGCTAGTCAACCCAATTAATTTATATAAATGGGTTTTTCATGCAGAAATATTCGATTTGCTCCAAATTTGGTATACCGGTTTATTGTGTTAAGGGCTTCCCTGATTACATTTGGAAGCTCATTATTTAAGTATAAAGGGGGGCTACACCCCTTAATTTAGATAAATCGGTTTTTCATGATGAATTATTCGATTTGCTCCAAATTTGGTATACCGGTTTATTAAGTTAAGGAGCTGCCTTGATTAGATTTGGAGGTTCATTAGTTACATATAAAGGGGGGAAAGGAGGGGACTATCCCCCCCGTAATTTAGATAAATGGGTTTTTCATGCAGAAATATGAGATTTGCAATAAATTTGGTATACCGGTTAATTATGTTAAGCAGCTTCCCTGATTACATTTGGAAGATCATTATTATGTATAAAGGGGGGAAAGGGGGGCAATTGCCTCTCCCCTTAATTTAGATAAATGCGTTTTTCATGTAGAATTATTCGATTAGCTCAAATTTGGTATACTGGTTTATTATGTTAAGGAGATGGCTTGATTATATTTGGAGGTTCATTAGTTAAATATAAACCCATTTACCAAAATTAAGGGGGGGGGGCTAGCCCCCCCCCCTTAATTTTGGTAAATGGGTTTCTAATGCAAAATTATTCCATTTGCTCCAAATCTGCAATACCGGTTTATTATGTTAAGGAGCTTCCCTGATTAGATTTGGAAGTTCATTAGTTAAGTATAAAGGGAGGAAAGGGGGGGCTAGACACCCCCTTAATTTAGATAAATGGGTTTTTCATGCAGAGTTATTCGATTTGCTCCATATTTCGTATACCGGTTTATTATGTTAAGGAGCTTCCCTGATTAGATTTGGAGGTTCATTAGTTAAGTATAAAGGGAGGAAAGGGGGGGGGGTAGACCCCCCTTAATATAGATAAATGGGTTTTTCATGCAGAGTTATTCGATCTGCTCCAAATTTCGTATACTGGTTTATTATGTTAAGGAGCTTCCCTGATTAGATTTGGAGGTTCATTAGTTAAGTATAAAGGGAGGAAAGGGGGGCTAGACCCCCCTTAATTTAGATAAATGTTTTTTTCATGCAGAGTTATTCGATTTGCTCCAAATTTCGTATACCGGTTTATTATGTTAAGGAACTGTCTTGATTAGATTTGGAGATTTATTGGTTAAGTATAAAGGAGGGACAGGGGCTAGTGTCCCCCTAATTTAGATAAATGGGTTTTTCATACAGAATTATTCGATTTGCTTCAAATTTGATATACCAGTTTATTACGATATGACTTCCTTCATTTGATTTGGAGGTTCATTGGTTAAGTATAAAAGGGGGGAAAGGGGCGCAATTGCCCCTCCCCTTAATTTAGATAAATGGGTTTTCATGCAGAATTATTTGATTTAGTTTAATTTTTTTTCAACCGGATCCGAACTTGAAGGTTCCATTTGAAGTCAACCCGAAAACCGACCACAACCAGGTTTCGGATTGAGTTCAATTAGAACTTTCAGGTTCGGATCGGGTTGCCGGTGGACAGAGATTATTTTGTCTGGTATGCATCGGGTTATAGTTCTTTGGGATATTTTTGTCGGTTAAGATTTGGTTCGGGACGGGTTTCAGGTTGACTTCGAATGGAATTTTTAGGTTCTGGTTGCGTTGCGTGTCCACGGAAACTAATTTGTCTTGTTCGGATCCGGTTATGGATCTTTGAAATATTTTTGTCGGTTATCAGATTTGGTTCGGGATTTCGGGTTTTTTCAAATGGAACTCTCAGGTTCGGGTCGGGTTGCATGTAGACTGAAATTATTTTGTCTTGCTCGGATCGGGGTACGGTCTGTTGTAATTACTTTTTGGGTTTGAGTAGTGTTATGCGTTAATAAACCTAATAAAAAGAAAATTGCCCAGTTAAACTGATGGCATTGGGCTCACAGGCTATTCACACTAATTGTATATTATACTCTTATTTCAAAGAATAATGCCCCTCGAAAAATAAATGAAGGTATTAGTCCTCGTTGCCCCCCTTTCTACTTAACCAAAGAACCTCCAAATCTTATCAGGGAAGCTACTTAACATAATAAACTGGTATAGCAAATTTGAAGCAAATCAGATAATTCTGCGTGAAAAAACCATTTCACTAAATTAAGGGGGGGGGGGTATTAGCTCCCCCATTTCTCCCTTTATGCTGAACCAATGAACTTCCAAATCTAATCAGGAAAGATCTTTATTAGAATGAACCTAGAAAAAAAAATTAAACTAAATTAGATAATTCTGCATGAAAACACATTTATCTAAATTAAGGGGAGGGGAAATTGCCCCCTTTCCCCGCTTTTATACTTAACCAATGAACCTCCAAATCAAATGAAGGAAGCCATATCGTAATAAACTGGTATATCAAATTTGAAGCAAATCGAATAATTCTGTATGAAAAACCCATTTATCTAAATTAAGGGGACACTAGCCCCTGTCCCTCCTTTATACTTAACCAATAAATCTCCAAATCTAATCAGGGAAGCTCCTTAAGATAATAAACCGGTATACGAAATTTGGAGCAAATCGAATAACTCTGCATGAAAAACCCATTTATCTAAATTAAGGGGGGGGGGTCTAGCCCCCCTTTCCTCCCTTTATATTTAACTAATGAAACTCCAAATCTAATCAGGGAAGCTCCTTAACATAATAAACCGGTATACCAAATTTGGAGCAAATCGAATAATTTTGCATTAAAAACCCATTTACCTAAATTAAGGGGGGAGGCTAGCCCCCTTTCCTCCCTTTATACTTAACTAATGAACCTCCAAATCTAATCAAGCCATCTCCTTAACATAATAAACCAGTATACCAAATTTGAGCTAATCGAATAATTCTACATGAAAAACGCATTTATCTAAATTAAGGGGAGAGGCAATTGCCCCCCTTTATACATAATAATGATCTTCCAAATGTAATCAGGGAAGCTGCTTAACATAATTAACCGGTATACCAAATTTATAGCAAATCACATATTTCTGCATGAAAAACCCATTTATCTAAATTATGGGGGGGGGGATAGCCCCCCCTTTCGTCCCTTTATATGTAACTAATGAACCTCCAAATCTAATCAAGGCAGCTTTTTAACTTAATAAACCGGTATACCAAATTTGGAGCAAATAAAATAATTCATCATGAAAAACCGATTTATCTAAATTAAGGGTGGTAGCCCCCCTTTCCCCCTTTATACTTAAATAATGAGCTTCCAAATCTAATCAGGGAATCTCCTTAACACAATAAACCGGTATACCAAATTTGGAGCAAATCGAATATTTCTGCATGAAAAACCAATTTTTATAAATTAAGGGGTGGGGGGACTAGCCCTCCTTTATCCTTAACCAGTGAACCCCAAAAAATAATAAGGGAAGCACCTTATCAGAATGAACCTAGTGCTGGGCAACATATAACAATGATATGTTCCCACACCTTGTTGGTTAAATCAAAGTAAAATTGCGTAATTTGTTATTTCTGTTTGTATAAATATTTTTTTATAAAATATAATTATGAGTGTAAAATTATAATGTTTATATATTTAAGTAAAATAGGAGTGTAAGTTCATACAAAAATTATTAAGTTGATTTTAAATATTAAATATATATTTAAAAAAAAAAATTATTGTATTGTAAAATGAATGTATAATGTTGAATATAGTTCGGATCTCAGATAACAACAATAGCCAGACGCCATGGTGTCGTTTTATGACAAGCCAGTGGAAAGTGGTGTATAATTAGAAATCGTAAAATAATAAAAATGTTGGAATAAATTTATGGCCTTAATAAAAGTGTCGGGATAAATTTATGGCTTTTCAGACCACCCAAACTTTAAGGCATATAATAATATTAAAGTATATGTAAGGGGCCATTTGCAGACTGTTAGCTAATAGGTCCATCTAAGGATAATGCAATATTTTCTCATATCCAATAAGGGAGGACTAGACAAATAGTTCCACCCACTGCAAGAGTTGGTGTGCCAGAAGAAAAAGGTTTGAAAAAGAGAGTCTGAAAAAAGATGTCGAAGACGCAGGAGCTCTCCTGAAAGCCCGTGCAATGAATCCAGAAAGACCTAGTAATGCCCAGGCGAGATGGACATATCGGCGTGAGCCTAAGCAAGCCTAATTGAGGATGTCTTCCTGATGTTGAAATAAAATTGATTGTTCTACTGCGATCCGTAGCTATGCATCCTGCCATCCCGATACGCCGCTCTGATAAGAAGCTGATTCCAGATGACATATGGATATGATCCTTAGCAACGCGACAACTCTGAATTTGATGAATAAAGGCCACCATCCCGTATATGATATAAGGTATTACCTTAATCTTTTTCTTTTACCACTTTAAATTATATGAGAAATTATAAATATCCTTTTATGATATTTTATGGTAGAGAGCAATCTGAGATCCAACAAAACCAATAATTAAATATAATTAAGGTAATTTAAAAATGAAAGAGAATTATTCTTTTTTGCAAAAAGAAAAATATATAATAATAAGAGTAAATGAAAACATTGTCTTTTTTTTTTAAAGATTAAATATACATGAAATAATGAGCAGCGAACAAAAGTGTTGCTTTTTTTTTTTTTTTTTTTTTTTTTTTTTGAATTAATATTATGTGTTTCTGTATATAGTTGTGTTCAATGTAAATAAAATATTTAATCAAGTTTTTAAAAAGTTTCTGTAATTATTTAATTGAATAATGTTTAAGGTGTGTCAACTTATTTTTACAGCTTAAATTTTAGTTTAATTCATAAGTGGAAGAGTTCGTCTAAATAATTCACAACGCAAACTCTTAATTTTATTCGTAATTAATTAAATTTAATAATTACAGTTTTACGCGGATTATAATTTAATGTTATTAATTATACGCGTTGCTCTTCTACTAGAATTACGTAATTACGATCACTTATGTTATTTGAATTTATCTAAGGTATATAAAATTATATACCAATTTACTATGAGGTTGCTTGGATGATTTGGACCAATTAACAATTTTGGATGTAAATTAAATAGGAAATAAACAAGTGTAATTATCTCTCCAGCATCCCCCTCATTTAAAGTAAAATGGTGCTATGACTCAGGAACGTTCATCTGAGGTCATTAGAAATAATAATAATAATAATAATAATAATAATAATAATAAAGGAAAATAAATTTAAGTATTATTTTAATGTCACAATTTTAAAGATATTGTAGGTATGTAAGTTTAATTGATTAAAATTTTATTAAAATTAATTTTATTATTGTAACAATAATGACACACATATAATAATTTAAATAAATAAAATGAATAATATATGTTAACAATAAATAAAAAAAAAAAAAAAAAGAAATGAAAAAAATAATTCTGGGATTTATAATAGGTAAATTTAGGAATTACAATTTTTTTTTTCTCTCTTTTCTCTTTTGGTTGGATCTCAGTTACCATTGAGAAATAATGGCATTCGCATCACAGATGACACATTTGTAAAAATAAATTTTTTTTATATACTGTATAAATAATAATGATAAGAATAATGAGTAAAATTTTATAATATGACTGGTATAAAAATGATTGAAATGTCAATAGATCATGATTTTTTGATATTGTATCAAGGTGATACAAAAGAAAATTTATGAGTCGTACTACGAAGTAGTGGTACAATATATATAAGTAGTGTGGATTTGACAGTTCAACGGCACCTGCACGCCTGCACGCTCCCAAGGTCAAATGAAGGTCATTCATTATCGTACTATAAGACGATAACGAAAGTGTAACGCGATAAGCGAAGGGGGAAAATGATAACGGAAGTGCAGTGCGATAAGTAAAGGGGGAGATAAGCGAATGTTGATAAGGATTTTTTGAGATAAAAGTTTTTTAGCGTAGGATAGCATTTTTTAGTGAGAGAAAGATTACTTTTTAATGAAAAGTTTTCCCGGAATTTTTAAAACAAATGACGTTTAGTCAATAAATTTTAGGGGGAATTATTTTTTTTTTTATTGGGACCCACCATGACCAACCCGTTTTGTTTAATTTAGAATTTCATCGGAACAGCATTTAATATTAAAAGAATAATGCTACTTTGATAAATTTCACATGTATTATATATCAGTTTCACATGTATTTAGGGGAAGGATTTTTCAGCGGGGTGATTCTTATCGCCAGGAAATTGTAGGACGATAGCGCGCGTTAGGTTCAGTGATAAAAGTCGAGTCTTTAAATGAATTTATATTTGAGAATCTCATCTACCGATGTTTATAAACAAATGGAATTATTTTAGGGCATGTTTTCTAATTTTTATAGTGCATATTTTTTAAGGAACGAAATTTAACACACTGTTCTAAATTTTCGCATTAATGTTTTAGAGAATATTTTTGCAAAGAACATTTTGGCATTAAATAAAAGAAAAATAACTTTATAAATGTAATTTAAAAAATTGATTTTTTTATGTTTTCTCCAAGTTTTTTTAAACACGTTTTTAGATAATTAATATATTTTTATAACACGTACCCTATTGAAATTCTTATATCAATTATTAATAGCATTGAAATAAAAATAAAAGCATACATTATTGAAATAATAAATCAATTTAAATAATAATAATAATAATAATGTTACGTTTAGCTCAAAAGTAACTGTAAGAAAGTTACGCATAGTTTTCTATAGGACAATATTTTTCTTTTCACACATACTAATTAAATTCTAGTATCAATATTAATAGCATTTAAATAAAAATAAAAGCACACATTTTTGAAATAATAAGAAGATTAAATAATAATAGCATATACTATTAGGATAATAACGTCATTACAATAATGATAAAAGAAATGTTACGCTGCGTTCAAAAGTAACTATAAGAAAGTTTCGCATAGTTTTCTATAGGACAATCTTTTTCTTTTCACACATACTAATTAAATTCTACTATCAATATTAATAGCATTTAAATAAAAATAAAAGCATACGTTATTAAAATAATAAGAGGATTAAAATAATAATAGAATATACTGTTAGGATAATAATGTCATTACAATAATAATTAAAGAAATGTTACGGTGAATTCAAAAGTAACTATAATAAAGTAACGCATAGTTTTCTGTAGGATAAAATATTATTGCATTTAATGAAATTTTAAAACTTTTATGCGAGGACCTGATTCTGTTAGACTTCAACTTGAAAAGGGAAAAGCATCGCAATTTATATAGCAAAAATCTTGACTTCGAGTCAGCGAACTTGAATCTTTTTTTGATAATGCATTGCGGATTGTGGATAAGAGAATGTACTATAAGTAATTTAATGCATTTTCTAGAAAATTGACTTAAAGGAAATTTTACAAAATAAATTTTTAGCATAAATATCGAGAAAATAAAAATACTCTGTTTAAATTTGTTACCCTTTGCATAGGAGAGAGTTTTTTATTAGTAATATGTAATTTTTCAAACAGTGAGTTAAAGATTTTCAGTGTCTCCTTTCAATTTAGGGGAGTAAACCACATGAGTTCGTATGATAATTTTGACTCACTCAAGTTTAGGGACTGTTTGCTGTCAAAGTGAGGATATGTGATAAGAGTATTTCCAATTGTTAAAGAATAATTAAAAGCACTTTCTCGTAACTTCAAGTTTTCATTAATTTTAGAATGATAACATTAATTTTCTCATAAACACATATTAGTTCATTTAACGCAAATTAGTTTGCTTAAACATTTTTAAATTTTATTCACCCACACTACCTCTTTTTCAACATATTAAACAATCACTCAAAATTCAAAACTTGCTACTTATTGAAAGAAATATATTTAACAAGGAATTTGTGTAAATATCGAAAGAAAAAAAAATATTCGTTTAACTGCTATCGTAACTAAGCAATACGTGCGTGCGAATTACTAATAATATATAAGGATAGGGAAATTTATGAAATGGGAAATAAATAATAATAATTGTGTATACTAAAATTAGTGCATTCAAAACTTGCTACTTATTGAAAGAAATATATTAACAAGGAATTTGTTTAAATATCGAACGAAAAAAAATATTGATTTAACTGCTATTGTAACTAAACAATACGTGCGTGTGAATTACTAATAACATGTAGGGATAGGGAAATTTATGAAATGGAAAATAAATAATAATAAGAGTGCATACTAAAAAATATCATTTTTAAAACTAAACAACATCCATTTAGGATAAAATCTATAATTTTTGAAATAAACTAACACAAGTTTCAAATGATATGTAAAACATGTTAAGAACTTTTAACTCTTTACTCTATTTGCATATGGGTTTAATAAATGAATCTTATATTTTATGAAAATAAAAAGAAAATAGAGATTTAATCACTTATGCTTTATTTAGTAGAATCTGATGTTAACAAAGGTTTTAATTTATTTCTAAAGTTTAGACAGCACACACATTCAACGTTCAACCAATTAAAGCGAAAAATAAATTTTATGTGAGTGAATGAGCTTAGAGTTAGATAATATATGAATTATTTAAAAATACAATCATGCATAAATAGCTTTTATCATTTGTTACAAAACTTATTAAAATCTTTAATTTGTTAATACCCTATAAAACGACCAAACTTTTAAATTATTCAAATATATATATATATATATCATCTAAATTACTTTTAACATAATAACTTTATGCTTATCATTTTTAACAAATTAGCATAACCTACATTTTAAGTTTTCGATTAGGTTCGATAAACTAAAATGTGTATGCTATAACAGCTATGAACTAAATGCATAAGAAAAAATTAGAATACACATACGCTTTATATATTATTAAATTAAAAACATATAAATTATACTAACGTTATACGGATACATCTGCAAACATGTCTATTTCTCCAGGTTACTTGAAGAAGAATGCTTGATAAGTTCTTATCTGATGATGTTTCAAATCACTAGCAAGTTCAGACATAAGATATGACTCATTGATGGATTATCGTCACCAACAGATGACGTCACTGAGAACTTAGTATAATTCGCACACAGTGTAATCTATCATTAACTTCATGCATTATCATTTAATAAATATATTTTTTAATTAATTTAATTTCAATTCATATATTTGCGAATTTACTATTATTTATAGAATTTTGTTCTTCTTAGTTTTGTTATTTCAAATATGCTCATATTTGTATCTAAAACCCCATGCAAAGCATCTATGTGTGAACTTTTTTGACATACACTTTGAAATAGAGATGTAGTTAAAATTTTGCTAAGTTAACACGTTACGTAATAGAGGTTACGTGATATCCTATCTAATCACACTATCTAGGCAAGTTTTGCTATTTTGGAATTATCCAAATTAGTTACCAGGCTTCTCATTTTATAATAACTACACTAACCATTAGTCTTATTGTTTAGTCATATAAATATAATTTCTATCGTTTTTGATTTTCAGTTACTTACTAGCATATAAACACCTTATACGTATGCTATATTAATTCTGATATAGTTTAGGGCATATAAATTTTATCTAATTTCCCAGAGTAGATTTAACTATATTCGCTAACTTCCATATAAATATATTTAACATCGATCATATTACGTAATAGAATTTTTCCAATGTTTCTAGAAGTAGTAGGTATTTAATTTATGATTAATTACATGTGAACTTTTAACTGAAATTAAGTGAACACTTTTCAGGAATACCCTATGATATTTTACATATCAAATTTCAAAACTACCACTTTATATATTAACTATATGCTATTTACTCTTTTTGCTCAAGTTAACTTTGCTATTTGACAGAAAATTCTTCAATCATCAAGCGATTCAACCTTCTCATTTTCAAAGTTATTTATATAACATACTAACTATATATCACACATAAACATTAACATATTAAGAATACTATAGAAAATTAAATATATACTGAATGAAAATTTCAAACATGATTTAATATAATTAAACACAACAACAAACTGGAAATTAAGAGATTAATGAAATATATATTTGATAATAAAAATGAATTTCAATTATTACATAAAAATTTTACCACCAAACAAAAATACATAAATTGATAAAAGTATTATTCCAAAGTTTACAAAAAGCTTAGAAATATTTTCAACTTTTCAAAAAGATTGTATTTCCAAGATATCAAAGAAAAATTAACTATCAATGAACGAATACCACCTAACATGCATATACTATTCCACTAACATACAACAAAAACACTTTTTGGTAGCCAAATTTGGCGATATTTCGACATGTGTAGCCAAACTAATGAGAATGTAAGACTATTCTTAGTACACAATTTTAGCAATATATAAGCAATGGACTCAACTTAACTTTACCATTTATCATATAAATTGTCTAATCACCTAACGATTTGAACTTCTCATTTTCAAAGTTATGTTGAATTTATAAGTAATTATCAAATAAATATTTTATATATATATTTTACACAAGTATTAAATAAAATTAAATAACTAATTATCTATAACTTAACGCTGAATAAAAATTCCAAAAAACATTTAAAATAATTAATCACTTAAAATAATAATAAAAAACAAACATAAAAATAATGAACGATCAATATATATCTATCTATATATACATATAAGTTTAAAAAAAAAATAAAACTTAAAAAATAATAAAGCTTAATAAAAAAGTTTTGAAAAATAATTAAAAGTTAATAAAAAAAACTTTCAAATATTACAATTAAAAAAAAATTATAATTTGATAAAACCATTCACAAAAAAATTACAAATTATCAAAAATTTAATATATATTTATATGTATATTTGCAAGTCAAGAAATTTTAATACATATGTATATATATGTACAAACATATATGTATATTACGTTTTGAAAAAAAAAATTACAAGTCTTTAAGAAAGTTATGAAAAATTTGCAAATTAAAACAAAGTTTAAAAAAAGAATCATTAGTTAAAAAATATACACACACACACACACACACACATATATATATGTGTGTGTCTGTGTGTACTTACACATATATGCATATATATATATATTATATGTAAATTATTTATATATGTTTCTATTTTTCAATATTTCTGTTTTAACTTTTAAATGAATACATTTCACTATCCAATTACTTATCCTAGTGACCGTTTATTTACCCATCAACAAATCAACCAACCAACTGATTTACATAGTAACCATCCGTTTAACCTAACAACAATTTACCATTTATATGCAAATATTTTAAGAAACTATGAAATACATTATAAATCGGATAAAAAAAACAAACAGAGAAAATCAAATAGTTTATGTCTTAATTTGAATTATTCCTTTACTTATGTAAGTTAAGATTTGGAAATAACTTATATAAAGTTACTATGCTAACTTGTGTTATCAATATATACTAACTTAATAATTTTTATAGGTTTAATATGATAAAGAACGCGTCTTGTAATCTCACAACTATATCCAGCTAACTTTAAATTGTACTATTAAAAATTATGCTTAGAATTCACATATGTTATTTAAATCCTTCAAATCATAGAACGTAAAAAAAACTTACAAATTATACATAAATAAGCTGTTCTTACCTAAAAATCCGCCATACTTCTATACTCAACTTGCGCGAAATAAAACCCAACCTTCTGCTATGTTTGCCACAAAGGGAAAGAATGATAACGCATCTTTTATCTGGTAAAACCCAAGACCACATGATCACCCTTATCTATGACGTCACTGATGAATCATACTGATAAGGAGTAGATAATTTTTTTAAATTACTATGTTAGATTTTGCAATTAAAAGCTCTAATTCCTAATTACAATTAACACATCTCATATAATTATTTTTTTTAATAATTAAAATAATAATTTAGTTAGTCTATTACAAATAATTATTTTTAGTTATATTATTTAAAAACATTCATATGAAATCATGTATAGCAATTTTAAGACATTAATTTTTATCATTTTATACTTAAGTAAAACATTCTCACCTAAAAATCCAACACACCACTATACCTAACATAGGTGAAATAAAAATCGACCTAGTACCATGCTTTCCGCAGAAGAAATGATTAATAATGAAAGCGCTTATCTACTAAGCTAAGATCACGTGATACTTATTGCTATCTAAGGTCAGAGAGCTTATCTAATCTATGATGTTATGGGAAATCCCCAGTCATGCTCATTTGTGTTGCCAATTCTCACAATACAAATATTTTCTGATAATAGCGTTGCCACTTTTCCATAAAAATAGCTTATCAACTCTCTTACCTCAAAACAGATCTTATCAATTTGTGTTTATCCGTGACGTCATCATAAAAAAAACGTTAATCAAATTATTAATATCTTTCATAAGTTTGTAATATATATAATTTGTAATATTTTTCTGCTAACTAGGTTTATAAGTATTCCGACTTAAAAATCTCTTTTATAGATTAACTATGAAAATCAATTGTCTTGTCAAACCTTTTACTATTTTCAGTTCAACTTAGTGTCATGAAATATATCAGCAAAGCTTAAAATTATACTTTTTAGTTATCTTACTATTGTAAATTATTGTTTTTGAAATCTATTAAAATTTGAAAAATGATTAAATACTCTAACATTATAATTTTACATTCATTTCACAATATAAATACACAAAATTATACTTACCTAGAACCAAGCACTTGACTGGAGCTAAAACACGTCCTTATTCTAAGCTTCCCTAACGAGAACTGATTGATAACATGCTTGCTTGCTTATCACTTTGAAAATCATGTGACGTCACTAGTCACCAGTGCGCATGCGCGAAGATGTCACGTGATAGATTGTTGATAAGATAAGGTTAGCTGATAAGAACTTATACTATCATTCATTTACCTCTCAGACTTTGTTGGAAACGGTTGCTGTTTGCTCTCTGAAAATATTTTTAATAACTAAGTTAGATGATAAAATTTATTAATTAGTTAATTTGAATTAATTATTTTTAATAGACTAATTGAATTATTCTAAAAACAATTAGAGAGTGTGTTCATTACAAATAGAAATTTATGTTTTCATCTAGCTTTGTCATTAAAAATTTTACACGTGTTATCATTTCCTTTGAGTTAAATGATGCCTCACTTCGGTTAAATATAACTAAGTTTATATTTAGTTTCCATATAGGTAAAAATCTCATTTTCAAACGTTTAAAAGTCTTTAATTAAACTCAAATCTATAATTAATCTTTAATTAAACTCAAATCTTTAATTAAGCTTAAATCTTTAATGAATTTTTAATCTTTAATTAATCTCATATCTTAATTACACTACAAATTAATAAGGTAATATTAATTACGCTACACATTTACTAAAAGAATCTGCTTTAAAAATTAAAATGTTTTAGTATTGAATTAAAACCCTTTTAATTAGCCTAAATTAGCAATTAATAATAAATGTAATTTGAAAAATTGATTTTTTTCTCCAAGTTTTTTTAAACACGTTTTTAGATAATTAATATATTTTTATAACACGTACCCTATTGAAATTCTTATATCAATTATTAATAGCATTGAAATAAAAATAAAAGCATACATTATTGAAATAATAAATCAATTTAAATAATAATAATAATAATAATGTTACGTTTAGCTCAAAAGTAACTGTAAGAAAGTTACGCATAGTTTTCTATAGGACAATATTTTTCTTTTCACACATACTAATTAAATTCTAGTATCAATATTAATAGCATTTAAATAAAAATAAAAGCACACATTTTTGAAATAATAAGAAGATTAAATAATAATAGCATATACTATTAGGATAATAACGTCATTACAATAATGATAAAAGAAATGTTACGCTGCGTTCAAAAGTAACTATAAGAAAGTTTCGCATAGTTTTCTATAGGACAATCTTTTTCTTTTCACACATACTAATTAAATTCTACTATCAATATTAATAGCATTTAAATAAAAATAAAAGCATACGTTATTAAAATAATAAGAGGATTAAAATAATAATAGAATATACTGTTAGGATAATAATGTCATTACAATAATAATTAAAGAAATGTTACGGTGAATTCAAAAGTAACTATAATAAAGTAACGCATAGTTTTCTGTAGGATAAAATATTATTGCATTTAATGAAATTTTAAAACTTTTATGCGAGGACCTGATTCTGTTAGACTTCAACTTGAAAAGGGAAAAGCATCGCAATTTATATAGCAAAAATCTTGACTTCGAGTCAGCGAACTTGAATCTTTTTTTGATAATGCATTGCGGATTGTGGATAAGAGAATGTACTATAAGTAATTTAATGCATTTTCTAGAAAATTGACTTAAAGGAAATTTTACAAAATAAATTTTTAGCATAAATATCGAGAAAATAAAAATACTCTGTTTAAATTTGTTACCCTTTGCATAGGAGAGAGTTTTTTATTAGTAATATGTAATTTTTCAAACAGTGAGTTAAAGATTTTCAGTGTCTCCTTTCAATTTAGGGGAGTAAACCACATGAGTTCGTATGATAATTTTGACTCACTCAAGTTTAGGGACTGTTTGCTGTCAAAGTGAGGATATGTGATAAGAGTATTTCCAATTGTTAAAGAATAATTAAAAGCACTTTCTCGTAACTTCAAGTTTTCATTAATTTTAGAATGATAACATTAATTTTCTCATAAACACATATTAGTTCATTTAACGCAAATTAGTTTGCTTAAACATTTTTAAATTTTATTCACCCACACTACCTCTTTTTCAACATATTAAACAATCACTCAAAATTCAAAACTTGCTACTTATTGAAAGAAATATATTTAACAAGGAATTTGTTTAAATATCGAAAGAAAAAAAAATATTCGTTTAACTGCTATCGTAACTAAGCAATACGTGCGTGTGAATTACTAATAATATATAAGGATAGGGAAATTTATGAAATGGGAAATAAATAATAATAATTGTGTATACTAAAATTAGTGCATTCAAAACTTGCTACTTATTGAAAGATATATATTAACAAGGAATTTGTTTAAATATCGAACGAAAAAAATATATTGATTTAACTGCTATTGTAACTAAACAATACGTGCGTGTGAATTACTAATAACATGTAGGGATAGGGAAATTTATGAAATGGAAAATAAATAATAATAAGAGTGCATACTAAAAAATATCATTTTTAAAACTAAACAACATCCATTTAGGATAAAATCTATAATTTTTGAAATAAACTAACACAAATTGCATTATTTTTCTTTTATTTAATGCTAAAATGTTCTTTGCAAAAATATTCTCTAAAACATTAATGCGAAAATTTAGAACAGTGTGTTAAATTTCGTTCCTTAAAAAATATGCACTATAAAAATTAGAAAACATGCCCTAAAATAATTCCATTTGTTTATAGACATCGGTAGATGAGATTCTCAAATATAAATTCATTTAAAGACTCGACTTTTATCACTGAACCTAACGCGCGCTATCGTCCTACAATTTCCTGGCGATAAGAATCACCCCGCTGAAAAATCCTTCCCCTAAATACATATGAAACTGATATATAATACATGTGAAATTTATCAAAGTAGCATTATTCTTTTAATATTAAATGCTGTTCCGATGAAATTCTAAATTAAACAAAACGGGTTGGTCATGGTGGGTCCCAATTAAAAAAAAAAAAATAATTCCCCCTAAAATTTATTGACTAAACGTCATTTGTTTTAAAAATTCCGGGAAAACTTTTCATTAAAAAGTAATCTTTCTCTCACTAAAAAATGCTATCCTACGCTAAAAAACTTTTATCTCAAAAAATCCTTATCAACATTCGCTTATCTCCCCCTTTACTTATCGCACTGCACTTCCGTTATCATTTTCCCCCTTCGCTTATCGCGTTACACTTTCGTTATCGTCTTATAGTACGATAATGAATGACCTTCATTTGACCTTGGGAGCGTGCAGGCGTGCAGGTGCCGTTGAACTGTCAAATCCACACTACTTATATATATATATATATATATTCATATATATAAATTGTTGTTTCTGTAGAAAAAGACAGATATTCTTCTGTTAAATGAAATTATAATGTTTTTGTATATGCGTGTATTATAAATATTTTAGGGGTATTTATGTGTGTAAAAGAATAATCTACAAAACAACTTCATCTGCTAAGAAATTTTTTTTTTAAATTTTAGTGCTGTTGTTTTTATGTATTTATGCAATTTAGAATATTTTCATACATATGTTGTAATATAGAGAAAATAGTATGAGATGCAAAATATTCTTTTAAGAGGTATAGGATCTATAGGTATAGGATTTTTGAATTGATATTTTGAAAAACTATACATTGATTACTAATATTTGTTAAAAATGACTCAGACGCTGGATATAGATACACGTATTAAGTTAGTGTCACCATTTGACAATAAAAAGAACAAAAACATTACATTTTTCTTAGATGAATTTGATAATATTTTGAATTCGAAAGATATACAGGAAGAAACTAAATTATTAATTTTAAAGGCTAAAATTACTGGGGACGCAAAACATATTTTAAGTAAACAGATTGAAAAATATAATGAGACCAATTATAGTTTATTTAAAAATAATTTGGTGGAGTTATTTGGTACAAAACTAAGCTTCCTTAATGCTCAGAGCAATTTCCTAAATTTAAAACAGGCCGCAAGTCAAACGATAGAGGATTTCATTTTGGAGTTTAAAAAGGGTGTAAAATCTTATATCGAAAGTGCAGGCGAAAATGTGGATAATAAGGAAGAGAATTTTATCGAAATCTTAAAAATGTCGAATTTTTTAAATGCAATTAGACAGGATATTGCACTAGATGTTCGTAAAAATGCGCCCAGGTCCTTCAAGGAGGCATGCGAGTTAGCAAAACTTATGGAAAGTGCGTATAATGAATCAAAGTTTGAGGAAATTAACGCAATAAATAAAGAAAACAAAGATCTTTATGAGAACATTATAGAATCAAGTAAGCAAAACAAAGAGCTAATCGAGAAATTAAAAGGGGAGATTGAAAAACTAAAAAAATCAAAGAAAAAAAAAACCATGCAATTAGAGATGATAGTGTTCCGCGGAATAAGAAACTCTTTAATAAACACAATAATTATCAGGGTCCCCATTTCAATAACAATTTTCATTATAATGATTATGAACGATATTATAATGATTACTACAATTCCTTTAATTACCCGACGCATTATGGGATGTATGATTATTCACAACCTAACTAGAATTCGGGAAATAGGGATTTTGGATATATTTATGAGAATTATGATCAAAATGGTTATCAATTTGAAAAGCGCAAAAAGAAAAAAAATGGGCAAAGAAAACAGCGAAATCGGATCAAGATTCGGGATTTTCAGAGACGGAAATCGATAAAATAAATAAAACAATCGCAAATATAACAAATGCAGACAAAGATAGTCTGCCAATTATATCACTAAGTATACAGGGCGTCAAAATACAAGCTTTATTGGATACTGGAGCTGCCGTTTCCCTTTTATCACCTTCTTTATTAAAAAAAATTAAAGATACGAACGTCAAAATCAAATATTTGGGCAATCAGATCCAAATTAAAACTTTAACGAATTCAAAGATTTTTTTTAAACAATGTGTAAAATTAACTTTTCGATTAAAAGGTATATTCACAACAGGCACATTTTATGTCACTAATGATGATTTTGATAGGCAGTAACAAATGTTATTAGGGTACGATTATCTCAAAGAAAATCATATGATTTTGGATTTATGCAATAAAACCTTAAAATTTAAAAATCAAGAAATTAACTTAAACGTTGCAAGTGAAGTAAATAATTATGAAGTGAATAACATTACGCCATGTAATTCAGGGGAACATTCAAATAAAATTATGTTTGCCATTACTAAAAATAGAATTTTTCTCCAACCTGAAGAATCGAAAATTGTAAAATTAAAATGCCCAGAGGATATAAATATGTCAGATGTGATTATTTTTGACCCCATTCAAGAAAATAGTAAATTTTCATGCGAGACTTCGTTACACGAAGTTCAAAAAAATAATAACATAAATATTATAATAAAGAATAAACTGTTAGAAAAGTTAATTATTCAGAAAGGAACTAAAATGGGGGAAATTATAAAGAACTTTGAGTGCAAGCAAGATGACTCAACTGATAATATAGAGAAAGGGTTAATGGGCAATGTTCATACATTTTCAAAAAGTTATCAAACATTGGGGCAATCAGCGTTTGTCGCACCAAGTTTACAATTGAATCATGAATTTCCGGTACAAGCTAAGCCATATAAATTGCCTCAGGCAGTAAGACAGTATGCGAAACGGGAAATTGAACAATTGTTACAGGCTAAAATTATAGAGAAGACTGACTCCGAGTATGCTTTTCCAGTTATTTTCGTTAGAAAGAAAAATCCGAGTAATAACCCGAATGCAGAACCCAAGTTTAGAATGGCAACGGACCTAAGACTATTGAACCAAATTTTACAACCGTACACTTATCCGATGCCGGACGTAAAAGACTTATTACAAAAAATAAGCGGTAAGAAATATTATACGGTGCTAGACTTACATAGTGCATTTTTTCAAATCAATTTAAAACCAGAAGATTGTAGAAAATTAGCTTTTATTACGGAATTTGGAAAACATATGCCGCTTCGTTTAGCTTTTGGCACACGAAATTCTAGCGCAATTTTTGCAGAAGTAATTGATAAAATTCTGGGACATTTTGATAAAAGCAAAGTATCATACTACATTGATGATGTGTTGATATCTGCAAACACAATAGCAGAGATGATGAAAACCTTAGAAGAAGTTTTACAGGTATTAATAAATCATAACATGACAATCGAACCTTCAAAAATGCAAATTTGCAAACCAGAAATAGAATTCCTAGGATTTAGGGTGAATCAAATGGGATATTCTCCATCACAAAAGAATATAGAAAAAGTGAAAAATTTAGTCAGACCAAAATCGAAAAAGGGGGTCAGATCTTTATTGGGGTTAGCGAATTATTTTCGGACACTAATACCCAACTATTCAGACAAAGTTAACCCTTTAGTAGAACTGACTAAAGATAAAGTTAAATTCAAGTGGAGTCCAGAAGCAGAAAAAGCTTTTCTGATAATTCAGGAAGAAATTGTACAAAAACCAACACTCAGACCCCCCCGATTTTAACAAGGAATTTTTCTTATTCACGGATGGGAGCAAAGTTGCAATTTCAGGTGTTCTAGCTCAAGAAAAGGATGGTCATTTGCTCCCTGTTGAATTTTTCGGGAGAAAACTTAGAGAACCGGAGAAAAATTATCCGAGTATTAAATTTGAGTTATTAGCAGTGCATGAAGCAATTATGCATTTTAAATATATGCTTTCGGGTAGACGGTTTACTGTGTTAACCGATTCGAAAGCACTAACTCAGCATTTACATTTACAAGATAAATCGGAAATTATAAACAGATGGGTAGCAGATTTACAAGACTTTAATTTCGACTTCGAATTCGTGGAAGGAATTAACAATCCAGCAGACTATTTGAGCAGGAATTTAGATAATCTTACAACAGACAGAGAACTCCAAAATAATTTGTTTGCAAGTAACATAGCACTTACAGACGAAAATATTAAATCGGAGCAATACGCAGACGAAAAATTAAAAATTATAATAAATAAAATCGAAAAAGACAAAAATAATAGAAGCACGAAGAGATTTACTTTGAATCAAAATAAATTATTAATTTTAAAACCTGGTTCAGATAAAAAGGAGCTTTTAATTACCCCGGATTCATTAAAAATTGCAGCCATAGAAGAAGCTCATAAAGCGCATTTCGGATTTCAAAAAACTTATGATAATGTGAAAACAAGGCTTTTTTGGCACGGAATGTAGAAAGATATTAAACAGTATTGTGCAAATTGTGTGCAGTGCCTCACATCTAAACAACACACGACAATAAAAGTCCCTGTTAAAAAAATGGTGAAAGATCACGAAGTCGGTACAGTCCTGCATGCTGACGTCATTGGACCTTTAAACCTCACGTTAAGGAAAAACAGATACATTTTAATTATAATTGATTCGACATCGAGATTCCTGGAAGCTATTCCCCTACGAAACGTAGAGTCACAGACTATATTAAATGTACTAAATAAATATTTTGCAAATTATGGGATGTGTAAAGAAATTATCTTTGATAACGCAAAATATTTACGAAGCGAAATTATGAAAGAATATTTGGAATCTTTAAACATACAAAGGAAATTTGTGAGTGTATACCGTGCGCAAGGAAAGGGACTTTGTGAAGTTACCAATAAAATATTAAAAACATCAATTGTAGCTATGTCGAAACGCACTACGGAATGGGACATAAGACTGGATTTTTTTAAACTAGCGTATAATTCCTCGAAACACCGCGCTACGGGATATAGTCCCTCGCTGCTATTTTTCGCAAGGGAAATAAAAAATCCCTTCACAGCCCATATTCCTTCCGAGGAAATATATACCCACTCTTATGTTAAAAGCAGAATACAGCATATGAAGGAAATCAAAATTCAATCCCTTGCAAACCAGGAGAAAATAATGCAAGAATATATAGATGAAGAGGCATACGAAAAAGTAAAGGATTTAAATTTGGGTCAAACAGTATATTTAAAATGTATTGGTAAACCAGGCGCATTAGAGCCAAAATTTCAAGGACCCTACGAAGTTACTAAAAAGTTTAGAAACTTTAATTATTTATTACAATATGTTCCAGATAAATCAATAGAGCCGATCAAACGACATATGGATCAATTGTACGCTCCGAAATATGCAACAGGTCATACAGAGGCGGAAATTACGAATTTACAGGGGTCTCAGAAAAAAATTAAGGGTGATAAAAATTACAAAAATAAATGTGGCATTTGTCAGAGAAAATCGCACTCAACTGAAAATTGTTGGTTTGAATTAAATAAAAATACGAGTCAAAAGGGTGACAAAGTTACTAAAAAGTATTATAAAAAAAATAATAAATATGCTGAGAATGTAGACCCATATTTAAAGTATCAAAGAGATTACGATGATAAAAATATGTCGTTATATAGTTATACACCATATACAAACTTATACGGGGATGTTATACAAGATCATTACCCTTTCCCCCCTCCCCAGTATTATCCATGGGATATGAATTGGTATTAAAAATAAAACAAAATACATAATTAATCAAATTTAAAAATTTAAAAAAAAATTTAAAAATTTAAAAATAAATTTTTCTCTTTTAGGTAAAAAGGTTGAAACAAAATTAATAACTTGCCTTTTTAAAATTCAAAATAATAATAAGAAAGGATAGGAAGATGGGAACGCCAATTTGTCTCAGGGTTACAATATTGAGCAAATGTGCAGGGCGCACCCGAAAACATACTTATAAAATTATGAAATGTGCTTCACAAAACTTAACTGGAGCAGTGAAATATTTCTCTCCAGGCAAAAGTTATATATATTTTTTTCGAATATGAATTAGAAAATATAAAATCTTAACAAAGCCAAATAACATTAAAACTTAATTAATTTAATAGTGAATAATGTTGGAGTAATTTTCAAAAAAAAAATTAAAAAAAAAATAAAAAAATAAATTAAATTAAAAAAAAGGATTTTGGTGTAGCACATTGGTTTTAAAAAAACATATATATGTATAACAATGGACAAGGCAAGTTATTTCAATATGATTGCACACAAAATTATAGTAAACAAATACACAAATAATTAATTGAAAAAAAAATTAAAATTTTCTCACCAAAGGCTTTCTGTATAGGGTGCAATTTTGGCCTACGGCTGGGTATGCACCAACACCAACAAAATATTTGTAGAAAACTTATTCATCAGTGGATCAGGGTGTTTGGTCATCACTTGGTAATAAACTTCAGGATTCTTGGCTGAAAAAGGAATCGAAGAAAAAATTAAGTATGGTATAATTACTAGATGTTATGTTCAGAAACAATAAAATTAGTAATATTATATTGTAAAAAGCAGCATTTTGAGTTTTATTTAGGAAAACTTTTGATTTTTAGGTTTTACACATTTATGGAGTGTCTAGCTCAGTGTATAGTTCCTAGATTTAATAAAAAAAAAATAATAAATAAAAATATAAGTTCGTGTTGTTTTCAAAATAAATAACAAAAGGTATAGCAATTAGCATTTACAGTTAAAATTTATGGAATTTTCAGCAAAATTAACATTAGACAAACATAGTTTATATTATATTTAACTTGATAAGCTAATTTACTTTTATTAACGGTATTCAATTAGAATTAAAGTAGGCTTAAATCCAAGTTAAATTAATTAATAACATTGTTATAGTGTAAAATTTTATGTAAGACTATTATATTTTTATTGTATATATAAAAATATGCGAATTTAATAATTAATAAAATGTATTAGAAAAATTATTTAATATAAATATTAAATGACATCTTGCTGAAATCAGCTAGAAATTAGATTTTTTTTTTTAAAATAAAATATTTTATAAATTGATGTTATTTTAGAATTTAAGCATTCTTTTTCTCTTTTCTTTCCCTTAGAATTAAATGCAATTCTAAATTAAACACATATAAATATACATAGTATTGATAAACTTGAGTATGTGAGTTCATAATTTTTTTTTTTTTATATATAATTTGGCCAATTTAACATAAGGAAACAAAATAAATAAATAAATATATTTATATATATTGGCCTTATTTTTATTAAAATAGGTAGTATGGCTTAATAAATTAATTTACTTAATTTTTTTATAGTACGTACAGTAATTATTTTAAAAACTTAATTAAAAAAAAAATGGATGTGGTTGTTTGTGAGTATACAAAGATTTTTTCTACTGGCAGAAGTTCTTTGGTCCGGCCGGGTACTCATAGATGGCTGCATACGATTTTACGTAGTAATTATCATTTGCTTTTGTATTTTTAAAATTATACAAGTGTATTACATTTTTTTTTATAATTAAATAATAATTATTAATGTTTGATTAATAATAATAATTTATTATCTTTTATTTTTAAACATATCATTAAATTCTAGACAGTAGAATTCACATACGGAATGTTAATGATAAATAAAATTTTGAATAAATAAATTTTTATTTCATTCAGTAAAAAAAATAAATAAATAAATAAATAAATAAATAAATATGAAAATAATTTAACAATCTTTTAAGATAGAATTGTTGGCTAAATAAATAATTATTAAAGACAAAAATTGTTCTCCTTCGCCAATTGCATTTTTTGACAACACAATTTAATAGTATTAAATGAAGGTGCATTTTTAAGGTCAGCGTAATGCATATTTTGCATTTTGAGAGGCCGTAGAAGTCATATTTCCGTGTTGTTTACATTTTAATAGTAAACAATATCATGAATCAAAATTTGTGTTTGTTAGAAAGGTCTAAAAATATACAATGTAATCAGTTAAAGAAAATTATATGCATTTTTTCTTAAATCCTGAAAGGCAATTTTGTTTAGATCTGAACCTGACAGCATAAAAGGCACGCTCGCTTCAGTTGCAGCACGAGGCAGGAGAATTCAAATGCTAGAATCGCCATTTCCCCCTGCAAAATAATAAAAAAAAGCAGAAGGTTTACATTAGATATGATACAAATACATACACTGTTTATACATAGATTATGTTAAAAGTTACATACAGGCATGCACAGTTAGTTAAGAAGAAAGTATATCAAGAAATTATACTAATTAATAAGGTAATTACAAGCATGAAATGGTTTTAAATACATACTTTTGGAAGTCGTAAAATTTTGTCACAGCCCAAATCACCTCAGCAGAAAGTGATTAGTAGCTTGACCGACCCCTCGTTTTGGGAGGATGGGGGAAGGTCAAAAACTGGTTTTATTCTCTTTTCCTTCTTTTTTTTCTACCCTGTTTTGATTTTCGTCTCGGGTGAAGATGGAGAGCATTACGTAATGATATATTAAAGGAGATGAAATAGCTTGTATATTTTGACGTATCATACAAGTTAGAAGTAACAAATAAATAAATAAAATAAGGTAACCAGTTTGTATACAATATTTTTCTGATTATGATTTGAATACATCAGATTAATTATGTGAAAATATAACATGTCATACTACAAGCATTGTATTTACTTTTATTCAGTATAAATTGGGTTTTAAATGAAACACTGTGTCATAAGGTTATATGTAATGAAATGATATGTCAAATGTGTATGCCATTATTTTTCCTGTATTTAGGTTTATTTCGGCATATTATTTTCATGCAAAATTATAGCTTTGAATGTATTTTTGGGCACTTAAACTGTAAAGTTACAAAATTATTAAACATGTGTGTGGTAAAGAAAAAAGGCTTCGAGGAAGATGTCAGATTTTCAGTACAGAGGTCTTCTATAAATGTGAATGTCAACAGACAACTATGCTATCATGTGTTGAACTTTCTGTTATGAAAAACAGAAGAACTTCTTATAAAATATACCAGAACCATTGATAATTTAACATTACAGACTTGGCTCAAAACTGTGTAGATACACAGTCATATGGACACGTACATTCTTTTATGCTTTACAAAAAAAAAAATAAAACCAGCAATCAGTTTTTATTTTTTTTTCTGACCACCTGGAGAGATGCTGGGCAACATATAACAATGATATGTTCCCGCACCTTGTTGGTTAAATCAAAGTAAAATTGCGTAATTTGTTATTTCTGTTTGTATAAATATTTTTTTATAAAATATAATTATGAGTGTAAAATTATAATGTTTATATATTTAAGTAAAATAGGAGTGTAAGTTCATACAGAAATTATTAAGTTGATTTTAAATATTAAATATATATTTAAAAAATATATATTGTATTGTAAAATGAATGTATAATGTTGAATATAGTTCGGATCTCAGATAACAACAATAGCCAGACGCCATGGTGTCGTTTTTATGACAAGCCAGTGGAAAGTGGTGTATAATTAGAAATCGTAAAATAATAAAAATGTTGGAATAAATTTATGGCCTTAATAAAAGTGTCGGGATAAATTTATGGCTTTTCAGACCACCCAAACTTTAAGGCATATAATAATATTAAAGTATATGTAAGGGGCCATTTGCAGACTGTTAGCTAATAGGTCCATCTAAGGATAATGCAATATCTTCTGTATCAATATATCCTGTAAATGGTGACAGCTATTTAGAAAAAAAAATTGCGGGAAGGTAATGTAAAATGTCAGTATTTTTTTACCTCGATTTCCGACTTTAGTTCCAAATAGAAACTATAGATGGCGCTGCAAGCAGGGATGACCACCTCGGGAACCCAACTTACGCTTTAGAGTGATAGTGCAATCCCGAGGGGCAGACCAAATCCACTAGCTGCTCGCGTTACAAATGACTTTTTCAATTCTTATACTGCAGTTTTACAATTTCACATACGACATAAATATCGATGATTTGTTGACGAATTAAACAGGTTTATAGTCAATTCAGGTTACAGCAGTATACTTTATTAAACCATATTCGTGTAATTCAATCAAGTTTATACTGAATTGACAACTATGCCAGCAATGTATAACCATACAAGCACTACAAAGACAACATCTAGGGCCATAGGTGCGCAATCAAGGCCAAAACCGAAATCGCACAACATTGATACGAAAAGAAGAGGTTAAATGTATGGAGTGGGTCTCATTCTCCAATACAATCTTATTTTTAGGGGACTATTCTATATATTTAACCTCCTTGCTTCGCATGATGCTAGGGGATTTCAGTTTAGACCTCCTTTGAGCGCTTGTTACCTATCTCTGCTATTTGGAACTAAAACCGAAAACCGCAGTAAAAATACTTCTAATATCTTACATAACTCTCCTGCAAGAATTTCTTTTAATAATTGTCACAATTTGCAAGTTATTGAATTTTAAACACAGTCCAGTTTAGGAATCCAGTACACCTCACAAATGACAAATGACGCAAATTATGCGATACCGAAAATAGAAAATTTTCATTCGAGGAAAGGTTTCTTGATTACATCAAGTCAAAAAAAAAAAAAAAAGTAGCGTAAGAAATTTAAGATAAGCTAATGTCCGACAATCTCGCCATTCACAGCTGCACGAGAGGTTCTGTTCTCAAAGATGGTAGACGGGAGGTGCTGAGTTCGTCCCAATCGCGCACGTCAGCCTAATCGTTCGAAAGTGTCCGTAGTTTTCTTTGAACCTTGCCTAAATACGGGTTAGGTTCCCTTAGAAAGACCTTACAGAGGACACTCCCATCCCATTCCGGCCTACTCAGTGTTGATTTCAGGGGGTGGCCTGGGGGGAACACCCCCCCCCCCCCGGAGCAATGAGATGTCCCCCCCCGGAAGATTTGAGATTTTGTGTTTTCAATGGTCAAAAAGCACAATTTACCACTCGGAACTGTATAATGTCCCTCCCCCGGAGCCACAGAAATCCCTCCCGGAGAAAAGTGTCTGAATTCAACAATGGGCCTACTATATCCAACTTGTAGATAATCGGCCGTCATAAACAATACCAATATCAACCCTTCAGAGCTCAATGTTGTGATATGGTGCAAATATGGCTTCCCAATATAATGTTGTGTAAGCTCGAATCGTCGAAGTAAATAAATTCGTCTATTTTTTTTACCATGCTCTGCACATTCTCTAAACTTTGAGTTCGTGCTGCTGGTGTATGTCCAAAAATGTCCGGAACTGCATAAAATGTGGTTTTTTTTTTTTTTTCCTTCTCTTCTACTGAAAGGTGGGATATACTTATGTCCCACTTATCAGTTTATTTAAAGAAACATTGCGATACTCTATGGTCATGAAAAAAATAAAGCTATATCTGCAGTTTACGAACAATTGCAACAGATTTTAAAAGCTCTGGAAGACCTTATAGAAATGAAGTAAAATGAATAAACTTACTCAGGAGCAAACAGCTTAATAAATCAAATAAAGAAATTCCCCTTTATTTACGGCTTAGTAGTTTGACACAGCATTTTAAATGAAACAGAAAAAGTTAATATTATTCTCACGAAAGAAAAATAAAACTGTCAATGTTTTGATGCCTAGCAAACTGATTGAAACACTAAAAAACACATTTCAGACAATAAGAGAGGAAATTTTTGAACAAGAAAGCGAAGATTTGGTTGTGTCCGTAAATGTAGAGTCCTTATTTGAGAAAACAGAAAACGTAAAATTCGCAGAACAATTTGACTATGAAGCTCCTGATGAAAGTGGAAATTTATATGAAAGTGAAGGATTTCGTGTTACGTAGAGACACTTTACCGTGCAACTGAACTGGAGGTTTAAGAAACTGAGAAATATATAACAAGAATTTGAGTTGCTGGCTGGTGCGAATCTAAAATCAGTTATCGAAAATCTGTTAATATTGCCTGGACCTGGCCCTTTATTGCTGACTTGAACGGACTTGAATTGTTAAGCGAGGTTTTAAATGCGAAAACCTTATTTCTACCATTAGATAAGAACTTTTATAAAATGGATCATTTAGAAATCCTTTAGTTTAGGGGTGCACAACCTTTTTAAGAGAAGGGCCACTTATAAAAATTTCTGGGTTGTGGAGGGCCACATCAGTAACATGGGGAGAATTTTATTTCTGGGAGGTGATCTGTGGCTTATAATCAGGTAAAAAATATGGTTTCAGAGGGGAGGGGGGTAGTTTTACCCCTCTAGATTGCCTTACCCGGTCAACATATCCTATTCAGTTGGCAAGGATATATCAACAGTTTACGTTTATATATATAACAGATATATAGCAAGTATTATTTAGAAGGACTGATAATATTGCTTTACTTTATTCGGGGAAGTAAATTTTATTTATTTAAAAGTGCTAAAAAACAAACATAGGCATCAAAGTGGCTAGTGCCGAATAAAATGTGAACTTTATGAACGAAGGGAGATGAGGAGCCGATCATCGAAATTTTCGATTTTTCCGCGTCCGATCAACGAAATTTTCGATTTTCTTTGCACCTGATTGACAAAATTCGCCATTTTCCCGAAGCCGGTTGACAAAATTCGCGTTTTTCCGCGCCTCATCGACATAATTCGTGATTTTTCGGAGCTCGATCGACAAAACTCGCGATTCTTAACTGACTCTAACGAAATTTGCAATTTTTTCCCGCTGTAAATTGACGAAATTCGCGCTATTTTCTCGAAATAAACTGACAAAACTCGTGATTTGTACGCAGCCGATCAACGAAATTTTCAATTTTCCGCGTATCATCGAGAAAATTCGCAATTGTTTCGTGCATGATCAACGAAATTTGCGATTTTTTCTGCCTGATCGACAAAATTCGCGATTATTTTCATGCCCGACCAACGAAATTCGCGATTATTTTCATGCCAGACCAACGAAATTCGTGATTTTTCGGAGTCCGATCGACAACACTCGTGATTTTTCCGTACCCGATCGACGAAATCTGCGTTTTTTCCACACCTGATCGATGAAATTTGTGATAATTCAGCGCCCGATCAACGAAATTGGCAATTCTTAAGTGACTGAAAAATTTTGCTTTTTTTCCCGCGGCAAATTGACGAAATTCGGGATAAACAAACGAAACACGCAATTTTTCCGCAGCCCATCAACGAAATTTGAGATTTTCCCGCTCCTAATAGAAAAGATTTGCAATTTTTCCGCCCCCGATCGATCAAATTCGTGATTCTTAACTGACTGACGAAATTCGCGATTTTTTCTCGCACGAAACTCACGATTTTTACGCAGCCAATCGGCAAAATTTACAATTTTTCCGCGCCCAGCTCTTGCCTTGCAGCGCTGGAACCTTAGTATTTCTCATCGTCCAGGAGCGCAACATTTAAATGCTGATGCAATTTCCAGGCTACATAGGAAGAGCTGGGAGGAACAGCCAATTGCTAGCCCATCGGCATCAATGACTAAATAGTGAACAAGCCTTAAAGGGGTGTCATTACGTTTAAAATTTTTTTTTTGTGTATGTGTAATTGAATTTGAATTTTGTGTTATAGTGTATTAGCATGTGTAGTTTTTCTGTAATAATAATAGTAGTACACGGTTCATTAGAGATGTCAGTAGAGAATGTTCGGACCTTTATATATATATATGTAATAATAATAATGAAGAAACCTGCAAAGAGACTATTGAACTCTTCTGTGATGTTGCTATATGTTTGGGGAAAATTAGCCCCTAAATGGCATTTTTTCCGCTAAGGTGGGGGGGGGGGGTGGTGTCAGGTTCTGAGAAACATCTGCTATTAGAACTGGGGTTCTATATTATTTTTGTCTTAATATATTATATATTGTATGGGCTGTGTACTGGAATTTCAAAATAACAGTCTTTCCTTATCTAAAACTGGATCTAAGCCGATGAAAATGTATAGATGGTATGAAGGGGGAAAAAGTTGGAGAGGGGTGTACCCAACCTTTTGAGGTGTCTGTGGAAGATAGGAAGACAAAAGCATTCCAGGAACGAAGAAAAGAGCTTGAAATGGGAGCCAGGTAGAAAACCCCGGAGGGGTTACGTGGAGAAGGAGCAAGGGGTTCCTGGAAGGCAGTCTCTTCTGCGGAGAGAGTTGGAGCGTAGCGCGCAAGGTGGACGGGAGTTCCTTGGATAGCTCTGAGAGAGTGCGTAGGGTTGAGAGAGGCTCGGATAGCTTAGGCTTAGAGCCCATATGTTGGGAGATCGAGATTGATCTCCGGAAAGCTAATTTAACGTGTGTAGAGTGAGAGTGATTTAACGTAGTTTAACAGTACACATCCAGCATTTACTGTATTCAATTTAATGTTGAACCGGATCACCTATATTTGAGTTTGTAAGTGTAAATAGCGTTTTGTTGTTGTGTAAATTGTGTGTAAATAAACTGTTAATTTAGTTAATTGAAAGCGTTGGTTTTCATTTAAACAATCCTCTCAGTGCGTGACCGATATCACGTAATCATATCGGTGGTGGCAGCATATAAATAATAAGGATTTTCTTCGAAGTTGTGCGGACTAAGAGGAAACTCCGACACCGACCAATGAAATTTGCGATTTTTCGCGCCTGATCGACAAAATTGGCGATTTTTCCGTGCCGGATCAACGAAATTCGCGATTTTTCCGATCTCGATCAACAAAACTCGCGATTTTTCCTTGCCCGACAGGTCAAATGTGCCATTTTTTCTGCGCCTCATCGACAAAATTCGCGATTTTTCCGTGCTTGATCAACGAAATTTGCGATTTTTCCGCACACGATCAACGAAATTCACGATTCTTAACTGACTGACGAATTTTTCAATTTTTCCCGCGGCAAATTGATGAAATTCACGATTTTTTTCTTGCGACCAATGGACAAAACTTTTTTTTTGTCCATAATGACAATCGACAATTTTTTGCAGTTATAAATTGACGAAGTTCGCGGGCCACACGTAAGCTCATCGCGGGCCCCTTTTGGCCCGCGGGCCACAGGTTGTGCAACCCTACTTTAGTTGCTCCATAATTTTAACTTAGGGAAAACAAGGAATTACAAAAACATGGAGACAGCGTACATAATTTATAAGTATTTCAGTTACAATAAAATAGTAAAAAAACTACTAAAGATCTACTATGAGTCGAGAGATTAAGCAACCTGAATTTACTTTTTATAAAATTCAGTGTGTCGCAATCTTTACACATAAAATAATAAACGATTTTGCTACCCTAAATGCAAGAAAAACTAGTCGGATGAACCAATCCCAAAACTTTCTTCTATCTCATACATGTTAATACTTGAAAATTCGCTATCACACTGCCAAAATTAAACGGCAATCTATGCCCATCATGAGGATTCTAAAGATATGAAATTCCGTGCATTAGGTCTTGAGATATGGCTATCTCTGAAATCGTGTAAATTCAGCTAAATTCAGCATAGCAGCGCCACCTATTGGGTGTTTTACACCAAAACCTATGTTACTCCAAAACCCCCAAGCAACCACTTATGTCAAAGTCTAACTGAAAGTCTGAGGGAAATCCGTGCATTAGTTTTTGAGATAGAGTTATTGCGAAAATCATGAAAATTCCTGCATAGCAGCGCCACCTCTTGGACGATTAACATCAAAACCTAATCAGCAACAACTTGTGTTAACATCTAACTAAATCTGAAGTTAGATGAAAATTCGTGCATTAGTTTTTGAGATAGAGCTATTGCGGGAATCGCGCAAAATGCAGCACAGCAGCGCCACCTGTTGTGCGATTTACACCAACACGTAATGAGCAACACGTTATATCTAGGACAAACTGAATATGAAGTTTCATGAAAATCCGTGTATTAGTTCTTGAGATAGAGCCATTGCGGAAATCGTAAATAATGCAGCATAGCAGAGCCACCTGTTGAACGATTTACACCAACACTTGATCAGCATCAAGGCATATCAAGGACTAACTGAATCTGAAGTTTCACGAAAATCTGTGCATTAGTTCCTGAGATAGAGCTATTGCGGAAATCGTAAATAATGCAGCATAGCAGCGCCCATGTTGAGTGATTTGCACCAAAAACTAATCAGCATCAATTTGTATCAGAGACTAATTGAATACCAATTTTTATTAAATTCCGTACATTAGTTCTTGAGATAGAGCGCCCACAAAATTTGTGTCACACACACACAGACAGAGACATTTTGTAAAAGCATGTTTTTCGGAATCTCTGATCTCTAATATCCGTCGAAATATTTCATGAATCCAATACTTTCTTCTTGTAAAGATAGAAGACAGTTATAAAATGGAAGTAAATGTATTTGCCTAATATTATATTATATTTTATATTAATTAAAACATTGTTTCAGTTATCTTCCTTAATTAATGTACTGAAAATATAATTTATTTTTTTTCTTTTACATTATATTCTGCAGGTTTTTTTGTTTGTTTTGCTTTTTTAGTACTTATTGGTTGAAGGGACCACTTGTTCTTAATCTGGTTGTTAGCGATTTTTACCCATTTTCTGCAGCTTAAAGACTAAAAACAACTAAAAATGGCTAGAAAAATATATGAGAAAGGTTAAGAAAAATCTGTCGCAAAGCATCACGATACCATTAACAAATAAGTGCAATTTTCTTTTCAGTTATTTAGTTGTTTGGAATTTCTGAATTAAAATTAAATCTTTTAAAGTTCTAAAATAAATGCAAAATATTTATTCAATATAATTTATTTCTGTTTCTGCCCTTTATCAATTTTGAAGGAGGGGGGGGGGGGCGCCAAACTGACACGCTGCCCCGGGCGCAGTTTTCTGTTCGCACGGCTCTGTGCATAATTAAGTACAGAAAATATTTCGCCGCAATAATAAATTGCTAATAATTGTGGAATGTATATTATAAAAGAAATCCTTAGCTGCATATGGTGTTTATAGTTTGTGTTGAATATAACTTTCATCGATACATGGGCATCTGGCGAGCATTATATATTGTAGTGATATTTTAAAAATTTTACGTCTTTCGCTTTCATATATAAGAAGGCTGAATCGTTAAAATAGTCTTAAATTTTTGCTTCTAGTTTTTCTTTGACATTTCTATAATGTATACTGAAAATTAAAAGGATAAAGAAAAGCTAAGAGCAAAGTAAGAATGAGTTGTTCAATAAATTGCTGATGCAATTTAAAACCATTTTTTCTTTTTTTTTTTTAAAGAAAGCTTTCATCCCAGATTCTTACATTTGTGAGAAGATTGGCATAAGTGCCCATAAAACCATGAAAATACTATTTTTTCCATTCCCTTTTTATTTTTTTTTAAATTCTTCTTGACTATGGAAGTACTAATAGTTACTAAGTAGTAATAGTTTGTTATTCTATGTTCTTTCTTGACTCCCATTTTATGACTTGGATGAACTTGGACATTTGACCGCTACAGCGATCACATCCTGTTTTCTCGAATTTCCATTCACTTCTACCCCACATTTACCGATACTGTCACACTGATCTTTGACCCTAACTCACGACTCACCCCCGCTTCAGCATGAACCTAATGAGTTAAAAACATATCCTCTTGTTGCAATGTTTAGCTAGCCGAGTATTTTTTGGATAGGAAGCAAAAAGGGAAAAACAAAGGTGTAATCGTAATCATTTGTACGAAATTACGATTACCCATCTTTTCTATACAGATTACATAGAAATTAGCTTATATTGCGATTACGATTAGATTACAATTGTAATCGCAATGGAGTTTCTTGATTATGATTATTTTGCGATTACTTCAAAATAAAAATTTATGATTACGATTGCAATGCGATTATGCGTTTTTTGTAATAGATTATAATCGATTACGATTACACGATTACGATTACTCGAAGCCTGGTCAACATCATGACATTAGAGTAACAATTTTGCTTTTTCTCTGTAATGTTTACACGTGTCTTAAGAGGCTACTTCAGTCAAACGAAAAGACCCGCTCGCTAAAGCTAATCCTATGGAAGAAATTTATAAAGATTTTGCACTTCATATTTTTAAATGATTTTTTTTTTTCATTGTATAGCTGAGATCGATCTGTACGAAGGCCGTTTTTTACTTTTTCGATTTTGTTTACAGGTATTTTTAATGAGGACACTTTCATTTTCGGAACCGGTTTCGAAAGTGAAAGCAGTCTCATAAAAAAAAAAATCTGCAATCAAAATCGACAAAGTAAAAAAGAAAGGCCTTTGTACAGATCGACACCAGCTATCCAACGATTTTTTTTTTTTTTTTTTTTTTTTTTAAATATTGAAATGCAAACGAGATTTCTTTATAATTTTTTTCCATAGGATTAGCATTAGCGAGCGGGTCTTTTCCTGTGACTGAAGTAGCCCCTTAATCTTAAAAGTACGAAAACGCATTTCTTTTCCTGTCCTTTTAGCTTTCAATTTTTTTTTTTTCTAAACTTTTGATTTTACCATAGTAAAACCGAATTTTAAAGGGAGACATTTTCCGATGCGGGTACAAAATTTCAAAATAAAGTAATTTAACTTGTTTAGTTATCAGAAGAATATGTTACATAAAAAAAAGAAAAACTGTCAGTTATCTAAAGAAATCGCAGTAAAATTGCAGCTATTCTATCTTGGTACCTCCGTCGCATGAAAATAAAGAGAAAATTATGAGAAATTCAACTATTAATGATTTCCCTGTTTTGGGTTTTCACACGTGGACACAATAAAATTACTAATTCCCTTGAACTGTGTTGTTTTTAACTTGGACACTTGGTCACGTGATTAAACCTGCTCGTGGAAATTATATCCGCTTGTAAAAGAGGATCCAATCTTACTTGAAAAACCAGTTTTCGCTCCACATCCCGTGAAGGCAAAATCCTGACCGATCTTTTGGAAGCCGCTGACATCTCTCTCGCTGCGTTTTATTCTCTTCTCTTTTACCTGCTTCTAAACTTCGTCAGTATGAGATAGTTCGCTTGCAAGCACATACACGTGAAAAAGAACGTTTTTATTTCCCACCCCCATCCCCCGAATGTCAGCTGCGTGCTGCAAACACTGCTGAAACACCTGCCATTCGTTCAAACTCTCGAAACTTGCTGACGGAGAAAGACTGCCTTATTTTAATTTGTACCGTCAAATCATTTCCTTCATTCGGTTTTTTTTTTTGCCGGTAAAAATATTAGAAAATAGTGTGTCTCTACAGTGAGTGGATATTTTCTTGAAAGTGGATAATACAGCAGTTTAACACTGATGGATTAACTTTTTTTATTTTTTTGAATTTTAAATGTGAATCTTGAATATGAGCTTCTGTTGTTTTTTCCGCACGTGACGTTTAAGATTCAGTAGAGTGGATGTTCGGACTTGTGAAAAAATGAGTACAAGGCCGATGCGGTGTATGGTTGTTTTGTGAAGGCTCATTTTTTAAAACTGGTACTCTCAAGCAAAAGTTTTTGGAATACCCGTAAAACGTGAGTATTTATTAAATTTAATATTTATTTTTTATCTTTGATTTTTGTTGTTTAACGTTTAACTCAGATCTGGACCGTAAACTGCAAGGGGCATGGGAGGTCCATTGTGATTACCGACTTTTTAAAATTTATTTAACTAAATTTTCTTTTTCTGTGATGATTTTGTAAATAAGTAATAAAATTTATTTTTCCCATGGATTTAAACTAAAAATTTTCGTTGAACCGCCGCGCCGTAGGAGCCAATTTTTAGTTCTGTTTTTTTTTTTTTCTTTTTAAGATCATGTGTCTAAAATTTATCTTAAGTAGGGTGTTCAGATGGGACAGAGCTTCTTTCTCAAAAACAGGAATTGTTTCAATTCTCGTTTTTGAAAAATGCTGATAGAAATTTATTTTTGAATAGTTATTTTTTTTTTTAATTGTTAATTTTTTGTATTATTATTTCTATATTGCTAAACATATCAACATAAAAAGGTTGATACGTTTTAAAAATTGACTTGGAACATTTTTACATGGTTTCTTACAAAAAAAAAAAAAAGTTTAGCTTATTTCATGTTTATAGTCTCAATTTTAAAGAATGCGGCAAAGACTGTCAAAAACTTGTCCGTCCCAGGATTTCGACTTACCAGGTTCCATTATGAGGGAGATGGTGGGGGGGGGGGGGCAAAGTAGATACCGAGCTCAAGAGGATCCTGTCAAGGGTACCTAAAAGTCTTGTTAAAAGAAATTTTAATTTTGGTTGTTGGGGTATAGGGGCTTTAATTCTACAGAAGCTGATTATCGCAGGGTAAACGGAGCAGTTGTTCTGCCCCCTCACTCCCACCAAAACCGAAAAAATTCGATATATATATTTTTGAACAATATATTTATAAATGAGTACAAATTGTGGTTACCTAAATGTCATCATAGGCCCTCAGTTGGATCTTTGCCTCGGAACCGCTATAAAATCGGCTATTGTCGTAACCGACGAACGAAGTCAGAGAGGACTTAATGCTTTTACCATGTTCGATAATAAATCGTGTACCTAAAATGCTTTTACCAGTTCTTCGGAATTTTTTATGTATTTCTGTATTTTGACAATTTTAAAGTGTGTTTGCAATTAGAAGTTTTAAAATTTTATTTTTAAAACTAGTATATCACCCCCTGTCAAACTGTCAATTGATACTGGGCCTCAAAATTGTTTTTTGCGGCTCCATTACGTCTGCAGGATGTATAGCTTTAGCATACCGCCAATTACTCAAAAGAAAAATTAAATTTAACATTTCCTTCAATAAATCTACACACAAATATATTCAACTATTACAATATAAGTTATAAAACACATATGTTCCACAGATCTATTAATAAGATAATAAAAAATGAGTTTTTGAACTTTTAAGCATTGGTGTTACTTCTCTTCAGCAATTAAAAATAATAATAAGTTATCTCTCTATTCTAAAAAAAAAAAGCTATTAACGTTGCTATTTGCTGCTGTAATTCAATTTATTGTGACCTTTTCACTTTCTCGACTTATCCTAAAAAACTATTTCATAAAGAAACCCCATAAAAACTGATAATTTTACAGAGGAATGTAAAATGTGTGATAAACACGTTGAAACGGACAATTTTAAATCGACAATTTATTTTAAGCGCTTTTTAATGTTAAAACTGATTAAGATAGTCCAGTTAAGATCAAAAAGCATCAAAATCTATGTACAGCGATTTAATTATCTTTTGCAGACATACACTTAACTATATAGGTTGGGGTGTGGTGTGCCGTGTCCAGTAATTTTTTAACTTTGTTTAATTTTGCAAGTTTTTTTTTTTTTTTTTTTTCCGATTTTTCATTCAGACTTTCATTATTTGAATAGAGATTTTATTTACTGTTACCAAAGTTTAAAAAGAACAAATAATATTTCCAGCACTTTTCAATTGGAAAATATATTTACACATCAATATTAAAAAAAGAAAGAAAACTTTTAAAATAATTACATAATTTACATGCGAGAAGCATTTAATGGTAAAAAATAAGGCATATTTAAAACAATTTTTCTTACAGTGTCTTAAAGAAATATTTTCTTCTAGATCTTATAAAAGTTCGGGAGGCAGGGACATTTTTAAATTATTCATTAAGGCTGTTCTTAAATCCAAAAGGGCAACTTTATGACATAAGTTTTAATTTATTTTTGTTCGGAAATGCATGAAACTAGCAGATGTTGTTGTTCAGAAACTATGTAATCGCGCTGTTTTTTCCGTCTTTTTTCAAACGCAATAGATCTTTCAGAAAATAATGTCAAAGTGGGCGTTTTGAACCGAATTTCCGCGCGAAAGAAGAAACCACTCAAAAAACGGGTGAAATAACGTGCTTGTCACGTGATCCAAATCGCTTATAACTCAATAAGGTAATTTATGGATCAAAAAATGGAAAACACAGTTCGATTCCAAATCGCTTCCATGGCCAGGCTTTCCAGTTTTATATCTTTCCGTTAAAAAATGAATTTGTAAATGTGTCAAAACATTTTGCGCTTATTGAGCAGAGCAGTTAAGAACAGCCTTAAATAAAAGCTGATTTTCTAGTGTGTAATTGGGGGCCGAAAAATACCCCAGACAAACAGAAATGAATGGCAAGGGCAATCCGATTACAGAAGATCGCTACTGTGGGCGTAATAATTTTCAGTATTCGGATGATATTTTTAAAACACAGCAAATTAGCGGATTTTTTGGTGCCTACGGTGGTTTGGGCGGGGATTGGAGAGCGTAGGTGTCAGAGGAGCCCCCCTAGCTGTTTAAATTGAAATAGTTGTTTGATACATCTATAAACACTTTTAAATTCTCTATTAACATCTGCGAATATTTTTAACACACGAAGGCAAAAAAAGTTAAAGTATGTAAAAAAAGAGAGAGAAACAATTTTTTACCTGCTAGGAGTAAAAAATTGTTTCTCTGTTATAAATAAATCAAGAGAAAGAAAGAAAGAAATGAAAAGAAGAAATCTGTAAAATCTGACAGAATTCAATTGTAGAGCTGACAGATAGCAAGAAACTGTTTATTTTGCAGAAAGATTCTGCAGTGTTTGATTGTCAAAAAAATTTTTAAATGGGGAAAAAAAAAATCTGTACAAAATATAGTTATTTTTATTTATTTATTTATTTTTTTTTGTGTGTGTGTCGCTTTAGTAGACAGTTTTTCTTTTAAATTATTATTATTATTTTTACAGTGTAGATATTTCATAAAGGGCTTATATAATAAATTTGAAATCACAAATATATGAAGAAATTGATAAAGTCCTAAAGATGATTTAGGAATGAACATAGGAAACCAGTATGTAAAATAAGAAACTGTGAATGAATCACAGAATCGTCAGAGGAGCTTGTGAGTTCATTCATAGAAGATGCGTTATTTCATCCAATTTTGTCGACATTAAGCCTAAAATGACAAAATTTAGCTCGTTATAACGCAAACATTACAGAAAATAGATAATAAAAAGCTAAGAGATCCAAAGAAAGATACACCTCATACAGGATATTAAAAATTATATATATATATATACAGGGACCGCGCTAAGAAATTAAGACTATTAGCCAACACATTAGCCAAATTTGTCTATTAGCTAAAAGTATATTATGCATATATATTACATTATATACATATATATATGATATATATCTATATTACATATAGATATATATCATATATACAATCATTATCATCAACCCTTTCAACCCTTACATTATCAATGGGTAAAAAAGCATTTTCTCCCCACATTGCAGCTGCTGTGTTCAAATACTACACACATTTTTATTTTCTATTAGAATTTTTTACTCCACACAAAAATAAAAATCTTATTTTAGAGTATTATAAGTTTGATAAATCATAAGTTTATAAGAATAATTTTTATTTTTTTTTCTCTTATTTTTGCATCACATTTTTAGAATATGTAAAAAAATTGTTATGTTCAAACAAAAAGCAGATATATAACTAATAAAATTACTTACTTTAAAAAGCTTTGGACCACTTAAACACAAATAGGGAATAAATTTTTAACACAAACCATAAAGTAACTGCAAACTTGCTGAGGCAGTATTGCCTAACCCTAGAATTAAAAAATTCCTTCTAAGCAGCGTTGAATTCAGACACTTTTCTTCGGAAGGGATTTCTGTGGCTCCGGAGGGGTGGGGGTGAAATTGCACTTTTTGACCATTGAAAACAAAATCTCAAATCTTCTGGAGGGAGATGTCCCCCTGAATTCAACATGCTTCTAAGTCATGACAAGAAATATTTACAGGGATTAAATTATTTCATTAAATGTATAAAACAAAGAAAAAAATGCAAACAGTTAAAGAAAAGCTTTTTTAAAAGATAATTATCATAAAGTTACTTTTTAGTAACCTTATAATAATTATTTTTAAAAGAAGTTTTCTAAAAAATTTAATTACCTAATTATTTAAAAAAAGAAATTCTAATATTTCTCCGAAATTTGCAGGGTTTTTTTGCGATCTTTTGCGAAATTTGCGCTTTTTTGCGATCATTTCACGAAATTTGCGGGGTTTTTTTTTGACAAAATTTGTAGTTTTTTCGCGATCTTTTGACAAAATTTGGGTTTTTTGCGATTTTTTGACGAAATTTGCGGGTTTTTTTTCGTGATCTTTTGACGAAGTTTGCGGGTTTTCGTGATCTTTTGACAAAATTTGCAGGGTTTTTTGCTCCTTTGATTAAATTTGTGTTTTCTTCGCGATCTCTTGGCAAAATTTGTGGTTTTTCTCGCGATCTTTTGACGAAATTCGCGGTTTTTCGTGATCTTTTGACGAAATTTGCGGGGGTTTTCGCGATCTTTTGACGACATGTGCGGGTTTTTCGTGATCCTTTAATGAAATTCGTGATTTTTCACAAACAATTGACAAAATTTATTTTTTCGGCAACTATTTGTGAAAATTCGCGATATTTTTTATGTCCGAATTTTCGGATTGATGACCGATTTTTTTTTAAATTTTCGGAAAAATCTGAACAGAATCACACCTAATTGGCCGGCCGTGAAGAAGAGGAGGCATATGCACTGGAAATACGGCCGTATGCGATCTCGTGTCAAAAACGAAAATTCCTTTACGTTCCAAAACATGATTACACAACAAAAGGGTACCAAATAAATCATTCGCCAGCTTTTCGCCATAATAATTTTTTTCTCGCCAATTTCACGGTGTATTCGCATTTGGCGAGTAGGCGAATGGTTAGCGCGGCCCCTGTATATATATATATAATATATATATTACGTTAAAATGCCTTATTTCTTATAAAAACAGTTAAAACAAAAAAGAATATAATATAAAATAAAACCTCAGTAGCTTAATCAATTGATTTAATTTTATTTATTTATTGATAGCTTATAAAATTTAGATTTATTATTTCTCCCAAAAATTTTCCGATTTGTCGTTTTTGACGACTTGTGCGTGTCACGGTCACCAATTGAATTTGCTTTGAAAATAATCTTAACGCATTACTTTTTATTTAAATTGTAACAATAGTTTTTTTTATTTTTTTAATTTACAGGCGATGTCAAGTTTATCTTTTTAACTACTTTCAATAATAGTTGAAAATTTTACATGGTTTTAATTTATTATTCAGTACGCACTGTAATTGTTATAAAACACCGGTTCTGTTCAAAGTCTTTGTCTGTAAAGAGCTTTGAGTTATAAAATGAGTTTTTAAAAATGCAAAAAGTAAGTTATTTTTGTCAAGAAAATGAGAAACAGTGACAGCGACACGCATGTTCACATAAACAGGGGTGTAGGGAGGGCTGTGGTGGAGGATAGGAATGCACCGAATAGTGATTTTGGCCGAATACCGAATATTCGGCCAACAGGCGAACCGAATAGTAACTGCTAGGCCGAATATTCGGCTTGTTGAATACTTTTATATTTCAAAGTTTAAAGGCATTAAAATGTTAAATTTTAAAATAATTTTACATAATATTTAAAACAAACTTTTATTTTAATAAACAAGAGCCTTTTTCAAGTAAGCTTTATGCTGAAAAAAATCTGCTTTGAGTTATTTAAGAGGATAGTTATAAAAAAAAAAATTTTATTAATAAAATTTTAAATTTCATGGCTTCTTCTGAGAATTAAAACAAATGAATAAAATTTTCTTAAATTCTAAAACAAACATTTTAAAATCAAAGAGAAATTGGAAGAAAAATTGTACAGGATCACATATTTGCCTGTCAGGAAGAGACTAAAGTAAAAGTTAATAAATAATACAATTGATTCAAATTTTATATGGTGACAGTTTAGCAAGAATAACTGTTCTACTCCCTTTGATTAAGCAAGGAAGTTTTAAAATGCATCCTAGATCGGTGTCTGAAGTGGGCAATCATTTTCAGAGATTGTAAACCTTGTTCTTAAAATCTTAGCAAGGAACAGATTATTTACTGGACAATGTTGAGGAACTTGCATTTGTACATAATTAATTCCTATGAAAATCCTCATGATTGGTTAATTTTCTTAAATAATACTTAACAAACAGCAAATAAATAATGTAAAAACATTCTCTTTTATTTAAATATGATTCTGTTTCTAATTATTCTGAATATCTTTATAAGTTGACTGTTAAACGTAAGTTGTATAAGATTTTAAAAAATATGTTTTAAAAGTTTTTTTTTAAGTATTCGGTTCGGCCGAATATTTCGATATTCGGCCAAACCGAATATTCGGTAACATGGCCGAATACCGAATAGATACCGAATATTCGGTGCATCCCTAGTGGAGGATATACAATTTCTTGGACTCTGCATTTTTAAACAAAAAAGCTATATGCCCTGTGTTTTTCAAACAAAAATTATATAGCGTTTACTCTCTGGAGCACTGTACATAAACATAGTATAATGTGTGTACTTTTGAAAAAAGATGAAATTGTTTCTCATAAAAATTCAAATTATCTCTTGACGATTATGCATTCTGGCCGTTTAATATAATATCAATGGGCAATTCCACAGAAAATTATCATTTTTGGGGCTTGATATTTTTATATTCTATAATAAAATCCTAATAAAAAAAGCATTGTAAATTACTGTTTATAAACTAAGTTAAGTATCATTATTGTCTTTGTAAAGTCATAATGTTACGTCAGTTACACAATAAAAGTTACACCAGTTACACGTGTAAATGCCATTTTTTTCTTTTTTATTATTCAGAAATTAATTAAACAAGTTGCTGTTATAATTTGTTACTGTTATAATTTGATACTTTGTGTTGTTGAGAACATTAAATCCCCCTTTTTAACGGGATAGTTTTGATAATTTTTACACTTCAATGAAGGCAGAAAAAATGTTTGTATATATTTTATGTTACGTCAGTTACAGAATTTTGAATTGCAATTTTTGGGACTAAAAGAGGGATTGCAATAATCTGCAGGTATTTGGGTATTAAGTCCTTAGTAAGAAATACTTTAAATTGTAAAATTTTGTTCTAGATTTATTAGTAAATTTTCTACATAGTTTTGAAAAGAAAATTCGATGATCAAATGTTTCGTCAGTTACGATGGAATTGCCCTAATCTAATTTCTCTAAAAGATTAAGTCGTCATAAGGAAAATTTGAAGTCTACACTATGCGAATAACATACTTAAACGAATTTACTGAAATTGCTTAGTATACCTGGTATTTAAAAAAGTAAAAAATCATTGAGAAAAACACCCATAGCCTTTAATGTACTACAATTTTTAAAACCATTTCTAAGGGGGAAAAAATACTGTAGTTAGAGCATTTTAAATCATTTTCATGTCAAATTCCAGTTCATTCGAGCACTTTTATAAAAGTAAAGCAGAATAATTAATAGAAAAATATTTCCAAATTATAAATATTTTCTGTTATGTTGAAAATGTAGTTATTTCCATAACTAAAATGCAACCGTTGCATTAAATTTGAACTTTACTCTGTAAATTTGCTTCAAGTGACCTATATAAATCCGTGGGCTGGTTTCCGCGTGCGACAAAAGAAAAAAAAGAGAAAGAGTTTAAATTCATGTTTGATTTTTGACCGATTTCTGAAAAGAAATATCTAAGGGTACTACGAAGGTTTGAACTGACGAAAATTGGACTGAAGCTTGATCGTGCATTAGCAGGCCCGTATTTCATTTAGACTAACACTTCTTTTTGCATTTATTTATTTATATTTTAAAGAAATAAAAAGCATTTGTTAAATTCTAAATTACAACAACAAAAGATTTCGTATTGTACGACAAAATTAATCTTTCAAAACCAGTTTACACTGCTAACTGTTTAGTACGTTGTCTCTCGATTATACCTGGGAGAAAAAAAAAAAAAAAAAAAAAAAAAAAAACTCAATTTATAAAAGTTGATCACATTCTTTGTTGTAACTTGTGTGTGTATGGGGGGGGGGGGGGTTCCGGTATAGTTTCGATAAATTACAAAATTATTACGGATGCATCGAATAACCGGTTCCTGATGTTTATATCAGGGCTGCCACAGGCGACTATATTTATATTCTCATCGCACCGGTATTTTTCTAATGTAAATTTTGAAGTATATTTCTCTTGCAAATCTTGTCAAAGTGTGTGTTAATTATATCTGTTTTGAGAAAGTGGTGCCAGTTAGAATTAAAAAATAGTCGCCTGTGGCAGCCCTGTTATATATCGATGAAAATATAATATTTAAACTATGAAACTAATTATTTATAATTAAATTTCATTAAAGGCAAGTTATGATGTAGGAACATTAGACACTGAGTATTTTCAGGCTATAATCTGTTACGTTTTTTATCACAAATATATTTCCTGCTTCTAAGAATAAGCATTCACTCCTCTGGTGGTCTATTTTTCTTGAGTTTTTAACATTTGTAAAGTAAAAATGATTTTATTGAATCTTTTTTCACTATTTTGTTTATGGATGGAATATCAGTGTTAAAATAATACCGAGTATGAAAATAATTTCTTGAAAAGTTCATTGTCCCCTTTATTCTACAAAACAAGGTAGGGGAAAGTACGGTAATGACGCTCAGAAGGATAATCCCGCTCACCCAATATCTCTATAAACAGAATAGAATTCAAAACATGCGATCGGTACCGGCACCTAGCGAACTTCATCGTAAGTTACCACACCAGTAAGGTTGGTTGGTTGTATGGGGTTTTATGGCGCAAAATCCCTTAAGGGACATGCTGCGCCAAGTTACCAGTAAGGATATAGTGACAGTCAGAAGGAAAGTATTTTTGTGCCTTCGCGTTATTAGTTTGCAGTTGTTTTATTATAAAATTCTACAACATCTAACTTGAAAGTAAGTGTACTCTTATTTTCAAATATTAATTTACTCATTATGTCTACAAAATATATACATTTAGCTGTACTTTTATGCTTTTATTTATTTTTGTAGTACGTTGTCTTGTCACGACAATTATAATGCATTAAAACGCAACATGGCGATAACGGGTAATGGCGTAACTTTTATGCAAATTAGTTGGTTGCAAACTGTTCCTTATGCTTTGGAGTTATACTTCGTTAATAAAATACTGATTTTTTGTCTAAATTTGACTAGCTATTCATGTTTTCCTTAAGTGAGCGCCATTCCCCTACTTTCCCCTACTTGCAATGAGGAGCTTCTCTATTTAAGAGCAAGAATCTGAGAGAGTAATGACACACCTGTGATTCATGACATCTCAGATTTTCTCCAAAAAATTACCAGTTGTTACATACCTTATTAAAAGACCAAATCTAGAATTTTTTGTTCCAAAGTTGAGTTGTTCATTTTTTATGGGCCCTCAAAGATCATCATGCGGTGGGAAAAATTGAGTGTCTGTTCAAGACATGGCAATTGCTATGGTCCACAATTCTTTGCGCACACAACTTGCCACCAAATTATTTTCATATGTGGGATGTAAGAGGGCTGAACTTTATATAATAGATGAGAAGTCTGTAGCAAGTTGTTGCCGCAAGGTCACTGAAGGTCATAAAAGATGCATTCTCGCTGTTTTTTACCATTTTCAAGGCCCGACAACAGCTTGCGCCTTCCAGTTGCCATGGCAAAAGAGGTGTCATTTGAAAAACATGCATTAGCACTTTAAAAAAATGTATAGTACATGAGGCAAGTTGGGTGCGCTTTTAGTTACGGAGCGCCAAAATCTGAAAAATGTTATATTTGGCTGATATTCAAACTGTCATCATTTTTTTCGGCAACGACATATTGAAATAATTCTTTTGCCATTGTTTTATTCTGTTATTTCTCTTTTCAAAAAAGTAAACTCCACTGAGGCAAGTAGCTTAAAAAAAATTAAATGATTTTTTACACATACCCTATCCCCATCATCGGGACTATTACTTTTCGAAACAACTTGTCTGAATAACAATATTTTAAACATTTATTTGACTATAAAAATTGATATTTTAATACATTGTGAGACATATATGATGTCGATGATATTTATTTAATTTTACAACCAAAATATTTGACATTTACAGCCCATAATTAAAATGCAAATGTAATCAGCCAACACTGTCAATATTTTTATATTGATATTTTTTTTTTTTTTTCTAATAAATCAAACAGAATTATTTCTTTTAAGATACATGAATGTCTTTTAAGCATGGAACTGTAAAATGATCAGCACCAGACAATTGTATAGGACCGAAGAAGATTGTGCTTCGATGTACAGTATTTGTATATCATCACATACTGGTCATTTGAACACTTCATGTCTCATAATAGCGTTGAAATCGTAGTCTATTTCATTCTTGAGCACAATCCTATACATTTTTTATTTCATGTGCAATTTCATCCAGGGGTGACAAAACGACTGACATTACGCACATTTCACTTAATTTTTTTTACCAACTGGTGAACCTAACTTGTTCTGAAAGTGAAACTAGCCTCACATATAAAAACTGTAACCAAAGTCAAAAAAAGTACTACTGCACTATATTAAGTATCGACCTCAGATATCCTATTCAATAAAGACCATTTAAAAATATTAAATTACAAGCGAGAAATCTGTAAAGGTTTCTCCCATAGGTTTAACAATAGCATTCTCGTTTCTTTTCGAGACTTTTGCCATATTTAATCTTTGACAGTTGTTAGACTGTTTGAACTGAATTTCCGAAAGTGACAGCCAATTGTTCCCTTGTGACGACATTTCTGTGGCTAGACTCGTAAAACTTGGCTAAAAATGCTCACTTTGACAACATTCTCTGAATGAATCTTTACCTTTATAAGAAAGTGGGAAACTCTTTAATTTCTTGATATCTGAACAAAATCGGTAAATTTTATATTTTTACGAATATTAATACAATTTTTTTATATTTACGAATGAAAATGACTTCGCGAAAATATCAGAAAAAGTAGTTAGTTTGGATTTGGGAATAGCTTTCAATATAAAAAATTCCCAAAGAGATGCGATCTCTCCCACCAAAAGAAAGGAAATCCATGACGCCCCCCCCCCCCCTCTAAATGGTGAGCTGGATCCGCCCTTGGGTATTACTAACGTTAATGCAATTAGGAGATTATATTATGTTCCATTAAATTGCATCAGTTATCAATTTCTTAAAATAAATAAAAAAAAGCACTTTTTAAATACTTCTAGTGTTACTCTATAGAGGATTTTTCTAAACCAACTCATTTAAAACAATCTAAATGATGTTTCGCTAAAATATGTCAACCAATTGTAACACGATCATAAAAGATCTTTATTTCAGTCTCCATTTCCGGCATCCGTTACGAAATAGTAACATATTTTCACTATTAAGTAGTTTTTCTGGAATTGATGATTAATGGGAAAAATTAGTTGGTGATTATTCGAAAATGTTTCCTGCAAAAATAACTGTTAGATGCAGGGTTGGGTTTTTGACGTCAAAAACTGGTTTTTGACATGACAGTGGTAAAAACCGTGTTTTTACCGGTTTATTCCGTCAAAAACCTATAATTTGCGATTTTTCTCCAACTTATAGTGTAAGTGTAGCATACAATACATTTCTAGATTAGTTTTTCCTTGTTGTTCTTGTTATTATTATTCACAATTACTTTATTAAATTTATTTAAAAGAAGAGCATTTCCTAAATGGAAAAAATTTAAAAATACAAGAGTAAAAGGAAAGAATAATATTTGTCATAATCTCCACTAATATAGATTCTACTAACTGCAATGAACATTAATATTATATGATAATAAAAGGTTATTATAATTATTAAATAACATTCTACATACATTTTTAATAAAATACATTAAAATTATTTTAGAGATGCAAAAATGCTGTTATATGGTATGACAATAGATGTCAAGCATGGACTGTGGCCATTGAATAAATTTGAATATTCTTAGATATAATATTTGCAAATACATATCTTATGTATTTCATAAATGCAATTATTGTGATTTTCATTTTCACTTCAATAAGCAGAATCTTAAAATTTTAAATTAATAATTTTTTTATACAAACATGTAGGACCTGATTTCAGGCGAAAGCTCTTAGACTTAAAATTTAACACATAACAAAACAATATTTAAGAAAAATCAGAATATAATGTCCTGTTCCTGTATACATTTTACTTAAAATTATTTAGGCATTATTTAAAGTGAATTGAAAGAAATAACACATTGCATATTTTTATTACATACTACATATGACTGTATGAGTAAATCTTTTACCGTTAAAATTATTATTAAATTTAGAGAGATTCTTAAATGTTTTATTTATTTTTTAATGCAGTTAACTTTTTAATTAATGGATCTACATTTCTGCTTTAAAGTAATATTTAATTATTTATTTATTGTAAGTAAATAATTAAATTACTTAACAAAATAACAAATAATAAATTAACAAAAATATATAGTTAAAAATTGAGTTTTCACATAGTTTAAAGTTTAATATGGATTTGTAATTTTAATCTCTACAAGATTTAACTTTGAAGAACAAGTCTTAATCCTTTCTCCCAAAAGATGTATGTAATTCTCAACAATAAAAATATATTTTATTTCATTTACTTATATAAACCAAGTTTTGCTATATAGAAATAAAAATAATCAATGAACAATTTTGATTTAACATTTTAAGAAATCTTACTTCTGAGGAAATTTCTGAGAAAGCTATTTAGTTTTAAAGAGTGTAATAAATTCTGCCGAAATTACATTTTTTAATCTTACACTTACGGGTTATAGAATTTCTTTAAAAAGTCTAATTTTTACAGAATATGCCAAATAGCTTAAGATTATTATAGAGATCTGCTAACAAAGATGTATATGTATTATTCTAATGCAATTCTTTTTTGTTTTTCTCGGATAGATAAATATACTTCAGAGTCTTTTCGATATTGAATATTTCATGTAAAACAACTTAATACTAAAGACAGAATGAAAAAAGATAATGTAAAAACAAACTACTACTAAAAAATGGGTTTTTGATAGTTTTCGACCTTTTTGACAAAGAGGTTTTTGACATGACGGTAAAAACCATGGTAAAATCCGGTAAAAACCGTCATGCGTCAAAAACTTGCTAACTCTGGTTAGATGTAAAGAATGAATTCAAATGCTACAAATTTATTAAATTAAAAAAAAGTTATAAGTGATATAAAAATTGTCTTTTAAAATATCATGAGCTGCAGGGAGAAGTTCAATAAGAACACATGTGGCATGAAATTGTCCTCAAACGGTTTTAATGTTACCACTCAAATAAAACTAATTATAAAAATAAAAATAAAGTAGGAGAAAAAAGCTTAAAAATTAAGCAATCATATATATTTTTGAAAACTATAGATATGTTAAGATAATTGAAAAAAATTAAACAATATTTTCTAACTACCCATTTTACCCCACCTGACCCTAGAGGATTTTTCTAAACCAACTCATTTAAAACAATCTAAATGATGTTTCACTAAAATATGTCAACCAATTGTAACACGATCATAAAAGATCTTTATTTCAGTCTCCATTTCCGGCATCCGTTACGAAATAGTACATGTTTTCCTAACCTGCCGAATTTAGATCCATCAATGTCAATCAAGTGATCGATCAAGTACTTCCGTTAGGAAGGGACCTGAAGTCGTCTTCGATGTACTTTAGGATAAAAAAAATACCAAGCCGGCCATTTTGTTTCTCCTGCAAACTTAACTATTTCAAATCTCCCCCAAAACCAGAAATCCATTAGTGAATGTCATTAGGGAGTAACCCTACTCAATAAGTATAATGTTTCAAATCACCAAAACACCAATCCATCTTTCTACCGCGTATCTTCGTGCTTAGACTTTTCCTGTTAAAAAGATTTCGTAAACATCTTTTTGTTTAACTATTTATATAACGAATCGAAATAAAGACAATTTTTTTTTTTTTTTTTTTTTTTTTTTTATCGTTTTTGAATTAAAATACAGTTCTTAATGCTGAACCATGGATGCTGATTTAAAAAAATAACGCTCAATAATTTAAAATCTTTCAATATTGTTGACGGACAGTTCATTTATTTATCTTATTAAAAGCATAAAATTAGGAGCCAAACTATGCAAATGATTTGGAATCAAACAGTGGATTTCAGTTATTGATAAATTTATTACATATTGAGTTATAATTGATTGAAAATCGACTTTGAAACTATTTTATGAAAGGTAATTTGTCTTTATAGAAAAAAAATGTATTGGGATTTCTTGATATCCAAATAAAAATTTCTGCAAATTTCGTAAATTATACAAATAATCCTAAATTCTTTGATTGTATTAGAAAGCAGCAAGTATGTATTTGAGAACAGCTTTATAACTAAGAGGTTTTTTGAGTGGCTTATTACACCTTGAATCTTAATTTAAGGCATTTTACAAATAATTTATTCTTATTGGTGAATTGAAAAAAAAAAAGGAAACTTCTTCAAAATAAACGACCAAGAGCGAGTATTACTCGCGCCAGGGTCGTACTGGCCCACCGGGCATCGAGGCAAATGCCCGGTGCGCCCCTCGCCTTTTTTTTCCTTTGTAGCACTCTTAAAATGATTTATTCTGAACGATAAAAAAAATTCAAGAATTTTTATTTAACATTTTAAAAAATATGTCATGAGTCAGAGGGTCAAAATTCTGTTGTCTGCGCCTTTGCGAAATGATACTTTCTAAGGAAACAAATGGGTATTTAGCATATATTCTGCGCCTCGAATGGTTGCCCGCTTTTTTGGTATTTCTACATATTGGGTATAAGTACAAATGACGAAATAGGATCGAATGAGAGTTCAAGAAAAAAATTTCATTTTTATTCGACCCATTGACAAAAGGCGCCTTTGGCAGTCATTTACGCCCTAGGACAGAATTTTTTTTCAGCGCCTCTACGCTGAAAAAAAAATACGAATGATAAGGAAACTGATATTAAGAATTAAACTCGTATTTTCTGCCTTTATGTATTTGGCGCCTCGGATGGTTACCTGATATTTTGGAATGTCTGCCTATTAATGGCGCCCCTACCAACTTTTTTTCAGCGCCTCTACGAATGATGATTTCCAAAGAAACTAATATTAAGTATCAATTATATATTTTGTGTATTTTCTGCCAAGTATTTTGCGTCTTGTGTAATTGCCAGATATTTTGATACTTCTGCCTTTTGTGCTAGTACAAACGATGAAAAAATATTGAAGGTCAGTTTAAGAAAAACAGATTTTAATTTTAAAATGGTCACATTGGCAAAGGTGGCTTTCGCAGTCATGATGTCCAGAGTCATATTTTTTACAGTATTTAATACGAATGATATCTAAAGAAACAAATGTTAAATATTAAGCGTTTTTTGTATTTTCCGCCTTTGAGAATTTGGCTCCCCGGTAGTTGCGCTTTTTTTTTTACTATGTACCAAAGAATATAAAGAAGAATAAACAGAGTAGATATTCTTTGCATATACCTTCTGCGCAAGTGCAAACGAAGAAAGGGGATGGAAATGGGAATGTCAAAAACGGATTTCCATTTTAATTACTCTTAAGTACAGTGCCGGCTTTTGTACCCGGCGCCCCAGGGAAGACCTTTTCATTGAATCAATTGGTGATGGCTTCTAAAGAATGTATTGATATTAATAATTTTGTATCTTTTCTGTTCCTTAGTTTTTAGCATTACCGGCAGCTTCCCAGCCTCGCCCCCCTCCCCTCCCTTCCAATTCTCTATGAAGACTTATCGGTCCCTTGGCTTTGGTTTTTCATCTAATTTTTTGTCAAAAGACTGACACGGCGACATGTGGCCCCACTCCAGAGACTTTTCTGAAATTGGTACCCCTTTACACATTTTATCTATAAAATTAATTGAAAAAATATTTTAAAACAGTTAAAAGGCGCCCCTAGACTGTGACTAGCATTTGATTATTATTTAGCCACACTTATTTCTTTTACCAATTTGGAGAATTTTTCTATTCCGAAATCTACCGCTATTTTCGAATAGTAATATTCGGCTTATTTAATTTGTCATTAGATAAGGCGAATATAACAATTTGAAAATAATGGTAGATTCTTTCAAAAAAAAAAAAAAAAAAAAAAAAAATCAACACTGGGTTATCATTAGATTTTTTTTTTTTTTTTTAAGTGCAATGTTTTTAGAATTTCTTCATGACTTGTTTATACATTCGAAATTTATAAATTATGATTTAAAAAAAATAAAATTTATTATTTATTCTACAACTAAAAATAATTTGATCTATCTGTCATTTATTGAATGTTTTGTATATCTTTAAAAATATACATTTTACGAATGCTTCAATAGAACGGAATCATTTTCTTACTGCAATTAATTTTTTAAATATATTTTCTATATTTTTTAACCAACTTTTAACGAAGGAAGGCATGAAATTCGTTATATACATATCTAGTAGTGTAGTCGAGAGCGGATGGCGTCCCCCTCTTTTTTATTTTATTTCAAGTGTCCTCTTACTTTTTTGTTTTCAAAGAGAACAGAAAGGTGTGAACTACCTTCCTAGTTTATTATATGCTTTAAAGAACAAACGCATTAATAAATTCAATTTTATGAAGAAATATATTGATTTTTTAAACTATTTTAGGCTTAAAAATTTTAAAGGAATTTCAGACAAAAGTGATGTTTATTTGCTGTTTCATTATCCCCAGTAGTGAGATACAGCGGTATAATTAGTTTCTTTAGATGCATACAGGGTCGTACTGGCCCACCGGGCAACGAGGCAAATGCCCGGTGCGCCCATCGTCACTTTTTTCTTTTTTTTTCTTTTCTTTTTTTTTTTTTTTAAGCACGCATTTTGAAAGGCATAAAAATTTCAAAAATTTTCATTTGGAAAATTAAAAAGTAATGCTTTTTATTTTTTAAAGTATAGCATAAGCAAACTATGTGTGATCAAAGACAATTAGATAAACCAATTTCGAGATAACATAAGTTATCGACAATCAGATATGCCATTGTTACACATTGCATCCAGGACCAGACTCTGTTTCAAAGCCTGTATTAATGATAAATTCTAAGAAAAATAATATTAAGTACTCACTTATTTAGATATACGCCTAAATAATTTCTGTTCTAGGAATGCTTCTAATAAGTGTCTAATAAGTCTGCGTCTAATACGTTTGCATATTTTCTGCGTCTAAGTATTTAGCGCCCCTGGTGTTGTGAGGTATTTTTGTATTTCTGCCTTTTGTGCAAGTATAAACGACGAAACACTGTATAAGAAACATATCCTCATTTTAAATGGATTCATTCACAGAGACTTTGATAGTCATGGCGCTCTGGTCCAGATTTTATTCAGTACCCCGAAGTATAGTAACTTCTACATAAATTAATATTGGTATTAATGATGTATTTAGTATATTTTCTGTCAAATATTCAGCGCCCTGTGTGGCTGCCCGGTAGTTTGGTATTTCTGTTTTTTGTGAAATAACAAAAAACAAAACAAAAAAAATGCCAATTTAATCCAGCTCATTTTCATTTTAATTTCATTTGGTCCCTTTGTCAGAGGCGGCTTTGGTAATCATGGCGCCCTTGGACAATTTTTTTAGCGCCTCTGTAAAAATAAGTTTAAAAAAAAACTAATATTGTGTTTTCGTAATAATGGCGCCCTTGGTCAGATTTTTTCAACGCCTCTGTAAAAATAAATTTCAAAAAACTAATATCGTGTTTTTGTAATCATGGCGCCCTTGGTCAGATTTTTTTCAGTGCCTCTGTAAAAATGCTTTTCAAAAAACTATTATCGTGTTTTTCTAATCATGGCGCCCTTGGAGAGAATTTTTTCAGCGCCTCTGTAAAAATAAATTTCAAAAACTTAGTATCGTATTTTTTAATCATTTAGTCAGATTTTTTTTTCAGCGCCTCTGTAAAAATCCCTTTCAAAAAACTGTCATCGTGTTTCTCTAATCATGGCGCCCTTGGACAGATTTGTTTAGGGCCTCTGTAAAAATAAGTTTTAAAAAAGACAATATCGTGTTTTCTTAATAATGGCGCCCTTGGTCAGATTTTTTCAGCGCCTCTGTAAAAATAAATTTCAAAAAACTAATATCGTGTTTTTGTAATCACGGCGCCCTTGGAGGGAATTTTTTCAGCGCCTCTGTAAAAATAAATTTCAAAAACTACATCCTGTTTTTGTAATTATGGCGCCCTTGGACATATTTTTTTTCAGCGCCTCTCTATAAAAATAACTTTAAAAAAACTAATATCGTAATTTTGTAATCATGACGCCCTTGGTGAGATTTATTTCCAGCGCCTCTGTAAAAATAACTTTCAAAAAACTAATGTCGTGTTTTCGTAATCAATGCGCTCTTGGTGAGATTTTTTCAGCGCCCTGTAAAAATAACTTACAGAAAACTAATATCATGCTTTTGTAATCATGGCGCCCTTGGTCAGATTTTTTTAGCGCCTCTGTAAAAATAAGTTTTAAAAAACTAATATCGTGTTTTTGTAATCATGGCGCCCTTAGTCAGATTTTTTCAGCGCCTCTGTAAAAATAAGTTTTAAAAATCTAATATCGTGTTTTTGTAATCATGGCGCCCTTGGTCAGATATTTTTCAGCGCCGCTGTAAAAAGGCCTTTCAAAAAGCTATTATCGCGTTTTTGTACTCATGGCGCCCTTGGGCAGATTTATTTTTCAGCACCTCTCTGTAAAAATAACTTTCAAAAAACTAATATCGTAATTTTGTAATCATGCCGCCCTTGATCAGATTTATTTTCAGCGCCTCTCAGTAAAAATAACTTTCAAAAAACTAATGTCGTGCTTTCGTAATCAATGCGTTCTTGGTGAGATTTTTTCAGCGCCCTGTAAAAATAACTTTCAGAAAACTAATATCATGCTTTTGTAATCATGGCGCCCTTGGTCAGATTTTTTCAGCGCCTCTGTAAAAATAATTTTGAAAAACTATTATCGTGTTTTTTTAATCATGGCGCCCTTAGAGAGATTTTTTTCAGCGCATCTGTAAAAATAAATTTCAAAAACTTAATATCGTGTTTTTTAATTACGGCGCCCTTAGTCAGATTTTTTCAGCGCCTCTGTAAAAATAAGTTTTAAAAAACTAATATCGTGTTTTTGTAATCATGGCGCCCTTGGACAGATATTTTTCAGCGCCTCTGTAAAAATCTCTTTCAAAAAACTATCATCGTGTTTTTGTAATCATGGCGCCCTGGGACAGATTTTTTTAGCGCCTCTGTAAAAATAAGTTTAAAAAAACTAATACCGTGTTTTTGTAATCATGGCGCCCTTGGTGACTTGGCCAGATTTTTTTCAGCGCCTCTGTAAAAATAACTTGAAAAAAGTAGTATCGTGTTTTTGTAATAGCAAGCCCCCCCCCCCCCTCCCCCCTCCACACACACACAAGCACACTCCCCACAAATACACACATAAATTGATGCCCTTAGTTCTACTAAAGTGGAGCATTCCATAATTTCTTAATGATAATATAAGTGTTAGACCGCCGAGGGCGCCAAGACTAATTCTTCACAAGATTTTGCAATGGAAACTTATGTAAATTTTGCTTTTGAAAGAAGAAAATGTTAATTTTTTTATATCTATTTAAAAATTCGATAATATTTTTAGCATCCGAAAAAGCCAATATGTAAAAACGTTTTTTTTTTTTTTTTTTTTTTTTAACCGGGTCTGCTTAACCTCTTTAAACTTCAAACACCACCCCGATATATAAATTGAAAAATACATATGTAATTAAAATAAATAGATAAACCACTAAAATTGTAAAAGTCCTTTTACAAAAGAATGGATAAATATAAGTAAAGAGAAGTGCAGATGTATTTGGGTTCAGTTTTCAATGCTGTTAGTCAGTAACGTGGAAGTTCCTAAGAAGACAAATTACCATTTCGGCGAGGTTTCAAATCGGTTCTATAGATACCCAGTGGTTTCTGTAGTAATACCAGATGTGACACTTTTATTATTATTATTATTATTATACCGTATTCTGGAGCTCTCTATCTTTCTGAAGAAAATAGAAATCGGCGGATGTGGAGGTATTTTCCCATGAAATACTAATTTACCCACGACACATGCGCGACACGACGCGCTGGTTTTTTTTTTTTTTTTTTTTTTTTTTTTTTTTTATTTTGTGCGTGTGAGTTGCGACGACCATTGTAGTTTAAATTTGGCTTATCTGAAATTAAAATAAACAGTAATTTTTAATTAAATATGACTTATTTTAGTGACTAGACGAGACAAAAGGTGGAAATTATGAAAAGCTCTCTCTCTCTCTCTCTTTTTTTTTTTTTCTTAATGCTGATTATTTGAAGACGGTATTCAACTTTTATCGTAGAAAAATGCTGATTTTTGATGATTGACAAAAAAAAAAAAAAAAAAAAAAATCCTTAATGCACTGCATAATTATATAAGAAACTAGGGGGCTCTGCACCCTACGAGCTACGCTCGCCAACCTCCGTTCAGGCACACCAAAATCCAAAAGGCACGCTAATTTGATCGGCTTTAAAAATATTGAATTTAAAAAAAAAAACAGTAGTGATTTTTCTGTAAACGGGTTACCATTCGTTTTCCTTGGATTGGGGATTTTTAAGACCAAATCTGCTGCTGTTAAGAGATTCAATGGCTGTTTACGTATTTAATTAAAAAATTAGTTAAACATTTGAAAATAAGCTAATGTAAAATGAATTAAGTAAACAGTGCCCTTGTCTCCCGGTATTTTTTAACAGCGCTATAAGATAGTTCTTTTAAATAATTCATTTTAAATGTATCGTTTTAAATCTGACTTAATTTACACCAAAGATTTATTTCTCTTATTAATATTCAGGTGAAAATACTTTAGTTGTTAGAAGGAAATATTATTTGCGCTGTCTTCGAATTCACGATAACAGTTGAAAAGATTATCTTAAAATATCTCGCGCAAATATATTTTTTAATTTAAATTGTTTTACCATATATTTTGGCCATTTTAAATATGATGTAATTTCTTCCCTTTACAAGTTTTAGCACATAATAATTTTTTTATTTTAACATTTTGTTTCTCTTTTAAAATTCAAGTGTGAATATGGTTCTTATGACGTAATTTTCCTGCTTTTAACATGTGATCATTTAATTCTAATTTTAAAGTTTTTATTTCTGTTTACAATAGTCACGTGTAAATAAATATTTAAATTGAAGTAAACATTATTGTTTCGCTGTTTATACAATTGGCAACAGTTTAAATTAATAACATTTTCTAAAATATATAAAAAATATCTCTCGAAAAGCTGAAAATTTGAATTTAAAATAGCAATAAAACCTCAAAAAAATGAGTGAAATAAAAAAAATAAACGCAATCTGCCCACCGGGAACTTATAACGTATAAAATGATCTAAAAATGATTAAATTCTCATGCATTCAGTGGTGTAGTCGAGGGGGGACGCAGGGGGATGGCGTCCCCCCACTTTTTTATTTTATTTCAAGCGTCCCCTTACTTTTTTTTTTTTCAAGGGGACGCTAAGGGCGCGAGGGGACGCAGATCTTCCTGATTTATTAAATGTTTAAAATAAAAAGCACTTTAATAAATTAAGAATTTTATGAAGTAAAGAATTGATTTTTAAAACTATTTGAGTTTTCTTTGAGTATTCAGAAAACAAACTGAAAGGAATTGGGAAGAAAGGGATATTTACTTGCCGTTTCACCATAATTAACAGTAGTGAAACACCTGAAATACAGCGCTAACATTAGTTCCTTCAGATGCATATACATTAGTTTTACTTGGAATTTTCTAATCGAAAACTATTATCTTCCTCCTTTTCCTAACATAAAGACCACAAAAGCGCAGTCTCCGTTTAAAAAATATCCAGATGTTTCAGTTTTGAAAGACTGGTCATGTTTTTCTCACATGGTAATTAACAACAGCATGTTTCCATTAGTCAGTAAATAAGGTATTTAAAGACGTTCGGGGTAATTGTCATATCTGTCACATAGTGTTGATTAGTAGGGGTCACTGGTACGGTGTCTGCAATCGAATACAGAATAAATCAACAAAAGGGACACCAATGTAGACCGACAACTTCTGATATATTGCAGTGCCAAGAATCCCACAAAATCATTATCCCCCTTTCTCCTATCTTCCTGTATCATTCACATTGACAATTATTTCTTGGTTTACTATTCGGGGATTACTTCTTTAGACAGGAATAAACTACAAGCATTGGATTATTTTGAATTCCAGCGAATATCTCTGAAGTATCTGTTTTTTAAATTCTAGCCATAAGTATTTTGCATCAAAATTTCAATTTTTGAAGGAAAAAATAACAATGAAACGATATAGGCAGCCAAAATTGGAAAGTTTTATAATTTTTTCGAAACGTTGGTCGTCGATGATAGTATAACAATGCTGTGATGATAGATACGAAATTATCGAGCACAATTGAAGATCAAAAGTCCGATGCAAGAGAATCGTAAGCATATTTTGAGTTTTGATCAATAATATTTTTAATTATATGCTATGTTATACCATGAATCTTTGATAAGGGTTTCATATTTTCCAAATATCAATATGTTTTTGTATAAAATTATATCTTTTGTACAATGGGATGGAAAGGAAACATAGGTGCCAGAAATGGTAGTTGAGCAGAATTGCCCCTCTTTAGATTTTCAAATTTAATTAACTAAATTTTCTTTCCCTCTCGAAAATTTCAAAAAATAACAAAGTTTGTTCTTCACATAGGATTTAAAGTAATTGAACAGTAAAAGAAAGGATATCAAGAATTATTTATCAGGGAGAGGGTCTGTCCTCCTGAAGCCCCCGTAAAAGACTATTTTTAGTTCTGTGTTTCTTTTATGTTTGTGTATTTTTTTTTTCTAAACCACCGATTAAAATATATCAGGTGTGCAGAAAAAAAAAAATAGTAATATGTTTCACTAGTTCCTTTTATATATAAAAAAAAAAAAGCTGATAGAAGTTTAATTTAGGAGTTTTTAATATGCGTTTTATTTGTTATATTTCTAAAATACTTTGTTTTAAAATAAAATATAGATTTTATTTAATAACGGCAATATTGTTTGAAAATGTCTGCAATCTCAATAAAATTTGCAGTAGCATAAACAATACAAAATTAAACTACAACATTTTAACACTTTCTAACATAGTTGAAAAGTTTATGACTTTGGTTCGTCATTCCGAATCCCCGTAAATAAACTTGGATTGCCACTCTATTTATATACATTATTATTATTTACTACTTACTACAAAGATTCTTTAATGAAAATGAAGTGTTTAGCACTTATAGTTCGTTTGCAGGTATACATAAAAAAAATGTTCCGTTAAATTATGTCCTATGGAAAGAAAATTCTTTATTTTGTATTTTAATGATGTTGCACTACTTCAAACATAAAGAAATTGATATACACCACTGAAGGGCACAACAACACGCTTAATATAGAATACGTATCGTGTAGCTTCTTTCGTTTATTTACAGGGATATAGAAATAAATTACATTGTATTAATCTCGGATTACAGTAATCAGTGTTGAATTCAGACACTTACCTCGGGGGGGGGGGGGGGGGGGAGAGAGGGATTTCTGTAGCTCTGAGGGTGACATTATAGAGTTCCGAGGGGGATTGCACTTTTTGACCATTCAAAACACGAAATCTCAAATATTCCGGGGGAATGTCCCCTCCGGGCCACCTCCTGAATTCACTAATGATAGTAATTGTTTGAAAAGCGTTTTTTGAAATTTATATACGTTATTGAGGAGGGAGATAACGTCATCCACAGAAAGCATAGGGAATATATCATATCAATTTTCTTTAACAGTCTATAAGCAACATTGTAAGACGTGCTTTTTCAATCTCAACTAATTTTTATTAAATTCTGTGGAATGAATTCTACAAATTATATGCAGTGCAACAATTCAAAATATTTAAATTGTGTGGGCGGGATTTGATGAAAATGCATTTTCAAGAGTGTTATTTGTTTTTTAGCACAACTAAGTCTTACTGTGTGAATATAATATAAATAAATTCATACATAGGACTGCACAAAAGACATGGATACACAAATATTGTCGTCAATGAACGGTAAAAACCTTTTTTTTAGTGAAAAGCATTGTTCTATTTAATTAGACTTTTAGTTTTACTGTGTGGTATGCATAAAATACAAGGATTATATTACTGAAGATTTTGCATGTTAACACACGCAGATTTTTTTTCTTTTCTTGTTTGACTTTTAATATTTGTAAAAGATTTTTTTTTCATTAGATAGCTGAGGCCCTCTACAAAGGCCGAATCTTTTTTTTTTTTTTTTTTTTTTTTCCGATTTTGTTTGTATTTTTTTTTTTTTTTTCAATTTAGATAATTTTACTTTCGGAACCGGTTTCGAGAGTCGACCTATCCTCATAAAAAATGACTGCGAACAAAATCGAAAAAGTAAAGAACGGGCATTATGAAAATCGACCTTGGCTATCCAATGCAAAAAAAAAAAAAAAACATTTAAAAATTTTGACATGCAAACGATATATCTTTAAAAAAAATTCTCCCATAGGTTTAGCATTAGTAAGCGAATTCAGTTCCCGTGAGTGAAGTAGTCCCTTAATGTCTTTAGGAACTACTTCAGTCTAGACAGTAATTACTGAGATAAGGCTTTTAACTTTAAGTATTTTCTAAAATGTCTATTAACGCATCGCTGTCCCTTGTATGAAAAAAATAATTATAATAAAATATTTTTGATAGTATTAGAAAATATTTCATATTCTAATGCATGGCGCATGATTTTTATTCTAGTTAAAGTTGCATTTGGAATAAAAAATGTAAAATCGTTGTAACATAAATTACGTTTAATGAATTTCTTTTTCATTTTGAATAACTGTGTATAAAAAAATAAATTAATTATTTATGTAAACAATATGTACCATTTTCAAAAATTTGAAAGAAAATCTTATCTATAGTTCGATGTTTAAAACTAAGATTGAAGTAACAGATGTTATTAGTACTAAGAGGCGCAAAACTTATTTATTTTATTAAATGGGAATGTAAGTAACAGATTTTACATTTTTCTATTACAAATGCTGAATTAAATTGCACAAAATTAAAAAATAAATATTTTAATTAATCAGAACACATTTATGAAACTATTGAAACTGTTAATTACACTGAAACCGAAAAAGATGGTATAACTTTTATTTAGTAATATAGTTTATTAAAGTTGCGTCTAGGCATTTGTGATTTGCACCACGGGTGGATCCAGCTTTTCTTGTAGATGAGGTGGGGTCTGTGTGTCATGTGCCTCTTTTTGTAGGGAAGGGTCATATCGGTATAATATCAATTTTTATATCTTACGATTTTTCTTCGTCCACAATTCCAAACTGGCTGTTTTATGACACGTTATCAAAATTATATTTTCTGTTTGTAAATGCATAAAATTTACCAGTTCTATTCAGATAATAATAGTTAAAATAATCGATTAGGGAAGTGCTTTATGTAACGTGGTCTGGTTCAAATATGAGCACATTTTAAATTTTAAACACATTTAAAAAGTGCAGTAATTTTCGAAAATTACTTTTTAGTCCCCGGTATGCTACTTCTTTCTCCCAGCTATTAAAGTGTCGTCTCAAAAAAATAACTTCCGTTGTATAAGCCAGACGTAAAACAAAGCAGATGTATCATTGTACGGTTAAATACTCTACTGCAATTTTTTTAACTTTTAAGCATCGCATATTTTCAATTTTTATACCGTCGTATTTGGAAAAAAAGTACTTTTAAACGCAATTTGTTTGTAAACTGCATCTCAATTTATTTTTAAAATATTAATTCTTTTGTAGTTTTTAGCGCATTTGTTTAATCTTGGCAGCTCAAATATTCCATTTATGTTGAAAGTAAAGGAAAAATAGTTGGAAAATAGTAATTATATCTTTCTGTTGCCATTTTCCCATAACAACTTTTAAAAAATGTAATTAAAATACGTACTATTTTGAAAAACTATAGATGAATGATTTCTGATAAAACATCGAGCTATTATAAACCAAATTTAATTTTAAGTATCTATATTAATATTACAAACAGATGAAGGCATATGAATCATTAGATAGCTGATTTTTTTGTCGAGTTTCTTGAATGACATCTCTTTTTTCGAGATTTGTGTATTATTCAGCGATAGTGACGTCATATGCGTACTTTACTATAGCTCATAAATTAACATACGAGATGGGACATTTATGGCGAAATCTGTAATGACAACAGTACTAGCGTTACTACGGACCGAAATTTACATATGTTGAAGAAATATGTTTACGCTTTATGTTTTGAATATCTATTCTTTCCAAACGAAGAAGAGGTAAGGCAGATGATATTGTATTTACGCTTTATTTATTTAGCTGTTTTTTTTTTTTTTTTTTTTTTTTTTTTTTTTTTTTATCGTGCTTGTATCGTTGTTACTTTTAATTTACAAAACGATAATTAGAGTAATGATATAAAAGAAAAACCCTAGAAAATTCTGTTAAGAACGGAAATGTGTAAGTTTATGAGATTAAATTGTAAAAAAATCAAATTCAGGCATTGTGTTAATTTATTCATATCGAATAAAATTTTACTGAGTGTAATGTCGGTACCTCTATTTATTTTTAACTTTTAGATTTATATAATTCTAAAAATTTGTCGAAAGAAAATTTTCAAAATCTGTAATTTTATTATTATTTCTTATATGTTAATATTATAAATATTATTCAATTGGTTGAACGTTATTTACATTAAAAGCAATATTTTTACTTTATCTATAAGAAAGTGAAAATACGTAAATTTTAAAAGATTGTAACGATTGTTTAATACGTTAAACTTCATAAATTAATAAAACATCGGCTATAAAAATTTTCCTATTAAATGGGAATATTTATGAAATTTTCTGGGACTTGTAGAGTGCAATATTTCGTATAATCTTATATTACACCATTGCTTTTGATATATAGCATTCAAGATTAAATGTTACTTTGTTTTTCGTTGCACTTAAATTGTTCACGCATAATGTTAAATAAAATAAAAATAATGCGTATATCAGTACATAAACATAGAACAGATATTAGATATATAAAATAGAATATCTATTCTATATTCATCTATCGGTGTAAGATTCTATTGAAAACGTAAACATGCAACATTAAAAAAAGAAAGATCCCAATGAGGTAGATACTCAATAATAAAATACTACAGGGATGGGGAGTTTATTCCCCATCGTCACTAAAGGCGCTACGATCGCAATCGCATTACCATTACGCTCTATGGAAGTGTCCCATCTTGTATGTTAATTTATCCTGTAGATGTTGTTTAAGACTGGATAGTAAAGGAAGAATTCTCTAGCGGATGCGGATTACGTCATTTTATATAAAATAAAAGCGTGTATTTTAAGTCTTAAAACTGAAATATGTTTTTTACTATCTATATTTATATACATATATATATATATATATTTTATCGGGGGTGACACTAAATTCTGAAAGTGTCATTTCTTTTGTTCAGACATGAAAAATGTTTAATTTTTTTTAATTCTACAGTAAGCCAACAAAAAAAAAAGAACCTTTAACTAAATTAATTTTAATTAAATTTAAATTTTTAAATTTAATTTTTCATTTACTTTTCAATGCAGTTGAAAATGTGAAAAGCAAGAAAGTTTGCCCTATGGGTGATGTAAGACCCTAATGTTCGAAACTATGAGCGTCCCCCCACTTTTTTTTCAGGACTACACCACTGGTATAGTTTTTGCTCCAATAAAACTTTTTTAATGGAACGATTTTGTCCAACTTTAGCATTAAATATCTCTTAAAATAATTCTTTGATTTGAAAACTGTCTGCATCAGCGTGTTTATCAAACATTTCTCTATAATACCACCGATATTCATATTTTTGTTTGCAACAGTTTTTTTTTAATATTAACGAAGAAAGGCCATGCTTAAGCATTCAAATTGGATGCCGATCTACCGGGAATATCTACGTAGATTTTCATTGGTCCATTTCCAATTCAAAACTTTTTTTTTTATATATAGAAGGAAAAAGCTGACAAAATTAGAAGTGAAAAACAATTCAGTATTATTAAAGTAATTGTGTCGTGGTCATCTATTAAAAAATGCAATTTTGAGAAAAAAAACTAGTTTCAATTTTATGTTATAATTATAATAGAATGCTTATTGTATTTTTTTATTTTTTTTACTTACATAGAATTGTCTATTCCACATTCTGGCCACATAAAGAAGTCTCAATTCCGTTGATAAAGCCGCTAAAATAAAAACTCGATTTTCCGAAATTTATAAGTTATGATTACGTGTAAATCCATAAAGCGGTTCTCAAAAAAAAAAAAAAAAAAAAAAAAATTAACGTTCAATAATTCGAAAATTTAAAAATAGTGTTCGAAAACTGAATTTCGGTTATCTTCCTAGTATCGACTGAAAACGAAAGCGAAATTGTTTTAAAAATAAATTCCAAGTAAGTAACATAAACATACATATACGCATGTTATCTGAATAATGTTTTGCGTAGAAACGGCAGTACATAATTAACAAAATAATTTGATTGAAATAAAATCAATTAAATATAAGGTGTTATAAACATAAAAAATATATTAAAAAATAATTTAATTTAAAAATAACGAATTTAATCCATATTAGTAATACCTTCTAGATTTATCTCCTTGTATGTGAATATATAGTATGTACGGCTCTTTGGATAGGAGTGCCGTTTGGGGGAGGCTAGGGAGGGGCAGTTATAGTAATACCGAATATACGGCAGTATTTTCGCCGAAACTAGGATTTTGGGCTGAAAACAAAAATGAAACCGAATATTCGGCTAAACTCCACATAAAAGAATGAGACTTGTAGGCTTGGTTATTAAAGTGATTTGTAATACAATAGATTGTGTTCTTTAAATTAATTACATCTTGAGTTAAAATTGATTGTTGTCTCATGACAACAGTTTTCTTTCTCTTCCTCCACTGTCGCGTCCGGAAATTCGGTTCAAAACGCCACATTTGGCAGGATTTTCTGAAAGACCTTTTGTTTTTCTCAAAAAATATAAAAGATAGTTTAATTAAAAAGTTTCTGCTGGGCAATAAAAAATAATTGGTATTTTCAGCCAAGTAAAGCAGTCAGCAGTTATAATGAAATTTAATGAAAACCTTTAAAACAAAACTATCATGCAATAAAATTCAAGTAATACTACTTTTCAAAATAATACATTCAACGTAATACTTTTAAAGAATGTATTACTTTTCCAAAGATTTTCTGCCCCCCCCCCCACCCCCTACCCTGCGTACATACATGAATCGCGGTAAAAAAGAACAAGATCTTTGAAAAACAGAAACAACTCCATTATTGGGCACAGCCTTTGTAAGTTTGCTGATTTGAAAGCAGGGCCGAAATTAAGGGGGGCGGAGGGGGCATGTGCCCCGGGCGCCAAATGAAGATTTTGTTTGTCGATTTTTCTCGCATCTGCCTTTTGCACGGTATTGTTAAAATCATTCTGTCTGGCGTATGACAAAACATAGAAGAATCTAAAGATGATATGGCATAAGGATCCTGTATAAAGCGGAATTTTTTTCGATTCCGTTTCCGAGATTTTAATCAATCAATATTCGACAAAGTCAAGAACGGATTCAGCTCATCATTTAGAGGGGGTCATAGATTTCCTTTTTTGGGGTGGGGGGCGATCACATCCTCGTTATGAGAATTTTTTATATTGAAAGCTATTCCCAAATCCAAACTAACTACTTCAAGAGAAAATCGCTTTTCAAACCTCATCATTTTCTTAATTCGCTCACTAAATAAACATTTTTATGAAAATTCGTAAATACAAAAAAATTGCATTAATATTCGTAAAAATATAAAATTTGCTAATTTTGTTCAGATACCAGGAAATTAGAGTTTCCCATTTTCTTATAAAGGCAAAGATTCATTCAGAAAATGTTGTCAAAGATAGCACTTTTAGCCAAGTTTTACGAGTTGAAGCCACAGAAATGTCGTCGCAAGGGAACAATTGGCTGTCACTTCCGGAATTTCAGTTTAGAAAGTCTAACAATTGTCAACGGTTAAATATGGCAAAAATATGTGTTAAATTTTAGAGGTAACTAAACCGTACACATTGGCAGCTATGGGATTCTATTAGTGTCATAAAAATTGCAGGTGTAGCCTCTTCTTTCTGCTCAAAGTATTAAATAGTTTTTTTCAATCGAACTTATACCTTTGGAATGGATCATTTTCTTCTGATGGACTGGTGCCATCCATTATTATGAAACAATCGTTATAAATGAAGTGTTAGGTGAAGATGAAAGAGCTGTCGTAAAAAGTTAGAACTCTGATTTTCTGGTCAGAAAAGGAAAAAAAAATGGTCATTATTATTATTTTTTTTTTTTTTTTTTTTTTTTTTTTTTTTTCTGGTCAGGATGAAAAAAAAATTGCCATAATTTTGTTTCTGATCAGAATGGGAAAAAAAAAATGGCCATAATTAAAAAAAAAAAAATCTATGATATCTTTTGAATGTTGAAAAAATAAAGAAATAAAACATATTTTTAAAATATTTCACGTAAAATAGACGTCACTCTTGAACTAAACAAAAATAACTTTCCTGAAATTTTATACACCATAATTAGTATTTGTATTCTAGAGATTGTATTATATAAAATATTATTGAATTGTATTAAATAATGTTTTGCACTTTTGAGTTTTGACCCAACGAAATTGTTTTTGTTTGTTTTATTTCAATATTTTATTTTCCATTTGGAGATAATTGTATGGAGATTGTTATTGAAATATTCGGGGTAAAGTTTGAATTAACTCATTAGATATGGTGAGCGAAATTCGAAAATAGAGATAGCTTTCTTAAAAAAGTGTGGTGGAAAAAAATACCTCTAAATTGGCAACACTGATCTAACATCAGATTTTTTTTTTAAGTGCAATGTCTTGCGGGGAACTATTTTTGTGCATATTACATTTCTGTAGTGTAAAATACTAATTTGGGTGACATAATTATTTTAGGAATAAAGTTTTCGCTATAGCAATATACTCGTATATATTTTTAAAGTGATTTTTTATGCATAATTTATATAGTATGTGCGTGTGTATGTGTATGTATATATATATAAACATTTGCGCCCTTTTGTAAGGCAATCGGCGCCCTTTTTATCCATTTTGCCACCGCCCTCTCAGTTATGCCAGTACGACCCTGACTCGCGCTCAGAGAGTTCCGCATAATATATATATGAATTAATTAACTGTATTATTTTTACTTTATTATTACTTTCAAACTATGCAAGCCACAGCTTTAGAAAATTAGCCAAATATCCATTTCTTTATAGTCTTTATGCTAAAACCAAAAAAAATCACATATTTTGGTTATTCATTTATTTAGTTTTTTTGGCAATTGAAAAACTTACTTTTTTTTCCTTCTTTTGTGCAAAAATTAAATTTTAAACCTTTTTGTATATATTATGGTTTTACTTTAGAAGTAGGTGTGTTGTGATTCTATTTTGTACAAAAATTGTTTTCTATATGCATAATTTAGAGTTTTATCATGCCCGCACCAATTAATAATTTTAATTCACGCATCAGTGAGTTAAATTTTTAAATTTAAATATCAATTTTGTATATACAGCATTTATTTTTCTGGATAATATAGCCAAGGATATATGCTGTAGGCAGAAAGGGATCTTAATTCCATATTATTTGTGTTTTGATACATTGAAAAAGGCGATGTTTTTTTATCGTTTCGACAAACTCAAAAGTACTAAAAGCCCCACCAGTGGCCGATAGGTTCTGCTCTCGAAGCTGGTAGACGGGAGGAGCTGGGTTCGATCCCAATCACGCCCGTCGGCCTAATCGTTCGGAGTTTTCGTGGTTTTCTTTGAACCTTGGTTTTCGAAGCGTAAATACGGGTTAGATTCCCTTAGAAAGACACCCAATAAGGGCACTCTCCACCTTATGGCCTATACCCTCGTGCTAATAATTGGCCGTCATAAACACAACCAACGTGTGCCGCCTTAATTCGGTACTGACAATAAAAGTAGTGCATATTAAAAATTCATTTTCATCTGAAGCATAGTTCTGCTTAAACTTTTTGTGAAAATTCTAACACCCTGACTACTTGCAAGAAATATTAATATGACACGCAAAAATTATTCTAAGTTGAACCCGACTCGCAGAAAGAAAATAAGAATCACCCCAACCTGGAAAAAATCTCTTTCGGCTCGGCCTACAGGCGCAGGTAGATTTCGAAGTTAAGTGCTAATGTCAACAACAAAAACTAAATCATGATTAGAGATAAACACACTTTAACAATTTTATCTGACCGCTGTTGACGAGTTTTTAGTTCATTTTTGTATCAGAGCTGGTTTTATCAGAATCATGTTAAGGCGGTATTAAAAAAAATATTTTCCCATGCTCAACAACTTTGAATTTTCTGGCACATTTTCAAATTCATTTTTAAAAGAAAAAATATGAAACTTGCGGACGTGATTTTTGAAGATATTTATAAGTGACCTGTGTTTTCAATTTTCTTTCAATTAATTAAAACTTGATTTATAAACAATTATTTTCTCAGTAGGACAATATTTTTCGTTTCCAACACAATCGCTTCGGGAAATTCGATTCAAAATGCCCAATTTGACATCATTTTTTGAAATATATTCTATCTCTATCAAAAAATTGACCATTACGATACATTATATAGTATCTGAATAAGAGAATCTACCAATTGGATTTTGAGAGCAAAAATGAATTTAAAAATGAGTCAGAAAATAAGCAGTTTGGATTTGAATACACCCTTCAAACGATGATTTTAGGTAGATTTCGTATGAAATACTACCTATTGGGATCATTCCTATGTTGGAATTTCGGAAAATTTTTTGCAGATCTACACCGATCATGACCCCTAGAACCCAAAACCACCCCACCCCCAAAAAAACTATATCTATACATATACATCACTTATTTATGGACACGATAACTTTCGTAATTCTGCACAAATCTTTTCCAAACTGATACATAAAATCAAGGGGCGGAAAATCTTTTTGCGCCCCTGGAGCCCATTTTTAATTTTATCAATAATCTGTGATATATAAAATTTTGGCCTTATTTTTAGAAGTAATAAAAACTTTAAACTAATTTGATATGTACAAAAATTAAGAAATTATGGCATTTTTCCAGTTTTCACAAAACTTTCCATCCCCTTGGTCCGATTTTGCCCATTAACGAACTTGACCGAGATTTTATGCCCCTTGATTTTATGCATCAGTTTGGAAGAAATTTGTGTAGAATTACGGAAGTTATCGTGTCCATAAAAAAGTGATATTATATATGTATAAAGTTTTTTTACTGAGGTTGGTTTTGGTTTCTATGGGTCATGATCGGTGTAGATATGCAAAATTTTTTCAGAAATTCCTACGTAGGGGATAATGTAATAGGTAGTATTTCATAAGAAATCTACCTAAAAGAAAATTAGGGACAACCCGGCCCGATCCGATGTAGGACTTTTATTCAACAATCCCGGAGTGTCCAATATTTAGAAGTTTTACTATATTTAAATAGTAAAAATATAGATTTGTCCTCTTTTTTTATAATAAAACTTAAGATTGGTATAAGAGATAAATTCTAGATTTAGGAAAGTAAACATGATTTACTTCCATTTCATTTCGGATTCGGGTCGGGTTGCGGGTTGATGAAAATTATTTTGGTGGTTTCAGATCGAGTACGACCGGGCCCACCCAGGACTCTAGTTTAGGTGCTACTGCGAAACTGCGAACCACAAATACGTCTCAGTTGCACTGCACTGTTTCATGTATTTGGATGTTAGTTTTTGCGAAATATTGAACATAAGAATTTTCACGATCTGCTTATTAAATTTTTATGACTTTAATTTTCTGTCAAATAAATCATATGCACCGAAGTCTGATGAAATTGAAACTTATCTTACACTAACGCGTTCTACGTTGTCTGTAATGGTGTGTCGGTGTGTGAAATGTTCAAGATTTTTATTGCTATTTTTCAGTTCGAAAATTCTCTAATATTTGCATAAATATGTGCATAATAGTACGCTTTTATTAGACGGTAAATGTAAGATAATTGTTAATATCGCAGGATCTCTTTGCTTCCCAATCGTAATCCCCTAATTCATCAAATTATTTCCATAAACGCATATTACAGCTGCATCATACAAATGAAGAAAGGAAAATGTACTGTACCGTGTAATGCAAGAATGTACAACTTTTATATTGGTTTGTTGCATATTTTCATAGATTTAAAAGACACGTTGAAATTAATTGCAAGTAAAATGTGTATTAAGCAAGAACGAGTTTTTCTTTTATTTAAACCTTGTGTATTTGTTTTTTTAAATGCCTCCTATTACAAATACATGCATATTTTTTGATAGGAACAACCATTACATAAGTAATAGTACTTCATCCGAAAATAATTTAAATTAAATAATTACAGTCAATTTTGTAGAAAATTTAAATTATTTATAATTTAAACATAATTAGTAACAGCTCTTAAAAAATAAATCGAGTTGATTTTCTTTTATAACATAATCAAATACTTTAAAAGCATCTTACGAGATTGTTATAAATATGCCCATTAAAAAAAATGAAACTATTTTAGGCTAAATGTTGAATATTTTTTATCTATTTTGTGTTCTCATAGTTGTATCATATAGTCTGCATAGTGTTTATTCGCGTTAACAAATATTTTAAGAAAACTCTTCAGGGAACCAGATATGTTCTGTTCATTAATTTTTGCTAATTTTCATACTATATGCATACAAACCTGACTTTAGACTCACTATATATGTTATTGGTTGTAGAAAAAAGCCTGTATTAAAAGTAGAAATTATTTTAATCATAAAATTTGGAACATTAAATTACAAAAAAGGGAGAAATGTTGTATTAGAGTTGTTCTTAAAAAAGAAGAAAGGGGGAGGGGGGGGGGGGGAGGGGATTGAGGAAAAAAAACAGTTGATCTAACACAATACTTATATGGCGCATAATTTACAAGGTACTTTCTAATAATTAGCAGCATGTGATTTAAACTTACAAATGTTATGATGGATTATAATTCTATTAAAAATTACTCTTTGCAATACTATTATTGTGGGTGAAACAATTTGATAATACCATATTCTTGCAGTGAAATATCGGTAATCTGTTAATAAAAGATGAAAATTCTCTTATTTTGACGATAATTTATACATTTGAATGAATCGAAATAGTAAAGTAATTAATTTTCAAGATATTATCATGTAATAATTCCTTGAAATAAAACATATGATTAAAATAAAAATGTTCCGTACTTGCTAATTCATACCCCCCCCCCCCCCCCCTCACCTCTGAAATGCGTTACTTTAGAATTAGAAATTTTATGCACGACTATAACACTTAAGGCGTTTTTTTTTTTTTCTCTCACAACTCACCAACTCAAAACTGACGTATTCACCGACTCATTTTATGCATAAATGCATGGAAATATCAGTAATTACTATTGAGATAATTTAAAATCAAACAACATTTTGCATTTTCGATGATTGTATATCATATTAAGTTCTAATTAATTGTTTTCTAAAAACAAGCTTTCCCGGGCTGTAGAATCCCGAAAATAGGCTTAAAACACAAACTTGGACGGCATATTCCGCAATATTTTTGTCTTTATGAAAAGATGAAAAATGTTGTTCGATTTCTTAGTTCATGAAGAACAATTTTTGCATTAACATAAACTACACACTAATACACTTGTTTACACTAATACTAATAATCACTAATGCATTTGTTGCATTAACAATAACTTTGTGAATATGTCAGAAAGCAGCCAGTTTGGATTACAATGTTTCAGTAATTTTTCATTTTTTTAAATAATTTTCCCCCATAAAATATGTTTACTCTCTCTCCTATCTTTTAATAACCTTAGAAAAGTGAAAATATTGCAATAAAGTTTGGAAGAGATTGATCTTGCTTTATGAGAAATGAAATAAGATCAAGACAAGCTCCAGAAATTTTCACTTTTCGCGCTCAAACAACAAGAACATGTACTGCACATTGAATATGATTGCTATTATTTTTAACACTGATTTACTGCATTCTTCCTGCATTTTTCTTGATGTTGTATTTCAAATAATGTGAGGCTAAGTTCACATTATTAGTACAATATTTTCACTGTTATTAACTATTCAACAGAAATTTATCTAGCTATTTTTTTTCTAATAAAAATATAAAAAAATATATAAAAGCACTTTCTCGTGATATTATATTTCAAATAATGCGAGACAAATTTCATATGCTTAGTACCATATTTTCACGGTTACTGTTTAATAGAAATTTATCCAGATACTTTCTTCTAACAAAATTATTAAAACATTATTCTGCAAATTTCCTAAATATAAAGAAAATATTAGTTTAGTAAATCGGAAGCTTTTCCTTATTTCATTTTCTGCATTATTTATATTTACGGTAATTGTTGAAAAATGAAATTCCGTCAGCAGCTGCATATTTCTTTTCCATTGTAGAATTCAGAAAAAAAAAATCATTTCCTACTGGTCAATTACTGACGAACCACCCTATATGTAGGTACATGGTATATATAATTTAGATAGAACATACCGATTTGCTTCGAAATTGTGTTCTTTTTAATTATTTTATGCCGTGTCTTATTATTATTACATTATATAATTTAAATTATGAATTTTACTAAAATGTTTACTTCAAAATAAGCTCCAAATTTAACGGATTTTATGAAATTTCCTTTGCTTTTACCAAAGGTTGGAAATCACCGCACGATTTCCCAGTTTGTGAATGTCAATACCTGAAGATATTTTCAGTTTAAGATTGCAAATCAATTGAGCAATCGTGACAGAAGGTAGCCACTTTCGGTGAGAGGAGGGGGGGGGGGGCTGTCCATACATAACTTTATCAACATTTTGCTAATTTTGACCCCCCCCCCCCCCCCCCCACGTACCACCATCACCTGATGAAATAGTTAACAGTGTCAATTTTTTTTTCTTTTCTTTCGTCTGCTTCGGAATAGCATTCAGAACCACGGGGTTGAAAAGCACTGCGTTTTGAAATTTTTCGCTTATATTTCATGTTTTGATCGAGTTTTAAATATTTTCAGGAACAAGTACAGCTTATGCATGAATTCTTTTCTCTATTTTATTGCATCATCATGCACATTTCCCTGTTATTATTAAAATGTAAATCATTTATTTTAATTACGATAGATACGAATTTTCTAGTATGTATTTATCGAATAGCAATTGCTATAAAATAAATCGAAAGTATTTTGTGCATGCAATTACCTTTATTTATGCTGCATCAAGTGATGAAATCTATAAACAAATTTGCTATTTGCTAGCCGCACTACTTGTACACCATGTGATTTGCAATGTGAGATCCTATTAATATTGTCCATAAGAAAATAATTTTAAATGTATGATGTAATTTTCACCCTTTTAGGGGCAAAGCACTTGCATTGCTAAAATGTTGAAATGAATGATTGGCACCATAATTTACGTACAAATTTATTTGCAAATAACAAAAAGCGATTTTTCACATATGTAATAAATGAAAAAAAATAATAATGCAAAAATCTTGGTGCCATTATCGCATTTTAGAATTAAAATTAAGTGGTTACATAAACATACCACCACCCCTGAAAGGGTTAAATGCGTTTCGTGTGCAAAAATTTAATTACAGCTTTTATTTTCCCACTTTTTTAATATTCATGTGTAAATATATTATTCCATTTAAAAGTGTTTGGAAATATCAGTATTTGAACTTTTTAAATATATGACCTAATTTTCCCTATTAAAAGTTTTTCACGCATAATAATTTAATTATTTTAGGCATCTTTCATATGACAACATAAATTTTACATATGACGTATTTGTCCCCATTAAATGCGGTTCGCGAGCAATAATTTAATTATTTTAAGATTTTCTTATTTTTTAATATTCACGTGTAAATACAATTTGTATGACATAACTTTCCATATTTTCTGCTTTTAACAATTGATCATTTTATTATTATTTTAAAGTTTCATTTCTGTTTTTAACAGTAACGTGTAAATACATTTCTTATTTGAGAGGCAATATAATTATTTCTGCTGTTTTACAAATTAGCATCAACATAAAAAATTACCCTTTCTAAATATGAAAAGAATTCTCTTGAAATAATGAAAATTCGAATAAAAGATTGAAAAAAAAAACCCTTCATAAAATTAGTAAAATTTAAAAAAAAATAAGCGCAGTTTTCACACCACTAGCTTGAGAAGTATATCCCTAGAAACATATATTAAACTCTTATGCATAGCGTGGCTGAGAGGTTCTGCTCTCGAAGCTGGTAGACGGGAGGTGCTGGCTTCGAACCCAATCGCGCCCGTCGGCCTAACCGTTTCGGAGTTTTCGTGGTTTTCTTCGAAAACTTGGATTTCCATGCGTAAATACGGGTTAGGTTCCCTTAGAAAGACCCCCCCCCCCCCCGGAGGGCACATCCCCTTGGGCCTATATCCCTCGTGTAGATAATCGGCCGTCAAAAATCAACCAACCTATGCATAGCTTTGTTCCTAAAAAACTTTTTTAATGGACCTATTCTGACCGACTTTAACATTGAAAATCACTTTAAATAGTTCTTCGATTTAAAAATTGTCTACTTTAGCGTGTTTATATAAGATTTCTCTATAATACTACCAATTTTCATATTTTTGTGTGTAGTAGTTTTCTTAATATTAGCGAAGAAAGACCTCCGGTCACAAAAAAATTCATTTACACCGGCGGCGGTGGTGTATATTTTTTTTAGAATAGAGAGAAATCTGACAGAAAGGTCTTTTTTCCCCCTTTTATTTTTATTGTAGTAACAAAAACTAAGTACAATTTTTTTCAATATTTGTTTAATCTGTAGAAAATACTATTACTACTACTACTACTAATAATAATAATAATGTAATAATAATAATTATTATATAATTTTATTATTAAATAATAATTATTATATATTAATATTATTGCGAGTCGACACACTAATAACTTGGCGGATTCGACGAATGAAAATGTTTAAAAGACAGTGATTGACTGAATTTATAAAAAGCTAAGAAAAATAATTACAATAATTAATCAATATTATATTGGCTAACCTAACTCTTAAAACAAATATTATTTTAAACTAAAGTTTAACATAGAAAGACCTGAATTTTTACTCCAGTTTCATAAAAATATTTAATACCAGAATTTTTATTTAAAACTGTTTGAGTTATTTAATTAACCCTTTCTTTCTTTATATCATTTAAACTTAATTCCTAAATAAATTTCTGAATCGGAACAAAATATATTCATTTGGTAGGGGCCAAAATGGCCCCTCACCATCATTCTAGTGTTAATTTCAACTTTTATAATTATTGAGACATTAAACTTTATTTATATACGTTACAATTAACATGCAATTAAGATAAAGAAATTATGAAGTTACTAATTATTATTATTACTATTATTATCATCCATGCATTAAATATTCGCGATAAAGACATTTCTTAATTATTTTTAGCAAAGAAGATTGTTACAAATTCATTTAATTGTCTGAAAACCATACGAATTTCTCACTTGTATTTCAGACGAAGCATATAAAATACAAGTATTAAAATTTAATAATTTAGTACTTATACAAAATAACCATATTTGTTTCTAGCTGAAAAAAATAAAATTTGATGGAATTTTTCAAGTTGAACTGTTAAGAAAGATAATCAACAGGAAACGATTAATGGTTTTCAGAAGTACCATCGTGAGAATAACCCATGTTTTCCTAACCTGCCGAATTTAGATCCATCAATGTCAATCAAGTGATCGATCAAGTACTTCCGTTAGGAAGGGACCTGAAGTCGTCTTCGATGTACTTTAGGATAAAAAAAATACCAAGCCGGCCATTTTGTTTCTCCTGCAAACTTAACTATTTCAAATCTCCCCCAAAACCAGAAATCCATTAGTGAATGTCATTAGGGAGTAACCCTACTCAATAAGTATAATGTTTCAAATCACCAAAACACCAATCCATCTTTCTACCGCGTATCTTCGTGCTTAGACTTTTCCTGTTAAAAAGATTTCGTAAACATCTTTTTGTTTAACTATTTATATAACGAATCGAAATAAAGACAATTTTTTTTTTTTTTTTTTTTTTTTTTATCGTTTTTGAATTAAAATACAGTTCTTAATGCTGAACCATGGATGCTGATTTAAAAAAATAACGCTCAATAATTTAAAATCTTTCAATATTGTTGACGGACAGTTCATTTATTTATCTTATTAAAAGCATAAAATTAGGAGCCAAACTATGCAAATGATTTGGAATCAAACAGTGGATTTCAGTTATTGATAAATTTATTACATATTGAGTTATAATTGATTGAAAATCGACTTTGAAACTATTTTATGAAAGGTAATTTGTCTTTATAGAAAAAAAATGTATTGGGATTTCTTGATATCCAAATAAAAATTTCTGCAAATTTCGTAAATTATACAAATAATCCTAAATTCTTTGATTGTATTAGAAAGCAGCAAGTATGTATTTGAGAACAGCTTTATAACTAAGAGGTTTTTTGAGTGGCTTATTACACCTTGAATCTTAATTTAAGGCATTTTACAAATAATTTATTCTTATTGGTGAATTGAAAAAAAAAAAGGAAACTTCTTCAAAATAAACGACCAAGAGCGAGTATTACTCGCGCCAGGGTCGTACTGGCCCACCGGGCATCGAGGCAAATGCCCGGTGCGCCCCTCGCCTTTTTTTTCCTTTGTAGCACTCTTAAAATGATTTATTCTGAACGATAAAAAAAATTCAAGAATTTTTATTTAACATTTTAAAAAATATGTCATGAGTCAGAGGGTCAAAATTCTGTTGTCTGCGCCTTTGCGAAATGATACTTTCTAAGGAAACAAATGGGTATTTAGCATATATTCTGCGCCTCGAATGGTTGCCCGCTTTTTTGGTATTTCTACATATTGGGTATAAGTACAAATGACGAAATAGGATCGAATGAGAGTTCAAGAAAAAAATTTCATTTTTATTCGACCCATTGACAAAAGGCGCCTTTGGCAGTCATTTACGCCCTAGGACAGAATTTTTTTTCAGCGCCTCTACGCTGAAAAAAAAATACGAATGATAAGGAAACTGATATTAAGAATTAAACTCGTATTTTCTGCCTTTATGTATTTGGCGCCTCGGATGGTTACCTGATATTTTGGAATGTCTGCCTATTAATGGCGCCCCTACCAACTTTTTTTCAGCGCCTCTACGAATGATGATTTCCAAAGAAACTAATATTAAGTATCAATTATATATTTTGTGTATTTTCTGCCAAGTATTTTGCGTCTTGTGTAATTGCCAGATATTTTGATACTTCTGCCTTTTGTGCTAGTACAAACGATGAAAAAATATTGAAGGTCAGTTTAAGAAAAACAGATTTTAATTTTAAAATGGTCACATTGGCAAAGGTGGCTTTCGCAGTCATGATGTCCAGAGTCATATTTTTTACAGTATTTAATACGAATGATATCTAAAGAAACAAATGTTAAATATTAAGCGTTTTTTGTATTTTCCGCCTTTGAGAATTTGGCTCCCCGGTAGTTGCGCTTTTTTTTTTACTATGTACCAAAGAATATAAAGAAGAATAAACAGAGTAGATATTCTTTGCATATACCTTCTGCGCAAGTGCAAACGAAGAAAGGGGATGGAAATGGGAATGTCAAAAACGGATTTCCATTTTAATTACTCTTAAGTACAGTGCCGGCTTTTGTACCCGGCGCCCCAGGGAAGACCTTTTCATTGAATCAATTGGTGATGGCTTCTAAAGAATGTATTGATATTAATAATTTTGTATCTTTTCTGTTCCTTAGTTTTTAGCATTACCGGCAGCTTCCCAGCCTCGCCCCCCTCCCCTCCCTTCCAATTCTCTATGAAGACTTATCGGTCCCTTGGCTTTGGTTTTTCATCTAATTTTTTGTCAAAAGACTGACACGGCGACATGTGGCCCCACTCCAGAGACTTTTCTGAAATTGGTACCCCTTTACACATTTTATCTATAAAATTAATTGAAAAAATATTTTAAAACAGTTAAAAGGCGCCCCTAGACTGTGACTAGCATTTGATTATTATTTAGCCACACTTATTTCTTTTACCAATTTGGAGAATTTTTCTATTCCGAAATCTACCGCTATTTTCGAATAGTAATATTCGGCTTATTTAATTTGTCATTAGATAAGGCGAATATAACAATTTGAAAATAATGGTAGATTCTTTCAAAAAAAAAAAAAAAAAAAAAAAAAAATCAACACTGGGTTATCATTAGATTTTTTTTTTTTTTTTTAAGTGCAATGTTTTTAGAATTTCTTCATGACTTGTTTATACATTCGAAATTTATAAATTATGATTTAAAAAAAATAAAATTTATTATTTATTCTACAACTAAAAATAATTTGATCTATCTGTCATTTATTGAATGTTTTGTATATCTTTAAAAATATACATTTTACGAATGCTTCAATAGAACGGAATCATTTTCTTACTGCAATTAATTTTTTAAATATATTTTCTATATTTTTTAACCAACTTTTAACGAAGGAAGGCATGAAATTCGTTATATACATATCTAGTAGTGTAGTCGAGAGCGGATGGCGTCCCCCTCTTTTTTATTTTATTTCAAGTGTCCTCTTACTTTTTTGTTTTCAAAGAGAACAGAAAGGTGTGAACTACCTTCCTAGTTTATTATATGCTTTAAAGAACAAACGCATTAATAAATTCAATTTTATGAAGAAATATATTGATTTTTTAAACTATTTTAGGCTTAAAAATTTTAAAGGAATTTCAGACAAAAGTGATGTTTATTTGCTGTTTCATTATCCCCAGTAGTGAGATACAGCGGTATAATTAGTTTCTTTAGATGCATACAGGGTCGTACTGGCCCACCGGGCAACGAGGCAAATGCCCGGTGCGCCCATCGTCACTTTTTTCTTTTTTTTTCTTTTCTTTTTTTTTTTTTTTAAGCACGCATTTTGAAAGGCATAAAAATTTCAAAAATTTTCATTTGGAAAATTAAAAAGTAATGCTTTTTATTTTTTAAAGTATAGCATAAGCAAACTATGTGTGATCAAAGACAATTAGATAAACCAATTTCGAGATAACATAAGTTATCGACAATCAGATATGCCATTGTTACACATTGCATCCAGGACCAGACTCTGTTTCAAAGCCTGTATTAATGATAAATTCTAAGAAAAATAATATTAAGTACTCACTTATTTAGATATACGCCTAAATAATTTCTGTTCTAGGAATGCTTCTAATAAGTGTCTAATAAGTCTGCGTCTAATACGTTTGCATATTTTCTGCGTCTAAGTATTTAGCGCCCCTGGTGTTGTGAGGTATTTTTGTATTTCTGCCTTTTGTGCAAGTATAAACGACGAAACACTGTATAAGAAACATATCCTCATTTTAAATGGATTCATTCACAGAGACTTTGATAGTCATGGCGCTCTGGTCCAGATTTTATTCAGTACCCCGAAGTATAGTAACTTCTACATAAATTAATATTGGTATTAATGATGTATTTAGTATATTTTCTGTCAAATATTCAGCGCCCTGTGTGGCTGCCCGGTAGTTTGGTATTTCTGTTTTTTGTGAAATAACAAAAAACAAAACAAAAAAAATGCCAATTTAATCCAGCTCATTTTCATTTTAATTTCATTTGGTCCCTTTGTCAGAGGCGGCTTTGGTAATCATGGCGCCCTTGGACAATTTTTTTAGCGCCTCTGTAAAAATAAGTTTAAAAAAAAACTAATATTGTGTTTTCGTAATAATGGCGCCCTTGGTCAGATTTTTTCAACGCCTCTGTAAAAATAAATTTCAAAAAACTAATATCGTGTTTTTGTAATCATGGCGCCCTTGGTCAGATTTTTTTCAGTGCCTCTGTAAAAATGCTTTTCAAAAAACTATTATCGTGTTTTTCTAATCATGGCGCCCTTGGAGAGAATTTTTTCAGCGCCTCTGTAAAAATAAATTTCAAAAACTTAGTATCGTATTTTTTAATCATTTAGTCAGATTTTTTTTTCAGCGCCTCTGTAAAAATCCCTTTCAAAAAACTGTCATCGTGTTTCTCTAATCATGGCGCCCTTGGACAGATTTGTTTAGGGCCTCTGTAAAAATAAGTTTTAAAAAAGACAATATCGTGTTTTCTTAATAATGGCGCCCTTGGTCAGATTTTTTCAGCGCCTCTGTAAAAATAAATTTCAAAAAACTAATATCGTGTTTTTGTAATCACGGCGCCCTTGGAGGGAATTTTTTCAGCGCCTCTGTAAAAATAAATTTCAAAAACTACATCCTGTTTTTGTAATTATGGCGCCCTTGGACATATTTTTTTTCAGCGCCTCTCTATAAAAATAACTTTAAAAAAACTAATATCGTAATTTTGTAATCATGACGCCCTTGGTGAGATTTATTTCCAGCGCCTCTGTAAAAATAACTTTCAAAAAACTAATGTCGTGTTTTCGTAATCAATGCGCTCTTGGTGAGATTTTTTCAGCGCCCTGTAAAAATAACTTACAGAAAACTAATATCATGCTTTTGTAATCATGGCGCCCTTGGTCAGATTTTTTTAGCGCCTCTGTAAAAATAAGTTTTAAAAAACTAATATCGTGTTTTTGTAATCATGGCGCCCTTAGTCAGATTTTTTCAGCGCCTCTGTAAAAATAAGTTTTAAAAATCTAATATCGTGTTTTTGTAATCATGGCGCCCTTGGTCAGATATTTTTCAGCGCCGCTGTAAAAAGGCCTTTCAAAAAACTAATATCGTAATTTTGTAATCATGCCGCCCTTGATCAGATTTATTTTCAGCGCCTCTCAGTAAAAATAACTTTCAAAAAACTAATGTCGTGCTTTCGTAATCAATGCGTTCTTGGTGAGATTTTTTCAGCGCCCTGTAAAAATAACTTTCAGAAAACTAATATCATGCTTTTGTAATCATGGCGCCCTTGGTCAGATTTTTTCAGCGCCTCTGTAAAAATAATTTTGAAAAACTATTATCGTGTTTTTTTAATCATGGCGCCCTTAGAGAGATTTTTTTCAGCGCATCTGTAAAAATAAATTTCAAAAACTTAATATCGTGTTTTTTAATTACGGCGCCCTTAGTCAGATTTTTTCAGCGCCTCTGTAAAAATAAGTTTTAAAAAACTAATATCGTGTTTTTGTAATCATGGCGCCCTTGGACAGATATTTTTCAGCGCCTCTGTAAAAATCTCTTTCAAAAAACTATCATCGTGTTTTTGTAATCATGGCGCCCTGGGACAGATTTTTTTAGCGCCTCTGTAAAAATAAGTTTAAAAAAACTAATACCGTGTTTTTGTAATCATGGCGCCCTTGGTGACTTGGCCAGATTTTTTTCAGCGCCTCTGTAAAAATAACTTGAAAAAAGTAGTATCGTGTTTTTGTAATAGCAAGCCCCCCCCCCTCCCCCCTCCACACACACACAAGCACACTCCCCACAAATACACACATAAATTGATGCCCTTAGTTCTACTAAAGTGGAGCATTCCATAATTTCTTAATGATAATATAAGTGTTAGACCGCCGAGGGCGCCAAGACTAATTCTTCACAAGATTTTGCAATGGAAACTTATGTAAATTTTGCTTTTGAAAGAAGAAAATGTTAATTTTTTTATATCTATTTAAAAATTCGATAATATTTTTAGCATCCGAAAAAGCCAATATGTAAAAACGTTTTTTTTTTTTTTTTTTTTTTTTAACCGGGTCTGCTTAACCTCTTTAAACTTCAAACACCACCCCGATATATAAATTGAAAAATACATATGTAATTAAAATAAATAGATAAACCACTAAAATTGTAAAAGTCCTTTTACAAAAGAATGGATAAATATAAGTAAAGAGAAGTGCAGATGTATTTGGGTTCAGTTTTCAATGCTGTTAGTCAGTAACGTGGAAGTTCCTAAGAAGACAAATTACCATTTCGGCGAGGTTTCAAATCGGTTCTATAGATACCCAGTGGTTTCTGTAGTAATACCAGATGTGACACTTTTATTATTATTATTATTATTATACCGTATTCTGGAGCTCTCTATCTTTCTGAAGAAAATAGAAATCGGCGGATGTGGAGGTATTTTCCCATGAAATACTAATTTACCCACGACACATGCGCGACACGACGCGCTGGTTTTTTTTTTTTTTTTTTTTTTTTTTTTTTTTTATTTTGTGCGTGTGAGTTGCGACGACCATTGTAGTTTAAATTTGGCTTATCTGAAATTAAAATAAACAGTAATTTTTAATTAAATATGACTTATTTTAGTGACTAGACGAGACAAAAGGTGGAAATTATGAAAAGCTCTCTCTCTCTCTCTCTTTTTTTTTTTTTCTTAATGCTGATTATTTGAAGACGGTATTCAACTTTTATCGTAGAAAAATGCTGATTTTTGATGATTGACAAAAAAAAAAAAAAAAAAAAAATCCTTAATGCACTGCATAATTATATAAGAAACTAGGGGGCTCTGCACCCTACGAGCTACGCTCGCCAACCTCCGTTCAGGCACACCAAAATCCAAAAGGCACGCTAATTTGATCGGCTTTAAAAATATTGAATTTAAAAAAAAAAACAGTAGTGATTTTTCTGTAAACGGGTTACCATTCGTTTTCCTTGGATTGGGGATTTTTAAGACCAAATCTGCTGCTGTTAAGAGATTCAATGGCTGTTTACGTATTTAATTAAAAAATTAGTTAAACATTTGAAAATAAGCTAATGTAAAATGAATTAAGTAAACAGTGCCCTTGTCTCCCGGTATTTTTTAACAGCGCTATAAGATAGTTCTTTTAAATAATTCATTTTAAATGTATCGTTTTAAATCTGACTTAATTTACACCAAAGATTTATTTCTCTTATTAATATTCAGGTGAAAATACTTTAGTTGTTAGAAGGAAATATTATTTGCGCTGTCTTCGAATTCACGATAACAGTTGAAAAGATTATCTTAAAATATCTCGCGCAAATATATTTTTTAATTTAAATTGTTTTACCATATATTTTGGCCATTTTAAATATGATGTAATTTCTTCCCTTTACAAGTTTTAGCACATAATAATTTTTTTATTTTAACATTTTGTTTCTCTTTTAAAATTCAAGTGTGAATATGGTTCTTATGACGTAATTTTCCTGCTTTTAACATGTGATCATTTAATTCTAATTTTAAAGTTTTTATTTCTGTTTACAATAGTCACGTGTAAATAAATATTTAAATTGAAGTAAACATTATTGTTTCGCTGTTTATACAATTGGCAACAGTTTAAATTAATAACATTTTCTAAAATATATAAAAAATATCTCTCGAAAAGCTGAAAATTTGAATTTAAAATAGCAATAAAACCTCAAAAAAATGAGTGAAATAAAAAAAATAAACGCAATCTGCCCACCGGGAACTTATAACGTATAAAATGATCTAAAAATGATTAAATTCTCATGCATTCAGTGGTGTAGTCGAGGGGGGACGCAGGGGGATGGCGTCCCCCCACTTTTTTATTTTATTTCAAGCGTCCCCTTACTTTTTTTTTTTTCAAGGGGACGCTAAGGGCGCGAGGGGACGCAGATCTTCCTGATTTATTAAATGTTTAAAATAAAAAGCACTTTAATAAATTAAGAATTTTATGAAGTAAAGAATTGATTTTTAAAACTATTTGAGTTTTCTTTGAGTATTCAGAAAACAAACTGAAAGGAATTGGGAAGAAAGGGATATTTACTTGCCGTTTCACCATAATTAACAGTAGTGAAACACCTGAAATACAGCGCTAACATTAGTTCCTTCAGATGCATATACATTAGTTTTACTTGGAATTTTCTAATCGAAAACTATTATCTTCCTCCTTTTCCTAACATAAAGACCACAAAAGCGCAGTCTCCGTTTAAAAAATATCCAGATGTTTCAGTTTTGAAAGACTGGTCATGTTTTTCTCACATGGTAATTAACAACAGCATGTTTCCATTAGTCAGTAAATAAGGTATTTAAAGACGTTCGGGGTAATTGTCATATCTGTCACATAGTGTTGATTAGTAGGGGTCACTGGTACGGTGTCTGCAATCGAATACAGAATAAATCAACAAAAGGGACACCAATGTAGACCGACAACTTCTGATATATTGCAGTGCCAAGAATCCCACAAAATCATTATCCCCCTTTCTCCTATCTTCCTGTATCATTCACATTGACAATTATTTCTTGGTTTACTATTCGGGGATTACTTCTTTAGACAGGAATAAACTACAAGCATTGGATTATTTTGAATTCCAGCGAATATCTCTGAAGTATCTGTTTTTTAAATTCTAGCCATAAGTATTTTGCATCAAAATTTCAATTTTTGAAGGAAAAAATAACAATGAAACGATATAGGCAGCCAAAATTGGAAAGTTTTATAATTTTTTCGAAACGTTGGTCGTCGATGATAGTATAACAATGCTGTGATGATAGATACGAAATTATCGAGCACAATTGAAGATCAAAAGTCCGATGCAAGAGAATCGTAAGCATATTTTGAGTTTTGATCAATAATATTTTTAATTATATGCTATGTTATACCATGAATCTTTGATAAGGGTTTCATATTTTCCAAATATCAATATGTTTTTGTATAAAATTATATCTTTTGTACAATGGGATGGAAAGGAAACATAGGTGCCAGAAATGGTAGTTGAGCAGAATTGCCCCTCTTTAGATTTTCAAATTTAATTAACTAAATTTTCTTTCCCTCTCGAAAATTTCAAAAAATAACAAAGTTTGTTCTTCACATAGGATTTAAAGTAATTGAACAGTAAAAGAAAGGATATCAAGAATTATTTATCAGGGAGAGGGTCTGTCCTCCTGAAGCCCCCGTAAAAGACTATTTTTAGTTCTGTGTTTCTTTTATGTTTGTGTATTTTTTTTTTCTAAACCACCGATTAAAATATATCAGGTGTGCAGAAAAAAAAAAATAGTAATATGTTTCACTAGTTCCTTTTATATATAAAAAAAAAAAAGCTGATAGAAGTTTAATTTAGGAGTTTTTAATATGCGTTTTATTTGTTATATTTCTAAAATACTTTGTTTTAAAATAAAATATAGATTTTATTTAATAACGGCAATATTGTTTGAAAATGTCTGCAATCTCAATAAAATTTGCAGTAGCATAAACAATACAAAATTAAACTACAACATTTTAACACTTTCTAACATAGTTGAAAAGTTTATGACTTTGGTTCGTCATTCCGAATCCCCGTAAATAAACTTGGATTGCCACTCTATTTATATACATTATTATTATTTACTACTTACTACAAAGATTCTTTAATGAAAATGAAGTGTTTAGCACTTATAGTTCGTTTGCAGGTATACATAAAAAAAATGTTCCGTTAAATTATGTCCTATGGAAAGAAAATTCTTTATTTTGTATTTTAATGATGTTGCACTACTTCAAACATAAAGAAATTGATATACACCACTGAAGGGCACAACAACACGCTTAATATAGAATACGTATCGTGTAGCTTCTTTCGTTTATTTACAGGGATATAGAAATAAATTACATTGTATTAATCTCGGATTACAGTAATCAGTGTTGAATTCAGACACTTACCTCGGGGGGGGGGGGGGGGGGGAGAGAGGGATTTCTGTAGCTCTGAGGGTGACATTATAGAGTTCCGAGGGGGATTGCACTTTTTGACCATTCAAAACACGAAATCTCAAATATTCCGGGGGAATGTCCCCTCCGGGCCACCTCCTGAATTCACTAATGATAGTAATTGTTTGAAAAGCGTTTTTTGAAATTTATATACGTTATTGAGGAGGGAGATAACGTCATCCACAGAAAGCATAGGGAATATATCATATCAATTTTCTTTAACAGTCTATAAGCAACATTGTAAGACGTGCTTTTTCAATCTCAACTAATTTTTATTAAATTCTGTGGAATGAATTCTACAAATTATATGCAGTGCAACAATTCAAAATATTTAAATTGTGTGGGCGGGATTTGATGAAAATGCATTTTCAAGAGTGTTATTTGTTTTTTAGCACAACTAAGTCTTACTGTGTGAATATAATATAAATAAATTCATACATAGGACTGCACAAAAGACATGGATACACAAATATTGTCGTCAATGAACGGTAAAAACCTTTTTTTTAGTGAAAAGCATTGTTCTATTTAATTAGACTTTTAGTTTTACTGTGTGGTATGCATAAAATACAAGGATTATATTACTGAAGATTTTGCATGTTAACACACGCAGATTTTTTTTCTTTTCTTGTTTGACTTTTAATATTTGTAAAAGATTTTTTTTTCATTAGATAGCTGAGGCCCTCTACAAAGGCCGAATCTTTTTTTTTTTTTTTTTTTTTTTTCCGATTTTGTTTGTATTTTTTTTTTTTTTTTCAATTTAGATAATTTTACTTTCGGAACCGGTTTCGAGAGTCGACCTATCCTCATAAAAAATGACTGCGAACAAAATCGAAAAAGTAAAGAACGGGCATTATGAAAATCGACCTTGGCTATCCAATGCAAAAAAAAAAAAAAAACATTTAAAAATTTTGACATGCAAACGATATATCTTTAAAAAAAATTCTCCCATAGGTTTAGCATTAGTAAGCGAATTCAGTTCCCGTGAGTGAAGTAGTCCCTTAATGTCTTTAGGAACTACTTCAGTCTAGACAGTAATTACTGAGATAAGGCTTTTAACTTTAAGTATTTTCTAAAATGTCTATTAACGCATCGCTGTCCCTTGTATGAAAAAAATAATTATAATAAAATATTTTTGATAGTATTAGAAAATATTTCATATTCTAATGCATGGCGCATGATTTTTATTCTAGTTAAAGTTGCATTTGGAATAAAAAATGTAAAATCGTTGTAACATAAATTACGTTTAATGAATTTCTTTTTCATTTTGAATAACTGTGTATAAAAAAATAAATTAATTATTTATGTAAACAATATGTACCATTTTCAAAAATTTGAAAGAAAATCTTATCTATAGTTCGATGTTTAAAACTAAGATTGAAGTAACAGATGTTATTAGTACTAAGAGGCGCAAAACTTATTTATTTTATTAAATGGGAATGTAAGTAACAGATTTTACATTTTTCTATTACAAATGCTGAATTAAATTGCACAAAATTAAAAAATAAATATTTTAATTAATCAGAACACATTTATGAAACTATTGAAACTGTTAATTACACTGAAACCGAAAAAGATGGTATAACTTTTATTTAGTAATATAGTTTATTAAAGTTGCGTCTAGGCATTTGTGATTTGCACCACGGGTGGATCCAGCTTTTCTTGTAGATGAGGTGGGGTCTGTGTGTCATGTGCCTCTTTTTGTAGGGAAGGGTCATATCGGTATAATATCAATTTTTATATCTTACGATTTTTCTTCGTCCACAATTCCAAACTGGCTGTTTTATGACACGTTATCAAAATTATATTTTCTGTTTGTAAATGCATAAAATTTACCAGTTCTATTCAGATAATAATAGTTAAAATAATCGATTAGGGAAGTGCTTTATGTAACGTGGTCTGGTTCAAATATGAGCACATTTTAAATTTTAAACACATTTAAAAAGTGCAGTAATTTTCGAAAATTACTTTTTAGTCCCCGGTATGCTACTTCTTTCTCCCAGCTATTAAAGTGTCGTCTCAAAAAAATAACTTCCGTTGTATAAGCCAGACGTAAAACAAAGCAGATGTATCATTGTACGGTTAAATACTCTACTGCAATTTTTTTAACTTTTAAGCATCGCATATTTTCAATTTTTATACCGTCGTATTTGGAAAAAAAGTACTTTTAAACGCAATTTGTTTGTAAACTGCATCTCAATTTATTTTTAAAATATTAATTCTTTTGTAGTTTTTAGCGCATTTGTTTAATCTTGGCAGCTCAAATATTCCATTTATGTTGAAAGTAAAGGAAAAATAGTTGGAAAATAGTAATTATATCTTTCTGTTGCCATTTTCCCATAACAACTTTTAAAAAATGTAATTAAAATACGTACTATTTTGAAAAACTATAGATGAATGATTTCTGATAAAACATCGAGCTATTATAAACCAAATTTAATTTTAAGTATCTATATTAATATTACAAACAGATGAAGGCATATGAATCATTAGATAGCTGATTTTTTTGTCGAGTTTCTTGAATGACATCTCTTTTTTCGAGATTTGTGTATTATTCAGCGATAGTGACGTCATATGCGTACTTTACTATAGCTCATAAATTAACATACGAGATGGGACATTTATGGCGAAATCTGTAATGACAACAGTACTAGCGTTACTACGGACCGAAATTTACATATGTTGAAGAAATATGTTTACGCTTTATGTTTTGAATATCTATTCTTTCCAAACGAAGAAGAGGTAAGGCAGATGATATTGTATTTACGCTTTATTTATTTAGCTGTTTTTTTTTTTTTTTTTTTTTTTTTTTTTTTTTTTTATCGTGCTTGTATCGTTGTTACTTTTAATTTACAAAACGATAATTAGAGTAATGATATAAAAGAAAAACCCTAGAAAATTCTGTTAAGAACGGAAATGTGTAAGTTTATGAGATTAAATTGTAAAAAAATCAAATTCAGGCATTGTGTTAATTTATTCATATCGAATAAAATTTTACTGAGTGTAATGTCGGTACCTCTATTTATTTTTAACTTTTAGATTTATATAATTCTAAAAATTTGTCGAAAGAAAATTTTCAAAATCTGTAATTTTATTATTATTTCTTATATGTTAATATTATAAATATTATTCAATTGGTTGAACGTTATTTACATTAAAAGCAATATTTTTACTTTATCTATAAGAAAGTGAAAATACGTAAATTTTAAAAGATTGTAACGATTGTTTAATACGTTAAACTTCATAAATTAATAAAACATCGGCTATAAAAATTTTCCTATTAAATGGGAATATTTATGAAATTTTCTGGGACTTGTAGAGTGCAATATTTCGTATAATCTTATATTACACCATTGCTTTTGATATATAGCATTCAAGATTAAATGTTACTTTGTTTTTCGTTGCACTTAAATTGTTCACGCATAATGTTAAATAAAATAAAAATAATGCGTATATCAGTACATAAACATAGAACAGATATTAGATATATAAAATAGAATATCTATTCTATATTCATCTATCGGTGTAAGATTCTATTGAAAACGTAAACATGCAACATTAAAAAAAGAAAGATCCCAATGAGGTAGATACTCAATAATAAAATACTACAGGGATGGGGAGTTTATTCCCCATCGTCACTAAAGGCGCTACGATCGCAATCGCATTACCATTACGCTCTATGGAAGTGTCCCATCTTGTATGTTAATTTATCCTGTAGATGTTGTTTAAGACTGGATAGTAAAGGAAGAATTCTCTAGCGGATGCGGATTACGTCATTTTATATAAAATAAAAGCGTGTATTTTAAGTCTTAAAACTGAAATATGTTTTTTACTATCTATATTTATATACATATATATATATATATATTTTATCGGGGGTGACACTAAATTCTGAAAGTGTCATTTCTTTTGTTCAGACATGAAAAATGTTTAATTTTTTTTAATTCTACAGTAAGCCAACAAAAAAAAAAGAACCTTTAACTAAATTAATTTTAATTAAATTTAAATTTTTAAATTTAATTTTTCATTTACTTTTCAATGCAGTTGAAAATGTGAAAAGCAAGAAAGTTTGCCCTATGGGTGATGTAAGACCCTAATGTTCGAAACTATGAGCGTCCCCCCACTTTTTTTTCAGGACTACACCACTGGTATAGTTTTTGCTCCAATAAAACTTTTTTAATGGAACGATTTTGTCCAACTTTAGCATTAAATATCTCTTAAAATAATTCTTTGATTTGAAAACTGTCTGCATCAGCGTGTTTATCAAACATTTCTCTATAATACCACCGATATTCATATTTTTGTTTGCAACAGTTTTTTTTTAATATTAACGAAGAAAGGCCATGCTTAAGCATTCAAATTGGATGCCGATCTACCGGGAATATCTACGTAGATTTTCATTGGTCCATTTCCAATTCAAAACTTTTTTTTTTATATATAGAAGGAAAAAGCTGACAAAATTAGAAGTGAAAAACAATTCAGTATTATTAAAGTAATTGTGTCGTGGTCATCTATTAAAAAATGCAATTTTGAGAAAAAAAACTAGTTTCAATTTTATGTTATAATTATAATAGAATGCTTATTGTATTTTTTTATTTTTTTTACTTACATAGAATTGTCTATTCCACATTCTGGCCACATAAAGAAGTCTCAATTCCGTTGATAAAGCCGCTAAAATAAAAACTCGATTTTCCGAAATTTATAAGTTATGATTACGTGTAAATCCATAAAGCGGTTCTCAAAAAAAAAAAAAAAAAAAAAAAAATTAACGTTCAATAATTCGAAAATTTAAAAATAGTGTTCGAAAACTGAATTTCGGTTATCTTCCTAGTATCGACTGAAAACGAAAGCGAAATTGTTTTAAAAATAAATTCCAAGTAAGTAACATAAACATACATATACGCATGTTATCTGAATAATGTTTTGCGTAGAAACGGCAGTACATAATTAACAAAATAATTTGATTGAAATAAAATCAATTAAATATAAGGTGTTATAAACATAAAAAATATATTAAAAAATAATTTAATTTAAAAATAACGAATTTAATCCATATTAGTAATACCTTCTAGATTTATCTCCTTGTATGTGAATATATAGTATGTACGGCTCTTTGGATAGGAGTGCCGTTTGGGGGAGGCTAGGGAGGGGCAGTTATAGTAATACCGAATATACGGCAGTATTTTCGCCGAAACTAGGATTTTGGGCTGAAAACAAAAATGAAACCGAATATTCGGCTAAACTCCACATAAAAGAATGAGACTTGTAGGCTTGGTTATTAAAGTGATTTGTAATACAATAGATTGTGTTCTTTAAATTAATTACATCTTGAGTTAAAATTGATTGTTGTCTCATGACAACAGTTTTCTTTCTCTTCCTCCACTGTCGCGTCCGGAAATTCGGTTCAAAACGCCACATTTGGCAGGATTTTCTGAAAGACCTTTTGTTTTTCTCAAAAAATATAAAAGATAGTTTAATTAAAAAGTTTCTGCTGGGCAATAAAAAATAATTGGTATTTTCAGCCAAGTAAAGCAGTCAGCAGTTATAATGAAATTTAATGAAAACCTTTAAAACAAAACTATCATGCAATAAAATTCAAGTAATACTACTTTTCAAAATAATACATTCAACGTAATACTTTTAAAGAATGTATTACTTTTCCAAAGATTTTCTGCCCCCCCCCCCACCCCCTACCCTGCGTACATACATGAATCGCGGTAAAAAAGAACAAGATCTTTGAAAAACAGAAACAACTCCATTATTGGGCACAGCCTTTGTAAGTTTGCTGATTTGAAAGCAGGGCCGAAATTAAGGGGGGCGGAGGGGGCATGTGCCCCGGGCGCCAAATGAAGATTTTGTTTGTCGATTTTTCTCGCATCTGCCTTTTGCACGGTATTGTTAAAATCATTCTGTCTGGCGTATGACAAAACATAGAAGAATCTAAAGATGATATGGCATAAGGATCCTGTATAAAGCGGAATTTTTTTCGATTCCGTTTCCGAGATTTTAATCAATCAATATTCGACAAAGTCAAGAACGGATTCAGCTCATCATTTAGAGGGGGTCATAGATTTCCTTTTTTGGGGTGGGGGGCGATCACATCCTCGTTATGAGAATTTTTTATATTGAAAGCTATTCCCAAATCCAAACTAACTACTTCAAGAGAAAATCGCTTTTCAAACCTCATCATTTTCTTAATTCGCTCACTAAATAAACATTTTTATGAAAATTCGTAAATACAAAAAAATTGCATTAATATTCGTAAAAATATAAAATTTGCTAATTTTGTTCAGATACCAGGAAATTAGAGTTTCCCATTTTCTTATAAAGGCAAAGATTCATTCAGAAAATGTTGTCAAAGATAGCACTTTTAGCCAAGTTTTACGAGTTGAAGCCACAGAAATGTCGTCGCAAGGGAACAATTGGCTGTCACTTCCGGAATTTCAGTTTAGAAAGTCTAACAATTGTCAACGGTTAAATATGGCAAAAATATGTGTTAAATTTTAGAGGTAACTAAACCGTACACATTGGCAGCTATGGGATTCTATTAGTGTCATAAAAATTGCAGGTGTAGCCTCTTCTTTCTGCTCAAAGTATTAAATAGTTTTTTTCAATCGAACTTATACCTTTGGAATGGATCATTTTCTTCTGATGGACTGGTGCCATCCATTATTATGAAACAATCGTTATAAATGAAGTGTTAGGTGAAGATGAAAGAGCTGTCGTAAAAAGTTAGAACTCTGATTTTCTGGTCAGAAAAGGAAAAAAAAATGGTCATTATTATTATTTTTTTTTTTTTTTTTTTTTTTTTTTTTTTTTCTGGTCAGGATGAAAAAAAAATTGCCATAATTTTGTTTCTGATCAGAATGGGAAAAAAAAAATGGCCATAATTAAAAAAAAAAAAATCTATGATATCTTTTGAATGTTGAAAAAATAAAGAAATAAAACATATTTTTAAAATATTTCACGTAAAATAGACGTCACTCTTGAACTAAACAAAAATAACTTTCCTGAAATTTTATACACCATAATTAGTATTTGTATTCTAGAGATTGTATTATATAAAATATTATTGAATTGTATTAAATAATGTTTTGCACTTTTGAGTTTTGACCCAACGAAATTGTTTTTGTTTGTTTTATTTCAATATTTTATTTTCCATTTGGAGATAATTGTATGGAGATTGTTATTGAAATATTCGGGGTAAAGTTTGAATTAACTCATTAGATATGGTGAGCGAAATTCGAAAATAGAGATAGCTTTCTTAAAAAAGTGTGGTGGAAAAAAATACCTCTAAATTGGCAACACTGATCTAACATCAGATTTTTTTTTTAAGTGCAATGTCTTGCGGGGAACTATTTTTGTGCATATTACATTTCTGTAGTGTAAAATACTAATTTGGGTGACATAATTATTTTAGGAATAAAGTTTTCGCTATAGCAATATACTCGTATATATTTTTAAAGTGATTTTTTATGCATAATTTATATAGTATGTGCGTGTGTATGTGTATGTATATATATATAAACATTTGCGCCCTTTTGTAAGGCAATCGGCGCCCTTTTTATCCATTTTGCCACCGCCCTCTCAGTTATGCCAGTACGACCCTGACTCGCGCTCAGAGAGTTCCGCATAATATATATATGAATTAATTAACTGTATTATTTTTACTTTATTATTACTTTCAAACTATGCAAGCCACAGCTTTAGAAAATTAGCCAAATATCCATTTCTTTATAGTCTTTATGCTAAAACCAAAAAAAATCACATATTTTGGTTATTCATTTATTTAGTTTTTTTGGCAATTGAAAAACTTACTTTTTTTTCCTTCTTTTGTGCAAAAATTAAATTTTAAACCTTTTTGTATATATTATGGTTTTACTTTAGAAGTAGGTGTGTTGTGATTCTATTTTGTACAAAAATTGTTTTCTATATGCATAATTTAGAGTTTTATCATGCCCGCACCAATTAATAATTTTAATTCACGCATCAGTGAGTTAAATTTTTAAATTTAAATATCAATTTTGTATATACAGCATTTATTTTTCTGGATAATATAGCCAAGGATATATGCTGTAGGCAGAAAGGGATCTTAATTCCATATTATTTGTGTTTTGATACATTGAAAAAGGCGATGTTTTTTTATCGTTTCGACAAACTCAAAAGTACTAAAAGCCCCACCAGTGGCCGATAGGTTCTGCTCTCGAAGCTGGTAGACGGGAGGAGCTGGGTTCGATCCCAATCACGCCCGTCGGCCTAATCGTTCGGAGTTTTCGTGGTTTTCTTTGAACCTTGGTTTTCGAAGCGTAAATACGGGTTAGATTCCCTTAGAAAGACACCCAATAAGGGCACTCTCCACCTTATGGCCTATACCCTCGTGCTAATAATTGGCCGTCATAAACACAACCAACGTGTGCCGCCTTAATTCGGTACTGACAATAAAAGTAGTGCATATTAAAAATTCATTTTCATCTGAAGCATAGTTCTGCTTAAACTTTTTGTGAAAATTCTAACACCCTGACTACTTGCAAGAAATATTAATATGACACGCAAAAATTATTCTAAGTTGAACCCGACTCGCAGAAAGAAAATAAGAATCACCCCAACCTGGAAAAAATCTCTTTCGGCTCGGCCTACAGGCGCAGGTAGATTTCGAAGTTAAGTGCTAATGTCAACAACAAAAACTAAATCATGATTAGAGATAAACACACTTTAACAATTTTATCTGACCGCTGTTGACGAGTTTTTAGTTCATTTTTGTATCAGAGCTGGTTTTATCAGAATCATGTTAAGGCGGTATTAAAAAAAATATTTTCCCATGCTCAACAACTTTGAATTTTCTGGCACATTTTCAAATTCATTTTTAAAAGAAAAAATATGAAACTTGCGGACGTGATTTTTGAAGATATTTATAAGTGACCTGTGTTTTCAATTTTCTTTCAATTAATTAAAACTTGATTTATAAACAATTATTTTCTCAGTAGGACAATATTTTTCGTTTCCAACACAATCGCTTCGGGAAATTCGATTCAAAATGCCCAATTTGACATCATTTTTTGAAATATATTCTATCTCTATCAAAAAATTGACCATTACGATACATTATATAGTATCTGAATAAGAGAATCTACCAATTGGATTTTGAGAGCAAAAATGAATTTAAAAATGAGTCAGAAAATAAGCAGTTTGGATTTGAATACACCCTTCAAACGATGATTTTAGGTAGATTTCGTATGAAATACTACCTATTGGGATCATTCCTATGTTGGAATTTCGGAAAATTTTTTGCAGATCTACACCGATCATGACCCCTAGAACCCAAAACCACCCCACCCCCAAAAAAACTATATCTATACATATACATCACTTATTTATGGACACGATAACTTTCGTAATTCTGCACAAATCTTTTCCAAACTGATACATAAAATCAAGGGGCGGAAAATCTTTTTGCGCCCCTGGAGCCCATTTTTAATTTTATCAATAATCTGTGATATATAAAATTTTGGCCTTATTTTTAGAAGTAATAAAAACTTTAAACTAATTTGATATGTACAAAAATTAAGAAATTATGGCATTTTTCCAGTTTTCACAAAACTTTCCATCCCCTTGGTCCGATTTTGCCCATTAACGAACTTGACCGAGATTTTATGCCCCTTGATTTTATGCATCAGTTTGGAAGAAATTTGTGTAGAATTACGGAAGTTATCGTGTCCATAAAAAAGTGATATTATATATGTATAAAGTTTTTTTACTGAGGTTGGTTTTGGTTTCTATGGGTCATGATCGGTGTAGATATGCAAAATTTTTTCAGAAATTCCTACGTAGGGGATAATGTAATAGGTAGTATTTCATAAGAAATCTACCTAAAAGAAAATTAGGGACAACCCGGCCCGATCCGATGTAGGACTTTTATTCAACAATCCCGGAGTGTCCAATATTTAGAAGTTTTACTATATTTAAATAGTAAAAATATAGATTTGTCCTCTTTTTTTATAATAAAACTTAAGATTGGTATAAGAGATAAATTCTAGATTTAGGAAAGTAAACATGATTTACTTCCATTTCATTTCGGATTCGGGTCGGGTTGCGGGTTGATGAAAATTATTTTGGTGGTTTCAGATCGAGTACGACCGGGCCCACCCAGGACTCTAGTTTAGGTGCTACTGCGAAACTGCGAACCACAAATACGTCTCAGTTGCACTGCACTGTTTCATGTATTTGGATGTTAGTTTTTGCGAAATATTGAACATAAGAATTTTCACGATCTGCTTATTAAATTTTTATGACTTTAATTTTCTGTCAAATAAATCATATGCACCGAAGTCTGATGAAATTGAAACTTATCTTACACTAACGCGTTCTACGTTGTCTGTAATGGTGTGTCGGTGTGTGAAATGTTCAAGATTTTTATTGCTATTTTTCAGTTCGAAAATTCTCTAATATTTGCATAAATATGTGCATAATAGTACGCTTTTATTAGACGGTAAATGTAAGATAATTGTTAATATCGCAGGATCTCTTTGCTTCCCAATCGTAATCCCCTAATTCATCAAATTATTTCCATAAACGCATATTACAGCTGCATCATACAAATGAAGAAAGGAAAATGTACTGTACCGTGTAATGCAAGAATGTACAACTTTTATATTGGTTTGTTGCATATTTTCATAGATTTAAAAGACACGTTGAAATTAATTGCAAGTAAAATGTGTATTAAGCAAGAACGAGTTTTTCTTTTATTTAAACCTTGTGTATTTGTTTTTTTAAATGCCTCCTATTACAAATACATGCATATTTTTTGATAGGAACAACCATTACATAAGTAATAGTACTTCATCCGAAAATAATTTAAATTAAATAATTACAGTCAATTTTGTAGAAAATTTAAATTATTTATAATTTAAACATAATTAGTAACAGCTCTTAAAAAATAAATCGAGTTGATTTTCTTTTATAACATAATCAAATACTTTAAAAGCATCTTACGAGATTGTTATAAATATGCCCATTAAAAAAAATGAAACTATTTTAGGCTAAATGTTGAATATTTTTTATCTATTTTGTGTTCTCATAGTTGTATCATATAGTCTGCATAGTGTTTATTCGCGTTAACAAATATTTTAAGAAAACTCTTCAGGGAACCAGATATGTTCTGTTCATTAATTTTTGCTAATTTTCATACTATATGCATACAAACCTGACTTTAGACTCACTATATATGTTATTGGTTGTAGAAAAAAGCCTGTATTAAAAGTAGAAATTATTTTAATCATAAAATTTGGAACATTAAATTACAAAAAAGGGAGAAATGTTGTATTAGAGTTGTTCTTAAAAAAGAAGAAAGGGGGAGGGGGGGGGGGGGAGGGGATTGAGGAAAAAAAACAGTTGATCTAACACAATACTTATATGGCGCATAATTTACAAGGTACTTTCTAATAATTAGCAGCATGTGATTTAAACTTACAAATGTTATGATGGATTATAATTCTATTAAAAATTACTCTTTGCAATACTATTATTGTGGGTGAAACAATTTGATAATACCATATTCTTGCAGTGAAATATCGGTAATCTGTTAATAAAAGATGAAAATTCTCTTATTTTGACGATAATTTATACATTTGAATGAATCGAAATAGTAAAGTAATTAATTTTCAAGATATTATCATGTAATAATTCCTTGAAATAAAACATATGATTAAAATAAAAATGTTCCGTACTTGCTAATTCATACCCCCCCCCCCCCCCCCTCACCTCTGAAATGCGTTACTTTAGAATTAGAAATTTTATGCACGACTATAACACTTAAGGCGTTTTTTTTTTTTTCTCTCACAACTCACCAACTCAAAACTGACGTATTCACCGACTCATTTTATGCATAAATGCATGGAAATATCAGTAATTACTATTGAGATAATTTAAAATCAAACAACATTTTGCATTTTCGATGATTGTATATCATATTAAGTTCTAATTAATTGTTTTCTAAAAACAAGCTTTCCCGGGCTGTAGAATCCCGAAAATAGGCTTAAAACACAAACTTGGACGGCATATTCCGCAATATTTTTGTCTTTATGAAAAGATGAAAAATGTTGTTCGATTTCTTAGTTCATGAAGAACAATTTTTGCATTAACATAAACTACACACTAATACACTTGTTTACACTAATACTAATAATCACTAATGCATTTGTTGCATTAACAATAACTTTGTGAATATGTCAGAAAGCAGCCAGTTTGGATTACAATGTTTCAGTAATTTTTCATTTTTTTAAATAATTTTCCCCCATAAAATATGTTTACTCTCTCTCCTATCTTTTAATAACCTTAGAAAAGTGAAAATATTGCAATAAAGTTTGGAAGAGATTGATCTTGCTTTATGAGAAATGAAATAAGATCAAGACAAGCTCCAGAAATTTTCACTTTTCGCGCTCAAACAACAAGAACATGTACTGCACATTGAATATGATTGCTATTATTTTTAACACTGATTTACTGCATTCTTCCTGCATTTTTCTTGATGTTGTATTTCAAATAATGTGAGGCTAAGTTCACATTATTAGTACAATATTTTCACTGTTATTAACTATTCAACAGAAATTTATCTAGCTATTTTTTTTCTAATAAAAATATAAAAAAATATATAAAAGCACTTTCTCGTGATATTATATTTCAAATAATGCGAGACAAATTTCATATGCTTAGTACCATATTTTCACGGTTACTGTTTAATAGAAATTTATCCAGATACTTTCTTCTAACAAAATTATTAAAACATTATTCTGCAAATTTCCTAAATATAAAGAAAATATTAGTTTAGTAAATCGGAAGCTTTTCCTTATTTCATTTTCTGCATTATTTATATTTACGGTAATTGTTGAAAAATGAAATTCCGTCAGCAGCTGCATATTTCTTTTCCATTGTAGAATTCAGAAAAAAAAAATCATTTCCTACTGGTCAATTACTGACGAACCACCCTATATGTAGGTACATGGTATATATAATTTAGATAGAACATACCGATTTGCTTCGAAATTGTGTTCTTTTTAATTATTTTATGCCGTGTCTTATTATTATTACATTATATAATTTAAATTATGAATTTTACTAAAATGTTTACTTCAAAATAAGCTCCAAATTTAACGGATTTTATGAAATTTCCTTTGCTTTTACCAAAGGTTGGAAATCACCGCACGATTTCCCAGTTTGTGAATGTCAATACCTGAAGATATTTTCAGTTTAAGATTGCAAATCAATTGAGCAATCGTGACAGAAGGTAGCCACTTTCGGTGAGAGGAGGGGGGGGGGGGCTGTCCATACATAACTTTATCAACATTTTGCTAATTTTGACCCCCCCCCCCCCCCCCACGTACCACCATCACCTGATGAAATAGTTAACAGTGTCAATTTTTTTTTCTTTTCTTTCGTCTGCTTCGGAATAGCATTCAGAACCACGGGGTTGAAAAGCACTGCGTTTTGAAATTTTTCGCTTATATTTCATGTTTTGATCGAGTTTTAAATATTTTCAGGAACAAGTACAGCTTATGCATGAATTCTTTTCTCTATTTTATTGCATCATCATGCACATTTCCCTGTTATTATTAAAATGTAAATCATTTATTTTAATTACGATAGATACGAATTTTCTAGTATGTATTTATCGAATAGCAATTGCTATAAAATAAATCGAAAGTATTTTGTGCATGCAATTACCTTTATTTATGCTGCATCAAGTGATGAAATCTATAAACAAATTTGCTATTTGCTAGCCGCACTACTTGTACACCATGTGATTTGCAATGTGAGATCCTATTAATATTGTCCATAAGAAAATAATTTTAAATGTATGATGTAATTTTCACCCTTTTAGGGGCAAAGCACTTGCATTGCTAAAATGTTGAAATGAATGATTGGCACCATAATTTACGTACAAATTTATTTGCAAATAACAAAAAGCGATTTTTCACATATGTAATAAATGAAAAAAAATAATAATGCAAAAATCTTGGTGCCATTATCGCATTTTAGAATTAAAATTAAGTGGTTACATAAACATACCACCACCCCTGAAAGGGTTAAATGCGTTTCGTGTGCAAAAATTTAATTACAGCTTTTATTTTCCCACTTTTTTAATATTCATGTGTAAATATATTATTCCATTTAAAAGTGTTTGGAAATATCAGTATTTGAACTTTTTAAATATATGACCTAATTTTCCCTATTAAAAGTTTTTCACGCATAATAATTTAATTATTTTAGGCATCTTTCATATGACAACATAAATTTTACATATGACGTATTTGTCCCCATTAAATGCGGTTCGCGAGCAATAATTTAATTATTTTAAGATTTTCTTATTTTTTAATATTCACGTGTAAATACAATTTGTATGACATAACTTTCCATATTTTCTGCTTTTAACAATTGATCATTTTATTATTATTTTAAAGTTTCATTTCTGTTTTTAACAGTAACGTGTAAATACATTTCTTATTTGAGAGGCAATATAATTATTTCTGCTGTTTTACAAATTAGCATCAACATAAAAAATTACCCTTTCTAAATATGAAAAGAATTCTCTTGAAATAATGAAAATTCGAATAAAAGATTGAAAAAAAAAACCCTTCATAAAATTAGTAAAATTTAAAAAAAAATAAGCGCAGTTTTCACACCACTAGCTTGAGAAGTATATCCCTAGAAACATATATTAAACTCTTATGCATAGCGTGGCTGAGAGGTTCTGCTCTCGAAGCTGGTAGACGGGAGGTGCTGGCTTCGAACCCAATCGCGCCCGTCGGCCTAACCGTTTCGGAGTTTTCGTGGTTTTCTTCGAAAACTTGGATTTCCATGCGTAAATACGGGTTAGGTTCCCTTAGAAAGACCCCCCCCCCCCCGGAGGGCACATCCCCTTGGGCCTATATCCCTCGTGTAGATAATCGGCCGTCAAAAATCAACCAACCTATGCATAGCTTTGTTCCTAAAAAACTTTTTTAATGGACCTATTCTGACCGACTTTAACATTGAAAATCACTTTAAATAGTTCTTCGATTTAAAAATTGTCTACTTTAGCGTGTTTATATAAGATTTCTCTATAATACTACCAATTTTCATATTTTTGTGTGTAGTAGTTTTCTTAATATTAGCGAAGAAAGACCTCCGGTCACAAAAAAATTCATTTACACCGGCGGCGGTGGTGTATATTTTTTTTAGAATAGAGAGAAATCTGACAGAAAGGTCTTTTTTCCCCCTTTTATTTTTATTGTAGTAACAAAAACTAAGTACAATTTTTTTCAATATTTGTTTAATCTGTAGAAAATACTATTACTACTACTACTACTAATAATAATAATAATGTAATAATAATAATTATTATATAATTTTATTATTAAATAATAATTATTATATATTAATATTATTGCGAGTCGACACACTAATAACTTGGCGGATTCGACGAATGAAAATGTTTAAAAGACAGTGATTGACTGAATTTATAAAAAGCTAAGAAAAATAATTACAATAATTAATCAATATTATATTGGCTAACCTAACTCTTAAAACAAATATTATTTTAAACTAAAGTTTAACATAGAAAGACCTGAATTTTTACTCCAGTTTCATAAAAATATTTAATACCAGAATTTTTATTTAAAACTGTTTGAGTTATTTAATTAACCCTTTCTTTCTTTATATCATTTAAACTTAATTCCTAAATAAATTTCTGAATCGGAACAAAATATATTCATTTGGTAGGGGCCAAAATGGCCCCTCACCATCATTCTAGTGTTAATTTCAACTTTTATAATTATTGAGACATTAAACTTTATTTATATACGTTACAATTAACATGCAATTAAGATAAAGAAATTATGAAGTTACTAATTATTATTATTACTATTATTATCATCCATGCATTAAATATTCGCGATAAAGACATTTCTTAATTATTTTTAGCAAAGAAGATTGTTACAAATTCATTTAATTGTCTGAAAACCATACGAATTTCTCACTTGTATTTCAGACGAAGCATATAAAATACAAGTATTAAAATTTAATAATTTAGTACTTATACAAAATAACCATATTTGTTTCTAGCTGAAAAAAATAAAATTTGATGGAATTTTTCAAGTTGAACTGTTAAGAAAGATAATCAACAGGAAACGATTAATGGTTTTCAGAAGTACCATCGTGAGAATAACCATCACCCAGAACCTCTTTGAGTATTTGTAATTAACGACCACCTGGATCTCGCTTAAAGATGTTTGGGGGAGGACATTTTTCTGAAAAAGGATCGAAATGTCGCATTTATGAAGATCAGCATTTGTGTTTTTTGTGTTGTGTTTTTAACCTTCTTTTTTCGCTTCATGCGAGTCATCGCCGTTCGTTAATAGGACCTACCAAGAAACTGCAGGGGTTTTGGGGAGATTTTTCGGCGAAAGAGGAATAAATCGAAATAGTAACATATTTTCCACTATTAAGTAGTTTTTCTGGAATTGATGACTAATGGGGAATATTAGTTGGTGATTATTTGAAAATGTTTCCTGCAAAAATAACTGTTAGATGTAAAGAATGAATTCAAATGCTACAAATTTATTAAATTAAAAAAAAGTTATAAGTGATATAAAAATTGTCTTTTAAAATATCATGAGCTGCAGGGAGAAGTTCAATAAGAACACATGTGGCATGAAATTGTCCTCAAACGGTTTTAATGTTACCACTCAAATAAAACTAATTATAAAAATAAAAATAAAGTAGGAGAAAAAAGCTTAAAAATTAAGCAATCATATATATTTTTGAAAACTATAGATATGTTAAGATAATTGAAAAAAATTAAACAATATTTTCTAACTACCCATTTTACCCCACCTGACCCTAGAGGATTTTTCTAAACCAACTCATTTAAAACAATCTAAATGATGTTTCACTAAAATATGTCAACCAATTGTAACACGATCATAAAAGATCTTTATTTCAGTCTCCATTTCCGGCATCCGTTACGAAATAGTAACATATTTTCCACTATTAAGTAGTTTTTCTGGAATTGATGACTAATGGGGAATATTAGTTGGTGATTATTTGAAAATGTTTCCTGCAAAAATAACTGTTAGATGTAAAGAATGAATTCAAATGCTACAAATTTATTAAATTTAAAAAAAAAAAAGTGATAAGTGATATAAAAATTGTCTTTTAAAATATCTATGAAAGAATTGCATCTTAATTATTAGCAATAAGGGCAAAATTGGAAAATTTCATGAGTAACCGTGGTCACTCTCACTAGTAGCAATTTCATTAGTAGATACTTTTTTACATAAGTGGCCATTTTTTTAAAAATCACTAAACAATAAACTTTTGTTATAATTTCTATTAATATTAATGTAAAATAAAATAGTCTACTAAATAAATACGTTATTATTAACATATTGCATCCGGCATGCAGAGAAAAGTTTATTCTGTCCTAGTAAGAATAAGGTAAAAGCAGTAAATTCAAAAGATAGAAGGTGAATTGATAGCAAATCTTCCGAGAAACTATATGATGTATTTTGAAGTACATGGGTTGGATATTTGGGAAATTTTCATATAGGGAAAGTGACCGTTGCCGGATATTTTTTTTTTTTTTTTTTTTTGTAATAGTTGACCACTTTTCTTTTTCATTTAGTAATCCCGTGGCCACTACTTTTGCTCTTTATTGCAATATCGGATTCAAATAAATTAAGGTAGTATGGTTGGTATGGTAAAGTAGTATAGTAATAAAGGTCGTAAAAGTGCTTATGCATGAAACTTTTAATGCATTCGAACTTGTTTATTGCACAGGGCTCCCAAATGGGCCTCGGCCTCTTTTTTAATACCAGTAGTGCTTTCTTAGGGGGGAGGGGGGAAATTATTTTTTATTTTTCTTCCAAATTTCGCAGAAATCGACTTAGGAGATTAATTTTAGCGCAAATGTTATAGAAACCTACCATGAAATTTTCTGTTAGAAAATATTGTTATTAAATTGGCAGACCATTTGGGGTCCCTGATAGTACAAATTTTAAACAGTCACACACACGCATGCAAAAAAAATAAAAATAAAAATAAAAAAATAAAGTTTTTTTTTTTTGCGTGTGTGTACGTGCGTAGACATTCATCTTACTAAGACGTCTGTTTAAGAGGCTAGTACAATCACGCAAAAACACACGTTCGTCGTTTTAAAAAAATATATATATATATATATATATCAGGGTTGGGTTTTTGACGTCAAAAACTGGTTTTTGACATGACAGTGGTAAAAACCGTGTTTTTACCGGTTTATTCCGTCAAAAACCTATCATTTGCGATTTTCCTCCAATTTATAGTGTAAGTGTAGCATACAATACATTTCTAGATTAATTTTTCCTTGTTGTTCTTGTTATTATTATTCACAATTTATTAAATTTATTTAAAAGAAGAGCATTTCCTAAATGGGAAAAATTTAAAAATACAAGAGTAAAAGGAAAGAACAATATTTGTCATAATCTCCACTAATATAGATTCGACTAACTGCAATGAACATTAATATTATATGATAATAAAAGTTTATTATAATTATTAAATAACATTCTACATACATTTTTAATAAAATACATTAAAATTATTTTAGAGATGCAAAAATGCTGTTATATGGTATGACAATAGATGTCAAAGCATGGACTGTGGCCATTGAATAAATTTGAATATTCTTAGATATAATATTTGCAAATACATATCTTATGCATTTCATAAATGCAATTATTGTGATTTTCACTTTCCCTTCAATAAGCAGATTCTTAAAATTTTAAATTAATAATTTTTTTATACAAACATGTAGGACCTGATTTCAGGTGAAAGCTCTTAGACTTAAAATTTAACACATATCAAAACAATATTTAAGAAAAATCAGAATATAATGTCCTGTTCCTGTATACATTTTACTTAAAATTATTTAGGCATTATTTAAAGTAAATTGAAAGAAATAACACAATGCATATTTTTATTACATACATATGACTGTATGATTAAAAATCTTTTACCGTTAAAATTAGGGAGATTCTTAAATGTTTTATTTATTTTTTAATGCAGTTAACTTTTTAATTAATGGATCTACATTTCTGCTTTAAAGTAATATTTAATTATTTATTTATTTTAAGGAAATAATTAAATTACTTAACAAAATAACAAATAATAAATTACTTAACAAAAATATATAGTTAAAAATTGAGTTTTCACATGGTTTAAAGTTTAATATGGATTTGCAATTTTAATCTCTACAAGATTTAACTTTGAAGAACAAGTCTTATTCCTTTCTCCCAAAAGATGTATGTAATTCTCAACTATTAAAATATATTTTATTTCCTTTATTTATATATTTATTTATATAAATCAAGTTTTACTATATAGAAATAAAAATAATCAATGAACAATTTTGATTTAACAGTTTAAAAAATCTTACTTCTGAGGAAATTTCTGAGAAAGCTATTTAGTTTTAAAGAGTAATAAATTCTGTCGAAATTATACACATTTTTTAATCTTACACTTATGTGTTATAGAATTTCTTTATAAAATCTAATTTTTACAGAATATGCCAAATAGCTTAAGATTATTATTATAGAGATCTGCTAGCAGAGATGTATATGTATTATTCTAATCCAATTCTTTTTTGTTTTTCTCGAATAGATAAATATACTTCAGAGTTTTTTCGATATTGAATATTTCATGTAAAACAACTTAATACTAAAGACAGAATGAAAAAAGATAATGTAAAAACAAACTACTACTAAAAAATGGGTTTTTGACAGTTTTCGACCTTTTTGACAAAGAGGTGTTTGACATGACGCCATGACGGTAAAAACCATGGTAAAATCCGGTAAAAACCGTCATGCGTCAATAACTTGCCAACCCTGATATATATGTGTGTGTGTTAGTTATTTTAATTTAAAATTTTCATAAAAAAACTACGAGTCTAACTTTTCATGTTTTTTAAACCTGGATCGAAGTCCTTCTAGAGGAGCCAAGCACTGGTAATTTGTACCACCGGCTCTACCCCCCCCCCCCCCCCTCTGTGCGGGCCTGAATTAACAAAATGCAATATCGGAGATATTCCATGTACAAGTTTTCTATTAAAAGAAAATGCACAACCCAGCTCACTGATTACTTCCTCTAAAACAACTGATTTGTTAAGACTGGACCTTCACTTAACTATTTGCAACATTCTTTGTAACTAACTTGGTTTTCTTATTTCTTGCATAAAGATGGAATTTTGTAATCCATTTTTCACTCATTCCTGATAGACCATAATTATATATTATATATATAAAAAAAAGTTTTGATTTGGAAATGGACCAATGAAAATCATGGCCTTTCTTCGTTAATATTAAAAAAACTGTTGCATACAAAAATAGGAAAATCGGTGGTATTATACAGAAATGTTTGATAAACACGCTGATGCAGACAGTTTTCAAATCGAAGAATTATTTTAAGAGATATTTAATGCTAAAGTTGGACAAAATCGTTCCACTAAAAAAGTTTTATTGGAGTAAAAACTATACATAAGAATTTAATCATCTTTAGATCATTTTATACGTTATAAGTTCCCGGTGTGCAGATTGTATTTATTTTTCTTATTTGACTCATTTTTTGAGGTTTTATTTCAATTTTAAAATCAAATTTTCAGCATTTCGAGAGATATTTTTTACAAATTTTAGAAAATATTATTAATTTAAACTGTTGCCAGTTGTATAAACAGCGCAAACAATAATTTTTACTTCAAATTAAAAATTTATTTTACCAGTGACTATCATAAACAGAAAATATAAAAAGCAGGAACTCATTGAAAATTACGTCATAAAACGTCATTACGTTATAATTACACGTGAATTTTAAAAGAGACAGAATATTGTAAAATAATAAATTCATAAACATGCGTTAGAAGTCTTAAATAGGAGAATTTACGTCACATTACACTTATTATATAAAATGAACAAAAAATAATATTGCTAAACAGTTTAAATTTAAAAATTGCTCAAGACATTTATTTAATATTTTAAGATGATCATAATATTTCATTTCTAGCAAAAGTATTTTTACGTGAATATTAAAAAAAAAAGAAAAGTTTGGTGAAAATTACGTCAGATTATATTTCTCAGATTCAAATTATAATTCAATCTTCCGAAATCTTTTTAAAGCCGATCAAATTATCGTGCTGTTAGAGTCTGCGGTGTCTGAACGGGGGTTGACGAGCGTAGCTCGTAGTGGGCAGAGCCCCCTAGTATATATATAAAAAAAGTTTTGATTTGGAAATGGACCAATGAAAATCTGCGTAGATATTCCCGGTAGATCGGCATCTAATTTGAATGCTTAAGCATGGCCTTTCTTCGTTAATATTAAAAAAACTGTTGCATACAGAAATATGAAAATCGGTGGTGTTATAGAGAAATGTTTGATAAACACGCTGATGGAGACAGTTTTCACATCGAAGAATTATTTTAAGAGATATTTAATGCTAAAGTTGGACAAAATCGTTCCATTAAAAAAGTTTTATTGGAGCAAAAACTATACATGAGAATTTAATCATTTTTAGATCATTTTATACGTTATAAGTTGCCGGTGTGCAGATTGCATTTATGTTTCTTATTTGACACATTTTTGAGGTTTTATTTCTAATTTAAATTCAAATTTTCAGCATTTCGAGAGATATTTTTTATATATTTCAGAAAATGTTATTAATTTTAACTGTTGCCAATTGTATAAACAGCGCAAACAATAATGTTTACTTCAAATAAAAAAATTATTTACACGTGACTATTATAAACAGAAAAAAAAACTTTAAAATTAGAATTAAATGATTACATGTTAAAAGCAGGAAAATTATGTCATAAGAACCATGTTTACACTTGAAATTTAAAAGAGAAACGAAATGTTAAAATATTATGCGTTATTATAAGTTATTATGCATTAAAACTTGTAAATTGAGGAAATTACGTCATATTCAAAATGGCCAAAAATATGGCAAAACAATTTAAATTAAAAACAATATTTGCGCGAGATATTTTGAGATAATCTTTTCAACTATTATCGTGAATTCGAAGACAGCGCAAATAATATTTTCTTCTCACAAAAGTATTTTCACCTGAATATTAATAAGAGAAATAAAATTTTGGTGTTATTACGTCAGATTTAAAACGATACATTTAAAATGAATTATTTAAAAGAACTATCTTATAGCACTGTTAAAAAATACCGGGAGACAATGACACTGTTTACTTAATTCCTTTTACATTAGCTTATTTTCAAATTTATGTGCTTTAATAAATTATTTTCAAATGTTTAACTAATTTTTTAATTAAATACGAAAACAGCCATTGTATCTCTTAACAGCAGCAGATTTGGCCTTAAAAATCCCGAATCCAAGGAAAAGGAATGGAAACCCGTTTACAGAGAGATCGCTACAGTTTTCTTTTTCTTTTTTTTTTTTTTTCTAATTCAATGTTTTTAAAGCCGATCAAATTAGCGTGCTTTTTGGATTTTGGTGTGCCCGAACGGGGGATTGGCGAGCGTAGCTCGTGGGGGGGCAGAGCCCCCTAGTATTATATATAAAAAATAAGTACACAGGTGTTTTTTCCTATGATAATACGACATTTTAATATTTTTAGAACTTAATTGTAAATTAATAACTTAATTTTAAGGCATTTTTCCGTTAGCCGGCCTCAGGTGATAAATCGCTCAATATTCTTTAGGATTAGACTGTATAGGAGCTATAAAAACAGTGGAGTTAAGGATGCGTCGAACCCCTCTCACCAAAATAGCCCAACGGGCTGTGAAATAGCAGAAACGAAATATTTTTAAAACTAAACAATAGAACATATAAATAAAGAATAGAGTGTAAATTTTTTTTTAAAGAAAATGTCCTTTTATCAAGTAATAATTTGGTATTAATTAAAGTCTGATTAGAAGCTGAGAAAACAATTTAATAAAATAAATTTTATTTCATAAATAGTTTAAATTGGCTTTTTTGTACTTGAATTTTAGTGATATAAACTCATTGCATATATCTAAAATTTATCTTTGATTATGAATATGATGGCATCTTTTGACACCCCACCTCTTCTTTGGTTTACAAAATAGCATCCCTGTTGCCCCTCATTAAAAAAAATTAGCACCCTTCTTGCCCCTCATCTAAAAAAATTGAACCCTTCTTGATCTCAGTAACCAAAAACTGCCCCATCTCTTTTTTGCACTAAAATATTTGCTTGCATAGTAAAAACTTGTTAAAAGCTCATTCAATGTTGTCTTGAAAGGCTTTAAAAATCAAAAAAGTGTCTTTAAGAATCTGAAATGTGCTCTTAAAAATCTGAAAAATGTCCTTAAGGCTCCTGTCCCTGCCGGCGAAGGCACTCACGAGCTAATGCTAATCCTATGGGGAGGGATTTATCTAATATCTCGTTTGCATTTCGACATTTTTAAATAATTTTTTTTTTTGCATTGGATAGCCGAGATTCGTCTCTACATCGCACCTTTTTTACTATTCCGATTTTGGTTGCAGATATTTTTTAGAATGACACTTTCATTTTCAGAACCGGTTTTGAAAGTGAAAATAACTTTATAAAAAATATCTGCGACCAAAATCGAAAAAGTAAAAAGGGTGCGATGTAGAGACGGGCTTCTGCTATCCAATGCAAAAGAAAAAAAAAATTAAAAATGTCGAAATGCAAACGAGATATTAGATAAATCCCTCCCCATAGGATTAGCATTAGCTCGTGAGTGTCTTCGCCGGCAAGGACAGGAGCCTTAAGAATCCAAAAAGTCTCCTTTAGAATTTAAAAAGTGTCCTTTCCCACAGGCAGCTCCTGCCCTTTTTTAAGTCTGGGTGAAACTCTGACTGAGTAATAAACAAATTTTGTACCTTTATAAGGATGTCAAGGTGCAGTTAAATAATTCTTATATGAAAATTAAAAAATATCCTCAAGCATGTGTTTACATCCAATCTCCTCATTTGTATATATTCATTTTAGCCCTTTATATGTACTGAATTATGAATTCATGAAAATTTTATCTTCTAAAGCATTTTTCGTGAATTTTTGAAACTACATTAGAAGATTTACATAATCATTTAATACATTTTAGGATTTTAGGAGGATTGATGGATTTAGAAAATTTGAATTTATAGGGATTTTGTGCAATATTTATAATTATAACCCCACTCAAATCTTCTGTTTTAAATGTTTTTCTTAGTATTTTGTAGAATTAGGAATTGTACAAATATAATTTTCTTACAATAGAAATATAGAAATATTTCCGAATTGAAAAATCCCGCTCCCCCCCCCCTTCCCAACGCCAAGAAAGATGCAAAGGCAAAAAAAAAAATAAATAAATAAATAAAATAAAAAATTAAAATCATCTTTTTAAAAATACTTTTGTTTTGTGTAACCAATAATGCTTTTGGAACAAGATAAAGTAATCATCTATAACTCATTCTAAACTGTATTACTACTAATCGATGTATGAAATGAATTTTATAACAAGTTATTTTAATGGTACTTTAAAGTACCGTCAGTAGATAAAGCAAAGGGTTAATACTAGCCGGACAACTTGACCCGTTTAGGTGGTTCATTCGGAGACTCCGTTGCCTTTAGCTGGATAGAACAGAGCTTCGCCCGCTAGCTTATAAAATTTGATACCATTCTTTAAAATTATTATTGAACTATTACGTCATTTCCTCTGCAGGAGAATAAACCACGCTCTTTGATTGTAGCCTGGTGAACACTAAAGCAGAACCTATGAAAGAAACTTTATTTAAAACAATGTAAAAATGTCTGCTTTTCTACCTTAATAGAACTAAAATATTTATAAATTACGATAAGATAGTTGAAAAAATAGTATTGAATTTTGGAGTGATTTATTTCCGCTATGTAAATTGTTGTTTAGTGAGCACTAGAGCAGAACGTGTACATATGAGTTCTTCTTGAACTAAAATAAACAGGGAAAATAACTTCTACTTTTCTTACGCAATGTTTAGTTTAAACTAAATATACTAATTAATAAACAATTTTGGAAAAATTTATGACTAATTTTTTTTCCCCTTTGAAGTAATAAGGATTATCTATAATTTTTCCTTTTATGAAAATGCAGTTAAGTAGTTATATTAAAAAAATTCTAAGCCGCGCAGGAAATGTTTTAATATAGATAGTAACTATTTATTTCCTGTCTTAGCATTCTTTTTTTGTGTATAATAACTGGTAATTCTTTTGAAAATGCTATTAAAAGAGTATTATTCTTTACAAATTTTGAGATTTCTTTTTTCTTCCTTCTCTACAACAGAGAGATATCCTTACTTTAAAGACATTTACTTATATCGAATACAGAGAACAAAAACATTTCCTTCCCTCCACCTTGTCCCCAATCAAAAATAAACATATTTAAACTCCGGACTGTTAATATTAGTGATCTAGAACTAGATGAAAACCCGACAAAAGTTTTGGGTCAAAAGCAAAAATTTTAAATTAAAACAAAATATTGTACCAAAAAGAATAAAATTGTCTTACATAAATATTGGAGCGCTAGTAACTCAATGGATCATATTGTTCCTATTACAGATTCTATTATTAAGAGTTATGAGTTATTTTAAGGTATCCATAACCACAGTCGGCTACTGCATAAAATAATTTTCAGTGATGTTGCTAATTTTTTAATTAAACAAAGTTTTGTTATTATTAAAAAATTCTTAAAATAACTTCATAACGCTAGCATTATTGTAGCAGTAAATGTAGTTTTACAGGCATTTATGACTAAGAAATTTAATGCATTGTCAAGTATTATAGGAATTGACCTTGGCAAGAAAATTGGCGACAATAGCTATTAACTTTATCAAAAGACACTTATTGATAAATTTCAAACATCAAGCCTCCAAATTACATAAGAGCAATTTATTGAGAATATTTCAGATTATGTATGATTTTAAGTCGTAAAATTTTCTCGCGAAAGCCATTATGCTTATTTACTTTTTCTTTTCAGTCATGGTATATAAAAATCACCTAAATATGAATTCGTGTAATAAATGTATTTCATGGAATTGGAAATAGTTTCAAAACCTATGTGTAGTACATAGTTTGTCTTTTTGTGTCCATGTATTCCATTGTGATACATTTTTTTTTTTTCCATTTGTTACCCGGTGGTTACTTTTTCCTAAATTATGTCTCTCCGAAATCGATTTAAAGCACCAACTATGACAACATTTTTGGAAGTAGTTTTAAAGAAAAATAAACAAATCTTAATCTGAATTTTTTATTCATATACAGACGAAAATGGCATTGTAATTGCGTCAAAAAATAGAGATCTTGGATTTGAAAATAACTTTAAGCACCTTAGGCATACCGTATTTTTTTCTCCATATTTTGAAATTGCTATACGATAAATGCGAAACTATTTGCGGCTTTTCGAAAAATTTATCCCGACCATCTGCCTGCCCGTTTCTGTAAATCTGTGATCATGCATAGAACCATCAGACGCCCATTTACAGAAATAGATAAGGAACAAAATGATGCACATCTGATCGTAAATATTCACGCGATGTCTTAGCTTGTCACGATCAAATAAAAGTTGTTGATCCGGATCAAGTTCTGAAGGCATTTCTATGGCAAGAAGTGATTTTTCCTTGTGTTATATTAATATTTGTAATATTTTTATTTATGTGCGAATAATAGTAATAAAAAATATGATAACAATACATTTTTTAATGTTTTAAAAAATAAAAATAATAGTCTAACTTTTTGTAATTATCTAATGTAATTTGCCTGTAACTAGACTGATATTAAACTTCAGTATAATTTATATACACGTTAATATTTACAATTACAAGTTTTGGAGATTTTGATGGTAAATTCAACTTTATATACTTAAATAATAGCCAATTTTACTATCAAGAACTTTTAATCTTTTTTTTTTTTTGGTGTGTGTGCGTAAGAGGTCAATTTTTATCCATAATGCAAGGCATAGAAATCTTCTAGGTCATTTTCATTTGGTTATTTCTAATACTCAGAAAATTTTCAGTCTTGCCTTGGATACACTTCTTGCACACATACTGTAGATGGGAATTGCTGAAATTGGGTTTTCAAACGTGTTATGCGTTTTCCAAATTTTTCAATTAGATATCATATTTCAACTTACTAAACGATGAAGTTTTGTTACATTATTCTGAATGTGTTCGAAAGTATTTTATAATCAATGCTTGACACATGACTTTTCTTTCTTGTTTATTTTTAAAAGCAACTTTATTATTTAAAAGTCCGGGAACACTTTTCAAGACGCAAAGAGTCATTTTTTGGTATGTAAGAAACTTTTTCAATACAAAAGATAGTAACGGAAACAATTTGTTTGAGGAGCAAGAAGGCTGCAATTTTTTGATTAAAGGGCCAAAAGGAGGCTTTTTTTGGAGGAGGAGCAAGAAGGGCGCTATTTCTTGAATCAAAGGGCAGGCAGGGTGCAGACCCTTTTGAAACTCTCTGGAGGAAACTCCACCCATGTTATGTCATTCAAGAACAAAAAAAATATATTACTTTAGACTGACTTCATTTTAAATAGTTAGAAATAAATTTTGTGTAAGTATAGTATTTACCGTAAATAGAAACATATCCTTGCCTAGTTAAACTTGTAAAACAGAACCTGCCTACCACAAAGGGTGTAGTAGAAGTAGAGGGATATCCTTTGGATTTTTTTTGTATTCTTCGTATACCCACCGTTTCTCAAATAACGATATAGCGTATTACTCTCTTGGTTTTTTGTACGACTACAACACTGTTATAACGGAATCTTACTTTAAACTGAAGTATTTCACGTTCCTAATAAAAAGAATATAAGGGAAAGTAGGGTAATGACGCTCAGAAGGGCAATCCTGCTCACCCAATATCTCTAAACAGAATAGAATTAAAAACGTACGATCAGTACCGGCACCTAGCGAACTTCATTGTAAGTTCCCAGTAAGGATATAGTGACCGTCGGAAGGAAAGTATTTTTGTGTCCTCACGTTATTAGTTTGCAGTTGTTTTATTAGAAGATTCTACAACATCTAACATGAAGGTAAGTGTACACTCTTATTTTCAAATATTAATTTACTCATTATGTCTACAAAATATATACATTTAACTGTACTTTCATGCTTTTATTTATTTTTGTAGTGCGTTGTTACGCCATTTATAATGCATTAAAACCCAACATGGCTATAACGGGTAATGGCGCTCGCGTGGAATTTCAGAAGAAGTGTTGCCAGTGGGTAATTTTTTTAAAATTCAAATTTGTTGATTGACACCACTTTTTTGAAATGATGAAATTCTCCTGTTTTCGCCTTAATTAACATGTCATTAAACAATGAGAATTTTACGATTTCAAAAAAGGGGTGAAAATCAAAAAACCTAAATTTAAAAAAAGGAGCCCACTACATGTCCAACACAATATGTGTGAATTGGTCGCGAAAAGTCTGCAGTGGTGTGAACAGCCCACACAACTATAATGTGACTTTTGTCTTATTTAAATGTTGTATTCAAACTCTGAGCGCAATTACTCTACCATGTCGGGCATTACCGCTCAATCGATGGTTATTTAAATAAAGCCATAAAAAAAATTCCTTAAACTTTTATGCAAATTAGTTGATTGCAAACTGTTCCTTATGCTTTGGAGTTACACTTCGTTTATAAAATATTGATTTTTTTTGTCTAAATTTGACTAGCTATTCATGTTTTCCCTTAAGTGAGCGCCATTCCCCTACTTTCCCCTAATGCATTTACAATAAACTGTGTACTGCTTAAACGGAAAAAAAAAATCCTGTTCCTTGCTATTTCATTTTAGAAGATTAAACTGTAGTTACGTATGTCAGTAGAGGAGACTGGGCAGGGTTGACCATAGGGGAGGCTTGACCCACTCTTCAGTTTTCATATTTAAAAGAATTTCAGAGTTCTGCTAATAAGTGGCAACCAAAGCTACTGAAATGCTCAAACAATAGTCTTTGTTTCATGCAGATAATTGAAACAAGTATGAAAAAATCAATTGTGAAGAGTTTTCAGCTTAAAAAGTGTAAGATTTTCTCAGGTAAAATATATCATAGAAATTAAAGTAAGTAAGTTTTAAGTAATGTAGAACTATTGAGCTTTCATTCCAGGCATAAAGATTATACAGTAAATAAGGCTAAACAATAACTCTGTGCTATATTTTAAAAAGTGACTATGTGGTGAGGTTTAATCCAGTCAATGTGGGGATGGTTGACCAGATGGTCAAAGCTCCTTAATTAAGTGTTTTTGGAAATCTTTTTATTACACCCTGTACATAATGAAGGATTAATGCTGTTATATTTCCTAAAATAATGTAAATTTATTCTGTAAAGTTGCAGTAAAACAGGTGATAAGGAAAATGTTTAAAACTTATTAAACGAAGATGAGAAAAATTGCTATAGAAGCAAGAAAAAATTTAATAAAATATAAATAAATTGGAAAGTTGATAGGAACTTTTATTTCATTTAAATAGTAACCATAGTAGGTAAATAGAAAGAATGGAAAAGACTAAAAAGGATGAAAGCAGTAGCCTTAAGAAATGTTAGGTATTCATTCCTCTGCAAAAGAATATAACATTGATCAAAACACTTTAGAAAGGTATGTAGACAAATTTCGCCAAGATGAATACAATGAGATGAAGCCAAACTATATGGAAACCAGTGTTTCCAGGTCGAGTGTAAAAAAAAAAAGTGGGTTTTTAAAACTGAATTTTTCGCCTGAGCCCTGAATTCCATCTAAGCAGGTTTTTTACTATCCCATTTTCCCAAATATTTTTTAATAATAATTAAATCTTGTAAAAGTTATTCTGCCTTTTTAAAAAGTGACTTTATTTCCCTTAACAATTATTTCAATCTATAATAATAAAGAAAGAAGTTTTTGTGTGTGAGTGAGTGAGTGTGTCGACGGTGTTCTGAGGAGACCACTGCACGTAGAGCTGCAAAATTTGGGGAAAAGGTACGTCTATATATGAAGTTTTGCACCTCGAAGCCCGATTTTCGATTTTTTGATTAGAATTTTTTTTTATTTAATTTTTTATGCGATTTTTAGCGTTTTTTTATGTTTCGAGGCGATTTTTCCATATAAGTGAGAAGAATATGGTTTCTTTCTTTTAACCCAATGTAGTAAATTTTGTTCTCTTTTCAAAAAAGTTTATTCAGAATTCGTGCAGCGATTTTTGAATTTTTAGCGAATTTTTTATGCAATTATTGAACAGCATTTAATGCATTTAATAAGGAGGTTACCGTAGAGGGACACAGTTCTGTCGCCAAACGCCGCCAAGTTTATCGCCAAATTGGCGGTATATCGCCAAATTTGGCGACCAAAATGAGTCGCCAAAAGTGACGCCAACTTGGCGACATCTCTAATATTTCGCCAAATTCCCATAGACTTCCATTGTAAACCAATATGGATTACTTGCTTACAGAAAATGAACAAATTGAAATATTTTAATGCAACAAAAACTAATATTAACTTAAGGGATTATATTAATTATATTTAAGGGAATCCAAGTAAATTAAATTGTGAATAAAAATAAAATGATACAATGCTTAGATTATTGTATTTTATTGATATTTTCGACGAAAGGGTTGCCAGTGGTCATTTTGGTGAAAATTATAGTTGATAAATGAATTGAAATGGCTATATCCGTTAGAAAGTAATGTAAACAACTCGCAAATTGAAAGAAAATAACTGTTATTTGTTTAATTAAAGAAAAGAATCAAAAACCTTTTTAATGCGAGATAAAATTTATAAAATGAAAATATTTAATTTAAATAAGAAAGGAATGTTTATAAAACTTAAAAAATAAATTAGTATGAAAGAAGCAATTTATACATTATTTGGGGATTTTTCGCTTCGCCAGGTTAATAGAAATGTTCCTGAAAAAACTTAAAGAAATAAAATTTAAGTAAGTCTTTTAGTCCTTCTTTATTTTTTTATTCAATTTAATTATCATTTTTATGTAATTTTCCAATCGTATGTCTTACAGGAGAAAGGCTTTATTTGTGAGTTACATGCTAATTAATTATTACCTTGGTCGCCAAACAATGCAATTTTAAGCCACAAAGGCAGAAGCGTGAAATAAGCCAAGCGAAGGTCGCAATAATTTTTTTTTAAGTATAGGAGAACATTTCGGAGTAAATCTTTATATTCAAATGTAAATTACATAAAAAGGAATTAAAATTATAACTATGTAGTCAAGTATTTAAATTTTAATGTAAAAATGTGCCGTATACACACATATTTTATAATCTTCGATAATCAAGCCACCACCAAATGACATATTTACTATATTATTGAAAGTTTTGTTGGCACAGGTGTCATATACGCTCCATGGTACAAAATGGGCTCCAAAATGGCGTTATTTTGCCTGACATGGTAACTCGGCTATTGTTGTTTATTTATTAATAAGTTGTTTATTTACTTTTATTTTCTTTTTTACAGTTATATAAACTGTTTTGTTCTATAGACATTAATTAAACTTTTTATTATTTATTGCTATTTCCTTTTAAAATAATAGAAAATAATTTAAATATATATGCGTAACTGGTATTCGAAAACGATGTTTTCACCAATTTGGCGTGAAAAAAAAATCGCGCCAAACCCGGTACGTATCTATGCCTAATAGTTATTTACATTATTGTGATTACTTAGTATCAGGCAACAGATTGAAGAGTATTTGGTATATTTTTGATATATGGGCTTTGGTGAGTTAGAGAAAATGGCCTTGGCGAGTGAAGTGAATTTTACGTATATTTACTGGCAAACTATTTATTTTTCATATACATATAAGCATTTTTTTTTCAATATTTATTTTATTTATTTATATAAAGAAGAGCTATTTATCTACCTTTAAATACGAACAGAAATAATTTGTGGTTCTACCTGATTATCCCGTAGACCAAAAAAATTATCGCCAAACTATAAGATTAAATGCCAATAATGGGTGATCGTAAATGTGAAATTTACTTGACATTAAACACTTTACACATGTGCTGGGCAACATATAACAATAATATGTTCCCGCACCAATGTTGGTTAAGTCAAAATACAGTTGCGTAATTTGTTATTTCTGTTTGTACAAATTCTTTTTTTATAAAACATAATTATGAGTGTAAAATTTTAATAATTATATTTTCGAGTAAAATAGGAGTGTAAGTTCATACAAAAATTATTAAGTTGATTTTAAATATTAAATATATATTTTTAAAAAAATTGTTGTATTGTAAAATGAATGTATAATGTTGAATATAGTTCGGATCTCAGATAACAACAATAGCCAGACGCCATGGTAATCGTTTTATGACAAGCCAGTGGAAAGTGGTGTATAATTAGAAATCGTAAAATAATAAAAATGTTGGAATAAATTTATGGCTTTTCAGACCACCCAAACTTTAAGGCATATAATAATATTAAAGTATATGTAAGGGGCCATTTGCAGACTGTGAGCTAATAGATCTAAGGATAATGCAAAATCTTCTCACATCCAATAAGGGAGGACTAGACAAATAGTTCCCCCCACTGCCAAGAGTGGTGTGCCAGAAGAAAAAGGTTTGAAAAAGAGAGTCTGAAAAAAGATGTGGAAGACGCAGGAGCTAACCTGAAAGCCCATGCAATGAATCCAGAGAGCCCTAGTAATGCCCAGGCGAGATGGACATATCGGAGTGAGCCTAAGCAAGCCTAATTGATGATGTCTTCCTGGTGTTGAAATAAAATGGATTGTTCTACTGCGGTCCGTAGCTATGCATCCCGCCATCCCGATTTCGCCGCTCTGATAAGAAGATAAATCCGGAGGATGTTTGGAGATGATCCTTAGCATCGCGACAGCTCTGAATTTGATGAATAAAGGCCACCATCCCGTATATGATTCAAGGTATTCCATTAATCTTTTTCTTTACCACTTTAAATTATATGAGAAATTATAAATATCCTTTTATGATATTTTATGGTAGAGAGCAATCTGAGATCCAACAAAACCAATAATTAAATATAATTAAGGTATTTTAAAAATGAAAGAGAATTATTTTTTTTTTTCAAAAAGAAAAAAATATAATAATAAGAGTAAATGAAAACATTGTCTTTTTTTAAAAAGATTAAATATACATGTAATAATCAGCAGCAAACAAAAGTGTTGCTTTCCTTTTTTTGAATTAATATTATGTGTTTCTGTATATAGTTGTGTTCGATGTAAATAAAATATTTAATCAAGTTTTAAAAAGTTTCTGTAATTATTTAATTGATGAATGTTTAAGGTGTGTCAACTTATTTTTACAGCTTAAATTTTAGTTTAATTCATAAGTGGAAGAGTTCGTCTAAATAATTCACAACGCAAACTCTTAATTTTTTTCGTAATTAATTAAATTTAATAATTACAGTTTTACGCGGATTATAATTTAATTTTATTAATTATTCGCGTTGCTCTTCTACTAGAATTACGTAATTACGATCACTTATGTTATTTGAATTTATCTAAGGTATATAAAATTATATACCGATTTACTATGAGGTTGCTTTGATGATTTGGACCAATTAACAATTTTGGGTGTAAATTAAATAGGAAATAAACAAGTGTAATTATCTGTCCAGCAACATGTTTGTTACGTCATCAGGTGATTTTTAATTCGATATTTACGTTTCTTCGCGATCTGCTGCAATTTTTTGACATTCCATTTTTGACCTATAATACTAAAGTAATTTCTACCTTCATTTCAATAAAGTTTATTCGGATTTCGTATAACAATTTTCGAATTTTTCGGGTATTTTATATGTGATTTTTAGTGTATTTTAGCGATTTTCTACCAATTTTCCACATTAGTAAAAGACGTTGATAGAAGTTGAATCAACTTTCAATCTTCGAGCACAATATATAATTTTTCTTTCTCTTTGCGAAATTTGTGCAGCGATTTAAAATTTTTTCGCAATATCTTATTGTGATTTTTCAGAGGTTTTTCGCGATTCGTGCAGTTTTTTATGTACCCGGGCGCTTTTTCAAGAAGGCTCACGTTTTGAGCACCTTATCGCCAGAGTAAGGGTTGGCGCGGGGATGAATTCAACGCTATGCACCCTTTTTTGTTCGTGACGTCGTACGCGTAGCGAACAGCAACCCCATTCCTTTGCTGGGAGGAAGAGATGGGCTTTTTTTCCTTTGTTTTTTCCGCAAATGTAAAAAACTATACGAAATGTTATTTCACCGTGGTTTGCAATTAGAACCTTGCTTAAAACAAAGATCTTTTTCGGATTAAAATAACTTTTAATATAACAATAACAAATATATATAATTCAAACATAAGTTTTTTTTTTTTTCAGTTCTATAATATTCATTTATTTCATTAATTCGCTATATGTTCGAAGAAATTGAGAACGTATTTTAAAAACAGACGTAAAATTTTTCTTTAATTAATATAATTGTATTGATCATGTTTTCATGACACAATTGAACATAGTTTTATTAGTATTATTACTGAATTAATTTAGTTTTTTTTTATTATTAAGCGGCATAATTATGTGATGTGTTGATTGCATTAATAAAACACATTTTCACTGAAATTATTCATTAAAAATTGTTTTTTATTTAATTGCGATTAGAAGTTAATAGGAAGTTGAAACTAAAATCAATTCGATTATAATTAGATTGAACGATAAAGCATAAATTATTTAGCCGTATCCTGCAATTAAATCTATCAGCTAAAATAACTGCAAGTTGGAGCATGGAATTAAATCAATTACTATTACATTTTAATATTGTTAAAATTTTATCATTATTTGAGTTTTCATGAAAAAGACATTAGTCTGTCCCTAGTGCACAAAATTAATCTTTAAAATTCTTCAGTTTATTTTAAAATTTTTGCCATATTTTTAAATATTATTTCGCCTTAGTTGTTTTATTTATTATTTAAAAATAATAATTCGTCATATTTGAATAAATCATGTAAATTCTTCAGTTTTTTATTTTAAAATTTTTGCCATATTTTTAAATATTATTTCGCCTTAGTTGTTTTATTTATTATTTAAAAATAATTCGTCATATTTGAATAAATCATGTAAATTCTTCTCTTGAATGAAATCCCCCCTCCCCCCCCCCACACACACTTTATATTTTTTCATTCTGCACATATATTGCTCTATTTATTAAGTTGAAGTGGCAATAAAATAATGCTCAATCGTCTGAGGCAACCTCCCATTTCGAATTTTCTCTTCCCACCCCCCACACCCTCTCCTCCATCACACTATTTTTTGCCTATTTAAAATTCATTGTTGCCTTACAGAAAAGATTAGTTAAAATTGCGTCTGAAATGTTAACTATTCCTTCGCTTATCCATAACAGTGCATAAAGTTTACTGTTTTGCTCTATCTGTTGATTTTTAAATAACAAATAAATAATTTACCATAAAGATAAGGAAACAAATAGAATGAAAGATTTTAAAAATAAGGATTAACCTTTTGTGCGCACGCTTTCATTTTTTTTTTTTTTAAATTCTTTACAGTTTTTTTAATTTTTTGTCCTATTTATTACTTTGAAGTAACTATAAGTGAAAGACCAATTATTCAAATTCTGCGCCCCCCCCCCCCCCAAAAAAAAAAATTCCAAGTTTTTAATTTTTTGGTTTGTTTTTTCTATTTGTTAATTGATAAATTTAACTATTTAAATCTATAGCCCCTCACTATCATATACAGTTAAAAAAATTCTCTAATGATTTTATTTGTTACTTTGAAGTAACAAAAGATAGTCATTCAATCTTCCTTCTACCCCACCTCCCCTTAAGAATTTCATCTCACATTGAAAAGGCAATTTCTAAACATCCTGTTTGGGGGTGTGAAAGGTTTTTTTTTTTTTCTTGGTTTGGCCTATTTTTACTCGAATTTGGGGGCTGTTTCTGCAGAATGATTTGGTATTAAATTAATTATATAAGTTCATCGCAGAAAATATAGTAATTTTCTGCCACAGGTATTTTTAAAAATCTGTTTATATATACATGAAAATGCACTGAAACTGCATTAATTCATGATCCCCATAAATCCATCTTTATATGTAATCAAATATCTAAATATATGAAGGTAATGAGTTTTTGTTTAAGAGGTATGGAATTAATAATGCTCAATTGAATGAAAATTTAGATTTTTGAGGGGATAAAATAATCAAAATTTTAGTCTATATCATCAAAAGTAATAAAGGCCTTCGATAAAACAGAGTATAAGAATTCGTAATACAGTTTCTTTCGAAGAAGATATCTTTTCATCTAGAACACATAACTGAAAATATTTCTTTAATTTAGGTAGGACTAAAATATGCTAGTTCGTCTTCCGCCATTTCGGTTCAAAACAAAACACAAGACGACGATTGGCGTTAGAGCTAGCTGAACGTTTTCGCTTTCGCCAACTCGCCAAGGCTGGTGCTGAAAACGTGAGCCTTCTTGAAAAAGCTACCCGGGCAACGCCGGGCAAGTTAGTTAGTATAAAATAAAGCGTGTCAAGCCTGCCATATAGTGGGTCAAGCTTCCCACATGTGGGGAGCGTTGACCGATTATTGTCTCATGTTTAAAATCAATCACTTTCAAGTTTCTTATATAGTACACTTATGTCGCCATTTTATTTTGATAACTGATTGTATAACGAATAAAATGATATATGAAACTTTATTCTAGGTTCAATATTTAAAAAATAAAACATCGTTTTGTAAAAAATGGGTCAACCCTCCCCAGTCTCCCCTATACTAATTATCTTATGATTGCAAAAGGAACATCAATAAATTTTCATAACGCGAGTTTTTTTCTTTTTCTTTTTATGTTCATATAAATCATTGTAGAAGGATAATTAAACGGATTATTTCCTACATGAATACTTTTTGCTAAAAATGAATCGAAATATTAAATTTCGATTCAAATCGATCATGAGCTGATGATAATGAAGATTATTATTTTGCGAATATTTGTTCTCAGAAAATTTTACTTTCTTTATTTTTTTCTGAGAACTGACGTTAACTGTAATGAATAGCAAATTTGAAATGTATTTATTTTTTTATGATTTATAAATGCATTTATCATCATGACTTTTTTTTTCTTTTCTTATTGTTTTTATTAATGCAAGTTGAAAGAGCATGACGCCCACTAACATGTCATTTCCTGAAATTTTGTCTCAGCGTAACGCTTGCTGTCACATAAAATATATGAATCGGATATTATGTATTCACTTTGAATTCAACTGTTCCTTTTTTATTTCAAAATTAATTATAAAATACTTTTTGTCGTTTTCTTTCATTTTGTTTCAAGACTCAAGGGGATGCTCTACTTCTTTGGATCAAATTTTTCGATTTATTTTATTTTGCATTACTCAGGTGTGCAGATAGTTGCCCTGAAACGGTTTCGTGATATTCTAATTCCTTAGTATCTGTTTCCTTCAACATATTAATGCTATTTAAAACAAAAATTTACCATATTTGGGTGACGGGACTCCGGAAGCATACCCGTCACCCAGATATGGGTGACGCGGCGACGAACATGCTAAAATACACCGCAAACGATTCCCCCCCCCCCCCCCAACACCCCACAGACCGTAATGTAACGGAATCCTTTTGAGTGTCTCTATGAATGCACCGTAAATGCTATACAGATACAGCTCATATTGAAAATGCAGTGAAACCTCCCTCAAAGACCACCTCTCATAAAGACCGGTTTATTTATGGTCTATAACTTTTGGCTATAGGCTCAATGTTAATTTTCCTCCATTAAAAGACCGCTATAGCCTGTCTCCCTCCCTGAAAGACCACTTTTCAACTTTTCAGTTGAAGAGTAGGATTACTTTCCTTTGCGTGGAGAAATCTCGAAATTCCACTTCTCTCTGGAAAACACACTAAATCTACTTCCTTAGACTTCGCGAATCAAGGACATTTTTTTAAAAATCCTCTCTAAAATTTTTATATTAAAAAATAAATTTTACGATCATTTATAAAAATGAATGATACTACAATCGAGATTTTTTAAAAATCTATTTTAGGAGCTCATTCTGGTTCAGACTACGAGCTTCCGAGCGTTAAAGCCTCTATTTCATGTCAAGAAACACTTTTGAAATCGATAGATTGATAAAAAGTTCGATACCTATTAGAGATGATACGAAAATAACTAATTTGTTTAAAGAGATCAAAGAATGTTTAGAAACAAAATTTGTTAAAGAGCTATTGTTAAAATAAAGAAAAATTTGAAGTGGAGTCGGTGGTGTCAGAAAGAAAAATTTGTCATTCATTTGCGTAAAAAATAAAACGGAAAGAAAAAAAAAATATTCGTACGAGAGCTATAAAAGAAATTATCTTGATATCCAGGTTTAATATTTAAAAAATGTATAAAAATGTAAAATAAAATTCAAGTAATAAAAAATATCTATATATATATTACGCTAACGTACGTGGCACAGAAATCGCGGTTATTTGTTATTGTTTAATGGCAACACCCGAGAAACGCATCTGATTGGTTATTGTGTAAGAGTCCTTGGCAGGATTTAGGGCGATCGGGTTTGTTGTTGTTTACGTTTTGCGTTTTCTGTGCAATATCTTTCGCTGCAATTATGTAGCTTCAAAATATCATTTGAAATGCCCGTAAAAAATCTCGGTGAATGCTTGAAAGTGAAGAAGAAGCCGAATTCGAGTCGAATCGAAATAGATTCGAAATCCAAATAGAATTGTCGAGAACGCCGTTAAGCGATCGGCAAAATAGGCTTAATAACTGTAGCATGCACGAGTTGCTACTGAAATCCAAATTACTAATTTAAACGTTCTGGGGCATGCATAACTGTGGGTGAAACGTGCAATTTATGCAAAGCTCTGTATTGGAAATGCGAATTAAACAGCAGCAAGAAGTTTACAAAATGTTGTCATGACGTAAAAAGTAATTTTGTACGGACCTGCGATACGGGCCCCCTCAAAAGTAAGATACAATAAAACCTGCTTAGACGTAAACGAAAACGACCAGTGATAAATTCCGTTTTATGCAGGTTATTAAATTGAACAACGCATAATAGCATTTTTTTGGGGGGGGGGGGGTGGGGGGGAGAGAGCTGGAACTTTTTTTTTTCGTTTATTGCAGGATTCCGTTATAAACAGTCTTTATTCTATTAGAAAATAAATTTGCTGGATGGTACTTTTCTTAAAAATCTATATAGTAATATATTTGCTTACAATTTTATTATTTCTCTTTCAGCATTACACTTTATGCTGTATTTGTAATTGCTTTTTTATATAAAGATTTTAAATAAAAAATTTAATTTTTGAAAATATAATTACATTTTAATTAAATTCATCAGTTAATTTAGAATAAAAAAGTTTAAAGTATGAGACATAAAAATTAAAAATCTTAACCTTTGACTTTACACAACTTTTGAACTGAACAAGAGTCGGGCCCTGGTAATTTGCACTGTCCCCTCTGTACGGATCTGCGATAAAAAATTTCAGATTCATTTAAGAATATTATTATAGGCCCGGGCAACGCCGGGCGTGTCAGCTAGTAGATTATAAATCGTTAGCTACATCAAGTTTCAAATTTAGGTTTTTAGAGAATGAGACAGATGGAAATAAAATTCATGGCAGCTTTTAATGGCCGAGTAGTTTTAATAAATAAATGAAAATAGATATTATTATTAAAAAAATGAAGTCGTAATAAGTAAAAATACATTCTTTACCCGGTGTTTTAGGTAAATTTCTGATAAAAAGCAAACATAATTAGTTGTAAATTATAAACTTAAAATTCTTTCACTTCATTGAATAGGTTAGACTGGCAATCACTTATGCAATATAGAAATTCGTCATGTAATTCGTCATTTAATAATTAATTTAAAAGCAACTAATTAAAAATTCAAGAATTTTTCTAATGAAACATTCAAGTTATTTACCGTCAAATCTTGACGAGCACTAACTACACTGTAAAAAAAACGACTGTAGATTTTCCAGAACAAACTCGATCACAGTGAATGTGCTGTATCTTTCTTTGGTTCCTGACTATATTAACATGGAAAATACAGTAGTTGCGTAAAATTAACAGCACAATGTGCTGGCAATTTGGACGCATTTTTTTTACTGCACAAACTGCTGGCGTCCAAATTGCCAGCACATTGTGCTGTTAATTTTACGCAACTACTGTATTTTCCATGTTAATATAGTCAGGAAATCGAAGAAAGATACAGCACATTCACTGTGATCGAGTTTGTGCGCGAAATGAACAGTACTTTGTACTGTAAAAATGTCGGGTTTTTTTACAGTGTAGTCATTATTTATTTATTTATTAGCCACCGATATGCTGTTTCTTTCGACCAGCAATTAAGTGTCGTCTCTGATAAATAACGTTACGTTATATAAGTCAGCCGTAAAACAAAGCAGATGTCTCATTGTACGGGACAATCTCTACTGCCATTTTTTAAATTTCTAAGCATCGCTCATTTCTAATTTTTATACCGTCGTATAGAGAGAAAAAAAGTACTTTGCAACTTCTTTGAAAATTGCATCTCAATTTATTTTTGAAATCTTCATTTTTTTTGTAGTTTTTTACGAATTTTTTTTAATGTTGGCAATTGAAGTACTCCATTTCTGCAGAAAGCAAAGGAAAAATAGTTGGAAATTGGTGGACTATTATATATTTTTGTTGCCATTTCCCCTTAAAAACTGAAAAAAAAAAAATGTACTTACGTGCTATTTTGAAAAAATATAAATGAATGATTTCTGATAAAACATGGAGCTATTATAAATTATAATTAATTTTAAGTATTTTAATGTTAGAAACAAATGAAGGCATATGAATAATTAGATAGCCGATTTGTTTTGGTCGAGTTTCTGGAATGACTACATTGCTTTTTTTTTTTTTTTTTTTTTTTTATTGTGTATTATTCTGCGATAGTGACGTCATACTTTTCTATACATGTTGTTTAAGATTGAATCGTAAATGTGGATGCGAATGACATAATTTTATATAATGTGTATTAAGTCTTAAAACTGAAATATGTTTTGTACGTACTGTACTATCTATATTTATCTACGTACATTTTTTTTTTCATCGGGAGCGACACTAAGTTCTGAGAAAGCAGAATTCCTGTTTTCTAGTTTATTTTATATTCATTAGACCGGGACCGACCTTAATTTTTTTCGACAGACTTGGATGACCATGTTTGCTAGTAATAAATAATAATAATCTTTCTATTCTAAAAAAAAGTAACTAACGTTGTCGCTACCGCCACCGGTTTTGAATTTTTTGTGATCGGAGGTCTTTCTTCGTTAATATTAAGAAAAATATTGCATACAAAAATATGAAAATCGGTGATATTATAGAGAAATGTTTGATAAACATGTTGACGCAAACAGTTTTCAAATCGGAGAATTATTTTAAGAGATATTTAATGTTAAAGTAGGTCAAAATCGTTCCATTAAAAAAGTTTTATAGGAGCAAAAACTATACATAGGAATTTAATCATTTTATACATTAAAAGTTCCCGGTGTGCAGACTTCATTTATTTTTTTAATTTGACTCATTTTTTGAGGTTTTTATTTCTATTTTAAATTCAAATTTTCAGCATTTCGAGAGATATTTTTATAACTTTTAGAAAAGGGTATTATTTTAAATTGTTGCCAAATTTAAAAACAGCGCAAAGAATAATATTTCCTTCAAATTAAAAATTTATTTGCACGTGACTATTATAAACAGAAAAAACTTTCAAATGACAATTAAATGATTACGTATTAAAAGCAGAAAAATATTGATAATTACGTCATAAAAACTATATTTACACGTGAATTTTATAAGAGAAAGAAAATTGTAAAATAATAAATTCATTAATATGCCTTAAAATATATAAATGGAGGAAATTACGTCATATTTAAAATTGCCAAACCATAATATTGCCAAACTTTTAAACTTAAAAATATACTTGCGCGAGACATTTATTTCACATTTTGAGATAATCTTTTAAAACTCTATATATATTACGCTATCGTACGTGGCACAGAAATCGCGATTTTTTGTTAATTGTTTAATGGCAAAGCCCGAATGAAATGCATCTTATTGGTTATTGAACAGCATTTAATGCATCTCCATACCTATAAAGGGAGTTACCATAGCGGGTGACCCTTTTCTGTCGTCAAATGCCGCCAAGTTTGTCGCTAACTTGGTGATATATCGCCAAATTTGGCGACCAAAATTAGTCGCCAAAAGGGACGCCAACTTGGCGATATCTCTAATATTTCGCCAATTTCCCATACACTTCCATTGTAAACCAATACGGTTTACTTGCTTACAGAAAATCAACAAATTGAGATATTTTGAACCAATGAACCAATGCAGATGTTATTGAAGTGCCTACAAGAGTCGCATTGCTCTTGTGGTGGGAATTCTAAGACAGCACAAATAATATTTCTTTTCTAACAACAAAAGTATTTTCATGTGAATATTGAAACGAGAAAGAAAACTTTTGTGAAAATTACGTCAGATTTAAAACGATACATTTAAAATGTCTTATTTAAAAAAAATTTCTTATATAGCGTTGTTAAAAAATACCAGGAGACAAAGACTGTTTACTTAAATCATTTTATATTAGCTTATTTTCACATGTTTCACATTAATCAAAGACGAAAACAATTCGTTAACAGGGAGATTAGCCACTGTTTTTTATCATTCATTCTTCCGAAAATTTTTTAAAGCCGATCAAATTAGTGTGCTTTTAGAGTTTGTGGTGTCTGAACGGGGGTTAGCGCGCGTAGCTCGTAGGGGGCAGAGCCCCCTAGTTATATAAATAATTGTACGTAATATAGAACAAGACGAGCAATTTTGAAGATTTCACAAAGCATTAAAAATAAATATTTTTCCAGTCATTTATTTTACATAAGTTTTTGTGGGTGAAATCAAAAGAACGCAGTAAGGAGTACCAACGTGGATCATGCTGCTGCCACGCGTAACCTCCAACGACATTAATAAGTGACATAACTTTAAATTTAGAAACAACAAAACGGTCCAAAAGCAACTAAAAATTTTGAAAACTCTGGTGGAGAACCCCTAAGGCTAATGTCAGACGAACGTCTTTTTGCACGCTTTTTTCGTTACGTATTATCCCTATACAATGCTAGCGGCATTGTGTAGGGATAATACGTAGGGAAAAAAGCGTGCAAAATGACGTCCGTGTGACATTAGCCTTAGATCCATTCCACAGTTTTGAATAATGTTTCCGTAACTAGTCAAAATTTTAGCAGCATTATTTTTGAAGTTAATCGAATTCAAAGTTATTAGATTTTAAAAAATAACTAAGAAAATGGACATATACTATTAGCATTATATACTACATTACTTATAAAATTACAACATTGTAACTAATAACATTATAACACTATTAACATATATTTTTTTTGAAAAGAACAAAACAAACAAAGTAAAGCACGCGATATTGTATACTGGAAGGACATAGGTCACTGAAATAATCTTTCTATTCTAAGCAAGTTGGAAATTGTACGTCAAACGCGGTGCGTTCATACTATATTAATTAGTTTTATAAATATTCAGATCTTGGTGCAATAGCTGTTGCACTCTAATTCAAAAATGCACGAATCCAAAATTTATGACGATTATATATATTAAATTGAGTACGGAAATAATAGGACTCCATCTTAAATAAGACGTAATCACCATGGCAACCTAGAATCATTACCTACCATGGGATATCATTGAATTAATTACGCATGATACGATTTAATATAGAATGAAGAAAACTTTTATTAAAACCTTAAGTTTTGATTCGATTTTCATAAAATTTGAAATCATTCGACAAAATTCTGCAACGATTATATGTATTAAATTTCAAACCATTCGGTTGTGTAGTTTTTGCGCTGTTATATGCGGACGGACAGACAGACGAGATGGACGGATCAGACGACGACTATAGGTGCTATACGTATTTATATAATTACGAACGCACCAAAAAATTGAACTAATGCTGACTGCCGCCGATCTAATGCGACCTTTTGAATTTCTTGGCTCAATAATAATAATAATAATAATAATAATAGAACTACTGCATATGAAAACTTGAAAACGGTAGTTTTATAATGAAGTGTGTGATAAACACACTGAAGCAAACAGTTAAGAATTGTTTTAAAAGCTATTTTATGTTAAAATCGGTCAAAGTAATTCAGTTAAAAAGTTTTATAGGGTCAAAAACTGTGCATAGCATTTGTATGCAACGACTTTTTAAAATTGCCTAATTTTTTTAGATTTTTTTTTCAATTATTTATTTTAAATTTCAGTATCGGAATAGAGATTTATTTCATAGTTTGAAATAGACAGTTTTTATCTACATGTTGCCAGCTAAAAAAAAAAAAAAAAAATCCAAATAATAATATTTAAAAACACTTTACAATTAAAAAATATATTTACATGTAAATTTAAAAAAAGTGAAAACTTTGAAATAATTGTTATTATGTGCGAAAAGTATTAAATGGTGAAAATTACGTCATGTTTAAAACGATGTATTTAAAACTGTTTTCTTATAGTTGTTCCAAACACTCTATTTTTAATTGATATATATTTACATTTGAATATTGTAAAAGAAAGAAAACTTTAAAATAATTAAATTAATATGAAGTAAAGGTGATAATTATGTCATGGAAAGCAGAGCCCCGCCCTTTTTTTTACTCCACAATTTCATGCAAGATGATTTACAAATGTGTAATTGATCTTACTTTTTCAATTACGAAAACAGCCATCAGCTGTCGCGACGACAGTGGATGCGGCCTTGGGAACCGAAAAATCACTGCCAGTCAAAGGAAATGAATCGATTACAGAAGATTACGACTGATCGTGAAAAAAACCCATAATCTTCAGTAAACTTTTAAAAATAGTGCAAAGGGGCTATGGATATATAAAGTTATCATATTAGAGGGGAGGGGGGGGGGGTCTCGTTCATGATATCATAAGATATCTTTAGGGGGAGGGAAGGTTTGTCTTTTGATATCGTTATCATTTTTGATCCAACCAAAATTTTCTCTTTTCATCTGTAACTTGGTCTTTACATCAAAAGAATATGTTATCTATTTTTTGAAAATACAAAGTTATTATTAAAATCATCAAATGATTATAGAATTATTTAATTCCAAAATATGGACGTTTGGCATTCCTATTCTTCAGTCACACGTGTATGCATATACCGGGTGTCCTAAAAAGGACTGACTGGTTTTAAAATTCAATAACTTACAAACGGTGACAGAAATTTGAAAAATTCTTGCAGGAGCGTTATGCATAAGGTCAAAAGATTTTTTACAGTGATTTTCGATTTTAGTTCGAATTACAAACAATAGATGGCGCTGTAAGCAATAGGTCCTTAAAAACAGGCTCCATTTTTTGGTCGATCTCATCTTCCATGCGGAAAAAGGAGATGGAAATGTACTAAGAGGGTCCCGAAGGAACAAAAATCGAGCCTGAATTTAGCGACTATTGATCGCAGCGCCATCTATTGTTTGTAATTCGAACTAAAATCGAAAATCACTGTAAAAAAAACTTTTGACCTCATGCATAACTCTCCTGCAAGAATTTTTTAAATATCTGTCACCGTTTGCAAGTTATTGAATTTTAAAATCAGTCCTTTTTAGGACACCCGGTATAATCCGCTGTTCGACAAACCATATCGAATTATGCTTGAAATTCTACTTGTGTTTACCAGTAAATAAAAGAGAAAGGATGCTGTCTATCTGCTTTGTTGATAAGAAGTTCTGTCTGCCCTACCCTGTGCGGAAACAAGTGCAAAATGACATTATTATTGTTGAATGCATTGTGTAACAAAAAGCTATTATAAAATACTTTTACATAGTAACTATTTGTAGTAAGTGTTTTTTTCTTTTAATATAATTTCATATATAAAGTGATATTTTATTGACTTCTCTTTATTTAAATCAATAAAGTATGCAAAAAAATAAATGTAACCATTTTTGCATATCGCTCCAAACAAACAAAAAACCCCTCCAAAAATCTAAAGCATTTTTATACATTGATAACGATATCATTACGGGGGAGGGGTATTCGAGGGATGATAACGTATGATATCGTAAGGGGGTCCAAAATTACCAAAAAGTTGCTGACATTATATATGTACAGCCCCAAATTAGCGTGATTTTAGAGCCTGCGGAGAAATGGACAGGGTTGGCAATCGTAGCTCATAGGAGGCAGAGCTTCTAGTGAAACTAAGTTGAAAACTTTTAAAAATCCAGTGTCTTTTTAGCTCCCGGTATGCTATTTCTTTCTCCCAGCTTATTTTGTCTCCAATAAATAACGTTACCTTGTATACGCCAGCCGTAAAACAAAAGCCAATGTTTCATTGTGCGATTAAATACTCTCCAGCATTTTTTAAAACTTCTAAGCATCGCACATTTTCAATGTTTATACCGTCGTATTGGGAAAAAAAAGTACTTTTTAATGCAATTTGTTTGAAAACTGCATCTCCACTTGTTTAAGAAATATTAATTTTTTTGTAGTTTTTAGCGACATTTGTTTCATTTTGGCAACTCAAGTACTCCATTTCTGTAGAAAGTAAAGAAAAAATTGCTGAAAAATAGCAATTATATCTTTTTGTTGCCATTTTCTCATAAAAATTGAAAAAAAAAATTAATTAAAATACGTGCTATTTTGAATTTTAAGTATCTATATTAATGCACATGACGTCATTTTACATAAAATAAAAGCGTGTGCTTTAAGTCTTAAAATTGAAATATGTTTTGCAGTAGGGTCCCGATTATCCGAGTCCCGCTTAACCGAGTTATTTTCTTCTGGTGGCCTGGTTGTTTCTTTTATTATGAAACAGCCATTATAAATGAAGCGTTAGGTGAAGATGAAAGAGCAGCTGTAAAAAGTTAGAACTCTGATTTTCTGGTCAGAATGGAGAAAAAAATGCCCCCCCCCCCCCCCAAAAAAAAAAAAAAAAAAAAAAAAAAAAAAAAAATATGGCCAATTTTTTTTTTTTTTTTTCATTCTGACCAGAAAATCAGAGTTCTAACTTTTTACGGCTGCTCTTTCATCTTCATCTAACGCTTCATTTATAATGGAGGTTTCATAATAATAGAAACCACCAGTCTACCAGAAGAAAATGAAGTAATGGAAATGCCGGGGGAGACACTAAATTCTAAAAAAGCAGAATTCCTGTTTTATAGTCATTAATTTCTTTTACACAACATTGCTACTCATTTTTCGAAATTAATAGTTTTTTTTTCTTTTGAGAGAGAGAATCAGGTTATTTAAATATGCAGCATTTGTTAATATTTCACTCATACACACACTATTGACTGTAGATAGTAAGAATAAGAAGAGAGAAAAATCCAGAAGCAATTAGTCATAACGCGTATTAAATATTACTAGTTATCTAATTGGAAAAAATCTTTTCCGTAACCTGTTGCAAAAGGATACCTGATCCGACTCAAGGTTCTTTTTCACTTGAGACAACTCTGTGAATAAGCAATGAGTTGTCAATGACATTGATCGCGATAAAACGTTTTTCCTTCCGGATTATTTTTTTTGGATTCATTAACTGTTTGAGTGCAGCGCTCCTCTTGCTTATGTGCCAAAATTGCGGGAAGCGCAATAGCGCTCCTCTTGTTTTATGCTGAAATTATGGAGAGGGTGATAGCGCTCCTATTTGCTGTCTCAATTTGTTGTGCATTTAAGATGGTTGCACTAGAGAAGCGCACGATTTCTGTGCATATCGTCGGCTTACAAGTAATTTTTAGCTCACAGGATATCAAAGCTTGAGAGCTAATGTGCCCGCAGGTTCTGTATACCTGCGTAACGCGATAACTCTTGATAGATATATCCGATTTGCTTATCCTGATAAGGCGCTTCTCTGATTAGTTTTGGGGGTTCATTGGATAAGTATAAAGCGGGGTACGGGGAAATAATACCCCCTTAACTTAGATAAACGGGTTTTTCATGCAGAATTATCAGATTTGCTTCAAATTTGGTATATCGGTTAATTCTGATAAGGCGCTTCCCTGATTAGATTTGGAGGTTCATTGGTATAAAGATGTAGTATAAAGATATGAAAGAAGTATAAAGATGTGAAACAGGGGGGGGGGGGGTAATCCCTCCCCTTAGTTTATTTTTCATAGTATAGAATTAGTGTGAATAGCCTGTGAGCTAAATCCATCAGTTTAACTGAGCACTTTTCTTTTTATTTATTATATATACCCAAACAAATTCGCATTTTGACATATCCTGTATATTTCGTATAAAAGCGCTGTCTTAACTTTAGAAACAATACATTTAACGGTGAATTACGTAACCTTCATTTTTCTGAAGCTTGTTAAAAGAACAAATAAATAAATAACTCTTGCTCAGTATGCGAAATAATATTTTTGTCATATCCCAGAAAGCGACAAATAGTTTTGGCGAAACAACACATACATTTAAACGTTTCTTTTTCTCGGAAGATGATTCTTTGAATTAAATATCCGGCATCCGATGATTTACAGTACACCTTCATGATTTCCTCGTCCATTGTTTATTTAATCACACAAAAGCAAAGACCGTACGAACCTTGAACTAACCGCGCGCTGAAAAAAGAAATTGCTTTATCTTTTGTGATTACATCTCGAATAATATAATGTGCTCGTGGACGATTATCTTTAGGTGCCATCTTCAAGTCTTCACGGAGTGTAGGCGGATGTACGTTACACACCGATGGGATTTTTCTGTTGTTACCGTGGGTGAGTTTTTCCTCAAACTTGCGATGAGTATCACAAAAAAATCGGGACATCACGCGAGTGGTGTGGGAGGGATGATTCCATTGTGAGATTGTCAAAATATTTATTTAACAATTGTTTTTGCGATTCTGTAGCTCAAGAAAATCTTTAAAAAGAAATATCAACTTAGAAAATTTATTTCCTTTGGTGCCACAATAGTATTTTAAATTTTCTAATCTCATCTCACTGTAGTTAAATTTAAAAATATGTATTAGGACGAATATGTGACGAGTAAAAACCCGCGTAAAGAAATGCTCAAATAAACAGAATAAGTTTAGAATGCAACTGTTGCATATCTTTCTAAAGGAGACCGTTCTTTATTGCAAAATAAGAAGGAAGAGCGTGAACCGCTGTAAGTGCTAATTGCGGAAGGCAGAATTTTTTTTTTCTGTGTAATAAGTTTTCTTCTATCCATTTATACTTTTCTTTACGTTGGATTTTACACGCTATGAATTTTAATCGTTGTTGCACTTAAAAAAAAAGTAAAAAAAAAAAAAAAGGGGGATTATTCATTTGTATTCCGACATTTGCTACCGTTCCGACCGTTGTTAAGTCGTTTGTGCACAATTACTTTATTAAAAGTTGAAATAATACCTTAGCGTTGATCACACATATACTTTATCTGATGAAGGGAGCTATGAATAGTTGCTGTTTTGAAAATTACTCTTTTTTTATGCATAATTTGCCATTTCGTAACATAATAATTCAGGGGCGGATCCAGAGAATCGTTTTGGGGGGGGGGGGGGCGATATCGAGTGACATATAATTAACGTAGTCATAATTTCTGTAGCTCAAATCCTTCCTTGCAGTTAATTATTAAATGAATATGAAATTAATGCGATTTAAAAATATTACAGACTCTTGATTATCCGACATCTGATTAACCGAAACACTCGGTTATCCATCACTCTTATTTTATAATCTCGACCTCTCCTCAAAATATCGTTTATTGTTACTTATTAGGTCGTAAAATTAAAAACGTTATAACAGAATTTATTTATTAAATGCCATTTTTTTTCTTTTTCTGTTTACTCTTATACTATGGTAATTATTTATATTATTTTTTGTTCTTTTAGTTATAGTGAAGAACGTTAGTAAGACGAGCCTGCGATGATTGTCTTTTTTAAATTTTGATGATTGATTTTGATGTAAGACTTTTTAAAAATTTGCGATTTATGTGAAATCCTGACGTGATGGCATGGTACAAAATGAAGATCATTTTTGGATTCAGCACTAAAAAATACATAAGAACCAATTACCGAAAGCTGAAAAACATAATCATCACATCCATTTTTTAATATCAGATTTCTGAAAGAGGATAATCTCTGAAAAAAAAATCCCCTTCAGAAATCTGACGGGCCTTTAACATCCTAGAAAGTCAAAATGTGTCATCTACGTGGTGTGTTAGAGGTCTGCACGGGCCGGAATTTCCGGGCCGGCCCGTTTGTAATTTTTACAGTTCTCGGCCTTGCCCGGCTCGTACAAAAATCAGTGAAACAGGCCCGGCCCGGCCGACTCAATTTCTAGAAAAAAAATGCTTTTTTTCTCGACATACAGTGATGGAACAGTGTAGCACTAGAGAATAAGTTGACACCGCAAAAATTTATTAGTATTCTTCGTCTTATTTAAGGATAGAATTCTGAGATTTTTCAATGTAAAGAATACTAAAAAAAGTTAGTGGTAACAATCGCCTAACTGCTGCGCCACTGTTCCATCACTGGACATAAAATTAAGATTCTTTTAATGAATACTACATACATATTTATGGGAACATTTTACATTACTATGTGTTCGCAAAACAGAAAACACACAATAGTAAGCATTAACGATTACTTACAGTGTTTTAGTCATCGTCTCTAAAGACATTTCAAAATTCCAATAAGGATTCATTAAAAGGTTAATGTAATTCAGAATAAAGGATTAAAAACATGATAACTTTTGAAGCTGTATAATAAAAAGTAGATTTGTGAAAATATTTCTCTCATTTTTAAAGCTTTTCTCAAATCCAAAGGAGCTACATATCGACACATTTATAAATTCATTTCTTTTTGGCAACGCGTAAGATTGGCAGGTATTCTTATTCCGAAACTATGTAAATGCCGTCTTTCTCATAGATAAAAGCAATATATCTTTCTCTGAAAATACTGCCAAAGTTAGCGTTTTGAATCGAATTTCCGGAAGCGATAGCACAGGAAAGTAGAAAAACGTAGTCAGGTGACAAGAATCTCTGTTATCACTGTAACTAATTTATCAAATATGGAGAAAGCTATTCTTTTCCAAATGCTTTCAATAGTCAGGCCTGTCAATTTTATGCCTTTATAATTAAAAATGAGCCAGAACATGTGTCTGAAAGTTTCGCATTGTTGAGCAGTGAATATGAGAACCCCTTAAGGTATATTTCCAAAGATACTGTTAACAGAAATTCATTATCACTATTAATACTTTTACAAAACACAATGCCTGTCCTACACATCCTGAGATCGATTAAGACCAGTTCCATCCCGGCACGAGTCTGCTGAAATAAAATTAAACCCGGAATCAGATGTCTTGTAACTGTACGATGCCGATCCCTACGATGGACATGTTGTATATCTGTATTGGTGTTGTTAAAATCGCATTGGCTCGTGACGCACATTTATACTTCTCGAGAAAATCGTATTAATTGAAAATGGCGCGTATATCGGCCCTGCCCGGTCCTGCAGGCCCGTTCAATTTTGTCTGTCGGCCCGGCCCGTTTAAAAAATTGTCCTAATTCTGCCGGCCCGTTGGAAAATTCGTCTTCATTCCCCCGGCCCGGGTATGGGCCTCGGGCCAAGCCCGGACCCGTGCAGACCACTATGGTGTGTATACCTCTTTACTGGCGCGGATCCTAGGAAGGGGGGGGGGTGATCGTCCCTCCCATTTGGATCAAAAAATATAAATCCACCGCGAATTTCGACAAATGGTAGCCGAAAAAAATCTATTTCGTCAATCGTTCGCAGGTCAAAAAATCGCGCAAAAATGCGAATTTCGTCAAAGGATCACTCAAAAAATATGAATTTCGTCAAAGGATCGAGCAAAAACATGAATTTCATCAAAAAAGCGCGGAAAAAACGTGAATTTCGCCAAAAAATCGGACATTTCATCAAAGGACCACAAAAAAAACGCGAATTTCGTAAAGGATCAGGAAAAAAACGCGAATTTCGTCAAAGGATCGCAGAAAAAAACGCAAATTTCGTCAAAGGATCGTAGAAAAAACGCGAATTTCGCCAAAGGAACGCAGAAAAAAACGCTAATTTCGCCAAGCAATTGCGAAAAAAATGCTAATTTCGTCAACAGATCTCGGAAAAAATGCGAATTTTGTCAAAGAATCGCGAAAAAAATACGCGAAAAAACGCACAATTAGCTCCAGGAGGAGATTCCCCTAGGTGCGCATCCACGGGGGGGGGGGGGGGGATCGATCGAGGCGGTCGCCGCCTCCCACCCCAAGATATAAATCCAATGCTTTTAACGGCAGTTTTCGCGGAACAGACAGACAAGCAAACGAAAACACTTTTCGGGTGTCATTGGTAAACCTCACTGACGTTTCGGCAGTTAGTGAACAAAATAGGATTATGTCCTGTCAAAAGGCATATGGCGCCATAATTTTTTACACTAATGGGTTGAGGTGGGGACGATGCCACTTCGTGTGCCTTTTGTTGAATCTCTACAACAGGAATTGGCAACGTTAAAGTGTTGAAACTTTTTCGTTCTTTCAAAGAAGCTGCAATTCCAATTTTTGTATAATGATATTTTTGAGGAGCGCTTTATTGTTTGAGAAAAGAATGGGATTCATAGCAATTTCCAAAGAAGGAAAGAATCAAGAAAAAGAAAGGTCCTTTGAAAAATTCAAGCATCTTAATGTTTTCTGAAGAAAATCAATAATGTGTAAAAAATATACTGTTGTTGCCACCCACATTGGTAAATTTCAAGGGCATTTCATGAATGAAAAAAAAGGATTATGTCCTAATCCTAGTCAGCTAAAAGCTAAAATGCGTATGGAGTGTTGATTTCTTAAAAACCAACTTGGTAATTTGTTCTTCCCTTCTTTGCCCCGATCTAACTCCCCCCCACCCGGTGGATGCGCAGATAGGGGAATCTCCTCCCGGTGCTAATTGTGCGTTAATTTTGGCAACCCTTTGACGAAATTCACGTTTTTTCAGCGATTCTTTGGCGAAATTCGCGCATTTTTTCGCGATTCTTTGAAGAAATTCGCATTTTTTCAGAGATCTGTTAACGAAATTAGCTTTTTTTGCACGATTCCTTCGCGAAATTAGCGTTTTTTACGCAATTCTTTAACGAAATTCGCGTTTTTTGCGATCCTTTGACGAAATTGGCGTTTTTTGCGCGATCCTTTGACAAAATTTGCGTTCCTTTTGCGATCCTTTGACCTGCGAACGATTGACGAAATTGATTTTTTTCGGCGACCACTTGTCGAAATTCGCGACAATCGGTGGATTTTTGGGGGGGGCGATCGCCCCGATCGCCCCCCACCCCCCGTGGATCCGCGCCTGTAATAATTAGATATGCTAATCATTACATCAACTTCTTCACAATGAGCAGCACATATACGTGCCTTACAGCGGAAAATCCTTGAATTTGTACACTAGTATTTTTAACAGAAATTTTCGCATTATTTAATCGCAGAGTTTCAGCAATTAAATAATATAAAAATTTCTTTCAGTGAAAGTTGAGCCCCCGTCACCCTAAAAACAAAAAAAGTATCTGATTATTCTTCGGTAAAATCAAGACTTCAGACTCCACCCTCCTGATTTTCGCTTGTTTCCTAAACTATCTGATTTCCCCCTAGGTTTTTATATATTCTGTTGTTTTACACGCAAATTAGAAAATCCGATTATTTTTTCCGCAAACTGATCAACGGTTATTTATCGTCATAGACTAAATTCAGATTTTTAGCCCCCGGAATGCTATTTCTTTCTCCCAGCTTATTTTGTCTCCAATAAATAACGTTACCTTGTATCAGGGTTGGCTTTTTGACATGGTTTTGTCAAAAACTGGTTTTTGACATGACAGTTTTATTCCGTCAAAAACCTATCTTTTCGATTTTCCTCCAATTTATAATGTGAGTGTAGCATACAATACATTTGTAGATTGATTTTTCCTTGCTTCCAACTTAATACTAAAGATAGAATGGAAAAAAAATGTAAAAACAAACTACTACTAAAAAATGGGTTTTTGACAGTTTTCGACATTTTTGACAAAGAGGTTTTTGACATGACGGTAAAAACCGTCATGTGTCAAAAACTTGCCAGCCCTGCCTTGTATGCGACAGCCGTAAAACAAAATCCGATGTGTCATTGTGCGATTAAATACTCTACAGCAATTTTAAAACGCACATTATCAATGTTTATACCGTCGTATTGGAAAAAAAAGTACTTTTTAATGCAATTTGTTTGAAAACTGCATCTTCATTTGTTTTTGAAATATTAATTTTTTTGTAGTTTTTTGCGACATTTGTTTCATTTTGGCAACCCAAGTACTCCATTTCTGTAGAAAGTGAAGAAAAAATTGTTGAAAAATAGCAATTATATCTTTTTGTTGCCATTTTCTCATAAAAATTGAAAAAAAAAAATTAAAATACGTGCTATTTTGAGAAAAATATAAATGAAGGATTTATGATAAAACATGGAGCTATTATAAACTATATTTAATTTTAAGTATCTATATTAATGCAAATGACGTCGTTTTACATAAAATAAAAGCGTGTGCTTTAAGTCTTAAAATTGAAATATGTTTTGCAGTAGAGTCCCGATTATCCGAGTCCCGCTTAACCGCGTTATTTTCGTCTGATGGGCTGGTGGCTTCTATTATTATGAAACAGCCATTATAAATGAAGCGTTAGGTGAAGATGAAAGAGCAGCCGTAAAAAGTTAGAACTCTGATTTTCTGGTCAGATTGGAAAAAAAAAATGGCCATAATTTTTTTTCCCATTCTGACCAGAAAATCAGATTTCTAACTTTTTACGGCTGCTCTTTCATCTTCACCTAACGCTTCCTTTATAATGGCTGTTTCATAATAATAGAAGCCACCAGTCCACCAGAAGAAAATGGAGTAATTGAAATGCCGGGGGCAACACTAAGTTCTGGAAAAGCAGAATTCCTGTTCTCTAGTCCCCCCCCCCCCCCACCTTTTAACCTCTTCGCTACCTGGGTCCACATATCGTCGCCTCAGAACAACAATAGGACATCTAGTAATAATAAAAAATGAGATGTCTGACTTACTGCTGTGAATAACTGTGTCTGCATCTAGAGCAGTGTTTCTCAACCTTTTTTACTTCACGGCGCACTTAAACCTTGAATTAAAGTTGTGCAGCACACTAAAATTATGATAACTTAAAAAAAAAAAGGAAGGATTACTAGACTTACCATTTCGGAGGGAGCAGAGATATAGTAAAAGTTCCTAAGAAGGAATCGCAAGAATCAGGAAAAATTCCGCTTTAAACAAGTTTTTATCATAACAGGTAACGCATCTATTACACAATCATACCTGCTAAAATGGAATCACATGTGACTGGAAAACATTTCGTTTTAGACAGGTTTTCGTCTTCACAAGTATAATTCCAAGGTTATATCACATTTTTTAATAAACGGAATTGTTATAATTATTTACTAAAAGGTATCTCAACAAATGTAAATAAAACCGAAGTAAACAGCAAATTTAAAATTATTTAAGAGCTTCTCACTCTACCCCCTCCCCTACCTCCTTCAATACTTCCAATCTATGCATTACCTTAAATCACACATTTTCAACTAATAAATAGCAACTGTAATCAATTTATTAATGTTTTTCTAAACTAATTAAAATTAATAATGTACTTTTAATCACCACATATCACGTTTTACATAATAAAATGCGTGTAAAGAGAGCGTGAGTAATAAAACAGAAACTTTGCTGAAACATGGCTATTTCGCGTGATCTCTGCGAAATAACACACTTTCTGAGATGAAAACCTGTCTAAAACGGAATATTTTCTGGTTCCTTTTGAATTTCATCCTAGCAGGTTTCATTACATTTTGCTAAACTTTCGTAATTAAATGTGATATATTTTACAAATTTCGCAGGGGACCCCATCAGCCCACCCCCTGAATACGCCACTGAATAGCAGTGGAGGAAAACATAGGCAACAGCATATAGCAATTGTATAGTGAAAGGAAGTGGTAATGTGGAAAAATATCTTAGTTTGTCACATTAGCATTTAAAGAGATATCTGAGTTTGACCTTTTTTTTAAATTAGACTTTCTGTGCAAGATAAAATCTTCAGATAGGCATAATCTTAAATCATTTTTCAACGATCTTTTCTAGTACATTTTTAATTGTAATCTTTTTGCTTCATAGTTTGAGACGTAGTTTTTTTTTTTTTTTTTCTGAAAGAATTTCTCAAGAGACGTAAATCTATTTTTAGGGTTTCTTCGTATATTCTTTTAATGAGTAACAGATAAAAAACTCCCAAATAAAGCAAATCTGGGACACTAAACTTATAATTTATATAATATGAAATGTGTGACATTACAGATTGGAATTTTTAAAAATTTGATGCAATTTGCCTGAAGGTTTTGCGGCACACCTGAGATCTTTTCACGGCGCACTACTGTGCCGAAGCACACACGTTGAGAACCACTGATCTAGAGGAACAACTTCTGAAACACAAAGTTATGTTGAATACTATATCTCAGATGTGTTTTATAAAAATTCTCTACTGTTCCACCAGATGCAGACACAGTTTTTCATGGCAGTAAGACAGACATCTCATTTTCGATTATTGGTAGATATCCTACTGTGGTGACGATATGTGGACCTCTCTATTCTTTTCCCCATAAAAACTAAACTGTTTGGTGTTTTTTGCATTTCGACTTCATTTCTTAATAGCTGAAGGTTTTTTTGCTTTAAAAGAAAAGCAATAAATGACAACATCTATGTTGATTTTCTCAAAATAAATGTTATTTTCATTCGAGTTTGCAAAATGTCTTCCAGACAGTGTGGATGTGGCCAAGAAAGTGAGAAATTTTCATACTTATTTAACTTAAATCCTTTACAATAAAATGTTTTGAGGATTTGTATATCACTCACTTGTTTAAAGCCCTTAAATTTGTGATTGCGTGAATTTAGGTCAGGGATAATTAAATTGATATTCTAAAAGGGGTTTGTAATTTTAGATCCCTATTTGTGAACTGACTAGTCCCCTAAAGGTGCAATTTCCGAAAAGTTCTTTTTTCTGTCATCTATGATGTCATTTTGTTTGTTTAAAAACAATGAATTTATTATTATATTATTTTAGCTTCGGTAATGAAGAGGTTAAGTGGATATTGAAATATTGAAACTTGGCGATTGTTGAAGGATGATGGATATGAACAAATTTCCCAGTCTTATTTTTAACTAATACAAACTCTGCTACTACTATATACTACTATATTTTCTGTTAGAAATAAATTCTAAGTTAATGTTGAATATTTTTAAATTATCGTAATTCCTTCTTAATTTTAATCATCGTGTACTATTTTTCGATGGTTGATAAGTTAATGTTGAATATTTTTAAATTATCGTTAATTCCTTTTTTATTTTAATCATCGTGTACTATTTTCCCATGGTTAATAATTTGTCTTAATTAATAAGGTCTTTGTTGTTTTATGGATATTTATGGGATAGCAAACTCTGCTTTTGGTATTTTTTGTTAATTTTAAATTATGTTAGAACAATCTAAAATGTACAGTCGTGGGGAACAGAAAGTAAACACCCCCTACTAACTCTAGAAATAGTTATAATAGAAGAAATTTACTGGTACCAAACGATTGGGAATAGAGTCTACTTTAAAATGATATATATAAAATTAGCATAGGGGGCCATCTACAAATCAAAACCAGACCAAAATTTGTTTTTTTTATGGCAACACCCAATTTTGACAATATATTTTAAATCTTCGGTTCAAACTATGACTAGAAACGAAATTTCAAGTCATTTGGATGATAAGTTTTTAAATTATAAACTTTCAAAATTTAGAACTTCTAACGTTAAATTACATTTTCATATTTTTATTAATATCTCCTGAAATTATAATCTTAATGTGATAATTTTTTTGTTTGGTTATACTATTAAAAATCCCAAACATAAATACATTGACTTTGTAATTAAAAAAAATATTATATTCAATATGAATTATGAAATTAATATTCGAAAAAATATCAATTGCAACCTATAATTTTTTTGCTAGATTTATCTTTATTATGTCCTGCTTGATACGAATTCTCAATTTCAAATTTTTCTTCCAAGTAGTTTTCTAATAATGATTAAAAAACGTCAAAATATTAGTTTGGGCCGTCTATGAAGTCCAGATAAGCATAATTTGAAAAAATGTATATTTTACTCAGTTTATTGAAACATTTGGGCTGGCGATAGTCGAAACATATTAAGTGAGTGAAATGGTCATATTGACAAGAACAGGGGTCGATTTAGAAAAAGAAAGTTGCATAGCAGTAACTGCTATACAAAGTCAGTTTTGAATAGCAGTTAGACACTTTTGTATAGCAAGTAAAAAATAGCTAACGTAACTTTTAAATCTTGAAAATTTACAACAATTTTTTTTTTAAAAAAAGCGTACTTCCTCGCTGTACTTCCATTGTAAGTAAACACTTGGGGAGAGTGAAAACACAACGTATGTCGTCTAAAAACACCTTTAAATTTTAACTTTAAGCAGTGATGCCGCTGTACTTAAAAAAACCTGGGTCCCCGGGACCCAGGATTTCCAAAAATCTGGGTCCCTTTTTTACGAAAGCGGGTCCCCATCAATAATTTATATTTTAAAGGAATAAATGAAAGTTGTTTATTAAGATAAATGAAATGCATTAATTATCGTTTTAACAATAATTAAATAATGAATTAAAACCAGCATTATTTGCACTCAAATAAGATATTTTTGAAAAATATTAAGAGAAATTTTCTTTACTTTTTTAAAAGTAAAAATGCAAGATACAATTTTAATTGTAAAATAATGTTTATTTGAGAGTAGAAGATACCAAGTTCCAGTAACAAGTATCACTAATGTTCGCATTCTTTTAAAAAGAGGCAAGGTGGGTTTATTGAAAAAGATATTTTTGCTGAGAAAAAGAACACTTATGTTAAGTAAAGGTGTACTTTTCGTTGAATGAATGGGTGCTTTCATTATTACACTTCCCATTGAATTATTTGTCAGCATAGATCTGTGTTGGAATCAGACATTTTCCTTGGAAGGGAAATTTATATCTAAATCACTAATAAGCATCAAATCTTAAATGTTCCGAAGGCGGAAGACATTTCAATGCAGTAAGAACGAGGGGGGGGGGGGGTGGGGGGGTGATTTTTACTGGTCCACCTAATGAATATAAATATTATCAAAGTACACTGAAATCATGCTGTATTTTTAAGAATCTCATAAAAAAGAAATTAAATCCCATTTTATGAATTTTCTACCTATAAGTTTAGTTTGCACATTTTTTTTGGTGCTTTGACTAAATTCACGTATTTTCCGCGTTACTTTGACGAAATTCGCGTTTTTCCGCGATCCTTTTGTTGAAATTCGCTATTCTTTCGCGAGTCTGTCACGAAAATCGTGTTTTTTTCCGCGATACTTTGACAAAATTCGGCTTTATTCCGCGATTTTTTGACGAAATTTGCTATTTTTTTCACAATCTTTTGTCGAAATACACTATTTTGTCTCAGCCCTTTTACGAAAATAGCGTTCTTTCCGCTATATTTTCACGAAATTTGTGCTTTTTTCGCGATCCTTTGACGAAAAACGGCTTTTTTTACGTTATTTTTTGACGATATTTGCTATTTTTGGGGGATCCTTTGATAAAAAACAACTATTTTTTCGCGATCCTTTGACGAAAATCGGCTTTTTTCCGCGATTTTTGGATGAAATTTGCGCTTTTTTCGCGATCCTTTGGCAAAATTCGGCTTTTTTCCGCGATTTTTTGACGAAATTCGCTATTTTTTCGCGATCTTTTAACGAAATACGCTAATTTGTCGCGGCCCTTTTACGAAAATCGCGTTTTTCGCAATATTTTGATGAAATTTGCGCTTATTTCCGCGATTTTTTGACGAAATTCGCTTTTTATTTCGCGATGCTTTGACGAAATACGTTTTTTTTTCGCGGCCCTTTTACGAAAATCGCTGCTTCTGCGCGATATTTTGATGAGATTTACGCTATTTTCGCGATTCTTTGACGAAAATCGTCTGTTTTCCGCGATTTTTTCACGAAATTACGCGTCCCACGGGACGCGTAAGAGCTATTTTTTTGCGTCCCGTATCCGATTATTCTCGTAATTTACGCACTATAGCGCGTCCGCGGCATCCCTGCTTTAAGTGTACATGACATAACAAAGGGTGTGGGAAATATGCATCGCAATGATTGCGATTTAATGCATTTCTTGGATCGCATTTTAGTTAAATTTGAATCGCAAATTGCGATGCGATACCGCTTAAATCGAACCCTGGACAAGAAATAATACATGAATAGAAGTGACAGTCATTCTGCACCATTTCAACAATCGAGTACCGAACTTCAATTTGGATACAGCCCCTAAAATAGTCTCATTTTAAAAATAACTAATTTTTTCGGAAACTAATAATATGAATTTCATGAAAATTTAGATTTAGGCTAATAGAAGGCTGTAGAATTTAATTATGGTGTGGAATTTGGGTATTGCTGTTGAAAATAACAAAGTTTGGCTTCGTTTTGATAAGTAGATGGCCCCTAAGAAAATTTTATATATATAATTTAAAAGTAGACATTATTTTCAATCTTTTGGTATCAGTAACTTTCTTCTACAATAATTTGTTGCAGAGTTAATAGAGGGTGTTTACTTTTTTTTTTTTCCCACGGCTGTACAACGCTTCAATTAAAAACGTTTTATATGTGGGTAAAAGTGTGCTAATTATTCTAATTTAAGTAACAGTGATACTTTTATTTTTTAACTTTCGACACTAACTTGGTATATTTAAAGTTAATTTGTTTTATACATTTTAAATTAAAAAAAATAACATTTTCATTAAATGATAGTCTCCAGGTTTCTTTTAAAACATTCTCCAAATGTTTAGCATTTTGATCTTGATAATAATGCTTCTTAAATATTCAGGTATGCTTTTCTGTATAATCATCAAAGTTTCAAGGTGTAAAATACGGTTCTGGTCTGTCAATCATCCACGTGAATTGTCTGATACAGGAAGCTCTTAAAATTCTCAAAATTATTCTCAAAATTAGTTTATTATTTATTTATTTAAGTATACCAAGATGTTTAAAAATTTTGTTATTTGTCATTAGTATTTACAACATCACGGTGACCATTTTTATTTATCAATTGATTTTCTGAGACATTAGAGATCTGATAAAAATTATTCCGAAAGTAATTAAACCAGAAATTTCCTTTCCGGAGAAGAAATCTGTTCTTTTTTATTCTTGAAATGTGGAATCAGCTGTCAATCTTGCCCCCTTAAAAAGAAAAAAGTACGAATCGGAAGTTATTTCTATAAATTATGTACTTTGATTAAGATATCTCTTATCTGTGTTTGGTTTGATGGCGTTTCTCTAAAGAAAGGTAATGCAGCAATACCATTTTCACGTATATTTAAGGTTAAGAAAGATTAATGATAAAACCTTTGGTACAGGGGTCGTCAATATTTCTACTATATAGGCGCACTTGAATTTTTTAGACATCTTCGAGAACGCATTTTTACATTTTAAACCCCAGTTTTCACATTTTTTATAAAGACTACTTATCAGTTCACATTTTCATAAGTGAAATCCATCAGAAGAAAATAGATCAGTTAAAGCGGAAACTCGGGTGGGTCTCAAATAATCGGGACTCTACTGTATATTTCATTTTAAAAATGATCTTTAGAATATTTTTGTTGGTGTTCAGAGGGAGGGAGGGGGGGCATGACCCCCGTGACCTCCCCCTTGGATCCGCCATTGTAGATTACGTAGTTCAGTATTACATATTTTATGATTGCCTATTTTAAATTTAAAAATAAGTCGGCTATTAGAAAATTAGTAAAATTCTCTTTGTAAATATACTTTGCAGAAGAGAGGGGGGGGGGGGGGGTTCCATGTTTGTTCCAGGTGCAAAAAAGGCTAGTTTCGGCCCTGGTCAAATGTGCATTACATTAATTTTTTATATATTACGTAATAATCATAGCATAAATATTTATGTATCTTTTGTGAGGCTTTTAAACCCATAAATCTCCCACACCCTTTATTGCACTATCATTTTTAGAAATGGAACGTTTAAAATTCTTGAATATTTTTATAAATAAACTGCTTAAACAATGAATCTGTTGTTCTCTTTCATGTTAAATTATTATTATGCTCTTTTTTTGTTTAAGTTTGCGAAAAGAATTTTACCATGGTATTTCATATTTCATTTATTCAAATAACATCGGCGATGCATATCTGTGTAAATTCTGTCTTGTCTGGAATGAAAACCATTTGATGCTAATGTGTGCGCATAAAGATAGTGGGAAAACTTTTTCCCTTTTTGTAGTACATAAATTGCTACACTGAAATCACTTTTCCTGTAATTTCTTAAAATTTACGAACTTTCATAAAAGCACAAAAGTAAAAATAGAAAAAAAGATAGCCTCCTTTTGTAAAATAATTTCAAGTTTGATTTGAAAACTGTACTGGTAACCGAAGGTACCGTATATACTCGTGCATAAGTCGAAGAATTTTAGACAAAATTTGGAAGCTGAAAGTGGAGGGTCGACTTATACACGAGTTAGTAAAAAGAAACAAAAAATCGCAGATAATCGGTGAATGGGTAGGTCTTTTATCACATATGGGTCTAGGTTGGAGGCAGAGCCGAAACTAAGTGGGGGGGGGGGGCAGAGGGGGCATGTGCCCCTGGCGCCAGAACGAAGGGGCGCCAAATGAAGGATTATACCTTGGGAATGGATCATTTTCTTCTGATATACTGATGACTTCCATTATTATGAAACAGCCAGTATAAAATGAAGTGTTAGGTGAAGATGAAAGAGCAGTCGTAAAAAGTTAAAACTCTGATTTTCTGGTCAGAAATCAACTCAGTGAAAGCGGAAACTCGGTTAAGTGGGACTTGGGTAATCGGGACTCTACTGTATATTTTATTTTTTAAATGATCTGTAGAATATTTTTGTTGGTGTTCAGAGGGGGGGTCATGACCACCGTGACCAACCCCCTTTACACCCGCCATTGTACCATTACGTAGTTCAATATTACATATTTTATGAATTACATATTTTAAATTTTAAATAAGTCGGCTATTATAAAATTAGTAAAATTCTCTTTGTAAATATACTTTGCGGAAGAGGGGGGGGGGGGGGAGTGTGCCAAAATCCATGATTGCCCCGGGTGCAAAAAAGGCTAGTTTCGGCCCCGGTTGGAGGGAGAGATAAAGACGGACAATGGTCATTTCCTCGTGATTGACAAAAAAAGCTCAACAGTAGTGTCCATGTAATTGTTTTGCACGTATTTTCACTTGGGATAGAATTCCCTTCAATAGAGGGGAATTGTTTTCAACATTTTAATCCCCCTTTTAAAAAGAATTCAACTTAAGAATGCTTCTAGATATCTCTTCTAAAAGTTCTACATTACAAAGAAGTACCATATTTTACCAGTTATGAAGTTGTTTGTTGTTACCCTTGTAAATAAGGCTTGAATAGATTTTTGAAATAATTTTTTCTTTTTAAGTATCATTAAATTGATGTGAATAGGTTTGAAAATAGTTTAAGCTCCTTCGGTTTTACATAATTGTACAGTTTTAAAACGTTGAATTTAAAAAAAAAAAGTCTGATTAGAAATGTAGAAAAAAAAATGTTTACTAATTTAATGTAAATGCATTATTATTATTATTATTATTATTATTATTATTTAAATCCTCGATTAGTACAAATCCCTTTTCAACATATTACCAGAAATGTGGTTCGACTTATACAGGAAAATTCATTTTTTTTTTCAAAATTTTGCTTAAGAATGGAGGGGGGGGGGGACTCGACTTATACAGGAGTATATATGGTACAGTCGGCCCCGCTTAATTGCATACAGTTGGTTCCACTGAATTCTATGCATTTAAGCGAGGACAGCAATTAATGTTATCAGTATATGCTATCATTTGATTATATACCACAGATATGATAAATATTAAAGGGCAATAATTATTTACCTAATAAATTAAAAACTATTGTATTAATAACTTTAATAAATAATTTATTATTACTCTATGTATAACAATATATGTAATAAAGTATAAGGTATTATAACACTATTTACGGTACATGGTTTAATTTTTCATTATAATTTATGTGAAAATTAAAATGAAAGTTAAATAGAAAATTTTGCTTTTATATTAATACCTTTGAAAATAAGTTTTTGCATAAATTCTTTTTATTTTTCAATTATTTGTCAATTTATTTCTCTTTTTTTTTCTTTCGCCTACACAAAAAATCCTTTACGAATTTGTTTTTTCATATCTCGACTTTGCATTTTTCCACTTCCAGCGCTAAATATTGGTCTCTTGACCGTCTCGATTCTATTTTCCCCCGATTAAAGAATTTTTCAAAAAGTACCCCCAGCATCTTGAGTCACTTTATGTACGGCAAGCTTTAAAAGAAAAACACAATTGCCCAGATTCAACACTCTCATACGTTTCCAGAATTACGTCATCTTTCACGACTATTTCTGCTCTTCGATTGTAAATATAACAAACCATTGTTACAAAAAAAAAAAAAAAAAAAAAAAAAGTTCTTTCTTTTTTTTCCATTCATCACTATAACAGGAATTCAAAAATCCGGATTACTAATAGTAGATTGGAGATATTTATGCAATTAACCGGGGATTGTTATGCGATAAAACGAGTATATTTAACAAGCCTTATGGTGAACGTTTCTGTTCCCCCGATTGTGGGGTGGTCGACTGTAACTGAATTTTCTGTTCGCTCGTAAAGCTTTTGAATCAAAACACGGCCACAAGGGGGTGGGAAAGGGAATGTAATTAATGAGCTACTTCAGTCTCGTGAAAAGATCCGCTCGCTAACGCTAATCCTATGGAAGAAATTTATAAAGGTATCTCGTTTGCATTTCATTTTTTTTTTTTTTTTTTTTTGCATTGGATAGGTGAGGTCGATCTATACAAAGGCCGTTTTTACGTTTTCGATTTTGATTGCAGATTTTTTTTTTTTTTTTTTTATCACGCTTTCACTTTCGAAACCGGTTCTGAAAATGAAAGTGTCCTCATTAAAAATACCTGTAAACAAAATCGAAAAAGTAAAAAACGGCCTTTGTACAGGTAAACCTCAGATCCAATGCAAAGAAATAAATAAAAAAAAAATAATAAAATAAATAAAAATATTGAAATACAAACGAGATATCTTAAAAAAATTCTTCCGTAGGATTAGCATTAGCCTTTAGTTTAGGTCTTTTCGCCTGACTGAAGTATCCCCTTAATCTTTACTACTCACTGCAAGTTGATATTTAAGAATAAATTTTACTATTTTTTTCATCAATGAAAATTTAGTTAATTGAATTTCAAGATCCAGAAAGGGCCATGATTCTTAACGTCCAAATAGACGTATCATTCAACTGTCGAGGTCTGTTTTGTGGTTACGCGGTGCTTTTAATTTTTTACTGCTTTTGAAGGATCATTTGAAGTCTTCCCTCGTGACATTATCGCACTTTTTTCCTCCAACCGTTTTGTGGTTATTGACAAAAGGACGGGGTGACTCAACAATGGCAAGAGAAGGAGTTGGATTTGAAGGAAAGATTTCCGTCCTTCAGAATGTTCCTTCAAAAGCAGTAAAAAATGAAAAACACCGCGTAACTGCAAAAAAGATCCCGACAGTTGAATGATACGTCTATAGAGCTATCTTTTGAAAATATTGATAAATAGCTTTCCTTTTTTGAGAAATTTTGCATAATATTATCCACATGGGATAAAAGTATCCTGTAATTTATGTCTAGTCCATAGCATAATTTTTTTTCTCTTACATGAATGCATACTTTCACGTGTTGTTACTGTCGCTATCGCGCTGTAAATTCAAAATCTGGAATCCACGCTTTCGAAAATGTTTGTTGATTTTGAAGAGTCTCATAGTAGAGCCGGAGAAAGATTATTGACAGAAAGATAAATTTATCTCTCAGATAACATTTCCGACAGTTTCATTGTTATAGCATGTCCATTAATCTTTACTGAAGTTTGGTATTGTCAGTACTTGCACGAGGGTTCAATATATCATTCCTGCCAGAAGTAAGATTTAGTAATTTTATTCATAATTTCATTATCAAATGAAGAATTTATTGTAATATGTTATGTGAGATCTTGTCAATTTTTTTTTTTTTATTGTATGGATGAAAATGTTATGAGGCAATCTATCATACAGTAAAGCTAATATCCTAATTAGACTTGGAGATATGAGACATTATTATTTTTTAATATTTAATATATATGCGGTGTGTCCACGTAAAACCTGACCGACCTTTATTTTCGCAACCGTTGGTCCTAGATGCATACTTCCAATTACAAAAATGGTTTAAATAAGGTAAAGAATTATTTTTTTAAAACGATTTGGGTCAAGAAAAACGTATCTTAAAAAATTACGACATTTACATTTTTATACGGTCCCCCGGTCATTCATCAAGTTATATTTAGTAAAATTTTCCTATTACACTGACAAGTAAGACAAAAAGTCCTTCCGGCCAGTGCCGGGAGGAAGAGGTAGCTTTCATAATCCTTATTTAAAAAAAGCCAACTTATATCATGCAAACACACGAAGTTCAATTTAGTGGAAACCGAATATAGGAGATTCAATACTAATTTTTATCAATATAATGAATGAGAATTTCGCGAAATCAGTCAGCTTTATCCAAGCTGCTTTTCTTTAAAGTAACTTATATTTGGCTGCCAAATTCGGCAATTTCTTAAAGTGCCTGTCATTTTAAGACAACATGGTGGATGAGGCTAAGCAGTGAACTTGGTCGAGACCTTAGTAATTGCTGTGCACATGCTCACTCACATCGGAATCGGTTAATATATAGGAGTGCTGTCGCATGCAAAAAAATCAGATTTTTCAAAATGTCACCCACAATAGAAATTGAAACTGCTATATCTGAGCCATTTTTTAAGGTAAAGACAAACAAAAAATGCTCCTGAATCCTTATATCAAGATCAAATACTTAAGAAAAAAACCTTTTTCAATTTCTAATTTTTTTGCACCTCACTTTAAATATATATATATTTTTTTTAATTTAATGGCCGCCATTTTGAAACAAGATGGCTGATGAATCTGGTCAGCGAACTTGGTTGAGGTATTGATGTATACTATCCACATGCCTTCTTACATCGAAATAGGCGAATACGTGTGTTATCGCGTGACAAATACAAGATCGTTTCAAAATGTTAGCCATGCTAGAAATTCATAGTGCTATAAATCAACCATTTTTTAAGATATCAACAAAAGAACAAATTTTCAGAAACAAAAACTGCTCCGGAATCTTTGTATCAAGGCCAAACACATAAAAAAAAATATTTTTCATTTTCCAATTTTTTAATACCTCATTTTGAATTTTAAATTTAATTTTTTTTAAATGGCCACCCTTTTGAAACAAGATGGCGAATGAAGCTGGCCAACGAACTCGGTCGAGACATTGGTATGTACTATGTACAGACCAAGTTACATCCAAATAGGTTCATAAATACGCCTGTTATCGCGTGACAAAAATCAGGTCGTTTTAAAATGTCAGCCACAAGAGAAATTCAAAATGCTATTACTTAGCCATTTTTTTTTAGATATAGACGAAAGAAAAACTGTTCCGGAATCTTTGTATTAAGGTCAAACACATACAAAAAAAATATTTTCATTTTCCAATTTTTTGGTATCTCATTTAAATTTTTTTATTTTTAATTTTTTTAAATGGCCACCATTTTGAAACAAGATGGCGGATGAAGCTGGCCAACGAACTCGGTCGAGATATTTGTATGTACTATGTACACACCAACGTACATCCAAGTCGGTTCATAAATACGCCTGTTATTACGTGAGAAAAATCAGGACGTTTCAAAATGTCAGCCACGCTAGAAATTCAAAATGCTATAACTCAGCCATTTCTTAAGATATAGACGAAACAAAAACTGCTCCCGAATCTTTTTATCAAGGTCAAACACATAAGAAGAAAATATTTTTTCAATTTTCAATTTTTGGTACCACATTTCAAATTTAAATTTTTCTTAAAAATTTAAATGGCCGCCATTTTTAAACAAGATGGCGGGTGAAGCTGGCCAACGAACCCGGTCGAGACATTGGTATGTACTATGTATAAACGAAGTTACATCCAAATTGGTTCATAAATACGCTTTTTATCGCGTGACAAAATTCAGGACGTTTCAAAATGTCAGCCACGCTAGAAATTCAAAATGCTATAACTCAGCCATTTTTTAAGATATAGACGAAACAAAAACTGCTCCGAAATCTTTGTATAAAGGTCAAATACATAAGAAAAAAATATTTTTCCATTTTCAGTTTTTTGGTACCACATTTCAAATTTTAAATTTTTTTTTAAAATTTTAAATGGCCGCCATTTTGAAACAAAATGGCGGATGAAGCTGGCCAACGAACTCGGTCGAGGGATTGGTATGTACTATGTACACACCGAATTACATCCAAATCGGTTCATAAATACGCCTTTTATCGCGTGACAAAATTCAGGACGTTTCAAAATGTCAGCCACGCTAGAAATTCAAAATGCTATAACTCAGCCATTTTTTAAGATATAGACGAAACAAAAACTGCTCCGGAATCTTTGTATAAAGGTCAAATACATAAGAAAAAAATATTTTTCCATTTTTAATTTTTTGGTACCACATTTCAAGTTTTAAATTTTTTTAAAAATTTTAAATGGCCGCCATTTTGAAACAAAACGGCGGATGAAGCTGGCCAACGAACTCGGTCGAGACATTGGTATGTACTATGTACACACCGAATTACATCGAAATCGGTTCATAATTACGGGAGTTACAGTGTGACATAGGTCAGATATATATATATATATCAATTTTGAACGGAGGGTGGTTTCGGGGTCTGGGGGTCATGATCGATGAAAATATACCAAAATTTTTTGAAATCGCTTTCCTCCGAACGGCTGCAATAGGTAGCTTTTTTGTAAAGAAAGCTACCTAAAAAAAAAAAAGTCCCGTTCACATAACACTAAAATCGACCGATTTATGAAACTTTAAAAATGCATGACTTATACCACTTTACTGCATCTGTTGAGGGGTCATATATCAAGTGCTTAAAGTATTCAAAGAACTTATTTCACGTGTATCTGCGCTTTGAAAAAAAATCGTACAAGAATTACGATTCAGTTCACTTTTATTAAGTTTCAGATTGACTAATATAATTGTATTTTAACATATGTTTTATTTTGTAAGGATATGAGATTGTTTCTTTTCATGATTTCTTTTAACAAAAATTATGTTATTTTTATAATTTTTTATTTAACTTCAACGATCGAATGTACGTTTTTCCAGTTCAAAATTTGTACTCGAACTTTAACTCACTTTCAAATATCCAATCGAGATTAAATTTTACATACTGACATAAATCCGATGACAATCTAATATTATGATTTTCTGTGGTTACCATTTATACTTGTTTTACAGGATAACACAAAAAATTTCGGATAGATTAGCGCCAAGAAGTTTAAGAAAAAGTTTTAGATTAGATAACACAAGACTGCTATGGTTGTGTTTTTTTAACTTTTATGTATTTTTTAGCACTGAATCCGAAAATTACTTTAATTTTTAACTATCATGTCAGGATTTTTCGCAAATCATAAATTGTCAAAGTTAAAAAATAACAAAAATCGGATACTATAAAATGGGGAGATGACTGTATTTTTTAACATTTAGTAATTGATTTTTTATGCACTTTTTAGCACTGAATCCGGAAATGACCTTAATTTTTAACCATCACGTTATAGAAATTTTTTGCAAGTCTTAAATGTCAAAGATAAAATATAGCAAAAATCAGATATTATGAAACATATATAAAACTTTTCTATTTAATGCAATAATTTATTCATTTTTTTTTTGGCTTATACTGAGATTCTTACAGCTAAACAGCTGAGGGATTCGATGAGTTGGGGGAGGAGGTTCAATTTTAACTTTGAAATTTACAATTAGCGAAAACTACTGACGTGATGATTAAAAATGAAGGTCATTTACGGATTCAGCGGTAAAAAATATATAAAAATAAATTATCAAAAGTTAAAAACACAACAATGACATCTATTTTATAGTATCAAATTTTCGCTATTTTTTCTTTTTTTAACTTTAAAATTTACGATGTGCAAAAAATCTTTGTGATGGTAAAAAATGAAGGTAAGTTTGAGATTCAGCGGTACAGAATACATAAGAATCAATTATCAAAAACGAAAACTGCTAATTTTCATCATTTTAACAAAAATTCTGTTTTTTGTTTTTTGTTTTTTTCTTCTTATATGTTTATTACAAGTTGTATAGTTTGCATTAATATGTCAGAATCAGAGTGATTAAAGATTTCAAATTTATATTGCAATGTTAATTTTACTCTCAACCAATTTTTTTAAATATATCTGACGAAATTATATTTCTACTAACTTTGTGAATGACCCCTAATTTACAGCAAACTCCAACTTTAAACAGTTATTACTAGGTCAATTTTAATCGTAGAATAACGGGACTTTTTTAGTCTTACTTATCAGTGTAACAGGAAAATTTTACTAAATATAACTTATATGACCGGGGGACCGTATAAAAATTTAAATTTCGTAATTTTTAGGAAATGTTTTTCTTGACCTAAATCGCTGTAAAAATAATTCTTTACCTTATTTAAACCATTTTTGTAATTGGAAGTATGCATCTAGGACCAACGGTTGCGAAAATAAAGGTCGCTCAAGTTATACGTGGACACCCTGTATATTGGGCGGTTCTCCAATAAGTGCGTAATTTCATTCTCTGATTTAGTGAAAAGTAAAAGTTAAATTTTAAACCTTTTTTAGAAATAGATAAGGCATAAGGTAGTGAGTAATGTACAATATTTCGGCATAAACTTTAAACAGTGTTTTTCTTTAACCTATCTACTGATATATATCCTTCTATATATAAAAAAAAAAGTAACGCTTGGAAATGGATCAATGAAAATCTGCGTAGATACCGCAAAACGCATCTGATTGGTCAAAGCTTTCTGACGCTATAAGGGCCAGGGGGATTACCAAAGGAAGGAGACCCGGCTCTGTAGCCAAACGTCGCCAAGTTTATCGCCAAATTTGGCGACCAAAATAAGTCGTCAAAAGGGCCGCCAACTTGGCGCTATTTCCAGTATTTCGCCAAATTTCCATAGACTCTCATTGAAATTCAATAGAGTTTACTTGCTTGCAGAAAATCAACAAATTGGGATATTTCAATGCAACAGAAACTAACATTAGCTTATGAATTGAGATTAATTGAACTATTTACATTATTTTTAAGCACAAACACTAACTATTTACAATATTCGTAATATTATATGTATAATTTTATATTTAATTATTCTTATAATTATAAACTCTGTAAGCTGTAATGATTACGTGCTTGGAGGTAAGGAAATAAAATTGCCAGGAGTTGGGGAGTAGTGCGTTTTTACCACGTGGATTCTAAAAATTGAATTCATAGAAAATACTGGGATCGCGAAGCGATCCATAATGGAAACGCCAAACAATTACGTCTGTGATTGGCTAGAAAACAGGGATTGCTTCGCGATACTGAATGGAAACGATTACGGGGGGGGGGGGGTTGGTGAGCGTAGCGGGCAGGGGGGCGGAGCTCCCCTAGTACTGTAAAACGAAAAAAATTAACCCATCTTCATATGTACTTTTATTTTTTTTAAATAACAAAAAACCTGAACGCTTATTCCATGCGCAGATTTATCACATATATAATAAAGAACATGTGCAAAAATTTTAAATCTCTATCTCAAAATCCAAAAAGTTTTAGCGTTTTTAAAACATGAAAGTGAAGAAAATATGAACATGCAGAAAAAGACATTTGAAGTTTTAATTTGTGTGGGTAACTGTGCTGAGTGTATTAACAAAATTTACAATATCTCGCAATATAATTACCCTATGGATAAAAAAGAGGTGAAAGGAAAATCGATTTTTTGACTAATTTTAAGGTAAACTGTCCCCTTAATGTAATTCTTTAAATAGGTATCGCAGGTAAAATAACAGTCGGGTTTAAAGATTATCTTTTTTTTGCCCTCCCAGACAGTTCAAATCCCGTCCATTTATAAATGTTGGTAAGCAGACTTTCCTTCTAGGAAAAAATCGAATTTTAACCAAACCTTGCAACTATAGATGATATGCACATCAAGTAATCTGAATTTTACTTCACTTGGAAATCGCATTATATCATTGAAAATTTCCTACAAGAAATATTTGCCCTCAAACGATGATGTATTCAAACTGTTTTGAACGATCCTGTTTTGGAACTATGCATTTCATATACGCCACAAAGTATACTAAAATTTAGTGTAAGATACAAAACATATACATATATCTCTTTTAGACTATAATAAATTCGAATTCTTTTATTCGACAGTGTAATTGAAAAGAAATTAGTTACACGCACGCTTTTTTTTTTTTAAATAGAAAAATGAGTTTTAATGTATCTTAATAATGTACACTATATAGCCATTAATCACCGGACACTTTCAATTTTAGACATTTTGTCGAATATTTAAAAATATACTTGTCGGATTATTCTGGAGCTCCAGGATTATATATAAAAAAAAAAAGTTTGGCCTCATATTTATCAACGTCGATTTGATAAGGAGGACGATTAAGTGGCCAACAAAAAAATCAAAGAAAAATAAGATTTGGGGTCGCTCTGTAAATTAAAATGCGCAGGATGCTCTATCGCTGCCGAATACAAATATGTGGATACTGTATAACATGTTTATTGATTCGTGTAAGAATAGCACGTATATTCATGGAAATATAGCGATTTTTTAAAAAAGTTAAAAAAAAATTCTAGCATGTTTTTAGCTTGTATCATGCAGGTTTTTCAACCAAATTTAACGCCAATTTCAGAAAAATTAACAAAATGTAGTAGAAACAATATTGCAATTGGAATATAAATATATTAAATAATTTATAAAATATGAGCAGTTGTATGAAATAATTTTTTTATCTGCGCATGCGCGAACGCTATCAAAGAATTTTTTTTACATAATTTAATGGTCAATTCTATGAAGCAACTCATAAAAAGAAAAAAAAAAAAATCCAGTCAAATATCGTGAAAATTAAGAGAGCTAAGTTTTAGTTGCTCTCTAAAAGCAGCTGAATGATAAGGGAATTTCCACAAATTGTCAATTTTAATTAATTTTTTCTTTTTTTCATTTTTTATTGATGTTTTAGTTCTTCTTTGATAACCACCAGAACGAGCCTATTCCATGATAAAAAGAAGTATCAACATCGAAGCATTTGTTCCATATCTACTCGTTGATATTCACTAAATACTAACTTTTTTCTGAAAGTCAGTTAATAAAAAATGACAATTTTTGGAAAATCCCTTATCATTCTGCTGCTTTTAGAGAGCAACTAAAAATCAGCTCACTATCTTTCGATATCTTTCTGAATTTTTACGATATTTGACTGGATTTTTTTTATGAGTTGCTCCTTAGAGTTGACTCGGTATTAAATTGTGCAAAAAAAATTGTTATCGTTCGCATATACGCAGATAAAAATTATTTTATACAAATACTCATATTTCATAAAATATTTAATATATTTATATTCCAATTGCACTATATTGTTTGTACTACATTTTGCTAATTTTTCTGAAACTTGCGTTAAATTTGGTGGAAAACCCTGCATGATATAAGCTAAAAACATGAAAAAAAAATTAACTTAAAAAAAAAATCGCTATAACTCGATGAATATACGCGTTATTCTTACACGAATCAGTAAACATGTTGTACAGTATCCACATATTTGTATTCTGCAGTGATAGATCATTCTGTGCATTTTAATTTACAGGGTGATCCAAATATTATGATTTTTCTTTGATTTCTTGTTGTCCCCCCCCCCCCCCCTAATTGTAATCCTTATGAAATCGACGTTGATAAATATGAGGTCTAACATCTCCTTTATAATCCTGAAGCCTGAAGTTCCAGAAGAATCCGACAAGTATACTTTTAAATATTCGAAAAAATGTCTAAAATTGAAAGTGTCCAGTGATTAATGGCTATAGTATAGTGTATATGTTTGAAAGTAATAAATATGGAAGAATTTCCGCCTCTGAATATTTTTGCGCTTCGCTGTAAACAAACCATTAAATTACGCGCAATTTTTTAATAAAGAATATACTGTGGCGAACTACAATAACATACAAAAATTTCGGGTCTTTTCAAACATTTTTACGATTCTGGAGCATGGACGGACAGGATACAAACCGAAGTCACCAACACTTTTCTATTATGTTTAAAATTCCCATTTGGCTATCTCATTGCGCAATCCCCCTACAGTAGCTCTCTTTATCTCTTGAAGTAGCTTAAAATTTTCCCTGGCATTGGCTTCAATTAAGCTACTAACAATTATTTTGTTTTTCTGAGAATTTGATCGAGTTTATGGAGTCACAGGAGCAACGATCGGTTGTTATGATCAGGTTTTATTTATGTATTATTTTTTTAACTGTCTTTCTTCTTAAATGGATTTCTTTCTTTTACCATTCATTGTCTGTTCTCTTCTCCGTTAAATTAGCTTTGTCGCTAGACTGAAAAAAGAAAATAAAATAAAAAAGAAAGAATGAAAGAGAAAAAGATTTAGTCAGTGTGTGGTGGGAACATTCCAAGTAGTACTTTTCACTCCGCTGTAAATGGCACCAATAGGATTAAGATTGGCAAAAAGGCTGATATTTAATTGAATGTTGAGTGTTCAATAGTCAATCTGTCAATTTATTAACTGGCACAGTCAGTAAAACAACTCTACCGTCAATTAACATCTTTCCTTTTTAGCTGTCAAAAAAAGCAGCTAACATTAAAATCTTTCAAAAATAATATTTTATTTATTTATTTTTAATATATGCAATTTATTTTCATCCTGCTTCATCATTCATAACTACGTATTTTTTTGTATTATTCTTTTTAGTGATATAAAAAAAATAGGGTTGCTAGCAGTGTTAGAATAACGTAAACCCCCCTTGCTGTTGCCACCACACTATATCGTTTGTTTGTTTACTAAAACAGCGTGATATTACATTGGAACTTTTTAAAACCTTGGGCTCCATTCAGAAGGAAAAACTGCCCCCTCTCCTTCAAAAGCAATAAAAGTGCCAACTGGCCTTTATTTTCCAACCGTTTTGTGGTTATGGACAAAAGAAAGGGGAGTCTCAACAATAAAAAGAGGCGGAGATTGATTTGACGGAAAGATTTCATACCGATTTGGATCCGATTCGAATCCTTCAAACGCAACAAAAATGAAAAGGTACCACCTAACCGCAAAAAAGACAGCGCCAGTTGAAGGATACGTAGGTCCTTCAACGTATCCTGTCGCAACGTATATGACTAAATACGTCTGTCGCTGTCTTAGTTGCGGTTTGGCGGTGCTTTTCATTTTTATTGCTTTTGAAGGATTCGAATTGATCGGAAATCTTTCCGTCAAATCTATCGCTGCCTCTTTCCATTGTTAAGACTCCCCTTTCTTTTGCCCATAACCACAGAACGGTTGGAAAAGAAAGGTCAGTTGTTGCTTTTGAAGGAAACACATTTTTTCCTATTGGGAAAGAAAAAAAAAAGGAATCCCATGTTATCCTATGGGAAAATTACTTATCCTTTTTGTTAATTCAAATTTGCGAATTTCAAGAATATTTTTTTTTTCAACGCGTAGATAGGAATGTTCTTTATCCCTCTATAAGCTCCAACTTTTTATATCTTTTTACAGTCATAAGTTACAAACGAGTATAGAATACTTTTTATACTTTTCGGAATTTTTTTGGAAGTTTAGCACAAATTTTAAAATACTCATAATTACCTTTAAAATATTTTAAGCTTACAGAGGGATAAAGAACCTTCCTATCTACGTACTGAAAAAAAAATATACTGTTGAAATTTCCAAATTTGAATGAACAAGAAGGATAAGTATTTTTTTCCATAGGATAACATGGGATTCCCCCTTTTTTTTTCTTCCCCACCGGATAAGTCCCCTTAGGTGAAATCACATTGCAGTGTGGAAGGGATTGGGGGGAGGGGGGCAGGATCAACGATTGCCACGGGCGCAAAATTGTTAGGGGCGCCAGAAAATGGCTGCCTAATTAAAGAATTATAGCCTAAAAATTCTATAGTGTAACACTTCTAAGTAAGGGGAGAAACATTCTGAGTTGCCCTGGACTCTCAAAATGCACGCTACACCACTGCATTGCGGAACTTTGTTTTGTATAATAGTAGTCTATAAATCTTGAATAAAATCTATGAGAAAAGGGTCTGTTAGAGGATTTGAAAAGATTACTCGATTTTGCTCAAAATGTCTAGTAGAATCTGCCCGTTTTCTTTCGTGTCGGAGTTGTAATACAGTGCCGGAAGCCTTTCTCATATCTTCAGAGAGCTTAAGAGATCCACCAATAACTCCCCCCCCCCCCCCAAGAAATCAATTAAATTTTCGAATTCTATGAAAACATGCCTAAATTAAAGGACCCCTTTTTTGTAGGGCTGGCCATAAGAAGGATGTGACGGATGCTTTGCAACTGATCCTTGCGATTATAGTGACCCCTATTGATATTAAACTTTTTTTTTTTCTTCGCTGTGTCCAAGTCTAAAGTTTTTCTCTCTAGCGATAATAAAGGCCTATAGCGCGACAAAAGAAATTTCATTTTTTAGCCTGCCTTTGAAAATAAATTAGAGTTTCAAAAAATGTTTTGCACCCCCCCCCCCCCCGGGCTCATGTAAACGCCCGCCTACCCTACTCTGTTGTATCTAATTTTCTTAGAATGTTTTCGAGATCAGTTAATTGATTTCCGCTGTTTTAGAATGCTTTTTAGTCCTATGATTTCCAATGACCCGGAGCCGAACAATTTTTGATGCTCCAGCTCCGGCTCCAACTCGGCTCCGACTTCGCGCTTTTAAGTTACAGATTTTAATTTACACGTTTAATTTTTTGCTCACAAATACTTTCTATCTTCATTAAAAATCTGACAAAATGCATTTTTCTTCTCATCAAACTTGAAATGCTTGTTCAAAAAATATGACATCTTTTAGCTTTTGCTTTTAAAATAGAAAGTTTGGTAGAATTTTAAACACAAAAATCTTAAATTTCTTCTACACTTTTCGAACAGCCAAAATTGTACGACTACACATGTAAACAACAGGCGGCCATATTTGTTTTCAAATAGTGTTGTCACTTAGTTCAAGTAGAAAGTAGAAGTAAAGTAGTGTTGCCATTTTTTGAGAAGTTTTCCTTCCCTAATAATAATAATAATAATAAAAACCTAAAAAATGATATAATTAAAATACTGAATAATGATGTAATTAAAATATTTTAAGCCTAGAAATTTAAAAGACTGAAGAAAAAAAAAAAAAGATTTAAAAGAATATTAAAAACTAAAGGAGCCCTGGAGCTGGGGAAAATTTAGAGCTCCAGCTCCAGGAAAAACACAGCTCCGGAGCGCTCCGGCTCCGGGCTCCAGCTCCAGCTCCGGGTCCCTGATGATTTCTTATGGTAAGGAAAATATTTCCAGAATTCCGCAGTTTTACGAAATTACATTGAATTTTCGTAAACATTCTGTTAGCTATATCAGAAAACACATTTTTGCATTTTTTAAAAAGCAGGTAGATTTTTAACCCCCTGCACACACTTTGATTTTGATTTCGACACTTTCCAGTGCTGAAATACGAGGCGTTCTCTATATATACTATTTTTCCCATCTTTATCAACAACTTTAAAGTAGCACCAGACTTTTTAATAATCGCCTGTGGGACATTTTTATATTATTATTTTTTTGCCTGCCACTGTTTTCAAACAATAATTTTGGCGGTGAATTTCTACTAGAAATATACCACGGAAATTATTTTTGGGAAATAGTGGTAGAGAAGATAATAGAAAAAACAAATAGTCGCCCGTAGCAATCCTTCGCTTGCGATTTTCACTTGATTCTTAATAATGTGGAACTAAATGAAAATAAAACTACAGCTGGACTAAATTCACAGTAGCCTTATGCGAAGAGTAACGTATTCACAGTAGCAGGAAGGTTTTTGTAGTTGTTTTAAATGAATATGATATTACAGATGTAACGTAAATAACAAATATAAGACCTTCAAAAACTCGCTTAGTTAAGGACTCTTGCTTGAGGTTTTAAGCTAAAAACTCTAGTTTACCGTTTTCGCAAAAGGATTGTCCCACATTAGCATCCCCGAAACTTAAACTTCAATGCCCTTTCAGAGGTTAGGCAATGATAGTTCTTTCAAAACTATATTTGGTAAACCTCGGCCGATAAAATTTAATAGCTCATACAATTTTACGGCTATTCTTCCAAAAAATGAAAGCCGGATTATGGAAAAGGCAAAGTTAGATATCTCTACGCCTCGCTGGGAAATAACAATGGCAAAGACAAAGTAATCACCCGTCAAAGTATCGTATATTTCATTCTCCTTGTAAGACTTCTGGAAAATATCTGGTGTGACTTTCTATGCAGTATAATCTTATTTCACCGGAGTGTTTAAAATAAAATCGCATGGTCGACTCGTACAATCCTGCGCGGACCGGGTTGTACCCTACCCGAACCCGAAAATTAAATTTGAAGTCAACCCGCAATCCGATCCGAACCCGCAAAAACAATTTAAAAAATAATCTAAAATTGTACCCCTAATACTATTTTTATGTTTTACATAGAAGAATGAACAAATCTGTTTTCTTTAACATTCAAATGTAGTAACACCTCTAAATAGCAGATACCTCAGGATCGTTGAATGGAGTCAAACATCGGGTCGGGTTGTCCAGAATTTTCTCTTTTCGGCTCGAAATGAATCTAATTTTCTTTCTTTGGGTCTATTTCACACTGGAAGAATTCTTGAGGGTCATATTTAGGTTTTTTGCATTTCAGATTGTTGGGATTTTCATAAAAAGTTTGAGCATCACAATTATGTTTCATATGAAAATAAATACGTATTTGAATATGAATAAGTATGCATTTAATTTACTGCGTGAAAAATAAAATGCATTATAAGAAATGTGATCATAGATTATTCTTTCTTTAAGAACCATTTTTTCTTCTTTTGAAGTATGAAAAATATTAACATTTTGTTTTTGATACGCACAAAAACACGTGTATCGTATTTGTGATAGTTTATACGCACATACACATGTTAGGTTTGTGTAGAGAGATGCCCGCTATTCAGATGTAAAAGAGTTTTTAGAGAGAGAGTGATTGGCGCCGATGGGATACGAACCAAGGATCTCATGATCAGAAGGCGAGAATGTTAGCGTCGAACAAAAGGCCAAGCCAGTTACTGTAAGCTAGTAACTTGCTTTATACTGATCATGCGAGGTGAGATCGCTACACACTCCATCCCCAGTGAGAAAGACGTATCGCTGACGTCTGACGAGCGATATGCACTCGTGAATGATGCTGTCGTACGCAAATGTGATGCGTGTGTGGACAGGCATTGTGCCGTGAGCGTTTCACAGGCTTTGGATGCAAGGGATGATTTATTTAGTGCTGCCATCTGTCGGTTATGAGACGATTGTTGTTGAAGGTTGTTTTTGCGTGTTTGTTCGAGTTACCACTTTAGAGAGTGATTGACGTCGATGGGATACGAACCAAGGATCTCATGATCAGGAGGCGAGAATGTTAGCGTCGAGCAAAAGGCCAAGCCAGTTACTCTAACCTAGCAACTCGCTTTATACTGATCATGAGAGATGAGATCGCTATAAGTTCAAATCTATAAATGATAGGAATTGAAAAGGTGTTCACGAAATAGGGGTGTCTGCTTTTCCGGAGAAAAGCCATTATGTAAGTCTTATTGTATATAGATTTTTACCTGAAAAAAAATTTTGGATATTCTTTTGAAATTCTGGTCAAATTGAACCCGACCCGCAAAAGTCAAAATTCAACCCGAACCCGAAACACTGAAAGTCATTATAACCCGCAACGAAAAATATAGCGCCGACCCGAATCGCGGGTCGGGTTGGGTGCGGGTAAAAGCGGGTAACCCGACTCGATGCAGGACTGTAGTCGACTGTTTTGGAATAGCTTATCTTCATTTATGATTGTCTGGGGTCTCTCAACAAGATATGTGATAAAATAGGTTTAATCCAAAACTTGAAGAAAACAGATTCACCTTTGCCTCAAGCGAGGAATTCGTTATACACCGTAAAAAAAAAAAATATGTAAATAAACAGGTTGATTTTTAATCATACATGTTTTTTAACAATTTCAAATTATTAAAAACCGTCATAGGATATTTTAACAATATTATTTTATTCAAAAACTTATTTACTGTTTATCCACAGTTTAATTGCATTTTAATGCGAAATACCCGTGTATGAAATTTTCATGTATACCGAAAAATGCTGCATACAGGGCATTTTTAGATAAGGGCAATGTTAAAAAACGCATTTATTGTTTGGCCACAATATACTGTATTATAACACCTAACCCTTGTATGCGAATATTCTTGAGTACGCAAAATATCTGTATGCCGGAAATTTCTGTATGTGCAATGGCGGATGTTATTTTTCGATGTTGTGGTTCTTAGCGCCATTTTGTAAAACATGCAGCGATTTGAGTGTTCAATATATTAATCATCGCCAGTGCCTGATTTACGGCAGGGCATTCGGGGCACGGGCCCAGGGCCCCTGATTTTCAGGGGGCCCCAAATGTTGCTGAAGGTTTTTCAATTATTGCTGAAAATCTGATGTATTTTAATATCTAATGGAATTTTACATTCCATTGTACATTTTATTGTGTTCATATTGTATTTTTATAACGTTGTATATTTTATCTGAAACATCCATTTATAATTACTTTATTATAGTGAATATTTTCTTTTATCTTTATCACTTTAAAAATGCGTTGTATTTTTAATTCTTATTTAATCCTGTTCCTGTTCCTGTTCTCGTTAGATTATTTGGGAATTGGTGAGCGTAGCTTGTAGGCAGTAGAGCCCCCTAATATTTTAAATAATTGTAGCTTGGTGTTGTCGAAAATTTATTATTAGTTTTTGCATACTTTATCATTCCAGATATATAGACTTGTATAGGAAAAGATAATCGACACCACACAATTTATTATAAAACATCTACTCATTTAAATTTCATAATTGTGAAATAATTATTTAAAAGTAAATTAATGATTATCAAATTTAATTTTTTAATGGATATTTTAAAGTAATTATTAAAGTCAATAATGGATATTTTAGTAAGTACCTTTTTTCTTTCTTTCTTTCTTTCTTTTTTTTTCTTTTTTTTTTTTTTTTTTTTTACTCAATCAGCTAAGTATTGGTGCAAGGGGGGGGGGGGGGGGTAAGTATCTGTGCCCAGGGCACCAAAATTTGTAAATCGGTCCCTGATCATCGCACTTATAACTACAAACTGGTGGAATATTCGTGTACATTAGTATCTGCTGCACATTTGAAGGTATGGTTTTTGAAGTTATCACCATTAATTAGTTAGTTATGACAATTTTAAAAAGTACTGTTTGGCCATTCCACGACTTGTATTCACCATAGAGAATACATTGCAAAAACAATATAGTTATTATGCTTTTTAAAATATATTAAAACACCATATTAACAAAAAACTAATACTTAATTCAGTTACTTTGAACTTTTTACTTTCGTTACGTACCTGTTTTATGTACTTATGACATATATAAGGGCTTTAAATAATTTTTTCAAAAAGTATTGTTTTTGCACTTTCGATTTAATTCGATCACCCATATGATAACATGGGGAATGGTGAATTGTTTACAATTTTACTTAAAGCTTAAAAGATATTAATCCTCTATTTTTATGACATACTTTTATGATATTCTAATGATTTAATTCTTCATCTTTGCCCCGCCACCCTCCATGTTGTCCTACGATGTTTTTTAGTATTTTTAAAAAATAGTTAGAAAAGTTTTTTTTTTTTTTTTTTTTTTTTTTTTTGTTCTGTCAGTTTTCAAATTTTCCAGTGAAATACATTATGAGTGACCTTTTTTCATAAATTCTTTAAAAATATAAAGTATTATTTTAACTCTTAGTGTTTTATACCTAGGGATTACAATCCCGCTTTAATTTTAATCCCGAAAAACCCGGGATGTATGCTGGCAAATCAAGGGATTTTCGAAATTGTCTTTTTTTTTTTTTTTAATGGAACAGTATTTAGCTGAAATTAAAAAATATATATGTATAAGCTAGAGGTCTGCACGGGCCGGAATTTCCAGGCCCGGGCCCGGCCCGGCCCGAAAGAAAGCTATTTTGGCCCGGCCCGGTGTAAAAATTGAAAGTTCGGCCCGAGCCCGGCCCGGCCCGTTTACATTTTTACCGTTCTCGGCCCGGCCCGGCCCGTACAAAAATGAGTAAAAACAGGCCCGGCCCGGCCCGACTAAATTTCTACAAAAAATTCCGTTTTTTCTCGACATACAATTAAGATTCTTTTAATGAATACTATATGCATATTTATGGGAACATTTTACAGTATATTTTAAATTACTATGTGTTCGCAAAATAGAAAACACACAATAGTAAACATTAACGATTACTTACAGTGTTTTAGTCAACGTCTCTACAGACGTTTCAAAATTTAAATAAGAGTTTATTAAAAGATTATTGTAGTTTAGAATAAAGGGTTAAAAATCATGATAACTTTTGAAGCTTATAATAAAAAGTAGATTTGTGAAATTATTTCTGTCATTTTTAAGGCTTTTCTCAAATCCAAAGGAGCTACATTTTGATACATTTGTGAATTCATTTCTTTTCGGAAACGCATGAGATTGGCAGGTATTCTTATTCAGAAATCATGTAAATGCCGTTTTTTTCTTAGATAAAAGTAATATATCTTTCAGAAAATACTGCCAAAGTTAGCGTTTTGAATCGAATTTCCGGAAGCGATAGCACAGGAAAGGAGAAAAACGTACAGTCACGTGACAAGAGTCTATGTTATCTCTGTACGTAATTTATGAAAAATGGAAACGCTATTCGATCCCAAATGCCTTCAATACTCAGGCCTGTCAATTTTATGCCTTTATAGTTAAAAATGAGTCAGAAAATGTGTCTGAAAGTTTCGCATTGTTGAGCAGTAAATATGAGAACCACCTTAAGGTACATTTCCAAAGATGCTGTTAACAGAAGTTCATTATCGCTATTAATACTTTTACAAAACATAATGCCTGTCCTACACATCCTGAGAACGATTAAGACCAGTTCCGTCCCGGCACAAGTCTGCCGAAAAAATAAAACCCGGGATCAGGCATCATGTAACTGTACGATGCCGATCTCTACGATGGACATGTTACATTTCTGTATTGATGTTGTTAAACTCGCATCGGCTCGTAACGCACATTTATACTTCTCGAAAAAGTCATATTCATTGGAAATGGCCTCGTATTTTATCTGCTACTCTGAAATTCTTATATCGGGCCGATAGGCCCGATTAATTTTTTTTATCGGCCCTGCAGGCCCGTTCAATTTTTTTGCCGGCCCGGCCCGGCCCGTTGAAAAAATTGTCCTAATTCTGCCGGCCCGGCCCGGCCCGTTTGAAAATTCTTCTCCATTCCGCCGGGTACGGGCCTCGGGCCAAGCCCGGGCCCGTGCAGACCTCTAGTATAAGCTTTCGCTTTTGGAAAAACACCCAATTGATTTTTATGAAAATCATGTCATTGAAAAAGAATATATACCTCAATTATTTTTTACATATATTTCTAACCGAATAAATCTTAAGGTGGAAATCTTTTGACTTGGAAACAGATCTAACCGCACAGCTGTTAGTTAGGATAAAGGAAGTCATTTATTTATTTTGATTTCGCCGAGTGTGTAAGAAAATATCTTTCACTACGAAAGTAATTTTCGAATTAGAATATACTGATAAGCGTTTCATTTGTGTATCTTAGTCATTATTATGTGCTAACTTTTTTTTTTTTTTGTTTCACGCGTTTATATTTGCTTTGTTTTAAAGATGTTTAATGAAAAGTATTTTGTAGTTGATAGGAAAGATAATGATACATCTTCAGTACGGTACTACTATTTAACGACAAAAGATTGAAAAAGTGCTAAATTCAAAAGATGAAAATGTACCGCAGTGTTTAAAACATTAGGTGGGTCGACTAAGAGGTTGTATACACATTTATCTAAGAAAGATTGTACTAAAGTTCAGAAAGAACTTAATACAATATCTCTTCCTTTCTCAAGTCAAGATTGCATAGAAGGTACGTTGCTTTCTAAAAAGCGGAAAATAGAAATCATAATTTCGAAAAAAAAAAAACAAAAAAAAAAACAGATTAGTTAAGAAACAGTCAAGTATTCAAACTAATCTTTTTTTTTTTTTCCCTCGTAGTATGTAATAACTTTTTATATTACGCAACGTTTTCGAGTTTTAATAACTATCTCTATTTAGAAATTTAAAGTATAAATCTATGTAATTTTTTATTGTTGTAATGTGTGTGCGTTAAGTTCTTTTATTTCAAGAAAAAATAAGCTTCATGTCAGGGAAAATCTTGCGTTTGCGATATCCTAGAATTGTAATCTTTAATTGCGTAGTTTAGTTAGTGATACTAATTATTTTTTAATATTGTAAATATTAAGCCATTCAAAAATTTGTTTAACAGGAAATAAAAGAAATTATCTAGAAGGTGGAACATATAATTTCATGTCTTTTGTTTCATTGTCAAACATCAACGGCATTTTTATTTTTATTTTCAATTGTAGTAATTTATCCTATACATACTTTTTTTATTATTAATTAAAGTCTTAAATTCTTAACTTGGTATATTTTCATAGGCAAGTTAGACTGTATTTTTGCTTTAATTATCTATCTATAAGATTATGATATTTAGCTATTGTAAAAATTGGTGATATTAGAGAAGTTCTAATTTTCGTAATACCGGGATTGAATCTAAGCAATCCCGGAATTGGAAATTAGTCTCGGGATTGTAATCCCTACTTATATCTTTTGGAAATTTAAATTCTATATTTTGATCCGGTAAAAGTTTTATATTTTTATGACAATTGCTAGTATTTTTAACTTAAATGTACTTTTTATAAATTTTTAATTTTGAAAGAAGGATTGCTAGATTGATTGCATTAAATGCTTTAATATCTATAAATTAATAGTGTAGAATCGAGTTTCATTATGGAGTTTCCATTATCTAAAACACTAAAAGTATTAAATGTAGATTTTTATAATGGATTGATTTGACTTTCAAGAGAAATTTCTTCTGATTTTTCAAACTTAAACTTATAATTGATATTAATGATACGAATTATGGGTAACTATGCATCCCGGAATGTCCTTAGATGTCGCATAGTATCAGACACCGCTCAAAATATAACCTAATAGCATTTTAGAGCAGGGCACTATGGGTAAACTGTGGGTAGAAGGTAATTGGATATATTTTAATATCGGAAATTTTTAATGGTAACTATTTCAACATCTGTTTTAACTCTTTTGGGAATGTTTGATGCCAGACGTCATATAAATTTTAACCCTCTGTTTCAATTCTTCAAAAGTACAAGTTTTACTATGTTGTATTGTCATGCAGGTGATATAACTTCAAACTTTGTTAATACTGGAGTTTTGAAATACCATTTATTAAATATCATCTAGTTAACCCTTTAATAGGCTTTTTAGATGAATTAACCTTCAGAAATGTTTTATTTAGATTTTGAAAATTATTTTTCTCTCTGTACCAGTTATTTCCAATAATAATTTTCTAAAGTCACATTTTTAACTTAAATATTGCTCAGAAAGGGCTATCAGAGTATGTGTGATTTTTTTTTTTTTTTTTTTTGGGGGGGGGGGGGGCGGGGGGATCGATGGTGTAGTCCATTTTGCCCTAGCTATCTCGGAGGAGGGGGGGGGGGTAATTAAAACTTTATCTCAGTGGGTGATGTGACATATCGTATATAGGTCTTGTCATAGGCTCCCATTTTGAAATCTAAAATATTCTTCATTTGTTTGCTTCCAGATGCATTTTTAAGTTTTTTTCATTCCTCCTTCTAATACCATCGTGTAATATCTCAAATGAAAGGTCTTGATCTGGACTGTTTGTTCCTATACTTTACTTCCAAATAACTTTCATTACTTGACTGTATAGGGTGCTTTTAACTCATTTTTTCATCATATACCTTGAGTAAGATATCCATTGTTAGGTCAAGACCTGTACTATCTATTTTTAGATTCTACCCTAAATTTCGGTTAAATTTACGCCTATAGGGTGCGCTTTTCAGCTTTATAGCCATTTTTTGTACTTTTTACATATTAACTTTATGACGTTATTGCATTAAATCATTTCCTGATAGAGATCTCATGAAAGTTGTCTTTGCTCCCCTCCCCTCCGGATCGCCTCCCCATATCTTTTTTAAAAAGATATGAACGTAAAAAGAAATGTAATAAAATCCCTAATTATGATGTACTGTAAAACAAAAATTTGTTATAAGTGATATTAAATGCGGTCCATACTTTTCAAAATCTAGCTTTATATATATATATATATACCGGGTGTCCCAAAAAGGACTGACTGATTTTAAAATTCAATAATTTGCAAACGGTGACAGATATTAAAAAAATTCTTGCAGGAGGGTTATGCATAAGGTCAAAAGTTTTATTACAGTGATTTTCAATTTTAGTTCGATTTACAAACAATAGATGGCGCTGTAAACAATAGTCGCTAAATTCAGGCTCGATTTTTGGTACTTCGTGGCCCGGATAATACATTTCCATCTCCTTTTTCTGCATGGAACAAGATAAAGGACCAAAAATAGAGCCTGCATTTAGCGACTATTGCTCACAGCGCCATCTATTGTTTGTAAATCGAACTAAAATTGAAAATCACTGTAATAAAACTTTTGACCTTATGCATAACCCTCTTGCAAGAATTTTTTTAATATCTGTCACCGTTTGCAAGTTATTGAATTTTAAAATCAGTCAGTCCTTTTTGGGACACCCGGTATATATATATATACTAAAAAATTTACTTAATCTGATATTTTATTTAATGAATGAAATCCGATTTCAATTGACTTACCTCAGAATTAATATTTAATTATTAATTTTTTCTTAGCAACAATTGGAATGAAACATCTGTTTAGTACTGGTTAAATTTAATCCAGTGTCTATTCACAGACTTTTCTTGTACATACGGAAAAATCCTGGCAGCAAAAGTTGCCAGAAAATATTTGTATGTACAAATGTTTCTTGTACAAACAAACAAATTCTGTGTGTACAGATGTTTCTTGTGCAAACAAAAAAATTCTGTATGTACTCAAGTTTTCTGTATCTACAGAAAAATTCTGGCAGCAAAAGTTGCCAGAAAGTTTCTGCATGTACCAGACATTTCTGTATATACAGAAAAAAATTATATGTACAGATATTTCTGGTACATACTGAACTTTTCTGGAAACTTTTGCTGCCAGAATTTTTCTGTTATTTTACTAGATTAATTTTTACAGTGTATAGTCAGTCCTCGAGACTTGATGTTTCATTTTTTTTTCTTAATTTTAAGCTTTTTTTAGAAGATGTTAGTTTTAAAGCATTTAATTTTTTAGTGACTGCTTGACACATTTTTTGAAGAGTGAAAGTTTAAAATTTACCGAATAGTGTTGAAATTACACAGTGGTAGACTTTTCTTCACGAAGAGGAGTTCGATACTGCTTGCTACCTCTTGAATTTATTATAGTGTCTGTAAACCATAATAAATAGACTAGATTCTCCAACTGAGAAATTCGAAACTTGGATTTAAAGTCCTGCAACAAAAGTCATTCCTTGATGGGCAGCTTTGCTCTTTTCTCAAAATCACGTCATAAGCTAAACACTGCTTCTTCTTTTTTTTTTTTTTTATGTTATTGTTTTTTTCTCTACAAATTTTGAAGATGGTAAGGTTGCTTAACACTAGGCTTAAAAATGATAAAACCACTCAAATTTGCGAATTTTAAAATACATACAAGCCATCGGCGCACATGTGAGTGATTTCCGAGAGGGTCTCAGAAAAATCATAACCTATTTCAAGACTCTCAAACATTTTAGTAAAAGTGCAAGCTAAAATACAGTCGATCCCTGTTTGTCTTGAAATCCTTTACACGTCGAATTTTATGTATTTCCCTGAATCCATAGAATATTATAGAATTCAATAAAGCTGTCTTAAGTGATGGTGAAAATGCAGCTACTGAGAGATTACTTAGATTAACTTTCTCAGCACAGTGTTTGTTTTTCTATAAATCCTATATGCTAGCTTTTGCCTACAGGTTCTCAATGTTTAAAAATTAAAATAGTTTGTTTCATAGTTTTAACATTTAAAACAAATATTTTTGATAATATAGATGAACTAAAATTGCTCTGGAGTCTCATTATGATCCATAAATCTTGATTCAAGTGATATAATTAAGTCAGGAATAATGAAAATTGGCTATGTAATAATCAGGTAAGGTGCAGTCGTAGGAAAAAAAAAAAAAAAAAAAGTAAACACTCCCTACTAACTCTGCAACAAATTAATTGTAGTAGAAAGTTACTAGTATCAAACTATTGGAAATAAAGTCTACTTTTAAATAATGTATATGAAATTTGTTTAGAGGGTCTTCTACATATAAAAACGAAGATCAAACTTTGTCTTTTTCAATAGCAATACCCAAATTTGACACCATAAATAGGTTCTACACCCTTCAATTAGCCTAAATCTAAATTTTCATGAAATTTGTACGATTAGTTTCCGAGAGGTTAATTATTTTAAAATGAGCCTATTTTAGGGGCTGTATCCAAATTGAAGTTCGGTACTCGATTGTTGAAATGCTACAGAATGACTGTGTCGCTCTATTACTATTAATGTATTATTTCTTGTCAATATGACCATTTCACTCGTATAATATGTTTCGACTATTGCCATCCCAAATGTTTCATTAAAATGAGTAAAATATATTTTTCTCAACTTATGCTTTTCGGGACATCATAGACGGCCTCTTAAACCGTCATTTTGACGTTTTTTTGCTCATAATTCGAAAACTACTTGGAAGAAAAATTTGAAATTGAGAACTTACATAAAGCAGGACATAATAAACATAAATCTATCAAAAAAAAAAAAAAAAAAAAAAATGTAGATTGCAATTCATATTTTTTTCGAATATTAATTTCATAATTCATAAATTTTTTTTCCAGCAATAACTGCTGGAAGTGCGTTTAAATTTAACTATTTTTTTCCATTTTACTTGTTGTATATAAATTCTATACTTCATACATACAGGGCTTCACAAAATAATTCACGTATCATTCTCCTTATTAGCGTAAATTGCCGAAGGGGAATTTTCAACTGCGGTATGTATTTCCTAACTGAACTCAATTTTTGCATGCATGTAGTTAATAGATACAAACCTATATACCATATACAGGGCTGCTCAAAGAATTCGGATAATTTTCCAGTTGTAAATGGGAACAGCTGAAATTTGGTTTCCTTTCATAATCTATGCTTGACGCTTGATTTTTTCTTTCTTGTTTAAAATAAAAAAGTTTGATGGTTGTAATCGACCACCAATAGCTTTAAAAACCTTCAAAAGAGGTCATTTACTGAAGCTTTTAAATGGATAAAATTTTGGCTATAAAATGTGAGAGTGGTTTAGAGTGATGCTGAAGCACCCCCTGCCCCGCCATTCTTATGAGTGCACTAGATTTAAAAACGTGTTTTTAATGACAAGTTGAGAGATATTTCTGATGGATGTGTTTGTATCCAACGTTACAATACAGACATTTTTCTCTGAAGAGGAAGGGTGGTGGTGGTCGGGGTGGGGGGGGGGGGGGTACACATTCATACTGTTAATAAATAGAAAAGTTTGAAAATTTCAGGGTTGCATTTTTGCCCCGGACCACTCCATTAATATCTATTTTAAAAACCGGGTTTTATTTATTTTATTTTATTATTTATTTATTTATTTATTGCTTTAATCTGCGTCTCACTTTAAGAATAAGTATGGGGTACGAAAGAAGAAAATCTGTTTTGCTAGTGGTCCTTTATCACACAGTTTACCAAATTTGCTGTCAAAATTTTTTTTGAGAACCTCTTCCCTTCCTGGAGGCTAAAATTTGAGTAAATAAAACACCGCAACTTATTATCGCTCGTTGGCGCATACGGGGCGCGTACTTTGCCATCCCAGTTCAAGCACCCAATGATCGCGCGAGCGGAAACCGGAGGCTCTTTCAAGTGAAAGCTTCTCCTTTCTTTTCACATATGTCCTTCATAGTTCACTTCCTCGGCCGTATTCTCTCTCTCGCTTTCATTTAGTTTTATTTGCTCATTTGCTTTGCTTTTTCTTTTTTCTTTTTATTGCTCTCGGGCTACCGCTCGAAATTTTTTCGCTCGCCAGTTGTTCAATCTTTTTCCAAAACATTCGGTAGTCGACCGAGGAATGAATTAAGTTATTTTTTGTCAGTATATGTTTTACTTGGAAGGCTTGATGGATAGATGATGCCTATATCTTAGCAGGATGGTAAGTCGTTAATCTCTGTTTTTTTTATTTAAATTTTATTTTCCTTAAAGAATTCCGTAAAAGAAAGGAAGCATTGAATTTAGCTTTAATGCCAGCTCGAAGCCGGCCTTTTCTTTAAAGGAGCCTGAGTACAAAAATGTTTGGACCCTAAATTATTTTCAAAGGAAAAAATAAACATATCTATTCTCATTACATTAGAATAAGTAGGGGAAAGTGGTAATGAATGGGCCATGGGGATGAATGGGGCATTAACAAAATATGAAAAAGTATTTGCATAAAATTATTTTAGATGCCACCAATAGATGGAACTATTTGTTCTACCAAACTCATCAAATTTTCCATTGTTTAGGAGAAGCCATTTTCCCTCTGGAGTAGGATGGTCAAGAATCTGATTGAAAATTAAAATTTTTCCCTTTTCAATAAAATAAGCTAAAAAGTATCTATTATTTCATTGCAGATATGTGTATTAGCAAGTCTTTGCATATATGTAAACTAATTTTAGGATGTATTTAGATGTTATTTGAATTTAATGTACTAAAAAAAACCTGAATATATTCCAGAAGTATAGGTGGGGCTAAATGGGCCACTTTATCATGGTCATGGATGGGCCACCTTTGTCCTGATCATGAAAATATGGTCTTTCATTCTTTTTTTCTGATTTTCTCTTTAATATGAAACATAACTGGCTGTCATGGATTTAGATTAAATTACTGTCTAGTTAGAGGTTTATAGTGATGTCTAAAAAATAATTTGTACATTTTCACCCTAAGAAATATTAGTTATTTATCAGAAACGTAAGTTAAATTGTATAAATGATTAAGGTGAACTGTCCAGTTGTTGAACACACCTACCAGTATTTTCCCATTTGATATAAAACTAGAATAATTGTTTATATTCTGAATCTGATGGGTAGAATAAATAATACCAGACTAAATAGCCAATTAATAGGCAGTTCACCTGAATGAAATTTTACCACTTGAAATTTAATTTTAATTAAAGTTTTTCCTTTAGATGAACCGTGTTTTTAAGCCAAAGACATAAATTTCGTTAAATCATAATGTGTATTATCTATTTTTTTAGGCATATTTTATGTTCTTTCTTTCTTATAATCTCTTTATTTTGTCATTTTTCTGCTACAATTATGTGATTTAATAATATCACTTTTGATGGTTATAAATTTTGATAAGCATTGTGTATTACTTACTATTTCAGTATGCTTTTGATCATATCACATCAAGTGCTATTCATTTTGTCATATTTGGTGAATAAAAGATTAATTCCACATTTTTTCATTGAATTCATTTAGTGGCCCATTCATTACCTTCAATGGCCCATTCAGCCCCTTGGTTGGGGATGAATGGGCCAAATTTCTTAATTTTTGTTTTCTATTATCATTCATTATAGATATTTTATAATCCAATTTTTATGACTTTTTTATATAACCAAATAAGTAAAGTAACTGATGAGCGAATTCTGAGCCAAAAAAAATTAATTAGAAAAAATTAAAAAATCAAAAATTGGCCCATTCATTACCACTCTCCCCTATTCAGAATAAAACTCTAAATAATAATTTCACCATAAAATGAATTTCCAATTTTAACGTGAGACTAGTGGTAAAAAAATAATAGTAAATGAAACAATTATTAAGTAATAGCTAATTTTCTTTCATTTGAGGAATACTTTGGGGAGGGGGGGGGGGCTTGTTTGGTTTCTACATTATATATTTTCTTTACATATAACCTTTTTTATGTATTTTTTTATATACATTGTTTTTTCTATCTTACCTTCTAAATTAAAAGCAATGCAGTTTTTGTAAATTGCCCTCTAAATTGAATGCAATATAGTTATTCTATTCTACCTTCTTAATTAAAAGTAATATAACTTTACAGTTCTTTTCATCACTGCCAAACATACCTACACTGATTATAAATGTAGAAAGCAGTTTCTGTATTGTGACTATCAAAACTCGTTACTATTTTCAAGCCTTTCTGGAATGTTAAGTTGATATTTCAACTTTTCATTTAATTTTCATTTGACTTTTTATTCCCACTGTTTTCTTTCTAATAATAAATTTAATAACTAAGTTGTTTTCCTATAATTTTTGGGATTCTGTTTGTGTATTTTGTGACTAAAACGGCAAGAAGTCCTCTTTTGATAACAGTTATTAAAAAGGGAAAAGAAAAAAAGAGAAAAGAACGAAATGTTGATTTAAAAAAAATAATCGCATATACCAATACTCTTATCTTGCAGGCCTAAAACTGTGTATTATATTGAACATGCTTTAATGGATCAACTTTTAAATGAAATTTTAAGAATCTTTTGTGCCAATTTTTTTATTTGTCATCGTATGTAATAAATTTGTGAATGACATATGAAAAAAATAAATTCAATATAAACAAAAACAATACTTAAAAAATCAAGAAAATTAAATTCAGTACGTACTTGTTCAGTTAATATTTTGAGGAAAAGGAAACTGTAAGAATATATATATATATTTAATTATTAATTTGAAAAATGTAAAATGTTATAGGAAATTGTCATTTTTGAAATGCTATCAAAGCTCTATCAATGCTTTGTTACAAAGCTAATAAAACAATTAAAAACTCCTCAAAAAATTATTTTTTTTTAAAAAAAAGATTAAATGCTAATACATATTTATATTTTTCCATATCCAAATCACTATCAAACTTCTAATAAAATATTTTGTCGATATTTAAATAAGCAATGTTAACATTTAATTTTAACATTTTATTATTTTTATTGTAATTTGTGAATTAACCATGAAGTTATCCGTTGATAATTGCGTTTATTTCTCCGAAATATGTGAAAGTAGTAATACTTCCTCTAAATAATCAAATCCATTTTTCATGATCTGATTTTCATAAGCCAACAACGAAGTTCTACTCTATTTTCATTTATGAATCATAACATTCCTAACTGGTGGCTGTGCATAAAACTGCTCTCTAAAAAGTAAATAAATAAATACACCGCGTCCCATTTATGCTAGCACGTCTGTTCGGAGAAACCTGTTCTGGTTTATTAGGGTCTTTTTTGCGATTCGTCACCTGTTGTTTTCCAACTGTGTATAAAATCTGTGCTTTTGTTTTTTTTTTTCGGTTGAAAATAAAAAATGGAATACAGCCAGGTTGACTGAGGCGTTTATAAAAATACATAAAACATTTTGTTCCGAGTTGTTGTGAGGTTAAACAAAAGTACCATTGTCATATTTTTGTTCATTATTTAAGGTATCTGTATGCTTTTAAAACGTCAATTTCTATTATAATTTCAATTCAAAAACTTATTGTTTTAGAAAAAAAAAGAGGGTAAACTTTATGATCTTTGAGTTTTTTTTTAACATTTGTATTCCTTACAAACTTTTTAAAAAAAGTGTTTTTCGTTATAACTCAATAAATAATCGTTCAATTACTACAAAATTTGTAAATTATGTTTTAAACATATGTTCAAAGGAAGTAGACTATGCTGATTTATTGAAAAGTTTATGTTAAGTTTTTTTTTTTTATTGTCTTTTTATACCTATAACTTTTAAAATATTCATACTACAGGTATCCCTCGACTTACGTAATACTCGACTTACGTAAATTCGCACTTAAAGAAATTTCGAAAATTACATTTATGAACATTCTAGCGCATTTGATATGCATTTGCATACTTTTGATAATTGTTTTATGAATAAAATATGCAGTCAAAAACCACAACAATAATATAGTTTTATATATTAGATATAGTTATATTGGAATAATATATACAATCAAATCTTTAACAAAACAAATACAAATCTGATTAAAATGAGCCAAAAGAAAAACCTCTTTTTAACCGTTACAATTTTGTTAGCTGAATTCAAACCATAACGAAACATAATTTTAAAGTTTCGGTGAAGAGGAACGAGTGTATTTTTTCTTCCAGCTTCAGAGCCGTTCGCTTGATGTAGATTCAAAATTGATATAAACGAATTCGTCAATGTTAAATTTATAAATCCCGTATTCCTGAAGATACTTTTTATTTGAAATGTGTTCATTTAGTTTGTTTTTATATTTTTTCATACTTTTATAGTTTATATCCAAGTAAATACTGCTGCATGCTACTTTTTGTATAAAATAATACTGTGTAAATAATGTATATATATTATATATATATATATATATATATATAATAAATATTGCAGTTTCTGGCGAAATTTTACCTAAGGAATTTACAAATTCGACTTACGCAAAAGTTTACGGAACGCATTACTTACGTAAGTCGGAGGATGCCTGTATTGCCATAAAAATAGTCTAGCTCCTGTATAACATTATTACTGTAAAGTACCGAAAGTAAGCCCCCCTTTAGCAAACAGGAAATTCTGATGATTTTAAGGGGGGGGGGCTTTTAATTGGAACTTTTGTGAAAAGGATAGGGTAATTAGAAGGGGGGGGGGTATATTCGGAATTTATGAAATTTCGCAAGATTTTTACAATTTGCAAAATAAAATCAGATCAAATTAACTTTTGTTGGTTTTAAAATTCCCTTCCATAGAAGCTAAGTACTTTCCATTAATAAAAATAATAAATCAATGAAACAAATTTACACAAAATAACTAAATTAGATATCAAAGAAATATGAACAAAAATTATAAAACTTAAACTCAATATAAATATCTATTAAATCTTAGTACATAAAAATCAGGAAAGCATTAACAGTATCCTTCTAAAGGAACATCCCTAAATGGTACTTTTTCAAAAAAGGAAGAATTCACATATATGAGAAAGTTCTTATATACGGAGGCAGGGAGCTTATTTTCGGTACCTTTACAGTATATTTATTATGGAATTCATAAAATTTATTTATTTTTATTAGTTTTAAATTTAAATAGTTTTAAGAAGGTAACAATTACTTATTTGTATGTTTATGCCACATTTTAATTAACAATTTTAAACTTGAAATTTAAAAAAAAATTCAAAAAATTAGTTAAATTTTATTAGTTTTAGAAAAAATAACAATTTCTCGGTTAATTTTGCACTAACTTTTTAAATACGAGAAAAAAAAAATTAAATTACTTATTTGTATGTTTAAAATTGCTAATTATAAAAAATGTGACATGAACTTAAAAAAATTAGTTTCGAAAGCATATACTGATACCTGTTACGTTAATGTACTAAAAATGAGACTAAGTTGTCTTTTAGAATTTTTACTGTAACATTATTTATTTTCATTTTGTCTGAAATGTGAGACAGCTTATTTATAGACTAGGCTTTTTATATTGTCCATCTAACTAGGCATGACTATATAGTGGAGTGTATGTGGTAGTATATGCTGTATAACTTTTGTTTTTTTCCTTTTTTACTATGTGGGTACTCCCTGTTTCTCAAGTATAATTACAGTAGAGCGCCGATTATCCGAACAAGTCGGGACCGACCCTAGTTCGGATAAGTAAAAGTTCGGATAAATGGACACACAATTTAAGGGATGTTCCTGACTTTACTAAAACCTTCATACTTTATCCAGGCTTAGGACTGACAGCACCAGTTAGTGCTGGCGTGTTCAAAAACTTTTACTTTATTATCATTTAAATTTTTTTTTTCCCTTTTAATCATTTTCTGGACTCTAAAGATTATAAATTTAAGCAAAAAAGCTTTCGATTGTTGCTTGCTTCAAAGAAAACGTTCTTTCCAATGCTGCCATATCTCGAATTCTTCTTAAATACGTTAGTTTGATAAGATCAGAGTTCTTCTGCCGTTCGAGCCATTTCATAGCTGTTTTCAAACATTTAAAGGCTTCGTTATGTGATGGACATGGCTCCTTTTCAGAGCATTCGTTTTCATTTCTTCAATATATTTTTCATCTTGAATCTCATCCACGATCTCATCATCATTAAAAAAAATTTTTGAGAGAAATAGGCTGCTCGGATAAATGGCAGTTCGGTTTTTAAAAATTTTTTTGAGAGAAATAGGCTGTTCGGATAATTGGAAGTTCGGTTAATTGGTGTTCCGATAATCGACGCTCTACTGTACGCATAAAATTTACTAGCTAATCATTCTAGAAATTTCTACATTAATAATTTTAAACTACAAACAAAAATATTTTATTTCAGACATTTGCATTTCCACGGGTCCAAAAAACAGTCTTACTAACAGGGAAACCTTAATATACTCATTTAATAAAAAGTGTCTGTTGAATGAAAAGCAGCAAACCGTATTTAATAATTAATAACATTGAATATATTATTATAAAGAAATATGTTAATTACAAAGAAATATGTATTTATTTATAAAGAAAAAAAAAAAGAAAGTCAGAAACGGAAAACTGGGCTTAAAATGTTATTCATCAAAATCAGATATATAGGTGAAAAATATTACTAATGACCACCAATTGTGATAATATATGTGTCACTGTTCCCCGCCCCCATAAAAATATACCGTATTTTATGGAAGAAACGCCGCACCCGTCGTAAACGCCACACTCCCCCAAATTGGCCTGAATAAGCTTAAAAATATCGTAATCGCCGCATCTGTTGTAAACGCCGCATCCATCGGAACGCTACTTTTGTGGACAGCGTCACATTGACCTAACTTTAATCAAAGTTTTCTTAGCAGTGTAGGAATCCTCGTTTTTAATATCTTAAGATGTCTGAAGTTTTATTTAAAATATTTAAATCCGATTTAAAATATTTTTATGAATTTTTAAATTAAAGAAACTCAGTTGGTATTTAAAAAAAAAATCGTAAACGCCTCACATTGCGTAAATGCCGCACTTGGAAAAAAAAATTAACTTTTAAACTCGTAAACGCCGCGGCGTTTCTTCCATAAAATACGGTACTAGGGATATTTTTTGAGCAGGAGGGGGGGGGGGGGGCTAAATTTAATTTTGCTGGACCGTTAATTTCACAGTTTTGCATAATATAAATTATCCAGGCCCGTAGCACATCGCACATAATTTATTTTGAAGCGTCCGAAGAACGAAACTCTCGACGAAACTGTTGTAAGAGGAATTTAATTTGTTGAAATTATGTGTTAATGTAATTGCGGAAACTTGCAGTTTAGCGGCAGAGAAATAGAATCAACATTTCAAGCAATTCTCGGACAAATATGCTCTAAATATGGCGAATTGCTATTTTGCAAAATACATTTTAAATGCCTCCAATGCAAAGAATGTATCTTCACTTCGACGATAAATTTCAAATTTCTCCACTTCACTATCTGTATCTGTGCTCACCAATGCACTAAGGAACAGCAAGAAGCTGCCCATCTTCAACAAAATACAATGTATACAATCCATATTTTATGTCTTTTGAACGATGCTTACTTGTTTAAAATTACTTTTTTCATAGCTAAATAATTTCTTGGTATTTGTTTTAGTATGACATAATTTCCACTGAATCTCTGCGAAATAAACATTTTGAAACATTTATTTATTTATTTATTTACGTATATGTCCCGCTTTTCTGCTTAAAATGTTAAAATATTAATAAATTAATATAAATAATTATTTACTAAAATAGATATCTGACAAATTTTCTAACAGAACTTTAAAAATTAATTTGTAGCTGAATAAAGAGATTAAAAAAAAAGTTTCTGAATAACAACGTTATAGAAATGTTTTGCATGAGGATATAGAAAGTTAGAAAGAATGAAGATAATATATAGGCGAACCCGGTTATAACTACAGTCCTGCGCTGGTCGGGTTGTAGATTTATTTTTTTTAGAAATTCGGGAGGAAGAAAAGTGAATATTAACTTTTTTTTGTACAGGCAAAGTTGATATAATTGTCGGGGAATGTATAGATTGGATGATCTAGTGGTATATGTCATACATTTTATCATCTATATTATATATTGCTCTATGATATATACAATTTAAGAATAAATTTTGTCAGTCCAGTATTGCATTATACGTTGGGCTCCACCAAATGCTTTGTCAGGACCCCGCGCGACGTTGCGCCGGTTGGCTCCGAGTGTATCTCGAATTGTGTACGATTTTATGTATTTGGACAAAAATCTCTCCAAACGAAACCTAGAGTTGGAAGTTATATATATATATATATATAGATAGGGTGACCCCGCCAGTAGTTGATACATTTTTTTGAAATATTGCGTCATTTCAGGTGGAAGTGAGTTTTATACACAGGACTAGACATAATATTTTTGTTTGAATGCTAGTGCACCTGTTGTCACATGGTTGTCTGCTGTAAAAGAAGCCATTTTATGAAATTTTAGGTTGATTTCATAAGAAATACTACCTACAGCGCTTAGAATACCTAGTGTGGAAATATGCTATCCAAACAGTGCTAAAAATTTGTATCCCTTAAATGTGCGACGATACTACTAAAATCCCAAGTGTTGATCGCAGCGACATCTGCGGGATTTTCGTATTACTAGTATTACATTGTATAGACTAGCAATTTCTTGCAATTGTAGAAAATATCCTCCAGATGTCGCTGTGATCTGCATATTGCAGCAGTATCATTGCACATTTAAGGGATACAATATTTTAGCGCTTTTTTTAAGTATTACAGGGATAGCCGATTTCCACACAATATATTCTAGGCGCTTTAATACTACCTATTACAGTCGTTACCATAGTGCGACTTTTGAGAATTCCTTCATAATTTTTCCTTACATGACCCCAGGAACCCAAAACTACCATCACCTAAAAAGTTTATGTATATATATATATATATATATATATATGTTTGTGCTAAATTTTGTCCGCACGATAGAAGTCTCAATTATGCGCGGATAACCTTCAAACTCACCAAAAACAGTGAGATGGCTAATATCTCGGCGGGGGCTGCAAATGGGCAAAAGGAAGTGGAAATAGGGAGGGGTTTTCTGAACATAGAAAAAAACCCTTAGCCTTTTTAATTATAATACATATCAAATCACTTTAAAGTTATAATTACTTCTAGAAAAAGGGTAAAAAATTTATGTATGACAAATTTTTGATAAAATTGAAAATGGGTTCAAGGAGTGAAAAAATAGGGTTTTAGAGAGAAAAAAATTCATAATTTCGTCAATTTTCAAGATATCAAATCCAATTAAATTTATTATAAATCTTCTTAATATTATCTACAACTTTTATATTGACAAGCTTTTGATAGGACCAACACTTACCGCAAAAAAATAAATAATTAAATAAATAAAAATAAAAACGAGAACAAAAAAAGTGGGGGTTGAAGAAGAAAATAAAATCACTATTTCGTCAATTCACAAGATATCAAATCCGCTTGAATTTATTAAATCTTAATAGTATTATCCACAACTTTTATATTGACAATTTTTTGCTAGACCAAATCTTACAGCAAATACAAATTAACAATACATAGCGGTTGAAGAAAAAAATTACATGATTCTGATGAAACCAGCTCTTACAGAAAATGAAATTAAAATCTCGTCAAAAGCAGCCAGATAAAATTGTTAAATTGAGTTTATCGCTAATCTTCATTTAGTTTTTTTTTTGTTGAGATTAGTATTTAACTTCGAAGTTTACATGCGCCTGTAGGCTGAGGCGGCAGGGATTTTTTTTTTTTTTTATTAAAAAGTGTAAACATTTAGTTTTTGGTTAGTAGAGACAATTATGGTAAGTTAAAATAATCCACTTCCATCTTGCTTATTAATATTTTTTATAAGAATTATTGTCAATGACAACCCAAGGATGATATTTTAAAGATTAATTTTTACATTTTCGATTGACTTCTTTCGCCTGATCAACCACTGGGAAAATGGCAATTAAAAAAAACTTTTTATTTATAATTTTGTTGGTATTTAATTTCAGCGGATTTTATTTGTGTCCATTATACGACATTCATTACCACGTTAAGCGCCACGTCAGTCACCGGTGACTGACACTGAACTTTCCGTTTAAAACGCGTCACTCACCGATCACTGACAGTCTAAAATATGATATAAAACTAAAAATATATATAGTGTTTTAAGTAATTACTGAAAATTTATTTAAAATTTACTTACCTTTTTATTTATTACAGGATTATACTTTCTTAAAAATTACTTAAAACATTGCAAATTTTTCAGCTTCAGTGTCAGTCACCGTGGCACTCAACGTGTTAAGGGTTGTAGCAAACGTGTTAGTTTACTTCTAAAATTAAAAGGAAGGAAATATAATAAAACCCCCGTAGCACTGACTTTATTTGATCAACTTCTGGCTGAGTCACCCTATATGTATTTATATATATGCATCGATATATATATATATATATACTAGAGGGCTCTGCCCCCTGCAAGCTACGCCCACCAATCCCCGTTCAGAGACCGCAGAATCTAAAAGCACGCTAATTTGATCGGTATTAAAAAGATTAGAGAAGATTGTATTATAAGGAAAAAAACCTATAGCGATCTCCCTGTAAACGGGTTTCCATTCAATTCCCTTTGATTGCGAAAATTTAAGGCCGAATCAGTTGCTGTTAAGACATCCAATGGTTGTTCTCGTGTTTGATTAAAGAAGACCAGTTAAACATTTGAGAGGAAGCTAAAATAAAATGAATTGAGTTTAAACAGAGTCTTTGTCTCCCGATATTTTTTAACGGCGTTATAAAACGATTGACATGATACAATTTGCTGCTTTAACCCCTTCAAGGACGGTGGTTCATTTTTGGACCACTTGATTTTAATTCTTAATTGCCATATTGGCATCAGAATATTGGAATGAAAAATTTCCTTTTATTAAGTAAGTGAACAAAAGCATTTTCGTATTTCGAAATTTGTTTGTAAATTCTGGTGCCATTCACTGATTTCAACATTTTACGAATAGAAAGCCCTACGAATACTTTGCCCCTAAAAGGGTTAAACGCATATTAATGTATTTATTATTTTAAAGTTTCCTTTCTCTTTTAATATTCACGTGTAAATACAATTTTCAAGACATAATTTTCAATATTTTCCTGTTTTTAATAGTCACGTGTAAATAAATTTTTAATCGTTAGGAAATAATTATTCTTTGCGCGGTTTTTAGAATGGAAAACAATTTCTATAATAATAGCCTAAGTCATGTGACTATTATCAACAGTTCCGGGCGGATCCCTTTGCTTTTTATATTCCAGGCGGCCATTTTGGTACTTTAATGTTAGCCAGCCACAGGCGATAAGTCGCCAAATATTATTCTATCGCCATCATTTCACTTATATTGTAATAGTCCTAAGTCACGTAACTGCCACAAACAATTACAACCCTTCGCTTTTCATAAGAAAGGCTTCCATTTTGATTAAAGAATCAATTATTTTTTCGAATAAAACTACAAAAAAGTTGCCATGATCGCAAATAGTTCTTGGTACTTTTATGTTAGCCGGGTGCAAATCTCGCCAATAGCTTTTTTTTAACTCGCCAATTAGCATTTTTTTATTTTTCGAGTGGTAAATTAAAACGGTTCCACTTGGTTATCCCATCGACCAAAAATCTATCGCCAGACTATAAGATTAAATGCCAATAATAGTTGATCGTAAATGTTGCATTCACTTGACTGTAAGGAAGTTACACATGTTTACGCCATGAAGTGATTTTTATTTTGACGTTTTATTTTTATTAATGTTATACTAATTTATTTGTTCTTCCGTTATTTAAAATAAAAATTACATCAATTTGTATAATTTGGCGATTTATGTAATTTTGCGAAATTGGTCGACAGGATAACTAAGTAGTACCATTAAGACACTGCTTTGAATTTGAAATTAAATGTCAAGATTTGTTGCTTTATTTAATCGAATTTGGCGTGATTTTTTTTTTTTTTTTTACGACAATTTGCCGAAAACCTCGTTTTCGAATACCAGTTACATATGTATTTTTAAATTATTTTTTATTATTTTTAAAATGAAATAACAATAAATAAAAAAATTAATAACTATAGAACAAAACAATTTGTAACATTTTTTTTAAATAAAAAGAAAATAAATGTAAATAAACATTTATTAATAAATAAGCAACAATAGCCGGGTTACCATGTCAAGCAAAATAACGCCATTTAGGTATCCCGGTGCCTATATGACACCTGCGACTAATATTTTTCTTTTCGTTCCGTTTTAAAAAAAAAAGAAAGAAGTGAAAGCCATTAATTTTAAACTTTTCAGTTTTAAATGAAAGTTTCGTATTAAATAAAATGATAATATAATACAAAAAAAAAAAAAAAAAAAAAAAAAAAAATAATAATAATATTTCGAAAACTAATTCGAATTTAAAAATTTTAATACCACTTTTGAGATCTGCGGATCAATACCGATTTTTGGTGTTAATTTCATCGCAAAGTATTCCATATTTTAGGAGAAATCGCCGCGAAACATAATCAGTTGTTTAATCAGTCGTTTTATAGAATCGTTTCATAAATTCGTTACATTTCAGTTGTTTCATATATCCGTTTCATAAATTCGTTTCATTAGGATTTTATATATATAGGGTAGACATATATGTATACAGGGTGATTCATAAAGATCTAAACAATGGACTATTTCCTTAAATATTGCCTCTAAACACATACTTCCACTTGCAAAGTTTCATAAAAAGGTGCAAAATTTGATGAGATAAGTTGACTCCATGGGGGTAGGGGGGGGGAGAAAATACGAAAACTAAATTTTTATACGGCCCCTGTAGGGTAAAATTTCCAATAAAGAAATTTTCCTTATTCATTCCTGAATTAAACACATAAAATTCCATCTTCATATCTGAAAAATTCAGAGATATGCCCGTTTAAATAATTCGTTAAGTTTTAAGGGATTAGACGAAAATTGAAATGAGCGTAATTCAAGAAACAATGTTACTTTGAGAGTTCCAGGAAACATGTAAAAAATATATTTATTGAGTTAGAATTTTGATTATTTTTTTTCTTTTTGGTGATGGTTAACAGTATAATGTGCAAACAAAATCAAATACTAAAATTTCTGAGAAAGTTTAAAAAAAAAAAAAAGTAAATGATTTTTTTTTTTTTTTTTTTAAGTGGAGTAATTTAAAACTGTTATAACTCGAAGCATTATTTGATGAATTTCATTTTTTTTTCCATTTAATTAAAGAGGAAAATATGGTTTAAATTTTGTTTCAGAATTTTTTTAAGTATTAATTTTTAAAATATTAAAAAGATAAATTTTAAAATGATGTAACTTATTTTTACAAAAATCCTATTTTCAAAACTAATTTTTTTTTCAAATTTGCCGTAACAAAATTGATGTAAAATAATAATAAAAAAAAGACATGTTCCAAGTTTGCACTTTTTTTCTTTAACAATTCTTGATTTATAATAATTTAAAGAGGAAAAATGATGAAAAAAATCTATCATGCAAAAAACCGCATTTAAAGTTTTAAACAAAGATTGGCTTCTTATAAAATGTTTAAATGCTTTTTAAAAAATTGCAGGTGATTAAATAACTCTTTCCTGTAGCTTAATCTTCCGATGCAGTTTAACTTTTGTCCTTTCCACCTTCTTTCTGTAGTATTATTTAAATATCCGTCAGTTGATTTAAAACAAGGCTTTTTCTAACATTCCGATTAAGATTTTTTTTTTTTTTTTTGTTTGTTTGTTTGTTTATCCCTCACAACTCAGGTTTTATATCGTTCCGGCGATGCCGTTAAAAAAGTCTGTCTTCTAGGGCCGGGCCTAACGTATTTTTACATACGGAACTGGGACTGGCTTCCTTCTTCCTAGATCTGCACTGGGCGAAATTTTCAGTCCCGGTCTCGACCCAACCCGTATTAAAATCATTGTCTCTGACTGACCTGATCCGTGCAAAAATCAGTAAACTTTTGCTCAGCCCAAAAATTTTTACAAAAAATGTATATATTTTTAAATCGCCATTATTTTACAATTAAATATATTTTTTTAATGGATAGTAGATTTAAGGGGGAAGGGCAGTAAAACCAGTTAAAAAGAACCTGCCTATGACGAAAATCTGCCTTAAACAAAAAAAAATGTGTTGATCCATGCAAAATGAATGTAATAATACCTGAGAAAAGAATAGACTACATTTGCACCTCCTAAGTATAGGGAACTTGTCTATAACGCATTTTTTTTTCTCTTTTCCTATGTGATTCCGTCTGAGAAGATTTTACTGTATAGCCTTTTTCAAAGTCTCTAGTACATGGAATATGGATTAACGATATTAAATGATGAGTGAAACATTTCCATACAAATAGAGATTCATAAAAAAATAAATATCATAGCCTTTGGCGCGTCTTTAAACATGAAGATTATAAACATGAAAAGAGAAAAGCTATAATAAGTATTTTTCGTCAGAACTCCTCCATACAAAACAATTTTCAACCATATCGACGTAAAAGACTATGTTTTGTAAAAATTCAGTTGGGTCGGGACGGGCTCCAGCTAAAGATGAAAATAAGGAATTTTGCTTAGTGGCCACCGGCCGGTAAGTTGATATTTTTTAGTAGCCAGTTACTGGCTAGTGAGAATAATTTCTTTAGTCGCCAGTAAGTACATTTATGTTACTGAATATTTAATTTAAAAATATATAAGTTTAGAGTAAATAAGTAATTTATGTAATAAATAAAAATATTTTAATTCATACTGTTTTGAATAAACTTAAGATACTAATTTCCAATCTATTTTAAATTTTAAGTTAACAGCAAAGTTATATGTAACATGCTTATATAGTCATACATGCTGCATAAGTCCACTATACTTAGGTACTTTTCAAAATTAAAAAAAATCTGAAATTTACAGCAAATTTTCTGAAATGTAAAGAAAGGGGGGGGGGTGAGGGAGGTCTCTTCTGGCACTAATTATGTACTTTTTACAAATACTTTAACAAAATTCGCGTTTTTCCGCGATCTATTGGCGATGTTTGTGTTTCTTCCGCGATTGCTTTGATAAAATGTGCGTTTTCTTCGCGATCTTTTGACAAAATGCGCGTTTTTTACGTGATCTTTTGACAAAACTCGCAATTTTTCGTAATTTTTTGATGAAATTCGCGTTCGTTTTCGCGATTCTTCGACGAAATTCTCTTTTTTTACGCGATTCTTTGACAAAATTCGGGTATTTTCTGCAATCTATTGATGAAATTTGCGTTTTTTTCGCGAACTATTGACGATATTTGCGTTTTTTTCGCGATTTATTAACGATATTTGCGTTTTTTTCGCGATCTATTGACGATATTTGCGTTTTTTCGCGATCTATTGACGATATTTTCGTTTTTTTCGCGATATATTGTCGATATTTGCGGGGGTTTTTTTCGCGATCTATTGACGATATTTGCATTTTTTCGCGATCTATTGACGATATTTGAGTTTTTTCCGCGATCCATTCACGATGTTTGGGTTTCTTTCGCGATCCTTTGACGAAATTTACGTTTTCTTCCGCAATCTTTTGACGAAATTAGCGTTTTACGCGATCTTTTGACGAAATTCGTTTTTTTCGCGATTCTTTGACGAAATTCGCGTTTGTTTTTCGCGATCTATTGACGATATTTCGTTTTTTCCGCGATCCATTCACGATATCTGCGTTTTATCCGCGATCCATTCACGATATCTGCGTTTTATCCGCGGTCACTCGACGAAATTTGGGTTTCTGAGCGATTCTTTGTCGAAATTAGCTTTTTCGCGATCTATTGACGATATTTGGGTATTTTCGCGATCTTTTGACAAAATTCGCGGGGTTTTTTTCGGCGATTCTTTGACGAAATCCCTTTGGAAAATCCTGCATTTGGCCGGTACTTTCCATATTTTTAGTTGCCAGTTTTTCACGTTTAGTCGCCGAGTGGCGACTGGCGAGTGCTTATTTTCATCTTTAGCTCCAGCTAAGATTTTAACTTTTTTCCAGGCCGGGCCGAACTATTTTTATGCGAGTCGGCTCGGGATCGGGCCTGGATATTTCAACCCGTGCAAACCTCCAGCATATTTGACAGCATGTTTAATGTAAAATCTATACGCTGCTATTTTATGTCCAAAGGAGAGGCACTGTCTTAAATCGACTTTTAATAACGTACAATTTGCGGATGATCCCTATCTTGCATTCAAAATGAGTCAATAACTCGTCGTTCAGAGGCATGGATAAATAGTGTAAGTTACGAATTTTGGACTTTAATATTTCTGCGAGTTTTGCATGTATCGAGATTATTATTTTTATGTGTGTGTGTTTGATTCAGTAGTGGGTAAGGAAAAATATTTCCTAATTGGAAATTTTACTCTACGGGGGCCGTATAAAAATTTATTTTTTCTATTTTCTCAAATAGACGCCCCATGGATTTGCAACTTTTGTCATTAAATTTTGAACCCTTTTTTATGAAACTTTTCAAATGGACATATATGCAATTGAAATTAAAATTAGTAATTTCATAAGATTTAGGTCTTGCGCATACATTAAAAAAAAAAAAAAAAAAAAAAAAAAAAAAAAAACATGCGCTCTCTCTAACCGTCCCGTTGTCTCATAATTTGACATTCCGAAATCTCTACAGTGTTTAGTGTATGAAATTATTTATTCAAACTAATTAAAATGTTGATTTCATAATACTAACATTAATAATTTTGAACGATTAATTATTCCCATAAATACTTTTTTAATATTAACCATCCTAATTATTCAATTTATTTGAAACAGACTAATTGAGCCACCCCCGTAATTTTTGAATAGCTATGCCACTGTTACAGCATACTTGTTTTTAAATATTTCCACCTGAGATAAGTTTATTTAATTAACAAAAATCTTGTTTTTCATATTATGTTTCTCGGTAGCACACCTGCTTCTCCCGCAATTAGTGACAGCGATGCGTAAAATTACTCATTTAAATTTCCATATACCAGAAGTGGCTTATTTACGAGCCACTCGACACTAAAAAGCATTAATGAAAGGCTCTCTCATTTGGAACATGAACCATGGCGTGACCTCCGAAAGAAAAAGGCCTATGGGAATGAAACCAAAATGCAGTCCCCCCCCCCCCCTTACCCCCCCCCCCCACCTCGTTCCCACTTTTCGGATCGTTTTGCAGTTTCGAATGTTTCTACATAAATGATCGCGCCTCACTTGAAATGACGATAGTTTATTCCGGATTCATTTTCATCCTCATTTATGTTGATGGAAAAAGAAGCTGTGTTTTTATGTGCCGTCTAGCGGGTATAATTACTTGTTTAACTGAAAGTTTAGATACCGACGTTTTCAGCTCTTATGTAAGATACTATTATTTTTAACACAATCATATTGATTGGTAAAGTTATCATACGAATTCAATATTTCCAACTGAGCTAAAAATGCCCGGCCTGGGCATTTTTTCCCGTTCATCGTAGGATTCCGTTATAAACTGGCTTTACTCTATTAGAAAATAAATTTGTTGGATAGTATCTTTTTTAAGAGATCTGTAGGTTTTTAGTATTTACTTACAGTTTTATTATATTTCTTTTACAGTATTACAGTTTGTGATGCATTTGCAACGTTTTTTCATGTAAACATTTTAGAAATTTAAAATATTGAAAATACATATACATTTTAATTAAATTAATTAATTAATTTTGAATTAAAAAAAAATAAAGTTTTTGAACAAAATAAAATTCGAAATCTTAACCTGTGACTTTACCCAACTTTCCATCCTGTTCGCGCGTCTGAAATTAGTCAAATCATTAAAACAGGAGCACTATTTCAAAACTTTCTTGATATCAATGAACTCCCATATATTTGTTACGTACACAGGAGTACGGGCATTGAGCCGCGGCCCAGAAATACATTCTTGCAAATTCTACTTTTTAATTTTAATATTTGTTAGTTATTTTAATTAAAATTTTTTGCGTAAAAAAAGTACGAGTCTACTTTTTGTGGTATTAAACAGAACCGAAGCTGGGCTCCCTAAAAGAGATGTGCCCAGATAATTTGTGCAGACTCTATCCTTAAAGAAATTCTAGCAAATTCTACTTTTCAATTTTGTTATTTGTTAGTTATTTTAATTTAAAATTTTTACGTAAAAAAGTACGAGTCTACTCTTTGTGGCATTAAAAATAAAAATAATAAAAAATAACAGAACCGAAGCCGTGCCCTGGTAATTTGCACCGACTCTACCCCTCTGTATGGGCCTGTTTGGGGCTGTGCATATATAACGTTACCATTTTAGGGGGGAGGGGGGGGGGTCTGGCACATGATATCGTAAGATATCTCTAGGGAGAGGGGGATTTGTCTTTTGATATCGTTATCATTTTTGATCCAACCAAAATTTTCTCTTCTTATTTGTAACTTGGTCTTTACATCAAAATAGTATGTTATCTTTCTTAGTATTTTATCTATTTTCCTGAAAACACAAACGTTATTATTTAAATCCTTAAATGATTATAAAATTATTCATTTCCAAAATATGGAATACCCCAACATGTATGCATGTATAATCAACTGTTCAACAAAGTATAATGCGAAGTATGTTTGAAATTATACTTGCATTTAACAAGTAAATAAAAGATAATGTTGTCCGCCTGTTTTGTTGATAAGAAGTTCTGTCTGCCCCACCCCGTGCGGAGGCAAGTTCAAAAAGACATTATTGCTGTTGAATGCATTATGCAACGAAAAGCTATTATTAAATACCTTTAAACAGTCTGTTTCTTTTAAGTGTTATTTGAGATTAAGTTATTTCATATATAATACGGATATTTTATTGACTTCTCTTCATTTGAATCAATAAATTATAAGAAAAATAAATGTAACATATTTATATCACTCTCCAAACAAAAGAAAAAAATTCGAAAAATCTAAAGAACTTTTATACATTTTTATTATTTATTATTATGATAACTATATCATTACTGGGGGGGGGGGGGGTTCGAGTGATGATAACATATGATATCGTAAGGGGGGGAGGGGGTCCAAAAATACCAAAAAGTTGATAACGTTATATATGCACAGCCCCTTTATATTAATTAACAATATCATAATTAATAAAAATAAAAATAAAATCTAACAGTTAGCGAATATAATTTAATGCTTGTAATTTCTAGTGTAGTAGCAATCTTTGGTGTTTTAGAACTGTTAAAAATGCTGTTAAAATAACTGTTAAATATAATATATATTTTTAGACAAGCATTTTTTAAGTGCAAGACAAAAGAGTGTATTCAAATCCAAACTGCTTATTTTCTGATTAATTTTTAAATTTATTTTTGTTCTGAAACGCACTCCTTTGGCAGATTCTCTTATTCAGAAACTGTATAATGTGCCGTGTTTGTCGATTTTTTTTTTATAAAGGCAGAATATATTGCAAAAAATGCTGTCAAAGTGGGCGTTTTGAATGGAATTTCCCGAAGCGAGTGAGCTGAGAACGAAAAAAATGGTCATACAGAGAAAATAATACTGTATAAATCAAGTTTTAATTAATTGAGCTGAAAATGAAAACACACGGCCTCTTATATATCTTCAAAAATCACGTCAGCAAGTTTCATGTTTTACTTTTAAAAATGAGTCTGAAAATGTATCGAAAAATTTCTAGCTGTTGTGGGCGGAGAAATATTTTTTTTAATACATCTTTAAGTGCTCTTATTACTGAGGGGGTGGGGGCTTTACTTGATGAAGAAAAGATTATTTTAGCGTTTTGTGCAGTGGTTCTGCAGGGTGGATTTTGAAAGAAGAAAAGATGATTTTAGAGTTCTGTGGGATGGATTTTGAAACCCTTGAAAATCAAGACTTCTCGTATAAATCAACATTTGACAACAGTTAAAAAAAAAAAAAAAAGTTTAATTCGGAAAGCACAAAATAACATTGAAAAAACCGCCTCAGAGGAAAATACAGGGTGTCTAGCCACCTGGAAAAATCAGGGAAATTTATATAGACTGGGAAAGTGAAATTTACCATTCCTGAGGAAAAGTCAGGGAAATTTAAAAACTCTGAGAAAGAGTTACAAAAATTTGGAACTTCAAAGAAAAAAATTCTTATTATGAAACTAAGAATCTGAAGTTGCAGCGCCATAGGAAAATCTAATTTGCCTCTTTTTACCCGACTGAAAAGAAGGGTTATGTGTTTCACGCGTATCTGTGTATGTGGATTTCTTTATACCCTCGAAACATCCCAACGGCCACGTGGATTTTAATGAACGAGGTCTCTTTCAATTTGTCTTAACGGCCCGATGATTATAGGCTAGGTTTTGTATTTATAAATTTAAAATGGCGGCCGTAAAATACAAAATGGCGGTAGAGACGAAAAAAAAAATTACGCACCCTATTGAGTGGCATATCATTGGATAGGTCTTTCAAAATGAAGACAATGTTTCATTGACTATTTTACAGTCAGAAGCTCCGTTAAAATATTATACGACCTGGAAATTGTGTAGGTAGGATCTCTAGCTTTACTGCAACTCTAACCACCATAGACATCTATAGACCTCATCAAAACAGTGTTTATAGATAGGAACTAACAATTAAACACAACTTAAAAGTCATCAATACAAGTAAATAAAAAAAATAGGTAAGTAATATAAACAAGTAATATAATATAAAAAAATATATATATATTTAAGTCAATTCCTAGTTAGGTCAATAAGAGAATTTTTTTCTCCCATTCTTCTTTTCTTTTGAGAGGTGTTTGAAATGCCTTGATCAAGAAGAAGGCTCTCTTGATTATTGAAAATTAATTAATTTAATTTAATTAATGAATTAATATTTGAAAAAAAAACTGGATTAACATCAAGTGTTATCCACTACAAGTTTAAAAAAAATTATTTGAGCTTGACTTGATGAATGATAAGTATTTTATTAACGATTGAAAATTTGAACAACATATATATATAGCGAGAGTGTGAGCTAATAGTAGGAATTGAAAAAAAAAAAAAAAAAAGTTTCACATTGATGAGAAATAATTAATTAGTTCGCTTTTTACGTAGTCGGGTTTTTTGATTTTTTAAATTTGTTTATTAAATACTGTAAAGAGTATTTCAACCTGCCATGCAAATAATTTTGCCTACCCCTTTTCAGTCCTTCCTTGTAACTCAGTAATTTTCAACTTGAGCTTCACTGAAACTTTGCACTGAATGTTATAGGATTGATTAGATGTTTCAGTCTGTTTACTTAACTTTGTTTTAAAACTGAACATTTCTTAGCTTAATTTATTGAATATTTATTAGCCCCCGGTACGGTATGCTATTTCTTTCTCCCAGCTTATTTTGTGTATTCCAAAAAACAACATTACCTTACAGAAGCCAGCCGTAAAACAAAGCAGTACGATTAAATACTCTATAGCAATTTTTTAAACTTCTAAGCATCGCACATTTTCAATTTTTATACCGTCGTATTGAAAAAAAAAAGTTCTTTTAAATGCATTTTGTTTGAAAACTGTATCTCCATTTATTTTTGAAATATTATTATTATTTATTTTATTTATTTATTTATTTATTTTATTTTTTTTGTAGTTTTTGGAGCCATTTGCTTAATATTGGCAACGGAAGTACTCAATTTCTGTAGAAAGTAAAGGAAAAATAGTTTTAAAATAGTGATTATATATTTTTATTGTCATTTTCTCATAACAACCGAAAGAAAATGTAACTAAAATACGTTCTATTTTGAAAAAAATATAAACGAATGATTTTTGTTAAAACAATGGAGCTGTTATAGACCAGGGGTGCAGAAAATGTTTCTACTCCGAACATTTCCCCCAATCCACATGAAAATTTCCCCAAAATTTTACGGTATGTTATACAATATTTCTCTACTTATGCACGAGTACCGTATTTTATGGAAGAAACGCCGCACTCCTCAAATTGGCCTGAATAAGCTTAAAAATATCGTAATCGCCGCACCCGTTGTAAACGCCGCATCCATCGGAACGCTACCTTTGTCGACAGCTTCACATTGACCTAACTTTAATCAAAGTTTTCTGAGCAGTGTAGGATGCCTTGTTTTTAATATCTTAAGATGTCTGAAGTTTTATTTAAATATTTAAGTCCGATTTTAAATATTTTTATGAATTTTTAAATTAAGGAAACTCAGTTGGTATTTAAAAAAAATCGTAAACGCCGCACTTGGAAAAAAATAACTTTTAAACTCGTAAACGCCGCGGCGTTTCTTCCATAAAATACATATGTCAGGGCTGATTTTGAGTGAAAAAAAAATTTCTGAAATTCACAGCAAATTTTCTGAAAGGTTACAGCAGAAGGAGGGGGGGGGGGAATTCACTCCCAGCACTATGTTTTTTTCGCGACCCTTTGACGAAATTCGCGTTTTTAGCCATCTTTAGACGAATTTTACGTTTTTTAACGATCTTTTGACGAAATTTGCGGTTATTTCGCGATCTTTTGACGAAATTTGCGGTTATTTCGCGATCTTTTGACGAATTTTGCGCTTATTTTGCCTTCCTTTTGACGAAATTCGCGGGTTATTTCGTCCTCTGACGAAATTCGCGATTGTTTTTCCATTTTTGATAAAACTCGCGGTTGTTTTGCGCGATTGTTTGACGAAATTTGGGGTTCGTTCGTGATCTTTTAACAAAATTTGCAGTTTTTTGCGATCTTCTAACGAAATTCGCGGTTATTTCACCCCTTTTGACGAAATACGTGGTTGTTTCACTATCTTTTGACAAAATTTGCGGTTTGTTCGCAATTTTTTGACGAAATTTGCGTTTATTTCGCGATCTTTTGACGAAATTTGCGAGTTTTTTCCGTTTCTTTGAGAAAATTCTCGTTTATTTCGCAATATTTTGATGAAAATCGCGGTTATTTCGCTCCTTTTGACGAAATTCGCAATTGTTTTGCAATCTTTTGACAAAATTTGCGGTTGTTTTGCGATCTTTTGACAAAATTTGCGGTTGTTTCGCAATCTTTTGGCGAAATGTGTGTTTATTTCGCGATCTTTTGACGAAACTTGCGGTTGTTTCGCAATCTTTTGACGAAATTTGCGGTTATTTTGCGATCTTGTGACAAAATTCGCGTTTTTCCGTAATTCTTGGACAACATTCGAGGTATTTTTATGTCCGAATTTTCGGATTTATGACCGATTTTTTTTTTAATTTTCGGAACTGAATGCCTTAAATTTTCGGAAAATTCGGAACAGAATCACCCCTGTTATATGGTACATATTATTCTGAGATTGATTTTGTGATGGTCGCCATACGGATCTTTTTATTTGTAATGAAATTTTTCTATCTCAGGGAATTGTGGAGGTCGTTGTTAAAATCGAAATTAATTGTGTATGGTTTCTGCAAAATTTCCCCCGATCCTAGATCGCCGGATCGGACATATTCTGCACCCCTGTTATAAACTACATTTAATTTTAAGTATCTATGAATCATTAGATAGCCGTTTTTTTTTTTGACGATTTTCTTGAATGACGGCATCTTTTTGCTGAATTTGTACATTATTTCGCGATAGTGATGTACTATGTATGCTTTGTAGATGTTTAAGAGTAGATCGTAAATATGGAATTCTTAAGCGGATGCGAATGACGTCATTTTACATAAAATAAAACGTGTACTTTAAGTCTTAAAATTGAAATATGTTTTGTACTGCAGTAGAGTCCCGCTTAACCGAGTTATTTTCTTCTGATGGACTGGTAACTTCTATTATTATGAAACAGCCATTATAAATGAAGTGTTAGGTGAAGATGAAAGAGCAGCCGTAAAAAAAAAAATTATGGTCATCCCCCCCCCCCCCCCCCCATTCTGACCAGAAAATCAGAGTTCTAACTTTTTACGGCTGCTCTTTCATCTTCACCTAACACTTCATTTATAATGGCTGTTTCAGAATAATAGAAGCCATCAGTCCATCAGAAGAAAATGAAGTAATGGAAGTGCCGGGGGCGACACTAAATTCTGAAAAAGCAGAATTCCTGTTCTCTAGTTATTTGTATTAAAATATGTCGAAGCAATCTCTACTTAACTGTGACTGATGTGATAAGAATTTCATCCTCACTAGACAAACTGGATAGGACCTGGCGTTTAAAAATGTGTATGTTTAGCATGTAAAATGTTCAGCAATTTGTAAATTTTGCAAGAATTTGCTGGTGTTTAAAAGTGTGTATATTTGGCATGTAAAATGTTCAGTAATTTGCAAATTTTGCAAGAATTTGTTTAAATGTTCAGTAGTTGTTACTTCAGCATCAGTTGTGAAAGTTCCACTCTCAAATTCACAACATTTAAGAGTTTTTGTGTATAACATCACAAAATCTCGATACCTGGAAGGTTTTTCCCAGAACCTCGAAAAGTCAGAGAAATTTGTTGCTGATTTGGAATAAACATCCTGAAAATACTTTTTCCCGTTCAACAACGCAAAGCTTTCCAACACATTCATTTACTCATTTTTACATGCAAAAAAGCATGAATTTACATATACTGGGATATAAGCGATTGCAGTCTCATCATGACCTTTTGTTGGCTGTCGCGTCCGTAAATTCTGTTGAAAACTCCTACTTTAACGGAAAACGCTATTCGATGTCATGATTTCTGAATAAAAGCCCCTACTAATTTTACTATTTTCCTAATTAAATGAATTTAGGAATGTGTTAGAAAATAGCTTGATGTTCCTAAAAAACATTTGATATTCCTAAAAAAAAAAAAAAAAGTTCGATTTTTAGCACTAGAAAAATAATACGTGAAAATTTTATGCACGTGAGAAGCAAATCAATTCTGTAATTGTGTCGAAGAAGTTGCGCAATTTCTAACAGGAAAATTTAAAAGTTTGTGAACCAGCCTTTAACACAAACCCTACTCTCTACTCTTTAACCCTTCACTGCACCACGTGCCACATCTGGCACATACCTAAAAACACTGTAATTCTTATTATGTGCCATGAATTTGGCCAATATGATCTCTATCCCTGATCAAGAACAGTCTAAAGAATGGAATAACACTTATTTTGTCCATGTCAGATGGCTGTATTTGACAAAAAATTAGAATTTGTTCTTCGGAAACAAAAAAAATAAAAAAAAAATCGTTCAAGCTATTAAGGTAAAATTTACTTTCATTATTTTTACTAAATACTTAAAAATATTAATATAAAAAAGTTGCAGTGTTAAGCAGATAAAATGAATTACTTTAAGCTCATTTAGTTGTAAAATATAGCAATACAATATTTTAAAACCCTAATTGTGTACATAGGGTACACGCCATAAAATATCAAATTTTAGCTGAAAATTAGAAATTTATTTTTTTTTTACTATTTTTCCCATTATTAGACCGATATATAGATTTCAAATAATTCCTTTTATAAAAATAGAAAAAATCGTGCAGTGAAGGGTTAAAATTGTTTCAGATCTTCAGACAGTATCATAATCGTAACGTCTAAGCATAAAAGTTCTACACCAAAATCTACGGAGTCTTTATAAAATAAAGATACTTATCGATTTTCCCTTAGATTTTACAACTTTTTAAGACTTCTCATTCGAATGAGTAGCACTGAGAAAGTGAAAAAATAAAAATATCGGTATTTTATAATAAACCAGGAGTTTTGCCCGCGCAAGGGTAAACTCTAAAAATCGAGATGCCCCTTATGACACTGGTACTGTGGTAACCAAGAATTGGAAGGCATGGAAAGTAGCCAGAATAATTTAAACAAGAAAGAAAAAAACCATGCGTCAAGCATAGATCATGACACCTTTTCCAACACATTCAAAATAATTTAATAAAACTGCACCGTTTAATAAGTTAAAATATTATGTGTAATTCAACCCTATGGAAACGCATAACAAATTTGGAAACCCAATTTCAGCTGTTCCCATCTACAATCGGGAAATTATCCGAATTCTTTGAGCAGCGCTGCATAGGATATATAGATTTGTATCAATTAACTACATGCATGCAAAAATTGAGTTCAGTTAGGAAATACATACCTCAGTTGAAAATTCTCCTTCAGCCATTTCCGCTAATAAGGAGAATGGTACTTGAATTCTTTTGTGAAGCTCTGCATATACGAGGTATAGAATTTGTATACAACAAGTACAATGGAAAAATTTAGTAAAATTTAAAAGCGCATACCGAAATTGAAAACGCACTTCCAGCAATTATTGCTCAAAGACAGTACTGTAACCGATTTCTTTTGTGTGTCCCTGTAAAAAAAGGACAAATGCTATAAATGCTCTATTCTATCGTAATCATCTTGTACTGATATTCAGTGATTTGTATGAGTTTCAATTAGAGATGGGAATGCTCGGAAAAAAAAAACGGGTTTTTTTTTTTCAGTTTTTTTCCGAAGGGCTATTTTTCAATTTTTCCAAATTGGAAAAATTGAAATTTCATTTATAGTGTCAAATAAATGTAATGTAGTCAAAATTTTATAACTGCTACATTCTGATACTTTTATATTTATTTTTTTCATGTTTAGCGTCCCTCATGAAAACCTTGACATAGAAAATCTTCTCTGTAAGCTAGGATCTCAGTAGAAAGAACATGAGTTCCTTAAAGGATCCTTCACATTCCCCCCCCCCCCCCCCTTAAAACATATGACCTTTAATAAAATTCTTTCTTTTAAAAATAGACATTTCAGAAATTTTTCCCAATCTCAAAATTAAATCCTTCACAAATGTAAATGTAATGATTTTAGAATTTGAAAAAACCTATTGTATATAACAGCTGCAATCACCAATGAGTCTATCATGTAGCTGTATATATGTACAAAAGACCATCTTAATAATGTCTAAATATGAACTTAAATATGATCATTTCTAATTTACGAAATTCCGATTACTTTTTTTACAAATTCACATTTTTTTTACATTTCATTCACATTTTTTACAAGTTCACAAGTTTTTATAAAAGTTCACAATTTTACCAAAACATGATTGTGTGAAAAAAATCCAAGCAAATACCTGGTTAATTAAATGCAACACGTTATAAATGAAAATTCATGTTTCAATATTATACCAATTAATGAAAATGGTAAAGGGTGGAAAATTTAATGTAAAATTTGAAACATGCATTTATTTTTATTCGCATAGCTGTAGTTTTTCACTATTGTTAGAAAAAATTCTTTTGATAATAACATGCAGTTGAAAGTATTTATTATTTTTTTCTTTTCTTGAAATATGGATTCTTAGAGTTGTCTAAATGTAGTTTATATATATATATATATATATATATATAAATCCATACAAACTTTGCAAAGAAAATGTCAGCAAATCTCTCTGAAAAATCTAGCTGAAAACAATTTTTAAACGTATAGAAAAATCCACCCGTTTTTAAAGTTTCATTTAAAAAAATATCACTTTCAATATTAAGGATCTAAAACTTAATAGGGTCTAAGGGTTGTAAGGATCTAAAACTGGAAAGCTGTACCCAAACTAAATATACAGGAAATGAAAATTATAACTGTAAGGGGAAAAAACTTGTAACATTGTTATTATAAAATAATACCAATTTTTAAACAATGGAAGATTTGAAAATGATAATAGTATTTATATTAAAACCAGAACTATATAATTTGTTTCTTTTGACTGGCATCCTTTATGTATTTAAAAACCAGTACTATGTAGATGGGATGTACAATACGGTTTAAAATTGCTTTCAAACTGCAGTGATTGGTTGAAACTTAAGATTTTGTTGTTGTTATTTTTTAAATTAGCTCTATTGACATATGTTAAACAAGTGCTACTGAAAAAATCATTTCAATAGACATGATATATTACAAACACTGGTGTTAAGCAAGAAAAGCTACTGTCATAATTCTGAGAGTGAAAGATAAACTTTTAAAAGCTGGCTTTTTTTTTCTTCTTCTTTTTTTAATAATACATTCATGTAAAGGGAAAATATTTTTTTTTTTTTTTTTTTTTTTGTGTGTGCATAAATAATTTTATTATCTTATATTTTTAAAGAAAATAACTTATTTTTGAGAAACATTTATGAGAAATCAATTTTTCCGCCACTTCAAATTTTCCGGAAAATTTACATCTCTAGTTTCAATGAAATAGCGTAATGTCATTTTAAAAAAACTAGGGGATCGTACCCGGGCTTCCCGGGTTAAAGAATATAGGTAAAAAAAAAAAAAAATTAATTGAAAACTAATATTTTTTTATATGCAATAATTTTTTTAGGTTGCCCACATACATTAAAAAAGAATGTTCATATGGAAAATACGAATTATACAATCAAATAAATTTTTGAAATTTATCAAAAGCAATATTTTCTTATTAGCCGCATGGTAAGAGTTATTTGACAAAGATTTTGCTACTATTGGCATCCTTTTATATTCTGATAATATCAGAGCTTATACATGTCTGTTAAATTTGTGTTTTATTTATATTATTTTATTTATTTATTCATAGGAATGTTTTTTTTAATGGATATTAGCCGTAAGAAAATGAACTTTTTATTTTGTTTTAAGGGAAAACGGATTAATTTTTCATAATCGAGCTCCGCGTGATACAAAAAAATTGAAATATATTTCATGCTTTAAAATTGTTTTTAAAACCTTAGACAATCAGATTAACAACTGAGATGAACTTTGCAAACAAATTCCATTTGAAAAAAAATTCTATTTGGTGATCTAAATATTTAAATTGTACGATTACAAATATGTTAGATTTGTGTTTTTTCAATATTATTCTTTTATTTGTTGATAAAAGAAGTATTAATTTCGTTAAATGCCTTTCACAAATATGTTAGATTGGTGGGTTTTTTAATATTATTCTTTTATTTGTTTATAAAGGAAGTATTAATTTCGTTATGCAAAAATAGAAACAAATGCTGAAAAAGGTTTGTTGCTTTATGTGTAAAATGTTTATTATTATTATGTATTGAAACGGGCACGCGATAAGATAAAATTAAAAAAATCATGCTTAAAAATTATTTTAGAAAATATAATACATCAGTCAATTAAGATACAGTTTTTCACAAATTGCATTTGAAAGTAAATTTTTCTCCCTTTGCGACGAAAATTGAAAATGCACGATGGTCAGAAGATTAAAAAATTGCAGTAGCGAAAATTTCAAGACCGAAATTTGATCGTGAAGTGTTGCCATTCACAAAATGACGTCAACGTTACGAACAAATTTGTTCTTTATAATATAGATACTTAATCAGTAAAATATAATAAAGATCAGTTATTAGGATGTGGTTATCAATTCAGGCTCTTATGCTCGGTATTCCGGAATGATAAACAGCAATTTTCACCTTCTCAAAATTTGTATACGCCCTTCTCAGATCCATATTCATCATTTAAAAAAAAATTATATTTTGTTTGATCATTTAAAAAGCCTTTTAACTCAAAACTTGAAGTCACGATTGTCAGCAACATCTTTTTATGTGAACAGACGCACTCTTTACTGGAGATTCTAATCTCAATTCCGGAGAGCAAAAAATTCCGTAATTTATGTTTTTTAGACGCATTAGTGTTAAAATGTTTAGTTTTATCTAAGAAAATGATCGTTTTCTTTTAAATATGACTTCATTTTCACTTAATTATGCATTTCGCCTAGTGTCTGAAACTTAGTATCAGTACACATGCAGAAGAAAAAACAATATAGAAAATTTATGAGGAAAAATGCGTGTTTTCAAAAGCGGTATGTCATTTTCCGTTATTATGTCCCTAATATAATATTCTGCTCCTAATGGGATTTTGCGATACTAAACTCTATACAACAATTTTTATCAACTATTTTGAATTTTTATCAGAAAATAGCATGAATCACTCTAAATTGAAATGTCTGAAATTCAGACACTTAAGTGTCTGAAACGGTGTGTTCAATTTTCAGACATTTTAAAATGTCTTAATTTTTTCAGACACTTTTTGCGTCTGAATTTCAGACACTTCAAACGTCTTAATCGCAACCAATTTTTGTCAGCATTATACGTAGCCATATTTGACCACGTTGAATCCTAGAAAAATATTTAGCTGTGGTCTTGCCCCCCCCCCCCACCCCCCCACCCCAACCCCACACAGTCTGATTTTGGGGCTTCCAAATTTGGTATGCAATTTTTGTAAAGCTCATAATTTAAATCTTTTACGACATTGTACTGATTATATTAAAAATTTTGAATTTCAGGAGTAGAACAAGATTAAAAACAAAAAGATATTCATCTAAATATTAGATTTCTTTTATTTGTTTAGTTTTTAATGTTATTTTACTTTAAAAATTCAAAATATTGATTATAATCAGTACAATTTCGAAATGGATTTAAAATATAAGCTTTACAAAAATTGCACATCAAATTTTTGAGTCCTAAAATCGTAGGGGGACGGGACACTGTCCAGCATGCCCATGTTTTAATCAGGTCCTTTTGCAAAAAAATGCAACTCTGCATTATCTTTTACTAAATAGGGGTGTCCGGTATTTGGAAGTGTCCGTTGTGAAGGTTAATGAACATTTCCGAAAAGTGGACGTCTAATACCTTTTTTAATACACAATGTATGCATATTTGTATATTTTTACCTCACAAAAGGAAACATCTCCGATTATCTGACAAATTCCCCAGCCCCAAAGTGTTCCCTATTGACGGTTTTTACGGTACATGGATAAATATATATAAATATTTGTAATCTTGTCTTACTCTGAAAGTTCAAATATTCATTATACTCAGTGGATAAAAATAAAGATATTTATAATATCAGATGTTCGAAAATTGCAAAGAAAATCCCCCCCCCCCCCTCAAAAAAAAATCATGCAATTTAAAAACTAGATCTTTTAAAAATTTATATTGGCAAATACATTGTTTTACACAGATCAGATAATCACAAGATCTATTTAACTATAAATACAAAATAATAAATAAATACTCTAATTTAATAACATTCAGAAAATAATTACTGCTAGTTTCAAAACTTGCCTCAAATATACATTTCAAGTAGTACATATAAATAAACAAGTTTAGTCACTGTAAGTAGTGAACATGTGTAATATATATTTTTTGCATTTGCGGTGCTTTGTCAGTTTAACTAAAAATTAACTTTGGTGTCTAATTTTATACATTCTGTGGAATATGTAAAAGTTTTCCTTTTAAACATATTCCTTAGCTGTTATGGAACAACAGGATATAAGTCATATTTATTTTTTTATTCCTGTAAACTTTGTATCTTATGAATATGAGTTACATAAATTTTACAGTTTGATAAGAAAAAATTAACCTAGAAAACAGAAGAAAAGGAAAAGAAATGACAGAATATGTACTGTTTTTTAGTTGTTTGAAAATACTTTGAATATAAAAAAAGTAGTTATTAATCGCTTAAAAATATATAATATATAAGTAAATATGAACTTTTAAAAATATATACTATTTCAGTTTTATCTATAAACTTTATATCAAGCATAAACAACTTTTTATTTGTGCCTAAATTATCATGTTTAATTGTTTTCGTACTAATAATTGTTTGTATCAGAAACGTTGCATATGCGATTGCAATAAAGGGAAATTTCATAATTGTTTCTGAAATTTCTCAGGTTTGAAAATTTAAAATCATGAACAAAACATAGCAGAAAAAGGCTTACATATAAAAAAAATAATAATATAGGTACCAATTTAAAAAAACTCAAAAAATATTAATGAATACTTTATAAATATACCGTTAAACAAGAACAGAAATTGCAGTTAATGAATAAAATGTTTCTGCATTTGTTCTATGTTTAAAAAATCTTACAGAATGATAGTATAAGAAATACCTATTATGTTTTTAGAAATTTGGTAAATGTTAAATATGAAACTTTGACTATCAAAATTTCCGATTTTCAATAATAAATTAAAGCATAAATCATAAGAATAAATCTTTAAAAAGTTTCGGTACTATGATTAAAAACGGTGATATGTAAAGAAAATTTTCACAGTATTAATGCTTTTTTTCAATCTGAAAACTTTTCCGAATATCATAATCATAAATGAATATCATATTTAGCTCCAAAATAATAATCACAAAAAAATACAATAAGTGCTGATACATAAACTGCAAGAGTTTATAATCAATAAACAGTAAAAATCAGAAGAAACAGAACATAGAATAAATACAGTTTCAAACGGCTTCAATTTAATGTTTTTATCTCCCTTTAATGGAACTATGAATCATTCAGCTTTTCAAATCTGTTTATGTTGCACGTTTTGCTTTTGGGCAACGACAAATTAGGATATTTCCGATCACAGGATCGAAAAGGAAGATTAAACAAGTTATCACTCATTCGTTTATTCACAGGAGACAAGCGCGCTGAATTAAAGCATTGCAATTTAATTATCAAAGCAATTATATTCGATACCGTTACATTAAGAAGGTATAACAGACGACAGCTTGTGAAATCAAAAAACTAACATTAAACTACAAAAAAAGAGATCAATCTTTAAAAACTATTTAATTTATATTCATAAGATACAAACCTACTGGGATAAAAATTTAAAATTAAATATGACTTACGCTTTCATTCGATAAATACTCCATAATTACGCATTTCTTTTAATCCAAGCAATGGCGACGCTTAAAATGTGATTCTTTCTATATCATGAAGGAGCCATAGATGACATGCGCGGAAATCAATGCTCTGATTGGCTGTTCAGAAAAGTACAAAAAAGAAATGTTCAACTACTGTTTTAAATAAGACACTTCGTAGATAATTCCAACATATTTCTCGGTTCGTATGTACCATGATCATACTAAGACACTTATGTATCTTAAATTAAGACATCTATTGTGTCTGAATTTTCAGATTAAGACGCTTAAGTGACTGAAATTCTTTTTCAGTCACTTATGTGTCTAAATTTAAGACGCCTATATTTGCAGTGTGAATAAAGATAAAAATACCTCATTATTTCTCTCTTTTCTGCAATAATGAAAGCTATCTAATTTTCACCATTTTGAAGAAATTTCATAAAATGCTTTTAAAGTTAAAATATAAAAGTGGGGATGTTTAAAAAAAAACCAGATAGTGCGATCACATCTACAAATGAAGAGCTTTATGTTAAACTAGAATATAGCCCGTCAGAATGACGTGTTTGCATTTTCAAAAAAATTATATAGCATTGCATTATAAAAAGAATTGTGAAGTAATAAATTTTGTCTTGTCTGACTAATAGGGTCAGGTGGGGTAAGTTAAAAACAGCCCATTTTTCATTGAAACTTAATTTGCAAGAAAATTATTAATTGAATAGTAAAATACTGACATAAAGTATGCAAATGAACTTCACTCACAAAATTTGAAGAAATATTTCACAAAAAACATGCAAATTAGTACTAATAATGCTATTTTAAAACATATTGTCAATTAACTATTTTACCTGATGGTATGGGGTAAAATAAAAGACTATTCCAACAGAAAGTTTATTTGTTTTTATTAATTGCCAAAATAATAATTATATAACTTAAATTTTAAAAAGTTGAACAGAGAAAATCCTGACTTTTTTTAAACATGCATAAAAGAAACCTGTAATAAATTTTGATAATTAAAAATCATCTTTTATCACATAAGTAAATTGCAACTATAAATTACATTAACAATTTTAGATAGAGCTGCCAATCTAATTTTAACTGAAGTTATCGCAGCAGAATATTAGATAATTGAATGTAAGTCATCTCTTAAATGTTAATTTATTTTGAATAATTTGTCTATCTAACTTGCGAATAGTGAAAAAGAAAGCACGTTTTAAGTTTGAAAATCAAATCAACATTCACTCGTGATGCCACATGTACAACACAAATTCCAAATCCAGAAGCAAATAAATGACTCTTTGAACGAATCATTAAAAAATACGGTCGTCATCCGATTTTGCTCTTAAAATATTTCTAAAAGCATAATAAAGCCTTTAAATAATTTGAAATACGTTTATTTTTAGAAAGGAAACGTTAATCCGGTACAAAATAATTCACAGGAATGAATCACAGAATACAGCTATATTCACTGAACACTATGAAGCGTTCTCATTGGTCAGAAAATAGATAGCCTTGAAATACAGAGGTAATTTTTCCCGATATTTTTAACAGTGTATACTGAATTCAAACTGTAAATAAATGTAAACAAAAGTGAAAAACGTATTTCAAAATTTTGATATGCTTTTGCAAAATATTTTAAGAGCATTTAATGAATAGCTGAAAGAGTCATTCATTTGTTTTTGGATTTGTAATTTGTGCTTATGAATGGCAACGGTAATCGCTTGTATACATCGGAACCCTGATGTTGGTATCTGGTTATTTTTAAATTATGTATTAAAGCGTTATAATTGTATACTTTTTGAAGGTTTTAGAAAAATTGAAGAAGAATATGTTACACAACGAATAGATAGACAGATTAAATAAGACAGTCGGCAAATACGGCATCGGAATGCTTAAGCCTAACATGGTCGCGTTTGGATTATCAGGAAATGGATGAGTTCACTCCCGGAAGCGTTATACACTTTGTGCTTTTATATATATAATAAATATATATATATATCAGTAAAATTGGTTCAGTGAAAGATCAGGGCAGATGACTAAAAAACACACTTCTGTTTTAAGTGTACAAATTATATAAAATTAGGAAAAATTAAATTAAGCAAATTATGTTATTTTGATAAAATTATAGTAGAATGTCCTAAAGAATAGCATTAAAATTTTATTATTCGAGAGAATTTTGGACAACAACTTCAGGAACATGATATTATTTTAAACCACGAATTATTTGTTTGAATGTCTAACTCGGCGAAGCAAATCAGTCCAGGCGAGAATCACCAATTTCTGTAAAATAAATCGCTATTATTTGCATGTCACCTCTCTTTTATAAAGACACTCTAAATTTTTGTAAAGAATTGCGTTTTATCATTGTGTTATTTCAATTATAATACTTTCAAAAGTTTCATTTTCACCGATGAGTAATTTCAAAGCAGCTGGTCTGAAAATGACGCACTTCTACAAAACATAATTCAGGTTCGAGAATTAAAATACACGCTTTTTTATAAAATGACGTCATTTGCATTCGCTAAAGCAATCCACTTTTACAATCCAGTCTTAAACTTCGCCTATATTAAAGTATGCATATGATGTCATTGTCACGGAATAACAGACAATATTCTTGACATGGCCCATATTTTAATTTCAACTTTTTTTCAGGTTTTATGAAAAAATGGCAACAAAAAGATACAGTATCTTTTATTTTCGACTATTTTCCATTTACTTTCAATGACTTTCAATAGAAATGGGGTACTTTTGTTGCCACGATAAGAAAAATGGTATTAAAACTACAAAAAAATTAATATCTCAAAAATAAATTGAGATAAAGCTTTCAAACAAATTGCATTTAAAAGAGCATTTTTTTCCTTATACGACGGTGTAAAAATTTAAAATGTGCGATGTTTAGAAGTTTAAAAATTTGCAGTAGAGAAAATTGCAAAACCAAAATTTTATTTCAAATTTCAAAGTGTTGCCATTCGCAAAATGACGTATGCGTTACGCACAAATATGTTTGTCCTTTATAATATGGATACTCTGCAAACGATTTTCCCCATATACCATAATGCAATGGAATTCTTTTTGAGTGTTTCTGTAAGTGAACTAATGCTATACACTTCCGAACATGCCATGGTAAGCGTCATTAACATATTTCCAGTGCCTGAAAATCCGAGTATATTTGTGTGAGTTAGAGCTTAGACAGACGGACAGACAAACCGAATTCATAAACAAAGTGTTAAAAAAGAGACAATCAAGTTTCCGATGAGTCGTTTCGGTGAATTCATAGCTTCATTGTAGCAACTTGAAAATGACACTGTAGGCGTAATCAGTGATAACTTCCGCTATTTCCACCATTATAAGCGGATATTTCTTTTTTCAGCTGTTCCAATTTTCTCATTTAATCTTATCAATAGCTTTATTCCGGTAACATTTTGTACAGAATGGGAATAAATTCGCAAAAATAGATTTTTCAGTGTATTTTTTTCCTTCTTTTCAACCTTAATTCTAAAGAAACTGGTGATTTTGAAACGTCTTCATTACAAGACCCCATTTAGACTACCAAAATTACTAATTGTTTTTAATAGCGGGAAAAAAGCCTTGATTTTTATTATAAACTAGCAGGCTTCTCCCACTACGGTGGTCGATTTATCCTAATGAACTTTGAATCAAACGAAATATATTGACGATTTCGACCTTGAGTTTTAAAGCAATAGGGTCCTTTACCTGGAATGTCCTTCCGAATTGCTGAAAACGATACGAACTCCATTGCGCTATTATATTTTCTAAACCAACTCGTTTAGTTGATTATTTAAAGTAGGATTTGGCAAAGAACGATATGAAAACTACGAAAATGAAATTTATACTACGTCCTTCCCTGAAAAATTATCTAATTGACAGTGCAAATCTTATCAAAATCCTCCCAGTAGAACTTTTCTAAAAGGCTAATCTTTCATAATCGGGTTCTGTTCACTTGATTGTCAGGACTTTTCTCCATAATCCCATAACTAAGCAACGTAGAACAGTATGTTACATACTAAAATCTTCCCTGAAAAAAATATCTCACTAAGAAATAGTGCAAGTCCCATCGAAATCCGTCCAGTAGAACTCAAAGTTATAAGCAGACGGAACGAAATTCCCATTTGCATTTTACATATACAAGGGATAAACCAGTGCTTCTCGTGTTACAAAATATAGGTGAAAACCTTTTTATTGAAAACTCTAATAGATTTTTTAAATTGAATACCCACTAAAAATACCAAAAATCATTTTTACATGGAAAAAATAGCTATTATGCATTCAAATAAAGTTTTGAAATTTATTAAAATTGATACTTTTGTATTGGCTTTGTGTCAGGAGTTAACCAAAGAAGGAGTTTAACCAATTAATGAAGAATTCGCCGAAGACATCAACCTTTACATCAGCCTTTTTTGTTTAATTTATATTTAATTTATTTATTAATAAAGTTTATATTTCGTTCTGGAATATAAGCTGGAAACAAATGCTGAGATATTAATATTAATTTAAGTGCGGACTGATTTCTTTTCGTAATCGTCTGTACGTGATTGAGATTATCTTGAAAATTAATTTTAAAACCATAAAAAATGAGTGAATTAGGATAAAGTTTTCAAATAAACTGTGATATAAATTTCCAAACAAATTCCATTTGAAAGTACATTTTTGTCCCTATTCGACGGTGTAAAAATTGAAGATGTGCTATGTTTAGAAGTTTAAAAACTGCAGTAAAAGTTAAATTTAATCGGCTGGTGTTGCTACCGTTAAAATAACGCCAGCGTTACGGATGGACACGTTTGTTCTTAATACAGATAGATTGTAGATAGAAGTAGAAGTGCCACCGATCATAAAAAGTTGTACTGTTGTAACAACTGTTATGCTGCTTACGAGAATTTATTAGCGATGCCTTTTCTGTAATATAAAAATAATAGTTAATGATTTTAATCATATACATTTTACTGTATTTCATGCACATGCATTTCATTTTAGTAATATAATAAATATATAAGTAAAGCATCTTAACCACTCTGGCGCAACACATAAAATAAAACAATTTTGTGGGGTTCTTAATGTAAATCTCGATATTTTATTATTTTTTCCCCCCATTTTATTTCAAGTCTCGATCTTGATTCACTAGTGGATCCTGAATTGTAAGGTCCAGGGCTCGAAATTAAGCAGTGACTATAGTTTTGCACGAATAAATTTCAATTTGACGACAGTGATTTTACACCCACGCATAACTTTTTAGGCATAACTTACTAAATTTTCCTGTGGTTGTAAGATGCAAATTTGCTTTTTTCCATCAAACATTTGGTCCATTTCCTAATACGAGTATGATCGGTACACGCGTTGTTCCACTCGGAGATCTGCACGGGCCGGCCCGAAGCTCGGGCCTATTTTCATTCACGGCACTCGGGCCATACTCTTTCCTGAAGGCTCGGGTCGGGCCTAGTGACTACTCTTTACGGGACGGGACGGGGCCGGGTCTAACTTATTTTTCCTGTGCAGAGCCGGGACTGGTTTCATTTCTAGTCTTCACGGCCCAAAATTTTCAGTCCTAGTTTTGACCGAACCCGTATGAAAATCATTGTCTCTGCATGGTCTCAAAGGTCAGTAAAGGCCTGGCCCAAAAATTTTTGCAAAAAATGCATACATTTTTAAATCGCCATTATTTTACAACTAAACATTAAAATTTATTCTTTTTAAAGAATAGTAGATTTCTACGCTTATTAAAATATCGCTAAATTAAAATATAATAAAACTTGTGAAAAAGAACCTGCCTATGACGGAATCTTGTTTTAAACTGAAAAACGTGTTGATCCATGCAAAATTAATATACTAATACGTAAGAAAAGAATATATAATACTTGCTAAGACGAAAACTTGCCTATAACGCAGTTTTTCTATGCAATTCCGTCTTAGAATATTTTACTGTAAGCCTTTTTCAGATTTTTAACACGTCAATAGATGGAATATGGATTAAAAATATAAATGATAAATGAAATATTGACATACAAGAAACAGAGATTCATTAAAAAAAATAAATATCGCAGACTGCGGTACTTCTATAAAAAATGAAGATTATAAACATTATTTTTGGTCAGAACTCCTCGTACGAGACAATTTTTTAATGAAATCGACGTAAAAATCAATGTTCTGTAGACATTCACACTCGGGCCGAGATTTTAACTTATTTCCGGGCCGGGCTCGGCCCGAACTTTCAACTGTTTTACCGGATCGGGCGAATATTTTTTTTGTACGTGCCGGACCGAATTCTTTTTTCTATGAGTCGGGCCAGGCCCAGGCCGGGAAATTTCGGCCGTGCAGACCTCTAGTTCCACTCGGTTCAGGCTTTCTTATTTCTGTTCTATTTAAGCAAAATATTTCGTTGGATAATATTTCTTCCTTGAAGACAGCTGAATGTGAGAGCAGTTTTAATTATTCGATTTTAATTAAAAAGACTAGTCTTTGGGGCCACCGTAATACTCACCCATCATGGATATGCATGCATATAAAATATGAACATAAAATATGTGTAAACTATTTATAAAATGCTTTGCAATTCCAAATTAAAATTTAAACGTATATTTAAATATTTTTAATACACAGTAATGCTCTATTACTGAATTGATTATCCCGTCGACCCATTTCAACAAATTATATAAATCGCCAAACTACTCGCAAATTTATACAAATTGGCATATAATTTTTATTTTAAATAACGAAAGAACAAGTACATTAATTAAAGATTAATAAAAATACAAATGAAACGTCGAATTAAAAATCCCTTGATGACGTAACAAGCACGTGTAACGTGTTTAATGTCAAGTGAATGTGACATTTTCGATAAGCCATTATTGGCATTTAATCTTATAGTTTGGCGATAGTTTTTTGGTCACGGGATGATCAAATAGTACCGAATTGCGTAAAAGAAACATCCTTATAACTCCAAAAATGATCATCATATTAACCAGGGCTGCGCAGTCGGAGTCGGGTCCATTTTTGAGCAAAAGAGTCGGAGTCGGATCTGTTCAAATTCCCAGAGTCGGAGTCGTCCATTTTTCAAGCAGGTCTGCGTTGTCGGAGTCGAATCTGTTAAAATTCCCGGAGTCGGAGTCATCCATTTTTCCTACCGACTCCCTGATATTAACTAATAGTTTACTGCGTCGGATTAAGCGTCTCATTTCCAATTAAAATATATCTTTGAATTGAAATTTGAATGAGATACAGGGTCATGGAAAATCAAAGAGTGTGGAAAATAGGATTACAAATATCTCGGCAACTATTTATCCGATTGACTTCATTCTTCATGCAAAATTTCTGTTTTTTTTTTTTTTTTTTTTTTTTTTAATATAAATTTTTTATATTCACTCCTTAAAATAATTTCGAAGTTTTTTATATAGGTGAGACCAGGGTACAGTGGTCCACTTTTGCAGTTAACATTTTTTTTTCTCTTTAATGGAGAGACCAATCTACCTGAAAATATTTTTGAATATTCTTTAAACCTTTCTACATGCCTCATAATTTTCACAGAACATAATTTCTAATACATTTTTCAAAAAAATTTTTTACATACATTCGGGAAGTGGACCAGTGTACCCTGAAAGCGGGGTACACTTGTCCACCCACTGGGGCACAGTGGTCCACTATTAGTTATTGTCTAAAATACAATATAAATCTATTTATAATTAATCTAATTCTTTTTCATTTCCCCTTTACCTCCAAAATAATATAATAATACAAATTTGCAAGTAGCATTTTGAAACAAAAAATATATAAAACTAAAGAATTATAAATTTATTATATTTTTAAAATAACAATATAAGATACAGGAGTGATGGCAAACAAGTTATTAAGTACAAAAAAATCAGCAAACATTAAGACAAATATGATGATGAAAAATTTATTAGAAGCTTAAAATAGTCAGGATAAAATAGTTTATTATGAGCTAACCATGTGCTCTGAAGTTATAAATAACCAATCCAGTGACGTCATCTAGGCTACAGTTATATTTTTCAAAGGCAGTAAATACAAAACAAAATATTTCTTCATATGTTAACTCTATAATGCATGATTTTCATTTCTCTCCTCCCCCCCCCCCCACCAAAAAAAAAAAAACAAACTGCTATATTGAACAAGAAAACTTATTTTAAAAATCACATGTGAACTGTTATCCATAATTTGGGAGAAAACTAAAGTGTCAGATGGCTACATTATAATCTTAATAACAACATAATAACATAAATTTAAAGTGTACCAAATGGCTAATCTATGCATTTTAGGGTTAAAAAAATTGTCATTTTTCTTTGTTTACTTTATTTTATAGTTAAATAACTATTTTAAAACAATATTTCTTTATAGAGAATAAGTAATTATTAAATATTTTCAAAATTCTTCATTACAGGAGCAATATTCATTGTGGACCACTGTACCCCAGCAGTGGTCGGTCCACTGTGCCCCATGTTAAAGCTCAATACATACTGATAAAAATATTATTTAAAGTTTTCTTTCAAGCATATAAGCTTTTAAATTTAATAAAGACCAGTGTTTTACCTTTTCAGAAAAGTTGTTTTATCTTATTTATTCATAACCTTTAATTACTCAATAAAGAAAAGTATGATGATGAAAATTTATACTTTTAGGAGCTCAAAACAACCAGTCAGGATAAAAGGGTTCATTCTGAGCTAATGATGTGTTCTGAAGGCTATACGTAATCAATCCAGTGCTCTTATCAATTAGCCTAAAAGAAAAGCTTTAAAAATTTAAAAATAAGTAAAATATAAGGGGTGGTCCACTGTGTACTTAGGTCCACTGTACCCTGGTCTCCCCTACCTTTTATCAGAACGAATATTTCGAGAGTCCGAAAAATATAGTTCCAGATAATCGAGGTTACTGATATTCCGTAGGCTTCTTCCCATTATTACATACTAAGTACACACCAAATTTCAAGTCTTTATCTCAATTTGTTCGGGAGATAGAGCGTTTACAGACAGACGGATGGCAAAATTTTTCTTCTAAAAATGTTTTTCGGTATCTCCAGTGTCTAAAACATGTAAATCCGTCAAAAAAAAAAAAAAAAAAAAGTTTCGATTTTTAAAACGATTATAAGACACTACATGAATAAAACTTTGCTACCTCCTTCAGTAATTGATTCGTTATTTGTTAAGCTGTACATAGTCAGCTTTGACAGATTACAATACAAGACCTACAATTTATTTAAAGTGGACAAATGGATCAAGGAAAAAAAAAAGTTGTTTTTGTAAAATAAGTTATTACACTATCTATTTATATGCATATAATATAAGCAAAATAAATAACTTAAAAATAGCGCCTTCAAGTAGAAAATTTTGGCAACTAAGAAAGATATATATGCCATTGATGCCTGATTATTTCCTCCTAGTTTCTAACCTTGGATAGATCAATTAAAATTTCAGTATGTATCTAAAATAGTTGTGTGCATTATTAACTAAATTATTTTTTCCAGTAATCGTCGTGTACGAATAACTGTAAGGATGAGATCATCATAAAGTTTCGAAACAATCAAAAACGTTTCTTTACAAATTTGTTTTGGTGTTTGAATATTCTTACGAAACGCCAGAAATCTGCAATCAAAAGTAATAATAATTTAAAAAAAAAAAAAAAAAAAAAAAGTATTACATATAAACTGTGGGTTTTTCCTCAATTGCAAATTTACAAATATTACAAAAAATATCAGTTACATTTACGAGAATTAAGCTTTTTTGCAGCGAATAAGTATGAATATCTGAAAACCCTATCTTGTAAAGACGATATTAGGAAAAATACAACTTTTTATTACAAATAATAACAAAATATTTTACTTCATTTATTTATGTTTCAACATTTTGTTTGTGTTATTAATTAAATAAAAGTAAAAGTAATAATTTTAAAAAAGCACTTTTTTCTATAAGCATTCGATTTTTATCTTAATAATTTGATTCATGATTGCAACTCATGTTCTTCCAAAAAAAATTTCGTTACAATACGTTAATTTGGAGTGGGCACCGATTATGAAAAATTCACCACTTTGATTTACGCTTAATACAACGTACGAACCAGTGAATTTATTTAAAAAATTGTCATTTTTGTTTTGTTTATGTTATAGCATATGGCAAAAGGGGAAAAAAAAAACATTTAAACCATCTATTCAGCAATTCCAAATTGTTTTCTAAGCGTATAATTGTAGTTTAATAGTAAGCAATTAACTGATTAAAGAGTATTGAAAAAAATTTAGTACTATTATTTTTTTTTTTTCCACTTTTGTGCTTGAAATATTTCATTGTTGCAATTTCACAGACAGTTTGTATTTTTTTTTTTTTTTTTTTTTTTTCAGTAATCGCCTTGTACGAGTAATTGTTCTCTATAACAGTGGTACAGATTAAAAATAATGCTGAAAAAGGGCCTTAAAATTAATTTATTAACTATAGCAAGCTTCGCCCGCTTTGCTAATCTGTTTCTCCAAATGAATCTTCAGTCGAACGAAAAATATTGGTGAATTTGACCTTGTGTTTTAGAATTATGGTGCTTTACCTTGGATGTCCTTTTGCATTGCTGAAAACGATACAAACGCCATTGTGCTATTATATTTTCTGATATGTCAGACAAAATTTATGCTGTTAAGGACCTAGCTTTTATGGTTGATCATTTACAGCAGAATTATTTAATGAACGATAGAACGATATGCAATTTAGTAAAACTATCCCTTAAAATTATCTTACTAACAATGCAAGTCCTATCAAAATGTATTCAGCAGATTTTTTTTAAAAACCTAATCTTTCATAGTCGGATTCACCTGGTTATAGAACTTTTCCCCATAATTCTAATAACTGTGGAACGTGGAACGATATACTATGTAATAAAACCATCTCTGAAAAAATATCTGACAAACAATGCAAGTCTCATCAAAATCCGCCCAGTAGGACTTCTATTCTTTCCAAAAGTCTAACTTTCATAATCGGGTTCACCTCATTATAGAAATTTCCCACATAAGTCTATAATTAAGAAACGTAGAATAATATGCAATATACTAATAATGCAATAAATAGAATAATATGCAATATACTTCCCTGAAAAATTATCCAATTAATAATGAAAGTCCCATAAAAATCTACTCAGCAGAACTCGAGTTATAATCAGCCGGGACGTAATTTCCATTTGCATTTTATGCATAAAGCAGATAATTAAATTCTAAAAATATTAAAATGATGTATTGTCATCGGGAACACACTTTTGCGTACATAATATTTATACCTAATATATACTATTTGTACCTAATATTTACTATTAGGAAGTAGGTTAAAAAATCTATTGCAAAATTTCCTTTTTACATACAAAAACCAAGTTGAATTAAATTAAAGAGTGTAAAAATACATTTCTCCCTTTCATACGTTTTCGATTATCATAAGTTTAGTGTGCCACGGAAGTTTAACCATGGATTCAAGTGTGCCGCGAGGTAAAAAGGTTGAGACACCCTCTTAAACCACTTCAATGTCTTGCGTAATTGCATCTGTAGGTTAATTGATGAAATGAGGTAACGATTACGATTATTCACCGACTGACATTTTCAGCTCAAGTGCAGGTTTCCCAGTGACATGGAAAATCAGGGGAATTTCAAAGTAGTCAGGGAAATTTTTAAATATATAGGAAAAATCAGGGAATTTACAAATATTTTCTGATAAGTCTGGGGGAAAAAAAGGAAAAATGAAGCGAAGTTCATCAAAATCGCAAAATTTTACCAAACGACCGAACCGGAAAAAAAAAAAATTCCCGAGTAGGAACCCGGAAGTGTGTTACACAATAAAATATGTAATTTATCATACCCCTGCTCCCCCTCGCGCACGGACGTTAATGTGGAAATAATATGTTATTTTGTAACTGTTGGCATTCATCGAAGTTTTCCTTTTAAATGAGGAAATCTTTTATAGCAAGAAACATTTTTGATCTTGAAGGCTGTTTCCTCATACTCTCCAGCAATTATCACAGGAACGTGAAAAATCACGAAACGTCGTCATGGGAGAATATTTAAGATTATAGTTATTTCCATTAAAAATGTGTTTAAATGATGATTATTTGTTGTAGTTAAAAAAAAAAAAAAAAAGAAAAAAAAAAAAAGTTGTATTTGATTTCTGATGTTTGTTCTGTTTTAAAACAGGGAGTCGCCTGTCCTCGGTTGTCGGATGACCCCAGCTACACCATGATGGAGTCGAGCGGGGGCGGCTGCCGATGTGCTTGCCAGGACGACTTCCATGATCTCCAAGATCAGTCGACGGGATGCTGCAGCCCCCATGTCTTCACCTCCGTACTCCTGGGCATCCTCTCTTGCGTGCTTATGACAGGGGGAGTCTTCCTCGCCTTTCATAGGTAAGAGAAGAAATATTTATATGCAGTCTTGATCAGAGTTGTTATGTTCAAACATTAAAACATGCTTTTTATACACATTTAAAAAATACTGTATTTAAAACAATGTTTGGTAATTCTTTGTAAAGCTGCAGGAGGCAGGAGCAAAAGCTCGCGTTGCTGTCAGATGGAATTCATGGTGGACACAATCAAATTGTTCCTGAGGAGTTGACTATTTGTTTTAATGTTTGTGAAGATAATCTATCTGTATATATATATTATGCTATCGTATGTGGCACAGAAATCGCGGTTAATTGTTTAATGGCCGGAATGAAACGCATCTCATTGGTTATTGAACAGCATTTAATGCATCTCCCTACCTAAAAGGGGGGGGGGGACCCTGTTCTGTCGCCAAATGCCGCAAAGTCTGAAGCCAACTGGGCGATATATCACCTAATTTGGCTACCATATTGAGTCGCCAAAAGTGATCTCTAATATTTCTCCAAATTTCCATAGACTTCCATTGTAAACCAATAGGATTTACTTGCTTACAGAAAATCAACAAATTGACATATTTTAATGCAACAAAAACTAATATTAGCTTAAGGGATTATATTAATTATATTTAAGGGAGTTCAAGTAAATTAAATTATGAATAAAAATATCATGATACAATGCTTAGCATGCTTTCCCAAATATAAATTTTAAGGGTGACCAAACTGGTCGCCAAGGGCGGCTAGTCATGAAAGAATTGACTATGATATTGCAGAGAAAGAGATTTTCAGTTAAAAATAAACATTGAGAATTAACTTCAGAGACTTAAAATCACTGCAACTCAATACGGCAAGGCTCGGAGAGAGAACTGTACCCATTGGTAAAACAGCTTAACCCTTAACTGCTGTGACAAAAATCTTATACTATAATGCGAGCAAAAATTGTGTGTGTGTGTGTGTGTAAATTTTATCTTAAAAACAGCTCTAACGATTTTGACAAAATTTTGTATTTTACCATTTTCGGGCACGATAAGTCCATTGGGCTAGGTCACGTGTTCGAGAGGATTCGATTAGTGGTTCATTTTGGGTTATAATGGGTCAATGTCAAGCTAATTATATCTAAAAAACGGCTCAATCGATTTCGACTAAATTTTATATCCAACCGTTTTTCGGCACGAGAAAACTATTGGGCTAGGTCACATGCTCGAGAAATTCAGATTAGTGGGTCATTTTTGGGTCACTATTGGACAAGCCAATTTTATCTAAAAAACGGCTCTAACGATTTCGACAAAATTTTGTGTTTTGTCATTTTGGACTACGAGAAGACCAATGGGCTAGGTCACATATTAGAGAAAATTCGATTAGTGGGTCATTTTTGGGTCCTGTAGGTCAAGCAAAGTTTTAGAAAACGGCTCTAACGATTTTGACGAAATTTTGTATTTTACCATTTTCGAGCACGAAAATACCATTGGGCTAGGCCACGTGTTCGAGAAAATTCGATTAGTGGTCATTTTGGGTCAAGGTCAAGCTAATTATATCTAAAAAACGGCTGAAGTGATTTTGACTAAATTTTATAGCCAACCGTTTTTCGGCACGAGAAAACTATTGGGCTAGATCACATATTCAAGAAATTTCGATTAATAGGTCATTTTTGGGTCACTATGGGTCAAGCCAATTTTATCTAAAGAACGGCTCTAACGATTTTGACTAAATTTTGTATTTTGTCGTTTTCGATTTCGAGAAGACCAATGGGATGTCACATATTAGAGAGAATTCGATTAGTGTGCCAATTTTGGGTCACTGTGGGTCAAGCAATGTTTATCTAGAAAACGGCTCTAACGATTTTGACGAAATTTTGTACTCTGTCGTTTTCGGGCGCAAGAATACCATTGGGCTTGATCGCATATTCAAGAAAATTCGATTAGTGGGTCATTTTGGGTCACAATGGGTCAGGGTCAAGCAAATTTAAACCAAAAAAAGGCACAAAACATTTCGACAAAATTTTGTAATATACCGTTTCAGGGCATAAGATGACCATTGGACTAAGTCACATGAACGAGAAAAATCGATTAGTGGGTCATTTTGGGTCAAATGTGTCAAGGTCAAGCTAATTATATCTAAAAAATGGCTCAATCGATTTTGACTAAATTTTATATGCAACCGTTCAACGTCACGGGAAAACTATTAGGCTAGGTCACATGTTCAAGAAATTTCGATTAGTGGGTCATTTTTGTGTCCCTATGGGTCAAGCCAATTTTATCTAAAAAACGGCTCTAACGATTTTGACTAAATTTTGTATTTTGTCGTTTTGGATTACGAGAAGACCAATGGGCTAAGTTACATATTAGAGAAAATTCGAGTAGTGGGTCATTTTTGGGTCACTGTGGGTCAAGCAAAGTTTATCTAGAAAACGGCTCTAACGATTTTGACGAAATTTTGTATTTTAGCATTTTCGGGCAGGAAAATACCATTGGGCTAGGTCACGTGTTCGAGAAAATTTGATTAGTGGGTCATTTTGAGTCATAATGGGTCAAGGTCAAGCTACATATATCTAAAAAACGGCTCAATCGATTTTGACTAAATTTTATATCCAACCGTTCAACGTCACGGGAAAACTATTGGGCTGGGTCACATGTTCGAGAAATTTTGATTAGTGGGTCATTTTTGGGTCACTATGGGTCAAGCCAATTTTATCTAAAAAACAGTTCTAACGATTTTGACTAAATTTTGTATTTTGTCGTTTTCGATTACGAGAAGACCAATGGACTAAGTCACATATTAGGGAAAATTCGATTAGTGGGTCATTTTTGGATCACTGTGGGTCAAGTAAAGTTTATCTAGAAAACGGCTCTAACGATTTTGACGAAATTTTGTTTTCTGTCGTTTTCGGGAGCGAGAATACCATTGGGCTTGGTCGCATGTTCAAGAAAATTCGATTAGTGGGTGATTATGGGTCACAATGGGTCAGGGTCAAGCTAATTAAATCTAAAAAAAGGCCCAAAACATTTTGTTAAAATTCGCAATTAATACACCGTTTCCGGGCATGAAATGACCATTGGGCTAAGTCACATGTTCGACGAAAATTCAATTAGTGGTTCATTTTTGGGTCACTGTGGATCAAGCTAAGTGTATCTAAAATAACGGCTCAAAACATTTCAAAATTTTGTATTGTATCGTTTCTGAGCATGAGAATACCATTGAGCTAAGTCACATGTTCGAGAAAATTCGATCAGTGGGTCATTTTTGGGTCACTGTGGGTCAAGCTAATTGTATTTTTAAAAAAGGCTCAAACGATTTTGCAAAATTTTGTATTATACTGTTTCCGGGCAAGAGAAGATCATTGTGTTAGGTCACATGTTCGAGAAAATTCGATTAATGGGTCATCTTTTAGTCAGTGTGGGTCAAGTTAATTTTATCTACAAAGCAGCTTTCATGATTTTGATTAAATTTAGTTTTCTATCGTTTTCGGGTTCGAGAAGAACATTGGTCTAGGTCGCATGTTCAAGAAAATTCGATTAACCAGTCATTTTGGTCACTATAGGTCGAGGTTTAGTTAATTTTATCTAAAAAATTGCTCAAACGATTTTGAGAAAATTTCTTATTACACCGTTTCCTAGCACGAGAAGACCATTGGGATAGGTAACATGTTCGATAAATTTAGATTAGTAGGGCCTTTTTGGGTTACCGTGGGTCAAGCTAATTTTATCTATAAAATGACTAAATTTTGTATTCTATCGTTTTCGGGTTCGAGAAGAACACTGGTTAGGTCGTGTGTTCAAAAAATTTCGGTTAGTGAATCTCTATGGCTTAGGATCATGCCAATTGTATCTAAACAGCAAGAATTATACAGTGAGAAGGAAATATCGAATTGAACACAAGGCTAATTTTGACCGAGCTTAGCTCGGTCATGCCCACTAGTTGTCGCATAACTACTCTGAGCGGTCTCTCGGACCGTTTGATCAAAGGATGAATAAAAGGCTCGCTTAACACGTAGGATAGTATTTCTGTACTTAACTTTCTGTATAGGGCTATTATAATTAAAACTCTCCTATTTAGAAGCCTCCAGCGATAGTACTCCAAACGAAACCAAATTTCACTAGTATCTATAGTTAAACTGAAAATTACTACAAGTTAAACTGTAATTGAAGAAAGTAGCTGTATGTGAGACCACAAACAGCAGTTAAGGGTTAAGTATGGACAAAAGTAAAAAAAAGAAGACAGGGGTAGGTGCTACTACCAACCTTAACCTTCAACTGATGTCACAGAAATTTTCACATAACTAGTGTAAAGGGGTCTGTGAGACCGCTCCATCGAAAGATGAATAAAAGCCGCGATTAACTCGTGGTATGTTCTTTTTTTACTAAACTTTTTGTACAGGACAATTAAAATTGTGTTACAATTAAAATTCACCTATTCAAAAGTCTCTGGTGTTAGTACTAAAGTTCCAAACGAAACAAAATATCAGTAGTGTTTGTAGATAAACTGAAATTTCCAAGTTAAACTACGAAAATTGAAAAAAACACCGGCCTGTGAGACCGGTAACATCAGTTAAAGGTTAATGTAGCATCATAAAAAAAGCTGTGGAAGGTAGATATGGAATGCGCATGACTCCTATATTATTTCTTGGTTAAAATTACTGATCCATGCTTTATAGAGACTCTTACAAGTGATGAAACAATGAAAGGTGCAGCTTTGCTGCCGATTCTGGAGTAGTTAGTCTTATCTAGAAGGATAAGCCTTGCAAAAAAACATTGATTAAAAAAATGTAAGTCATAGTTCAATTGCATACAACTGTATATTCACCTCAGGCTTAGAACGAATATATGAATGTGCATGTGACGTGGACATCCCGAATTGTAAATGATTTTCATTCACTTTTAGTTTGAAAATGTCATCAAGACTGGTTTGAAGTTGCCTGATATAGGTATCAACGTTGAGTTGACAAATTACTAGTAATGACAATAAAAATTTTACAATCAATCATCGTTAAAGATAGTTTGTAATTAACGCCTACTTATTTTCTATCAACGATTGTTTTAAAAGGAATAAGTTTACTCTCCTGATCTGTAATATAATCCATTTCACTGACAGTAGCTTCCGTATTTTCGTGCAAAAAAATCGATTCTGATGAGCCTAAAAAATCGAGGCGATGAAGATCTCGAATTTTTCCAGACAACGATTTCTGAATTATTCGCAACACTTAAGTTCTACTGGCACTAGAGAAGTGAAAAAGCTATTTGAACCTACTTTCTACCATCATCAACGCTAAATTTTTGTTTAAAAGTACTTTAACCAGATTTACTATCACATCCCCACTTGAAAATAAAATTCAGATTGCGAATGTTCTCGGAAGTCAGATTTTTAATAATTTCCGTTTCATTAATAAAATACGTGCTGCAGTATGATCTAGCAAAGATTTCAATTGACAAGATAATTCTTCTAATTACGATAGAATACACTAAATTATTAGCTATAAAGATATGAAAATGTATTTCTATTGTATCGGTGATAGAGAATTCTTTTAATTTTTTTGTTACTAATCTTGCTTATCAAATTCCTTTATGCTTATGATTATAATACTTATTTGTAATATAATACATAATAATCTATCACAAAACTGAATAATCTAAAAATTTCAAAAATGTTTGCCAGCTAAATTACTGTGAAAAGTAATAAATGTCATAGCTTTTGAAGCGACTAAAAAAATGATACTTTTACTTGTGGTTACAAAAACCTGCACGAAATGCGGAATGGCAGTTTTTGGAAGCTAATTTTTCATGATTAATTAGATAATAGTTCAGGCTATTGTTTCCATTATATGTCGTTGCGGAACACCGTGGAACTTATAAACTTTTTGATGTTTAAAAGCAAAAAAAAAAATATATATATATTTTTTTAAATTATCAAAAAGAATAATGAAATTTTTAAATTTTATGTACTTAATATAATTTTTGTAACATGGGCAAAAAAAAGTACACACTATCATCATGTGAATCCATTTTAAAGCATTAAAATCGGATGATATGGAAAAATGTAGCACGTGTTTAGAAGAACATTTGTTTTGTTCTTTTTGTTCGCCTCAGATGATAATCCTCCGAGCGTTACTTTTGAAATGATACAGGTTGCCAAAGCAAAACGAAAACCTTTTTATAAATATAGATTCTGACCCTCCAAACATTATTCTAGCCATCTGTATAGTAAAAATTTCCTAAATAGTAACTTTATTTTTCGACTTTTGGCCAGCTTTTTGGGATTTTGTCCCACTGTGGACCGGCTCGAACCGAGTTTTTAGGTTTTATAGCGGGTCGAGTCAAGGCAATAAAGTTTTTACAGGGCCGGGCCAGGACAGTGCAGACCTTTAGCTAGTGTTATTAACTGTTAGATTGATGAATTGCGTCAATACTCTTAACACAGTACGACTCGGGACTAATTTAAAACATTTTTCTTGTGTTTTGGGTCCAAGTAACACCCCAAGGTGAGGGGCGCAGAGAGAGTCTGCGGGCCCGGTAAGGATTCGAATGTGGGTCTTTATGTATAGTCTTAAGTAATAAAATTTAAGCATCACTATATAACAAATTATAAAAGAAAAATTAGCGTCCGAGATATAAATATTTTTAGCTGTCATGAGGCATCTGAAGCTAAAGAAGGAGGTGGAGGGTAACTAAAAATTATTGTATCACTGCTGATGATTTACCAACAAACGGGGAGGGGATAGGATGCAACAATTTTTATTATTATTATTTAGAGTTGTGTAATAACAATAAAATGTACATGTTATTCAACTCAAGTTCTCTTCTGAAAACTTAATTAAATTTTATACTTTTTCTTCTATATTGTAATCTAATTTTGACATCTTTTTTCAGGTGGGACCCTATGTGGTTGATGGTTTCCGGAGTAGGTGTGGTGCTGATCATCATCGGGACCATCCTCCATTGCTGCAATAACCTTTCGCAGAAGCCTAAAAGGCATTCTGTCGGAAAGGGCTGCTGCACACGGCCCCTCCCTCCCGACCACGCCGGACACATGATCAGCAATAACGGAAGTATCACGGAGCAACTCCTGCCGCTCAGCAATGCCAGGTTTGGACTAATATTTATCTTTAATTATCTACAATACTATTTCAAATATTTCTCAGATTTCACACATTTCTCCCTTGCTGACGTAAAGGATTCCATCATCTATTACCTTTTAAGAGATCGGATGCTTTGGAACCGATGGCGTAACGGCGGCGATGTAACTAGGATAGTAAACGTCATGGGCATCGAGACTTAAAAATAACCCATAATAACCTGAAATATTATTTTAAAATATTAGTATGTTTAATTTATGAATGTAAACTGCAGTGAATTTTACTAAAGGAAAACACATTTTTCTTCTTAAGAATTTCGCAGTTTCGGGGATTGGTAATTGGATTAAAAACTAAAATGAATTTAACTGAAAAGAAAAAAATGCAGTAGTTCTCCCTTATTCCTCTTCCGAGAAAAGCATCACAATACACAAATTATTTACATTAAATTTTTCTGTTTGGAAAGTTTGAATGTATTTCCTTTTTCTGCATTCTATGAATAATTCTTTAAAAACGAAAAAACTTACTAAAAGAAAAGTCATAATGTGTCGCATGTTCTAACACCGATAAAGTATTTACGGGAGGAAGGAGGAGGGCGGTTTTATTCCAATGCATTATATTTCAAGTTTCTTTATATTTTGTCAATGACCGAGATACAGATAGATCAAAACAAAAATCTAGGACTCCAGGAAAAAAAAAACATTATCTTTCTTGATTGCTTAGGATAGGGTAGGTAGGAGTCGCAGAACATAATTTTTCAACAAACTTCCGTAAACGAATATCAGAAAGCTCACAGCTGAAATACAACATTTTTAAGTTAATAATAATAATAAATAATAATAGTGTATAATACTTCATTTTTTAACACTTTCCAACAAAGTTGAAAAGTGTTTATGCATTCGGTTTGTTTGTCCGTCTTTCCACGCTCTAACTCCCGTAAATATACTCGGATTTTCATGGAATTTATACAGGTTATTTAGGGTCACCAAAGCATGTTTGGTATTGTATATGAAGTTTGTAGGATTAACAGTTCATTTACAGGGGCACTCAAAAGTATTCCATTACATTATGGTATATGGGGGAAAATCATTTGCAGAGTATTAGGTAGCTTTCATTACAAAAAGCTACCTATTGCAGCCGTTCGGAGGAAAGCGATTTCAAAAAATTTTGGTATATTTTCATCGATCATGACCCCCAGACCCCGAAACCACCATCCGTTCAAAAGTTGATATAGATATATCTGACATTTGTCATACTGTAACTCTCGAATTTATGAACCGATTTGGATGTAATTCGGTATGTACATAGTACATACCAATGTCTCGACCGAGTTCGTTGGCCAGCTTCATCCGCCATTTTGTTTCAAAATGGCGGCCATTTAAAATTTTTAAAAAAATTTTAAATTTGAAATGTGGTACCAAAGAATTGAAAATGGAAAATATTTTTTTCTTATGTATTTGACCTTTATACAAAGATTCCGAAGCAGTTTTTGTTTCCTCTATATCTTAAAAAATGGCTGAGTTATAGCATTTTGAATTTCTAGCGTGGCTGACATTTTGAAACGTCCTGATATTTGTCACGTGATAACAGGCGTGTTTATGAACCGATTTGGATGTACCTTGGTTTGTACATAGTACATACAAATGTCTGGACAGAGTTCGTTGGCCAGCTTCATCCGCCATCTTGTTTCAACATGGCGGCCATTTAAAATTTTTTTAAAAATTTTAAATTTAAAATGAGATACCAAAAAATTGGAAAATGAAAAAGATTTTTTTCGTATGTGTTTGACCTTAATACAAAGATTCCGGAACAGTTTTTGTTTTGCCTATATGTAAAAAAATGGCTGAGTTATAGCATTTTGAATTTCTATTGTGGCTGACATTTTAAAACGACCTGATTTTTATCACGCGATAACAAGCGTATTTATGAACCGATTTGGATGTTACTTAGTACATACCAATGTCTCGACCGCGTTCGTTGGCCAGCTTCATTCGCCATCTTGTTTCAAAAGAGTTGCCATTTAAAAAAAATTAAATTTAAAATTTAAAATGAGGTTTAAAAATTGGAAAATGAAAAAGATTTTTTTATGTGTTTGGTCTTGATACAAAGATTCCGGAGCAGATTTTGTTTCTGAAAATTTGTTCTTTTGTTTATATCTTAAAAAATGGTTGAATTATAGCACTTTGAATTTCTAGTATGGCTAACATTTTGAAACGATCTTGTATATGTCACGCGATAACACACGTATTCGCCTATTTCCATGTAAGAAGGCATGTGGATAGTATACATCAACATCTCAGCCAAATATAAGTTACTTTAAATAAAAGCAGCTTGGATAAACCTGACTAATATCGCGAAATTCTCATTCATAATGATTTAGTATTGATAAAAAATAGTATTGAATCTCCTATATTCGGTTTCCACTAAATTGAGCTTCGTGTGTTTGAATAATATAAGTTGGCTTTTTTAAAATAAGGAATTTGAAAGCTACCTCTTCCTCCCGGCACTGGCCGGAAGGACTTTTTTAATGACATTACGCTATTTCAAATATATTGAAACTGATATAAATCACTGAATTTCACTACGATCACTTTAGAACAGGGCATTCATAGCATTTTTTATTCATTTACAAGGACACACAAAAGAAATCCGTTACAATACTAAAAGAAGTCCGTTACAATACTGTCGTTGAGTAATAATTGCTGGAGTGTGCGATTTAAAATTCGGCATGCGCTTTTAAATTCAGTTAATTTTTTTCATGTTACTTACTATATATAAATTCTATACCTCATATACAGGGCTGCACAAAAGTATTCACGTACCATTCTCCTTATTAGAGGAAATTGCTGAAGGGGAATTTTCAACTGAAGTATATGTATTTCTTAAGTGAACTAAATTTTGGTATGCATGCAGTTAGTAGATACAAATCTAATCATATACAGGGCTGCTGAAAAAATTCGGATAATTTTCCGATTGTAGATGGGAACAGCTGAAATTGGGTTTTGAAATGTGTTAATGCGTTTCCATATGATTGAATTAGACGTAATATTTTAATTTTTTAAACTGTGCAATTTTGTTACATTATTCTGAATGTGTTGGAAAGTGTTTCATAATCTATGCTTGACGCATGGTTTTTTCTTTCTTGTTTTTACATGCTTTCTTTTAACTTACAATTATGTTTGCGTATGGTAGTCAAATCTTGTGACTCATTTTTCACCAACTTCCTGCTGACATAGAGCTTTAAAATGTGGGATATATATGTATTCCTGAGGGCAATACATGAATTGAATATTGATTTTTTAAAATTCGACCCCGGGGCAATGGGGGAGGGGGAGGAGCAAATTTACTTAATGGTTACGTTTGCTTTCCTATGGAGAAATCAGCTTCAATAATGAATATTTGTTGAAAAGTACTAATGACAGGGTTACCACAATAGCGCCAAATTTGGCGCCAAAAATAAGTTGCCATATATGAAGCCAACTTGGCGAAAGCTGGCTAATTTGGCAAAATTCCCATTGAAATCCATTAATCTTCCATAATCGAGCTCACCGCAATTTAATTTAAACTCCGTCCATTTAAGGGTTTTTTTTTTTTTTTTTCAAGACTTTTCTACATTTTAATGCCTTTAAAAAAATATATACTACATTTTTGTGGATTTTAATGAAAGCATGTTATATATATATAACATGTTATATATATATATCATCATCATCATCATCAACCGTTTTCAATCCACTGCTGGATGTAGGTCTCCCCCAGATTTTTCCAATGTTTCCTGTCTAGTGCTTTAGCCATCCAATTTACACCGGCTACTTTTCTGATTTCATCACTCCATCTTACTTGAGGTCGTCTTCTTGGCCGTTTTACATCTCTGGGATATATATATATATATATAATGTTATTTAGTCTTTCAGTTAGTAATTGTTGTTTAAAAGTTCTCCAAAGAAAACTTCGCTTATATTTGTTTAATCCATGAAATCAAAAGAAAAGGAATGTATAACACAGAATGTAGTACTATGGTTTATATTGGGAACAGTACTGAAGTTTCAGTTTGTCTGCCGGTTTTATGAGATTTAATATCTATTTAATTTCCTTTAGAAATATTGTAATCTAGGAATTACCAACGGAAATTTTGAATTTTTTAAAAATATATTTTTATTTGGTATTTTCACTGTTTTTATTTCTTATTCTCAAACAAAATAATTCTATCTCATCATCCTATTATACAAGGTGATTATAAATGAATATCCCAACTTTACAGGGAGGACTATTAAAAGAAAACAGAAAAAGTACAAACTTGTTCATCGGAAATAAAAAATAACAGTTGAAAGTTTTAATTCAACACAGTTATAAGTGTTGAATGTGAGCCCCTCCAGAAACACGAAAGATATCGAGGCGGTACGATAACTCATCACACACTTTTTTCAGCATGATTTTTTTTTTTTTTTTTTTTTCTTGTGGTGCCTCATCAAAGATCAGGTGTTTGTTCACCCGCCAGGGACGAAACTAGGGGGCGTGGCAGAGGAGGCATGTGCCCCGGGCGCCAAATGAAGGATTATACCTTTGGAATAGATTATTTTCTTCTGATGGACTGATGGCTTCCATTATTATGAAACAGCCATTATGAATGAAGTGTTAGGTGAAGATGAAAGAGCAGTCGTAAAAAGTCAGAACTCTGATTTTCTGGTCAGAATGGGAAAAAAAAAATGGCCTTATTTTTTTTTTTTTAAATAACTCGGTTAAAGCTGAAACTTGGTTAACCGGGACTCTGATAATCGGGACTCTACTGTATATTTCATTTTTAAAATGATATTTAGACTATTTTTGTTGGTGTTCAGGGGGGGGAGGGGTCATGACCCCTGTGACCTCCCCCTTGGATCCACCATTGTAGATTACGTATTACATATTTTATGATTACATATTTTAAATTTTAAAATAAGTCGGCTATTAGAAAATTAGTGAAATCTCTTTGTAAATATACTTTGCGGAAGGGGGGGGGGGGGGGGCGCCAAAATCCATGTTTGCCCCGGTTGCAAAAAAAGCTAGTTTCGGTGCTGTCAACCGCTATACCAACTGATGTTTACGAACTAAGGACACGCATATCTGCAGCCATTCAAAGATTCGCACCGGACATGCTGAAAAGAGTGTGGGATGAGTTATCGTACCACCTCGATATCGTTCATGATTCTGGAGGGGCTCACATTGAACACTTATAACTGCGTTGAATTTAAACTTTCAACTGTTATTTTTCATTTCCAAATTAACTTCATGGTTGTACTCTTTTTTGTTTTCTTTTAATAACTCTGTAAAGTTGAGATATTTATTTATAATCACCCTGTATATTTGCAAAGTATTCAGCTTTCTCCTTATTACGAAGCATCCATGAAGTGTTTAAAAGATTACTGACTTTATGTAGAAATTGCCAGGTATGTGACAAAGCACAAAATGCGTTATAGATTCTTTAAAGGTACAATGGACTTTGAAAAAGAATTTCAATGTTTGATTTAATTTTTTCTTTGATCAACACCGGGATTCACCTTAAATGAATCTTGAATGTGATTTAAGTCCGATTAAATTTTTAACTAGTTTTACGCGGTTTTAAAATCTCATTTGTAATAAAGTGTCTCATGCTAATAATATTCTTTCTAATCACTTTCGATTTTCTTAAGTACTTTTATGATTTTATTTTTCATATGAATGGATAGTAATAATTGATGCAATAATTTTAGTAATAATTCGTATCCATGCGCAAATAATTAATATGCATGCGCATAATTTGCGCATTCGTCAATACGCAAATTATATTCCTTTTAGGAGAACTGCTCTTATATTAAAGTAATACATTGGTTTTCAATCGTTTAGTAATTGCATGGAGCATTTTAACAGTCAGTCTATGTCATGAAATATTTTAATTAGCTCATTATATAAGTAAAAATTCCGTACTTTCGCGTATTTATGGATTTTTTACCACTCGAGTTTAGTTGTATAATCTTTTTATCCGTATCTAAGCGAATCAATTCGCCTGAAACAATTCTAATATGGAGTGAACCGAATCGGAGCCAGAAAGAAAGTTCATTGGTTAAAAACTCTTTCTCTTTTCATAATGTGTACTTGACCGTTAAAGTTTCTTGGAATTTTCATTTCCCTTTCTCCGTTTGTTTCAATTGTCATTGTATATATAGTTAAACATAATTTTTTTATCTGTCTATTACTCTATTATTGTGTGGTGAAAAGGACGGGTTATATGAAGTTATATGTCCTTGACAAATGTGGTGTATCCCACCACAGTATTTAAAACATCAAACTGATTTTTTATGACTAGATAATAGTTCGATTGACTTAGATATCGTTTGCTATGCCTAAGCAGCAGAGTTCGTGATTTTTTTTGTAAAAATCACAATAATCGATTTTCTTTTATTTAAATCGGATTTTTGTTATTTAAAAAAAATCTCACACAGTATTATTGTTTTATGACTTTTCTTTTAATTCATAAAATATAAATTAAATATACACACACATGCATGTTATAAGTATTACAATACATATTAATTAATATTATAATTATACAATTTACATAAATGATTCAAAGGTAAAATTTTAGGCGGTGGAAAAATCTTTATTACACAAAATGCATTGAAAACTACAAATCAGATGTCAAAATTAATTCAACGTGCTGGTACAGAAAAACGAGTTTAGTAGCTTTATCAGTTGTTTTCTAATTTTCGAATGTACCACATTTAACTTTTTAATCCGAATTTCCGGAAGTGACAGCTAATTGTTCCTTGCGACGACATTTCTGTGGCTGTCAACCCGTAAAACTTGGCTAAAAATGCTAACTTTGACAACATTTTCTGAATGAATCTTTGCCTTTATAAGAAAATAGTAAACCCTTTAATTTCTTGGTATCTGAACAAAATCGGTAAATTTTATATTTTTACGAATATTTACCTTTAACTGATGTCACAAAAATTGTCACATAACTAGTGTGAAGCGGTCTGTGAGACCGCTGCAACGAAAGACGAATAAAAGGCACGATTAACTCATAGGATGGTGTTTTTGTACTAAACTTTTTGCACAGGACTGTTATGATTAAAATTCACCTATTCAAAAGTCTCTGGTGATAGTACTAAAGTTCCAAACGGAACAAAATTTCGGTCGTGTTTGTAGTTAAACTGGAAATTGCAAGTTAAACTATAAAAATTGAAAAAAGACGCGGTCTGAGAGACCGGTAACATCAGTTAAAGGTTAATGCAATTTTTTTGTATTTACGAATGAAAATGGATTCGCGAAAGTATCGGAAAAGTAGTTAGTTTGCATTTGGCTTTCAATATAAAAAATTCTCATAACGAGATGTGATCCCCTCTCGCCCCAAAAAAGGAAATCCATGACCCCCCCCCCCCCCCCCTCTAATGGTGAGGTGGATCCGCCCTTGGCTTTGTCAAATATTGATTGATTAAAATCTTGAAAACGGAATCGAAAAAAATTCCACTGTATACAGGATCCTTATGCCATATCGTCTATAGATTCTTCTATGCTTTGCCATGCGCCAGACAGGATGATTTTAACAATACCGTGTTAAACACATATGTGAGAAAAATCAACAAGCAAAATTTTCATTGAGCGACCCTTTGTTCTGGCGCCCGGGGCACATGATCCCTTTGCCCTCTCCCCCCCCCCCCCCTTAGTTTCGGACCTGGATCCAATAAGCTTCCTTATTGAAATATCAATACGACATTGTACATTCAACTTACAACACAAAACAATCAAACAAAAATTAGTTTTCAAGGTAATTATTACAATTAATTCATTCCTAAAACATGGTGTTTTCTTCATCAAAAAATCTCAATAAACTTAATCGACACAGTGTTTCTTACCTCACTCGTTGCGGGTTAGTCACAGAATTTCTGTAATTGAATAAAGCAAATATTACTATTCAGAAATAGTGTTGCTCTAAAAATAAAAATTATACGCTGGGAGATTGCTGTGAATGGGTTAACCAACACATTTTACAAGAATTATATTGTGTTGATTTTAACACCCTGTAAACGAATTTACTTTTTGAACACCATAATTAACGTATGGTAATTTTGCCTTATTTGAGCACAGAAATTCTGCAATTAAATAGAACAAAGATTACTATACGAAATCATTGGTACGTAAAAGAAGCACCTTGTGAAAATGCATGCATATATACGTTGCTTATTCCGAAGAGGTTAAAAAACGAAATTATTCACTTTGACAGTAGACGTTTAGCTTTTGATGCTATGAGAATTTGACTCAATAAAGCAACTGATTCTTATAAATAGCAAATATTGCAATATGATTTTTTACATTCTCTTACAATTACTTTCCATTTGACTCAATAAAACCCCAAACCTACAGGTTTGATTAACTAATAGGATGCGACGTATATTGTAACATTTTTATAAATTATAATTATACATGCATGAATTAATTTGCCAAGTTTACTAATTGTTACTTTTATTCAGCACCGTGCGAAGAAAAAATTGCGCCTGGGGCAAAGCTTCAATTTTGCGCCTCCCCCCCCCCCCCCTACATTTTGTTTGTGACAGGTGTCACAAAAATGAAAAGAGCAGAAGCAGAAATAAATTCTATTGAATGCATATTTTGTGTTTAATTTTGGAACTTTGAATGTTTAATTTTAATTTAGAAACTAGAAACAACTAAATAACATAAGAGAAAATTGTACTTATATTTTAAAAAGGCAGTCTGGAAAATGGGTGTAGAAAAAATGTATCTAACAGTACTGTATAACAGTTTGAAACCCATTTGTATTCCTAGGAGGAAACCCCATGCTATTTTGAGAGTTAGTATATGTTTTCGTCTCAAGCACAGTAAAAAAATTACAGACTCAGAAAAGAGAATGTTAGACTAAGACAAAGACTTAAAACAAGTTTTGAAAAGAAAGAAGGCCTTATTCATAAATTTCTATCTGGGTTTAGGTTAAGGAACAATGCAATAACTTTGAAACGAAAAATGAACGTACTTTCATCGGGATAAAAATTTCCAATATGTAAATAGATAGGTTTTTTTTGTTTTTTTTACAAAAAAAAAAAAAAAAAAAAAAAAAAAAGGGGGGTTTCTAGTATAAATCTGGCGCCCCCTCAATTCCCTCGTCCGGGGCGACCCCCGCTCCGCACGGCCCTGCTTTTATTAATTAAAAAGTACAATATATAAACCACTGTTTGAATGTCATTCCCACGAACTGTCATAAGCAGTGTTATCCATCTTTATCAGATGTGATTTTTTTAACTTGTCTTGGTTAATTACACTTTTTCCCCCTTTTTTTTATTTACTTATAAAATCTTATTTGTCACATCCCGTTCACAATCCCGTTAACATTTCATGGGAAACTTGTTGGTTGTGATTTATCGAATAATTAGCGCTTGTGGTCCGTTTCATTTCAAGCCATTTGTTTTAATTTTCTTTTTTTAAGAAGCGCTTAACGTAAAGACATCATTAATTAGTAGATGATTTGTTTCATTAAATGAGTTATTTTCGTTTCTCCGAGATTTGCGCTTTCGGTATAGCCTCTGTAAAGACGGAACTTTTATAAAAACCAGATGACTAATTGATTCCGTGTGCTTTGCCTGCCACTAACATTTACTTCCTTTTTAACTTGCTTGTAGTAGCTTAATGAAACAAATCTATATTAGATGTACTTAAATGAGTCACGATATTTAAATTCTTAAATTTTATTTATCACGTCGTTAAATAAATAATGTCATTAGTTATTAGTACTCGCTAAAGGTGCAGATTTACGGTCACCAGTCGCCATGAGGCGACTAAATTATTTGCAGTGGCCACTAACTTTTGGTATCTAAGTCGCCATTTTTTTTTTTTTTTTTTTTTTTTTGTAAAGATAATTTTCGTATAAAAAAACAAATATATGAAATGTACTTTATATTTACAGTGCAAAATAATATCTCACATTCACAATTTTTTTTTTTTAATATACAAGGTGCCCATAATTAAACTGACAGTACTCGGAGTGTTCTGTAGTCCGATCTAATTGAGAGAATGTCGCCAAATTTTGTAAGAAGATTAAACAAGATGGCAGACGAAGGATTACGCGAAAATAAAAAATAGCTCCAAAAGCCACCGTTAGGGGAATATGTGGCACTGTGTAACAGAGAAGAGAGTTTTAAAAAATGCAGAATCAATACTGAAATAAAATTACCTTTCATTTAGCACATTTAACAATTTTAGTATTGATTCTGCATTTTTCAAAACTCTCTTTTCTGTTACACAGTGCCACATATTCTCCTAACGGTGACTTTTTGAACTAAATTTTTTTTCGCTGAATCCTTCGCCCCCCTCCCCCCCCCCCTGTTTAATCTTCTTACAAAATTTGGCGTCATTCTCTCAATTAGATCGCACTACAGAACACTCCGAGTACTGTCAGCTTAATTATGGCCACCTTGTACTTTTGTATGATAAAATCAAAATAAGAAATATTGTTTTCCTAATCTTCCCCACAATCATGATTGCTTAGCTTATACATGTTGTTTTTTTCTTTTTTTTTTTTTTTTTTTTTTTTACTATATCTGGCCCAACTTTATCTTCTGACTGCACATAGTTTAAGATTTATATTATACTTAATTATTTTAATAATTTTTTTATAAAATTAAATATACACATTTGATACACACTAGCCTGTGTTTTGTTGCACGTGGGTATATATTAGATAAATTAATTTTGACTTTGAATTCTTGAGTTTTTTGTTTCATTTTTTCCTCACATAAATGCCACTGTTTTTATGTGTTAGTTTCACATTGTGCCCACTAGATTTTTTGGGTTTAGGAGCCACTACCTCCTTCCAGATTTTGGAAATCCGCATCTATAGTTCTCACCCTCTGTGTTAAAAAAAAAATTTGGAAAATGTTGCTTAGCTCTGATAGGGCAAAGTGGCTGGGAGTTGTTACTTTTGAAAGTGGGGCACGCCCATTTTTGATATTGAATAGCATGCATTTGAATGAGTTTAAAATATTCGTAAAAATATTTTACGAATATTTTTAAGTCCATCAGACTTATTTTATATTTTTTATTGTCTTATTTTTCTAAGGGGGCATTAGCTTTTTTTCGGTTGGAAAAAAATTTAAGGGGACATTAGCATTCTTTATTAAGGAGCATTAGTTATTAAGGTATTCTTTATGAAGGGGCATTAGCATTCATTAAGAGGGTATTAGTTTTTTTTTTCGATTGAAAAAAAAAATTTTTTTTTTCATTTTCCTGTTCCTTATAGTCTGTAGATTATCCCTGCCACTGCCACTGTTTAAAAATTCCTGGAAAAAAAAAAAAAAAAAAAAACCAAGACTCTCTCTGTAAATTTACTCGAATTCTCGGTTAAATGCATTTGATTGAATTTCTCAGATCATCATTTTACAGATATTTCCCTTTTCTTATATCAAATTCCCATGTTTTTATTTAAAAATATTTTTATCTTTGTATTTTTATCTTTAGCTTTTTTTATAACCTGAAATTCAAAATACACACTTTTAAAATACTTTTACTATTTTATTAGAAATATTAAAGAAGATTTGGCTTTAAAATTGTTTTATTAGAAATTAGAATATTTTAGAAAGGGAAAATTTGTCTCTGCGGAGTTAGAAGTGATTTTTTACCGACAATCACTTTGCAGTTGTTTCATTCACCATGTGCATGAACCTAGGTAATATTAAAAGTTAAACGTATTTCCCCGTTGAATCATAAAAGATATCCTTTGTAGTCAGTAAGGTGTTTGCTTCCAATCCAGTGGACTCTGGAGAAGAGGTCTGCGCGGGCCCGGGCTTGACCCGTACCCGGCCCTGCAAAATGAAGGCCAAATTTCAAACGGGCCGAGCTGGACCGGCAGAATTAGGACAATTTTTTCAGCGGGCCTGGCCGATAAACAAAATAAACGGGCCGGGTCGTCAAAAAAAATTGAACGCGCCTGCCGGGCCGGACCAATAAGAAAAAAATTAGGCGCGCCTACCGGCCCGATATAAAAATTTAAACGAAGCCTATAAAATATGAACCATTTTCAATTAATATGACTTTCGAGAGAATAAGTATAAATGTGTATCACGAGTCGATGCTAGTTTCACAACATCAATACAGAAATGTAACATGTCCAGCGTAGAGATCGGCACCGGACACTTACATGGTGTCTGAGCCCGGGTTTAACTTTTTTCCGCAGACTCGTGCCTGGCCAAGTTTTTTTACATAGTGAGTCGAGCCGGGCCTGAACTGGACTTGATTGTTCTCAGGATGTGTAGGGCAGACAGTATGTTTTGTAATAATGATAATGAACTTCTGTTAACGGAATCTTTGGAAATATACCTTGAGTTGATTCTCAAATTCACTACTCAACAATGCGAAAGTTTCTGACTAATTTTTAGCTGTAAATCATAAAATTGACAGACCTGACTATTGAAGGGATTTGGAATCGAATAGAGTTTCCATTTTCTGATAAATAAATTACTTATCGAGATATAACAGATTATTGTCACGTGAATGCAGGTTTTTCTCAGTTTCCGTGCTATCGCTTCCGGAAATTCGATTCAAAACACCAACTTTGACACTATTTTCTCAAAGATATATTGCCTTTATCAAAAAATAGATAACGGCATTCGATTACATAGTTCCTGAATAAGAACACCTGCCAATCTTATGTGTTTCCGAAAAGAAATGAATTCAGAAATGTATCGGAAAGTTCCTCCTTTGGATGTGAGAAAAGCCTAAGTAATCATTAATGTTGCTATTGTGTATTTTCTGTCTTGCGAAGACATCGTAATTTTAAAGTAGTATACTGTAAAATTATCCCATAAATATACGTATGCATTATTCTGAATCGCAATTATTCAATGTTAAAAAGAATCTTAATTTAATGTTAAAAAGAATCTTAATTTAATGTTAAGAAAAATCTGAACTTTTTGTAGAAATTGAGTCGGGCCGGATCGAGCCTGATTTAAATCATTTTTGTACGGGCCGGGCTCGGGCCGAACTTTTAATTTTTACACTGGGCCAAGATAGCTTTCGTTTGGACCGAGCCTGGAAATTCCGGCCGTGCAGACCTCTACTCTGGATCAAATCAGGGGCCGGCTAGTAATAAATATCGTAAAAACACAGCAGTTCAAATTCGCTTGAAAAATTCTAATTCTTTGAAGTTAAAAAAATCACTAATTTCAGAAAATAAATTTACAGAGTCTACTGTAAATTTACCGAATAATTTCTCTCTTATTTAACCGAATTTCTGTTTTGCTAATCTCCGTAATTTCACATAAGACTTAAGATAATGGATTGCTAGTAGATTCTCTGTAATTTCACAGAATTTTTTTTTTTTTTTTTTAACAGTGTAAAACGATTTCGCCGAAGTCGAAGTCCTTTCGTAATACTTTAGCGTAACAATTCTGCAGGCTTAAGCCGTTTTGGAGCCCTATAAACTCAATTTACTCAAAATGAGTTGTTGAAACTGGGCGGGATCAGAACGCAAAAACTATTAAACCGATCTTGTTATTTTTTTTATTTCTTTAATTAAAGGTAATATAATTTATTGGCGGTTGGACCTCTTTCAGACATTTTTAGAAACACGCCAAAGTGCGAAAAAAGGGTCTAAAATAACTTTTTTTTTTTCAAATGGCCGTCATTTTGTTGAAGTTTCAACTTTTTGACCTGAAAGTGCTTGAAGCTTCAAACGGTATTATCTACTTTTATAATTCTTAACGAAAATTGATTGCAGATGACTCCGGCGATCTATCGGATTTCACCCGATTGGAAGTGCACGGTGCGCACGCTAGGACATCCAACCACGCAACTCGAGACATATCATCAATTTTTTATTTAAAAAATGTTTCAAATGTTCTTCAAATAATAATAGATAACATTAAAAAAAAAAAAAAAAAGGAGTAAAATATTCATTCCTATTGCAAAAAAAAAAAAAAAAAAAAAAAAAGCTAAAACACGCCCTTTTTTCGACCTTCTATAAGCAAATCATTTAATATGCGATATGAGGTATGCATATACGTGTTAGCTGAAAAAGATAATGATGGTTTTGGTATGCGCCAATTGACTTGACTGCAATAATTTGATGAAAATGTTGATTTTCTTTTGAATTGAATATAATTATTAGGGATTGACCAAAGCAGCAATTTTGCCGAATACCGAATACCGAAGCTTCGGTCAAAGTGTACACCAAATATTCGGTATTCGGCAACCGAATACTTAAAAATTTTTATTACACATTTTTGCATATATTAGCTTTTTTAATAAACTTTAATTAACATTAAATTCTTAATAATTTAATTCAGTTACATTTTTATTCTTACATCTAATTACACAAAAAAATTAATGACTTCTTTCCACTCACAAATTCATTAACCCATCACTTATTTTTTATTATTTTATCACTAGTTAATACCCAAAATAACCGATGAAAATATTAAACTATACAGGCTATTATTAAGGATAAGAATTGTCAGAAAAACAAAAGTTCATTCAAATAAAAAGAAACAATGTTGTCAAAGCTGATTTACTGATTGTCTAATTACAGTAGAACCTCGATTATCCGGGACCGACGATCTTTCGGAAAATTAAAATTTTCGGATAATCGAGAATGCTTCAATTTTAAGATCAAGAACAAATATATGCGGTCTTTCTTATTATGATAACAAGTACTTAATACAAGAATAAATTTCCTGAATTTTAAATTAAGTACCTTTTGCATATTTCACAAAGTTTTGTTTGTCGATTTTCAGCTCTATTACATTTTTTTTTTTTTAATACTATTACTTCAACAGTATCACAGTCTTTCTGCTGCTCCAGCTATGCTAAACCTATTGTGAAACATTTAAAAGCTTCAGAATTGCTAATTTGTTCGTTTTCTTTGCCTGCTAGATTACAGTCACACATTCCGGTTGTCCTTCCTCTAACTGTGTTCTAGTTCACTCCACAGTTTATGGGTGCTCAAGTTAAATCCAAAGAAATTCTAAGAAACGGGATCCGAAATATTTATCTGTACTCATGGTTCGGGAAGGACAGCTTGCACACAAGGAATGTGATAGTAAAAAAAAAAGTTTTAGAAATGGATTTCGGTTAACTGAGAACTTCGGTTAGAAGAGTTTCGGATAAAAGAGGTTCTACTGTATGAACATATTGAATAGGAATGTTTTCAAATATAAAAGGTATATCAATATGTACATTTAACTATATTTTCTGTCAAATTACGGATATACATATTTATATTTTCATTGATATTTTAACATTGTGGTGATGAAGATAACAAATTTAAGCGATTTTAATTTAATGATTATAAAAGCTATAGGATAGGCATAGTGGTATACTTATTTGATGTGTGTATTTTATTTAATATACACCTTAGATATAGAGAGATTATTTCTGATATACTTATTTGATGTGTATATTAAAGAAAATTCACATTAAATAAATTTAAATTTAGGAAACTAATGCAGAAATAATTAAAATTAAATGATAAGGGAAAGATGCCCATCTTCCTTAATTTTTTTTTTTTTTTTTTTTTTTTTTTATTGTGCAGCTGAACTATGAACACATGCACACAATATTAAAACTCATTATTAAGCCTATTCTACTTCTAAGTAAAAGAGAATTTTTACTTCTAAGAAAATACTTATCCACCATTATTCGGCCGAATACTTAAAAGTATTCGGCCGAAACCGAATATTCGGTTTACATGCCGAACCACCGAATACCGAATCGACTATTCGGTATTCGGTCAATCCCTAATAATTATAGTAACAAAATATATATATATATATATATATATATTATGTTATTTACTTATTTCTTTTATTTCATTCTTCTTTACAAAGTTAGAAAAGTTACAATAAAACAACAATAACAAAATTAAATCTATAGGAATAAATGAGAAAAAATATATACAGTCGGACCTCTATTTAACGAACCTCTATTTTGCGAATTTCTCTATTTTGCGAACTTTTACTTGGAACCAAGAACATTTTGCAAATTTCTTCGTAAAATAACCTCCAAATACCGAAGTGCATTCTCTATTTAACGAATTTTTCCTTGGGATCTAATTTTTTCTACTCCCTATTTCTTAAAATGTTACTGGACATTTCAAACTTATTCTTTCTCTTAACACATTTTATGATGATCAATTACCATGAACAGGTCTTACCAGGCACCTAACTCACCGAGAGTAGTAAAATTGCTGTGATTCTTTGCTTTCCATCCAAGTAGTGCAAACTTTTAATATTTCCTTTTAACCCTCAATGGAGCTCCTCCATGTCCTTAAACTATAGTTCCCCGTTTTCTAGATTCTTGATCATGATCAATCGTGTTGATAATTTCGATTCTTGTAGCTCAAAAATGTCAAAGCGAAAGTGCTTGAGCATCAGAGAAAAAAAAATTGTTCTTGATGAGGTGGATAAAGGCGTGAAGAAAAAGAATACTGCTTTAAAATTTGGAATTCCTCCAGACAGCTTATCAACCCCAATAAAAAATCGTGATTTTATCATAATAAAATATCACTATAATAAAAAATCGTAAAATTATTTTTTTAACTGAAAATACAATCTATTTCCTGACAATGTTTTGTTTCATTCTTATTTCCCTTGCAGTTTTCTTTTTGATGGGTAAAATAAATAAAACAAATAGATATAATTTATAAAAAAAAGTGTGACTAATTACTTTTTTAAATTACATTTAGTGTTTATGGACTTAAATTACGTTTTATGTAGTTTAAAGTATTTTAAAAAGTGACTCTCTATTTAACGAATTTTCCATATAACGGACTTTTTTTCAGGATTTAGCTACTTCGTTAAATAGAGGTCCGACTGTAGTAGTAAGTTGTTATTATGCATATAATTATAAATTATGATAAAACAATATTTTACCCATATTGCTAATTGGCTAATTCTCTACATCGGTAGTAGAACTGCTCAATTCTGATTGCACTTGTTAATAATATGCATCCTAAAAAACAATTCTATTCAATATGGACTCCCTCACTTTCGAAATCAACGCGCGTTTGCAACATCGTAGACCCAATACATTACTAGTAACAAATTTATACTGATCTAGTCGAACCTTGTTAACGCGAACACGCTTAACGTGAAATACTTTTAGCATGAACAGTTCCCACTGTTCCTGTCAAAATGAATACGGATTCTAGTGTTTTTTTTCTCCTTTTAACATGAACACGTTTAACGTGAAATTTCGCCTATTATGAACAATTCTCGATATCCTCTGGAGAGATTTTGACGTTTAACGTTAACGAAAATTCCTAGAAAAGTGTGAAAGCTTCTAGGGAACAGGATTAGTCCTAAGGAATAGGACTTTTTTGTACACAATTACTTCTACCAGTTTTCTATTAACGGATTAAAAAATATATATAACTAATAGTTTAATTATTAAAATAGAAATAAGTCTCAATTCTAAATTCTCCCATTTAGACCCTATGTGAAATGCACATTTGTCCCTGAATCCTTTACCACTGCAGGCACCGCGCTAAGAAATTAAGACTATTCGCCAACACATTAGCCAAATTTATCTATTATTAGATAAAAATATATTAAAAGTATATTCGATCTTTTGACGAAGTTTGCGGGTGTTTTTTCGCGATCTTTTGACGAAATTCGCGGTTTTTCGTGATCTTTTGACGAAATTCGCGGTTTTTCGTGATCTTTTGACGAAATTTGCGGGTTATTTCGTGACAACTAGACGAAATTTGCGGGGTTTTTCGCGATCTTTTGACGAAATTTGCGTTTTTCCGCGATTCTTTAAAGAATGTGTTTTGGCCGCGATCCTTTGACGAAATTCGCATTTTTCTGCGAACGATTGACAAAATTAATTTTTTTCGGCGACCATTTGTCAAAATTCGCGTTTTTTTTTTATGTCCGAATTTTCGAGTTGACGACCGATTTTTTATTTTCGGAAAAATTTTGAACAGAATCATTCCTAACTGGCCGGCCGAGAAGAAGAGAAAGAATGTAGATTGGAAATACGGCCATACGTGAACTCGCGCTAAAAACGGAAATTCAATTACGTTCCAAACATGATTACACAACAAAAGAGACCCCAAAAAATCATTCGCCAGCTTTTTCGCCATAATAATTTTTTTCTCGCCAATTTCACGATGTATTTGCATTTGGCGAGTTGGCGAATGGTTAGCGCGGTCCCTGCCACTGCATTTAAGCTTATTGTCAATTAACTGTTTATCTCTGGTACGAAATAATGATTAAAATTAAAAACACTGTATAAAAGCTTTATAATAAAAGGTATTGTTAAAAACTGATTTAATAGTTGATCAAAACAAATATTTATTAAATATAAAAAACTCATCTTGATGCTTAAATATATCTTGCTTCTTGCTTTGCAAATAGCTAATGAAAAAAAGCGGTTCACTGCATGTCCTTGTGTAACACTGGAAATGACATTTATTGATAAATTTTGACTGTTATATTTTAATAGAAAACCCTGTTGTCCCGTTTGCTCCCATGTCCCATTAGCCCACAGTCTTCCCTATATGTAATTTTCTCAATATTTTTTATCTGTACTTTTTGTTACTGATAGCATGAACTCTGGTAACATGAACAAAAATTTGATTCCCCTTGAGGTTCATGTTAACGAGTGTGATGTTGAATATAACATCATATCACATATCATTATTTATCTCCTTTTTAAAATTAAATCCCCCATTTTAAAATTTAATTTATCCTTTCATAATTATACACTGAATCAAAACTTCTCCTTTCTAAAAAGAGTATGTCTATTTCTTCTTCTCTTGCGCTTTATTTTTCAGTTACTTAAGTTTCCCAAGTTCACCCAAAGCCGTTAATAAAATAAATCAAAAACAAATATTTTTCTCATCCTAAAATCATTACCTGTTCGAGCATATTTTTATTCGGTTAACGAATATATAAAAAAAGATATTCTTTGACCCTATGCTCAAGTTGTAGCAGTTATTTATACACTCAGTGTTAATTTTCAGTTTGGTAGTCAATAAAAATGACTTTTCGGCCGCAAATATATACTCTGTTTATATTAAAATCGGCGCCGGGCATCTGCATTGCTGATTCTAAATGCAAACTTCTCATCAATTAGCATTGGCATTCGTATTTGTACGTTGAAATGTTAAAACGCCAATCAACGGTCCTTTTGGCTATTTTTTTAATTCAAAGTTTCATTAAGCGATACATCTTTGGGGTTAAAATGGTCTAGGTTACCAAGATTTTGGCTCGACACATTGGCAACGATATCTGACAAATGATTCATTCCTTCTCTATTCATCGTACTGTGAACAGCTAACTGAAAGGGTCCCTCTCTGGCACTTACATTATTCATGTCTACAGCTAATAAAGCCATCCTGTCTTAAAGTTGCAGTGTTCTTTTCGTGTTTTATGTCTTATATTCAAGGATCTACGAACCTTGATTACCAACGATTGGTACTTTAAGAAAAACAGCAATATAGTAGCAAAACGTTTTCGCTACAGATCATGGTCTACAGCAGTGGTTCCCAACGTGGGGCGCACGCCCCACCGGGGGGGACATTTGATTCTTTAGGGAAGCAATCTCAAATTTGTAACTCACCCATTCGCTCTCCTTTTTTTATTGTTTTTTTTTGTTGTTGAATTTTAAAAAAGCTTAAAATCAAAATGTTAAAATGGAATCAATACCAGAATAATTATATGAACAATTTTTTTAAATATTTTAGCATCACCTTCTCCCTTTTCTTATGCTTAAAAATTTCTATAACTTTTCTTGTTATATATTTTACAATTTTTCTCAATTATTTATCGAATGATCTATTTTGATCTATTCATTCTGCTGTATGTAACATAAAGAAACTTCTGCACTTGAAATTACTTAAGAGTATGCCTAAATCTTATTGTCTTTAACATATTTAACCTAAAAAATATTTGAAATAACTAAATATGGTACTAACAAATTTATAAAGTTTTTAAATTTTTAATAGCATTAAATAAGGAAATGGATAAATTGTAAATAACTATGGCTGTAGTGCAGGCCTCCTATCCGGTAAATGAATGTATAACATGTTAATTTAAATTTCAAAATGCGATAGTACATGGCAGTTAATTAACGATAATTGGGGATGGAAAAAGATAAATGTGTTTTGATGAGGAATAACGGCTACGGACTTGATAAAGGTCATAATCTTGAAATGCTTCTTGTGTACTTTGTTATCCATAGCAAGGAAATTTGGTCTCCAAAGATTTTCCAACAACTCTCAATAAGTTACTAAAATTCAATGTAAAATGTGTCATCATTTTCAATTTTAATATAAAATATGAGAGTCTCTTTAGTCATTTTGGGACAATAAAAATACAGGCATATAACACTTTTGTTAAACATTCAGGTAAGTTGGGAAGGCACAACAAATCTATTTTGGCATAAAAGTGAAGATTTATAGCCTTCATTCCATTTATAAAATGATACTAGAAACACATTTGTGGAAGAAAATTCAGCTTTATGATAAGTTAAGAAATGTGAAATGAATAGTTATCGTCAAAACTCTGTTAGTCTTCCTTCAGGTGAATACAATTCGATTTTCAAATAATAAAAGGTATAGGTTACAGAAAATGTGTGTCAGGAGGGGGGGGGGGGGATCATGATTTTTCAGATGCTTCCGTGGGGCGTGGGCACTAAAAGGTTGGGAAACACTGGTCTACAGTATAACGAGTTTAGACTGCATTAAATGTTTTGTATAGCGAATTGATTAAAAATATAAATTCTATGTTAATTTGTAAAAAGATTTGGCTTTAAATAATTTATTTCACACAATGGACGTGCCCCAGTTTCAAAATCAACTGTTCATTTCGTGATATTGGGTCCCGACGTGTGGAAAGCCATGTTTCGCATACTCTCTCAGATAATAAGAACATTAGAATAATAATAATGAATTATGCTTCAAGCATAGTTTATGAAACACTGTCCAATACACTGTCAGAAAAACTCGTCAATATACATTAAATTATTCCTTATTTTTTTTAACAAATAATTTCCGTACTCCTAGAAAACATGTTTTATCCGTGAATTCTCCCCGAACGTCCAAAAAATAGGGAGAAATCTCGTTCATTCCTAGCACGCATGCTTATTGGGTCTATTAATAGTAAATCCGGATTTATTTTAAAAATGAAAAACCAAAAACCTATAAATTAAGATTTCTTTTTTAATTAAAAAAGATAAGTTTTCAAATTTAAAAAAAAAAAAAAATTCTCTTTTATTCAAAAGTACTCACAATTTATTTTTTAAAGTTGTTTATAAATAAATATTCGCATTTAAAATATACAGGGTGTCCATAATTAAACTACCCTACTTTAAAGTTGTCTACAGACAAAACTATTGTTCATAAAGGTGTGAAATTTTATGAAAGACATAAAGGGATGGGAATTTGTTTAAGTAAAATATATATATATATATATATATAAATTAAAATAATTCAAAATTTCGCCACCAGAGGGCGATTTTTAATAAATTACACATTTGGCATTACGATAGTTTAGAAATTTTATTTATTAACTTAACCTTATTCTAAAGACAGCATTTCACGACATGTTCCTAGCATTTCCCAGACCACACTGCGATCAACTGTGGAACATTGCTATCTTACAATTCAAGATGGTGTCTGAAAATGATGAAAGTCATGCAGAACGTGTTTGGCTATAACAAAATTTGTTAAACTATCGTAAATGTATGCTACATGTGTAATTCGTTAAAAAACTAATTTTTTTTTTTCGCCCAAAAAATTCCCATGCTTTTATTATGTCCTCCAAAAATTTCACAACATTCTGAACAATAGTTTCATCTGTAGACAACTTTAAAATAGGATCCTTTAATTATGGACACCCGTACTTTAAATGAACACATTTAAAAGATATTTTAATTAAGAAAATTAAATGAAAAAAAAACCGATATTATTAATCCAAAAACTTTTATAAAACTGTCTACAATATTCCAAATCAAATAATTGTAGAGTTACCAGACTATGAGGTCTCCGACCCCCGCCAATCGTAAGCGCCCTAAATATGCACCTTTATAGTTCATGATGAAGACTGAGATTTCCTCGCTCTTCAGCTGTACTTAAACTTTCTTTGTCTGTTTTGCCCTTGTTTAGTACAAAAAAAAAAAAAAAAAAAAAAAAAAAAAGTTAATCTGCTATTATAGTATTTTTTATATCTTTTTAAACTTAAATGTATCGTCTCTGAAAAGAGTCCTTTTTTTTAGATGGGGTACTTCGGTAGCTTTTTTCGCCTGCTCTTTGTGGAATTGATGGATTTTTTTCTCTTTTTATACTTTTATGTATCTTAATTATAGTACTTTCATTTCTATTTTAGCCATAAATTTTAATTTATTTTATCTTTATATAGTTTAACCTTACCTAAACTCTTTTCTTTCATGGCTCCCTAATGCCTCACCAAGTCGAACTACCTATAAACTGGATGTTAAGTTGCTCCGCAACTAGGTAATACACAACACTACTTACATTGTTCATTAACAACAAAAAATTACCAAATATCATTTCGACACTTACATCCTTGCCCTCGAAAACACGCCTTTCGTCCCCCTGTGCGTTGGGTTCGAACCCAGCTGCTGGTATAAGATGTGTTACACATACTATTAGTGTTCTGTTCGATAATGTAAAATTTATTTTATTTCAGGAGGAAAAATTATAGAAGTTATTTTTTTCTTCATTATTATTAAGGAAAATTTACCTCACCAAAACATATTTTAATAAGGATTTTGTATTTACAATTTTAAATTAAAAGTTTAGGCATGTAATTATCGACTAAATAAATGGGAATGATCTACAGTTTTTGGTACATATTTTATTACAATTGATTGATAAGGCATATACTATGGCCAATGATGAATCACTTGCGATGTTAGACGTTTTGTTAAATATCTAGAAAAATACATAAGGAATTATCCTGAAACTCCAGGTGCGTAAACAGCATAGTATAGGTCATATATTTCCGCGAAGATTTTTTTTCCCGCAACCCCATAGGTAACCGCCAACAAATCGAAAAAGAACGAATATCTTTTGGATAATCCTGTAAAAAGTAATGTAGCAAAAGCGTTCAAATTGTAGAACATGATTAAGAGGCTTATTGTAATAAACAGTGTTCATTTTTATGAGGATAGCATGTATACTAGCAGAGAAATTAAGGTTTTTATAAAAACAGGCCCAAATTTTGCCAAGTTTTTTGCTTAAAATTTGCAGAGCTCTTTTTATAAAAAAATGTTCTTTTCAGAAAATATGAAAATAACATTGTACTCAATACCCTGCAATCAGAATTAAAAAATAATAAAAATTGGATGAAAAATGAGCAGGTTTACTAAAAAATGTTTCACTGCGCATGCGCGAATGCACTCAAAATATAATGCGCATAATGTATTAGCTAAATGTATAGAGAAACTTTTGTAAAAGTCTCAAAAACATAGTTTGGAAAGTCTGATAATAATCGTTTATAGAATAAGCTCAAAATCCGTTTTTCCGAAAATGAAGCAAAAACATGAGGGGTTGTATCCATATATCCATTGATTAGTGCCAATTTAGCATACACAATATTGCACGTTACTACTATATTTGGATACAGCTTCTCATCTTTTTGCTTCCTTTTGGGAACAACGGACTTCGAGCTTATTCTATCGACGATAATTTGCAGAATTTTCAAGCTATTGAGACAAAAGTTGCACTATACACTTAGCTAATACACGTGAAGCATTTTTTAGTAAACCTGCTGATTTCCCTCCAACTTTTATTATTTTTTAATTCTGATTGCAGGGTATTGTGTATAATGTTGTTTGTCATATTTTCTGGAAAGAAAATTTTTTTATATTAAGAACTTTGCAAATTATAAGCAAAAAACTTGGCAAAATTAAGGACTGTTTTTATAAAAATCTTAATTTCTCTGCTAGTATACATGCTATCGTCATAAAAATGAACATAGTTTATTACAATAAGCCTCTTAATCATGTTCCACAGTTCGAACGCTTTTGCTACATTAATTTTTACAGGGTTATCCAAAATATATTCGTCCTTTTTCAATTTGTTGACGGTTTCCTATGGGGTTTCGGGAAAAAAATCTTCGCGGAAATATATGACCTATACTATTCTGTTTGCACACCTGGAGTTTCAGGATAATTCCTCATGTATTTTTCTAGATATTTTAACAAAACGTCTAAAATCGCAAGTGACCAATAATTCATTGACCAAATAGTGTATATACTATGAAAAGTAGGAAATTACTTTCCGGAAAGAGAAAAAAAAAATAAAAGGGAAAATGTTTATATAAAAAAAATGTGGTGTTATCTATTGGTATTGTAATGCCGTTAAATGTTTATATTTGAGAAAACTGATGAAATTTTAACTTCAAAAATTTCTTTATTTATAAAACAGTTCAGAAAAAAACCCTTGGATTTGTTCTTTTTAACACTTTCTAACATAGTTGAAAAGTGTTTATGAATTCGGTTTGTCTGTCCGTCTGCTCGTGCTCCAACTCCCGTAAATATAGTCCGATCGCCATGAAATGGATATGTGTATGGGTATATCACCATACCATGCTCGGTATTGAAAATGAAGTGTGTAACATTATCGTTCATTTACAGGTCCACTCAAAAGAATTCCGTTACATTACGGTCTATGGGAGAAAAATTGTTTGTCGTGTATTTTAATGATCTTACAATACAGTGGAACCCGGTTAAGACGCGTTTCAAGGGAGTGAACAAAAGTCGCGTATTAAACGGGATCGCGTATTAAACGTGATTTGTATAATGGTGCAGGAACTGGGCAGGAACTTGAAAATTGTGTCTTTTTCGTATTTAGATTAAAATTTATTACTGTTAATTTTTTACTCATTGTTTCCTTTTATAGGAGCGACTCGACCTATAATATGCATTATAAAACATGGTTGTGATGTGCGTACATTTACAACTCACTAACAATAAGCACAAACGTCATTAATCATAATATTTTTTATGTTGTATCTGGGCATTTTGAATTCGTCTATCTCTAAAACAGTAAAAACATGCACGGAGCGAGAGCAAAAGAACGTTAGGTCGCAGGATCAAAGACGAATTCCAGTGTTGCTAATTTAGAGGGTGTTTTTTCTATTCAAATATCTACCTCTATCAGGGGTGATTGTGTTCCGGGTGTAGCCCGGATTTCCGGGTTTTTCGGTCGATCCTTCCGGGTTTATGAGATCGTTACGTTTAGTAGAAAATTCCGACATTAAAAAATATCGCGAATTTCGACAAATTATTGCCGAAAAAATCAATTCCTCAATCGTTCGCTGAAAAAATCGACAATTTCGTCAAAGGATTGCGGGGAAAAAAAAGCTAATTTCGTCAAAGAATCTCGAAACAAACAAAAATTTCGTCGAAAGATCGCGAAAAAAGCGCGAATTTCGCAAAGGATCGGGGTAGAATTAAGAATTTCGTCATAACATCGCGGGAAAAACGCGATTTTCGTCAAAAGATCGCGTGACAACGTATATATCGTCAAAGGATCGCTGGAAAAACGCAAATTTTGTTAAAAGATCACGTAAAAAAAAACATGAATTTCTTTAAAGAATCGCGGAAAAAACTGCAATTTCATCATAAGACCACAGTAAAAACACATAATTAGAACCGGGAAGGATTTTCCCCATCCCGGAATCGCGGCGAAAATGCGATTTTCGTCAAAAGATTGCGGGGGAAAATGCGATTTTCGTCAAAGGATCGCGGGAGAAACGGAAATATCGCCAAAGGATCGCGCGAATTTCTTTAAAGAATCGCGAAAAAACCCCGCAAATTTCACCAAACGATCGCGGAAAAAACGCGAATTTTGTCAAAGAATCTCGAAATAAAACAAATTTCGTCTAATGATCTCGAAATAAAACAAACTTCTTCTAATAATCGCGAAATAAACACAAATTTCGTCAAAGGATCGCAAAAAAGTGCAAAATTCGCAAAGTGTCGCGAAAAAAAAAAACCAAGATTTTCGTCAAAAGATCGCGGAAAAACGGAAATGTCGCCAAAGGATCGCGGGAAAAACGCAAATTTCATTAAATGATCGAGGAAAAAAATACAATTTCTTCAAAGAATCGCGGAAAAACGCGAATTTCATCAAAAGATCGCGGGAAAAAACGCGATTTTCGTCAAAGAATCGCTAGAAAAACGGAAATATCGTCAAAAGATCTCAGAAAAAATGCAAATTTTGTTAAAGGATCATGGGGGAAAAAACATGAATTGCTTTAAAAAAACGCAAATTTCGCCGAAAAAACGCGAATTTCGTGAAAGGATCGCAGAAAAAACACATAATTAGAACCAGGAGTGATTCTCACCAGACCATCTTTGCTGTAACCTTTCAGAAAAGTTGCTGTGAATTTCAGATACATTTTTTTTTTACTCAGAATCACCCCTGGTTATTGTGTTATCCATCTCAATCTCAGTACAAAAATGTCCAGAATTGCATATCTATATCTGTAATATGTAATACCCAAGAAGAAAGCAGGAAAAAGAAATTGACTGTAAGAGTAAAGCTAAAAAAAAAAAAATTCTATTTTTATTTTTTTTTTTCTTATACTCAGCCACTTAGAAGTAAAATTGGATTGGTTTTGACATTTTTTTACTCTTTTCAAATAACTAGCTATGACTTGCATTAAATCTACTAAGAGATACCACCCTTATCACATAATTTGTATTTGTTTCATGAGTACTTAGAATAAATTCATTTACTAAGTATAGAATTCGAACTTGGCATATTTAACAAGATAAATTGCACTCTCCATTTGATGAAGTCATTTAGCTTTCAGTGAAATTAACATAAGTTTACCAAATTATGTTTTTCTGCAATTGTATATTTCAAACAATAGCAGAAATATGTCATTTGATTGACATGCTGTTGCAGCATCGGTTGTTATGAAATTGATATCAGTGTTGAATTCAGACACTTTTCTCCGGGAGGGATTTCTGTGGCTCCGGAGGGGGGGGGGGGAATTGCACTCTTTGACCATCAAAAACACAAAATCTCAAGTCTTCCGGGGGGGGGGGCTTCTCACTGCTCCAGGGGTAATGTCCCCCCCACCCGGGCCACCCCCTGAATTCAACACTGGTTGATATTGATATATTTTGCATCGATAATTTTCGGGGTTTTTCACTTTGTATCGATTAATTTTCAGGGTTTTTTACTCTGAGTCACAATCACCCCTGCTCTACTTTCGATTAGTAATGTTCGCCTTAATTAATCTGTTATTAAATAACGTGAATAATACTATTCTTAAAATGTTTTTTGCCTGCATAAAAAATTCTGCTAAATTCGCAACGCTACTAGATAAAAAGGGAGGAATTCGCATCTTGATCAATGAATTCGCGTCTTAACCCCTTGGGGACGAGCGACACGTATACGTGCCGGAAATAGGCCTAAGGATCCTCGTTTATCCTCACCAGTAAAATTTTACTGTAAAATTTGCCTTATTTAATCCGAGCATTTTCCCGATTTGAATAGGCACAAACTTCTGTTTTTTAAAACCGGTAGCAAAGTAATAAACATTTCGTAAAAGGCTCCCGTCGCGAAGGGGTTAAACGTGATTTTTTACCCCAAAGATCCTAAAATCCATCGCGTATTAAGCGGGATCGCGTAAAAACCATTCGCGTATTAAACGTGATATTTTTGCATTAGCATTATAGGCGATGTTTAAGGAGCCGGAAAAATCCGCGTATTAAGCGGGATCGCGTATTAACCGTGAGCGTCTTAACCGGGTTCCACTGTATGTTAAACATATTGAAATTGATATACATTATTGGGGTGTACTAATAGGTTCTTACTACAGAGTATGTTATGCATAGAACTTGAGCCAAAAGAGGCACTTAGCCAAAATTTGGCTATACAAGAAAATGAACAATAGTTGAACTATTGAAGCCTACGAACAATAATTGCTGGAAGTGCGTTTTCAGTTGTGGTATGCGTTTTCAAATTTAATTATCTTTTTAAATATCACTTGGTGTGTGTAAATTGTAGGTCGTACAAAAGTTCCCCAAAACACTCGTTTATTAACGGAAATTGCAGATAGGAAAATTTCAGCTGTGCTATGCGTTTATTTGAACTAATTTTTAGCATAATATGTAATGTGCATACATATCTGTAGATCATATACAGGGCTGCACAAAAAGTCATATTTTAACGACTATTCATGGTAATAGCAGAAACCATGTTTTCAAATGCATTATGGATTTTCGAAATTCTTCTTTTAGACGTCATCTTTCACTTTAGTAAACTGTGAAATTTTGTTAGAGTATTCTGTGTTGGAAAGTGTTTCATAATCTATGCCGTACGCATCATTTTTTGTTCTTGTTTCGATAAGAAAATTGATTTTTTCGGAAATGTTCTGTTTCCCGTATCTGTGTAAAGAATATGTAGCCCGCTCCCAGCCCACAGTTACAAATGAACAGGTTTTTACTTCTTTTAATTATTGCTAGTAAATATTCTATAAAAATTTCTGACATTTTAATGATGTTATGAACTTTTTTTTTATGAAACCTAAAATTGTTTTACCGTTAAGTTTTGTGGAACACTATCTAGTTATTAGTTAACACTATTTCTACCAAGAAGTGTCAAAAGACACCTTTCAGATTTTAACTTAAAATTACTCTCTAAGTTTAATCATTTCTCCACAATTATTTTTTTACTTTTCTTACAATAGATGTTAAATTAATTCAGCGGTATCATTTTTCTCCAACTTATCCTGGGTCTAAAAGTTTGCATATGGTATACCTATTTCTACCATTAGGTGTCGTTTGACACCTTAAAGTTTTCATAATTTCTAATTTTTAAAAAATTTACACATAAATATGAACACTATTTTACAGAATCATATCAATTATAATTGGATTAGATAATCTCGATTTCAGTTGTAACGGAAAATACAAGAGTTGCTGCATAACTCTGATATTCCCTTGTTTTCTGCCATATTGTATTTTAGTGTAGATCATTGCAGTGACTAGTTCTAAAAATTGAATAACGTGCTTTGTTCGCCAATTCTAGTAGTGAGTTCAATACACATGAATTTTGTTTTCATTCGTGTAAAAACTGTAGTGTTGAATAAGGAAAGAATTTTATTACACTATTGTCTTTATTATTACTGTTGTTGTTGTTACAAAGATTGAATTTTTATACATGAGACTGAAAGTTTGTTAAGTTAGTAATATTAAAATGTTTAATTTTCTAATAAAAATTAAAAACAATAAAGAAGATAATACAGTAGAACCTCGATTATCCGAAGTAATTCGGACCGACCCTCTTTCGGAAAATCGAAATTTTCGGATAATCGAGAATGCTTCAATTTTCAGATTAAGGATAAATAGACGCAATATTTCATATTATGGTAACAAGTGCTTAATAAAAATAAAGCAATAGCAAAATAGAAATAAGAATAAATAACCGGAATTTTAATTTTGAAATTAAGTACTTTTTACATAAATCACAAGGGTTTGAAAAAATGTTTTGTTTATCGCAGTTTCGATTGCCTCTGCTTTGAAGCTCTATCACGGAGTTTTTTAATAGTATTAGTTCACCAGTATCAGAGTCTTTCTGCTGCTCCAGCCATGCCAGACCTTTTGCAAAACATTCAAAAGATTCCAGAATTGCTAATTTGTTCGTTTTCTTCGTTCCACTCCGCAACTCTAAGAAAGGGGATCGAAAATATTTATATGTATTCGTAACTCGTAGTTCAGAAAGGACCACAAGAAAAAGAAGAAGTTTCTTTTTGCACACAAGAAAATGGTAGTTTAAAAAAAATGGATTTTGCACACAAGGAATGTGGTAGTAAAAAAAAAAAAAAAAAAAAAGCTTTTAAAAGGGATTTCGGTTAATCGAGAGTTTCGGATAAAAGAGGTTCTACTGTATTTATTAATTGTTATCTTTGTTGACGTAAAACATGTTTCATTACATTTATGTATATTTGTATTTTCTAAATTGTTGAATTAAGCTAGAATTTATAACCTGCAATAAATTTAAAATTAAATATTAATTATATAATCTCTAATAAATACGCGTCAATGAATAAATATATTGCTCAAATTATCTATATTTAACTGATAATTTGAAATCCCAACAGTTTTAGCATTTATTTGTATTGAAACGCAAAGGTGTCAAAAGACACCTTTTGGTAGAAATAGGTATATACACAAAATCGTGGTAGAAATAGTGTTAATTTATATAATGTACAAAAGTTTAAAAAAAAAAATTGCTGCTGAACTTTTTTTCCTCTCTCTCATATTGGTTGCTTCGAATTCACAAATTTTAAGTTTTGTAACAGAAAAATCCCTATTCACGCTTTTAAGAATAATCCTACTGCCTTTTTTTGCGTTTTTTGGGGCCTAAACCAGGTTACGGGGCAGGTCAATGTCCCGAGATTTTGAAATGGGTTCAGTTAACGTATCGTTGTGAGGAAACTTCTTGTCTATGTGTGCTTTTCTCCTTTCGTATTCGGTAAAATTTTGGTAACGTTGTTTCAAGTAGAAAAGAAGAAAATAGAAGACAATGCAATTTAGATGCTTACGTAATTTTACAGTATTATCGGAGCCGTGGGAAAATTCGCGATTGCATTCTTCTCATTTTTGTTAGCAAAATATTTTTGACAAACATTTGTAATTTGAGAATGAGCTGACAAATTATTGTGTTTTACTTGGAGTGGTAATACGATGGTGCAGATGTATTTTTTTTTAAATGATTAAATGCCTAATATATAACATTTAACGTAAAAAAGGAGTCAAAGAAACGATTAAATAACACTGTAAAACCCCTAAGACGGAATGGCAAAGGACTGCAAAAATTCCGTTTTAGACAAGTGTTACATCTTAGCAGGTACAGCATATTTTATGAAGGAACTAGCTGCGTGGCAACCCAGTGTGTTGCATTTACATTGCATGAGATCTTTCGATTTCTTAAGTGAAAAAGAAATCCAATATTGTACATTTAGAAAACCGTATAACATTATAATGGTAAATATGAAATTTCAAGTAGGAAACCATATTTGCAATATAAGTTAAACAGAAATTGCGAAAATTACATTTTGCAGATGTGATTTTTGATGCAAAACTTTATTTGTCAAAGTATATTGTTCTCGTAAGATTATGTTTCTAATTTTGGAGCTGTTGAAATGAAAATGACGTTACTTTGACAATATTGACGTAATTAATCGAAAGTAGTATACAGTAAACTCTCTGAAAGGCGGACTCTGTGTAAGACGGGAATCTGTCTAACTCGGAAAGATTTTCAAGTCCCTGTGAATCCATAGACATAGAGTAAAATTTATCTAAGGCGGAATATTGAGTACTACGGAAAATTTTCTCGGTCCCGATCGATTCCGCCTTAGACAGAATTTACTGTATATGCTTTTTCTTTAAATTCCATACTTGGGATCTTGGGAATAGAGGTGAAAAATTGACCGCCTAAATACAAGTAATTTAAATTTCCCTCCTTGCTCAAGTGTAAAGCTACTCCACCCCCCCCTCCCCCCCCCAAAAAAAAAAAAAGTTTTTAAAGTTTATGATGTCATCAAGCCACGCTTTTAAACACTCTATCTACCGAACAAATTGAGATAGAGGCTTGAAATTTGGTATGTACTTAGAATTTCGAATGTAATACTGTGACAAAGCCTATTAAATTTCAGTAACCTTATAGTTATCCCTGGATATGCATTTTATAAATAGTTTATACGTTTTATTTTCATATTTTATATTATGCATATCCATGCTGGGTAAGTATTACGGTGGCCCCTAACGACAAGTTATGTGCGTTCTTAATTATATAAATGCGTTTCACCTGTAGTCGTCGTTCGGTCTGTCTGTCCGTCCGTCCCTCCGCATATAACAGAGCAAAAATTACCCAACCGAATGGTCTGAAATTTTAAATATATAATTGTTGCAAAATTTTGTCGATTCATTTCAAATTTTATGAAAATCTGATGCATAGTTTAATTACAGGGGCAGTCAAAAGTTTTCCATTACATTAAAGCCAATTGGAAAAAATTATTTCAAGTGTATTTTAATGATGTTACAGCCTTTCGAAGAGAATGAAATGGATATGCACTTATTGAAGTGTAATACTAAAATATACATTCAGTACAATGTGCGGTGCAAAAAATATTTATAAAACTAGTTATGGTACGTGTCGGAGTTTCCTCTTAGTCCGCACAACTTCGAAGAAAATCCTTATTATTTATATGCTGCCACCACCGATATGATTATGTGATATCGGTCACGCACTGAGAAGATTGTTTAAATGAAAACCAACGCTTTCAATTAACTAAATTAAAAGTTTATTTACACACTATTTACACAACAACAACAGACTATTTACACTTACAAACTCGGATATAGATGATCCGGTTCAACATTAAATTGAATACAGTAAATACTGGCTGTGTACTGTTAAACTACGTTAAATCACTCTCACTCTACACACGTTAAATTAGCTTTCCGGAGATCAATTTCGATCTCCCAACACATGGGCTCTAAGCCTAAGCTATCCAAGCCTCTCTCAACCCCACGCACTCTCTCAGGGCGATCCAAGGAACACACGTCCACCTTGCGAGCTACGCTCAAAACTGACTATCCCCGCCTAAGAGACTGCCCTCCAGCAACCCCTTGCTTCTTCTCCATCTAACACCTCCGGAGCTTTCTACCTGGCTCCCATTGTCTCCCCATCTTCCACAGACATCTCAAAAGGTTGGGCACGCCCCTCTCAAACTATCTTTCCCCCCCCCCCCCCCCTCATTCCCCTATACATTTTCACCGGCTTAGATCCAGTTTTAGATAAGGAAAGACTGTTATTTTGAAATTCCAGTACACAGCCCATACAATATATAATATATTAAGACAAAAATAATATAGAACATCATTTCTAATAGCAGATGTTTCTCGGAACCTGACAGTACGCACCTCATTTGCCACGTATGACGTGCAATTGTATGACGTGCGACTTGTTTTTATATGCAATAGTTATTGCAGTACAAGCCGAGAAAGTGAAAAATCACAATCAGGGTTCGTAAATATCATATTTTCGAAAATATAACAAATGTTCGATATTTTAATATATATTCGATATTTTAAAAATATATCAGATATTTTCAAAATAGTCAACTTACTGCTGATTAAAAATGTTTTTCAGACCGAAATATAAATTAGAAACAGCTATATATATTGCACTTAACATGAAAACAATAAAATAATGTTCTAAATGTCTTTTTCTTTTTCTTCTCCCAACTTACAATAAAACCGAAGATCTTTTAATTGAAAGCAGAAACAATTTGCTTTTTACACTTATCAAAAAACAAAATTTAGTAACATTTAGTATCAAGCTAGATTTCAGTATCAAGTAGTAGGTAGATTTAATAGATTAGTAGATTTAGGTATCAAGTAGTAGGTAGATTTAGTATCAAGTATCGGAAAAATTTTACGTTTTATACAACAAAAATACAAATTCGAAATTTGAACATAAATATGTATTACGTGTGCTTTTTTGTTGTGTAGTTTAAACTGATCCAAACGAAAAAGAAATTCTTTCTAATGAAGCTGGAAATTATAAATGTCTTGTTAAATTGGACAGTTTGTCTTTCAATGTCTGCTCTAAGTTGATTTGTTTCACATAATTATTGGTTCTACATTTAAAAATTAAAACTCACTGACAGAGGCAAAAGTTCTTTATCGACAAAACGACGTAGTCAATAAAAATTGAAAAATTCATTTGCATTTGAAGAGCTAAGTGGAAGAACATGTTAAGTAACAAAAATTACATTTCAAGAAATTTGAGGTGAAAGTTTTTGCTGTAAATTTTAATGATTTATTTTCTGTTTGATACTCTGTGTTTAAAGTATTAACAGGTATGGTACTAAACTCTCTCAGAAAAACTTATTCATATTTAATTTTCAAATATTAAAAATTATGAATATTATTGGCATTATTAAATATTAAAATATTAAATATTAATGAATAATGTCTTAAATCTTCAAGACTAAATAGAATCTTAGTATTTTAGCTTCACCATGTGATAGGATACCTCATAACGCTTTCATCCAAAAGATTAAAAAAAAAAAAAAAATTAAAAAAAAAAATTAGAAAATGTAGCATAACATGTTCATCGACTCAGCTCTTCATTTGTTTTGACTGGAAATATAAAAGATATCATGTACTAGAATATTTTGAAAATAAATATCAAATATATGAAACCATCGAAAATATTTAAAAAAATAAATATCGGATATATATATTATATCTCAATATATATCCACTGATACATATTACCGAACCCTAGCGACAATAGATCGCATCATCGTAATTCAGGGGTGGCCCAGGGGAGGAGTCTTTCCCTCTCACCGTAAGATTTGAGATTTTGTGCTTTTTAATTTGTTAAAAGGTGCAATTCCCCCCCCCCCCCCCGCCTGGCCATTATAAGTAAAAATTTAGAAGAAAATAAAAAGTTTTAGTGGTAAAATGGTAAGGAAAATTAAACTCGTAAGTTTAACTTAAATCTCAGTTAAATAAAAAAAAAAAAAAAATCGCTGCTAACCATTTTTTTTTTTTTTTTGAATCATTAAGGCATTCGTCTATCAGATTAAAATGTTATTTTAGCGAGTTTAATTTCACCAGATTTTTATTCCTGAAAGTCAAAAGATTGTGAGAATGCCCCATATACTAAAAATCTTTAAATAAATAATTTTAGCAAAATCCGCTATTTATTTTGACTATATAGAGAAAGCTGTTTTATATTTGGGGAAAGTGATTAACAGTGCTATCAGATTTCCGGAAGTTGCAGCTGAAAACATCTCTTTGTCACAGAATTGTATGTAAATGATATATTTTTATTACTGTATTTAGTAGACTAAAATTACTTTTCCCTTTTCATTTTAGGTCGGTTAGCCAGTTGTCGCTCAATATGTTACCGGGGTACTTCCCACCCGTCGTCACTGCTTATGGTATTGAACAACATTCCGCCGTGGTCCAGAACATCAACCGAGTCATTCAGCAGCAGCAACTTCAGCAACAGTCACAACAGCAACAGCAACAAGCCCCACAGAGTCCGGCTTCCATCTGTCCCTCAGCAGTGAGCAGCAACGCGGCAGGAAAAAGCTTCATCGTCTTGTCTTTGCCTGGTGATGCTTCCACAGCCAATATTCAGAATTTGGTGGCGACTGTTTATCAGCTGGATGGAAAGTAAGTTAATTGTGGCTGCATATAAAATTAAATATTGTTTATGAACTATTACAAATTTTGGCATTTTCATGCTAGGATGAATTTACAACTCCCCTGAACAGACTGAACTCAATAGCATATAACAGTAGACGTCCGATATAACAATAGTACATTACTAGCTGACCTGCCCGGCGTTGCCCGGTCAGAAACTGTGCCGGAACTTTCATTCAAAAATATAACACTGGAATGGACTTCATTAAAAAAAAAAACATTGAATAACATTTATTTGGCACAGATTTCATATACACGCCACGCCAATATAGCTATATATCCACAGTTACGCTCCGGAACGTTTAAACCAGTAATTTGGATTTCAGAAGCAATGCGTTCGCCCATTCGACGGTTATTAAGCCTATTTTGGTGATCGCTTATGCTCTGTGTTGACGCCGTTCTCGATTCAATCTATTTCGATTTTCTCCTCTTAATGTGGCTTCTTCTTCACTTTCAAGCATTCTCCGAGATCTTTTACGGGCATTTCTAACGATATTGTGAAGTTCTATAATTGCAGTGAAAGAGAGAACGTAAATAAATAAACGCGAAACGTAAATAAACCGGATTTACCTCTGCCTAAATCCTGCCAAATGACTTTTACACAATAACCAATGAGATGCGTTTCTCGGGCGTTGCCATTAAACAATAACAAATAATCGCGATTTCTGTGCCACGTACGTTAGCGTAATATATATATAGATAAGGACTTTCTCATTCTAATGACCGATCGATAAAAATGAGCTTTTGCTTGCCAATCCCCGTCTACACCCCGCTATCTCTAAACACACGGTAATTTGCTCTTTATACAGTAAAACCTCCCTAAAGCGACCACGTTCCGTTCCAATTTCAAACACTTAAAAGTTACCTGTATCTAAAAAAAAAAAAAAAAAAATCTAAACTTAGTTTAGAAATTTGTTGAATAATGCGCTCTCCGGAATTATTTTCTAATAAAACCTTCTTCAAGCGACCAAGAAAAAACGGAATTTGCTTTATTTTTTTCAAAGAAATTGGCCGCTCATGGAGGGAGTTCAACTGGGATGGTCTCTGAATGGAGGTAAAATTAGTATTGAGTCTATGGGAATAAATTTCGTTCCATGAAAAAATGGTCGTTCAGAGAGGTGGTCGCTTAACTCTCTCTCTGCGTACTTGTTTTATCAAAATAGCTTCAAAAATTGCGTATCTAACTCCTTCGCGACGAGCGTGTTTTAAGAATTTTTATTCTTTTGCCACCGGTTTTTCAAAACAAAAATTTTCGTCTGATTCAATCGGGAAATTTCTCCGATTAGATAAGCCAAAATTTAGAATTAAAAAAAATAACTGGTGGGAATGATCAAGGAGAATTAATTAGACGGAAAAATGCATACCCGATGAAATCTCGGGTTGCGCCAATTTTGCTATTTTTACGTTGCCCGAGAAACTCTCGGGTTGCGCAGCGAGAGGGTTAATGGAGGTGGTCTCACAGGGAGCTTTCACTGTATATATAATTACCCGGTTACGGAAGATTGGATGATATTATCACGACCAATGGCGATCTTCTGTAAACGGGTTGCCATTCATTTCCCTTTAACTCTAGGATTTTTTGGCTGATCAAATAAGATCTATCACCCATTTGAAAATCGGTTTCCATAGTAATGACTAGAAAAGTTCTTTTCCGGCTCTAGAAGAAAATCGTTTTAAATATGACGTAGATTTCCCCCATAAATGTTTGCTAGTAATAATTTAGTTATTAAATTTTTCTCTTTTAATATTCACGTTTAACACTTTCATCGCGGCAATGGCGCGCCTTTCTCCCACCCTCTGCGCTAAGAGCCTGAGCCGCTCCTCGCAGCGCTAAAATTGAAACAAAACACAAATTCCTTTAAACCTTGTTTATTTTACTTTGAAAAATAATAACATTTCTCACTCCAATGATTTGTTTGTCCTTACAAACATTTAAAAAAAAAAAAAAAAAAAAAAAAAAAAAATGTGTCCGTTTGGGAAAATCAATTCGCACCGGAAAATTTTGCCCGGTAATTTTTAGACATTAGATATCGGAATAAATGTCAATGTCTAATAATTAAATGACAGAATTTCCGATACGAATTGATTTTCCTTGATTCATAGCTAATATTCCCGGAAGACGAGTTATCTCGTCCCTACCGATGAAAGTGTTAAATATTTTATAAATATGGTGTAATTTTCACCATTAAATACTTTTCGAATGTAATAATTTAATTATTTTAAAGTTTTCTTTCCCTTTTAATATTTACGTGTAAATACATTTTTCAAGTGTTAAATGTTTGGAAATATTATTTGCGCTTTTCTAAAATGTGGCAAAAGTAGGCAGAAAATTGACTTTTTCAAACAATGAAATAAATCTCTATTCAAATAACGAAATTTTGAAAAACTAAAAATAACTAGTATGTTGTGGCCATCACAAAACTTTCTTCTATATAAATCATGTGAATTAAATCATTTAAATAGTACAAGAAATTACATTAATTTAGCACGAATTCATAGCAAAGTATATCTGAATTTGAAGTTTGATGAAAATTCGCGCATTAGTTATCAAGATAGAGCTATAGGGGAAATTCTGAAAAATGCAGCATAGCAGCGCCACCTGTGAAGCGATTTGCATCAAAACACAAACAGCACTAATTCATATCAAGGTATACCGGAATCTGAAGTTTGTAGAAAATCCAAGCATTAGTTCTTGAGATAGAGCTATTGCGGATATCACAAAAAATACAGCATAGCAGCGCCACCTGTTGAGTGATTTACACCATAAGGTGCAAAATGTCAATTCATGTCAAGGACTAACTGAATCTAAAGTTTGGTGAAAATCCGTGCATTAGTTCTGGAGATTGAGCTATTGTGGATATCGTGAAAAATCCTGCATAGCAGCGCCCTGTTGAGCGATTTACACCAAAACATAAACAGCACTAATTCATATCCAGGTATACCTGAATCTGAAGTTTGATGAAAATTAGTGCATTATTTCTTGAGATAGAGCTATCACGAAAATCGTGTAAATGCTGCAAAATGTAGCATAGCAGCGCCATCTGTTGGGCGATTTACACCAAAACGTTACCAGCACCAATTCATATCAAGGAATAACTGAATGCGAAGTTTGATGAAAATCTGTGCATTAGTTCTTGAGATAGAGCTATTGCAGAAATCGTGAAAATGCAGCATAGCAGCGCCACCTGTTGGGCGATTTACACCAAAAACTAATCAGCATCAATTTATATTAGGGACTACTTGAATATAAATTTTTATTAAATTCCGTGCTTTAGTTCTTGAGATAGAGCGCCCACAAAATTTGTGTCACATACAGACAGACAGACAAACAGATTCACAGACTCACAGACAGACATTTTGTAAAAACCTGTTTTTCGGAATCTCTGACCTCTAAAACGTGTAAATCCGTCGAAAATTTTTACGAATCCAATACTTTCTTCTTGTAAAGATAGAAGAAAGTAAAAATGGTTGGACACTGCATACCGCGATCTAGTCCATCATGCGGGCCTGCAAGAGATGGTTAAATTGTTTTTAATTAGTTGCTGTTATTTTTGAAAGAAATTAAGACAAATGCTAGGGATTGGCGTTTTTTAGTATATAAGAAAAAACGTAGAAAATTGAAAAAAAAAATCGATTGTTTCAGAGTTGTATCGATCGATACTGACTACCTAGAATTTGCCGACTGTGATCAAAGTTGCCCACATTGGGGGGGGGGGGGGGGGGGGGGAGACGCCCCTCCTCCCAGCAGCTTCGCCCCTGACTGTAATGACATATTGCAAAGTGTAATAAAATGTAGTGGGGAAACTACAGCGAGTGGTGAAGGTGATAATGAAGAAGAAATTGAAAGACCTTCCAGTTTCACGAAAATGTTACAGATGATACATTCGGATACTTACAAAAGTTCGAAAATTTTTATAAACAGTGTATTTTTTATAAGAAACTTGTGCAAAGTAATATTACAAACTTTTTTTAAGTTGAGGATTTGGTATACTAAAAAAAAGGGGCCGCCACCCCGCCTAGTTTAAAATAGGGATGCACCGAATATTCGGTATTCGGCCATGTTACCGAATATTCGGTTTGGCCGAATATCAAATTATTCGGTATACCGAATATTCGGCTTGGCCGAATATCAAACTATTCGGCCTGCCTAATATCGAAATATTCGGCTCAACCGAATACTTAAAAAAAACTTTTAAAATATATTTTTTTAAATCTTGTACCACTACTACGTTTAACAGTCAACTTATAAAGATATTCAGAATAATTAGAAACAGAATCATATTTAAGTAAAAAAGAATGTTTTTACATTGTTTATTTGCTGTTTGTTAAGTATTATTTAAGAAAATCAACCAATCACGAGGATTTTCATAGCAATTAATTATGTTCAAATGCAAGTTCCTGAACATTGTCCAGTAAATAATCTGTTTCTTGCTAAGATTTTAAGAATAACATTTACAATCTCTGAAAATGATCGCCCACTCCAGACACCGATCTAGGATGCATTTAAAAACTTCCTTGCTTAATCAAAGGGAGTAGAACTGTTATTCTTGCTGAGTTGCCACCATATAAAATTTGAATAGATTGTATTATTTATTTACTTTCACTTTAGTCTCTTCCTGACAAAAAAAATAACATATGATCCTGTACAATTTTTCTTCTAATTTTTTCACAATTTCTGTTTGATTTTAAAATGTTTGTTTAAGAATTTAAGAAAATTTTATTCATTTCTCATTCACAGAAGAAGCCATGAAATTTAAAATTTATTAATTAAAAATTTTATAACTATCCTCTTCTTAAATAACTCAAAGCAGATTTTTTCAGATTAAGTTTACTTGAAAAAAGCTCTTGTTTATCAAAATGAAAGTTTCTGTTTTAAATATTATCTAAAATTGTTTTAAAATTTAACATTTTAATGCCTTTAAACTTTGAAATGTAAAATTATTCGACAAGCCGAATATTCGGTATTCGGCCAAATAGTTATTATTCGGCTGGCCGAATATTCGGTATTCGGCCTAGCAGTTACTATTCGGCTAGCCGAATATTCGGTATTCGGTTCGCCTGTAGGCCGAATATTCGGTATTCGGCCAAAATCACTATTCCGTGCATCCCTAGTTTAAAAACTAACGGCAGTTTGAGATAGTGAATGCGCCTGCACTACAGCGGGCAACGATAGAAACAGTGCCCCGAGTGAGAGTGATTTTGTTGTACGTAGTTCGTTTGTTCTAGTGAAAAATTTAGTTTTCATCTAGTTGCTTCTTATTTTTGAGCTTTAAATATGTAGGGGTAAACACCTTTTATTGTAACGTTAGGTACTTAAGAAATATTACCCGTAATCTACATGTATTCACCGACATTTTGATGCAATTTGTTGAACAAGTTCGGTTCTTCTTTCGGTTTTGCTGGGGGGTTTCTGCTATAGTGTCCTCTCGGGGTAATGCCGCCACCATGGCAAAGGGTGACTTTTGCAATTTGAGTAATAATAACATAATAGCACATTAATAAATCTAGCTTAAGGAATATTGAAATTATTCTTCTAAATTACATTGCTTTCTAAATATTTTGAGAAGGTTATGTGTTTCCTAGTATCCATTGTCATTAAAGAGTGGCGTCATTACCCCGATACAGTGGCGGAATTACCCCAGTATCCTGGGCAATCTCGCCACTGTACAGAGGTTGAAAGAAATTTTTTTTTTTTTATGCGTGCTTACTTTACAGTTATGATTACGGTTAAATTTATACAGATACTAAAGATCATGATTCAGCTTTAGAATGTTTACTCTTAAAAAACAAACTTTTTTTTTTTTTTTTTTTTTGAGGTGAAAAAATTTAGATTCCCATAAGGTGCTGCCATTCCCCCGGTCTCCCGTACGCTACGCTTCAGTTCTTGTTTACCTCTCTTTATTGATGTGATTTTTAGACATTATTCTAATTAAATTTTTCTCATATGTCTACAAGGCATAAAAAAAGTTACTGCCCGAATTAAAATACATTTTACCAATAATTTCATGAGTTTAAGTTGATTTCTATTTAACAAATTTTCTTCACAACGAAGTGTTTAAGTGTAACGATAAAACTTCGATAAATGGGAGTTTCACTTCATTTCTTAGAGCTATAGCGTGGTTTTATTTAATTGAGCTTTGAGCAAGATGTCATTAGAAATGAAATGAAACCAGGGAATACAGGTTTTCCTTTCAGAATGTTGAAAAATTGTAAACAGTTTCTTATATGTGTGAAGAATTAGTCATAATTGTGTGAACATGAACCTTTATGTATAAAAAAAAAAGCTATATATGGGAGACCGTGGGAATGGCGCCACTCGGGGTTATGCCGCCACCCCGCTTATTTTAAAAACTAACAGTAGTTTGAGATAGTGAATGCGCCTGCACTATAGCGGCCAACAATAGAAACAGTGACTAGAGTGAGAGTGATTTTGTTGTTCGTCGTTTGTTTGTTCTAGTGAAAAATTTAGTTTCATCTCGTTGCTTCTTATTTTGGAGCTTCAAATGAGTACAGATAAGAACCTTTTATTGTAACATTAGGTACTTTCGCAGACATTTTGATGCAATTTGTTGAACAGGTTCGGTTCTTCTTTCGGCATTGCTGGGGGATTTCCGCTATATTGTCCTGTCGGAGTAATGCCGCCACCATTGCAAAGGGTGACTTTTCCAATTTGAGTTAAATTGTAATTTAGCACATTAATAAATCTAGCTTAAGGAACATTGTAATTATTCATTTTACTAAATTATTGCTTTCTAAATATTTTCAGCAGGTTATGTGTTTCCTACTATCCATTTTATGTATTTACTAGGTCATTAAAGAGTGGCGTCATTACCCCGATACAGTGGCGGAATTACCCCAGTAATCCTGGGCAATCTCGCCACTGTACAGAGGTTGAAAGAAAATTAATTTTTTATGCATGCTTACTTTACAATTATGATTACGGTTAAATTTATACAGATACTAAAGATAATGATTCAGCTTTATAATTTTATTAAAAAATAAACATTTTTTTTGAGGTGAAAAAATTTAAATTCCCTTAAGGTGTCACCAAACCCCCGGTCTCTCCTAACAGTTCTTTTGTGACTTCAGCTGTTTTGTGGCAGGTCTATATATATATATATATATATATTTTTTTTTTTTTAAGGCATATTTTTAGGATAAGGAATTTCGTGAAAGGTCCTTTTAAAGGACTCAATTTTTTCCTAAACAGGTCTCTGGAAACGCAATTTCTTTTTCTTTATTTTATTATTATTTTTAAAATTTTACAGCGGCATCCTCCCTTAAGGGATCACTTAAGATTTCACGTTCAGTATAATATATATACATGTAGGGAAGGCATCCACATCGACTGTCTAGACGAATGGTTATTTCGTATTTTCCTGTGAGAATTTAGAAGTTAAAATTAAAATGTCTGTGGTGCTCTTTTATTTTTGTGGGGGAGTGGAGAGTCAACTACTGTAGTTTTCATTCCAAGAAGAAATGAAAATGCTTAAGCTACGCAAACTTGCGCAAATACAATAATATGCAATTAGTCCTCGTGTTCTGGCTCATATGCTCAATAATTTTAATAGCATTTCTATCAGAAAGAAAGTTAAATATTACAATACATTTCTGCTTACTAACTATCGTTAATATTAAGTACAGTGTATATACGGCATGAGACCCCCCCCCCCCCTCCTTAACACTAGAACGCCCGGAAATGTTACTCAAGTTTCATAAAACTATTTGACACCAGAATTTTTATTTAAAATTATTTGATTGATTTATTTAACGTAAATCTGCGTGTTTTAATTTAATTTATTTTCTGAAAGAATTTCTGGTTCCAGTTGACATTTAATCATGTGGTCGGAGTCGGGTCGACTCCTTCCGGGCGTTCTAGTGTTAAAGTGCGGCTCAATCATCAGTCTTTCTCTGTAAATGTAGCCCGAGGAAGCCATAAGATTGAACATCCTTGCTTTAAACGAAACAGTTGTATTTAGATTAAATTCGGCTGAATTCCCTATGTCTTTCACACAATGATACATCTCACAAAGTATTTGGAAACCACGGTAGCGTCACTTATCAAATAATAGTTAAGTAGAAAACTGTCTACGTTCACGACAATGCGTCATCCGTGATACTACTAAGGTTATCCTCTCGAATGTTTGTTAAGAAGCACGTAAATTTGTTTAGGCCTATTTCCGTTTCGATTCTGCTTAACGATGTTGACCTCGGAAAATCAACATGCAATGCATTCGTCATTTGTCACAGTTCATCTAAGAAAAAAATGTTTGTAGTGATCAGTCAGAGTTCAATCGTGAAAAGCGAATAGTTTAAAATGTATATTTTCCATCAGTTCAAAGAAAAAACAGATGTAATACAGTAAAACCTCCATAACCGACATTTTTGAAACAGGCACCTCTATTTAGGGAACACTTTTTCGTATATATTTGTATGATTTTACTTCTGAATAGCGGACATTTTCGAATAGCAGTCACATTCCGTGATCCCGAGGTCCGCTATTTAAAGATTTTTCTGTCTTTGTATGCATGGGCGAAAAAGGATTTTGGATTGTTAAGAGGCTACTTCAGTCAAAGGAAAAGACGCATTCGCTAATGCTAATCCTATGGAAGAAATTTATAAAGATATCTCGGTCGCATTTCAATATTTTTAAATGATTTCTTTTGCACTGAACAGTTGAGATCGATCTGTATGCAGGCCGTTTTTTATTTTTTCGATTTTGATTACAGATATTTTTTATGAGGATGCTTTTACTTTCGAAACCGGTTCCGAAAATGAAAGTGTCCTCATAAGAAATACCTGTAAACAAAATCGAAAAAGTAAACAACGGCCTTTGTACAGATCGATCTCAACTATTCAGTGCAAAAGAAATTATTTAAAAATATTGAAATGCGACCGAGATATCTTTATAAATTTCTTCCATAGGATTAGCATTGGCGAACGGGTCTTTTCGTTTGACTGAAATAGCCTCTTAAAATACGGAAGGAGGAATTTGGATTGTTGACACTTTGATGTCTAAGCCCGAGTGTCACTCGGGCTGCCGTTTTCGGTGAAGCGAACTAAGCCCGAGACTCCGAGAGAGATATATACGTTTGCTGTCTTTTCATATATTATCTAGGAACCTTTTATTTCGAAAAAAAAAAAAAAAAAATACGTTACAGCACTAAACAGAAGTCTATGATAAATCTAGAATAGAAGCTTAATTCGAACTTATTGCGAACCTTGTGATGTTGCTCTTTGTGCTTTGAAATGTACCACACAAAAGCAAGTTTTACTAAATAATGTTTACATACAAATAAAACCTATTTTCAGATATTTTTACAACATTTGGTTAACTTTTAATTAATGTCTATGTAAAATTATGTCAAAAAATGTTTTCTTATGCGGAACTTTTTAAAAAAATATAAAACACGCTTTTTTCAAAGATTTCTCATTAAATATTAATTTTTAGTACATTTAAATAGTTCCTTGATTATGAATAAGAACAGTTTCAAGCTCATAACAAAAAAAAATTATTATTAAACATATCTTCCAAGAATTTTTTAAAAAATCATGAAAAGTACCAAATACCTCCAGTCCTGAGGGAGATATGCGGTTGAAATAGCTTAGATCTCAAAGTGTTAAAATCTGTCACAAAAGATAAATAAGAACCACATTGAAATTTCATAAGCAATTCTAACCATTTTACGGAAGCTGTAGCTGTAGATGAGAGGTGTCCAACTTTTTTACTTTCCCGGACCACAATTGTAAGACAAAAAATTGTCCCGCGCCGCAGTTCGGGGTGGGGGGAGGGGTGGGGGGGGGGGGGGGGTGTAATATCTGACTACTTTTTTTTTTTTTTTTTCTAATAGATGAGATTTTAAAATTATTGCACATATGATCCGCACTATTAAGACTAGGAACTGTAAGATTCAACTTAAGCATGTAAAATATTTGTACTTTGTCCCCTATTCGATCTAACAGTTCTTTAATTCTCCAAAAGTACATTGTACCAAATATTTCTCAGTTTCGGACTTGGCGAGTTTTCCATTCAGCAGCTTCAAATATTCTCATTATGAGCAGGCGGACAGTTATAAACTAGCCTTTATCGAAAATATTACGATGGCAAGCCTTTCTGATTAGACTTATACTGATTCGACAAAATGATAGCTTTATATACGTAACTTGTCGCGCGGAATTATACAGTCGGACCTCTATTTAACGAACCTCTATTTTGCGAACTTTTACTTGGAACCAAGAACATTTAGTAAATTTCTTCGCAAAATAACCTCCAAATAGCGAAGTGCATTCTCTATTTAACGAACTTTTCCTTGGGATCTAATTTTTTCTTCTCCCTATTTCTTAAAATATTACTGGACATTTCAAACTTATTATTTCTCTTAACACATTTTATGATGATCAATGACCATGAACAGGTCTTACCAGGCACCTAACTCACCGAGAGTAGTAAAATTGCTGTGATTCTTTGCTTTCCATCCAAGAAGTGCACATTTTCAATATTCCCTTTTAACCCTCAAAATGGAGCTGCTCCACTATAGTTTCCCATTTTCTAGATTGTTGATCATGATCAATCGTGTTGATAATTTCGGTTCTTGTAGCTCAAAAATATCAAAGCGAAAGTGCTAGAGCATCAAAGAAAAAAAAATTATTCTTGATGAGGTGGATAAAGCGGTGAAGAAAAAGAATTCTGCTTTAAAATCTGGTATTCCTCCAGACAGCTTATCAGCCATAATAAAAAATCGTGATTTTTAATGTAAAATTAATTTTTTAACTGAAAATATAATGTATTTCCAGATAATGTTTTGTTTCATTCTTATTTCCCTTGCAGTTTTCTTTTTGATGGGTAAAATAAATAAAACAAATAGATATACTTTATAAAAAAAAAAAAAAAAAAGTGTGATTCAGTACTTTTTTAATTATATTTAGTGTTTATGGACTTAAATTACGTTTTATGTAGTTTCAAGTATTTTAAAAAAGTGACTCTCTATTTAACGAATTTTCCATATAACGAACTTTTTTTCGGAATTTAGCTACTTCGATAAATAGAGGTCCGACTGTATTTAAAAAAGCCGCACTCATTTGGAAATACACGGGTTGACATAAAATTTTGTTTCATCATGTAATAAGGGAAATGCGTTGAACGCATTCTTTCAATAATACGTTTATACTCGCATTATCGTGAAGTAACGGCTGTAGTATAAAAGTACATTTTCTATTTTTAAAACGAAAAATAACACTGTGTACTCTCATTAAAAATAAATAAATGGGTAAAACAAAAAAAAAAAAAAAAAAAAAAAAAAAAAAAAAAAAAAGAGGAACCCCTCGTCCCTCTACGAATATTTTACCGCCAAATAAACGCAGAGAAAAATGAAAATAGCCATTTGATAGAAATTTGTCTTTTTATTACATGCTTCCTTTTAACTTACAATTATGTTTGTATGTGGCAGTCAAATCTTGTGACTCATTCCCCCCCCCCCCTTCCTGCTGACATAGAGCTTTGAAATTTCGAATATATATGTATTCATGAGGGCAATATATGAATTGGACATTTATTTTTTTAAATTCGATCCCTAAATGGGGGGGAGGGGGGCGAGAAACGGTGGACAAATTAAAAAAAAAAATCACTGTGCAATATAAACCAATGGAAATAAAATCTTGAAACTTGACATGCCTATGTAGTATAACTAAAATTACTAAACACGTGTTTCGGAGTTTTTCAAAATTTGACCCCTAAGGGGGACAAAGGGGGTGCTGCCTCCAAGCGCTCTCCGTTTTCGAAAGACATCGCAAAAACACTACTTAAAGTTAAATAACCCTACTAAGGTTAACTCTACTTAAGGCTCCTGTCTCACGAGCTAATGCTAAACCTATGGGGAGGGATTTTTCTAATATCTCGTTTGCATTTCGACATTTTTAATTTTTTTTTTTTTTTTTTGCATTGGATAGCCGAGATCCATCTCTATATCGCATCTTTTTTACTTTTTCGATTTTGGTTGCAGATATTTTTTAGAATGACTCTTTCATTTTCAGAACCGGTTTTGAAAGTGAAAGTAACTTTATAAAAAATATCTGTGGTCAAAATCGAAAAAGTAAAAAAGGTGCAATGTAGAGATGTACAGTCGTGGAAAAAAAAAAGTAAACACCCCCTACTAACTCCTCCGCAAATCATCGTAGAAGAAAGTTACTGGTACCGAACGATTGGAAATAAAGTCTACTTTTAAATGATGTATATAAAATTTTCTTAGGGATCATCTACATATTAAAACGAATCCAAACTTCATTTTTTTTTTCAATGGCAATGCCCAATTTTAACGAGATATTTCAAATCTTCCGTTCAAATTATGCCTAGACACCAAATTTCAAGTCATTTGAATGATAAGTTTTGAATTATAAACATTCAAAATTTAGTGCTTCTAATGTTAAATTACATTTTCATATTTTTATTTATATCTCCCGAAATTGTGCTCCTAATGTGCTATTTTTTTTTTTTTTTTTTTTTTTTTTTTTTGTAGTAATAATACTAATATACCCAAACATAAATAAGCTGAATTTGCAATTTTTATAATTTCATGATATGAATTATGAAATTAATATTCGAAAAAATTATGAATTGCACCATACAATTTTTTTGATGGATTTAGATTTATTAAGTCCTGCTTTATGGAAATTCAAAAATTTCACATTTTTATTCCAAGTAGTTTTCAAATTATGCTTAAAAAACGGCAAAATGATGGTTTAAGGGACCGTCTATGATGGAAGTGAGTAGACGTTTTGAAATTTATTCCGCTGTACTGTAATCTAACACGCTTCATTGACTCCTTGAGTGGCGCTTAAGGTGCCTTGATCAAGGAAGGGGCTCTCTCGGTGAACAATCCAGTACGGAACTTCAATTTGGATACAGCCCTTAAAATAAGCTCGTTTTAAAATAATTAATTTCTCGGAAACTTATGGTACGAATTGCATAAAAATTCGTTTTTAGGCTAATTGAAGGGTGTAGAGTTCATTTATGCTGTCAGAATTGGGTACTGCTATTGAAAAAAACAAAGTTATGGTTCGTTTTAATATGTAGATGGCCCCCTAAGCAAATTTTATATGCATCATTTAAAAGTAGACTTTATTTCCAATCGTTCGGTACCAGTAACTTTCTTCTACGATAATTTGTTGAGGAGTTAGTAGGGGGTGTTTACTTTTTTTTTTTTTTCCACGACTGTACCTCGGCTATCCAATGCAAAAAAAAATTATTTAAAAATGTCGAAATGCAAACGAGATATTAGATAAATCCCTCCCCATAGGATTAGCTCGAGAGTGCCTTCGCCGGTAGGAATAGAAGCCTTAAACTTAATGGTTTCTCAATCATAGTTTGATCTCCTATGGAGAAATCAGCTTCAACAATGAGTATTTGCTGAAAAGTACTCATGGATGATATAAATTTGAAAGCAACGTTAAAAACGCCAGAATAAGCAAACATTCAGCAAACTAGTTTCGGTAGCGTTTAGCGCACCGTCCTCAGGCACTGCGTTTTTAACGTTGCTTTTAAATTTATATCATTCTGCGCCAAGTAGCATCTTAATAATTACTAATGGATGAGTTACCACAATAGCGCCAAATTTTAACCAACTTGGTGAAATGTCGCCAAATTTGGTAGTGCATTAAAAATATATATACAAATTCTACATTTTAATGAATTTTTATAAAAGCATGTTTTAAAAAAAATTACAATTTATATTTATTTAAATATATAAATGTATGTTAAAAAATAAGCTTAGAGGGTCGTTCTCCTAGTGAAATTGTATCCAAAATTTCAATATGAACACCTATTTTCGTTATCATAGTCGGCTTTTTAGGAGTTTAAAGGTAAATCATTCGATGAAGTAGTAAGGTTTTTGAACTTCTAGTGTTACATTTAATTTTTTTAGCTGCAATAGGGGTAGTTTTTTGAGCAACACTTTCGTCAAAAACTACTTGGCGGAATGAAATAATACTTTGGATTCGCATATTTTAAAGCCTTTAAAAGTTCATTTATGTTAAAAACAATTTCATAGGTTACTACATTTCATATTTTTCTCGAAATAACTTTCGAAAGATCTATACGTTGCAATTAATTTCGAACGAACTATGAATCTGTATATGTTTAACATTTTCCAAGACAGTTCAAAAGTGTTTATGAATTCGGATTGTCTATCCGTCTGTCTGTCCATACTCTAACTCACGTAAATAGACTCAGATTGTCATGAAATTTATACTATATGTTATTGGCAGGTCTTAATTTGTGCCGGAGCCAACCGAAGCTCAGCTCCGGTACTTCTCTCGTTTTAGAATTTTTTCAAATATTGCTCGGAATTCACTGGAGCTCATAAATACAGGGCTCCGGAGCCCAATGCGAATGCGCTTCCGAAAAACCGAAGCCTTTAAATTACCCTTTCTTTTTGTTTCGCCCTTTTTTTTTTCCTTTAAGCATCAAATCTTTCTTTTCTTGTGTTAACACTTTCCGAATCATAATCCTTACCTTATTTAATTGCAGAATTCTGCGATTAATTAACATTAAAATTAGGCAAAGATTTCTATTCGAAAGGAGTGATAAACTAAAAAAATGGAATGGTTGACAGTTAACTATATGCAAGTAGAAATTTTTATTTTGTTAAAGAAAAAAAAAAATGCTGTAAATTTTGCAAATAATGTGTGAAATATAGATATGCGGATTGGAGTGACGGCGGGGGTGTGCTACGGTTTTAGTACCGCTGAATATTAGGACTCCGATACTTTTTTTTTGTTTGAAATTAAGCTCAGGTTATTGGGGTTTACCATGGCATTTTTGGTATTGAAAATGTATGTAGCCCTTATGGTTCAACTACGGGGACATTCAAAAGAATTCCGTTACATTACGGCCTATGGGGAAATATAATTTGCGGTGCATTTGAATGATATTTTAAGCATATTGAAATTTATGTATATCACTGAGATGTACTACAAAGCACTTATTGTAGAATCTAGTGCGCATATAATTTATCGTACATTGACAGGGACACACAAAAGTTATTTGTCTACAGTATTCTGCCTGTTTTAAGTTGTGGTACGCGTTTTAAAATTTAACTTTTTGCATATATTACTTGGCGTATATAAGTTCTATCGATCATAGACAGGGCTACACAAGCGATCTCAATAATAAATTATTAATAAGATGATACCTGGTCCAATACACAGGGCTTAATTTCTAAGAAAAAAAGTACCGGAGCCCTAAAATTCTGCAGTACTAAAACCGTGCACCCCCGTGCGATAAGGTGCTCAAAACGTGAGCCTTCTTGAAAAAGCGGCCGGGCCGGCAGGGATTTTTTATATCTGTCTTTGGGCTTACGCGAGCTTGAGCTCAGTCTGTCTTACATTCAAAATTTTATTTATTCATGTATAAAAGGAAAAGAAATTTCCAGCGTTAAAAATTATTTATTCCATTTCAAATCATTTTAATGCTACTTTGATCAGAAAGAAGGGAAAAACAGAAATCGTGTCTTTCTATTCAAATGATACTTGGAGATTTAGGTGTGTCATATCATTATCTTATTTAATTGCCGAATTCTGTGATTAATTAACATTAAAATTAGGCAAAGATTTCTATTCGCAAGGAGTGAAGTAGATAATAAAAGGGGGTTCTGCGCCAGCGGCGTACGCGGCGTGACCTTGAATGACCTCTGTGCGCCTGTGAAGGGTGTGCGGCGTCCTCTGCATGGGGTATGAAGGTCATGTGGCGTACTCTTGGAGGCGGGGTCAAGGTGATGCGTCATCTTATAGTATGAGGGGTTATTTTGAGTTTAATTATTTTACTAATGATAATTAATTTTAATTGGGGGACTTTAACTTTTTTCAGGGTAGTTTTTGAAGATTGAAATTTTTAGAGATTGATTTTTTTTTCTTACCGTACTACAGTATGAGGGGTAATTTTAAGTTTTTTTTTACTAATGATAATTAATTTTAATTGGGGGACTTTAACTTTTTTCAGGGTAATTTTTGAAGATTGAAATTTTTAGAGATTCATTTTTTTTTTTCTCACCGTACTACAGTACTTAGGGATAATTTTACATTTGAAAAATACATTAACGATAATTAATTAAGAAATTTTAATTGGGGGGCTTAAACTTTTTTGGAGTAATTTTTTGAAATTTTTGGGACAATGATTTTTTTTTTTTTTTCGTCGTACGAGGGGTTTTTTGAGTTTGATATTTTTTCATTAATGATAATTAATTAAGAAATTTTAATTGGGGGACTTTAACTTTTTTGGGAGTATTTTTGAAGATAGAATTTTTCGGGGAAATTGATTATTCTTTTCGTCGTACTTCAGTACGAGGGGTTATTTGTACTTTTAAAAAATTAATTAAGAATTTTTAATTGGGAGACTTTAATTTTTGGGAGTAATTTTTGAGTTAGATTTTTTTTTTATGACATATATTTTTTTTAGCACACTTGAGTTTTCGGTGTTTTTACTGGCAACGATTTTTAATTTGGGAACTTTCAAATATTTTTTTCGCGATTTTCCTTTAGCAATCGAATTTTAAACATTAATTAAAAATTTTTATTGGGAGACTTTATCTTTTAACGCGAATTTTTAGATAAAAATGGAATTTTCAACATAAATTGGATGAGAGGACTTTACGCGATTCAATTTAGTGACGTATGCGCTTGACTATTGAGTATTAATTAAAATTCTGAATGATTGTGAATTTTGTTATTTAGTGTTAGAATTTTTGTCTGCAAATTTTTAAATAGTACTGTGGCTGGGAGGTTCTGCTCACGAAGCTAATAGACGGGAAGTGCTGGGTTCGATCCCAATCGCGCCCGTCGGCCTAATCGTTCGGAGTTTTCTTCGAACCATGGATTTTCATGCGTAAATTCGGGTTAGGTTCCCTTAGAAAGACCTTCACGAAGGGCACTCCCCCCTTTTTCCTAGTGTAGATAATCGCCCGTCAAAATCAACCCACCTTTTAAATAGTGTTAATAAATTTTAGAATTTTTTTTTTTTTTTTCTGAATATGTGTTAGATTGGTGGATATGTTTTCGCGGATTTAATCATAAATAGAAATTGTTAGGATATTTTTAAGGATATCAGTTTTCGATTTGTTGTGCAATTTTTAGGCATGTATTGCTTAATTTATATGAAAATATATTTTGAAAAAAAAAAAAAAAAAAAAAAAAAACATGAAATGCCATTCATAAATATAATTGGAAATGTATACCCCCTACCCCTAAATGAATATCTATATATTTGTAAAATATGGGGTTACCTATTCAATGGTGTTCGTTTGAATTTGTCCCTTCAAATTTTATTGACGCATGTTTTCTATTTTTTAAACAGTGCCATTATAAATTATCTAGATCTATTTTTCAAAACTAGAAAATCGATTTTTAAACATATATAATTTTTGAATGTTTCTATGAAAATACTTTGAATTTTTAATAAGATTTTGGGAAAAAACGCATTTTTTACAAATTTTCGCTAATATTACGCTTTTTAGAATAAAACTATTAAATACATAAATTTACTAAAAATTTAACACACTTACTTTACTTCAAATGACTTTCAGAGCCTAAAAAAACGCGTGTTTCTGTAGGAAAATGTCTACTATACTGAACCGTGGTCATCGTGCGTTATCTTTGGGAACACTCAGAAGTGAATCACTTTATCTAGATAAGGGGTTTTCCTTTTTATCGTGATAGGATATTAGATTTTAATTTCGATTGACTAATGGTGGGGTACAAATTAAGATTAGCTAATGACAATTATTAATTTAAGATTTTTATTATCTCACTGATAGCGAATTTAATGAATGAATAATTAATATTACGTCACACAAAACGAATTTTATGAATAATTTAATATTGCGTCACAATTTTTGAATGAATTTATTAATATAAAATTTTTATCCAATTGGGGGTCATTTTTTTCCCTTTTCGATTGATTTTAAATAAAATTGGAATATTCATTTAGTAATACTATATTAACAATTTAATGCATGTGCGACATTTCTTTTGGATAAAATTAAAACTATTTTCTAATGAGACCTTTAAAAACGGATACTTTTTTAATTGATTCATTAACCGCGAGACTACTTCAAACATGTCATGAATGAGTCATCACTCATAACACTCGTAAACATGAAAGTTTTAATAAATATATCGTGGTTTATAAATAGTAATGTTAGTAACACTTCTTAAAATTTATTTAATTTTTGAAAAAATCATTAAGCACAGGGGTACTTTAGACATACATTTTGAAATAGAGATCAAGTTAAAATTTTACTAAGTTTTGAAATGGAGGTCACGTGATATCATCACCAATCACAGTTTATTCGTTATCATTATTGCACACGCGCGCCCTCTATGACCCTCTATGAGTGTATAAATTTGCGTGCAACGAGATGTTTTCATTATTCCAAGTGCTGAGATAGCTGCGTGAAGACGCTTTCGACTGTTCGGTAATTTGAGTTAGTATTTACTTGTGTTAAAATGGAACAAGTCCAGCATTCATCTGAATACAACACGATGAGTCATATCCTTTCACCAGAATTGAAGGACCCAGACATGGAAGTTTCATCGCAACCTGTTCCGAATACTGAAGTGTCACAAACCCTGCATTCTTCTGATATCAACATGATGAACCAACACCTTTCTACAGAATTAAAGGACCAAGACATGGAAGTTTCATCGCAACCTGTTTCGAATAATGAAGTGCCGGTCTCTTCATCTGATCTGCAGAAGTTTCCTTTTGTGTGTAATGTGTGCAACAAAGCTTTTTCTCAAAAGTTTATATTAAATAGACATATGAAATCTCACTTGCAGAAAAAACCATTTCCATGTGATTTGTATGAAAAAAGTTTTATTCAAAACAGTGATTTTCAGCAACATAGGAAGATTCATTCAAAGACCCAGGTAATTTATACTTGTGAATTATGTGGCGAAGTGTTTTCGAGAAAACGGAACATGATTAGACATAGGAAGATTCATTCAAAGTCTCCTGTGATTTTCGATTGTGAATTTTGTAGAGAAATGTTTTCGAGAAAGCGTGATTTATTAAAACATAAGATTATCCATAAGCCTACCAAGCAATTTAATTGCAATGAATGTGATAAAGTGTTTTCGATTAAACGTGATTTATTAAAACATAAGATTATCCATAAACCTAACAAGCAATTTAATTGCAATGAATGTTTGGAAGTATTTTCAAAAAAGCGGGACTTAATGAAACATAAAAAGATTCATAAGCCTCCCAAGCAATTTAATTGCAATGAATGTGATAAAGTGTTTTCGATTAAACGTGATTTATTAAAACATAAGATTATCCATAAGCCTACCAACCAATTGAATTGCAATGAATGTGCGGAAATATTTTCAAAAAAGCGGGACTTAATGAAACATAAAAAGATTCATAAGCCTGCTAAGGAATATAAATGTGTGCATTGTGCCGAACTGTTCAACCGAAAGTCTGATTTATTTCGTCATGTGGATACTTCACATAAGGATTTATGCAAACCCGTTAAATCACCCTCTTTAAAAGATATGTTATATGAAAAGGTTAAGCATTTTGAAAGATTTAATGCACTCGGTATTTTTACTAAAACTATGATCGAATCGAATGAGGAGAACGACAGACTTTATCACATTTTTTGATAGTGTTCGTCCAGACGTTTCGAACGAATTACATTATCAGATTGAAGTAAAAAAGTCTATAAAATGGTATGCAACTGTACAAGCTATTGTTAGTCGTGTAACTAATGAGGGGGACATAGAGACTGCTACTCCCTTTTTTCATTCTAAAACTGTGCTCGAATTGACGAACCAAAATTTACCTGTTCATATTGAGGAAGCCTTTTCAAAAATAATAAATTCCTTTGAGAAGTTCTGTCAACGTGGTTCTAATTGGACATTAGACCAAATTTTGAACATTGAATTGTCGACAGCTAAATATTGTTGGAAATAAAATATTTGTACCCTTTTTGCATAATTTTGTAACTGCTATTTAAAACGATCAATAAATATTATGTGATTTTAAAAGCTTAGCGTTTTTTATTTAAAAATAATTTTCATATTAACTATATTGTAAAGTCAAAACTTTGAATGTGACTGAACATATCCATATCACATACTTAAACTACTTTTTAAATTCTTGATTAAGTTTCATAAATGCTTGACGAATATTCAAGAGAATTCACATATAAATTGTACTTACCTTTTACGAGCACATCTACTTGATACACTTACTTGAATAATGGAGAAGACAAGTTCTTATATATTGATACTTCAAATCACTGGCAAGTTTAGACAAGTCACTTATGAGTCATTTATGGGTTTTCCCACATAGGTAGCGTCACTGATTTAGAGTAGATAAAAAATATTTTGACTGTGAAGCTCTAATTAACAAAACTCCTTTAATTGATTTTTTAATCAATAAAATAATTATTTAGTTAATCTTTTAAAAATAAATTATTTTTAATTCAATGAAAATAATTAAGTCATTTAGTAAATTCTTCTCAAATCTGCTATATTTAACTTGCGCGAAATAAAATCGAACCTTCCACTTTGCTAGCCACGAGGGGAATGACTGATTACGTCACTCCTTATCTACTAACCCAAGATCGCATGATATCTCAGAGCATGCGCTCTGGTGACTAGTGACGTCACTGATTGCTGATAAGATTAGACGATTAGATAAGATGATTAGAACTTGTATTCATTTCTTCCCAAGCCAGTGTACAAGGTGGACGTGTTTAGGTAAGTAGCATTTTCAGTTCTTTTTATAATAAGTTTTTAATATGTAGTGTAGACTAAAAGGAATACACAGTTTATGACAATTCATTTTTATTAATATAAACTTGTCCAAGTAGGATTTAGTAATACATTGTTATATCTCTTCTTGGGTGTTTTACAAAGTTTCTTCTTGGGGACAAAACTTTCGTTATTTTCTTCATTGATGCAGGAGATAAATATTTATTTTTTATAATACTTGAAGGTACTCCAATTTCATGAAGCGCATGAAGAAATTCTGTCGGTGTTTTCACAGGTTTTTTATTCACATTAAAAATGAGATGAAAGAGTTCCGCTAAATTCGTATCTTGCAAGGTGTTTCCATTATAAGTGATTCTTCCAGTTTGATCCCAGGTCATGTTGCTTGATTTCGATTTCAGTAACCTGAGTAAAGATCCAGCTTGTTTTCTCATATGTGAAGGTGTTGAGGCTATCACCAACGTGTCGTAATCATCTTCTTGAGATATTTCAGAGGATTTTTCTGACAGTGTAGGTTCGGTCTTGGTAGATTCCGTTTGCACAGGTTCCGTTTTAACAGGTTCTGTTTTGTCAGGTTCCGTCTTGAGAGGTTTGGACTTTCTTTTCTCGCCGTCATCGTCAAAAGGTCTTGATCTCCAAGGGACATTAAATTCTTGCAAATTCATTTTCCTTTTTAAAAGTTCATAGTACTGCTGAACTTTCTCATGATCGGGAAGTGAACTATTGAGTATATTGGACATTGCCACATCAAACTCAGTCATTTGCTTTTTTGTGGGCACATGTCTAGTCAACTCTTCTTCCGGTATTAGAGCATATTTAGTAGCGAGCTCCATTGATAAGACCCGTTAACACACTCAGGGCCGCAGGAATTAAAATATTTAAAAATCCTCCGTGTTGCACAATCAGTTTCTTTTTTGAAAAGAGAGTTCCTTTTTTCGTACCGATTTTTCGAAGAGGGTTTTTATACTTCTTCAAAGACTTCTTTTGATTGGGTGAGAGAGGTACGTTTCCTTTTAATACGTTGTGGGTACACTCACAAATGGCTTTCACCGAGCGAGAAGGTAATTTTTTCAAAAGTTGCTTGCGTAAGGTTTTAGGACATGTCTTAATGAGCTCTAAATCACGCAGTTGTATCTCGGTCAACGTCATGATCGCAACTGAATTAAGAAGAAAATGTCTTTCTTTTTAAACCTTTTTTCAAAGTGTATACGTATTGTCTCTGGCCCGGTAACACCAGTGTTCTTAACCGCAGTTCTTCTGGGGTTTCATTTCTTAAATCGACTAATAAATAAGAAAACGGTTTTTGAGTGGCATCAGTAAAGACTTCTTGGAAAAATTTAGTGTTCGTTGGATATAATTGTCGAGCCAAATGACTGATTTGACTCATGTCACGTCGATTTTTAAACAGGACCAAATATTGACTGTTTAGGGAAACGCTTCTCATTTCTTTCCCTTTATGAAAGAGATTTTGTGTAATAAATATCACACTCACGTTTAAATGATGACTTGCCTTTGTAAAGAGAAAGGTCAGACGTTCGTCTGATCCACATTCCACCATGAGATCGTCTAAGATCATTAAAGAATTTGTTCCTAAAAACTCGGTGTAATTCGAAGGAAGACCTTCCACAAAGGTAACATCCGGTATTTCGTTATACAGTTTTTGATAGATACCGTAAAACCAAATCACTTTATCAGGAGGAGGGTCAAACATAACGTTTCTTTCCCTTAGCAAATCACGTAGAAACCAACTTTTACCCACTCTTGTGGGACCTGCAAGGAGCATCGTACAGGGGTGTTGAAAGCGTGGAAACTTCATCGTTAATAAATGTACACAAGTAAAACACACACTTTAAATAATCACAGACGCATGGTTCACAGTTAAATTCATATTTATTGATAAAAATGTGCTCGAATGCCAAATCGTTTGGCTACAAAATTATAGACTCGTCGATCGTTCGACAACTCTTCAGTGACAAAATGAGATAAAAAATCCTTTAGGGTTTTACCTTGACATCGAGAATAAAGGTAAAATATACAATACTGCCCGCAGACGGCAGTCACGTGAGTTTGTAATACGAGTGGATTAAACAAAACTCGTGAAAAACGTAATACATAGTTCGATAGGGATCCTTTAAAAAAGGAAGGCTTGTTTCCATAGGAGTCGAAGAATTCCACTTCATCAGGCGAAGATAGGTAGAAAGCCACCCAGTGACTTCCAGGTTCTGTAGACTTGTCCACGTTGCAGATAAAACAGACAGGATACCGCTCGATTCTTCTTGGTAGCTGATCACTTGGAAAAACACCCAAAAAATAGTTTCGGGTCACGGCTTCATGAGATAAAATGGACTCGATTTGTAATGAATCCATTCAGTTGGGAAAGTCGCAAATCACATGACGTGATTTACTTATTTCGATAATGTTTTCAAATTCCGCATAAATGAATACGGTCGTTGTTTTTTCTAACGCTTCAGCGAATTTGATTTCAATTCGTAAATTTCCTTGATGTTGTAAATTCAGATGAGGTCCGTCACACAAGTCAGGGCTTAAGTCGAAATTATATAAGGTGTGTCCATCAGCAAATTCTTCACGTGTTAAATAAATGCCGGCATCATGATTAAAACCAGAGAACAGTCGATGATAGGCTCTTATATAGTTGTTTTCATCGAAATCCAATTCCAAAGGTTTACTGGGCACAGGTTGACCATCCACATAGACACTTAAAAACACACAGATAACTTAACACAGACACTTAAAAACACACTTATAGACACAATGCCGAAACGTATCATTGTTGGACTTTTAGACAACAGTGCTTATGCTGGACAGTACGATCTGAATCCCTTTTACTTTTATCATCACAAAGTCAACTTTTTAAGTGTCTATGTGGATGGTCAACCTGTGCCCAGTAAACCTTTGGAATTGGATTTCGATGAAAACAACTATATAAGAGCCTATCATCGACTGTTCTCTGGTTTTAATCATGATGCCGGCATTTATTTAACACGTGAAGAATTTGCTGATGGACACACCTTATATAATTTCGACTTAAGCCCTGACTTGTGTGACGGACCTCATCTGAATTTACAACATCAAGGAAATTTACGAATTGAAATCAAATTCGCTGAAGCGTTAGAAAAAACAACGACCGTATTCATTTATGCGGAATTTGAAAACATTATCGAAATAAGTAAATCACGTCATGTGATTTGCGACTTTCCCAACTGAATGGATTCATTACAAATCGAGTCCATTTTATCTCATGAAGCCGTGACCCGAAACTATTTTTTGGGTGTTTTTCCAAGTGATCAGCTACCAAGAAGAATCGAGCGGTATCCTGTCTGTTTTATCTGCAACGTGGACAAGTCTACAGAACCTGGAAGTCACTGGGTGGCTTTCTACCTATCTTCGCCTGATGAAGTGGAATTCTTCGACTCCTATGGAAACAAGCCTTCCTTTTTTAAAGGATCCCTATCGAACTATGTATTACGTTTTTCACGAGTTTTGTTTAATCCACTCGTATTACAAACTCACGTGACTGCCGTCTGCGGGCAGTATTGTATATTTTACCTTTATTCTCGATGTCAAGGTAAAACCCTAAAGGATTTTTTATCTCATTTTGTCACTGAAGAGTTGTCGAACGATCGACGAGTCTATAATTTTGTAGCCAAACGATTTGGCATTCGAGCACATTTTTATCAATAAATATGAATTTAACTGTGAACCATGCGTCTGTGATTATTTAAAGTGTGTGTTTTACTTGTGTACATTTATTAACGATGAAGTTTCCACGCTTTCAACACCCCTGTACGATGCTCCTTGCAGGTCCCACAAGAGTGGGTAAAAGTTGGTTTCTACGTGATTTGCTAAGGGAAAGAAACGTTATGTTTGACCCTCCTCCTGATAAAGTGATTTGGTTTTACGGTATCTATCAAAAACTGTATAACGAAATACCGGATGTTACCTTTGTGGAAGGTCTTCCTTCGAATTACACCGAGTTTTTAGGAACAAATTCTTTAATGATCTTAGACGATCTCATGGTGGAATGTGGATCAGACGAACGTCTGACCTTTCTCTTTACAAAGGCAAGTCATCATTTAAACGTGAGTGTGATATTTATTACACAAAATCTCTTTCATAAAGGGAAAGAAATGAGAAGCGTTTCCCTAAACAGTCAATATTTGGTCCTGTTTAAAAATCGACGTGACATGAGTCAAATCAGTCATTTGGCTCGACAATTATATCCAACGAACACTAAATTTTTCCAAGAAGTCTTTACTGATGCCACTCAAAAACCGTTTTCTTATTTATTAGTCGATTTAAGAAATGAAACCCCAGAAGAACTGCGGTTAAGAACACTGGTGTTACCGGGCCAGAGACAATACGTATACACTTTGAAAAAAGGTTTAAAAAGAAAGACATTTTCTTCTTAATTCAGTTGCGATCATGACGTTGACCGAGATACAACTGCGTGATTTAGAGCTCATTAAGACATGTCCTAAAACCTTACGCAAGCAACTTTTGAAAAAATTACCTTCTCGCTCGGTGAAAGCCATTTGTGAGTGTACCCACAACGTATTAAAAGGAAACGTACCTCTCTCACCCAATCAAAAGAAGTCTTTGAAGAAGTATAAAAACCCTCTTCGAAAAATCGGTACGAAAAAAGGAACTCTCTTTTCAAAAAAGAAACTGATTGTGCAACACGGAGGATTTTTAAATATTTTAATTCCTGCGGCCCTGAGTGTGTTAACGGGTCTTATCAATGGAGCTCGCTACTAAATATGCTCTAATACCGGAAGAAGAGTTGACTAGACATGTGCCCACAAAAAAGCAAATGACTGAGTTTGATGTGGCAATGTCCAATATACTCAATAGTTCACTTCCCGATCATGAGAAAGTTCAGCAGTACTATGAACTTTTAAAAAGGAAAATGAATTTGCAAGAATTTAATGTCCCTTGGAGATCAAGACCTTTTGACGATGACGGCGAGAAAAGAAAGTCCAAACCTCTCAAGACGGAACCTGACAAAACAGAACCTGTTAAAACGGAACCTGTGCAAACGGAATCTACCAAGACCGAACCTACACTGTCAGAAAAATCCTCTGAAATATCTCAAGAAGATGATTACGACACGTTGGTGATAGCCTCAACACCTTCACATATGAGAAAACAAGCTGGATCTTTACTCAGGTTACTGAAATCGAAATCAAGCAACATGACCTGGGATCAAACTGGAAGAATCACTTATAATGGAAACACCTTGCAAGATACGAATTTAGCGGAACTCTTTCATCTCATTTTTAATGTGAATAAAAAACCTGTGAAAACACCGACAGAATTTCTTCATGCGCTTCATGAAATTGGAGTACCTTCAAGTATTATAAAAAATAAATATTTATCTCCTGCATCAATGAAGAAAATAACGAAAGTTTTGTCCCCAAGAAGAAACTTTGTAAAACACCCAAGAAGAGATATAACAATGTATTACTAAATCCTACTTGGACAAGTTTATATTAATAAAAATGAATTGTCATAAACTGTGTATTCCTTTTAGTCTACACTACATATTAAAAACTTATTATAAAAAGAACTGAAAATGCTACTTACCTAAACACGTCCACCTTGTACACTGGCTTGGGAAGAAATGAATACAAGTTCTAATCATCTTATCTAATCGTCTAATCTTATCAGCAATCAGTGACGTCACTAGTCACCAGAGCGCATGCTCTGAGATATCATGCGATCTTGGGTTAGTAGATAAGGAGTGACGTAATCAGTCATTCCCCTCGTGGCTAGCAAAGTGGAAGGTTCGATTTTATTTCGCGCAAGTTAAATATAGCAGATTTGAGAAGAATTTACTAAATGACTTAATTATTTTCATTGAATTAAAAATAATTTATTTTTAAAAGATTAACTAAATAATTATTTTATTGATTAAAAAATCAATTAAAGGAGTTTTGTTAATTAGAGCTTCACAGTCAAAATATTTTTTATCTACTCTAAATCAGTGACGCTACCTATGTGGGAAAACCCATAAATGACTCATAAGTGACTTGTCTAAACTTGCCAGTGATTTGAAGTATCAATATATAAGAACTTGTCTTCTCCATTATTCAAGTAAGTGTATCAAGTAGATGTGCTCGTAAAAGGTAAGTACAATTTATATGTGAATTCTCTTGAATATTCGTCAAGCATTTATGAAACTTAATCAAGAATTTAAAAAGTAGTTTAAGTATGTGATATGGATATGTTCAGTCACATTCAAAGTTTTGACTTTACAATATAGTTAATATGAAAATTATTTTTAAATAAAAAACGCTAAGCTTTTAAAATCACATAATATTTATTGATCGTTTTAAATAGCAGTTACAAAATTATGCAAAAAGGGTACAAATATTTTATTTCCAACAATATTTAGCTGTCGACAATTCAATGTTCAAAATTTGGTCTAATGTCCAATTAGAACCACGTTGACAGAACTTCTCAAAGGAATTTATTATTTTTGAAAAGGCTTCCTCAATATGAACAGGTAAATTTTGGTTCGTCAATTCGAGCACAGTTTTAGAATGAAAAAAGGGAGTAGCAGTCTCTATGTCCCCCTCATTAGTTACACGACTAACAATAGCTTGTACAGTTGCATACCATTTTATAGACTTTTTTACTTCAATCTGATAATGTAATTCGTTCGAAACGTCTGGACGAACACTATCAAAAAATGTGATAAAGTCTGTCGTTCTCCTCATTCGATTCGATCATAGTTTTAGTAAAAATACCGAGTGCATTAAATCTTTCAAAATGCTTAACCTTTTCATATAACATATCTTTTAAAGAGGGTGATTTAACGGGTTTGCATAAATCCTTATGTGAAGTATCCACATGACGAAATAAATCAGACTTTCGGTTGAACAGTTCGGCACAATGCACACATTTATATTCCTTAGCAGGCTTATGAATCTTTTTATGTTTCATTAAGTCCCGCTTTTTTGAAAATATTTCCGCACATTCATTGCAATTCAATTGGTTGGTAGGCTTATGGATAATCTTATGTTTTAATAAATCACGTTTAATCGAAAACACTTTATCACATTCATTGCAATTAAATTGCTTGGGAGGCTTATGAATCTTTTTATGTTTCATTAAGTCCCGCTTTTTTGAAAATACTTCCAAACATTCATTGCAATTAAATTGCTTGTTAGGTTTATGGATAATCTTATGTTTTAATAAATCACGTTTAATCGAAAACACTTTATCACATTCATTGCAATTAAATTGCTTGGTAGGCTTATGGATAATCTTATGTTTTAATAAATCACGCTTTCTCGAAAACATTTCTCTACAAAATTCACAATCGAAAATCACAGGAGACTTTGAATGAATCTTCCTATGTCTAATCATGTTCCGTTTTCTCGAAAACACTTCGCCACATAATTCACAAGTATAAATTACCTGGGTCTTTGAATGAATCTTCCTATGTTGCTGAAAATCACTGTTTTGAATAAAACTTTTTTCATACAAATCACATGGAAATGGTTTTTTCTGCAAGTGAGATTTCATATGTCTATTTAATATAAACTTTTGAGAAAAAGCTTTGTTGCACACATTACACACAAAAGGAAACTTCTGCAGATCAGATGAAGAGACCGGCACTTCATTATTCGAAACAGGTTGCGATGAAACTTCCATGTCTTGGTCCTTTAATTCTGTAGAAAGGTGTTGGTTCATCATGTTGATATCAGAAGAATGCAGGGTTTGTGACACTTCAGTATTCGGAACAGGTTGCGATGAAACTTCCATGTCTGGGTCCTTCAATTCTGGTGAAAGGATATGACTCATCGTGTTGTATTCAGATGAATGCTGGACTTGTTCCATTTTAACACAAGTAAATACTAACTCAAATTACCGAACAGTCGAAAGCGTCTTCACGCAGCTATCTCAGCACTTGGAATAATGAAAACATCTCGTTGCACGCAAATTTATACACTCATAGAGGGTCATAGAGGGCGCGCGTGTGCAATAATGATAACGAATAAACTGTGATTGGTGATGATATCACGTGACCTCCATTTCAAAACTTAGTAAAATTTTAACTTGATCTCTATTTCAAAATGTATGTCTAAAGTACCCCTGTGCTTAATGATTTTTTCAAAAATTAAATAAATTTTAAGAAGTGTTACTAACATTACTATTTATAAACCACGATATATTTATTAAAACTTTCATGTTTACGAGTGTTATGAGTGATGACTCATTCATGACATGTTTGAAGTAGTCTCGCGGTTAATGAATCAATTAAAAAAGTATCCGTTTTTAAAGGTCTCATTAGAAAATAGTTTTAATTTTATCCAAAAGAAATGTCGCACATGCATTAAATTGTTAATATAGTATTACTAAATGAATATTCCAATTTTATTTAAAATCAATCGAAAAGGGAAAAAAATGACCCCCAATTGGATAAAAATTTTATATTAATAAATTCATTCAAAAATTGTGACGCAATATTAAATTATTCATAAAATTCGTTTTGTGTGACGTAATATTAATTATTCATTCATTAAATTCGCTATCAGTGAGATAATAAAAATCTTAAATTAATAATTGTCATTAGCTAATCTTAATTTGTACCCCACCATTAGTCAATCGAAATTAAAATCTAATATCCTATCACGATAAAAAGGAAAACCCCTTATCTAGATAAAGTGATTCACTTCTGAGTGTTCCCAAAGATAACGCACGATGACCACGGTTCAGTATAGTAGACATTTTCCTACAGAAACACGCGTTTTTTTAGGCTCTGAAAGTCATTTGAAGTAAAGTAAGTGTGTTAAATTTTTAGTAAATTTATGTATTTAATAGTTTTATTCTAAAAAGCGTAATATTAGCGAAAATTTGTAAAAAATGCGTTTTTTCCCAAAATCTTATTAAAAATTCAAAGTATTTTCATAGAAACATTCAAAAATTATATATGTTTAAAAATCGATTTTCTAGTTTTGAAAAATAGATCTAGATAATTTATAATGGCACTGTTTAAAAAATAGAAAACATGCGTCAATAAAATTTGAAGGGACAAATTCAAACGAACACCATTGAATAGGTAACCCCATATTTTACAAATATATAGATATTCATTTAGGGGTAGGGGGTATACATTTCCAATTATATTTATGAATGGCATTTCATGTTTTTTTTTTTTTTTTCAAAATATATTTTCATATAAATTAAGCAATACATGCCTAAAAATTGCACAACAAATCGAAAACTGATATCCTTAAAAATATCCTAACAATTTCTATTTATGATTAAATCCGCGAAAACATATCCACCAATCTAACACATATTCAGAAAAAAAAAAAAAAAAATTCTAAAATTTATTAACACTATTTAAAAGGTGGGTTGATTTTGACGGGCGATTATCTACACTAGGAAAAAGGGGGGAGTGCCCTTCGTGAAGGTCTTTCTAAGGGAACCTAACCCGAATTTACGCATGAAAATCCATGGTTCGAAGAAAACTCCGAACGATTAGGCCGACGGGCGCGATTGGGATCGAACCCAGCACTTCCCGTCTATTAGCTTCGTGAGCAGAACCTCCCAGCCACAGTACTATTTAAAAATTTGCAGACAAAAATTCTAACACTAAATAACAAAATTCACAATCATTCAGAATTTTAATTAATACTCAATAGTCAAGCGCATACGTCACTAAATTGAATCGCGTAAAGTCCTCTCATCCAATTTATGTTGAAAATTCCATTTTTATCTAAAAATTCGCGTTAAAAGATAAAGTCTCCCAATAAAAATTTTTAATTAATGTTTAAAATTCGATTGCTAAAGGAAAATCGCGAAAAAAATATTTGAAAGTTCCCAAATTAAAAATCGTTGCCAGTAAAAACACCGAAAACTCAAGTGTGCTAAAAAAAATATATGTCATAAAAAAAAAATCTAACTCAAAAATTACTCCCAAAAATTAAAGTCTCCCAATTAAAAATTCTTAATTAATTTTTTAAAAGTACAAATAACCCCTCGTACTGAAGTACGACGAAAAGAATAATCAATTTCCCCGAAAAATTCTATCTTCAAAAATACTCCCAAAAAAGTTAAAGTCCCCCAATTAAAATTTCTTAATTAATTATCATTAATGAAAAAATATCAAACTCAAAAAACCCCTCGTACGACGAAAAAAAAAAAAAAAAATCATTGCCCCAAAAATTTCAAAAAATTACTCCAAAAAAGTTTAAGCCCCCCAATTAAAATTTCTTAATTAATTATCGTTAATGTATTTTTCAAATGTAAAATTATCCCTAAGTACTGTAGTACGGTGAGAAAAAAAAAATGAATCTCTAAAAATTTCAATCTTCAAAAATTACCCTGAAAAAAGTTAAAGTCCCCCAATTAAAATTAATTATCATTAGTAAAAAAAAACTTAAAATTACCCCTCATACTGTAGTACGGTAAGAAAAAAAATCAATCTCTAAAAATTTCAATCTTCAAAAACTACCCTGAAAAAAGTTAAAGTCCCCCAATTAAAATTAATTATCATTAGTAAAATAATTAAACTTAAAAATACCCCTCAAACTGTAGTACGGTCAGAAAAAAAAAATCAATCTCTAAAAATTTCAATCTTCAAAAATTACCCCGAAAAAAGTTAAAGTCCCCCAATTAAAATTAATTATCATTAGTAAAATAATTAAACTCAAAATAACCCCTCATACTATAAGATGACGCATCACCTTCACCGCCGCATCACCTTGACCCCGCCTCCAAGAGTACGCCACATGACCTTCATACCCCATGCAGAGGACGCCGCACACCCTTCACAGGCGCACAGAGGTCATTCAAGGTCACGCCGCGTACGCCGCTGGCGCAGAACCCCCTTTTATTATCTACTTCACTCCTTGCGAATAGAAATCTTTGCCTAATTTTAATGTTAATTAATCACAGAATTCGGCAATTAAATAAGATAATGATATGACACACCTAAATCTCCAAGTATCATTTGAATAGAAAGACACGATTTCTGTTTTTCCCTTCTTTCTGATCAAAGTAGCATTAAAATGATTTGAAATGGAATAAATAATTTTTAACGCTGGAAATTTCTTTTCCTTTTATACATGAATAAATAAAATTTTGAATGTAAGACAGACTGAGCTCAAGCTCGCGTAAGCCCAAAGACAGATATAAAAAATCCCTGCCGGCCCGGCCGCTTTTTCAAGAAGGCTCACGTTTTGAGCACCTTATCGCCAGAGTAAGGATTGGCGCGGGGATGAATTCAACGCTACGCACCCTTTTTTGTTCGTGACGTCGTACGCGTAGCGAACAGCAACCCCATTCCTTTGCTGAGAGGAAGAGATATGTTTTTTTTTCATTTGTTTTTTCCGCAAATGTAAAAAGCTAGACGAAATGTTATTTCACCGTGGTTTGCAATTAGAACCTTGCTTAAAAGAAAGACCTTTTTCGGATTAAAATAACTTTTAATTGCACAAATATATATAATTCAAACATAAGTTATTTTTTTCAGTTCTATAATATTCATTTATTTCATTAATTCGCTATATGTTCGAAGAAATTGAGAACGTATTTTAAAAACAGACGTAAAAATTTTCTTTAATAAATATAATTGTATTGATCATGTTTTTATGACACAATTGAACATAGTTTTATTAGTATTAATTATTACTGAATTAATTTAGTTTTTTTATTATTAAGCGGCATAATTATGTGACGTGTTGATTGCATTAATAAAACACATTTTCACTGAAATAATTCATTAAAAATTAATTGTTTTTTATTTAATTGCGATTAGAAGTTAATAGGAAGTTGAAACTAAAATCAATTCGATTATAATTAGATTGAACGATAAAGCATAAATTATTTAGCCGTATCCTGCAATTAAATCTATCAGCTAAAATAACTGCAAGTTGATGCATGGAATTAAATCAATTACTATTACATTTTAATATTGTTAAAATTTTATCATTATTTGAGTTTTTATGAAAAAGACATTGGTCTGTCCCTAGTGCACAAAATTAAAAATCTCTAAAATTCTTCAGTTTTTTATTTTAAAATTTTTGCCATATTTTAAAATATTATTTCGCCTTGGTTGTTTTATTTATTATTTAAAAATAATAATTCGTCCTATTTGAATAAATCATGTAAATTCTTCTCTCGAATGAAATCGCCCCCCCTCCACACACACTTTATATTTCGTCATTCTGCACACATATTGCTCTATTTATTAAGTTGAAGTGGCAATAAAATAATGCTCAATCGTCTGAGGCAACCGTCCCATCTCGAATTTTCTCTTCCCAGCCCCCCACCCCCCTTTCCTCCATCACACTATTTTTTGCCCATTTAAAATTCATTGTTGCCTTACAGAAAAGATTAGTTAAAATTGCGTCTGAAATGTTAACTATTCCTTCGCTTATCCATAACAGTGCATAAAGTTTACTGTTTTGCTGTAACTGTTGACTTTTAAATAACAAATAAATAATTTACCATAAAAAAACATAAGGAAACAAACAGAATGAAAGATTTTAAAAATAATAATAAGGATTAAACTTTTGTGCGCACGCTTTAATTTTTTTTTAATTCTTTACAATTTTTTAAATTTTCTGTCCTATTTATTACTTTGAAGTAACTATAAGTAAAAGACCAATTATTCAAATTCTGCGCCCCCCCCCCCAAAAAAAAAGTTAAATATTCCAAGTTTTTAATTTTTTGGCTTGTTTTTTCTATTTGTTAATTGATAAATTTAACTATTTAAATCTATAGCCCCTCACTATCATATACAGTTTTAAAAATTCTCTAATGATTTTATTTGTTACTTTGAAGTAACAAAAGATAGTCATTCAATCTTCCTTCTACCCCACCTCCCCTTAAGAATTTCATCTCACATTGAAAAGGCAATTTATAAACATCCTGTTTGGGGGTGTGAAAGGTTTTTTTTTTTTTCTTTCTTGGTTTGGCCTATTTTCACTCGACTTTGGGGGCTGTTTCTGCAGAAGGATTTGGTATTAAATTAATTATGTAAGTTCATCGCAGAAAATATAGTAATTTTCTGCCACAGGTATTTTTTAAAGTCTGTGTTTATATATACATCAAAATGCACTGAAACTGCATTAATTCATGATCCTCATAAATCCATCTTTATATGTAATCAAATATCTAAATATATGAAGGTAATGAGTTTTTGTTTAAGAAATATGGAATTAATAATGCTCAATTGAATGAAAATTTAGATTTTTGAGGGGATCAAATAATCAAAATTTTAGTCTATATCATCGAAAGTAATAAAGGCCTTCGATAAAACAGAGTATAAGAATTCGTAATACAATTTCTTTCGAAGAAGATTTCTTTTCATCTAGAACACATAACTGAAAATATTTCTTTAATTTAGGTAGGACTAAAATATGCTAGTTCGTCTTCCGCCATTTCGGTTCAAAACAAAACACAAGACGACGATTGGCGTTAGAGCTAGCTGAACGCTCTCGCTTTCGCCAACTCGCCAAGGCTGGTGCTGAAAACGTGAGCCTTCTTGAAAAAGCGGGTTTACAGGCGGAGGTAGATTTCGAAGTTAAGTATACTAATTTCACAAACAAAAACCAAATCATGATTAGAGATAAACCCACTTTAACAATTTTATCTGGCCGCTTTTGACGAGTTTTTATTTCATTTTTATATAATAACTGGTTTTATCAGAATCATGTTAGGGCGGTATTAAAAAAAATACTTTTCCATGCTCAACAACTCGAAATTTTCTAGCATAACTCCAGATTCATTTTTAATAGGAAAAACATGAAACTTGTTGACGTGATTTTTGATTTATAAGCGACCTGTGTTTTTAATTTTCGTTCAATTAATTAAAACTTGATATATAAACAATTATTTTCTCAGTAAGACAATATTTTTCGTTTCTAACACAATACCTTCGGGAAATTCCGTTCAACATGCCCACTTTGACATCATTTTTTGAAATATATTCTGCCTCTGTCAAAAAATCGATCATTACGGTACATTATATAGTTTCTGAATAAGCGAATCTACCAATTGGATGCGTTTGAGAGCAAAAATGAATTTAAAAATGAGTCAGAAAATAAGCACTTTGGATTTGAATACTCCCTTGATCCCTTCGCGACGGGAGCCTTTTACGAAATGTTTATTACTTTGCTACCGGTTTTAAAAAAACAGAAGTTTGTGCCTATTCAAATCGGGAAAATGCTCGGATTAAATAAGGCAAATTTTACAGTAAAATTTTACTGATGAGGATAAACGAGGATTCTTAGGCCTATTTCCGGCACGTATACGTGTCGCTCGTCCCCAAGGAGTTAATACGATGATTTGTCCAACACAATCCGCTTCGGGAAATTCGGTTCAAAAGGCCCACTTTGCCAGCATGTTTTAAAATATATTCTGCCTCTATCAAAAAATTGACCATTACGGTACATTATATAGTTTCTGAGTAAGAAAATGTACCAATTGGAAGCTTTTGAGAGTAAAAATGAATTGTAAAATGAGTCAGAAAATAAGCAGTTTGGATTTGAATACACCCTTACTAAGATGATTTTTTTCTTCAACCGCTATGTATTTTTAATTTGTTTTTGCTGTAAGAATTGGTCCTATCCAAAACTTGTCTATATAGATGTTGTAGACAATATTAAAAAGATACATGATAAATTCATGGGGATTTTATATCTTTTGAATTGACGAAGTTATGGATTTTTTTCTTCTTCAAACGCCCTTTTTGTTTTCGTTTTTAATTTTTTTTTTTTTTTTTTTTTTTGGTACGAATTGGTCCTATCAAAAACTTGTGAATATAAAAGTTCTAGATAATGTTAAGGAGATTCATGATAAAATTAATTGGATTTGATATCTTAAGAATTGACGAAGTTATGAATTTTTTCCCCAAAAAAACCCTATTTTTGCGACCCTTGAGCCCATTTTTAACTTTATGAAAAATCTGTGATACATAAATTTTTGGCCCTATTTTTAGAAGTAATAAAAACTTTAAACTGATTGATTCGATATGTACAAAAATTAAGAAGTTATGGGGGGTTTTCGGTATTCACAAAACCCCTCCCTATTTCCATCCCCTTGGTCCGATTTTGCCCATTAACGAACTTGACCGAGATTTTATTCCCCTTGATTTTATGTATCAGTTTGGAAGAGATTGTTGCAGAATTGTGGAAGTTATCGTGTCCAGAAGAAAGTGATATATATAGATAGATACATACATACATATATATATATATATATATATATAAATAAAGTTTTTTACTGAGGGTGGTTTTGGGCTGTAGGGGTCATGATCGGTGTAGATCTGCAAAAATTTTTCAGAAATTCCAACATAGGAACGACGCCAATAGGTAGTATTTCATACGAAATCTACCTAAAATCGAGGCCGTTTCACCTCCATCCCCTACATGTGTGACAGATATAAGTGTTTTGATAGAAAATAAAGTAAAAACTTGGAGATGGGAGGGAAAGGGAAGGGTAATTTAGGCTTCGTTTTTTCGGAAGCACTGGGCGCCGGAGCCCTGTATTTTACAAGGGCGGATCTGGAGAGTCCTCAAGGGGGGGGGCGATTTTAGAAATTTGGAAACTCCAATCTGATGCGCGGGTCGGGGCTAATTTTTTCACTGCGGGTCGTGTTACCTCTACTTTTTGCTGTGGGTCGGGTTTGGGTCCGGTTGACTTCTATTTTTTGCTGCTGGTTGGATTATACTTTTTTGCTGTGGGTCGCGTTTGGGTCTGGTTGATTTCTATTTTTTGCTGTGGGTCGGGTTAATTTCTACTTTTTTGCTATGGGCCGGGTTAACTTCTATTTTTTTATGCGGGTCGGGTTTGGGCCCGGTTGACTTCTACTTTTCTGCTACAAGTCGGGTTGACTTTTACTTTTTAGCTGCGCCCAGCGCTTTGGGTTTGGGGCAGATTGATATACATTATATCCGGTTTGGGTCAGTTTCGGATTGGGTTTTCACTACTGTGACTTGCGAGAAGGGTTCGGGTTGACCCGTTTTTTTTTAAAAGAAAGTCTAAGTATTTTTGAAGATAAAAAATATATGCAGTAAAATCTCCATAACAGACACGTCCAAATAATTATTTAGGAATACTTTTTAATCTCCAGAATTATGTAAAAAAATACTAATTTGGTATAAGACTGCTTGTCTCTTTATATCTAAGGTGAGTTGTAATTCAGTAAAGAATGCTTTGAAACTTATTAAAAAACACACCGGGTGTCCTTAAATGGATTTTAAAATTTAGTACTTTTCGAATGGTGGCAGCTATTTAAAAAAAAATCTTCCACGAGGTTTATGTAAGATGTCATGAGATTTTTTATTGTGATTCTTGATTTTACTGTATAATAGCAGCGATAGATGGCGCTGTAAACAATGGTCGTTAAGCATACCTCCTCCGGGAACCGATTTAGCGCCTCTTACTTCCAGCATCATCTTCGTTGCTATTTTAAACTAAAATCAAGAATCTCAGTTAAAAAAATTATCAGAGGTAGAGTAAAAAAGAAAAAAAAAATTCTGAAATTCAAAGAAAATTTTCTGAAAGGTTACAGCAGATGGGGGGATTCCCTTCTGGCACTAATTACTTTTGTTGCAGGTCGGATTAGCTGTTTTGGATTCGGATCGATTTCAGGCTGAGTGTAGATTCCTACAAGCTGGGTTTGGCTTAACTTGTTTTTTTTTTTCAAAAATTAGTTCAGTATATTATTTCAAGTTAAAAATTATACCTATAATAATAAACGTATGTAAGTGTGCTGTTTTCTAAAGAGACCACTGCATTTTTCCAACGACTCTTTGATGAAATTCGCTCGTCTTCGATCCTTTGATGAAATTTGCGTTTCTTCTGCAACCCTTTGTCGAAATTAGTGTAATTTTGCAGACCTTTGTTAAAATTCGCGTTTTTTTTTCCGTGACACTTCTACAAAATTCGCGTTTTTTCAGCGATCCTTTGGCTAAATTCGCGTTTTTAAAGCGATTCTTTGACAAAATTCGTTTTTTTTCCACGATTCTATGAAGGAATTCGTGTTTTCTCCACTATCCTTTGATGAAATTCGCGGCTATTTGACAAAATACTCGTTTTCTCCGCGATCCTTTAACGAAATTCGAGTTCTTTTCCGCTGCCTTTTGAAGAAATTCGCGTTTTCTGTGATCATTTGTAGAATTTCGCATATTTTCCGTGGCTCCCTGATCAAATTCGCGTTTTTTTTTCTGTGATCATTCGGCGAAATTGAAGTTATTTTCTGCGAACGATTGACGAAATAGATTTTTTATGGAGGCCATTTATCAAAATTTGCGATTATTTGTATGTCCGAATTTTCGGATAGGAGAATTTTTTTAATTTTTGGAACCGAATGCCTTAACCCTGGAACTGCGTATTATTATTATTATTATTATTTATTTTCTTTTAATCAAAATAAGTTAAAAAATATTTTTTATTGCACATTTCAAATCTGCACACATTTCAGAGTAAAATATGTCCCAAAATCTTTGTGAAACAGGGTTTTTTTTAATAGAATTAGATCATTAAAAAAAAAGATTTGCTGCGGAAATTGCGGGTTGCAAAAATTTTGCCACTTTTACGCTGGCCGTGGAAATAGAGGGTTGCGCAGCAAGAGGGTTAAATTTTCGGAAAATTTGGAGCATAATCACCCCTGTTCCCGACATCTATAACCCTCCTGCAAGTATTTTTTTAATATCTGTCACCTTTTGCAATTTATTGAATTTTAAAATCAGTCAGTCCATTTTAGGACACCCGGTATATTCAGTAGTTATGGGATGATGGCTGAAATTAAGCATTTAAAAAAAAGTTAAGCTGGCTTCGATGTGCCAGTTAGAGGTTTACCTGGGCTGAAGTTATCAGGCCCAAGCCCAGGTCCAACCCACATAAAAAAATAAAACTATTGCCCCCGCCCGGTATAAAAGCTAAAAAATCAACTCCAGCCCCAAGGTTATTAGACATATAGGTTGGCTCGTCACTAAGGACGCTGCTCCGCCCACTCTCGTTGCTATGAGGGGTCATACGTCACAAGAATCCCAGAAGGACAATTCCCCACCTGCCGTAAGAATAAAATAGGAGTTTCGATTTATTAAAAATTGTACAAACTTTAATTTTTCAAATGCTAACACTCACATTTGACAGTTTATTTTACTTGAGTAAACTAACTAGGTAAAGTATGTAGTTTATACACTTTTTCTTAAATCTTCATAGAGTTAGTAGGGTTCAAAGTTTGAGGATACGAAAGTTAAACTTACATGGCAAATTTAAATTTATAGCTTCCCAAAAAAATCATCCGATTGAATTTTTTTTTCCCTTTTTATTAAGATGCAATGAGTGGGCCCAAACATAATCTAGGCATTCCTTTTATTCAAAAACACATTTATATTTATAAAAATTATTATTAATAAGTGCATATTTAAAAATACTAAGGTATGCAACTCGGACTTACCAGATTAGTCCATAGGTAAAAATCATTTTTTAAATCGAAAACTCTAAATATATTTTTTACATTTAATATATATGGCTGCTAAATTTGAGTTTTATTTATAGTATTTTATTTATTGATGAAGTTTTAATGTCGTTATGTAATATTAACCGGAAATAAATCCTGAACTATTTATAGTGTTTTAAGTGCAAACGGATTAAAGTTTCGTAATCGGGCTGCACGCGATGAACATAGATTTTAGTGCAAATAATTCTTAAAAAATATTTTAAAAACCACAAATAAAAAATAAAAATAAATAAATAAAAATATAAATAAACGAGGAAATTGAAATAAAGTTTTCAAACAAATTCTGTTTCAAAGAACTTTTTTTCCCGATTCGGCAGTGTAAAAATTGAAATTGCTGCGATGTTTAGAAGTTGTATTAAATGTTTATCTCTCTCTATATATATATTAGTAAAAGTGAAACTTATTGGTCAGGTGTTGCCACTGCCAATATGATGTAAATATTACTCACGATAATTGAAAAATTTTGTAATATAAAATTCTAAAATGATTCTAAGTAAACAGAAATTTAAATTTCACAATGGAGATCGTGCATCAAATAAAATAAGAAAAACTATTGTGTAGTTGTCTTTATTATAGAAAATAAAATGCTTTATGTTGTAATTAATATAATATGTGAATGCTTAAAATATTGTAAATATGCTTATTTTTTAATTATTGGTATATTATATTTTTAACAACAACAACAAAAAATCATGGTGTTATTAGTTATTGAGACCGCTAACTTCTCCTCCACCTCATTTGTATCAGCCTTTGCACACAGCTAATTCTTAGTTTTAAAGAACCCTGTAAAATTGCACTATGTATTTTTCATAACTATTTTTTAAAGAGTAATAATTTCATATGTTGTATAATTTTTTTTAAAGTTTTTCACAATTTAAAAATATTTAAAATTTTATTAGGCTTTATAAACGTAATTCTGAGAAGTTACTGCTTTGTTCTTTTCTAATTTGTAGAAGTTATTTATTAAAACATACATTTTAATTAAATGAATTAAAATTGCAACCCACTATTTTAATAATTTAATAAATAATCTAAAACAAAAATTTTGAAATAGGCAATTCATATTTAATATATATCTATATATCTATACTATATATCTATATATATAATAATAAAATAAGAGCGAGAGAGAAAATAATAAGAACTATAGTGCAGCTATAAATTTTTTCCTTCCAAAATTGTTTTATTTATTTTTCCCTGCTGCGTCACTGTAAAGATTTTAAAAATTAATAATTTTCTTTCCATAGAGTTTTGCAAACTAAGGTCTCTTATTTCTTTACACGCGAAAAAAAAGTATTATTAATTTTTATTCAATTACAATTGTATAGCAATTAACTGCATAGAGCCATAGAGCTAAGGCAAATTTCGACCCTAGTTTCGTTTCTTGGATTCCTGTGACGTAGGTGGGGGAGAGTCCTCCGATTGGAGGAAAACTTAAGAGCCAACCTGTATGTCTAATAGCTTGCTCCAGCCCTGCCTGCATTTTGCAATTAAAATTATTCATAAAGTACACTTGCCTATGCTTATATTTTATTTTCAGATTATGTTCGAAATTCATGAATACAGAAAAACAACAATATTAATGACTATAACGATGACTATTTAGGCAATTATGTACGTAAACACTACGAATTGAAAAAATATGACTTAGACAATTACATTCAAATAAAAATCCAGTAAGATAATCAGTTTAGAACGAAAGAAACGATTGATAAAAGAAAATCATAATTTAAAAGCTCTACAAAGTAAAAAAGTAAATTTAAAAAAATGCATCTCTGTAACATATCAAATCAAATTAAATTTCTAAACATTTCGCTAAACAAATGTACAAAACAAATATAATTTTTACGAATGACAAATAAGTAAGATTGCAGACCAACTTGGACTCAGGAGGAAGAATTTAGAGGAGTGCACGGGTCGTGTTCGGGCCAATAATGCTAATCATACGGGCTGAAACGGACCAAATGTTTAGGTTTTATTCCGGGCAGAGTCCCGACCTGGAAATTTTGGCCAGTGCAGGCTTCTAGTAAAAATGGAGTCCAGGCCAGGTTCGATCTGGAGGAAAAAGAAGTCTGGCCCGACCCGAATCTGCAGAAAAAATTAAGATCCGGGCACGACCGACTCTAAAAGAGAAAAGACCTGACCCAACCCGAGCCTCATGGATTTAAACTGGCGCGAACCGTTCGGGTCGGACCAACTTGGGCTCGGGAGGAAGAATTTAGAGGAGTGCACGGGTCGTGGTCGGGCCAATAATGCTTATCATACGGGCTAACACGGACCGAATGTTTAGCTTTTATTCCGGGCCGAGCCCCGACCTGTAACTTTTGACCATTGCAGACCTTTAGGAAAAATGAAGTCCAGGCCTGGCTCAATTTGGAGGGAAATAAAGTCTGGTTCGACCCGAATCTGCGGAAAAAATTAAGACCAGGGCACGACCCGACTCTAAAAGAGAAAAGACCTAACCCAGTCTGAGTCTCGAGGATTTAAAGTGGCGCGACCCGGGTCGGGTCGCGCCGGGCTCGAGCTCCTCCCCAAGTCATTTTCCGTGAAGATGCATAATGTCGTTTTACAAACCCTTTATTAGCCCAAGGGGGGTGCGATCGCCCCTTCGCCCCCCCTTAGATCCGCCATTGGTATTTTATGAGCTCCGGTGAATTCCGATCGATATTTAAGTATTTACTAAAAACAGAGAAGTACCGGAGCTGAGCTCTGGTGGGCTCCGGCGCAAATTAAGCCCTGCCAATACAATATAAATAGAAAAAACAACGTTAATAGCGCCAGAACACGGAAATTACTGTATAGAAATTTTCAACTGTGCTATGCGTTTAATTGAACTAACTTTTTGAATAATACGTATAGTATAAATACAAATCTATAGATCATATACAGGGCTGCACAAAAAATTCAGATTTTTCCGACTGTTGATGGTAATTGCAGTAACTGGCTTTTCAACTGCGTTATGCATTTTCTATTTTTTTTTTTTTTTTTTTTTTTTTTTTAATTTAGACATCATTCTCCTTAATAGACTAAAGTTTTATTACCGGATTTTGAATAGTGTTACATAATCTATGCTGGGCGCATGATTTTTTTGTTCTTGTTTTAAACGGAAGCCAATTTCTAAACGCTTCAAACATGTGAATCCAAAGTTACGTAATAAGTATATACGTACATAAGTAATTTTTCAAGTTATGCTTAAAAAACTACCCTCATTACAATCTGATTTGCTACGATTAAAAACGAATTTGCTTTAGGAGTTCCATATTTTAAACCTGCATAAATTTTAAACTGTTTGACCGAATGACTTCCTGTATGGGTATCGCAAGGTAAAATTTTCTGGAGAATCCAAATAGGATGTCAAAATTAAGGGTTCGTATTGAAAATTTCGAAATTAGATACAAATTCACTATGAAGAAGACCCCCTGAGCTTACTTTTGTAACACATTTAATAAAAACACAATTCCTTACCGAATGGCTATTTTCGATTTTCTCTTTCGATCTTCTCTTATTTAATACATAAATAAAGGGATTCCTTTTTTTTTTGACCGGCTTAACAAAATATCCAAAGGAGATGGGTATGTATTTATTTTCGCCCTCTACCCCCCTCCCCCCCCCTATAAAGTTTTTTTTTTCTTTTTAATCACCTTTCTTTTTGGATCCACGAGACCGTATAAACTTTTAAAAAGTGTAAATTATTGAAAAGTAATGGCTATTTTATCCACACAATTTTAATTCTTACCTTATTTTGTACACTTTTGTAATTTACTCTGCCTATGTACTGCAACAAGTAAGAAATTAAAGCGCCTTTCAATCTTTTTGGGAACACCCTGTATATATGTATATTGTTTTCATATTATCCTATCCTGAACTTGCAGAATATTGATTATAATTAGTATAAAGTCAAAAAATATATAAAATATTAGCTACACAAAAATTGCATATGCAGTTTGTATACACAAGTTCGTAGGCCCACAGCCCCGTTGGCCCATGTTTTAATCAAGCCCTGTTTGTTAGTAAGGTTTCAGGGTAGCTCTACGTAGTTTTCACAGAATTATGTCATTTGCTTCTGCAGGACGCCTATTGCAGGAAGGAAATAAGGGGCCCATGTCCTCAAAAGGGGTTTTTGAGACCCAGGAAGTTTCGCATCAACAGTTGAAATGGAATTGTTGAGAAGACGACCTTGTGTTTAGCGAACATTAGAAGAGAAAAGCAGGGTCGTATTTAAAGTCGGTAAGGCCTGAATAAAAGTTTGGAGTGAAGTTTTATAATGAATTTTATTCAGAATTTCAACTAGTACTAAACAAAATTTAAGTATATGTAAATATTAACATGCCTGATACAAATACAGTGGCTTTTTAACACTTTCCAACATAGCTGAAAAATATTTATGATTTCGGTACGTCTGTCTCTTCGTCTGTGCTCTAACTTTTGTGAATGCCATGAAATTGATGCATGTTGTTAAGTTTTACTATAGATAATTCCTACTGAAAATGCTGCGTTTAGAATTTATCGTTTGTTTACTGGTACGCAAATGAAATCTGTGGGGTGATTTTTCGAAGTACAATTTAATGCCTTTATACTATTTAAATGTAACGAAATTCGTATACCTTATTGAGACTTGTTCGCCCTATGCTGGGAAAAAACAGAATTTTGAGTATATTATAAAATCCCAAAATGGAATAAACATATTTTTTTAGAGTTTTGTGTTGCCTACAACATCTCTCCAACCATGTAGGTCGTCGAAATTAATATAAATGGCTCCTGGGGTCTCTGATCGAACATGAGAAGAGATACCTGTATCATGGAATTGAAAATAAACAAGTTCGATCCACAAAGAAGTTCCCGAGCCAGATTATTTATCTGTAACTAAGCTCTCTTCAATTCGCTATACATTACAACATAAAAGCTAAAATTGATATTAGAGATACGATTGTCGACTGTGTTTCCATGATTGTATTAAAATAGAGGTTAATTTTCTTCCAGTTCGAGTCTAGATAAGTATTTCTGGTTCTGCTTGAAGTGTGTAGGTCTTCGGTTTTGAAGAATTTTTTTTTTTTTTTTGTCTGGTTTGAGTCGGCTTTCGGGTTGATTTTTAATAGAACTTCGCGCAGGACTCCGATCAAGAGCAGTCTTTAGGGACAAATACATTCTTTGTATTTTTGTTTGAAATTACATATCTAAGGCATAGTTTTCGCTGACATTTTGCACACAAATTCAATGTGGGTGACGATACATATTCAAATACTTTTAAACCCACGACCATACCTTCTCAAGGGCTGGGTCCAGGTCTCTTTTTCGTTTTTATGTACCATGTTAAATTTTAGATTAAAAGCGTTACTTAAATATTTAAAGTTATATTAAATGTTTATCAGTGTTTCTCTAAATTTTTCTGTAATCCTATATTTAATTATGTATTCATCTACTTGCAGCACTATCGATCCAGCTGCAAACGAAGTCATTCCAAGTGTCACTGCTCCTGTCGTCAGTATAAAGCCGAATTCACCAGTTCCTCTTATCCTAAAAAACGCTGAAGTACAAACTTGCAATATGTGGCCTGCTTCAACTGCTGCAGCCATTGCGTCGACCAGTAATGTGAATGCTGCTTCTCGCCCGTCTTCGACCTCCACTGATGAAGTCCCCGAACAAGCCACTTCCGAGCCTACCATTTCAACAGCAGCAAGTTGCGGCTCAACTCAGACAGACGATATTCTCCCAATTTCGGAGAACATCAATCTGATGGACTGCTCAACAGATATCGCTACCATCTGTGATAATTCCTCTAACTCATGTGATAATCAACCTTCGGATTTCAACAGTGCCTTGGTTAACATTCCTTCAACTTCATCTGCAGATGTCTTAGCCGTATCTCTAACAAACACTGCCAATTGTTCAAGCAATGTTCTTGTAGATATTCCTGAACCACCTGCAGAAAACGTCGTGGTTCCACTTGCTGCGAATCTTCTGGTCAATGTTGCCGATTCATCGACGAACAATCTATCTGATTGCCCAGAAATTCTGGTAGATGTTTCGGAAAACTGTATCGGTGATATTAATAGCAATAACTCAGGCCCTCTGTTAGAAGGTTTAGTAAACAGAGACATTCAACCAGTGGAAGCGGTATCTGAAACGCCGAACGTTTGTCACGCGTCAGCTAGTGGTAGCACAGAAATTGAATCGCCCCAGATTGTGCCAGAAAGTACGAACTCAGATCTTCAAAGTGTTAATCCTGAAATTCTGTCCAGCACAAGTAATCTTTCTTCAGCCGACACAGAGATTGATGATAGCGAATTAATGGCTAGATCTTCTCCGCCTCCTAGCTACGAAGATGTCACTCTAGAAGGCGAGAGCGTTGGCGCATTTGGTCTAGCTTATGGAACTATCTAAATGAAAATTAATTTATATTTTTTATTCGTTTATCCTTGCTGGGCAAGATTTTATTACATTTTTATACAAATATACAATCAATAAAAGTATTGAAATGTTAATACTGTCTAGTTTCATTAACCCTTTATCTACTGACGGTACTTACTATAAGTACCATTAAAATAACTTGTTATAAAATACATCGATTCGTAGTAATACAGTTTAGAATGAATTATAGATCGCATTACTTTATCTTGTTCCAAAAGCATTATTGGTTACACGAAACAAAAATATTTTTAAAAGGATTGATTTCTTTTACTTTTGCATCTTTTCAGCATTCTTGGCGTCGGGGGGGGGGGGGGGGGGGGAGAGATTTTCAATTTGGAAATATTTCTATTCTCAGAACGTTATATTTGTACATTTTCTAATTCTACAAAATACTAAGAAAAATATTTAAAATAAAATGTTTGAGTGGGGTTATAAATATTGCATAAAATCCTTATAAATTGAAATTGAATTAATTATTCTAAATCTTTCAATCCTTCTAAAATTTATTAAATGGTTATGTAAATCTTCTAATGTTGTTTCAAAAATTCACGAAAAATGCTTTAGAAGATAAAATTTTCATGAATTCATAATTCAGTACATAAAGGGTTAATACAAACGTTGAAATTTCGGTTTCCGTGAAATTTCTTTTAGTAACTGAACCTCACACTAGACTTCTGCGTGGTTTCCGCAACGAAAAAAAAAATGTGCCAACCCTACCTGGTTTCAGGCGAAATTTGATTATCCGAATCGGTTCAAGACTCTACCTCATATCCACGGACGCATAAACAGGGCTCCCAAATGGTCCCCCTAAAGTCGCCTTTTTAAAAAAAGATTTCTTTTAGTCCCTTTTATGCATTTTGGTCGCCTTTCTGTGGCTGGAAAAAAAAAATTTACTAATGTGGAAAAATCGTCGCAAAACTCTTAAAATTCACTAAAAGTTCCAATAACTCTGCGGACAAAATTTACTACAGTGGGCTAAAACATTGTAACTGGAATTCTTTCATGGGTGTCAAAAAATCACCGCAGAATGTGAAAAGATATTAAAATGCGCATTGAAAATCGCATTAAAAATTACGAAAAATTGAAAAAATTACAGAGGAGAAAATTTTAGTTTGAAACCGAATATAAAAAAATCGCCACAAAATGAAAAAAAAACTTAATTTCATAAAATATTTTGCAAAAAAATTAAAAAACGCTGTACAAATTCTAAATAAATTTTATTGAAAAGAGGAAAAAATTTAATAAGTTGAGCGAAAAGATTGCAACTGAAATCCTTTTACGAATGTCAAAAAATCGCATAAAAAATTTGAAAAATCAGATAAAAAAAATTAAAAAATTGCTGTACGAATTCCTAATAAGCTTTATTGAAAACAGGACAACATTATCTAAATTGGCTTAAAAATTGAAACTATTCCATTTACTGGTGTAGAAAAGTCACTCATAAAAATCGCTAAAAATTCAGAAAATCAGAGAAGACAAAATGTTCTATAGTAGGCTAAAATATTGTATTCGGAATTTTTTCAGAAATGGGGAAAAAATCATCGCAGGATGCTACAATTTTTTTTTTTTTTTTTTTTAATCGCTAACAATTCAAACTGGAGGACGTAGTCGCGGAAAGACAAAACTTACCACATTAGGGCTAAAAGTTTGAATCCGAATTCCTTTTACAAATGTCAAAATATCACTGCAAAATCCTAAAAAACACTGAATTTCGTGGAAAATTAAAAATTCGCTGCACAAATTCCAAATAAACTTTATTGAAAAGAGGACAAAATTTACTACTTTCGGCTAAACGAAACCAAATTCCTTTTACTAATGTGGAAAAATCGCCTTAAAACGTGAAAAAGGCTAAAAATTACATTAAAAGAACGTAATAAAAAAATCCAAAAACCGGTTTCGATCAGGGGCGCCATTTGAGGGGGGCTGGGGGGCAATAGCCCGCCCCCACCCCCAAGGAATTCGATTTTTCAGAAAATTTATCAACCATCAATTGTCAGACTCAAGCAAAAATTAAAAAATTGCTCAAACGCTAAATAGTCCAGGCAATAGGGAATTTTACCTAGCAAAATTAATGGTAGTACTGGAAATCGGCTTTCTAGATGTTTTTTGGGTCGCTGAATCCGAATTTTTAACTTCCCACCAAAATTTCCCCCGGCAACCCCCCCAAAAAAGGTTTTTTATTAAAAAAATCAATTTTTTATTGTTTTAGAGAAAAAGTGTCTAGAAATTCAGAAAGTAGACAAAATTTGCAACAAATTAGATATATGACATTATGACTTAGGATGAAGGGGAAGGGGGGATCTGCCTCGGAACATGTGCGCGGTGCTGCGTAAACTAAGTTGTGCAATTCCACTTAACCACTCACACGTTTACATTCGCCCTCCCATCTCCCCTCCGAACTTTCTCTATAAGGTTTACTTTAAGATTTTTGGGTCGCTGAATCCGAATTTTTAACTTTCCCCCAATAATTCCCCCCCCCCCGAAACCCCCCAAATAGTTGTTTTTAACTTAAATTTCTTATTGTTTTAGGGGGAAAGCATTACAAAATTCAGAAACTAGACAAAATTTGCAACAAATAGGATATATGACATTATGAATTAGGATGAACGGGGAGGGTGAGGGCTGCCTCTTAACATGCACTGCGGCGCTACGTGCACTAAATTATGAAGTCCAGGCAATAGGGGATTTTATCTGGCAAAATTAATACTAGTTCTGGATTTTGACTCACTTTATGTTTTTTGGGTCGCTGAATCCGAATTTGTAACTTCCCACCAAAATTTCACCCAGCAACCCCCCCCCCCCCCAAAAAAAAAAAAAATTGGTTTTTGAGAAAAGCGCGCGGGAAATGTTCCGAGGCAGCCCCCTCTCTCCCTGTTTATCCTACGTCATAATGTCATGTATCCTATTTGTTGCAAATTTTGTCTAGTTTCTGAATTTCGTAATGCTTTCCCCCTAAAATAATAAGAAATTTAAGTTAAAAACAACTATTTGGGGTGGGGGGTGTTTCGGGGAAGAAAATTTTGGGGTAAGTTAAAAATTCGGATTCAGCGACCCAAAAAACTTAAAGTAAACCTTATAGAGAAAGTTCGGAAGGAAGATGGGAGGGCTAATGTAAACGTGTGAGTAGTTAAGTGGAATTGCGCAACTTAGCCCACGCAGCACTGCGGCGCATGTTCCGAGGCAGATCCCCCCTTCCCCTTCATCCTAATTCATAATGTCATATATCCAATTTGCTGCAAATTTTGTCTACTTTCTGAATTTCTAGCTACTTTTCCCCTAAAACAATAAAAAAAGGGAATTTTTTAATAAAAACCTTTTTGGGGGGGGCTTTCTACCAAATTTTAGGGGGGGGGGGTTGCCGGGGGAAATTTTGGTGGGAAGTTACAAATTCGGATTCAGCGATCCAAAAAACATCTAGAAAGCCGAATTCCAGTACTACCACTACTAGTACTACTACCAGTACTACTATTTTGCTAGGTAGAGTCCCTATACGGTCTCTATTGCCTGGACTAAAAATAATTTATCAGATTTGGTTGCAGTAAAAACATATGCATTAAATAAAAGCTTTATGCATAGAAATTAACAATTATAAGAAATACTTTCTATTCGAACTTTCTTAAGGCGAAACATATATCGTACTTTGGCTAATTTAAAAAATACATGAGAGACATTTTCTTTTAGCAATTGCTTCTCAGCTGTGTACAACTTGATCATAGGAAAACTAATGCCCTCATAGCTAGAAATTCAGGAGTAGAGTTCTTTCAGATAGTTTTTCTTTGGGGGGGGGGGGGGGGGGGTTGAAGAGACGAATGTAATTCAAGTTCTTAATTATCCGACTTTTTTACATTTTCAAATTATTAGTGTCACATTATATTTACTGCAATCATTGCAATGTTATCAAAATATTTAATTATTTGCTGTATTAAAATCATATTATATATTAAACCGGGAGCCGGCAGCCAGGGCTGCGAAGTCGGAGTCGGGCCGATTTTTGAGTGAAAGAGTCGGAGTCGTCCATTTTTCCACCGACTCTGCAGCCCTGCCGGCAGCAAAGACAATCACCTCATCGAGTTCACGACTGAAATTAAACAGTTTTTTTTAAAAAAATGTTAAAAGCGACAAAAATTTCTCCGAAGATTCACGGAAATTTTAACGTTATTTGTAACGTTATTATATGGTTAACGTTATTATATGGTACACTCTCAAAATTCTTCAACGCCTAGAAATGGAGTCTGTGCGCACCTGACAAAACAATTTCTTCAACCCCAAAACCGCAGACTTCCACCAAATATCAAAGTAAAAGAAAATTACGCCATATTTTAACTTTTATAATAAAGTAGTCTACAATTGTATCCCTTATGTACAAAAATGAACAAATGGGTTATTATTATGGGCCACCAGTCAAATGTATAGTTTTTCATTTGAAAAATATTCAGGACCTCCTTGTCATCCCGACTCCGACCGAAAAAAATAAAGCACAATCCGAAAAACTTAAAGTGAAAATATGTCAACCTATCCTGACGCAGACTGCATTTTCATGTAAATACGAAAACCGATAAAAAGATTTCCATTGAAAGGCAACCCGACCCGAAATGAAACAAAATTAATTCAGATTTTTATATAATTATTGTAAAAGTAGTCTACAATTATATCTTTAATATAAACTTTACCTTTTATGTAGGAAAATGAAGATACTTGTATAGTATTCATTAATGTTCAAATATGTAGCTTTTTCATCTGAAAAATATTCAGGATTTCTTTAAAAAATCGGATTAACACGAACCCACCTCAAAATAGTGAAAAAACAAACCTTTACTTGCAGAAAATCATTAATGACATTTTTCATATCGCTATAGATCACAAAAGTTGCAAATTTCGTGACCTATTCATGACGTTTGTGGGCTGATTATTTCATGACTGATTTGAACTTTGTGGTTCTTTTTGCGCGATCATTTGACGAAATTTGCGATTTTTTCCGCGACCGTTTCACGAACTTCACTATTTTTTTCTGCAACCTTTATCGAAATTGATTTTTTTCTCGCGACCATTTGTCGAAATTCACAATATTTTTCAGCGACCAACTGACGAAATTCTATGTTTCTTTCTGCGATCTTTTGACAAAATTCGCGATTCTTTTTCAGGATCATTTGTTGAAATTCGTTATTATTTTTTTCTACCACCAACTAATAATATTTTAAAATTTTTTCGCGATATTTACACGAAATTCCCCTGGATTGTTTGACTAAATTTTCGTGATTTTTTGTGCACACTTTTGACGAAATTCGCGATTTTTTTCGCAATCCTTTTACAAAATTCGAGATTTTAGTTTGTACAATCATTTGACAAAATGTGCATTTCTTTTCGCGATCTCTGGTGAAATTAGTAATATTTTCCACGGTCGTTTGGACAAATGAGCGTTTTTTCCGCGACGATTTGGGAATTTTTTTTTCAAAGTTTGCAAAGTTGGCAATTTTCCCCTGTGATCCATTGACGAATTGATTTTGCGGAATCCGAAAGAAATAAAAATCGTGGACTTTCACTAAAATTAAAAAAATTCACAGACTAATCACATGTCCGTGAAAGAAGTTACGGAGAAAATCACGCAGAGCTTTTCTTATTGTGCGGGATTTTCCCATTTTCTGTGAGTTTTGTGCAGTTCTGCACATTGTGCAATTCTGCACGTTCTCTGTTCCACAAAGAAAATTTTCCCTTGTCCTTCGACAGGAAACTTGATATGGCGCCCCTGTAGCAAAACCTGAAAAAAAGAAGTCGAAAGGGACCAGAAAAAAGTTCCATTTTAGACAAGTCTTTGTCTTAGCAAGTATAATTGTATGATGTTCTTTCATAGAAATTTGAATTTTTTCCCCTTTGAGAAAGAATTCTGTTATAAACAGGCTTCGTTTTGACAAGTTTTACTGTAATACATCTCTTTTCAGAGCTATACTACAGAGTGGATGGTTTAACAGTCTTTGAGGATACCTGTAAAAATAGAATCTATAATAGGATCCTGTGTAAAAAGCAATTTTTTGCATGTTTAAGACATTGAAATTTTACCTGCTAAGGCGGAAACCTGTTTAAAACGAAATATTTCTTTGGTTCTTGAGTTTCCGTATTCACAGTTTTTGTAAGCATGATTCAGTTTACGTTTCTCGATTGGGGGGGGGGGGTAGACGCCCGTATCTTACACTTAGCTATATAACTTCCCTCAAAAAATCTTTGTCCCCCACCCCCAAGAAATTTCTGAAATGGCGCCCCTGGTTTCGATGTGTATAAACTTTAGACACACAGGTATCTTCATGCCAAATCTTGTAGCTCTATATTGCACTGATCTTTTCAGCACAAGGGCGCATAGAGAAACTTCTATCTTTATTATTATAGAGTTGGTTTTGTTTTCGATTTTGAAGTCATTAAAGGAAATCTTAATTACAATTTCTTCTACTTGACCTGAATATGATTTAACAAGTTTTTAAATATCTCTCTCTGCATGTGATACATAATATTTTGTAGCCATTCTATCTCGGAAATTAAAACATGGAATTTCATCACGCCATATTTAGTTAGATCTTAGCATATACAGGTACTAAAGGTCAGAACCGTCCTTAGGGGTGTGCGACAGGTGCGGCCGCACAGGGCCTGTCTCATAGGAAGATCTCGCATCCGAAAAAAAATATTTAATATAAAATAGCTAAATATTTACTATTCATTTTGTTGTGATATTTATTCATAACAAAATTTATAAATGTAAGATATTTTATCAATAAAACGTTCGGTGCAAGTTCTGAGCGCTTGAAAAGGAAATAGATTATTTGTAGCTTATAGTGAATCTACAGGCATTGTTATGCCTTGCAGTTGCAGAACCAGGCGCACAACAAATCTGGACAAACGCATGAACTGAATGTTAATTGTTAAGAGATCGATGCTGATGATGATTTTTGACAAACTATTCCCTATTATTATTTTAATGACTTTGTAACAATGGCGGATCTACCCCCCCGCCCCCCTTGGACAAATAAAGGGTTTGCAAAACGGCATTACGCATCCTCACGGGAAATGACTTGGGGCGAAGCTCGAGTCCGGCGCGACCCGACCCGGGTCGCGCCCTTTTAAAACTACGAGACTCGGTCTGGGTAAGGTCTTCTCTCTTTTAGAGCCGTGCCGTGCCCTGATTTTAAATTTTTCTGCAAATTCGAGTCGAGCCAGACTTATTTTTCTTCCAGGTCGAGCATGGCCTGGATCAGGGCTGCGGGAAAAATAGTCGAGTCCTACTCCGACTCCGGGAATTTTAACAGATCCGTCTCCGGCGCCCAAAAATGGACTCCGACTTCGACAACGCAGCCCTGCTTGTAAAATGGACGACTCCAATTCCGACTCCGTGAATTTTAACAGAACCGACTCCGACTCTTTCGCCCAAAAATGGACCTGACTCCGACCCCGCAGCCCTGGCCTGGACTTCATTCTTCCTAGAGGTCTGCACTGAAAAAAATTTCCAGGTCGGGGCTCGGCCCGGAATCAAAGCTAAACGTTCGGTCCGTTTCAGCCCGTATGATAAGCAGTATTTGTTCGACCGCGACCCGTGCACTTCTCTAAATTCTGCTCTCCGAGCCCAAGCTGGTCAGGAATTTTACTAATTTGTTATTCGTAAAAATTATATTTATGTTGTACATTTGTTTAGCGAAAATTTTAAAAATTTAATTTGATTTGATAAGTTACAGAAATGCATTTTTTAAAATCTACTTTTTTTTCTTTGTAGAGCCTTAAAATTGTTTCTTTCATTCTAAACTGATTTTCTTACAGGATTTTCATTTGAATGTATTTGTCTAAGTAATGATTTTTATATAGTGTTTATGTACATAATTGCCTAAATAGTCATTAATATTAATGTTTTTCTGTATTCATGAATTTCGAACATAATCTCAAATAAAATATGAGCATAAGTAAATGTGCTTTATGAATAATTTTAATTGCAAAATACAGGCTGGGCTGGAGTCGATTTTTTAGTTTTTATACCGGGCCGGGCCAATAATTTTTTTATGTGGGTTGCACCTGGAAATTTCAGCCCGGGAAAATCTCTAACATATCGAAGCCAGCTCTAATTTTTTTTTTTTTTTTTTTTTTTTTTTCAGCCATCATCCCTTAGCTACTGAATTAACCGGGTGTCCGAAACTGATTGTAGACTGACTGATTTTAAATACAATTCAATAACTTGCAAATGGCGATAATTATTTAAAAAAAAAAACTTGAAGGAGGGTTGTGTAAGATGTCAGGAGCAATGTGTGGTTCTGTTCCGAATTTTCCGAAAATTTAACCCTCTCGCTGCGCATCCCACGATTTCAACGGCCAACGTAAAAGTGGCAACATTTGCGCAGACCCGCAATTTCCGCAGCTTTTCTTAGTTTTTAATGATCTAATTCTATTTAAAAGAAAAATTCTTTCACAAATATTTTAGATATATTTGAATTCTTAAATATATGCAGATTTGAAATACGTAATAAACTAAATGCGCAATTTTTGAACCTATATTCATAATATATATATATATATATATACACGCAGCGAGAGGGTTAAGGCATTCGGTTCCAAAAATTTAAAAAATTCACCAATCCGAAAATTCGGATATAAAAATTATCGCGAATTTTGACAAATAGTCGCCATAAAAAATCTATTTCGTCAATCGTTCGCAGGAAATAACTTCAATTTCGTCAAAGAATCGCCGGATAAACGTAAATTTGGTCAAAGGCCCACGAAAAAAACGCGAAATTCTTCAGATGATCACGGAAAACGCGAATTTCTTCAAAGGATCGCGGAGAAAACACGAATTTTATTTTTTTTTTTTTAAGCGAATTTCGTCAAAGGATCGCGAAAAAATTCAAGTTTTATCAAAGAAACGCGAATTACATCAAAGGGTCGCAAATAAACGCGAATTTCGTCAAAGGGTCACGGAGAAAAACCGAATTTCTTCAAAGAATCCCGGGAAAAGCTAATTTCGTAAAAGAATCTCTTAAAAACGCGATTTTCGTCAAAGGGCTACAAAATTACCCTAATTTTGTCAAAGGGTTGCAGAAAAAACGTAAATTTCGTCAAAGGGCAATGGAAGAAATGCGAATTTCATCAAACGGCTACGGAAAAACGCGAATTTTATCAAAGGGCTGCAAAAACATGCAAATTTCATCAAAGAGTCGTGGAAAAATACAGTGGTCGCTTTAGAAAACAGCACACATACCTATGTTTATTATTATAGGTATAGTTTTTAATCTGAATTAATATACTGAACTATTGAAGAAAATGGGTTAATCCAAACCCAACTTGCAGGAATCTACACTCAGCCTGAAATCGACCCCAATCGAAAACAGCTAACCCGACATGCAACAAAAATAATTAGTGCCAGGAGGGAATTCCCCCCGCCTCCTCTCTGCTGTAACATCTCAGATTTTTTTTTTTTTAATACTGAGAATCATTCTTGATCTGGAGTTTTTTTTTACTGCGATTCATAATTTTAGTTTAAATTACCAACGACAGACGGCGCTGCAAGCAATAGGCGCTAAATAGGTGCCAAATTTAACGACTAATGTTTGCAGCGCTATATGTCGCTGCTATTGTAAAGTAAAATCAAGAATCGCAATGAAAAATCTCCTGGCATCTTACATAATCCTCCTGCAAGATTTTTTTTAATTACTGTCGCCATTTGCAAGTTACTGAATTTTAAAATCAGTCAGTCCATTTTAAGACACCCGATATGTTTTTTAATAAGTTTCAAAGCATTCTTTAGTGAATTACAACTGATCTTAGATGTAGAGAGACAAGCAGTCTTATACAAATTAGTATTTTTTACATAATCCTGAAGATTAAAAAGTATTATTAAATAATTGTTTGGGTGTGCCCGTTATGGAACTTTTACTGCATGTAGTTTTTATCTTAAAAAATATTTAGACTTTCTTTTCAAAATTAGGGTTGGTCCGAATCCTTTTCGCAAGAGTGAAAACCCAATCCGAAACTGATCCAAACCCGAAATAATGTATGTCAATCTGCCCCAAACCCAACGCGCTAGGCGCAGCTAAAAAGCAGAAGTCAACCCCACCCGCAGCAGAAAAGTAGAAGTCAACCGGACCTAAACCCGACCCGCAGCAAAAAAGTAGATGTTAACCCAACCCGCAGCAAAAAGTAGAAGTCAACCGGACTCAAACGCGACCCACAGCAAAAAAGTATAAGTTAACCCGACCAGCAGAAAAAACAGAAGTCAACCGGACCCAAACCCGACCCGCAGCAAAAAGTAGAAGTAACACGATACACAGTGAAAACAATTAGCCCCTACCCGCACATCAGATTGGAGTCTTCAAATTTCAAAAATCGCCCCCCCCCCCCCTCCGCCCTTGAGGACTCTCCAGATCCGCCCTTGCTTTGTAATGTAGCAACACACATCTGCTTTCCTTCTCGTGAAGTCAAGTTTCTCTTTTATTTTCTGCGAATATCGATGCTTCTGTATACACGCATACGTATGTTCTGTCGCGTAAATATTCCGGGAGGCAAGAAACCCGATGCCTCAGATCCCGAGAATGAAGTAAACATTTAAAGTCTCTAAAAACAACGAAATGTTGATGATTTTAAAGGTTCTTTGGAGAAAAAAAAATTTGGAGAAATATTTATTTTATCATTTTTTCATATTTTGAAATTATCCTATTAAATTAAAAGTATTAACATGTTTAACATTTGCTAAATAAATAAAGTTTTAAACATGTTACAATTAAAGAAAGAATAGAATTTTATAGGTAAAAAATTTCATCTTTAACACATTAATTATTGCCATAATAAATAAACTAATCGAATAATTTAATAGATTCACTCTTTGACTTACAAATTTATTTTTTCATAAGAAGTTTAAATTGATGCGACTGGCGACTATTTTTTAGAATTCCATTCATAACATTTAAATCCTTCTATATATATATAAAAAAAAGGTAACGATTTGGAAATGGACCAATGAAAATCTGCGTAGATACTGCGAAACACATCTGATTGGTCAGCGCTTTCTGACGCTATAAAGGGGGTTACCAAGGAGGGGGGCTCTGTCGCCAACTTTGGCGATCAAAATTAGTCCCCAAAAGTGACGCAAACTTGGCGCTATTCCCAGTATTTCGCAAAATTTCCATAGACTCCCATTGAAATTCAATAGGGTTTACTTGCTTGCAGAAAATCAACAAATTGTGATATTTCAATGCAACAAAAGCTAACATTAGCTTATGAATAGAGCTTAATTGAACTATTTGCATTATTTTTAAGCACAAACACTATTTACAATATTCGTAACACTATATATATATATATATAATTTTATATATAATACAGTGAAATACGTTTAACACGAAACTGCGGGGACCGAAAAAAATTTTCGTGTTAAAAGAATTTCGCGTTAAAAGATTTTTTTAAAAAAGGACAAAACTCACAAATATTTTCGACGTCATCAAATTTTATTTCGATTTCTTGTTAAACTACATAAAATTGCAACCATTAGGATAAACAGCAAGTAAACAAAATATTGTTTTGCGTGGAAAAAATCAGATATATTTTTTTGAAGTGTCTTTTTCAACATTCTGAGATCTAGCTTGTTTGAACCAAATAAGTTAGTCTGTCTCTAAATATACGTGAACGCACGTTTACTCTCAGGCTATCATACTGCGCTCAAACATTAACGTGATGTGATCCTGTTTTTTATTATTGTTGATAATGTAGAATTGGCAGTGCAAAACTCTTTGCAGATTTCTGTTTTCGTCCTTCTTTTTCATCAACTGCATTAAACAGCTTCATCTTCATTTGAAGCGAAATAGGAGTTAGTTTTCGCATACATTTCTCAGCCATTGTGCTCATAAAACATAAGCAAATATACAAAAAACACGAAATTCTCTGATTTTCACCAAAAATTCAGTGGTTTTAACATAAAATTCACCAATTTCAACTTAAACTAACTAGCTCGAAAGCGATTTTTTTTTTTCGTGTTAAACGATTTTTGTTTCGTGTTAAAAGAACAAAAATGTATTAAAATGCATCGTATACTGTCCGGACCGCTATATCATTTCGTGTTAACCGATTTTTCGTGTTAAACGTATTTCACTGTAATTCTTATTTATGAAACTCTTTAAGCTCTATGATTATGTACTTAGAGATAATAACGCGCTTGGCGCGTTTTTACCAAGTGGAATCTAAAAATTGAATGCATAGAAAATAAGGTATAGCGAAGCGATCCAGAATTGAAACGCGAAACAATTACGCCTGCGATTGGCCAGAAAATAGGGATTGCTTCGCGATACCGAATGGAATCGCGAAGCGATTACGCGGGGTGTTGGTAAGCGTAGCGAGCAGGGGGCGGAACCCCCTAGTAAATAAAAAAAAAAATAATAATCTTTTCAGTACCCCTCTATAACAATTTCAAGCGAAATCTATCAAAAAGAATTTTTTTTGTGTAAATAGTATTACGAAGAAATATAAAATATTATTTTAACCATTACTTTTTATTTATGCTTCTGTTTAAATTATCAGAAAGTAATTAACAATTTTTCCGCAAAATTGTTTGATTTTGCATAATTTTAATAGGCTTTCGGCTGATCACTAATCGCATGGTTACGAATGTCACATAAATGTACCAGAGGTCTAAATTGGCAGTAATTTTCAGAATCAAGTGAATTTCAAGACAGAGAAAGGTAGCCTGGCCAGGTGTAAAAGTTACGAGCTCGGTCCCGGCCTGAGTCGAGCAAAAATCATTAAAATCAGGCCCGAGCGTCAGTGATGTGGGATGGGTATTTATTTTTTGCATACTAGGGAGGCTCAGACCTGCCAACTGCTACGAAAAAATCATAGTTGCTACGATTTGGACCTATAAACTACGACGCTACGAAAATCGGTCTTAAACTACGATTTTTTGTAAAAAAACACAAACGCATTTTTTGTTTCAAATTGCGATTTTTATCCTGCGCAGCATATTTTTCAGGAGTGATTCTGTTCGAAAATTTCAAAGTATTCATTTCCGAAAGTTTAAAAAAAATTGGTTATAAGTCCGAAAATTCGGACATTTAAAAAATGTTCATGGGAAAAAAAAATCTAGGCTGCAAAACAAACTTCTTAACATAAAGCCCTCTTCATGTATATTAACCACGAGTGAATCGGGTTTCTGTAAATATTTATACAGGAATTCCTTTCCTTAAAAACAGGGGTGCCTATGATATTAAACGCAAATTTCGTCAAAAGATCAGTAAGAAAATGCAAATTTCATCGAAAGATCAGTAAGAAAGCGCAAATTTCACTGAAAGATTGCGGAAGGAAAACACTAATTTCGTCAAAGGATCGTGGTAAAAAAAAAAAAAATTGTCAAAGGATCGCGGTAAAAAATGCGAATTTCGTCAAAGTATCGTGGTAAAAAAAAAAAAAAAAAAAAAAAAAAAAAATCGTCAAAGGATCGCGGTAAAAAATGCAAATTTCGTCAAAAGTTCGTCGTAAAAAGTGCAGATTTCAACAAAGAATCGTGATAGAAAAATGTGATCTGAACCTCAAAAATGTGAACCTCAAAAGATTGTGAGAGAAAAAATTGTGAATATCCTGAAATGATCGCGGGAAAAAAAATCGCGAATTTCGTCAAAATTTATTGCACTGGGCTAAAAAATTGGAAGTAGGCTCCTTTTATAAATAAATGTCAAAAGAAAAACGATTCTAAACGAGAAGAAACTAAAAATCGTATACAAATTTTCAGAGGAAAAAATTTACTATACTGAAAGACTGAAACCGTATTCCTTTTATGAATGTTAAAAGATGGCTGCGAAACACAAAAACCAACCAACCTCCAGATTAATTTAAATTTTGTGTGCTACGATTTCTCATTTTCAAAGATTGGCAGGTCTGGAGGCTTTGTCCCCTGCTCTCTACGCTCACCAACCACCCGCATAATCGCTTCGCGATTCCATTCGGTATCACGAAGTAATCCCCATTTTCTAGCCAACCCCAGACGTAATTGTTTCGCGTTTCCATTCTGGATCGCTTGGCAATCCCATATTTTCTATGCATTCAATTTTTAGGTTCCACTTGGTAAAAACGCGCTCCTCCCCAACTTCTGAGAGTTTTATTTCCTTATCTCCAAGCACATAATCATTAGAGCTTAGCGTTTCATAATTGTATGAATTATTAAATATAAAATTGTATATATAGTGCTACGAATATTGTGAATAGTTAGTGTTTGTGCTTAAAAATAATGTAAATAGTCCAATTAAGCTCTATTCATAAGCTAATATTAGATTTTGTTGCATCTGAATTTGTTGATTTTCTGCAATCAAGTAAACCCTATTGGATTTCAATGGGAGTCTATGGAAATTTGGCGAAATACTGTAAATAGCTCCAAGTTGGCGTCACTTTTGGTCGCCAAATTTGGCGCTATATCGTCAAGTTGGCGACGTTTGGCGACAGAGCCTCCGCCCCTTAGTAATCCCTCTTAGAGCATCAGAAAACTCTGACCAATCAGATGCATTTCGCGGTATCTACACGGATTTTCATTAGTTCATTTCCAAATCATTACTTTTTTAGGTAGATTTCATAAGAAATACTACCTATTGCAGTCGTTACCATGTGCGACTTTTGAAAAATTCCTTCATAACTTTTCATTATATGACCCCAGGAACCCAAAACTACCTCCGCGTAAAAAGTTTATATATATAAAATGGATCCGCTTTACTTCGTTATATGTGAGTATAGTGGCATTAACAGAAGTTGGGGCAATTTTGTCCGGAACCTGACTTTATTTTCTTTCAGATTACATGATCTCGCATAAAGTCTCAGGCTCAGTGACTTGGGAGCTGGTAGGAGCAAAAGCTCTCTAATTCATACGTGAGATAAAACAGAGGATCACATCATAATCTGTCTCCTTTTTTCCCCTGCACTTTGCTTTTTATAAGCTAGTTTGTACTTTTTCCAGCAGAGGGCAGAAGTATCAAAGTGAGAGGTTTATCCTTTCATGATTGGTGCATTATCTTTTTTATAACTGTGTTTTTATGGCGACAAGAGTCTTGACTTATATGATTGCACCACCAAGAGCTAATTCTAATTTTAATGTTAAATATTATTTATGGGGTAATCATAGTATGAACTATCAATCAGACAAAAGTTAATTATGATTTATCTCCTATAATGTAATCATCAGTATTTTATTTTGCCACTAATTTAACTTTGTACTTTAAACATATTTACTTTGACTTATTATAATCCTTTGTTGTTTATAATTCGATTCTTAAATTATCTAGCATAGCCTAAAAAAATCAGTTTTTTTATGCTATAAATATAATGATGGGTCTTCGCTAAATCGCACAATGCTAAAGAATAAACAAACTGAAGGCGCTCCCCACACTAGAAACGTGCACCATCTACTGTTAATCCTCTAAAATTTTACATTCTGAAGTATTCTTTAAATTAATTTTAAATTTCTTTTTTTTTTCTTAACAATGAATTAAAAACATTCTTCATTCTACTCTTAAAATAATAATACAGTAAACCCTCGATTTAACGGACCTCGGTTCAACCGACTAATTAAAAAAAAAATTAAAAATTAAAGTAAAACAAGTGGGTAAGTGTGATCGCAGATCGCACAGAGGGTTTCGTTTAATATCCCTTTTAAAACACTTTATCCTTAAATTAACAAATCAAAATCGTTAATTTAAAATTATTCCCCTCTCCATAACCTGAAATTCAATGCCCGTATTTCAAATTTTTATATTTTACAAATGTCAAATATTTATTTATCACTATTATTTATGGAAGCCTCCATGATAAAACAGCTTCTAAAACGATGAAACACGCTTCGAAAAAAAAAAAGTATTACTGCCCCCCTCCCCCTCCCCTACTTGAGAATCAACACGCAACCCTCTTTTAAGCTTTTATATGTAAAAATGAACAACGACAAAGCATTTCTTTTTACTATTTTTAAAAAGCGATTTCTCGGTAAAATAAAAAAATATTTATTATATCTGTGGCGACACAATGTCTCGTGATCAAATGAACGAAACCTTAAAAAAAAAAGGAAAGAACACGAAATGCCGAAAGCGCGCGCTTTGATTCTCACTACAGCGTGTTTTTCGTTCTAAGCATGCGCAATGATGCTGGCGACCTATGCGACCATGTGATATGCTTTTCGTTCTATGCATGCATAAAAGTTGCATATGTGTGAATTCGTTTGTATTTCATTACCAATATTGTATTATTAAAAGTAATGTATTGTGTTTATATATACATATACTGTAGTATATATGTATATACAATATATGTTTATGTATATACATATATTGTATATATACAATACATGTATATACACTGTATATATTGTATATATATATTGTATATATATATGTAATTTGCACTGTAATAATATATGTAATTACAAGTACGTGATAATATATGTATGTACTATAATTATAACAAAATAATATTATAAATAGTACTTTGCGATTTAACGGACACATCTTAGTTCCAATTAGTCCGTTAAATCGAGGGTTTACTGTAATAATAAAAATTATAATACGTTCTTTCAGTGACTACCCATACAATTTTCATTTTATGATATGACATCATTAGCTAGTGAATTTGAAATAAAAATTCTTTAAAGTAAAGTATATGCTTTAACAATTAAGTTATATTTAAGTATATGTGTGTACGTGTACTGCAATATGTAAGCATGAATAATTTTCTTTCCTGAAAACCTGGCAAAAAGAAAAGAACCCTTTTACACTTTGTCTTGATTAGGATTAGAATCTGCTAATACAGTCGGTTCATATATTTGTGATTTCATAGTTCATCTTTATAATTTTACCAATTTGTTCATATATTTGTGATTTCAACTTTATTATATATATATATATGTTACTGTGAGAGACCGAAATTTGGAGAATGTCGACTTTCACCGGTGAATGTCAACATTCACATAGTCGCTTGGTGTATGTCCGAAATATTTGTTAAATACCCTTATTTCTGGCTTACACCGGTGAAAGTCGACATTCACCATACAATAATGGTGAATGTTGAATATGTCGGAAATTTGCATTTACTTCTCCGTGTTTCAGGCTCGATCATTAATTTTTAAATCACAAAAACACTTTAATCGTCTATAATCCAAAGGTATGCTGCACGCATATTCACAATGCCTACTCGGTTTGGATTCGACACGGGTATCTCCGTACATTTTTCTGGTATGAAATTTCTAACATTCTGAAACATATATACAGACGATTGTTATCTCACGCAAGCTTTGAATTATTATTTAACCGGTTGAGTGCGGAGCAGCGCTCCTCTTGTTACGTGCCAAAATTTCATGAAGCGCGATAGCGCTACTCTTGTTATATGATGACGCGATAGCGCTCATTTTAGTTTATGCTAAAATTGCGGAGAGGGTGATAGTGCTCCTATTGGTTGTCTCACTGTGGTGTGCATAGGCGTAACCAGCCTTTTGAACGGGGGGTGCCCAGGCTTTTTAACCTGAACATGTTGGATACAAACTATATCTTATATAGTAAAATCTGCTAAAACGAATCCCATAAAACCGATTGAATTTCCGTTTTAGACAGTTTTCCATCTTAGAAGGTATAATTGTGTGGTATTTCTTTTAAAAAGGGCTCAAACGTGATTTTTGATTGCGTGAGGACGGTTGAGAAGGGGTTCAAAACACTAAAACTAAATCTAATGGTAAAAAAAAAAAGATATGTAAATGTTCTTGCAGCAGTGATATAAGACAGTGACTAAGTGTGGTCACAACTGTATAACCTTTTGGCACTTTAACTTCTTATAAAGATTAAAAAAGGCCTTTAATCATGCTGGAAACTTCTTATAGGCACAGGGGAACACTGCATGAGATCTAAAATTATCTCAGTCAAAGTCTTGTAGATGAAATTTTGCCGGATGATAAATCCCAGATAATACATGCGGTACATCAGTACATGCGCACGAAATTTTTTTCAGAATGTGACTCCATGACATCTTAGGGATCACCGGAGGGACCCAAGAAATTTTGGAGGAAAGTCTATATAAATAATATATATATATTATATTATTATTTATATATTATATAAATATTATATATATATATTATTATATATATATTATATAAATTATATAATTAATAAATAATAATAATAATAAATTATATAATTATTATATATATATTATATAAATAATATATATATATATTATATATATATATATATATATTATATATATATTATAAATAATATAATATTTTAATATTATAAATAATTATAATATTCATTAATAGCGTAATTTCCTGCCTATAATCCGCGGCTCAAACAATCATGTTTCGACCCAGAAATTTTATTTCATTATTTAAGTTAAATATTTATCGCGATTTAATAAGTTACGTTTTATGAAACAAGATTTCTGGGTCTGAACCTAATTGTTTGATTCGCAGATTATAGGCCGGAAATTACTGTAATTCACGTTTTTTACCCCATACTGTAATTCCCCAGACTTTAAACTTTTACCCCAGAGTGTATCGAATACATTAGGTAAAGCAGGTCATGATAATATACACTAAATTTTATCAAGATGATAAAAATTATACTATCATGATGCGACTGTAATAATTAAGATAGGCGCTTGTATGTCTCTGTGTGTGTGTACGCGCGCGCGCGCGCTGAGTTCTGAAAAAACAATGCAGCCTGCACCCGTAAGATTTGACAGGACCTGTATGCCTGAACTCATGCATATGGAAGACAATTTCTGGAATTTTTCAATTAATTTTTTATGCGAATTTTTTCGCATTTTGCGGCAATTTTTTCAAATAAGTAAAGAAGAATCCGATTTCAATATTTTACCCAGTAAACTTTGTCTTCTTTTCAATAAAGTGTTTTCGAGATTCTTACAGCGAGTTTTCAATTTTTAACAATTTTTTAATGTTATCTATAGAGGGGTTTTTTTTTTTTCGCATTTCGCGGTGATTTTTTTTTTTTTTTTTTTTTTTTTTGACATTTCTAAAACGAATCTGGTTTAAATTTTTACCCAATTAGTTAATTTCGTTCCTATGGTTTTATAATCTTTTCCGAATTTTTAATGCACTTTCTAGCGGGGGTTTTCGTGCTTTGAGGCGATTTTTTGACATTTTTTGAAACAGAAAAAACTCTCTGGTAATTTTTGCAATTGCCGTGATTAAATTCGAATTGGAATCATGTCAAATCAGCTCTTATAAGAAAGCTGAAAATTTAATTTTGCTCGAAATAAAAAACGCAATAATTCAAGATTTGCTTGTTTCGAGACAGAAGAAGATGGTACGGATGGTTCGGCTTGCTCGGGAGTACGTTGCAGTCCACCCCCCAAATCCTAGATTTAATTCTATGTTCGTTTTAAAAAAAAACCAACCACTTTTTTAGTAATGAAGTTTTCTTTCAGGGACATGGTTTGAAATAACGCGCGGGATCGCGTGATTTGTGCACAGAAAAGGAAAGCCTCTCATAATAAAAAATGCTGTGCAGCATTTCCCCCTTCAAATTCTTTCACAGACCTGTGATTCTTCAGTAAGCATTTTTAAAGAAAATGGGTCCGCGATTTTTATTTCTTTTATGGAATTTCTCAAAATCAATTCGTGAATCAGTTCCGGAAAAAATTGAGAATTTCTTCTAAAGATCGTGGAAAAATATCGGGAATTTCGATAAAAGAGTGCAGAAAGTAATCGCCAATTTCGTTTAAAGATTGCGCAAAAAATTACGAATTTCGATAAAGGATTGACGAAAATTTTTTCCAAATTTCGTCAAAATGTTGCGGAAAAGAGTAGAAAATTTTGTTAATTGGTACAGAAAGATATCGAGAATTTTTCTGAACTGTCGCTCAATACTATCCCGAATTTCGACAAATGATCTCCCTGTAAAAATATCAGTTTCGTCAATCGGTCGCAACAGAAAATAAATTTCGTCAAAGGATCGCGGTAAAAACGAGAATTTTGTCACCGGATCGCAGAAAGATAGCGCGAATTTAGTCAAAAGATTACGGAAAGAAAAAGCGAATTTCTTCGAAAGATCGTGGAAAGAAAACGCGAATTTAATCGAAGGATCCCGTGCTAAAGAAATGCCAATTTCGTCAAAATATTGCGGTAAAAAATGCGAATTTCGTCAAAGGATAGCGGTAAAAAACACGAATTTTGTCAAAGGTAAGTGGTGAAAAGTGCGGATTTCGACAAAAAATCGCGTAGACAGACGTGAATTTCTTCACACGATTTTGGGGGAAAATTGTAAATATCATGAAATAATCACATAATAAAATCACGAATTTGTCAAAATTTACTGCACTGGGCTAAAAGGTTGAAACGGGGTTCCTTTTCCTACTTTCAAAAGAACGCCGCGAAACGAGAAAAAAACTCTAAAAATCGTATACAAATTTTCAGAGGAAAAAAATTACTATATTGACTTGAAAGACTGCAACCATATTCCTTTCAAGAATGTCAAAAAATGGCCACGAAACACTAAATTCAACCAAACAACCAACCTGCAGATTAATTTGAATTTTCTGTGCTATTATTAGGTAGCTTTCATTACAAAAAGCTACCTATTGCAGCCATTCGGAGGAGAGCGAGTTCAAAAAATTTTGGTATATTTTCATCGATCATGACCCACAGATTAGAGGTCTGCACGGGCCGAAATTTCCAGGCCCGGGCCCGGCCGGACTCATCGAAAAAAAAATTCGGCCCGGCCCGGCCCGATAAAAAATTAAAAGTTCGGCCCGAGCCTGGCCCGGCCCGTAGGAAAAGTAATATTGGCCCGGCCCGGCCCGCTAAAAATCTTAAAAGTTCGGCCCGACCCGGAAAAAAGTTAAAATATCAGTCCGAGCCCGTCCCGGCCCAAGAAAAAAAAAAAAACCCAGCCCGAGTGAATTTTTTACAAAACATTGATTTTTACGTCGATTTGGTTAAAAATTGTCTCGTACGAGATAGCTCTGACCAAAAATATTTATCTTAACTTTTTTTTCTCATGTTTATAATCTTCATTTTTAAAGAAGTGACACAGCCTGCGATATTTATTTTTTTTAACGAATCTCTATTTCTTGTATGTAAATGTTTAGGTTATCATTAATATTGTTAATCAGTATTCCATGCATTAACATACATGTATTCCATGTATGCCAAAAATCTGAAAAATTCTATACAGTAAAATCTTCTAAGACGGAATTGCGTAGAAAAGAAAAAAAAAAAATGCGTTATAGGCAAGTTCCATTCTTAGCAAGTGTAAATGTATCATATATTATTTTCTTACGTATTAGTATATTAATTTTGCATGGATCAACACGTTTTTCAGTTTAAAACAGGGTTCCGTCATAGGCAGGTCCCTTTTCACACGTTTTACTATATTTTAATTTAGCTATATTTTAATAAGCGTAGAAATACACTATTATTTAACCGTCTAAGTGTTTGGGGCGTAATATTCCGTTCACTAAGCTCCAGGTTTCACAGCAATACAAACAATATTTAAGATAATATAATTCTATAGATTTAATGAATTTTAAATACATTGAAGAATGATTAATACTCTTAAGGATTACATTCATGTTTGTAATTGAGTTTTTTTTTTCATAATGTTGAAAGAAACACATTTTCTTAGCATTTAAAACAAAATGCAAAGAAAACAACATTGCAATTTTACCCTTTTGCAAGACGCTTGGAGGGTAGAAAAAAACTTAATGTATAAGTGTAGAATAATGGCAATTTAAAAATGCATGCATTTTTTGCAAAAAATTTTGGGCCAGGCCTAATTTGACTGATCTTTGAATGGATCTGGCCAAGCTGATACAATGATTTTCATACGGGCTGAGTCAAAACTAGGACTGGAAAGCTTGGGCCGTGAAGACTAGGAATGAAACCAATCCCGACTCTGTACAGAAAAAATAAGTTAGGTCCGTCCCGACCCGAGCCTTAGAAATAAAGTATGGCCCGGTCCCGGCCCGGCCCGAGCCTTCAGAAATAATGTACGGCCCGGCCCGGCCCGAGTGCCGTGAATGAAAATCGGCCCGAGCCCGGCCCGCGGGGCTCGGGCTTCGGGCCACGGGCCGGCCCGTGCAGATCTCTACCACAGATCCCGAAACCACCCTCCGTTCAAATATTGATATATATATATATGATCTTTGTCACACTGTAACTCTTGTATTTATGAACCGATTTGGATGTAACTAGGTGTATACATAGTACATACCAATGTCTCGACCGAGTTCGTTGGCCAGCTTCATCCGCCATCTTGTTTCAAAATGGCGGCATTTAAATTTTTTAAAAACATTTAAAATTTGAAATATGATACCAAAAAATTGAAAATTGAAAAAAAAAAATCTTATGTGTTTGACCTAGATACAAAGATTCCGGAGCAATTTTTGTTTCGCCCACATCTTAAAAAATGGCTGAGTTATAGCACTTTGAATACTAGCGTGGCTGACAGTTTGAAACGACCCGATTTTTGTCACGCGATAACAGGCGTATTTATGAACCGATTTGGATGTACCTTGGTGTATACATAGTATATACCAATGTCTCGACCGAGTTCGTTCGCCAGCTTCATCCGCCGTCTTGTTTCAAAATGGCGGCCATTTAAAAAAAAAATTTAATTTAAAATGAGGTACCAAAAAATTCGAAAATTAAAAAGATTTTTTTCGTATGTGTTTGACCGTAATACAAAAATTCCGGAACAGTTTTTGTTTCGTCTGTATCTAAAAAATGGCTGAGTTATAGCATTTTGAATTTCTATTGTGGCTGACATTTTGAAATGACCTGGTTTTGTCAGTCGATAACAGACGTATTTATGAACCGATATGGATGTAACTTGGTGTGTACATAATACATACCATTGGCTCGACCGAGTTCGTTGGCCAACTTCATTCGCCATCTTGTTTCAAAAGGACTGCCACTTAAAAAAATTTAAAATTTAAAATGATGTATGAAAAAATTCGAAAATGAAAAAGATTTTTTTTATGTGTTTGATTTTGATACAAAGATTCCGGAGCAGTTTTTGTTTCATCTATATCTTAAAAAAATGGTTGAAATATAGCACTTTGAATTTCTAGCATGGCTCACATTTTGAAACGATCTGATATTTGTCACGCGATAACACGCGTATTTATTAACCTATTTCGATGTAAGAATGCTTGTGGATAGTATATAGCAATGTCTCGACTAAGTTCGCTCCCCAGTTTCATCAGCCATTGTGTTTCAAAATGTCAGTCATTAAATTAAAAAAAAATTATATTTAAAGTGAGGTGCAAAAAAATTTGAAATTGAAAAAGATTTCTTTCTTAAGTATTTGACCTTGATATAAGAATTCCGGAGGATTTTTTGTTTTGTCTTTATCTTAAAAAATGGCTCAGATATAGCAGTTTGAATTTCTAATGTGGGTGACATCTTGAAAAATCTGATTTTTTGCCTGCGACAGCACTCGTACATATATCAACCGATTCCGAAGTGAGTGAGCATGCGCACATGAATTACACAGGTCTCGACCAAGTTCACTGGTTAGCCTCATCCACCATGTTGTCTTAAAATGGCAGGAACTTCAAGATATCGCCGAATTTGGCAACCAAATATAAGTTACTTTATTTAAAAGCAGCTTGGATAAAGCTGACTAATTTCGCGAAATTCCCTTTCATAATAATATTTAGTATTGATAAAAATTAGTATTTAATCTCCTATAATCGGTTTTCACTAAATTGAGCTTCGTGTGTTTGAATAATATAAGTTGGCTTTTTAAAAATAAGGAATATGAAAGGCCTTCCGACCCCTGGCTCTGGCCGGAAGGACTTTTTTCATTGACAAAGGAGGTAGGGTATGTGTCCCCCCCCCCCCCCAGCTTTACCTCGGCTAATCGAAATTTGGAATTATCGTTTCACATTTGCATCCCCTTTCAATTTTTTTTTTTTTTTTTTTTGCTTCTTTCTTGACTTTAAACTACCAAAGCAAAGAGACAAATAGTTTCTATCCTCGTCAAGAACTTGCGTTAATTTCTCGTGAAATTGCAGAAACATGCAATAGAAAAAACGGCGTTAAAAACATCTACCACAGACAAAGGACGTCAAAGTGGGATTATAAAGCCACCTTTTTGAATTACTATGACTAATACATATTCTTGAAAATATTCTAGTTTTAAAAAAGATAAACAACATAATTTTCTTTAAAAAAAAGAAAGAAAGAAAAAAAGAATGTGGGTTTCTTTTTTTATCACATTTCAAAACTTAGCCGTTTAGTTTTCTGAACTAAACAAATTGAACTCTACTTTCACTTCTTTTTTCTTTTGTAGATTTCGATTTTTTTTAAAATAATTGTGCTCGAGTCTGCGGAAACGGGGGGGTGCCCGGGCACCCAGGGCACCCCCCCCCCTGGTTACGCCTATGATGTGTATTTAAGTTGGTAGCACTAGATAAGCGTGCGATTTCTGTATATACCGTCGGCTTACAAGTAATTTTTTACTATACAACCCATACACATTCGCATTTTTGGCATATATCCACAAAATTTCTCCGCACTCAAACGGTTAATCCATTCGGGGCCTAACGTCCTATTAAGGGGTCTCAGGACTCTTAAAGCTTTAAAATTTTCGAAACTTTAATTTATTTTATATGTTAAACTCGTATCTTTGCTGAACATTTTGATATAATTGTTTCCTTGAAATTCCCTTTAGAACAGAAGTTATGTCTTTTAGAATTATACCTGCTTAATAGCTGAAGCGGGGTTTCCAAAACTTTTTGGTCATAATGCACACGATATCACAAAAACTCCTGATTTTTTTCATGATATTTTCAAAACATGTGTTTCTTGTTAATCTGTATAAACTGAACCTAAAATTTCCTTTTTACTGTTCAAAAAATATTTTTTTAAGTGATTACACTGTTGAAATTTTCTAAAATTTGCATTAGCTAAATACAATTTTGTATTAAAAGTATAAAAATGCTTTAAATACAAATTTATTTAGGTTCAGTGAAAATATTATAATCTGAAGTATAGGCACCAAAATGTTCGTTCTAGTTGCAAAATGTATTTTGTAATCGTGCGCGTAATCTGTTATTCCGATTTTCTGCATCTTTCATCTCAATAAAAATTGTGTCTTAAAATCAAATACATTTTAAGATATTAAATGTTGAAAATGGTCTTTTTTTTCATTTTTTCCAATTTTAAGAGTTCTGAGACCTGAAATGATCATGTCTTTCCATTGAGTATTATTTTGTCTTAACAAGTAGTTTTGTTATTATCTCCATGTAATAATGATAGAATCCTAATTCTAGTAATGTATCCATTATCCATTCAATTCTCTTTTTTTTTTTTTTTTTTTTTTTTTTTCTTTTTTACAGTATAGAAATAGCTTACTTGAGTTTTATAAATTTTACATATTTAATGGAGGATTGTGTTTCTGTTTTTTTTTTTTATAGCCACTGTTTCCTCCTAATAGTATTTTTGCCATAAGAATTCTGATAGCAAATAAGGCAAAGATTATTATTTGTTAATAAATATTATAAAAATCTAAAAACGTAATTACCCTAAAAAACTGTTTCAGGTATATTTGTTATATTGGCCAATATTTTTAGTAATCGCTAACAGAATTGGCAGTTTAGCGGAAATTCTTGATTCAAAATATCTACCACTTTTTTTAAATGGCAATTTTCATTATATTTATTCAATGAAAGTCTGTCATTAAACAAAGTGAAAATTATTATTAAAAAATTCAGGTATTTTTTTAATATGAAATTACTCTTAGTTTTCAATACTAATCGCTAACATCTGAACTGAAATACCAATATTCATAAAATATTAGGTTTTCTTTGGAAATATTTGTTGTGAAACGTGAATGCTGCATAAAGGTTGCTGTACATTGTAATAATCTCTAACAAAATGTCAATATTGTAAAAATACTTACTCTAGGTTGGAAATATTAATAGTGAAATCGCAAAATATTTTTTGAAAGCACTGCACAAATATGTACATACTGTAAGTTGAAACATTTGACTGAAAGTAGGTTTTATTTTTATAAGTTTTATTTTATCTCATAGAAACAAATAAAATATGTAAATTTTATTAAAAATAATGTAACAGAAAAAACAGAAATGTAACAGATAATAAACAGAAAATAATGTAACAGAAAAAAAAATAATGTAACAGATAATGAAGTCAAAGGCAGTTAATCATATGTTTTAATGTTGATTTCAGCCATACCTTTTCACACTTTCACGTGTATAATATTATTAGAATTAGAATACTATTATTACTACATGGCGATAACAACAAAACTAATGGTTAAGGCAAAATAATACTAAATTAAAAACGTGTTCTCTTAACCGCTTGAGGGGTGGTGGAATATATTATATCGCACCTAATTTTAATCAAGATTTGCACCAGAAACATGTAATTACACATTTATTTTATAACTTTGATGGAAAGAAGTTGTAAAATAGCTTTACCTTATTTTGAAAATTTTTTTGTATATTCCGGTGTGAAAACAACATTACGGAAACACAATTATTTGTCCCTGAAAGGGTTAATGGGACGCTTCACCCCGAACGAGTCAAATAACAATTTCATGATTTCATGAATAGCGATCGGCTTCATAACATAAGTACTTCAGAATATTCAATATTTAATACCAGAAAAATAAACTGAGAAATACATGTGTCCAATCCGAACCGATTAAGTACTGTGAGTATGCGCGATGTGCTTAGTTTTAGTAGAAAAAATAAAAACAATTGTTTTCTCGTTTTCTCTCAATTAATTATATATAATTTTTCAAAAAAAAAAAAAAAGATCACGACTCACTGCAGTATTTATTCAACATAAATTAGGATATTGAACAAAAATTCTGTTAAACACCGCTTCTCTTTTCGACCTCCACCAGAGCATATGTGTGATTGCCGACATTCACCGGTGATAGTCCGAATGTACAAGAATGTAATCAAATATTCGGTCTTTCACCGACGTTTTTGGTATATGTTGAAATTCACCGGTGAAAGTCGACATTCTCCAATTTCGGTCTTTCACAGTAACATATATATATTTGTTGTTGTTGTTTTTTTATGCAACACACTCTTAAATAGTTATTTATCAAAAATAACTTAAATAAATGTTGATTTTTTGTTGTTGTTTTTTACATTAAAAATAATTTATTTTCTCTACTAAATTATTAAAAACTTATGAATGGATATGAAAATTCTTTTGTATAAATTTGTCTATTTTATTTATAAAAATCATTTACATATTTAAGTAAGGTTTAGCTAATGGCATTGGAAAGTAATTGATAGCTAAAATTATTAGAAAGTAATTGGTAACATTATTTTTTTCCTCCCTTTCTCTTTTATTAAGTCTAAATTCAAAATATTATTATGAAAAATAAGATCCTAGGGGCTTCTTCAAATGAAACTTTTCTTGTTTCTTTCTTAACAAGATGCAAAAATAATGAATTTTTTAAAAAAGCTCTTCTTTGAATTCTTAAATAATAATAATTATTAAATACGGTTTTTCTATGACTAGCCATAAATTTTTCAATTTACTATATGACATCATAAACTAGTAAATCTGGAAATAAATTTTCTTTAAAGTAAAAAAATAAATAAATAAAAATAAATGAAACATGCTAATATTAACAGATGCTAGTCCCAAGTCAAGATACACGCATACAATTAAGTACAACTTCCGTCTTGAAGCATATAAATTAAATAACTGATATTAAAATATATCCCACCCACCACCTCTCTCTTTTTACTTTTTTTTTTTTTTTTACTTTAAAGAAATTTTATTCCAAATTTACTAGCTTATGATGTCATATCATAAAATGAAAATTTCATGGATAGTCACAGAAAGAACATATTATGGTAATTTTTATTAGTATTATTGTTTTAAGAATACAATGAAGAATGTTTTTAATTCCTTGCTAAGAAGAAAAAAGAAATGTAAAATTAATTTAAAGAACCCTTCAGGAAGTAAAATTTTAGAGGATTAGCCAGTAGATGGCGCTCGTTTCTAGTGTGGGAGAAGCCTTCAGTTTGTTTATCCTGGAGCGTTGTGCGATTTAGAGCCGACCTATAACGATGCTTTACTTCCTTGCTCATGAGAAATTTATTACTTTTATAAGGATTTTAAAATAATTTAATATCTTCTATGATGGCTGCCTTACATCAATAAAGGGTAATTTTTTTTCCAAATCTGTTTCATAAATACCAATTAGTATCAAAGATTTTTATGATTAGTAAACTGTTTTTAATTATTTGATTTAAGAGCCTATAAAAATAAGATGGGTTTCCCGATTAAAAAATTTAATTTAAATTTTGATTTTTAAAAAAGGTTTATTTTTATTTATTTATTTTCAACCTTTCACCCCCCCCCCCCTCCCCTCCCTTTTAAAAGTGAGAACCAGAGGCCTTGGCTGCAAGGTCGATGGAGCTCATTCTAGTTTAAAAAGAGAAAAAGTAAATCTATTAAAAGTAATTTTGGATTTATACTCTCAAGTCAGCTGGACCTACTTTCACATCTAAAAATATATTTTCTATGATACATTGAAGATATGATGCAATATAGTAATAAAAAAAAAAAAAAATTTGTAATTACAGCTGCAGCAACATTTACTGGATACAAAGATTATATGACACATAATTGGACAACTTCTTCGGAAGAAAATACACAACATTCTCAAGTATAAAGGTTTCTTAATGTGTTAAGTTTGCATGTACTAGTTTCTTGTCACATTTCTCACATCTTATGTGATATATTTTTAAACTAGAATTTGTAGTAAAGCAGCATATACTACTATTGAACCTTGTTAAATGTGACTAATACAACATTATGCACAATACTATTATAAAAATATTCAACATTAGATAAAATGATAAATAAAAAAATTACAGAACACACTGATTCAAACATAATATGATACAAATAACAACAAAATATTCAAATATACTATTTAAAATATAAAATAACAAATGCAATATATTTTTTCAATAACTGGAAATTGTGAAATACAACATAATAAAATATTTATGAAGTAGCATATGTTTCAATCTTTTTCGGACAGTTAATTTCTTGTTCGATGCAGTTGCAGGAGTAATCGCGCGTTAACAAAAATTATTTGGCTTCAAAAATTTATAAAAATGGGAAACTATAGTCAAAACTAGTATACTATCATTTTCACCATGCTCAGTGTCAGTGACACATAGATTTTTAAACTCTGAGGTGAATATCATCTCAAACATGTGCATTCAAAAGGTATATATCTGTTGGGGGCATTAATTGTAATAAGACAAATCTTTTTTGTCTACATTTTTTGTTTATCTGACAAGTGTGACAGTGTTTCACAAAGTTTTCAATGTCCTGATTAATGTTAGGCCAATAATATTGCAGAGAGATTAAATTTATCATTTTATAAATTCCAGGGTGGCCAAATTGTGTGTGGGGTTTTCTAAGAGGGGTAAACGTAATGACATGGGGACCAGGGCCATCGCTAAGACTTTTTCTTCGGGGGGGTGGGGGGGGAGAGAAGACCTTAAATTGCCAAGTCAAATTTCAGCATTTGCCAACTTGTTTTATAATTTTGCCAAGTTACCACAATTAAAAAATGTAAGGTTAGTTGGGGCAACTGGGCCATGATTTTACAATGTGACTTTGGAGCTTGTGACAATTCAGCTTCAAAAAGCTAATGTTCATTTGAATTAAAGTCTGAATTTCTGTAAATGTGTTCAGTTAGGTTCCCTCTATAAGACAGAAAGGTTCAAAATTACATTTTAATATTTAAAAATATAAAAATATGAGTATTTCATCTTTCTTTCTCATGGGTCCGCAGTTGCCCCATGAAAATGGGGTAAGTGGACCAGGAGGATCTATGTTCCACACGCGTTTTTTTCATTTGGGATATCAGGTCCTGTTTAAAAAAGTGTAAACAACTTGAAAAAATTTAAACCAGGCAAATCATGTAAATTATATGTCAATAAAGAGCCTTGTAAGGGAAACCTTTGCTGTCAATGTGTCTAAAAAAAGCACTAAAATTGAAAATATTAGATTTATTTATACGAAGAACATAAAAATTAAGTAAGTACTTATGTACTTTAGTATAGGTAATAAGTATAAAAGTCACGTGGGTATTTTAAGGGAAAAAATAGCAAGGTAAATCTATGAACAAACGGCTACTAAGTACTTTGTCTGTATCCAGGGGTCGCATTATATAGGGAAAATTTTATTGTTCCTACCAGAACCCTTAATGAGTTACCTTCATAATATTTTTATTTAACGTATTCTAAAGAAAGGTGCGATGAAGATATTTTCAAAATAGTGGTAGGAACAATAAAAGTTTCCCTATAGAATGCGACCCCTATAGTATCGTACAATTTCAAGGTTTGGCTATCTCGCTTTCAGGTGCAAGGTATTTGCATTCGTAAAATGTTTGAATAATTTAATAACACCAGTATTTACAAGATAATCTATTTGAAAACAAGTAAAAGTATATTTTCGCGTACTTAACAAAGGTGAACTTTTCATTATAAAATTCCGGTGCCAATGAGGCAATTAGAAATTATAATTATGTGACGCCATAACGGCATCACCGCCTCTCAAGGGGTCAAGAATTTTTTTTTTATATCACCCAATATGCTTTTTTTTTTAAATTGTATTACGTAATTTTAATAAGGTATTCTATAATTTACTTTATTGTGAGCAGAAAACAATGGAGAAATTTACTTCCCGTTGTAAGACAAACTCAAAAAAATTATTTATAACTATTGGGGGTAACTGGATCCAGCATGGTCCAATTACCCCGGATACATGTCCCAGTTACCCCGTTCTTGAAAAATTTATGGGGTAACTGGGACACCGGGCTTTCATTTGAAACATGAAGTAAATATGTATAGATACCTAATAATATTAACGTAGTTATATGTCTAATCTTAAAAAAAAAAAAAAAAAAAAAAAAAAAAAAAAAAAAAAAAAAAAAAAGATTGTTTAACAAAAGTACTTACAGTATTTTAATAAAAAGCCGGGGAAGTTCAACCAAATGGACGTTGTTTAAAAAAAAGAAACGTAAATTTTCGACAGCCTATCACAGCAAAGAGAGAGTTATGACTGAGTTGACACACGTTGTTTTAGGAAGTAGAGGTTAAGGGGCATTGTTCACAAAAGCTAAAACTTAAAATACCTCAACGGTTTTTTATAAAATAACCTATGGCCCAGTTACCTCGTGGGTCCAGTTACCCCAACTAACCTTAATATAGTTCTTATTTGTAAAAAGTTTAATAATATTCCTAATTAGATTTGTAACTTTTTCCAAGTCTATCAAAAATAGAAAGTTTATTATAGTTTTTATACAATAAAATAGTTTTTATACAATAATTGAAACAAGTTTGCCAACTAAGTTCGTAAATTTGCCAAGCGTAACAGCATTCGCAAACGTTTTTGGGGGAGGCTCCCCCCCTTAGCGAGGCCCCTGATGGGGACCACAATCTTATACAAACTTTTCTTTTTAATTGCAACAACATCATTGATTTCACTAGGTTGAGCAAAAAGTTCTGGGAAATGTGTGAAAGTTGCATTGTTATGCGCAAATTAACAGCAAAAGCAACAAGGACTATTCTTCAAAGTAGAGACCATCATAGTCCACGACTTTCTGCCATCCTTCTGCCAGATTCCGGATTTGCTGGAAGTTCGGAGTTTGCTCGAAGTTCGCCGTACCAGCACCTTCAGCCTCATTAATCTCATCGACGGCTTTCAGAACCAGAACCGTTAGAACATTTCCTCATGCTGGATCAACACACGCAAATCAAACTGTTCAATAGGCATTTTGGAGCCGAAATTCCTGAACTCCTATAGATATACCAATAGTACTTCTATATACCATACAAATTTTGGTAACTATTAGATTAAAAATTTCCCAGAACTTTTTGCTCAACCTAATAGTATATTTTTTACCATTTACCATTACATGTTCTTTTTCTGAGTTTCCTTTACTTGATTCAAGTCATGTAGGTGCATATGATGTTGGGGTGTTCTGAAACAGGTTGTCTAGATAACATATCTGCTTCAATATTGGTGGAGCCTTTTTGGTATTTAACCCGTAACTGGAGACGGGAGTCAAAATGACTCCACGTTGTTCTTTGGCTTTGATTATCACGTGGTTTTTCTCCTTGAATAAAATCATCTCCTCAGTACCGTCAAGTAGTTCTTATATCATTACATGATTTTCTGATTATATTGCGTTTCCAAAATAAATTTCAAAGCTGTTTACAAACGACAAAAAAGAAAAATAACATGGGAGTCTTTTTGACTCTATGTCTCTAATCGCGTAAGAAAATGCATGTCTCCAGTTACGGGTTAATTTCATAGTCAAACATACTAAGTTTAATGGACCAGCGGAAAAGACGGCCTCTTAAATTTTTAACATTTTTGAGCCAGGTAAGAGCCGTTTGGTCTGTATGGATGACAAATTTTTGTCCGTGTAAATAATGATAAAATTTATCCAAAGCACCCACAATCGATAAACATTCTAATTCCGTAATGGCATAATCTTTTTCATAATCACGAAGATTTCTAGAATGATATACCATAGGGTGTAAAATTCTGTTTTCATCAACCTGTTTCACAACACATCCCACTCCATGACTTGATGCATCTACAAACAAATGACAAGGTGTTTTGGGATCAAACAACTTTAAGATTGGTTTTCAATTAAAGCATTTTTTAACTTTTCGAAAGAATTTTGACAATTTTTCTCCCACACATAAGGGACATTTTTCTTTAACAAATTGTTGAGAGGTTATCGAATGTTAGCATATTCTGGAATAAATTTGTGATAAACATTTATAGATCCCCAAAAACGTTGTAATTCCTTTACATTCGTAGGTGGTGTTAATTTCTTTATTGTCTCTATATTAGGGTTGTCAGATGAGATACAACCATTAGATACTTCATAGCCGAGGAAGTTAATTGTGGATTTGGCAAAATGACATTTTGATAGCTTCAGTTTAAGGTTTTCTTTACAACAAATATCAAATAATACTTCTAAATGTTAAAAATGTTCCTCCTCATTTTGTGAAAATACAATTATGTCATCAAAATAGCTACAGACAAAGTCAATTTTATATTTATTGAGGATTCTTCTGAGGGTACGATTAAGCATTGCAGGTGCATTTTTCAAGCCAAAAGCTAAACGATTCCACTGATATAAGCCAAAGGTGGTTGCGAATGCCAACATTTCTGTTTCTCTAGGTGGATAGGTATGTGCCAATATCCACTGGCTAAGTCGAGGTTGGAAAGTATAATAGCTTGAGCCAATTTGTCTAAAAGAGTGTCAATTCGAGGTAAAGGTTAAGAATTGGTTTTTGTAATAGCATTTGTAGTGTTTTCTTCCCTTCTTCACGTTTATACACCAAAGTTACGGGTGATGAATAAGGGGAATAACTTTCTTTGATGATACCAGACTGCAACAAATTTTGAATTTGTACTCTAATTTCCTCTTCTTCTTTAGGGGATGTGCGATAAACTCTCTGAGAAATTGGGAGATCTGAGGTTAAATGGATTCTTTGGGGTTCTATATTTACACATCGCACATCATATTTGTCCTTTGCAAAAATACTGGCATATTTGGATAGGAGACCAGGCAATTTATCATTTGCAGGCTGAAAATCTTGAACATTTCAGTGGCTTCGATAAACTCGTGTTCGCAACTTTCACCAAATATCCCTGCATTTTCATTTTCTAAAACATTGTTATTAGAATAAGACAAGTGCAATGTATTGGGTGCTCAATTTTGAAACCTGTCCATTAGAGGAATATTTTTGTTGTTTTGAAATATTTGCATTTTTGCACAATTTATATTTAACTTAAAAGCTTGACAATGGGGTAATCCAATTAAAGCATACGGCAAACTATTATTAAGTACAAAAAGTTCAATATTCTTTGATATGTGGCCAATCAGTATTTTTCCGTTAAGGCTAGAATGCCTTGTGGTTGAGTGACCGACAAACTTGTATGAATATTGCAAATTTTCAAGCGGAATGTTTTAGCTAAATGTATCGGAATTATGCTCAGAGAACTTCCCGAATCTATAAGGCAAGGTAGCGAGTCTCCTTTTCATACCGTTGTAGTAACGTTCTGATGTTCATTTGTTTTTATTTTGGTACCATTTTTGCTGTTGATGCATCAACAACAAAAATGGTAACTTTCACCATAATTGACGCGGTTTATTGTATGTTGTAACGGTTTATTGTATCCGGACACAATAAGCCAGTGGTTCCCAACGTGGGGCGTACGCCCCACCGGGGGAAAATTTGACGTTTTAGGGGGGGCAATTCCAAATTTCTTATTCACCCATTCGCTATCTTTCCTTTGTCTTTTTTTTTTTTTTTTTTGAAGAAAAAATAAATGGAATACAAGCAAAATTTAAAATATAACTAATTTTTTTTATTAAAAAAATTCCCTTTCAAAGGTTTAATATAGAATCCACACCAGAATAATTTTATGATAGTTTTTTTCAGTATTAAAAATCTCTATTATTATTTTTTTTTTTTTTGGTATTGTATTTTATACTTTTATGTAAGTCGTTCGGTCTTTTATTAAATGAGCTTTCTACTTCTATTCGCTTCTATTTGTATGTCACATGAAGAATCTTTTACTCGTAATACCACTTAAAAGTATGTATAGATCTGACTGCCTTGAACATATTTAACCTGAAAAATATATGAAATATGAAAACGAGGTATTACAAAATTAAAAAATCTTTAATAGTATTAAAAAAGAAAATGATTTTAAAAAAGAAAAAAAAGATTGAAACGTGGAGAACCAGAGTGGACCAACATCGCCAGTTGCGATTTTGAAAAAAATGCTTTCTAAAATTTTGAACTCATTTTTTGTCAAACTCTTTTAAGCCAGTTTTTAAAATGGCTAGAGACAAAAGAGTAGAGAGACAAAACTTCTTCAAAAAGTATATGGTGATTAATTTGGCAGTGCTAGAGTGACCATGTTACTTGATCGACTTTTGCACTGGCAGCTTGATATACAAGATAAAGTTGGACAATCTATTAAACTTGCTAAATCACTTGAATAGTTTCGAAATTATTAAAATTAATTATGTAACTAATAGATGTCATGCATATAATGCTTTGACTCCTCAAACTCATTTTTCACAAAATTGTGGCATAGGCAACTCAGATTCTCAACCCCTCAATTAACGATATTTTGAAAGGGAAAAGAGAGAAAATGTGTTGTGATAGGGAATAATGGGTACTTAAAATTGAAAAAGATGATAATCTTGAAATGCTTCTTGTGTATTGTGTTATTGATAAAAAGAAAATTTAGTGTCAAAAGCTTTTCCACCAACTTTTAATAATGTGGAAACTTAGCCTTTTCACAATTTCCACACATAAAAATCCTCATAAATGCTACAGAATCACGGCCTATGGAAACTCCATGTATTCGGGAGTGACACTAGAAAATTCGTCTAAGTCTCAGAGTTTGTCGGTAACATAAAAGTGAATAACTTCAGTGCGATCGATCTTACGAAGATGACACTTTGGAACATAGTACATAAAAGGAGGACCACCTGGTTCCCACTTTGTAACACCGAAATATGCCGGTAAGTGCTTCTTGACATTGCATACTTTGACAGGAGAGTTTCGTGAGCAAAAAGGGGGAACGGCCACCGACCAGCCACTAGAAGGTCGGCTGTCAAAAGGATCTTGACGGGCGAACCAATGACAGCGGATGTTGGAAACTAGCATTGTTTTCCGAGAGAGAAATGAAGGATATATACGAGATCTCTGAGGAGATCAGGAGGATTAGATGACTTTTAGAAGAGTTTAGCAGAAGCTAAACGGGAAAAGAGGTTCTTCAACCTGAAGGAGAGAAAAGTTTCTCTCCAGGCTTTTCACGGGATTATCTTTCGGAGGTCGCTCCGAGAAGAGAGGAGACTTGTTTCTCTCAACGGCAACAATAGCCGATCAGCTGAGCTACAGCTGGGAGTATCAGCGGAAAGGCTTAACGCACGGACGACTGTTAGTCCGCACCTTTAACGGACATTTATTTACTTAGAAGGGACCATAGTGTTTCCCAGAGACTCTTGAATATAACTAATCTGGACTCTGATTTGTTATCCGGTTAAGGACTTTTATTAGATATTCCTACCTTACAAAACTTTATTTCATCAAATTAATTTCCTAAGTATTTGTTGTGTCAGTGTTGACATTGTATTTAGCCAAGATTTCTTGTTGTTTTTACGAGAATAAAACCTTCAATTTTTCATCTTACTAAAACCTTTGTCATCACGCCTCTGAGGAGATCACGCCACGCTACCGCCCTCATCTGAGGCCCCACAACTGGTGGCAGCTAAAAAAGAACTTTGATACTAAAATAAAGTGGCGGTGAGGCAGTGGAAATCTGATATTGAAAGACCCGTGTGCTAACCAGCGGACAGCAGGACGAAAAAACAACTGCAGCGAAGGACACAACAATCAAGCTCTCCAAGAAAAGGCGGACGGAACTCCAAGAGATCCACTGGGAGCCTAAAGAACAAGCCCGGAGCAAGCAGACCGGAGCCAGATTCCCTGAAAAGGCCTAACGCGAGACGGACAGCGAGGAGAACAGGCGCTTCAACGACAATGCACTAAGATTCAGCAGTGGCCCACAACTGATGATCAACGGTATCCCGATCAGCCCACAACCGGCAGTTCAGTTGATGACGAGTCGACGCAACGGGGGAGGTAAGCTCATAAAAATGTTTTTTTGAGTGGCTCTTATTGTTAGAATTGTTTAAATGTGTCAAGTAAATAGCTAAAGTTTTCAGGCAAAAATTTATTGTGTGTCTTCAAAAAAAAAAAGGGCATTAAGCTAAGAAGAGTTAAAAGTAACTTAAGTAGCCTAGCCTATTAATCAGATTTAGAATTTGGGATTTATTCGGGAAGAATAAATGGGAAATCTTTTTTTCTAGTACTAAGAATAGAAAATTTTCAGGATTAAATTGTGCTTAGGGGTGAAAAAAAAACCCAAAGGGAAGAGCTTTTTAAATTAGATATGCAAGGATCCAATGTTATTTAGAGATTCGTGCAGGAAAATATTTTATTAATTGTTGGTTATTATATAAAGAAATTTTCTGAATTTATGAAAAGTATTGGTAGCACTGGATCAGGATTGCAAGGTGTGCTCAATCTTGATGAAATTTAAGAGTTTTTCAAAAAGTTATATGTACAATTGGTATAAAATTTTCAGATACTTTGTTTCATTTTGTGTGCATAGGGATTTCAAAGCTGAATTTATCTTGCATATTTAACAGAAAAAGAAGGCATTCAAATAATTTTATAGTATATATCAAATTTATTCTTTATGTTACTGTCTGTATTCAAAAGGTGGTTATAAAAGTATTCATAGCATAATTTAAAATTAATAGGTTAAAATTATTTTTTTTTACATGTCAGGTGACATAGAGGTCTGCACGGGCCGGAATTTCTAGGCCCGGGCCCGGCCCGGCCCGTACGAAAGCTATCTTGGCCCGGCCCGGCCCGGTGTAAAAATTGGAAGTTGGGCCCGAGCCAAGCCCGGCCCGTTGTAAAAATTGGAAGTTCGGCCCGAGCCCGGCCCGGCCCGTTTGCATTATTACAGTTCTCGGCCCGGCCCGGCCCGGCCCGGCCCGGCCCGGCCCGTACAAAAATCAATGAAAACGGGCCCAGTCAGATACAATTTCTACAAAAAAAAAATCCGTTTTTTCTCAACATACAATTAAGATTCTTTTAATGAATACTACATACATATTTATGGGAACATTTTACAGTATATTTTACATTACTATGATGTTCGCAAAACAGAAAACGCACAATAATAAACATTAACGATTACTTACAGTCATCGTGTCTACAGACATTTCAAAATGGAAATAAGGATTCATTAAAAGATTAATGTAGTTCAGAATAAAGGATTAAAAACAAGATAACATTTGAAGCTGTATAATAAAAAGTAGGTTTGTGAAAATATTTCTCTCATTTTTAAGACTTTTCTCAAATCCAAAGGAGCTACATTTCGACACATTTATGAAGTCTTTTCTTTTCGGAAACGCGTAAGATTGGCAGGTATTCTTATTCAAAAGCTATGTAAATGTCGTTTTTTTCATAGATAAAAGCAATATATCTTTCTGAAAATACTGTCAAAGTTAGCGTTTTGAATCGAATTTCCGGAAGCGATAGCACAGTAAAGGAGAAAACGTACAGTCACGTGACAGGAATCGCTGTTATCTCTGTAAGTAATTTATTAAATATGGAAAAAGCTATTCGTTTCCAAAGGCCTTCAATAGGCAGGCCTGTCAATTTTATGCCTTTATAGTTAAAGTTTTTGTCAGAAACATGTGTCTGAAAGCTTTGCATTGTTGAGCAGTGAATATGAGAACCACTTTAAGGTATATTTCCAAAGATACTGTTAAGAGAAGTTCATTATCACTATTAATATTACAAAACAAAATGACTGTTCTACACATCCTGAGATCGATTAAGAACACTTCCTTCCCGGCACGAGTCTGCTGAATAAAAATTAAACTCGGAATCAGACATCTTGTAACTGTACGATGCTGATCTCTACGATGGACACGTTACATTTCTGTATTGATGTTGTTAAACTCGCATCGGCTCGTGACGCACATTTATACTTCTCGAGAAAATCATATTCATTGAAAATGGCTCGTATTTTATCTGCTTCGCTTAAATTCTTATATCGGGCCGATAGGCCCGATTAATTTTTTTGCCGGCCCGGCCCGTTTATTTTGTCTGTCGGGCCGGGCCGGCCCGGCCCGTTGAAAAAATTGTCCTAATTCTGCCGGCCCGGCCGGTTTGAAAATTCGTCTTCATTCCGCCGGCCCGGCCCGCGGGCCGGCGGAATGAAGATTCTCTTTGATATTATTGTTATAATTTGAGTAAAACTTAAGTGTGTACAATATGGCAAAAATTACGGCACTAAAATATTGTAGAAAGATTGATTTGCAAAAATTAGCAGACGAGCTGGGGGTAAAAATTGAGGAAGGCGACACGATTGCAATAATCATTCAAAAAATTGAGCAGTCAAATGATTACGATGAAGAACTGGCAGTGACGCAAGCTGGGTACATTGTTCAGGACAGGGAGGAAACTGCAGCTCGAGAAAAAGAAAATGAGAGGCTAGAAACAGAGGAGAGAGAGAGACAGAAAGAGAGAGAGTATGAGAAAGCAAAACTTGACAGCGAATTTGAGTTAGAGCAATTGTGGTTAACGCAAGGCGCGGAGCGAAGTAGTTCGAGTGCTAGCAACAGATCCGACAGAGGCCCTAAAATCCAAATCAAATCTATCATGCATAATTTTGACCCAGAGAAATCTGACATTACGCTTTTTCTGAATTTATTCGAAAGACAGGCAGAAAGGTTCGGTATTGAATCAGAGGATTTAGTCACGCATCTTTTAGCATTACTGCCAATTGATATAGCGGAACTTATATTACGAGAGGACAAAGAAAAAGTAGACAGTTTTAATTATGTCAAATCAGTTCTATTGACAAGATATAGATTAAGCGCAGAAGCTTATCGCGTAAAACTGCTTCGACATTAAAAAAAATCCGACCAGTCCATGGAAAGATCTAATATTTGAGTTAAACAGCTTTCAAGAGGGGTGGCTCAATGGGTTAGAGATAAATACGATAGAAGAGCTCAAAAGCTTACTAATTACGGAGCAAATAAAAAAAAGGGTGCCGACCGAAATGAAGGTTGGTTGGTTGGTTGGTTGGTTGGTTGTATTTATGTCGGCCAATTATCAACACGTGGGATATAGGCCCTAAGGGGGGGGTGCCTTCCGTGGAGGTCTTTCTAAGGGAGAACCGAAATGAAGGAACATTTCATCGACTCTTGGCTTCGTACAAGAATCCGAACAGCTTAGTCAAAGATTTGGATGGGTATGAAACGATAAAGGGTATCTCCAGAAAACCATGGAATAATAGGCCTCCCATCGATAAAAGATTTGAAAGGCCCAGATACGCCGAAAAAGAGGCAGAAAAAAACCCGGAAATTAAATTAAATTGGAGGGATAAAAATGAGAATAAAGAAAGGGAAAAGATATTTGATAAACCTAGGAAAAATACTTGTTTTAATTGCTCAAGTCCAAAACATTATAAACGGAATTGTCCAGAATTAAAAAAAAGTGAAAACTCACACAAGACCGTGCATAATATCAGTAAGGAAATAAACTTAGAGAAAGGTTTTGAACCGTATCTGAGTCGGGGTAAAATAAACGGCGAAGAAATCATTATATTAAGGGACACAGGGTCGACCGTGGACATTTGTCCGAATAAATTAGTTAAAACTAATCAATTAACTGGTCAGGTCAGCTGGGTAAGACAGCCAGGATCTGCGCTGTCTTCCTATAGCAGAAATAACGATAGAATTACCCGATGAAATCACTGTTAATACGACAGCATTAGTGGCAGACAAAGATTCCGACATAAATTATTATATCTTAGGGAATGAAACCCAAAAATTAATCGAATCAAATAAGAGCACAAAACCCAAAATTATAAATGCCGTAATGACACGGAGCAGAACCAAAACTCAGAGGGAAAGCGAAGGCTCAGGCTGTCAAATTCAGGACGCGAATCAGCTGGATAAAGATCCATCACCAGACAATGGGCAAGGCCCCACAGAGAGTGCAGAAACGGTAGATAACAATAGAGCGGAATCGGACAACGCAGGTGAAGGGGGGAAGGAGCAGCCAATTTTGCTTCCGGTCCTAATCGTAGATGAAGCCTTTTCTTTAAGTAAGGTGGGGAAAAAAGAATTTGCGAACGAGCAAAAGACAGATAATACCCTGCATGAGATTAAGGAAAAAGCACTTAAAAAAAGTCGGTCTTCGAGTACAGAAACTCCTTAATAATAAGAAAAACGACCGATCATAGAGGCTTAGAAAGATTTCAATTAGTTGTACCAACGAAGTTCAGACAGGCTATTCTAAGCGCTTGTCATGAGAATACAGCATCCCATTTGGGAGAAAAAAAAAACGAAGGACAAGCTTTTGAGATATTTCTTTTGGCCAAACGTCATAAGGCAAACGGAAGAATTCGTGAAATCATGTCACCACTGTCAAATAGCTGGAAAGTCGGGAGAGAAAAAAAGGCCCCTTTGACAGGTGTACCAGTCATACCAGAGCTACAGCGCCTAGAATATACAGTGTGGAAAACGGCTACAAAATAGTGCTAAAAAATTGAATCCCATAAATGTACAACGATGCTGAATAACAAGATGTGGATCGTAGCGCCATCGTAGTGATTTAAAAACGACAGTCATTCTAAAAGAGACTCTTTAACCTATTTCACGTCATTCCTTAACTAAATTAGCTTATAACAGACCAAAATATCTTATATTTATAGTTTCCGATATTTAACATTCTATAATTTTTGAAAACACAGTGTTTATATTGAAAAGAGTTACGAGATGGCGCTCGTATCAGCATATTGCCGCTGAGCATTGTTGGAGATTTATGGGATACAAGTTTTTAGTACTTTTTAAAGCATTATAGGAATAGCCGTTTTCCACACTATATCTTCTAGGCGCTGTACCAGAGCCTTTTTCAAAGCTATCAATTGATTTAGTTGGACCCCTACCAAAGTCCAAAAAGGGAAACAAATATTTGCTAACGGCGTTATGTGTGTTTTCGAAATTTCCAGAGGCAATCCCATTAGAAAATATGCTCTCAGAATCTGTAGTGGAGGCTCTCATGCAAATCTTTTGTAGACTAGGCTACGCAAAAGAGGTACAAACAGATTTAGGGCAGTCTTTTACGTCATGTCTTACGACATCATTTTTAGAGAAATTTGGAGTCAAGCTAAGGCATTCAAGTGTATGCCATCCGGCCTCAAATAACGTTGAACGGACGCACAGGACAATCAAACGGCTGTTAAAAGTCATGTGCACAGAAAATGGAAAGGATTGGGAAGAGAATTTGCCCCACGCACTACTAGCATTGAGAAATGCGGTCAGCAACTCAACAGGTTTCAGCCCAGCGGAGCTCGTTTTCGGTAAAAATTTGAGAACACCGGAAACATTATTATACGAGCAGTGGGCAGGTGACAGTCAGGAGCCTGAGCTAATCACAGAATATGTTTTTGGACTAATGAATCGGCTAAAAAGGTGTCAGGAGCTGGCGGACGAAAATATGGTAGTAAGCAGGGAAAAACGCAAAGCTTGGTACGATAAGAAGGCGGTCGAAAGGGAATTTAAACCAGGGGACCAGGTACTCGTATTAGTAACTAACAAAGCAAACAAGATGTCAGCGAATTGGACGGGACCAGGCAAAATTACCGCTAAGATTTCTGATACAAATTATATCGTAGAAGTCCCAGGTAGGCGCGAAAAATCACAAATTTTTCATGTAAATCTACTGAAACCATATGTACAAAGAGTAGAAAAAATAAATATATTAACACACGAATGTGATAATTTAGAGGACTTACAAGAGATGAAAATAGCATTTCCTTTAGATGAGCCACACAGTTATAACTTTGGAGAAATTATAGAGAATAGCAAATTAAAAGAGAGATGCAATCCCGAACATTTGCAGCAATTAGAAATCTTACTGGGGAAGTTCAGGGAGATTTTTTTCGAATAACCCAGGGACTACGCACATGAAAATCCATGATATTGAAGTCACAGATAACAAACCTATAAGAATAAGACCCTATAGAATGTCGCGCAGACATGAGGAAATTTTAGAAAAGGAAATAAAAAGAATGCTGGAATTAAATATTATAAAAGAAGGGGAATCAGACTACTATTCGCCCATGATCCTTGTGGAATCAGCTGGTAAGGATCCTCGCTGCTGCATAGACTATCGAAAATTGAACTCGGTAACCAAAGTTGAATATTATCCACTCCCTAATATTGAGGACAGAGTAGAAAGAGTTTCAGCAGCTAAGTACATAACGGTGCTCGATCTGACTAGAGAATATTGGCAAATACCGATGACGCCCCAAGCTCAAAAATTAGCCGCATTTGTTACAAACACTGGGACATATTTCTCACTGAAGATGCCATTTGGGTTGATCAATGCATCAGATTTTCTAAATTCATGGCCAAAAATGCTGAGAGGGTTAGAGAAGTTTTGTCTGCCCTATCTCGATGATATGGCGATTTTCTCAGAGACATGGGAAGAGCACCTGGAGCATCTTAGAGCGGTACTTACTAGAATAAGAGAACCAAAGCTAACGGTAAAAATAGCAAAGTGCAAATTCGCACAAAAGACTGTGAAGTATTTAGGGCGCATAGTGGGAGAAGGGCAACGGCGGCCGGCCGAAGCGAAAATCAAAGCGATCACCGAATTACAGCCACCAAAAACGAAAACAGAAATCCGCAGATGTTTAGGAATGGCAGGTTATTATTCGCGCTACATAAAAAATTATGCCTCGATTGTAGAACCACTTACAAGGGTACTAAAGGGAAAAAGAAAAAAGAAAAAATAGTATGGAGCGAGGAAATGAACAGGGCATTTGACACTCTGAATGAAAAACTTACAGCGGGGCCTGTATTGTATGCCCCCAACTATAACGCAGAATTTATAATTCAGACAGATGCGTCAAATTCAGGGGCAGGAGCAGTACTCGCGCAGAGATAAAATTCAGAGGAGCATCCCATTATTTATTTGAGCAGAAGATTTACGGAAACGGGAAAAAAATTCAGCGCGACAGAAAGGGAATGTGCAGCGATAATTTTTGCCATAAAAATTGAGGCATTACATTGACGGACAAAAATTTCTGATCGAGAGTGATCATAACCCATTAACGTTCCTAAAAAACAATTCAGGAAATAATCCTCGTCTTCTCAGGTGGGCATTAACCTTGCAACCCTACCAGTATGCAATTAAATATAGGCCTGGCAAAGAAATAGCTCATGTGGACTTCTTGAGCAGGACAGAGTAGTATACAGAAAAAAAGGGACAAATTAATTGTATATAGTAAAACTTTTATAATTGTCTTGTGTTTTGTAATGTGTATTAAAAATGGTATTAGTATATAGAATATCGTAAAAAATGATAGGAAGGAATTTTGTAAAATTTTAAGAAACGGACAGGTAGGCAGTTAAATACAGATTTTTTTTATGTGAGCCACTCAAAAATATTTTTTTGAGCTGCCCTCTGTGTTCAAAATATTCAGCCCTGCGGCCAGAATATTATCTAAAAAGGGGTGGGGGGGTGTTGTGGAAACTTAGCCTTTTAACAATATCTACATATAAAAACCCTCAAAATGCTACAGAATCATGGCCTATGGAAACTCCATGTATTCGGGAGTGACACTAGAAAATTCGTCTAAGTCTCAGAGTTTGCCGATAACATAAAAGTAACTAACTTCAGTGCGATCGATCTTACGAAGATGACACTTTGGAACATAGTACATAAAAGGAGGACCACCTGGTTCCCACTTTGTAACACCGAAATATGCCGGTAAGTGCTTCTTGACATTGCATACTTTGACAGGAGAGTTTCGTGTGCAAAAAGGGGGAACGGCCACCGACCAGCCACTAGAAGGTCGGCTGTCAAAAGGATCCAATGACAGTGGATGTTGGAAACTAGCATTGTTTTCCGAGAGAGAAATGAAGGATATATACGAGATCTCTGAGGAGATCAGGAGGATTAGATGACTTTTAGAAGAGTTTAGCAGAAGCTAAACAGGAAAAGAGGTTCTTCAACCTGAAGGAGAGAAAAGTTTCTCTCCAGGCTTTTCACGGGATTATCTTTCGGAGGTCGCTCCGAGAAGAGAGGAGACTTGTTTCTCTCAACGGCAACAATAGCCGATCAGCTGAGCTGCAGCTGGGAGCATCAGCGGAAAAGCTGAACGCACGGACGACTGTTAGTCCGCACCCTTAACGGACATTTATTTACTTAGAAGGGACCATGGTGTTTCCCAGAGACTCTTGAATATAACTAATCTGGACTCTGATTTGTTATCCGGTCAAGGACTTTTATTAGATATTCCTACCTTACAAAACTTTATTTCATCAAATTAATTTCCTAAGTATCTGTTGTGTCAGTGTTGACATTGTATTTAGCCAAGATTTCTTGTTGTTTTTACGAGAATAAAACCTTCAATTTTTCATCTTACTAAAACCTTTTTCACCACGCCTCTGAGGAGATCACGCCACGCTACCGCCCTCATCTGAGGCCCCACAATAAGATAAAACAATGAATTACAAAATATGCGAATGTTATCAATTTTAATGCTAAATGTAAGCCTCTCTTCAAGATATTTTGTGAAGATAAAAATGCAGACTGTATAACACCTTTCTTTATCATTGAGGGAAGTTGGAAAAGTACAACAAACTCTTTTTGGCACTAAGGTATATATATGTATCGACTAATTTGCATTTATAGATCTATGTTACAAACAAATTTGTGACAGAAGATTCACCTTTTTAATAAATTAAAAAATATAATTGAATAGTTATTGAATAAACTTATATTTAAATTTGGAAATTTTTGTAGAAATTTCACACGCTTTTGATTTTTGTGTTTGTCCAAGGGTTGAAGGCCTATGAAAATATTTCATCCTGTGTTGTGATTGGAGCCTTGCTAACTGATAAGAGCGACATGAGATAGGCTTGGTATCGTCCAGGTACCAGGTAGCTCAGAGGCAGAGCATTCGTGTGTAATGTCAATGACCCTGGTTCGATTCCAGGTTTGAACATTTTTTTTTCCATTCTGTTGATTTTACGCCTCTTAAGCAAGCTGAATAAAAATTCAACAATTAAAAATTTCAAATGAATTATTTTTAAGACTCTCTTACTCTTCCACTGTGTGTATAGAGTTCACTTTTTAAATAATTAACGAAATAATTTAGAGAGCTGGGGGTGTAGGGGGGGACATGGTGATTTTATAGATGCCTTGGTGAGGCGTGGCCAATATAATGTTGGGAACCACTGCAATAAACCGTCATTGGTTACTACTGGTATTTTGGGGGAACTCTCTATTTGCACGTTCAAGAGTTCGGGTTGGAGTTTTCCGAGTTTCTGTTGGAGAGGGGGCACTTAACCCTTAAATGCCTGATTTTTCAAAAATCATTGTAATAATGTTTTTCGGCTTTCATTTTTTAAATAAATCATGAAAAAAATACTTTAAAAAATCCTATTTTGTTTTAAGTATGGTTTACGGCTAAAAAACAGTTTGTTACTAATCGGCAATACTGGTCTTTAATTGAAAAAATTATTTTCCTTGATAAAATTCTATAATATTAAACACACAAGAATTTTAGGAACTATAATCAGAAATAAATTTTACTTGCTCACTGCAGAACAAAATAGGGTATTTCGCAAGCTTCCAAACAAAACAAAAAGAACAAGTAGCAACAATTGAAAAAATAAATCTATTTTTATTCTTAAACAGCACAAGTGTTGCCATCTACATGTTGAAAATCGATTTAATAATATTTTCAGAATGTATTTTATTGGCAACATTTGGCATTATAGCTTCAATATTATTCTAATAGTATTTTAGAAGCCTAAATTGGGTATGTTGCCGAAAAGCAATACCCAGCATTTAAGGGTTAAAGTTTGTCTTGTAAATGGGCAATCCCTTACCCAATGGTATACATTTGGAATGCCAATATTAAGCCAAACTTGTCAGGGCGATGGGGGCAGGGTGCCCTGGTAATGCATATTTGGTCTCTGGTTTGATGCAAGTAAAGGTCCAATATTATTTTGGAGATTTCTTGATTGGTTCTGCATGTATGGTCGGTTTTGGGGCGATTAGTAAGGGAATCTATAATTCCACGATCTCATAAGAGCAGTTGGTCCGTTATTAAAATTAGATGTTTGAGGCCGCCACTGGCGCCACTGTCTAAACTGAGTTTGGTTCTGTGAGCCTGATTCTGGCTTAGTTTTGCACTCGCTATCTTTCTCTGTGGTGTTTAACAAGCCTAAACACCAGTTCTCGCCATTCCGTGTTTGTTTTAGGAGAGTTAGTGAGGACTAATTTCTTTATTTCTAGAGGTAATCCTTCAGTTAGTTCCTCTAGAATAAATATAGCGCCTAGAATATATAGTGTGGAAATTGGCTATTGGGAATTAAAACGGCCTATACAGGCGCTGCTCGCAGCCTTCGGTACAGGAAAATTGCCCTTTAATTTCCCATTAACTAATGCTAAAGTGCCATTCAAATAATCCTTTATTGTAAATGCATTTGAAAGTTTTAGATATTCAAATTCTGATCATTTTTACTTTGTTTTATAAGACAGAACACAAATATCACATGAAATCTGAAATTGTGCAAAAGAATAATCATTCTGAACAAAATAAAAATACATGTAATGCAATGTGCTTGCACGGCAGTATCCTGAAGCGAGAAGTTACATATTTTTTCCACCAGATGGCGTATTCGAGCGCTTGAATCGCCAATCCCTGTAATACTTAAAAAAGTGCTAAAATATTGTATCCCTTAAATGTGCAACGATGCTACTGAAATATACAGATTGCAGCGACATCTGCAGGATATTTTCTACAACTGCAAGATATTGCTAGTCAGCAGATGTCGCTGCGATTGTTAGGAATTGAAGTGAAATGAAACTAGTGGCACGCGCTGTGCGTGATATTAGTAATGTAAATTTATTGATGATGCGTAGTTAATAGGAGTATTCCATGAATGTGTAGGTGTAGCTGTTTCTCAGAAGGTTTATTGCGTGTTCTTTAAATGCTAATACTATTTTCAAATCTATTAATTTAAATAATATCTAACACTTTTAAACCACTACTACATTTTACTAATTTAAATAATATTTAATAACATTTACTAATTTAATATCAGAAAGCTTTTATTGACATTTTGGGTCGAACACTAAATAAAAATATCTTTTTTACAAATTATTTTCTGTTGTCAGATGCATGACACTATATTTGTTGCTGATAATATTTTGATTATTTACACCTACATTACTCCCCTACCAGTAACGAAGTTACGTTCTTTGAAAACATGGTAGGATGTAATGGTATTAATATATACTGATGCAATTATACATAGAAATACAAATTATATACAAAATAAATAAACAGAAAACATAGCAAAATTCTTGAGTAAACATTAAACAATAATTAAAAATATAATAATAATGTAATATAATATATTAAATAGATCAGGAACAGTCAACAACGTCATTAAAACGAACTGGAAGTTTCACTTATCTTCCACAGCGTGTCCGTTTCTCAGATTTCTCTAATTTTTCACTTGGTACAACACTGTGTGTCGTCGTTGGCTGTGGAGTCTGGCTGTTCATGGGAACTGATGTCTTTGAAGTAGGAGGCAGCATTTCGTTATCGGAAAGCTGCAACATGAAGGCAGGTTTTAATCTGTCTTCGGAGATATTAATTTGTTTGCCTTTAATTAATAGTTGAAAATACTTTGGAGTTCTTTGCAACACAAGAAATGGTCCTTCATATGGGGTTCTAATGGTTTTTTTACTCTGTCAATACGTAGAAAAACATGAGAACATGTATACAAATCTTTTGGTATGAAAATATTTTGCTTGCATTTGCGTTTGGACGTATAGGGGTTCAAGAGAGCCATCTCTTTTCGAAGGTTATTTACAAAATCATCAGTAGATATTGGCGATTTCGATTCTTCAAAAAATTCACCAGGTAATTTGATAGTTTTACCATAAACCATTTCAGCAATTGTATACTTACAGTCCTCATGTAGAGCAGCTCGCAAACCCATAAGAACTGTTGGTAATGTCTCTGTCCATCGAAGAGAGTTATGACACCTAATAGCTGATTTTAAAGTACGGTGATGGCGTTCAATTTTACCATTACATTGAGGATGGTACGAAGTCGTGTGTTTCAACCGTACACCACATAATGAGGTTAAATTTCGAAGTAATTCAGAATTAAACTGCTGTCCTCTATCAGTAACGACACAAGAGGGTACTCCAAAACGAGTAATCCAATTTTCGTAAAAAGCTTTTGCAACACTTTCGGCAGTGATGTTTTGTAAGGGTACTACTTCCATCCAAGAGGTAAATCGGTCAATACATGTCAAACAATAAATATATCCATTAGAAGGTGAATAGGGCCCAATTAAGTCAATGTGCACTACACTAAATCTTTCATCTGGAGCTTGAAATTGTGCATATTCTGTTTTTGTATGTTTAGTGATTTTATTTCTCTGACAGTTGAGGTAAGTTCGAGCCCACTGGCTAACATCTTTTCTCATTTCTGGCCAAATAAATCTTTTACCCATTTTCTTTACAGTAGTTCGAATTCCAGGGTGAGCTAAACCATGAATTGTATTAAACAATCTCATTCGAAAGTCTTTGTGTATGAACGGTCTAATATTCGAAGTAGATGTATCACACCACAAAGATTTCCCTGATGAAAGTTGATGCTGTTTAAAACATAATGGTTTGGTATGTAATTTAAGCTGATGAAGCTCATCGTCATTTATTTGTTCATCTGCTATTTGGTCATAATCAATGAAAGGAGAATCGACGTTTGCGATTCTAAATAACGTGTCTGCCACTACATTTTCTTGACCGCTTATATGCTGTATGTTAGTTGTAAATTGGGAGATATAGTGTAGATGTCTTAACTGCCTGGGAGAAGCTTTATTATTTTTTTGTTTAAAAGCAAATATTAATGGCTTGTGATCGGTGAAAATTGTAAAATTACGACCTTCAAGTAAGTGCTTGAAATGTTTGATAGATAAATATATACCTAAAAGTTCTCGATCATAACTGCTATAATTCCTTTGAGCATCGTTAAGCTTTTTTGAAAAAAATGCGATTGGTTTCCATCCATTGGTTTCGTATTGTTGGAGAACTGATCCAATAGCCCAATCAGAAGCATCCGTGTGAAGTGCCAGAGGGTAATCTGAATTGGGATATGCCAGCAATGCTACTTGAGCAATATCTTGTTTACATTTTTCAAAATTTTGTTTGGTTGCATCGGTCCATGGGATTTTTCGACGATCTTTTTTGGTTGCTCCTTTTAAAAACTCATGAAGGGGAACTTGAGTTTTTGCGGCATCTTTAATGTAATTTCAATAGAAATTTAGCATCTCTAAGAACGAACGGAGTTCGTGAACCGTTTCTGGTAATGGATATTCTAAAATTGCTTTTACTTTTTCAGGTAGAGGTTTCGACCCTTCAGCAGATATTTGATAACCTAAAAAGTCTATTTCAGGTACTCCCAAAACTGATTTACTGATATTAATTCGGAGACCATATTTATCTAAGCGTTGGAAAACTATTTTAAGATGTGAGCGATGTTCTTCCTCACAAGAAGAGGCAATCAGCACATCATCTAAATATGGAAATACAAAATCTAAGCCATAAAAGACTTCATTGATAAATCTCTGAAATGTTGCCGGGGCATTTTTAAGCCCAATACTCATCACATTGAATTGGTACAAGCCAAAAGGTGTGATGATTGCAGTTTTTGGTTTGTCTTCGTCTGCCACAGGAATATGAAAATAAGCCTTAAAAAGATCAATTTTAGAAAATATAGTTTTATTAGTTAAAATATGTTGAAAATCTTGAATTCTAGTGATTGGATACCTATCGGGTATAGTTATATCATTTAACCTTCGATAATCGCCGCACGGGCGGAAAGAACCGTCTTTCTTTGACACTATATGCAGAGGACTTGCCCATTCTGAATTGGAGGGACTAATGATGTTATTTTCTAGCATATATTGAAATTCTCGTTTTGTGATTTCCAAACGATGAGGGTCTAATTGTCGAGCTTTAGAAAATACAGGTTGTCCTTTAGTTACAATATGGTGTTTTACATTGTGCTTTACACTGGAAATAAGAAAATTAGGTTTAGTGATACTGGGATACATATAAAATAAATAAGAATATTTACACAAGCTACTCGTCGTATTTACACTTTCATCCTCAGAAATGGATGCAACGTCACCGTGAACTGCAAGGTTAGTTACACCATCAATTAATTTCCTATGCTTAATATCAATTAATAAATGGAATTTGTTCAAGAAATCTGCTCCTAAAATAGCTTTGCTAATTTTTGCGACAACAAATGGAAATTGAAAATCACGACGCAATCCTAGATCTAGAACTAAAATTTCTGTATCAAAAGTTCCAATTTCAGTGCCGTTTGCTGCGTATAATCACTAAGAAATTTGTGTTTGTTGGTATGAGGAATTAGGCTTACATCTGCTCCACTGTCAACTAAAAAACGTAAACCCGTTTTTTTGTCTCTGGGTCATTCCATGTGAAATCAACCAATTTAAAGAAAAGTTGTTGCACCAAAGTCACAGATTTTTTTTTAAATTTTTATTACAGACAGATGTAGTAGTGAAACCCTCAAATCTAAAATTTTAAGATAATTTGTGCAATATTGACTGAGATATAGCCTTTTGAAAATTGATCATTTTTACAAATGGCGGCCATCTTGGATGCTATCCCTATGTCTATAAATGTCCATAACTTGACAACTAATGACTCAAATTTTATATTTCTGGTACCAATTTAAAGCTATTTGTATAAAGAATGCATATATGATATTAAAACAATAGTAATTTTTTATTTTAGTACTGTTTATTACATTCAAACTGAAAATATCACCCTCAAAAAATGACTTACTGTAATGGGCCATAAAAAAAATGACCCATCATAATTTTTTTTCAAACTTGCTAAAAACATTGCCCCATATGTGTACTTTAAATAGAAAAAAAAATTGGAGAGGTAAAATGTTTCGTTTAAAAAAAATAGCTTTTTACACATAGGATGTCACTTACTAAGCAGTGACTATCTTAAAACATGTAAATATCCTGATTTAAGAAATAATGGCCAAAACTAAATATTTTTTAATCCCTGAATTAATGTAAAACTATAATGAAATATAATCTCATAAGTTTTTTGTAGGACCACCCTCCAATTGCTCCCCTCCCCCACCCCCCACACCCACAAAAAAAAAAAAAAAAAAAAAAAGTCATTGCTAAAATTGTATAATTGAAAAAATTTAACACTGAAGAAAATAAGAAAATAAATAAAGAATATAATGTATAATTGTGAAAACCCTTTAAATGCAATATATATAAATGAGATTTTACTGCATGTGTATATGTGGAATCTATTCAAAACGTTTTCCATGCAAGAAATTCAATTTTTATACCTAAATTTCTATTTCTTACTTTAAAAATTGCTCACTTAAAAAGTTTTACATTTGTATGTGACTTTATAGAAAAATTCTGCTGTATGCATGTATTTACATCATTCAAGTTGCATTAAATATTCAGATATAAATACGTCTGTTTATGTATTTTCTATTTCAATAAATTTACATACTAAGAATGACAGAATTCCTGAAATGAATGCTAATCTTGCATAATCTATTTTCCTTATTATTTGAATTCAAAACATGATGTAATAATGCATCATCTTCTATCCTGATGTAATATTGCATCATGTTATATGTTTATGCAATTTTATCATAATGTATCCAGCAAATCTTTTGTTGAAAATTTTTGAAACCTTTTGTGGGTAAGCTTAGGGGAAACTAGGGATACTTGACCCAATTGTTAGTTTTTGATTGTTAATTATTTTTTATGTTACTTATGGATGTGTAAATGCAGTCTATATATACTTAATGAAGTATTACACAATATTTATTATTATTATTCCGAAGTATTAATTATAAAAGGTAGAAAAATATGAATATTCAAAACTTTCAATTTGGGTCAAGTATCCCAATGTATAGGGATACTTGACCCAAGTCATAGATGTGGGAGTATGATTAAAAATAATAAACAAAACACTTTTGCATAAGAACACAATTAATATTAAGGTTAATAATTTTTTATTTTTGTCAAATAAAATTAATACTTTTAATTTTTAGTACGTAGGCCTAACATTAATATGCCCAATTTAAATTTTTATTGCAGAAAGTTCAAAATATTAGCAGTCTGAAAGTTCATTCTGTGCCTAAACAAATTCCAGAATAAGAAAATAACAATTAATTCAACTCCAAATGTAAAATCATATTTAATCACAAAACTTGTAATTCTATCATTTGCGTCGAAAACTTAAGTGGATGAAGAATAGCTTCTATTTGGTCAGGATCAACTTATGATATATCATTGATTTCAAGCCATTTAAATCACGTACCATCCATTCTTCTTGCAAACTGAATAGTAAGCCTGTCAGAATTGATTTCAAGAAAATTTCCAACAAATCTTCTTGTATTCCGTTTCCCACTATATTTGACAAGAACTAAGTAATTTACTTACATTATTTACTTATAATACTTATATTTATATGTTTATAATATTTAATATTATATTTTTAATTCATAAATTAAACATGCTAAATGCATTTGAATAATACTAATCCCAATCTTGGGCCAAGTATCCCTAGGTGACTTGGGTCAAGTATCCCTAATTGCACATTTACTACATAACCCTAAAATCCAGCCATTTGCTAATGAGAAGTTTATTTTTATTATACATGTTACTGTAGCTAAAGACATGTATAAAACGAATGACCAATTAAAAAAGTCTTACCTTTAAACAGAAAAAATTAAAACATCGGAGTTTACAGAACAAAAAAATTACTTTTGGGGCATGAAAATGTATTTTGTCTGATAGTTTAAAGACTTACGGAATGATTCAGTTATTATTTTCAACATATGGTCAGATAACTGAAAGAAAGAAAGTGTTGCCACTTCCAACTTACAAAACTTTCCCAATTCTGAGAAAAAGGCCTTGGTTCAAGTATCCCTATGGGTCAAGTATCCCAAGTTCCCCCTATTATAAACTGCATTATATATAAAATTTTAAATAAAAAAAATATTTGACATAATTTATGAATTATTGCATCATGTTGTATGCTGATGCAATTTTGGGAAAAGATTGCTGCTGTATCGTCATCTGTTTTCTAATTGGTTGTAATTAAAGTATGATGAAATATTACATCATAATGTACAAAAAAATTTGACTACCCCTTTTAAACATCATTTCTGTTGATGTTTTCAATGTAGTATGCACTGGCATAGAATAGTTATTTTGTGCTTAAGATTCTACAGTGGACATGGAGTGTTTTGTATGCAAGAAACTTGGTGTTTCATTGAGTACTGATCTAATTCCTGTTCTTCAATTGTCTTCACGTGATTTGCAGTTATTAAAAAAAAGATTGCATTATGTAATCCCAGATGAAAAATGCTTTGTCCATGGAAATAGTATATGCAAGGTTCACAAGGATAAATATCTAAAATGGTATATTTTGAGACAGAGACAGTGTTGTGATCCATTTAATAAACACCCAAATAGCATCAGAGCAAAATCACTAAAAACAATATCATTAGATATGTCTAAAACAAATCCAGATATCCTCATTCCAGGAAAAAAATTGTGTGTTTCCTGTTATTCATCAGTAAATATGAAAAAAAATGTCTATTGTTGACAGGATAACCACCTCAGGAACAGAAAGCCCCTCTGATTCAGATTTTAATGAACCCACAGTAGTAATAGAACAATTAAACAAAAGTTGTGAATTGTTAGAGTTATCGCCAATAAAGGTAAGTAGGCGTACCTCAAAGAGAAAACTTAATTACATGCAAAAGAAAGTTTCAAAAATAACTAAGTGTGTTGCAACTAAAGCAGCTACAGTATTAGGTGTTGAAACCATAAATAAGCCTCAAAATAGTAAAGACACAACTTGTCCTGACTGCACATCTATGATGGATAAATTATTGGAGAAGTTTACAAACGCATGTTTTAAAGAAAAAGTTCAAATTCTAACACTAGTTCCAGATTCATGGACAATACAGCAAACAATGACTTATTTTAATACTACACAGTATCTTGTAAAAAAGGCAAGGAAGTTTAAAACAACAGAAGGGATGTTATCGATGCCTAGTGGAAGAAAAAGTGTTAAACTGAGTCCAGACGTTATAGAAAAAGTTATTAATTTTTATTATGATGATAATAACAGCCGCATGTGTCCTGGAAAAAAAAAGATTTCATATCTGTTCCAACTGAAAACGGCAGAATATTAAAACAAAAGAGATTGATTTTGCACAATTTAAAGGACTTATGTATTGTATTTAAAGAACAACGTGACTTAAAAATTGGATTGTCTAAGTTTTGCTCACTACGTCCAAGAGAATGTGTTACTGCTGGAAGCAAAGGTATTCATTCTGTCTGTGTGTGTGTATACCATCAAAATATTAAACTTATGCTTCATGCTATTCATATCAATGACTACATATCACTGCTAAAAAAACTTGTTTGTTGCATTGAATCTGAAGAATGCATGTTGCACAGGTAAATGACATCCTATGTGTAAAAAGCTATTTTTCTTTAATGAAAAATTTTACCTCTCCAATTTTTTTTCTGTTTAAAGTATACATATGGAGCAATGTTTTTAGCAAGTTTGAAAAAAAATTTATGATGGGCCATTTTTTTTTATGGCCCATTACCGTAAACCAATTTTTGAGGGTGATATTTTCTGTTTAAATGTAATAAACAGTATTAAAATAAAAATTTACCATTATTTTAATATCATATATGCATTCTTTATATAAATAGCTTTAAATTGGTACCAGAAATATAAAATTTGAATCATTAGTTGTCAAGTTATGGACATTTATAGACATTGGGATAGCATCCAAGATGGCCGCCATTTGGTAAAAATGACCATTTTTTAAAAGGGTATATCTCAGTGAATATTGCGCAAATTAGTTTTAAATTTCAGATTTGAGAGTTTCACTACTATGTCTGTCTACAAAAAAAAAAATTTTAAAAATCTGTGACTATGCTGCAACACACATTGGTTGAATTCGTGTGGAATGACCCCTCTTACAAATAGGCGGAATTAACGGCAATCTTCATTATTTGCAGCAGCAGAGCTTGCCGCTAAATCTACTGCTGAGTGAGGTTTTCCGAAGACTTGTTTTTCCAAGCACATGGTGCTTTACATTTATCAGGGAAACACTTTTCACCAAACATAAAATTAAAGTAACAGTACTTACCTGCAGGATTAAAACGTTTGCGAGATTTACTGCGATCATAAGAAAATTGACCCTTACTTCTTGATCGAGGGCACGAATTTCTAGTGACACTCAGATTTTCCAGCTTAGTATCCAAACCTGCAATTTGTTGTCGTAATTCAGTGATAGCATCTGCACCTGATGAAGAAAAATTGCTTGCGCAATACAGTTCTTGTTTTGGTTGCATTTCTACAATACGGTCAGCCATTAGTGCTAGCTTTTCTATGTCTTCATCACTACAGGGCCGTAGCTAGGGGGGGTGCTAGGGTAGGCTCAGCCCCCCATAAAAAATGTTGAGCCCCCCCTGAGAAATAGTCCAAGGTCAGCAAATGGACGGAAAGAGAAGAACGTGAAGAGATGAATTTAAGTGTATCATCTTTGGTTTAATGATACTCTTGAAAAAACCGATAATATATTCAATCAATAACTGAAATCTTACAATTTTTGGTTCTAAATGAACTAGCATTATGGGATATTTATGGTATAAATGAGCCTGAGGAAATTAGTTTATTTAAAAACCTCTTTAAATACACAGTCAAAAAGGACATGATGCTTGTAGAATGCGTCAAAGCTGTGCCAATTAATGCAACGTACACATCACCTGAAATACAAAATAATGTAATACAAATCCTTGCTGAAATAGAGTCAGAGGATATATAAAATTATATCAATAATGCTGATGTTCCCTGGTTTTCAATTTTGGAAGAGTGGACATATGATAAAAAAAAACAGGGAAAATGTTGCATTAAGAGCAAGATATGTGAAGAACGGGAAAGTAAAGGAATCAATTATCGCATTAAAAAGTTGTTCTCAGGGATGTAGTGGAGGGTATACGCCGTATACCCTCTGGATTTTTTTAAGGAACACCGTATACCCTCTGTTTCTCAAGAAAGCTATAGTATATATATACTAGGGTATACCCTCTGTCTTGAGCGTATACCCTCTGCTTAGAACGTATACCCTCTGTTTGTTTTTTACGACTACACCACTGGTTGTTCTGACTTGGATGCAAAAACATTTTCTGATTTAACTTTAAAGATCCTTCATGATTGCAATTTAGATAATTCTAAAATTTTGAGTCAATATTATGATGGCACTGGAATGAGCTGCATGAGCAGTGGAATAGGTGGTGTCTAAGCAATATCGCAGAAACATCTTAACAGGAACATCCCATACCTAAATTGCTGTAACTAAAGGCTTCATTCAGTTATCATAAAGGCAATAAATGAAGTAAGTGAAACCAAACAGTTTTATGATCAATGTTTCATATTGTACAATTTTTGGGAAAAGGCAGCATAGCTAAGAAATATGAAGGTCAATCCCTTGCTCGTTTGTTAGAACAGCGATGGAGTGGAAATTTACATGTTACAGAAATTGTCTATAAGAACTATAAATTTTCTGTTGCATATACTAGAAGAAGTTTACTTATTTAAGGTCAAATGAAATTTATGAAGAAATATTATCTAATGGCCACTGAATTTCTTAATATATTTAAAATGAAGTTATTATAAACAGTTTAATAAGAAACATAGTACCTACAATTTGAATATGCACTAATTTATCTTTCTATATAATACTTTGTTTAATTATACAGTCGAACCCCGTTATAACGAACTTCAAGGGACCGAAGGTTTCGTCCGCTATATACGGTGGTTCGCTAAATCAGAACCGTTAAGAAAAATGTTAGAATTCACAAAATGTATAACTCATTAGTTTCTATGTGTATATTAAATAATGATATATTTTTAAAAAGATAAAATCCATTAAATATGATCATTAATGAATTAAATTGTCTAAAATCGGTTACATTAAACTGACGTAATACTAATTAAATTAACTAACAATGAAGACAAACAGAAATAAATTAATTTTACCTTTAATTGTTGCTCACTGTTTTGATACAGAAATAATCGGTAATCTTCTGCTGACGTGATGCCGATTTCAAAAACAAGTTTTGGATTTCTTTGTCTAGTCCATCAAATGACTCCAACACCCTTTCTTCCACTGTTTGAGTAGACAAAAACTTATTAATTAAACGCATCGCTGCTGTAGCATCTGAGATTGTAGGGATTTCGTCATTTATGTGCTCCTCTTTATCAGCATCGGATGCAGAATCATCGATTTCAGAATGATTAATTTCATTTTCTTCCACAATCTCTTCATCAGTCGGATCTTCACATGTAATGACTTCATCATCATATGTTTCAAACAATTGCATGTCACAAACTGTGAATGATGAAATTTTGTGCTTTTTTATCCATATTGCGATACGTAAATTTTAATCATCCTCTTCTTCAACATTCTTTGCTTCTTCAACATTCTTTGCTTCTTCAACATTCGTTGCATCTTCAATATTCTTTGCTAGGCCTGCATGTCGAAAACATTTTCTAATTGTAGAATCCGTAACAAACCGCCAGAATTTTTCGTCTCCAGTCTTGCACATAGCAGTGATCAGGAATAAGGGGAAATGACTGACTGGTGGGGAGGATCACACCTGCAGAGTGGTTATCGTAATAGAGAAAAAATGCACGTGTTTCTACCCTTTAATAAAAAGACTTATCGCTGATTTGCACCATGTTTCACTAGCCTATATACATTTTCTTATGAAATTGGAGTCAAAGTCCTGTTTTCACAACTGCGGAAAAGTAAAAAAAAAAATATCATGGTCGACTGGAAAAAAATGTTCGTTATAGTCGATTCTTAAGATTTCGGAGGTTCGCTATAAAAGGATAAATTATCATTAAATACAATAGGAAAACGACGAGACCAAAATTTCCGTTCGTTATATCCGAGAGTTCGTAATATACTGGGTTCGCTATAACAGGGTTCGACTTTATATATTTGTGTGTGTTTGTTTGTGCGTGCATGAGTCAGATAGAAAGAAAAAATATGAGCCTCCCCTACATTTTCTTGAGCCCCCCCTAATATTTACTTCTAGCTACAGCCCTGCATCACTAACCAATAAAATATTGCGTACGAAATCAGGCATTTTTTGCAGAAATAGAGTTTTAAGGACTTTATCGGAAACTCCATCGGTAGCCAGAGTTCGCATCTTTTGTAATAGGTGGCTTGGTTTATTGTCTCCTAACTCAATGCCCGTCAACAATCTTTGTAGACGTTTATTCTCACTTTCTTTGAAAGTGTTAAGAAGTCGTTCTTTAGCAGCAGTATATTTAGTTGCACTTGCATCACTTATTATATCCCACAAACTTTCTACGAATTTTGACTCTAATTGCGAAACTAAATAATTGAATTTTGTTTCCTCGGCAGTGATTCCACAAATAGAAAATTGCGCTTCCACTTGAAAAAACCAGATTTCTGGTTTTTCTGCCCAAAATGGAGGTATTTTAACACTTACTTTCGCTATTTCATCTTTAGACGTTGATTGTTCTATAGTGTCCGGCATTGTATCGCGTACAAGGTCACCAATTGTAGGTGTAGCTGTTTCTCAGAAGGTTTATTGCGTGTTCTTTAAATGCTAATACTATTTTCAAATCTATTAATTTAAATAATATCTAACACTTTTAAACCACTACTACATTTTACTAATTTAAATAATATTTAATAACATTTACTAATTTAATATCAGAAAGCTTTTATTGACATTTTGCGTCGAACACTAAATAAAAATATCTTTTTACAACTTCTTTTCTGTTGCCAGATGCATGACACTATATTTGTTGCTGATAATATTTTGATTATTTACACCTACAAATGTATGTGAACTGTTGAATTCTCTCGAAGTAAAATGAAATATGTTTTTATTGTCGGAATTAAATGGTTATTTTATACTATAAATGGCTCTTTGTATGAGTTTGAACCCAGTTTTAATTCATTAACGCCCAGCATCGTGTAGATGCAACTCGCAAGAAGAATATCAGAAGGTTAGTATTACATTTTAAGCTAAGCCTCTTTAGAACTCTTAACATATTGGTACCCTCGGCGGGACAGGCATTTTTGAATTTATTTGAATGAAGAGATGAATTTGAATAATTTAAAAACGCAAAGAAAAGGACTAAGAACTACTTTTACTGTCACAGTTAATAAAATTGAGGCTGAATTATCTAAAGAAATAAATGAATTCAAAGATTTCTCAGTTTTAAAAACTCAACTCATGGACAAGTTTCAGAGGTTAGAAGCATGTCAAAGTCAAATTTCGGAAATGTTGTTGCAAGAGGGAGACGAAAAATTGTTCACTGAAGACTTTGAAAGTGCAGAAGCATATAGAGAGAAATATATAGAAGTATGCTCGCACATTGATGAGAAAATTCAATTATCTTCATCTCCTAGTGAAAGTGAAAGAAGAAAATTTAAGCTACCGAAAATTGAGCTGAAACGATTTAATGGCGAACCAAAGGAATATTTATCTTTCTGGAGTCAGTTCAAAAAATAAATGAAGATGCCTATTGCTGATGATATGCAACTCGCAAGAAGAATATCAGAAGGTTAGTATTTATTACAAAACACGACCTCCACGGACATTTTCTCCCGACCTCCCTGGACATTTTCCCTTCGAATGAGGACTATTTATTTTTGTCGTTTGGCAACAGAAACTTTTTGTTTTGTAGATCGAACGAAAGAACGATTTGGAGATGTGGGTTTTTTTTCCCCCCTCAAACATGTTTTTAACGAATTCGAGATTAATTCATCGTATGTATATAATGTAAATATTTTTTTTGTATAAGTGAGCCATATAAATAATCTAAAATGAAAGAGATGTTTCTTCATTTCCGACTACTTGATGTGAATTATTTTTAATTGCCGAATCTATCCTGGAATGAATAAGTTCTGATTCTAAAGAAGGCGGCCTACCTTGGATCGGTAAATATTTTTTACTTACCTTTATAGATTTATATCATATGTTTTATTGTGTATCTGATATTTACTGGCGCCCGTAACAGCGACTGCCTAAAATATTTGAGTCAGAATAAGAATTTCGTTGAATTAGAATCTTTATTGAAGTGCTTTGTTTATATACGATAATTGCAACCATTTTTGTTTTTGATAAATTTTATTAGTTATAATATTGATTTAAGAGAATGGATGCAGTTAATAAAACAAAACGCACTACTGTTAGGCCTCAAACTACGAAATTAATTAATAGAATAGAAGCGGCAATTTCAGAAAATAGTGCCGATGAAGATACATTAGAACAGTTTCTCGCTGAGTTAGATTTGAAAGAAAAAGAGCTTAATTATCTAGATACTGAAATTCAAAAATCTAGTAAATTAGATGAATTAGAAGCTGAAGTTTTGAAATGTGATGAGTATAATTCAAATTTGGTAATTTGGAAAACGAAAGTAAAAAGGGCTAAATTGAAATTAGAAACTAAATCTAATTCGAATGTTTCTACTACAACAATAAACAAATCCGACGAAACAGTTGTAATTCGGGGGTTAGAATCCATTCGCATAAATTTACCCAAGCTAATAATTGAAAAATTTGACGGCGATCCTTCGGATTGGCAAAGATTTTGGGACCAATTCGAATCTACAATTCATAAAAATGCAGAATTGTCTGAAGTAGAAAAATTCAATTATTTAAAGTCATATCTGACTTCAAATGCTGCTAACTGTATAAAAGGTTATAGTTTAACTAATAGTAACTATTTATCTGCAATAGAAACTCTAAAAGAACGTTTCGGTAAGAAACAATTGGTAATTAGCTCACACCTTCATAAACTTTTATCACTTAATTCAGTAAAGAAATCCAGTGACGTTTATGCACTCCACAAATTGCTGGACACTTGCCAGACCGAAATCAGAAATCTGAAATCTCTCGGATTGGAGATTTAAAATTATTCAGCGTTACTCTCTCCCATTCTAATAAAATTATTACCTTCTGACATAGTGTTACAAATAACAAAAAAATGTGGTAACGATGAATAATTAAAAGTTACGGAAATAATTGATTATTTGAAAATGGAAGTTATTTCCCGAGAAAGAACTGTTTTTTTAATTTCTAATCAAGAGTCTTCGAACGCAGACATTACGTCTGGGAGGCCAGTGCGCGACAAGCAGTCGCCGAAAATAATTCCTTCAGCATCTGGCTTAATAAATGAAACGGTATCATTTTCTAAACAAAGTAAATGCCCGGAATGTAAAGAAAAACATTTTTTGATCGAATGCGAGTTATTTAAAAATAAATCATTACAGGATAAAAAGGAAACTTTAAAGCAGTACGGTTACTGTTTTGTTTGTCTCAAAAATGCAGGGCACATAGCAAAATATTGTAAAAAATTTGTTAAATGCAGCAATTGTTTTAAACGGCATTATAAAATTTTATGTCCCGAAAAAGAAAATGCCAGATCACAAGAAAATAATGAAAGCACGACATTATCAAATAAAACTTGTAATCGCGCAGTATTAATGCAGACTTTAACTGTCCGTTTAGAATCAAAGGATCAAGATAAACACTTGTTAGTACGCTGTTTGATAGACACAGGTAGTCAACGTTCTTATCTGAGTAAAGATATTATTAATCGAATGGGATACGAAGCAATAGGAGAAGAAAAAATGATTCACGGTCTTTTTGGTGGTATTCAAGAAACACACTTTCATAAGCGATATAAAATATATTTAAGTAATTTAGAAGATACTTTTAAATGTAATTTTGATATCTATGATCAAGACAAAATATGTACTGAGGTTCCAAAAATAAAAAATGGGCCTTGGATAAAGGAAGCTAAAAAATATGGGATAAAATTCACAGATTACGATGCATATACAGGGAAGCAAAAAGTTACAAATGCACAAGAAATAAGTTTACTTATCGGAGCAGATATTTATGGAAAGTTATTAACGGGGAAAATTAAATCCTTGGATAGTAATTTAACTGCTATACAGACCAAATTGGGGTGGACATTGATGGGTAAAACTAATGAAAAAGATACAAACGATTCCACAAAAGTTGTTTTATCCTTACATGTAAATGAAGCAAAACTCACAGATTTATGGCGATTAGACACTTTAGGAATTCTTGATCCAGGTGACAAAGGGTCTAGTTTAGAGCTCGAACAAGCCGTAAAAGAACATTTCAATAAAAATATTCATATGAACAATGAAGGACGTTATCAGGTTAGTCTTCCATGGATTGTTGGTCACCCCCCTCTCCCCAGTGCTCGGAAAATTGCAAAATGTAGATTAAAAAACTGCGTAGATTCATTAAAGAAATCCGGCAATTTAGCTGCCTATGAAGCAGTATTTAATGAGTGGCTTCAAGAGGGCATTATTGAAGAAGTCGAATCAACTCCAGGAACGGAAGCTGAATTTTTTCTGCCACACAGAGCAGTAATAAAAGAAAATTCCACTACCCGAATACGCCCTGTTTTTGATGGGTCCGCTAGGGAAAAAGGCTCACCCTCTATTAACGATTGTTTGTTGAAAGGCCCCAATTTAGTAGAACTTATCCCTTCATTGATAAATCGGTTCCGATTGAAGAAAATTGGTGTAATATCAGACATAAGAAAAGCATTTTTACAGATTTGCTTAAATGAAAATGACAGAGCATTTTTAAAATTTTTATGGTGGAAGGAGGGAAATTCTGAAGAAACGAAAATTTTCCAACATCGAAGAGTTGTTTTCGGGCTTACATGCAGTCCCTATTTATTGGGAGCAACTTTGCAACACCACTTAAAAAAGTCACCTCCCTCTATGCAGGAAACAGCTTCTAAACTTTCAGAATCCTTTTATATTGACAACTGTGTCACTAGTGTTGACAATGAAAAGCAACTCAATAATTTTATAACAGAGTCAAAATACATTCTCAGCCAAGCTAAATTTGACCTCAGAGGTTGGGAACACAGTTACTCTAACTCCTCAATGAAACCAGATTTTTCCTTAGAAAACAAAATTGTCCCAGTTTTAGGCCTACGATGGCTGTTGCCCTCAGATGTTCTTTCCAAAGATGTAAGGGAAATTAATAAAGATGATGAACTTATCACTAAAAGGAAAATATTGTCGGAAGTTCATAAAATTTTTGACCCCATCGGTTATACCTGTCCAGTAACTCTTTTCCCCAAAATACTTCTACAAGATTTGTGGAAAAAGAAAATAACTTGGGATTCTGAATTACCAACCCCGATTGCCCAAAAATTTCAGAAATGGAAAAATCAATTGAGCTCACTTAAAGATATTGCTATACCTAGATGTTTAATAAGCGACCCAGATAACATCGGTGATTTAAGTTTGCATGTATTCTGTGACGCGAGCAAGGTAGCTTATGCTACATGCATATATTTACGAAATGAGAACGAAAAATCAACATCATGTCAACTGATCCAAGCACGATGCAGAGTAGCACCGCTAAAATGTGTTACCATCCCCAGACTTGAACTCCTCGCATGTACGATTGGTGCACGATTATCTAAAGGGGTTAAGTCCGACTTAAAATTAGAAAATCTTCCAACTTTTTTCTGGACAGATTCTAGTAATGCGCTGTACTGGATAAAAAGAAGTGAAAACTGGGCTCCATTCGTATACAATCGTGTTAAAGAAATTCGATCTCTTAGTAATCCAGAAAATTGGCACTATGTGCCTGGAACTCTTAATCCAGCCGATCTACCTTCCCGAGGATGTTCCGCGGAATCCCTTAGACAATCCCTCTGGTGGGAGGGACCTGATTGGTTGAAAAAACCTCAAGAATTTTGGCCAAAAAGTAGTTTGAATCCCGATTTTGAAATAATTAACTCTGAAAAAAGAAAGACAGTTGTCAGTGCAGTAAATATCTCTCAAACTCCAATTGAGTTATATGAAAATACATCTTCATATTTGAAAATGATAAAAGTTACTGCCTGGATGTATAGATTTTTTGGAAATATCAGAAAGACACCGAATGAGCGAAATTTAGAGAAAATTTTAACATCTGAGGAAATAAATCACGCAGAACACGTCGTATTGAAATATGCTCAGAGATATTTATTAAGTGAATCTAAACCATGTTATACCTCTTTACAGACTTTTACTGATGAGGAAGGTCTAATTCGAGTAAAAACACGAATCTCTATGCGAAAAGATTCCCATTCTTTCCGGTATTCGATAGTTCTGCCTTTCGATCATAATATTACCTATTCGCTCATAAGAAGAAAACATATTGAACTTTTTCATGCAGGGATACAAATTGTAATGTCAGTTTTGCGCGAACAATTTTGGGTATTAAGATGCAGGCGTACAGTTCGAAAAATTATAAAAAGTTGCATGACATGTAGACGATTCACTGCCTCACCTGCTGAGACACCTACTGCCCCTCTCCCTGAAGAACGAGTCAAAGATGCTTCAATTTTTGAAAGTGTTGGTCTCGATTTATGCGGACCGTTGTTTTTAAGAAATGGCTCGAAAGTTTGGATAGTTCTTTTTACGTGCGCCATATTTCGCGCAATTCATCTTGAATTGGTATCTTCACTTTCAACGGAAAATCTTCTATTAGCTATGAGAAGATTTATCTCAAGAAGAGGGAGACCCTCTATTATTATTTCTGATAACGGAAGAAATCTAGTGAAAGCATCATCAGAATTGAAGTCTATAAATTTTGAACGCTTGCAAAATTTTGCTATTGAACGAAAAATACAGTGGAAATTTAATCCACCTTCAGCTCCCTGGTGGGGAGGTTTTTTTGAACGCATGATAGGAATGTTAAAAGGTATTTTACGAAGAGTGCTTGGAAAGGCCAGCCTAAATTATGAAGAATTATACACCGTGTTATGTGACGCGGAAAGTGTAATCAATTCTAGACCGCTGACATATATCGCAGATGATGATGATCTTGACCCTCTTACCCCCGCGATGTTCTTGCAAGATATCAAAGATTCGAGAGTTCCTGAATTTGACATAATTGATTCAACAAAAATGAAAAGAAGATTTGCTTATCAGCAAAGAATCCGAGAAGATCTTAGAAAACGCTTTAGAATAGAATACCTGGGGCAACTTCGAGAAAATGCGGGTAGAAATAGGGAAACTGAGTTAAAAAAAGACGATATTGTCTTAATTGGGGACGATAATTCAAAACGTATTAATTGGCCTTTGGGAAAAATTGAAGAACTATATCCCGGCAAAGACGGAAAATTCCGGGTAGCCAAAGTTAAAACCAAAACGGGTTCTTTTTTGAGACCCCTTAAAAGACTATATCCTCTTGAAATCAATAATGAACTAATGCCTCCTTTTTTAGTAGACAGAATTCCTGCTCCTATAGACGACGATTCTGTTCCTGCTCCTGTGCCAGAATCTTCAGATCCTGTCTCTGTAGTTGAACCTTTGGATAGCGTCTCTGTTCCTGCTCCTGAGCCCGAGTCATCAGATCCTGTCTCTGTAGCTGAACCTTTGGATAGCGTTCCTGCTCCACTGCCAGTGTCTTCAGATTCCCCTTCTGTAGCTGATCCTCTGGATATCACTCCTGCTCCTGTGCACCAGTCTTCCATACCTGAGGATGGCAATCGACGATCTCGAGCTGGTAGAAAACTGAAACAGCCGCAACGATTAAATTTATGAAGTTTTGAGTTTCACTATACTGAACCTCAAAGGTGGGAGGATATTACAAAACACGACCTCCACGGACATTTTCTCCCGACCTCCCTGGACATTTTACCTTCGAATGAGGACTATTTATTTTTGTCGTTTGGCAACAGAAACTTTTTGTTTTGTAGATCGAACGAAAGAACGATTTGGAGATGTGGGTTTTTTTCCCCCCCCATCAAACATGTTTTTAACGAATTCGAGATTAATTCATCGTATGTATATAATGTAAATATTTTTTTTGTATAAGTGAGCCATATAAATAATCTAAAATGAAAGAGATGTTTCTTCATTTCCGACTACTTGATGTGAATTATTTTTAATTGCCGAATCTATCCTGGAATGAATAAGTTCTGATTCTAAAGAAGGCGGCCTACCTTGGATCGGTAAGTATTTTTTACTTACCTTTATAGATTTATATCATATGTTTTATTGTGTATCTGATAGTATTACATTTTAAGCTAAGCCTCTTTAGAACTCTTAACAGCGATCGACACTTGGGATTTTAGCAATATCGTCGCACATTTAAGGGATACAAATTTTTAGCGTTGTTTGGATAGCATATTTCCACATTAGGTATTCTAGACGCTGTAGAATAAACCTATGGTCTAATCCCAAAGTACGGCTCTTTAAGAAGCAATCGAAACGCCAAGTACCTTTAAAAAAATATGTATCTTATGAAGAAAACTGTAATTAATCAAATTTCTACTTGTACGACTTTCTTAAAATTCAGATTTTCTATTAATTTTTTTTTAAAAAATCAGTGCTTTTCCCATTGAAAAGCATTGTAGAACCATCGATAGATAGCCTACCATCTACGGTATCGCCACCTAACGGGGAAAATACTGCATAGCAAAATTTTACACTAGTTTCTTCTCCATCTCTTTTACTCCGTGAAGGTGAAGCTATAGAACTTCTAAACATAAAACATTCAACGATGATTCTGATTCCTCGTCTGATTCAATGACATGACAAAGGGCCTGTTCAGAAGTGCAGAAAAAGCCGCGCGCGCGCTCAGAAGTTTTTGCCATGGAGTAGTTTATATCGAAGATCGAAGAAAGGAATTTTAAAATAATTCAATTATTTCATCAGTTTTATGGTTCAAAACAGGTAAAACCAACGACTATATTTCTTTATCCTTCCAAAACATGGTTTTCGTAACAGAAATACATGCCTATGTTCACTCGGATAAAATCCAAAATATTCGAGAGAAACATCACGTGACCTACTTCATCTACTTTAGCCCGTTCAGTATTTAAAATCAATGGACTTTACCCACGAATGGCAACAGCCACGTCTCTGCGGGGAGAAACCCTCCGAAAAAGCCTGTTTATTGGACGAAAAGGGAGCGGTGTTAAAATGTTCTTCACGTCAATTGGAGTTTTTCTTTTCCTTACCCGCGGCTGACGTCACATGGGTAAAGTCCATTAATCAACCACACACAAACTTGACGCGGGCAGCTCAAAAAATTTATGTGGGTGATTTGATCACGTGATTGTGCGCTTTGTGCTTATGTTTTATTGGTTGTACTTTGTTTGGTATGTTGATTGATACTATTTAACAATGCAATTGGTGCTATAAATTTTAACAATTTTCTTTTAATCTATTTAAAAATAATTTATCAGTTGCTTTACATTTTTCGTGATAAATAGAAGGCTGTTAATAAACCAAGATTGTGATATCACCGTATTACGAGATTTATGTGTAATATGGATATGGATTAATTGGATTTCAATGGAATTTGTACTGTTAGTTAGACAATTTTTCAGAGAAGTTTTTAGTATATATATTTCTTATTTTATGATTGCATATTTTAATACCGTGTGGATAATAGACCAAAATACATCATAAAACATGAGAAACAAATGGCACTCAAAATCATGTTAGTATGCAGGGACCGATTAACCTCTGAAGCTATGGGAAGCACAGTTTCATTTCGGGGGGCCCCTTTCATTCGAGAAGTGTTTTCTATTCGACATCCCGAAAACTCACCAATGCTACAAATATTATTCACTGGCTCAACTGAATTCACATTAAAGAAAGTTTTTTTTATGTTCTACTTACAAAAAAATAGAATACAATCAGTGCAAAAATGATTTTGCATGGTATTAGCGTAAAAATGTAATTTGGATAAAAAGTTTGAATTCGGAATGCATGCACAACATAAAATATTAATATTATACGTTGTGCATGCAAGCTAAATTCAATTATATTTAAATTCAATATGTAAAATAAACAATGCATCTAAAATAATGGACAGACTGGAGAATTGTGATCATGTGGTTGAAACTGACCTACTAACGAAAAATTAATTTGTAATGAAAGGTATTTTTATTTAAACACTTAAAAAAAAAAAAAAAAAAAAAAAAAAAAAAAAAAAAAAAAAAACACTTAAAAAAACATATATATATATATATGTGTGTGTAAGTAAGATAATAATTTGAAAAGAAATTAGATAGAATTTTGGAATGGAATTAATTCGATATAAAATTTGGAGCCTCTGTTTTCTCAATTTCGTGTCCCTTCTAATTTTCTAAGGGAAGCACATGCTTTTCGTGCCTATTTGATAATCAGGGCCTATTAGTATGAGCAAAATACTACTTATACTTTTAGTAGAAAGTTTATAAACATTCTAATCATACTTTATTCACCACAAAACTAGATGCAAAACGCCATATATTTTATATCTTTAAAAAATATATGTGCAGATATTTTTAGTTAAAATAATGTACACCTATTACATTTATTTTTATGATATTTTCCATGTTGATTTTAACATCGTAAAATATGACTTGCATCCCAGTCTTGACAAAAATTCACTCCTAAAGTACTAAAAAAAAAAAGGAAGAAAAACATCAAGAAATTATCCTACGCGCAAACGTATATTTTCGCAAGGCGTTCAAATGTAAAACTTGCATTGCGAAATACCTCATTTTCTCGTATTTAAATAAGTATTTTATTATTATAATAAAAATACATATGCTTCTGTATTATTAATATAAAAATTTATCAAAAATATCTTATTTATTATGAAAAATATAAAGCAACCAATAATAATAAAAAAAAAATTATAACACAATTTGGGACCCGAAGGATTCGAACCAAAGCCCCTAGTCTCGGGTTCAAAGCGCTATCCATTCAGCCATCTAGCTCGCCTTTTATTTGCAACAAATTATCTTTATAATTAGCACTATAATTAATCAAACCGTGATTTGTTCGTGAACACGCTGAACGTTTATTGCATCCACGATAAAGACCCACTCCATGTACCTGTCTCCTGAGCTCGCGCGCGCAGCACGCGTGCTCCTTGAACACACCCAAAGAGTCATTCTTAGAGTCATTCAATACTTTAGAATCGTTCTTTGATTCTAAAAGTTTTTAAATCGCTTTACAGTGTTTTGAAATTTGTGCATCAATCTAAATTTAATATAAGTGTATTCTTTAACATTCGCATCAACTATGGCGAAAGTTTCTCGAGTAAACGTACGTTGCCCTAATGGCAAACAACGAATCGTTAATTTGACGCTGAACAGTAGCATTCTCCAGGTAAATTAACAATTATCGTCAGTAAATGTTTCATTTTTATCAGATTTTCATAGACGGTGTTTTTTAATATAATTTAATGTTTTCTACATTGTACTATTTATGATTTAAAATACGTTGTTTCGAAACTGATTTTTTTGGTGGTTTTATGGTTTAATCTAATTACATGTACTCTAATATAATTATTCAGGAAGTTTAGTGCAATATAAAGTTTAATTTTAAATTGAGAATCAGTCGTTTTTAATCACATTTGATTTATATTATAAATGAATAATGGTGGGTGAGAAAGACAAGTTCAAATTTGTTAGTACTTTCTCTGTCTCTTGTGGAGAAAATATTAATTGTCTCTCGCGAAATAAACAGTCATAGAATTAATACTTTGTATTTTTTAAAATCCATATTTTTAACTTTAATGGAGGTGGAGGCAAGGGAAGATCTTTTAAAACTTTAGATCAAAAGAAATCCAATTTAAATGTTGATATTATATTATTATTGTGGTGCGACTAGAGAATTACTTGGCATGATTTTTTAAATTATTTGTTTACATTATTTGCTACATTATTTATTTACATTATTTGCTACATTATTTGTTTACATTATTTATTTGCATTATTGTTTACCTTGTTTGTTTACATTATTTATTTGCATTATTGTTTACAATATTTGTTCACATTGGATCTGAATATTTAGGTTGATAAAATTGGCGTATTTATCGCAGCGCCACCAAGTCATACGCTAAGCAGTCGTTAATGATCCGGTTTAGCCATTATTATTTTAACTTAAGACTTAAGCATAAGGGGAAGTAAATCAATGACAAGTTTCGACCTGAAAGAAAAACAACTGGAAAGAAAAAGACGGTTATAAAACAGGCATTGATATAAAATTTGGTACTACTTGGTCATAGCGTCGACCAAAAATCTATTGCCAAACTATAAGATTAAATGCCAGTAATGGTTGATCATAAATGTCTCATTCACTTGACTTTAAGCAAGTTACATGTGTTTACACTATCAAGTGATTTTTATTTTGACGCTTTATTTGTATTTTTATTAATGTTATACTAATTTGTTTGTTATTTCATTATTTAAAATAAAAATATGTCAGTTTTATATTTTGGCGAAATTGGTCGACAGGATAGCTAAGTAGTACCTAAAATTTGTGGCACAATCCTAGAAAAATGAGACACCTGATTTGGCAATTTTTTTGACATGCGCGAACAACCCCACGTACGCCAACCTCAAAACTGACGTGATTGGTCCACTTTCTTGACTGCCACCAGACTGATATTTTCTATTAGGTCATCATCTTGGAATCATGGGAAATACAACATTTATAAATAACAACATACAGTAGACTCCCTCAAATCCACACAGCTTGGGACCAGAGGTTATGCGGATTTTAGAATTTTGTGGATTTCTGGTCATTGATTTGTTTACATTTTTGAAAAATTAATTTGATTGGTAGTTAGGCAAGGGAAATTATAATGAATGCTTACAATAAAGTGCAACATTAAAATAAGTAAAATATTACCTAAGAAATCGATTCAATTCGATTCCAAAATTCCTATGCTGCCATCTAGCAGTAGAACGATCGTAAGATCGATACGTCATTATTCATTCTTAGCACTTTTAACTTAAGTAACTTTTTTCATTGTTACAGTGGAACCCAGTTAAGATGCTCATGGTTAATACGCGATCCCGCTTAATACGTGGATTTTTTCCGCTCCCTTGAACATTGCCTGTAAGACTAATGCAAAAATATCACGTTTAAGACGCGAACGGTTATTACGCGAAAATTTTTCGGTCCTTTGTGGTAAAAAATCACGTTTAAGACGCGAATTCCTTCTTTCTTCTCCAGTGTTTCCATTTTAGCGGATTTTTTTATTCATATAAAAAGCACTTTCTGTATACTAATATTTACTTTATTTAATAACAGATCAATTAAAGGAATATTTCGAAAATAGTGATAGATATTTGAATAAAAAAAACCCCCTCTAAATTAGCAACACTGCAATTCTTCTTTGATCCCGTGTTCTAACATTCTTTGTCTCTCGTTTCGTGTATTTTTTATTGTAGTAGAGAGAGATACATAGAAAGGAATTCAGGATGCTCAGATACATCATACAATTATAATTAAAGATGACTATACCTGTTGTTAGTGAGTTTGTAAATGTATGTTATATCACTACTATGTTTTATAATGCATGTTATATACAGAAAAAAAAGAAAAGAAAAAGAAACTCGCATAGATTAAACAAATATGACTGCTGTTGTATAATTCTTTTATGTTTTCGTTACTTTTTGCTATGCTAACAATACTTTTTACACAAAGATTAATAAGGGTAGTTTTTTTCCTTACATTAAAAATGACAGATTGTATTGGTACTCATTATCACAAGTACTAAATATGATTTTAACAACTGGATTATGCTTCAAAAATTTTATATTTTTATTCTTTCTGTTTAAAAAAAATTAGTCTAGCAGAAAAATTATTTTTGTTGTTTTATCTTTGGTTGTAACGTATAAAACCGCATGTTTGAACCCATATTTTTTTTCAGTTATTATTCCAGTCTGTCCTGTAAAAAGATAGACTGAGTAAAGTTGAATACAATTAAATTTAAATATAAATATACGTATAAGACACAATTTTTGACCATAAACATATCATATATCAATGAAAGCTATAAAGTTCATTTAGACGATTAGATGTGTAAATAAGCCCAGTTCCTGCAACATTATACAAATCACGTTTAATACGCGATTCCGTTTAATACGTGACTTAGGTCCACTCCCTTGAAACGCGTCTTAACCGGGTTCGACTGTATTTAGAGTCTTGAATGCTTTTCTTATATTGCTTTGTATGTTTAGAAATAAATTTGTCTATAATTTTTAAAAAAAATTCTGTGAACAATAATTTAAAAATAGCGTTCCGGTTCGTGGATTTTTCCATTTCGAACGCTGGAATTTTTGATAGGGTCAGGTGGGGGAAAATGGGTCTATATTAAAAAATGGTCCTTTTCACCACATAAATTTACTTGTTTTAGAATTTTTTTCTATAGAAGAATTCTCTGAGATTATGCCAAGTATTTCTAATTAAATTTTAGGATCTGGAAACAAATTTATAGATACCGTATTTTCGGGTGTATAGCCCGCAGGTTATACAAGAAAAAAACATTTGGAACAGCCGATGCGGCTTATACACGGTGCGGACTATACAAAGATTTTTTTTAAAAAAAGAAACGGAAAATCGTGATTTTTCTATAATTTTTAAACCCGAAAAAATTTCAAAAATCGTCAAAATTTGTAAATTTTTTTCGCTATGCCGCGAAATTTAAAGAATTTTCCCGTGTTTGTAATGTTTTTTTATTGTTTAAATGCTATTATTATTTATTTCTGTCTTTGAAAATAGAGATATTATTGGTTTGTTTATGACGGACTCGGAAACTTCCGATTTTGAAGGATTCCAGTGATTAAAATAAATATTTTTGAGCAAATTACTGTGTGCCTTTTTATACAGTAGTTTTATATTACTTATAGTAATTATTGTTTAAAATAATAATAACATATTTTCTAGGAGGTAAAATGCCATTAATGGCTCCAGTTGTATATTACATCCAGTTCTCTCAAAGTTACTGTTGTGATAATTTACCTATTATCTGCTGCTGCAATTCAAAAAATTAAACTGAGATAAATGGTATTTAATGTTTGCCAGAAATGTATGCAATTAGCACAATAATTACATTTACTTTTTGACATGAAAAAAAATATTGTGGAAAAATTTGTGTATTGTGTTGCTTATGATAGCTAATTATCTACGAAATGGGCCCGGAGAGGCGGGGATGCCCTCCGTGGGGGTCTTTCTAACGGAACCTAACCCGTATTTACGCACAAAAATCCAAGTTTAGAAGAAAACTCCGAACGATTAGGTTCGAACCCAGAACCTCCCGTCTACCAGCTTTTGAGAGCAGAACCTCTCGGCCACTGGTGGGGCGTAGAAAAACGAAAATATTTCTTGAATTACCCCTGACAATAATTTTGTTATTTTTAAAGGGAAAAAAGTGACTTTTTTTCCAGATTAAAAATAATGATAATAATAAATAAGTTAAAATCTGTAACATAAGTCCGTTAAAATAATCTGTTAAAATAATTATGGAATTATTTAAAAAAAAAGATTTTAGTACCGTAATTTACGGAAGAAACGCCGCGGCGTTTACGTGTTTTAAATTGAAATTTCAAGCGATGCGACGTTTACGTGCAATTAAATTTTTTTTTTCACTCCCAAAAATTCAGATACCAAAGATGAGAAATTTCATATTAATGAGATTTTAAAATAATGTGGGCGAGCCGAAATTTTCAGACCCAGGCGATCGAAATATGTTGGCCCTGCCTGGGCTAAACTTGAACCATTTATGCTAAAAATTTGGCCCACCCAGCCAAGAAAAATCAATTAAATCAAGTCCGGGATCCTATCAATAAAATTATTTAAGATATATTTTTTACATACTCATGCAAATATTTTGCAGCTTAAACTAATATGTCCACAATCTATGAAATATGGAATGGCAACATTATTGATTACTTAGAGAAATTCATTTAAATGATAACTCATTAGAAAAAATAATGTAGTTTAAAATGGAAGAAAAATATTTTAGAAAAAATAATTTTGAAGCTCTATAAAGATTTTTTTAAATATATTTCTCTATAATTTAATAAAATGAAATAAATTTCTAAAGATTTCGTCGAACAAAGGAAAAATTTTACTGTTATTTTCGCAAAAACCTGCTGGTTTAACATGGCCCTGAAAAAAAAAAAAAAAAAAAAGTAGTTCTCCAGTCCCGGCCCGGAGCGGCCGCAGATAAAAATTAAGCTCGATTGCGGTCCGGCCCGAGTCTAATAAAAAGAGATTAACCAGGTTCATGCAGATCTCTAATGTGTATGTTTTAAGTGAAAACCCTATAAAAATGATTTAAAACAATATTCATAGGATACATAAAAAAAATTAGTGGATATAATTTTTTAAATGCTTAATATTCCATATTTTTTAAGAAAATATAACTACAAGAAAATAATCTATTTGTAAAAAATGTATTTTTCTAGAAAAAATACATTTCCCCCCTCTATCCATAACAAAACAATAGCAGGTAAAATCAGACTACAAGATCAAATGTTGGACTCTACTCTGAACCTGAACTGCAAGGTCCGGATTGTATCCTATCCAAATCCGAAAATTCTACTTAAAGTCAACTCGAGACCCGACAAGAACAAATTTTGTCAACCGAAATATTAAAACCAGAAACTAAAATGAAGGAAAATTAATCCATATTTTAATGCATTTAAGGAAAAGTAGTCTATAATTATGTTTTTCTTGTATCAAATTATTTCGGCTTTTACCATTTTAACAAATATTCAGTATCATCTTTTGGAGAAAAAAAAAAAATGTTAACTTGAACGAATCAAATTCCAACCCGACCCACGTCAAAAGAAAGAAAAAAAATCCTGCCAACCCGACCCGAACTTTAGTCGGGTTCGGGTAGTATCCGATTACCCGACCCAATGCAGGATTCAATTCTGTACCAAGTGATTGAAATAAATATAAAATATAACTTTTAAATGTTCATGCGAGAAGTATTTTTAAAACATCTACAATAACGCCAAATATTCTCAAAAACGACCATAAAATAAATCAGATTAAATTGCATTGTTAAATCATCTTTTATTTAAGAAACAGCACAGTAATGGTAAGTATTTTTTTTTTTTTTTTTCTTGGTAATCATTTCGTGTATAAATGCTTTTAAAGCAAAATCTTCTAATTGATATCTATATTTATTTCTTTGAGATTCTGACAGCTAAAAAGTTCCAAACAGAGCAATAGAAGAAGAAAGAAAAAAAAAAAGAAAATAGCTTTAGGATCGCACGTGATATCTTTTCGTAGTGGTTAGCATGAACACGGAGTAAAAGAGGTGAAGGGGAAACTTAACAGACATTACTTGCCGAAAACGCAAGTTGCATTTTGGTAAATAATGAGGGCGCTACAATCCGCATGTTGGCCATTCTTTTAGCTGAATATCATATGATTGTATTTGTATGTATAAGAGCCGTACGTTAGAATTAAAAAATAGTTTATGTTATTCATTTATTTTTTATTATTGATATTACAAAGTATAAATTAAGATGGGATGGGGTATAAGTGCTTTGTTCCTGGATTGAAAACAGGTTATACCAGTGACATAAAAAAAAAAAAGAAAAAACAAAGAGAAAATAAAATTGAGCTTGTTCCGTGCTTTACAGGTGAGAGATTTTTTTAGGCTTTAATTAAAGCTATTTGCTTGTAATTATGTTTAAATTGAGAAATTTTTATCTTAAATCGATCTTAGTGTATATGTTTTTTAAATGTTATACTTAATGAACACTAAAAATTGCTGTGGGTAATTGATATGTACCTATCTGTCAAATACCATTTAAATTGTGATTAAACCATTTAAATTGCAGAATTTTGTCACGTCAAATTCTATGAAAATGGAATCAAAACTTCAAAAGAAATTAATAAAAGATTCCTTCATTCTATTAAATCCTATCATACGTAATTAATTCAATGATATCCCATGATAGGTAATTATTCCAGGTTGCCATGGTGATTATTCTATTAAATCCTATCATACGTAATTACTTAAATGATATCCCATGATAGGTAATGATTCTAGGTTGCCACAGTGATTATTCTATTAAATCCTATCACATGTAATTAATTAAATGATATCCCGTGATAGGTAATGATTCTAGGTTGCCATAGTGATTATTCTGTTAAATCCTGTCACACATAATTAATTCAAAGATATCCCATGATAGGTAATGCTCTTAGGTTGCCATGATGATTGTGTTCTATTTAAGATGGAATCCTATTATTTTCGTATTACTGAATTTAATGTATATAATCGTAATAAATTTTGTATTCATGCATTTTTGCATAAGTCTAAAGGGTTTTTAAAATTTAATATTTTGTATGTTCTGACTTGAAAACATATAGTAATCTAAAATATACTATTACATTTTTCCATAAATATTTATGAAGTATTTTGGAAAATAATCTTAATTGTATGTAAGAAAAATTGGATTTTTTTGTAGAAATTGAGTCGGGTCTGATTTTCTTTTTTTTGCAAGGGACGGGTTGGGCCTGTTTTGACTGATTTTTGCATGGGACGGGTCAGGGCGTGAACTGTGAAAATACAAACGGACCAGGCTGGGCCAAACTTTTAGTTTTTCCACCCGCCTGGTCCGGGCCAAGCCTAATTATTTCTCTTTCGGAGCGGGGCGGGCACGGGTCTGGAAATTCCGGTCCTCTAATCCCCCCCCCCCCCTTCCTCCTTATAAGTAAGATTATATTAAAATCAAACCTTATGACTTTTGAAAAAATTAGTTCCTGAACAATGACCTATAATTTACACCTTTTCTTTCCCAAATAATTAAGATAAAAATTTGTTTTAATTCTACATTTATTAATTGCATAGATATCAAAAGTTATGAATTATTAAATTATTCAAAGGTTATAAAATATACGCGAGATTAAAATTTACTCAAAAATATTGAATAATACTTTTAATTTTTAAAAGTCATAAGTCTGTTTATTTCTTCGTGGCAGAATAATCCGTGATATTCAATGTTTATAAATGGCCTGCCTTCACTTTTTTTGTCAGAATGATCTCTGATTTTAAGTGTCTTAAGAAGCAATCAAAAAGCCAAGTGCCTTTAAAAAAATATGTATCTTATGAAGAAAACTGTAATTAATCAGATTTCTACTTGTACAACTTTCTTAAAATTAAAATTTTCTAGTAAAAAATTTTTAAAAATCAGTGCTTTTTCCATTGAAAAGCATAGATCAGTTTCAACTGATGTCACACCCTAGCAACGACCTTAGTAACCAGACGTGTTTTTTGTTTGCCCCCCCAAATTTGGCCGATTGTGATTGGTTGGCTCATAATACAGACTACAAATAGTTGATTATGATTGGTTCGATGAAACTTGGTGGGCTGGTGATCACGTGGTTGAAACTGATCTATTGTAGAACAATCAACCGATAGCCTACATTCTACGGTGTCGCCACCTAACGGGGGAAAAACTGCATAGCAAAATTTTAACATTAGTTTCGCCTCCACCTCTTTTACTCCGTGGCATGAATCATATAATGTTTATAATCCTTATCGCTCCACGTGCAAAGAAATAATAAAAGTAGGTCATGAAATTTCTTGCAGATTGATTGGAATTAAATAAAACCGATTCGAATTAAATAAAAAGTTTTGTTTTGTTTCTGATAACTTTATTATAAAACACGCATACACACATAAATAACGGCTGCATTCACTATAAGTCATTTTTAATTTTAAATGTATAAAACTATTGCCGCATTTATTAATACTTAACGAAATCGAACAGCGTTTTTCAGTTTTTGATAAGGGAAAAAACATTTAGAAAATGCTGAAAGTTGATTTTTTAACTGAATTTCCAGATGAGACAGCTCGGGAAAGGTAATCATCAAATAGCAATCGTTTATAACTTAAGATATAATATATTTATCAAAAATAGAAAAACGCATTCGATTTCAAATCACTTTGATAGGTATGCCAGCAGATTCCATGCTTTTCCATTTAAAAATGAGTTTAAAATTCTCGATGAATTATTGCGCGAGGTTTCTTTTTAATCCTCCTCCCCCCCCCCCCCCCCCCCTTCTTGAAAACAACAAAAACATCTGCATTCCCGATCTACAGATTCTTTTAGAAATGATTAAAATGAGAATTTTTATATCTTATTCAATTGACGAAATGGGATGTGATAACGTTATTTTATTTGTACATAGCGCTAAATATTAAAATTAATACGTTTATTATCTATTTGTAAGTCATTTTAATATATGGCACTCTGAAAATAAATGTCATTTTAGCACGTCGTCATTTTAATGTCATTCAAGCACGCTATTTAAGATACTTGAGTTAAAGTTGAGATTGCTAAAGCCCAATCGTTCTCATGATGCTCTTTAGTGTATAGAAAAGTTTACTCAATTTTAACGGGATTTTTTCTTTTAAATATAATTCATAATGAATTATTAATTTTGAATATCGTACTTATATTATTTATAACAAATTAATAATTTCATATTTCCAGAGCTCCCACTCAACTGGTGTAGTAAAAAAGGGGACCAAAAGGGAGCACATATTTTGTAAAAAAAGAGATGAATAGGAAACTATTTTTGCAAATCATAAAATAAAATAAACAAGGAAACCCTCCTTTCCTTCAATTGTCACTAATTAATAAATGTTCAAAGTATAATTCGTTATAAAAAAAAACGCTTGCTCCGATTCAAATTCTGAAATTCATTATCTTAAAGCCATTGTTATTGGTAGAGGTTACAAATCTTCTAAGCAGGGTTGCAAAAAAGCCAGGCCGGTGGCTTTTATTGGTTTTAACCGGCTTTTTTTGGCCAAAATTGGCCTTTTTTGGCCATAATTGGCTTTTATACAATAAAGCATTGTAATTATAAACTACACATTTTAAAGTGTTTTTAATTAGTTTTAATGACATTTAATTGATTTAGAGTTTAATAAGTAACCCAATTTCTCAATAATGAGGACATTAATACTGGAATAAAACTTAGATGGTTTTGCTAGTGATTTGTAGCCAGAATTGCAAATATGTCAGCTAAATTTAAAAAGGGCCATACCAACTGCCAATTTTTTCATTATTATTGCTTTATAAAATTAAAGAGGACAATAGTTACATGTTTTATTACTTAATTAATTTTAAGAGCTATTAATATACGTCTTATTTTATTTCTAGTAAACATTCAAAATTATATACAGTCATTAATAAAAACACCATTTCTCACTATTAAAAACATTATGAATAGCATATGCATAAATATGCTTAGCAACAAACTTTTCAAAATTTTATTTAAAGATTTTTTTTTTTTCCTTGTTTAAATGCTCTATTTTTTATACACTTATGTACCTTGTACCACTCCCAATAGCAGAAAATTCTCCAAGTGTCTGCGACAGATCTTTCAGCGACTGAAAATAATCTGCAGGTAAAATGTTACAAATTAACCCTTAATAAATTAATCATTTACTTTTAATGTCTTTAAGCATTTTACTCATTTTTATTAATAATAATCTTAAGTTTTAGTAGTAAATAATAAAGAACTAAGCACAGGGTTGGGTTTTTGATGTCAAAAACTGGTTTAAACTGTCATAAACTGGTTTAAACCGTCGAAAACTGCCAAATACATGTAACACGCTAAAACATTTTAACAATAGATAAACATTAAATAAGTCAATGATTTATGTGATCTTTTACTGAAATTTAATAATTTAAAAAATATATTTGCAATAAAATATTTTTTTTTTTTTTCAACCAGAAGAAAATAATTTTGTATAATTAAATTATCCGGATCAATTTTACCCCGCAGCATGCTGCAGCACACCATGTGTTTAGCACATTTATTTACACCCAAAAGATTTTTGTGTGTAGAGTGTATGAAGCGTTAGAAAATAGTCTGTCTCTTAATTGATGCTGAGCTAGTAGGACTTGATAGCAAAAGCATTGCTAGATGAGCAAGTTTTGAAGCAGGCTCAAAAAGCTGTTGCATTTAGTGATACCTTTCCACCAAACAATGGAGTCCTTCCTATAGCACTGAAATAAGAAGACTGGAAAGGGGATTCAATAGCTTCATACACAATCAGTATGGGTAAGCATCCATAAACTCTCTCCGTAGCTCAAGCGCGAGCTGAATCAACTGATACAGCAGTCAACCTTTGCCCCTGATGGTTGGGATGCAAAGTATAAGCCAAACAATGGTATGGTTTCATGATTTGATCCCTTCTATTATGCACTTTTTCAATATGGGCTTACAGGAATTTTCTTTTAGATGACCGAGCCAATTTTGTTCAGTTTTAAAATCGAAAACATTTTTATATATTGAAAGAAAGCATGTTTTAAAAAGATTTTGACTTTAAGCTTTTTTTTTAATTACTTTTCTTATTTTGTAAATGTTTAAAATTAATAATCCAATTTCAATTTTGAATGGAATGGTTATTGCCTAGACTAGAATAACATTGAAGCACATTATCTTGTTATATATACAAAAAAATCTACACTTTTCTAAGTTTTTTTTCCCCATAAAAAAAGCTAGCTAATGCTTTAAGCTCTCAAAAGTAAGCGGAATTAAAACGATTTTAAGTAAGAGAAAAAATGTACAGCTCAGGTGAGCTTATTGTCTACTTTTTAGAAAAACACAATTTTACAAAAAAAAAAAAAAAAAAAAAAAAAAAGAAAAAAAAAAGAAAAAATTAAATAAAAATTTTACCTTGTTAAAAAGTTGTACTTAACAATAATACTTTACTATGTACTAATTACTGATATACAGTAAGAGTGAATTTAAAATATTACATGTAATGTTGTCATGTGTGACATTTAATTTGAATTTTTACAGATCAATTTAGTATTTGAGGTTTTTGACATGACGGTTTAAACTATGGTTTAAACCCGACATAAACTGACACATGTCAAAAACCTGCCAACCCTGTAATTATTACTAATACTATATACTAATTATACAATTACAGTAATAGTGAATTTTAAATATTACATCTAATGTGTGACATTTAATGTGAAATTTTACAGATCACTGTAAGTATTTGAGGTTTTTGACAAGGAGTTTTTGACATGACGGTTTAAACCGCAGTTTAAACTGTCAAAAACTGACATGTGTCAAAAACCTGCCAACCTTTTATTATCACTACCTTCAGGATCTGGTTCAGAATTGGAACACCCTATTCTATAGCAATCATCTTGTAGTGCAATTTAGTGATATATATCAATTTTAATGCATTTGATTTGAAATAGCTTAATGTCATTAAAATACATTGCAAACGATTTTTCCCCACTGACCATAATGTAACGGAATACTTTTGAGTGCCCCTGTAAATGAATTATTAATGCTACACTCTTCATATTGAATGCCAAACATCCCATGGTAAACATCATTAACATATATCAATTGCATGGGAATCCGAGTATATTTACCGGAGTTAGGTATATCACACACTGAGACGACAGAGTGACATGAAGCGCAACATGAAGTGCAAAAACTGGTCGAAACAAAGAACGAAGCTGTTTCAAACCAGTTTTTCTGGCAAATTCAAGCGACATGTCTTATGTGTCACCTTAGTGAGTGATTTGCCTCAGAGCGTGAACAGACGGACAGACAAATCACATTCATAAACACTAACTTTGTTAGAAAGTGTTAAAAAGTAAAGCACGTTTTTACACACTGTGCTTCTCGAGTGACTGATGTATGTCTTGTCTTATACCCTATCATTGCTATTTGTGAACTGCTATTAACTACGTAGAATTTCAATAAACTTACAACTCTTTTTGAATCTTCCAAATTTCACGAGAACCTACAGGAGTTTCTCTAATTTCACACCCTCATCCGCCGTCACCCTCTCTCCACTTATATCATACTGAACCTCAGTTCAGTGTGAGTGAATTGCGATGCTAATATGTTTGTTTGGATTGGGATCTTTGGAATGTCATAACTCATGAAGTCATGGAAAACTTGTGTTACACGAAAGGGTAAAAGTTCCTTCAGATGATTTGTAAACAGATTCATTAGCAGCATGGCTAGTGATATATATAAGATAATATTATAATATATATATATAGTAATATATATGATTTTATATGATAGTACATATTATCTCTGCCAAAAGATATAGTGATTTACTAAATTTCAAAGCTCTATTTCTTTAAATTTGAAATTTGTTAAATTTTTAACTGAAAAATGGTTGATTGATTTAATTAAATTAAACAAATTAAAAGTATGTCCATTATTATTACAGAGTGTAGTATTATATAAAGGAATATCCTTTTGTTAACATCCTTTTGACGATGTTTCGGCCGTTGAATGAAAGTCATCTGTTGTAAAACGTGTTATAGATAATACCAGCCTTAATTTTTTGAGAATTTGACTATTTTTTATTCTGAGTTAAACTTTTTATTGTCAAAACTATTTAAAATAGATAAAACATTTTGTTAAATTCGAACTTTTCAGAAAACTTTATGTAATTAAAAAAAAAAAAAATTAAAATAAATAAATAAATGTTCTAAGTGAAAAGAATAACAATAAGAAAGGGAAAATACATAAAATTTAGTATTGTATTTGCAGTAAGTTTTACCTCAATAAAAACGGAAGTTTGGTATTAGGTTTGAAACACTAAATTTAGTTTGGCATGAAGGGAACCTCGTTTGGATCGAAATTAAACTCAGATATGTATTATCCATCACCACAGTAACAGGCATTAATCGTGGTATTGATTTCAAGATTTGAGAGTATCAATCCCAATCGAGAAATCTGAATTATTATAAGAAATTATTATGATAAACGATTTTTTTGCTTTTATTTTACGTTGAATTAAAACAAAGTCACAGTTATTTAAATTCTAATTCTTTAGCAAGAAATAGAAATAAAATGACAAATGAAAAAACTGTACAAAATCACAACTTGCATTCTTTGGAAACCTCTAATTAAATTCGTATATTGTAAAACTTTTTAAATGCAATATTAACCTTCCGCATACCAGACCGGTGTAACAGGCTGATAGGTACATTCAAAATGATTTTTCACATTTAAAAAAAATTAAAATTTTGTAAATATGTGACTTTTTCTGGAATGTTCTACTCAAAAGAATAGAACATGCCAGAAAAAATCTCATATTTACAGAAATTTCAGTTTTTTTAAAAAAATGAGAAATAATCATTATATAGTGTTCCCGCTAGGCCATTTTTGAAAGGCTCAGCGCCCCGCCCTTATTGAAATCGGCAAAACGCGCCATGCCCCTTTAAAAATTGGTAAAATGCACCCTCTTATTAAAAAAATAATCAAATGTGCCCCAAATTCTCCCAGTGATCGCACACAAAAATCGAATGCCTGTTTTTTCCCATCAGTATAACATAGCTTCAAGCTAAATTAATTACGTAGTATACTTTCTCCCCTCCATTCTTCCATATATTCAATAGGAGCCAACCATTCCTTGGGTGGCCATTCAGAGTTCGCCCAGAACAGAAAGGAAATGAGATATTCTATGGGAAGTTAAGAACTGGACAATTGGCATTGTCCTTAGCTATTTCCCAAGTTCCTTATCCAGACATCGAGATGGTATCTTAGAGATTTGACTCTGGATGCTACAGAAAAGAAAAGTCTTTTTTTATATACTTTTTATCTGTAACTTTTGTTCCCCACCACATTAGGCGCCGGTCGTACTGGTCTGGGACAGAATAAAGTGCGTGTGACAAATGGGAGAAGAAAAAGTTCTTTCAAATAGGAAGGTGGCGCGACGACATTTTAATTCCGACCTCCAGGGGTAAATCTCTAATAATACCATCCTCTATTTTCCGTATTCTCAGGGCCGAAACTAGCCTATTTTGCGCCCGTGGCAAACATGGATTATGGCGCCCCATCCCCTTCCTCACGCACAATAAAACTTATCGACTGCAGGTAACCTATACAAATAAATAAATCCTTAAAAAAAATAAAAATAATTTAATAATAACTAAAATGCTAGCAAGAAATATGTAAACAACGCTCCCATAGGATTAACATTATCTTGAGAGTTAAGAGCCTACGCCAGTTACGCAAAGATATTGGAATGCTAATGTTAAATCTCTAGGAGCATTCTTTTTAAAATTTCTCACTTGCATATTAATAGTATCAAATGATTTTTTTTCTTGCTTAGAATAGCTAAGATTGAATTCTAACTGGGATAGTGTTTACTTTTTTGATTTTGGTTGCAGCTTTCTTTTTATATAGTTACTTTCACTTTCACAAATTTGAAAAGAACGCTCTCATAGATTTGACATTAGCATGCAAGCTTCTTTGTATTTCATATATATGTACATTTTTGTATTAAACGAAAAACAAAATCTTCATTTGGAGCCCCCCTCCCCTTCTTATGTTCTGGTGCCCGGGGCATATGCCCCTTCTGCACCCCCATCCCCTAGTTTCGGCCCTGAGTATTCTTTTATTCGCTTGAAGTCTAACAAAAAAAAAGTGACAGTAATCTAATTTGGCCTTTAACACTTTGTTTAAAATGTTTGATGTTTTTTAAAAAAGGAAAGAAAAGAAAGCAAACTTGAGGGGTTTATTATTATTAGAGCTTTCAGGTAGGTGCTCAAATGATCACATAGATCCTATACGACGAAGCAGTATGAAAAACAGATTTAAAAAGGAAATACAGGGAGACAGCAGACACATAAAACCACGAGCCGAAAACACAAAACGAGAAAGAAAAGACACCCTTGAAAAGCACAAATTAAACGCACCCTAAACATGAAAAAAAAAAAAAAAAAAAAAAATGCATGCGTACTACAACAAAGGACCATACAACTCATCCAGACTAGCAGCACCAATTTAAAAAGACAACACCCGTCATTAAACGAAAGTTATGAAAAAAGTGAAAAAAAACAAAGTGACTAAAAGCGTCCGCTCCCAAGGAAGAGATTGATGAACAGACAAAAACATTGACGATTGGAAACTCCAGACTTTTGTCTGCCTTGAATCGTATCTGAAATAAACAAACAAATAAATCTGTCTCTGGCCACGAGAAACATTGAAGTACTAATTAATGTATGATCATATCCGGCTTTCTCCTTAAGGCTGTTCTTAACTGCTCTGCTCAACAAGCGCAAAAAGTTTTGACACATTTACAGATTCATTTTTTAATGGAAAGGTTTAAAATTGGAAAGCCTGGCCATGGAGGCGATTTGGAATTAAGCTGTTTTTTCCATTTTTTTCTCAATCAATTAACTATTGAGTTATAAGGAATTTTGACCACGTGACAAACACGTTTTTCGCCCGCTCTTGAGTCTCTTTCTTCCTTCGCACGAAAATTCGGTTCAAAACGCCCACTTTGAGATTATTTTCTGAAAGATCTATTGCGATTGCAAAAAAAATGGAAAAAACAGCTCAATTACATAGTTTCTGAACAACATCACCAGCTAGTTTCATGCATTTTCGAACAAAAATAAATTAAAACGTGTGTCAGAAAGTTGCCCTTTTGGATTTGAGAACACCCTTAAAGGGCTCCTGGTGCAAGAAACAATTTCCGGCCCTATAATAAAATAATAACAATAAAGGTAGGAATTATTTAAAAAAGGTCTCGTCGAGGGTGGGGTAGACAAGAGTAAGTATGGCTAGGTACTAACCCAGATGCAAACATTTTTCAGTAGTCCTTTTCTATTTAAAGGTATTTTAGTCTTCTTCGGGGCCTCTATAAGCATGAGTCTTGCGTACTTTACGCCTATCGCACCTTTCGTATGATTTTAGCTTAGTATATGATTTCGAAGAACTTTGCAAACATGCCAAACAAACTATAATCTTTTAATTATCTTTGTTGTGCAACTCTATAAGTAAAGTTTTAACCTTTTAACAATTGAATTAAAAATCCAGAATAAGAAATTTTCATTTGATTTCAAATGAATTTTCTTATCAAGTATAATGCATCTAGGTGTCTATTTGTTCAAATGTTTCGTTTTATACCGGAAACAATATTCACAATATTCTTTTACGAAACTGGGTTAGACAAACTCAACCCCACGATCCCACCCCCCTCTCCCCCCAACACTGCTTGCCCAAAGAAAAAACAAACAATTCAAAGGAGAAATATGAGCAAGAGCTTTTCTACTTCTTACCACCCTCGCCGTACACTCCGTCAGTCTTGTAGCTTTTCTGAAATATTAGGCATGACATCTCCTTTTTTTAAACTAAGAAGACTGTGTATGGCAGGGTTGGCAGGTTTTTGACACGTGTCAGTTTTTGATGGTTTAAACCGTCATGTCAAAAACCTCATCAAAAACCTCAAATACTACAGTGATCTGTATAATTTTACATTAAATGTAATATTTAAAATTCACTACTACTGTAATTGTATAATTAGTATATAGTATTAGTAATAATTACAGGGTTGGCAGGTTTTTGACATGTGTCAGTTTATGTCGGGTTCAAACCATAGTTTAAACCGTCATGTCAAAAAACATCTGTCAAAAACCTCAAATACTAAATTGATCTGTAAAAATTCAAATTAAATGTCACACATGACAACATTACATATAATATTTTAAATTCACTCTTACTGTATATCAGTAATTAGTACATAGTAAAATATTACTGTTAAGTACAACTTTTTAACAGGGTAAAATTTTTATTTAAATTTTTTTTTGTAATATTGTGTTTTTCTAAAAAGTAGACATTAAGCTCACCTGAGCTGTACATTTTTCTCTTACTTAAAATCGTTTTAATTTCTCTTACTTTTGAGAGCTTAAAGCATTAGCTAGCTTTTTTTATGGGGAAAAAAAACTTAGAAAAGTGCAGATTTTTTTGTATATATAACAAGATAATATGCATCGATATTATTCTATTCTAGGCAATAACCATTCCATTCAAAATTGAAATTGGATTATTATTTTTAAACATTTGCAAAATAAGAGAGTAATTAAAAAAGAAAAAAAAATCCCTGCCGGCCCGGCCTACAGGCAGAGGTAGATTTCGGAGTTAAGTATACTAATTTCACCAACAAAAACTAAATCATTATTAGATATAAATCCACTTTAACAGTTTTATCTGTATACTTTTGACGAGTTTTTATTTCCTTTTTATAAAATAGCTGGTTTTATCCGAATCATGTTAAGGCAATTTAAAAAAAAAATATTTTTCCATACTCAACAACTCGAAATTTTCTGGCACATTTTCAGATTCATTTTTAATTAAAAAAAAATATATGAAACATGCTGACGTGATTTTTGAAAAGATTTTAAAGCGACCTGTGTTTTTATTTTTCTTTCAATTAATTAAAACTTGATTAATAAACAATTATTTTTCTCAGTAGGGCAATATTTTTCGTTTCTAACACAATCGCTTCGGGAAATTCTGTTCAAAATGCTCACTTTGACAACATTTTTTGAAATATATTCTGCCTCTATCAAAAAATCGATCATTACTGTACATTATATAGTTTCTGAATAAGAGAATCTAGCAATTGGATGCGTTTGAGAGAAAAATTAATTTAAAAATGAGTAAGAAAATAGACAGTTTGGATTTGAATGCACCCTTAATAAGATGATCTTTTTCTTCAACCATTATGTGTTTTTAATTTGTTTTTGCTTTAAGAATTGGCCCTATCAAAAACTTGCCTATATAAATGTTGAACACAATATTAAGAAGATATATGATAAATTCATGGAGATTTTATATCTTGTGAATTGACGGAGTTAGGAAAATTTTTCTTCTTCAACCCCCCTTTTTTGTTTTCGTTTTTAATTTTTTTTTTTGCAGTACGAATTGATCCTATCAAAATCTTGTGAATATAAAAGTTGTAGATAATATTAAGGAGATGTATAATAAAATTATTGGATTTGATATCTTGAGAATTGACGAAGTTATGAATTTTTTTCTCCCAAAAACCCTATTTTTTGCGCCCCTTGAGCCCATTTTTAATAGAGATGCAACGAATATTCGGCCGAAGCCGAATATTCGGCCCATTCGGCCTGTCTGCCGAATATTCGGCCTGTCTGCCGAATATTCGGCCCATTCGGCCTGTCTGCCGAATATCAAGTCCATTATTCGGCCTTGGCCGAATAATACACTGTAATACATGTTTTTATATTTACACAGTATAACTTTTTAATTTGACAATTTATATTCATCATATATAATGAAAATTTTATTTGAAATTAACTAACACTTTTTTTCCCATTAACTTTCATACTCCGAATGGGTTTTATCTACCCATTTTTATATAACAGGCTAATTTAGGAATCATGTTAAAAAAAATTATGCTGTATCAGTAAGTACAAAAAGTATCTGTAATAAGCTAACATAATCTGTTAAATTTAAAATTAATCTATTCAAAATTGTTTTAATACAGCTCTAACAAGCTAATTCAATGTTTTTTTTTTTTTTTTTTAAATCATAATGTGAAGTTTAACATTTAACCCTTGTTACATAAAAAAATATTTCTTTCAATAATATTTTGAATTATACCTATAAAGAACATAAATATATGATTGATTAGATATAGATGTATTATATATATAAGATATTTAAGTCGTATATGTTGCAATAGTTAAGGGTTTTTTTTTTTTTTTTTTTTTTTTTTTTTTAGTAAAATACGCTTAAAAGTGAAATATAATTTAAGTGATTTTTTTTTAAGCTTGTTACTATTTCTTATTAAATAATGAAAGAAATGTAAATACTAAATTCTTTTAATTAGTATGCATTTACGTTTTAGATATTTTTTTCAAGAATAGCATTGTAATGCCTTAAAAAACAGTTAAAATGTTTTCAATAAACGTAGATTGTGATGCAGAAATAATAATAATCAGCATTCTCAGATGATAGTCTTTCCTTTTTTTTTTTTTTTTTTTTTTTCGTAAATGCTACCTGCTTCTGAAAATAACCTCTCACTATATATGGTACTTCCTGGTGCAGAAAGGTACTTTTTGGCTAATTGTGAAATGTTTAGAAAGTCTTCCGAATTTTTCGCCCACCACCCCAAAGGACGCTGTTGTCTTTCTAATAGTGGCTGGGAAAGAAAATTACTAATTTCTTTTACTCTTCACATTGAGGCGCACTTTCTAAAGAGGCTTCACTGCTGACAGCAAAAAAAAAAAAAAAATAAAATAAAATAAAATAAAATAAAATAATAATAATAATAAAGATAAATAAAAATTTTGTTAATTGTGAGCTTTATAAAGTCTACAGTGATTTCTTTCCACCATTTTAGAGGATATTCCTTTCACCCTTTCTATCAGTGGTTTTTCTTAAGATATTAAGATTTCTTATTTTTTATTTTATTTCATCTGAAAGCTGAAACTTATGTTTCCTAGTACTTTTAAAATTTTGTCATTATTTTAAAATGTAACAACAACACATATAATATCTATTAAAATGTAACTAGACAGTACCTGATGAGGAACTTTTGCTAAGAATTTTTTTTTTCTGGGAGGGGGGGGGGTCTGAATTATATTATTGAGGCAATTTTTAGGCCGAACATGGCCGAATATTTTTTCAGAGTGAAATAATGCTTTAAAAAATTAAAAATTTGTATATAAATAATTTTTTAAAAGAAAACAATACATTTTAAATGTGAAATATACAAGAATTGTGCATATAGTGCATACCATATTTTGTTTTTAGGCAAAAATAAGTTCATTATTCGGCGGCCGAATAGGCCGAATATTCGGCTGCAACTTGGCCGAATATTCGGTATTCGGTTATTCGGCCAAATCACTATTCGTTGCATCACTAATTTTTAACTTTATCAAAAATCTGTGATACATAAAATTTTGGCCCTATTTTTTGAAGTAATATAAACTGATTTGATATGTACAAAAATTAAGAAGTTATGAGGGGTTTTCGGTTTTCACAAAACCCCTCCCTATTTCCATCCCCTTGGTCCGCTTTTGCCCATTAACGAACTTGACTGAGATTTTATGTCCTTTGATTTTAGGTATCAGTGTGGAAGAGATTTGTGCAGAATTGCGGAAGTTATCGTGTCCAGAAGAAAGTGATAACACAATTGCTTCGGGAAAATCCGTTCAAAATGCCCACTTTGACATGATTTTTTAAAATATATTCTGCCTCTATCGAAAAATCGATCATTGCGGTACATTATATAGTTTCTGAATAAGCGAATTTACCAATTAAATGCATTTGAGAGCAAAAATGAATTTAAAAATGAGTCATAAAATAAGCAGTTTGGATTTGAGTGCATCCTTAATGCAATGATTTTTCCAACACAATCCGCTTCGGGAAATTCGGTTCAAAATGCCCACTTTAACAGCATTTTTTAAAATATATTCTGCCTCTATCAAAAAATCGCCCCTTACGGTACATTATATAGTTTTTGAGTAAGAAAACATACCAATTGGAAGCCTTTGAGAGCAAAAATGAATTGTAAAATGTGTCAGAAAATACGCAGTTTGGATTTGAATACACCCTTACTTAGATGATTTTTTTCTTCAACCGCTATGTATTTTTAATTTGTTTTTGCTGTAAGACTTGGTCCTATCCAAAACTTGTCTATATAGATGCTGTAGACAATATCAAGAAGATATATGATAAATTCATGGGGATTTTATATCTTTTGAATTGACGGAGTTATGGATTTTTTACTTCTTCAAACCCCTTTTTTATTTTCGTTTTTAATTTTTTTTTTTTTTTTTTTTTTTTTTTTGCGGTACGAATTGGTCCTATCAAAAACTTGTGAATATAAAAGTTGTAGATAATATTAAGGAGATTTATAATAAAATTAATTGAAATTGATATCTTGAGAATTGATGAAGTTATGAATTTTTTTCTCCCAAAAACTCTATTTTTTGCGCCCCTTAAGCCCATTTTTAACTTTATCAAAAATCTGTGATACATAAAATTTTGGCCCTATTTTTTGAAGTAATAAAAACTTTAAACTGATTTGATATGTACAAAAATTAAAAAGTTATGGGGGGGGGGGGGTTCTGTTTTCACAAAACCCCTCCCTATTTCCATCCCCTTGGTCCGATTTTGCCCATTAACGAACTTGACCGAGATTTTATGCCCTTTGATTTTATGTATCAGTTTGGAAGAGATTGGTGCAGAATTGCAGAAGTTATCGTGTCCAGAAGAAAGTGATATATATATATATATATATAGATAGATAGATAGATAGATAAAGTTTTTTACTGAGGGTGGTTTTGGGTTCTAGGGGTCATGATCGGTGTAGATCTGCAAAAATTTTTCAGAAATTCCAACATAGGAATGATCTCAATAGGTAGTATTTCATACGAAATCTACCTAAAAAGCTTAAAGTCAAAATCTTTTTAAAACATGCTTTCTTTCAATATATAAAAATTCTTTCGATTTTAAAACTGAACAAAATTGGCCGGTCATCTAAAAGAAAATTCCATTAAGTCCATATTAAAAAAGGGCATAATAGAAGGGATCAAATCATGAAACCATACCATTGTTTGGCTTATACTTTGCATCCCAACCATCAGGAGCAAGGGTTGACTGCTGTATCAGTTGATTCAGCTCGCGCTTGAACTACAGAGAGAATTTATGGATCCTTACCCATACTGATTGTGCATGAAGCTAAAAGAATCCCCTTTCCCGTCTTCTTATTTCAGTGCTATAGGGAGGACTCCATTGTTTGGTGGAAAGGTATCATTAAATGCAACAGCTTTTTCAGTCTGCTTCAAAACTTGCTTATCTAGCAGTGCTTTTGCTATCAAGTCCTACTAGCTCAGCATCAATTAAGAGACAGACTATTTTCTAACACTTCATACACTCTAAACTCAATTCAGAATTAAGAGAGAAAACAAATAAATAAAAGCACCTGCAAATTGGCAGCTTTTGTAATGCCTTAATTACAGTCAAGCCTGCCAAAGCAATAATCATTGCTTTCATAAAATAATAATATAATTTGTCAAAATTAACGTTTGTAAAAATATTTTTAGACAATTTCATTTTTTTTTAAACAAATATTAATTAATTTATTTTTTAACTGTCACCAAATAAGTGGAAAAAGCACAAAACTGAAACTTTAAGGTGTAAATTGTAGCAATCCTTATGTTTACTTAAATTCTCTCTTTATTTTTAATGAAACATAGAATATAACTTGACACAAGTAATTTTGGTTTAGTACTTTTCAGTTATACCAACACCATGCCAAAATGCATGCTAACGTGCCATTTATTTCAATCCTGACCATGCAAAGGATTTTTATTAGAAATTGTGTCAAACATTATGATTTGCTATTTATTGAATGGGAATCATTGTTTAAAAATATATATACAGTGTGTCCATGTACGTTGGTCCTAGATGCATACTTCCAATTACAAAAGTGGTCAAAGTTAGGTGCAGAGATAAAAAAAAGTCTGAAGTGAAAAAACAATTTAGTGAAGAATTACAGAATCTAAATTTTTATATGGTCCCTCGGTCCTATAAGTTATATTTAGTAAAATTTCCCTGTTACGCTGATAATTAAGGCAAAAAAAGTCCCATTTTTCTATGATTAAAATTGACCGAGTAACAGCTGTTTAAAGTTGGAGCATATTGGTTGCTGCAAATTAGGGGTCATTCACAAATTTAGTAGAAATATAACTTCATGAGATATATTAAAGAACTGGTTGAGAGTAAAATTAGCATTGCAATATAAATTTGAAATCTTTAATCATTTTGACATATTACTGCAAAATATACAATCAGAGGCATCGCGATGGGGGGTTATAGGGAGGGAGTCTTCTCCTCCAATATATGCGAACTTGGGAAATTCCAGATTTTTGAAACACTTTTTTTTTTAAAAATAATAGTAATAAAAAATAAGAATTTTTTATTGTTTTGCTGACTATCTTTCTGAGTTCTGTAACAGTAAACTAGTTAAATTATCAAAAGAAATACAAAAAGCAGCCAGACTCAATTTATCATTGTGTTTCTCTGGGCTACGAAAATACCATATATCTACCACACCTGAATTTCTCTACTGTTGTCCATCAACAGTTCTCTAATCTACTTCCTCTAAAACTTTGTTCCTTTCTCAAAAATCTCCAAATATCATGAGGCTATTTTTATATGAAGTACAATTATGACTCGTACACAATAGAAAACAAAATCTTTCATTAAATGAACCAATAATTACAATTTTTATGTTTTAATTTTCAGTATTTATCCTTGGAAAGAAATTTTTTTTATGTATAAGCAGCAGTAGAATTGATGTAAAAAAGTCACTGGTCCCAAGGACCAGTAAGCATAAGAATTTACTGGTCCGCAATAATCATCACTAGCCTACTATATAAAATTCTATTAAGTCTGTTTAGCCCTTTGAGTGACCCCCCACCCCCTCCTAGAATATAAATCAAACTTCCTTTGCAGTTATCCAAAATTTTCCTTATAATAAAATGTAAAATTATAATTTGCTAAAAATTAAACAGTACATAAAGAAAAACTATACATTTATTAATTATTTCATTTCAGATAATCTATTTCAACTGACTAAGGTTTAATTAAATTTTATAAAATTAATTTTTTTAAATAAAATAATGTGATTTGTGTTTGGTTGCAGTTTTATCAGGGACGGGAAAGTTTGCGTTTACCTGTCAGAGAGGGGGAGAGTTACTGGTCCTGCGGACCATTAAATTTTTCAAATTAGTGGTCCAATTGAATTTTTGGTGGTCTCGGACCAGCGGACTACCAAAGATTTCAAACGCTGATAAGCATCATTAAAACACACATTGTACATATCATTTCAGTTGTAAAATAGAGCAATTTGTTTCAAGTTGGGAAATTTTTTAATTCTCTCTCCACCCTGAAAAAATATCTGTAGTGCCTTTGTATACAATTTGTACTGAACATATAAGAGGATACAAATAACACAATTTTTGTTAAATAAAAGGATGAAAAACAACAGCATCAATTCTTTATAAAATGATACTTATTTTAAAATGGTGTTAGATTACATTGTCTTTCAAATTTTGGGTTGTGCCATGTTTTTTGTTTTTTGAAAATTGATTCTTATGTATTTTTTAGCACTGAATCCGAAAATGACCTTTATTTTAAACCATCGCATCAGGATTTTTCTCAAAAAACAAATTTCAAAGTTAAAAAGCTCAAAGTTAAAATTGATCCCCCCTCCCCTCCCAACCTCATCGGACCCCTGAGCTGTTTAGCTGTAAGAAACCCAGTATAAGCCAAAAAATTGAATAAATTATTGAAATAATGAAAAAAAAAGTCTTACATCTATTTTATTAGTATCAGATTTTTCGCTATTTTTTAACCTTGGAATTTACGATTTGTGAAAAATCCTGACATGATGGTTAAAAGTGAAGGTTCTATTTTTATTCAGCGTTTAAAAAATACATAAAACGTAATTATAAAAGTTAAAAAACACAACTATTGCAGGTTTATGTTATCTAATCTAAAACTGTTTCTTAAACTTGTTGATGGTAATCTATCCGATTTTTTTTTTTTGTGTTATCCTCTAATATAAGTATGTATAAGATGGTAAGCATATGAAATCATAATAATATTACATTGTCATCGGAATTTAAGTCAGTATGTAAAATTTAACTTCGATCGGACATTTGCAAGTGAGTTAAAGTTCGAGTACAAATTTTAAACTGGAAAGACGATCGTTGCAAATTAAATGAAATAACATAATTTTTGTTAAAAGAAATCATAGCCTCAAATCCTTACAAAATAAAACATATGTTAAAATACAATTATTTTAACAAATCCTAAACTTAACTAATAAAAGTTAACTGAATCGTAATAGTTGTACGATTTCTTTCAAAGCGCAGATACCTTGAAATAAGTTTAAGTACTTTATATACGACCCCTGAAAGCATAGCAGAAATCATCTGTTTTGAGTTGCAAAAAAGTGATATAAGTCATGCATTTCAAAGTTTCATAACTCGGTCAATTTTAACGTTAGATGAATGGGACTTTTTTTGTCTTACTTGTTAGTGTTACAGTAAATTTTTACTAAGTATCACTTATAGGACCGAGGGACCGTATAAAAATTAAAATTTTGTAATTTTTTAATAAATATTTTTCTTGACCCAAATTGCTTTAAAAATAATTCTATACCTTATTTAAACTATTTTTGTAATTGGAAGTGTGCATCTAGGACCAACGATTGCAAAAATAAAGGTCGGTCAGGTTATACGTGGACACACTGCATATTATTGTAACCTTTCAAAATATCTTAATTTGCTATTTTTTTAATCTAAAATATTTATTATTAAATTATATTTACATTTATTACCAAGAGCGAGGTGGATTTTACCATTTGGCAGTTATCTGATGATGAGAGAGCTGTAATAAAATTGTTTCAGGGCTTTGAAATTATACATAAAAAAAGAAAAAAAAATGTTCAAAAAACCATGAACATTTTCATTTTAAAATAAAATGTTTACTACAATGCTAAGAGACATTTACAATTTCATGCCTGTAGTTTAAATTGAGTTTTATTTTATTACTTTGTTGTATAATATTTATTTTCTTTTATTTTTAGTACTATATATTTGTATTGATTTAATAAAATAGTTCATGAAAGTCTGTAATTTTTAAATGTATTATGTTTTTAAATGCTCACTTTGGTATCAAAAATGTTATTCTTTTTTTTTTTCAAATGTTTCATTTCACATGAATTTCATTTTGTGCCAACTGTTATGCTTGCTGACAATGATGTTGGTGTAATGGAAAAGTACTGTAATTTTTCTTCATAGCAAGTTTAAATCTGACATCTCTCTCTATCTATATATAAGTTTTTCTAGAATGTTATTAGTTTAAAAAATCTTTTATCATAATGCTATAATTAAAACACAGATTTCATAGTTTGATGCCTTTGGTGTGCTGCTGACAATTTGAATTAAGACAAACATCTTGACATTTTTAGAACAAACAATAATCAAAATTACATATTATATTAAATGCATAGAATCCTAACAAAATATTGGCAAAACAAATATACAAATTTATGTATGCACACACATTGAATATTTTTATACATAATAAAAATTTATCTTTGTGAATTTTTAATGCTAAATAATTACTAATTGTATTTAATTGCAAGAATGTTAATTCTTAAAAAAGTACACAATAATAATCTCTGGTTCAGAATGAGTATATTTAAGAAAAATCAATTAAAGAAATAATTATGTACACATTCTCCCTTTTTTTTCTTTTATATCTTATAGTTCTCTGGTACTGGCATGTTTTTAAAAGTGACTAGATTCCAGTAACTTCCTAAATATTAAAATTTAGTAATAGGCAATGATAAATGCTGAAAAAAAAGGGGGGTGGCGGTGTGGATAATGTATCGTGATTCAAGAAATTTTCAGATGTATAAAAATTACCATTGTTTTGAAGTCTCGTTTCATTTCTTGACTAACAACAGATAAAGTAGTTATCTGTTTTAAAATACACAATGCTTTTTCATGTACAGATTTTGTGTATTTTTAGAAATTGTGCATATTTTTATTGCACAACCTGTGCAACAAGTCTTTCCATTGTGCAGAGAGAAATTAAAACCTGTGATGAGTTTAGTTCAGGGTTCGTAAATATCATGATATTTTCGAAAATATCAAAAATATCCGATATTTTGATATATATCCGATATTTTCGATATATATCCGATATTTTCAAAGCAGCCAACTTACCGCTGATAATAAATGTTTTTGAGCATAATATAGATTAGAAATTAAAATATATTGCACTTAACATGAAAACTTAATCAAAAAATAATATAAAAATGCATTTTTCTTTTCTTCTTCTTTTTTTTTGTTTGTTTTTTCACTTAGAACAAAATTGAAGATAAAATAATTAAAAACTGTAACAATTTGATTTCTACACTTATAAAAAAACTAACTATAGGATTCAGTATCAAGACCAAGTATAAAAAAAATCAGATATTTTCAAAACAAAATTTTGAATACAAAAAAAGTTTTTTTAATTGAAAAATTTTAACATAAATGTAAGTATAAAATGTTTTATTTCATATTTCCTAACATGCTGTATAGTTCAAACTCAACTGAACCAAAACTTGAAAAAAGATTATTTTCTAATGAAGCTGTATATAATTGCTTATTTAAATTAGTCAGTTTATCTTTCAATGGTTGTTCTGAATTAATTATGTCCCACATAATTATTAGTTCAACATTTAAAAAAAAAAATGCTTCAAATCTAAAGTTTGAAAAATATATTTGTTTTCTTTTTTGGCTAAAAAAGTCACATCCAGAAGAGACAAGTTCCTTATCTACTGATTCACAGTCAATAACAGTTGAAAATTTATTTCATTTACACTGAAATATTACAAATTATGACTGAAAATATCAAAAATATCTTGTGCACATTCATATTTTGAAAATAAATATCAAATGCAGAAAATATGAAACATCTTGATATATTGAAAATAAATATCAAGTAATATGAAATATTAAAGATCTTGATATTTTGAAAATAAATATTGGATATATACCTTTTGATATATATCAATGAACCCTGGCTGTATATAAATGATTATCAAAATTACATTTTATCTTTCAATGACTGTTCTGAATTGACTGTCTAATATAATTATTAGTTCTACATTTAAAAATAAAAGTTTGAAACATAAAGCTTGGAAAAGATTTGTTTTCTTCTTTCCCTAAAAAAGTCACTGCCAGAGGCAAAAGTTCATTATCTACAGAATGACACAGTCAATAACAGGTGAAAATTTCATTTACACTTGGTTTGAATGTGAAAAATATCAATATACAAACTATCAAACATCTTGATATTTTGAAAATAAATATAAAGAATTTGAAAATATCGAAAATATCAAAAATCTTGATATTTTAAAAATAAATATCGGATATATATCAAGATATATATCATGATATATATCCATTGATATATATCAACGAACCCTGGTTTAGTTTATCACTGTAATTCAAGTGTTTGTCTTCAACTATTAAGAGAAAAATAATTTGCATTATCAAGTATGCAGGTTTTTTAAAAATATATCAGTCCAGTGTAATTAAAAAGTAATAAATTTTCTTATTAACAGACTAGCATATCATTAAGTACAGGAACTGTGAGTAACCATAAATTGAAGACCAGACTTTCTTTCATATGGATATCATTTTTATGAATTTAGGAAAAAGTCAGTTAATATTGCAATAAGTACTTGTTATAACCAAGGGTGGGAAATTTTCTTATATTACCAGCCAGCAATATAAAGTCAATTTTTTGTGGCAAAAAATCTTTATTATTACAATTGCATTGCCATATAAACATTTTATAAAATTCAGAAAGGTTTTCAGCACAAGAAAATTTAGTGTAGGGCAAGGCTTAGTGTCCTGTTTACATTGTAACAATTGGAAGAAGAAGAAAAAAAAAATACCCCAGGAAATATGGCCAATGAATAAAAATACATAAAAGTTTTTGGCATATAGCCTGCAGTATAAATGCCTGAATGTTCATTCGCCTGATTAGAAAATCCACTCTTCATTGGCGAGTGGATTTATGTAATTTCCCACACTGGTTATGACTATTACAAAAATAACTTTTTTGTGTGTTTATAATATTAAAAAGTTCGCTTCCTGTAATAATTATTCAGCAATCATAAAGGAATTAAAATTGTTATTCCAATCAAACAAAGAAAAAAAAAATGTTGATCTTATATTTTGAAATATCAGGAAAAGTTTTTAATGTGATTAACTAAAGTTCATGTAATTTTCTCAGAATTTACTAATATATTGTCATAGTTGTTTAATTTTATAAATTACAATAAAACATGATGTTTAATAAGTACTTGTGCAAAGTATCACAGAAATAAGCTCATTCAGTTAAAAAAAGAAGAAAATGAATTTCAATTTTTTTTTTTTTTTTTTACTTTTTTGACTATCCATATTTTTAAATTTGATAAATCTTTGTCTAATAAATTATTCTTAACAACACTGAAATTATAATTTAAGGCTGTACTTATTTTTTTTTTCTTCTGGGTGTAGAAATTAGGAACCTATGTCAGTGCTGTTAATTGCATTTAATTATTTAAAGCAACTAATTCTATAAATTATTTTTGTAAATTCTTTTATATCTTATAAGTATCAGCCTTAAATTTCATATCATTTTTTGATACAGTGAGTTAATGCTACCCATTTATTTGAAACATTTTCTATTAACTTCTTATTGAATCCAAAAATAATAAAAAGCACTATTCCAAAACTGTAAGTAAGGACTGTATCCAAAAATTCTAATTCTATAAAAATGCCGTCAATTTTTTCCATAACTAATTTCCAAAAACAAACAGAGAGACTTAAAGTCATTGCAACACTCATTATAATAAGTAAAGTTGTATATTGGAAAATTTGTTTATCATCATATAAACCAATTTCCTCTTCTTTTGTATAGATATTTATTCTGTTAGCACATTGCAGTCTTTTTTCAATGGTGCAATTATGTCGAGAATCACACATATAATCTTCAATATTTATAGGTATTGATCCTTCAGAAACATATTCCAAGTCTTTCTCATTACCAAGATCTTCCACATCGATACTTAATTCTTCATTACATACTAAATTGTGTAAATCTTTTTGTCTGTCTTCTGCAGTTTTTGATAATAAATGCTCACCTTCTACACATGACTGATAACTCGATGTTGGGCGATTTCTGTCAGTTGTACTATCTACAGATTTTTTTCTGAAACACACATGTTGCAAAATTAAACATAATATAGTTCCAATAAAGCATACCAGTGTAAGAACAAAGGTTATTATGTTTTGGACATTTCCAAGTTGACAGCCAGGTCCTTCACTTTTTATATCCTTTGAAAATAAAGCCAATGCAGCTATGATAATTGGAACAAGAAGACATAATACCGATACAATATTTATGCGCTTTTTAATTTGTAAAATGTAACATAAGCTTTGCCATCGTATTACAAAAAGTAACACAGCCAAAAAAAGTGTACATGTCCTTGTTGCATATATACCACCAATGCTTAAAATGTATTGTGCATAAAAATTAACTGAAAAGTCTTGTACTGAAAAAAATAAGAGAAATCCTCCCATGGATGTCAAAAATTGAGCAAAAACAATATAGAGAGTTACACCAAAGCTAACATTTTTAAATGCTTTTCCAATGAAGAAGGAAAAAAGTAACCAACTACAACATAACAAACTGGCACAGCTCAGATATTGAATAGTTAACCTTAAATAAAATGTTATGTTTTCAGTGCCTACTTGCGAAAGTGAAATAACTGAGGCAGATGCAAACATTAGAGGAGCAGATAATAATGTACTTCCTATAATTGTTTTGGTTATAACATCTACAGAAACATCATACTGTACAGCAAAAACATATGCTGATGGTGCTGTAGGTGTTGTTCCATATAAAAATCCTAGACTACTAAAACTTTGTATTTTATCTTCATGTCTATTCTGCATCATGAAGGCTGAAAATTTCTGCAAAACAATGGGCAATAAAAGGTTTTTGGTTATTATTAGTAATGCAACAGTGATAGAAATATGGTTGTCAGTTTTTTTGTTTCTAGTGGTCATTGTATGTCCAACTAAAAGGAGAGCTGCTGCTGGAAATGCTGTGCTAAGTGTTTTAAGTAAAGAACTAAATATAGATGGTATTTGACTTCCAAAACTAAAATTCCATATGATGCCAACAAGAGTCATGAATACTATTGGATTTTTGAGAGTTCCCTTAAATATTTTTAAAATAGGACATATAGATGCATCATCAAATTTATGTTTGTGCATTTCAATAATAAAAAATCCAACTGTATTCAAAACTAATAATTGGATAGGTGCAAATATGTATAAATAAGAAGGATAATCAGGATGTGAATTACTGTACAATGATAAAAACATAGGATACGCTAGTGCAAAATCATTACTTTGAGTGGCTGCTATAGCATAGATACCAGACTTTCCTAAATCTGAAGGATGGGTAAGTAAAATTGTCATTAGTACAACACATGCAAATATGCATGCTTTAGATACAAAAATTGATGCAATAAATTCCCATTTAACATTCTCAAATGACATAGTGGCTATACTTCCAAAAATCAGTGCTGGTAATGCTAAATATTGAACAAACTTGGATAGTCCTACAGCTTCTTTTTGACCTAAAATTTGAAATCTACCAAGTATGTATCCCAAGAACATTATTCCAAAGCACTGAACTAAAGCCGGTAATAAAGTTTCTTCCAATGAAATATGAGTATTCATCATTATTTTTAAAAGGTGAGGCAGTAGATTAGATGTTTTATCTGAAAAAGTAAAAAAAACATAGATATCACCAAATGTGTGATAGAAAAAAACAAAAATGAATAAAATTTTGTCAAACACACAAAAGCAAAAAAAAAAGATGCACATTAAAGTGATTGCCTATTTCAATTTTACATAACATTTAAATCAGCCATTTTATATTTGTTGTACAAAACATTTAATGCTACATTTTAAAAATACTCGGTTTAAAAAAAGTGTGTGTAGTGAATGAATACTTATTTTTTTAAAATGCTTATTACATAAATTGCTTTTAAAATTGATCCACAAACTTTTTTTAAAATATCCCGCAGATTTATTTATATATTTACAGAAGTTTAATTATTACATTAAGTCTTTTAATTTTTTATTTCAATCTTGTGATTTCCAAAGACTTTTTTGGTATATGTTTATAATATCATTTTAAATTTACATGCAGATTTCATGTCCTGGAAAATGAAGAATTTTTCCCTTGTAAAGTATTCAGCATTTTTACTCAATATTGCTACCACATTTGATATATCATTTTCGTTCATAAAAAAAAATTAAGGCTGTGGTTGAAACGATCTCATATTCCTCTTGTGTCTAACATTAAATCTATGGGCATGTAATGCATTCATATTTTTAAAATACCTACTCGGGAAATTAATATATTTTTTCTGTATACTGTTCTTAAAAGATCTTTTTTTTTTTAAGCTATCAAAATGTTTTGAAAAGATATGATTAATTATAATTTTATGTGTTAAAATCTTAACGAAACTGGGTAAAATTGTAACACTTCACATTAAAAAAAAGGGGGGGGACATTGTTAGAGACATTATAAAGAGAAAAAAAGAAGTTAAAATATTAATTTTAAGAGAGATTATTAGAAATACAATTGCATTGCGCTCCCATAGGTTTAACACTTAACAGTAAGGGAAATTTTATATTTTGTTTACTAAAAAATGGTAATCCCTGGTTTGTGTAACCTCTGTTACTATATTACTACATATACATATTTATATTGCCCTTTTCAAAAGAATATCACCGGAAACAAATGAAGTTTATAAGTGAACAAGTTGTCATTTTAAAATATCTATTATGAATATCAGATACAGTGGACTGGTTTACATTTTTCTGTCTAACTTCTGTTACCACTTATTCATCACCTTTATGTTCTGATTTTAGAACAATTTCAAATAAAATCAGTTCAGATTTGGTACCACTATCAAATAGTTAACTTGATGGGTAAACCAAAAGTAGTGAGAATATATTTTCAGAATTATATCAGAATATATTTTTCTTTCTGAATGTTACATATGTTCTTCAAAAATAGGTAATAATTCATTTTAAGAAAGGTTTTGGTGTAGTAAACTGTAAATATCAATTATAACATATGAAAAGAACAAAATCACTGAATTATGTTGGTGACATTTGTTACCTCATTTAACCTCTATAAGTAGTGGAGAGTATACAGTGTATATCCCCTCCTGGATTTTTTAAGAAGCTCTGTTCACTGTATATACTCTATTGTTTCTCAAGTTTGGCTATAGCATATACTCTCTAGTCTACATCCTGATTTTTTTTACAGCTACATCACTGGTTATGAAGAAGTAAATATTTGAACATTTTGTATATTGATTATTATTAATCTATCAATTGATAGTATACTGAATAGTGAATAAGTGGCCAAGCAATCTGTAAATGTCATTTTTAATACAGTTATTCTTTTTTAAATTTCGTGAAGTTTCAAATATAAAATGTGCAATTTGGTTACTTAGTCTTGCAAAACTTTCCGATTTTAGCAGGAGACTCCTGTTCAAACAAACATATTTGAACCAGAAATTTTATTTAATGAATGAAATCAAGTAAATTTTAAATGACTACCACATAGAAGCAAGATGCATTTAATTAAATAAATTTTCTGGTTCAAAGTATGTAATATGCAGCATTAACTTTGCTAAGGACACCTATTAAACACATTGGAAAAGATTATTGTTTAGTTGATTGCTCTTATAAGTCCAACGTTTTGTCTGGTAATAGAGGCTACAAATTTTTATACCTACTTATATTTAGCTTAAATAACACTTAAGCTCGGCTTTCAATTGTTTGCTTTACTTTAAAGCTTATACAGCTACAAAATGTAAAGGAAAAATAAATCACTTCTCTAAAAGGGAAAATCTGAGTGTAATTGAATTGACCCATTAATTTTTTTTAGAAATGTTTCAAGAAAATTAATAAAAAAAAAAAAAAAAAGTTAACGCTGTTTTATTTGTAGTAAACTCAAATTACTTTTAAAGTTTTACTTTAAAATGCACCCAATTTTGGTTAAAAAAAACAACACGACAATGATTTCCAAGATTGCGCAATCACATTACAATGCATAGCACCCTTAGCATCTCTTATAATTTGCATAATTCATTAATGTAGACATAATTTAACCTCCGCATAGAGGGAAAATATATATACTACACTGCAGTGTTTCTTAGAATTATTTATTTAAATTGAACTATTTTTCCCGTAAAGTAAGTTACTCAGACTTCCATATTAATTTTACAAATTTAAATATTTATTTTTAGTTCATAGAAATATCACTTTCTAAAAGCTAACTTACTTTTTTTTCATAGACAGGATAAGAGAACAACAAATTTAAGCATATAAGTGTGTTACATAACTAAAAGCATATAAGTGTGTTACATAACTAAAACAATCTAAAAATTTGCGCAGTATGCCAGTTGTTGACTCAGTTACCGGTATTTTCACAATATCTACCGTAATAATCTTTCTCATTTAACAAGAAACTTTCATATTAATACGATTTCTAATTTTATAGATGTGTAATTTTTTACTGAATATTTACATTTCAAGATTAGGTTGAAATTGAATGAGGTGAAAGGTGAAATGTTGGAAAACTTGCTCGCTGCGCTACAAGACGATTCGCGAATCGCGATTGCAGTTTTATTTTATTTCCGAGCAGCATACTTAAGAGTTGGTGGCGCCATCTATTGCATTTCAACAGACAGACTTTCATGAAAATTTAATATCTTATACCGTAAATGAATATACAAAGAAATAACCTACAATTTTGAATTTATAAAATTAAGTTTTTTAAAAATTAAAAATAAAAATTTGTTAAAAAAAGAAAAACATTAAAAGGATAGCTTATTTTAATTTTACATAGCATTTGTCTATTTTAAATCAGCCATCTTATACTTGTTATATAAAATTTAATGTTATACATAAAAATAAAGTTGTTTTCGAGATCTATGAAATTGTAATTTTTTATTATGAAAAAAAATACTTTTGTTTCAATAGTACATTATTTTAATTAGATACTGTTTCTCTATTTATTAATATATATATATATCTTTTATGTTTAAATTATATGAGTATTCTCCTGTTCAAAATGGGAAAAATACATCTACTTATAATTTACAATTCATACAAATTAAACGATTATTTTATTATAATGCAAAATTCCAGAGTGTGGCTCTTTTTAAATTTTATAATAGTGTGTCAAATAATTTTTAAGTTAACAACCTTTAAAACTTTCATAACTTTTGACATCTCAAAGATGATCTTATATTTCGCAGATTCATTAGTTTTAAAGTTTCTCAAATATCAGAATAATTCAGTAATGTTATGATCCAAGCAAAACTTAATTTTGATATAAAGTGTTATTAATGCTACTGAAAAATCGTGCCTGCTACAATATGTTTTCTCTATTTCAGATTTTAGAGGAAGTGTGCCAAAAAGAAAAATTAGATCCTGGCGATTTTGATATTTGGTTTGTAATAAATTTTATCTTTGTCTTCTGTAAATCTATAACTTTAATCTTTAATTTTCAATCAGCTTTAATTCATAATATTATGGTTTTTGATGGTGGTAGGTTATGTTTAATTATTGGTTATATATATATGTATATATATATATATATATATATATATATATATATATATATATATATATATATATATATATATATATAATATATATATATATATATAAGCATTTTACCATATTTCTTTCTTACAAAACTATTATTTTTCTGATAACTGAATTGTCAGAATTAGGAAAAAGCAGTAGCAGTGCTAGATTAAGCCATCTAGAGCCACATAGACAAGTCAAGTCTCATGGCCATCTTTCTCATCCCCAAACTTCAAAACCAGATTTTATTTTTCTCATCCCCAAACTTCAAAACCAGATTTTAACTTGCAATAATTTGTTATAATTTTTTGATATCAAGTTTTTCATGGTTTTTTTTTTTTTTTTTTTTTTTTGTTGTTGTTCAAGTAACTTGTATAATAACAAAATTGTGTTTAAAAAAAAAAAAAAAAAAAAAAAGTGTGAGTTATTTTAAAAGGGTTATTTTTAGTAATTTATAAATAAAAAAGAAAATTGCAACTACATTGTTGCTAGAATTGCTCATTTTTGACATCAGAATTGGCTGTGGGTCCGATTATGAAATATTAGACTGAGCTTTTTGCAAAGAACGTTATAGCTATATTTCCTTTTCTGTTGGGTAGAAATGCACCAAATTTTGTATTTGAGGTTATTAAGTATTACATATATATATAATTAAACAAAAACATAATTTGAAGAACAAATTAAAAAAGCAAAATTTATTTCCTACATTGTTTAAGCACGAGAAGGGACAGATATTAAGTAATTTTAAGTGGGGTCCGAATACTTTTGAAAAATTACATCAAGGTCCAGAGAAAATAACACATAAGTAATATAAGTACTTATTACTTTAAAATTTTTATTTTTACATACACATACATATAATAGAAAATAGAAAGATGAGGTATTCGTTCTGAAAAAATATACGTTCTGATACGCCAGTCAGTTCACTCCCTCCCACTGTCGCACCTGCACTCCAATGCAGTATTTTGCATTTCACATCATAGCAACTATGCATCACTGTTAAAAAATCAAATTAATTGCACTATTACTTGTAAAATATAAAAAGCGTTTATATTGATAAGGCTATCGCTCAAACATATCTATTATATGTAAATATTAATAAATTATTTATTCAAATTGAAAAATTTTGACAGTCCAGTCTTCGACTTTCTGCGGTCCAGTTGTGAACCACAGTCTGCCTGTTACCAACTGTGGTTCTACAGGAAGTGCTGCTGTTGTTATGCACTATGCAGTGTTTTTGCTTTTTACTGTTAACTTTATATTAAATTCAAAGAAATGCATTAGGCTGTATATCCCAGGCATGAAACATGCACTTTTGAAGTAAGAAAAAAATTAAATTTTACAGTGTGCATTAAATGTTGGGTATAAAAATAAAAGCTTAAAAATTCAGAAAAGATAAGCAAGAGAATTGAGATTGTTATTTTAACAAACAAGAGAAGAAAATGTGCTTATTTGAATGCATGAGACCACGATTCTATTTTTTTTTTTTTTTTATGGGTAATCAAGCAGATAGGTGGCAGTAGTGTATGTTCTTGCTTCTCATTTGCTTATTTTTCTTTGTTTATGTACTAGTTATTATTACTTTCTTCTATCTTCAATAGAAGAAAGTATTGTAATCGAAATTTTTTCCGACTTCCGGTTTTCGACGGATTTACATGTTTTAGGGGTCAGAGATCCCCAAAAACATGTTTATAGAAAATGTCTGTCTGTCCGTGTGTCTGTCGCCATTGTACCATCAAAAAGTGTATGAAGTTATGCATAGAATTGAACCAAATTTTTATTTTAAGTTTTTGGCTATAGCAAGCAGATCCTCCCTGAATTTGGAAAAAATTCGCCGGTAGGGTGCGCTGTAATAGTTATTTTTGTGCTATTTTGAATATTGTACCATCCAAAAGTATATGAAGTTATGCATAGAATTGAACCAAATTTTTATTTTAAGTTTTTGGATATGGCAGGTAGGTCCTCCCTGAATTTGGAAAAAATTAGCCGCTAGGGGGCGCTGTAATAGCGATTTTTGTGCTATTTTGAATATTGTACCATCCAAAAGTGTATGAAGTTACGCATAGAATTGAACCAAATTTTTATTTTAAGTTTTTTGGCTTTGGCAAGCAGATCCTCCCTGAATTTGGAAAAAATTCGCCGCTAGGGGGCGCTGTAATACCGATTTTGCATATTGTACCATTGAAAAGTGTATGAAGTTATGTATAGAATTGAACCAAATTTTTATTTTAAGTTCTTGGCTATGGCAAGCAGGTCCTTCCTTAATTTGGAAAAAATTAGCCGGTACGGGCCGCTTTAATAGCGATTTTTGTGCCATTTTGAATATTGTACCATCGAAAAGTGTAATGAAGTTATGCATAGAATTGAGCCAAATATTTTTGTGTTTCTTTTTGGTCATGGCATGAAGGTCCTCCCTGAATTTGGAAAAATTCTGCTGGAAGGGGGGGCGCTATAATTATGATGTCTGTACCATTTTCTTTATTGTACAATTGGAAAGTGTATAAAATTATGCATACAATTGAACCAAATTTTTTGTGCATGTTTTTGGCTTTGGCCAACAAGTCCTCCTTGAATTTGGAAATATCGCACGGTAAAGGGGCTCTGTGATAGCGATTTTTGTATACTTTTCTTGATTTTTCGTAGTTCTATTGTCCATCGGCGGCTCGTGCAAAGGCGGGAACTCACTTCCTGCTAAGCCGGCTATTCGCAAACATCTGATAAAAACAGAATAAGGAAAAACTATTAATTTTAACAAATATAATGATATAGATTAACTCGTTTTTAGTTCATTTAATTGACTGAAGCAGGAATTTAAGATGAAAATCAAAGTTGGTATAGTAATGAACTAATAATATTGAAGTATTAACATGTGTAACTAGTTTTTGAAATATTAAGATGTATAAGATAGAAGAAAGTTTTGGGATTGGCACATCCAACTAGTACTTTTTAATGTTTTTAATTTCATTTTCATGCTACATGTCTCAAAAATTTCTTTGAAAAAAAAAAAAAAAAAAAAAAAAAATGGAGGTATTTGCATACATTATGGCAAAAAAAATCTAGAAATAGGAAATTACAGTATCAAATTGTAGATGCACGTTATATGTCATTATATGCAGTACTTCCTATTCATAATTGTTGGTGTATAATTGCGTTATTTAGTAGAAACTTTTGTATGGAAATAGGATATTAGTTATTAATTGATTTGGTGAATTGTAATAGGTTTTGATTTAGCTGGTAATTTATTGTTTGAGTGAATTTAATGTTATAAGCTTTTGCAGACGATGGAATTACAGCTTGTAGATCAAGTTTTAGTTGATTATTTTTTTGACCCAAAGAAAATAGACTTTTTAAAGCTCATTTGCAAAAGAAAAAATGTGCTACACTGAGTGTTAAATGTCTTTTAATGATACTACAATTACAAATGTAATCATTCCAATATCGTTGTTTTATCATAAGGTATTCCTCAGTTTTAAACTGACATTTTTTAAAAAGCTAAAAAAAAAAAAAATAAGATGCTTTTTATGATCAGAAAAATATTGTATATTTTTATTATTCATATTTTACATTCTTTTTTCTTCTAGTCATTATAACAAGCCTTTAGATTTGACTTTACCTGTTCGTTTTGCAAATCTCTCCAACAATGCACAGTTGGAACTACAGCCAGTCAAAGTAGCCCGTAAAGCATGTCTTGTAACTGTTGGCTTACAATTAGAATCAGGTGAACGTATTATGAAAGATTTTGTGCCTTCAACTTCTGTGTGGGATGTTGTAGAGCAATGCTTAAATACTAGGTAATTATTTTTAATCCATATAAAGTAAGGTATAATCCAATGTTATAGTATTAAAAAATAAATAAATAAAATAGAAAACCACTAATCCATTTTTTTTTTAAGCATATGAAAATAATAAATATTTAATAAATTTTGCATCAACTTATTATTAGAAAAAATAAAATATTGCATGATAATAAAACTCAAATTACTCATTAACATGCTTAAAAGGTTAAGGTGCTTAAAATTTGTTAAGTCAAAGATTACTTTTTTAAAATATAGTACAAAGTGGTTAATTTTAGTTACTGGCAAACAGAAAAGTCATTGAAAATTATGTCACTCTGGCACAGTCATAGTAGAATATTATATTAGTTTTTCTGCAAAAAGGCACACTTCATATTAAACATGGTATCTTAATTAATGCTGCATTCTGGATAAAAAGAAAAAAAAACATTAATTCTGCAAAAAAATTTACATTTATGTTTTATAAATGAAAATGTGTTTTTTATTAATAATGAGTAATGGCATTGTTTTTGTATTGGAAAACATTGTGTGTACTCAATTATAAACATGACATATTAAATAATTAAAAAACTGAATTTTATTTTAAACTATACATTTAGCCAAAATAAAAAATTAACCTGAATCTTGTTCTGGCGATCAATATATATAGTACAAAGTTTCAGCGAACAAACATCTAAACTCATTTTCAAATTTATAATATTATTAGAATTAACAGTGATATTTAGGCATGCCCGTAAGCAGAACGGTCAAAACTGGAGATGGGTGTCCCAGATTTTCTTTTCTTTTTTGCAGATTCTTTTTCCTTATTACCTTTATTTCACTTTATATTATGTTTAGCTCTTTATTATTTAATAGAGAAACTTAAGATTATTATTAATAAAAATGAATAAAATGCTTAAAGCTGTTACAGGTAAGTAAAAGTTTGATTAATTAATGCTACAATTATAAAAATATTTTACATGCAAATTATTTTCTGCCTCTTAAGCAGCGGTAGAATTGATAAAAAAAAGTCACTGGCCTCAAGGACCAGTAAGCATGAGAATTTACTGGTCTGCAGTTGTCATCACTGACCCGTTACATAAAATTCTATTAAATCCCTTTAACACTTCGAGTGACCCCCACCTCCTAGAATATAAAACAAAACAGTTATCCAAACAGTTATCCAAAATTTTCAGCATAATAAAATGTAAAATTATTATTTACTAAAAATTAAATAAACAGTACATAAAGAAAAACTATAAAATTATTAATTAGATATTTTATTTCTGATTATTTATTTCATCTGACTTAGATTTAATGCATTTTTTATTTATTATTGTGCGATTTGTGTTTGGTTGTGGTTTTCTCAGGGATGGGAAAACCACATTATAGGTTTACCACATATTAGGTTTACATGTGAGAGAGCGGAAAAAAGTTACTGGTCCTGCGGACCACTAAATTTTTCAAATTAGTGGTCTGATTGAATTTTTGGTGGTCTCGGACCAGCGGGCCACTAAGGATTTCGAACGCTGCACTTAAGTATCTGTTGCAGATACCTTGAGAATTTTCTGCTACCAGGGAGGCATGTTTTTATGTATTGCCTTCATGTGTTCAACTTAAAAACCTAGAAAAATGAAATGATCTAATTTTTGAACTCAAGATTAATTTTAACATGTTAAGCATTTAAATAATCAAAATGAAATACAATTTTCTATAGCAAAGTATTTATTTTTATTAGAAGAATAAATCATTTCCTCTCTACTAATTGCTATTTTAGTCTGTATTATTTTAATGAATAAAGGTATAATTCTCATCTTGATATTGAAATAATTATAACTTTCTGCTTTGAAGATATAGATTTAATTCTCTCTTGAATAATTTCATTTTACTTAAGAAAAAATAAAAAGTTATTGAATATTGATGTATCTACTTTGATCAACTATGTTGTTAGAACCATTATTAGGAAGAATCTTTCCTTGTTTTTGTTTAGTTCACTTTACACTGCACAACAGGTTACGGGATGAAAAAGCAGACAAGCTTTCATTTATGTTCAAATTTTTCAACAAAAGAAAAAAAAAATTGTTGTATAAAACATTTTCTTGATCATTGATACTAAATGCTGTTCTAAAATGTAGTTCGTTTTTTGATGTATAAAAAACAAATTGTTTAACATAATATTACATTTCACACAAAGACGATTTCTCTAAAATATCTTCATTAATGTTATGAATGAAAATCCAAGTTCAGCTTGTAGTGAGTCATCCTGTATTTGAATGAATAAGTGACAACTGTGGTTTCTTATTAAAAAAATTGTTTGTCTTGACTTTGATTATATACTCCTAAATGTCCGTTCTAATATTTTTTGAGATATCCGGTTTATTATAAGACTTATTAACAGTTGCTAATCGTTATTCCTTATTTTTGAATTTATTTTCCTTAAAATTTAATAAATATAGATGGTTTCTTTTGGGCTCAATTAGTTATCAGCATTAATTTTTGTTTTTTGCCATTTCAGACCTAATAAAAATAATTTTAGTGAAAAGGGTGAACCTGTATGTGTATATATGCGACAGACAGTGAGTATTATTTATTTTATTTTTATTAGTTTTACTATTTTTATTTTATGAGTGATAGTGTGTAACATTCTGTTAGTAAAATTTCTTGTTACTTTTCTTTTCTATTAACTGTATATGCATTATCTCTGGGTTTAAATATTTAAGAAATTCTGAAATACAGAGGCAATTTGCACATTTTTTAGTCGATTTTCATGTTTTTTACAGAACTATTACTACATTTTTTTACTCAACCTTCTCATTCATCCGAACCTCATATAAGGGTCCTAATTTAAATTATAAAACACAATGTTTTGGAAAAAGCTTTTATTTAAAATTTTATTTTGAGTGATGTATTTTAAACATCTAGTCGTCATTTATGGCATAAATCAATTTTTTTATTGCAGTCTAATAAGTATTTTGTCTATTATTAACAAAATTGATTTAAAATCTTTGCTATATTTTATAGGATCACTATCAAGAAGATATATACTAAAAAATATTCATATCAGAACTGTGAAAGGAATCACCTTGAAATTAATGGTTTAATAATTAAATCTATGAAAAAGTAAAAAAAAAAAAATTCAAGTAATTAAAAAATATATGTTACAAATCGTTAGCTGTAAACAACAAATTTTAAGTACAGAGTTTTAGAATCAGGCTGATAAAAATAAAATTAATAAAAAATTTTAAAGGTCGCAAAATTAAAAAAAATAGAAAAGGCTAATTATTGATATATTTTTAAAAAAATTGAGACTGTAATAAATAAAAATAAATGCCTTATTCATTCAATTAATATTTTTATAAAAAGCAAGCATAATTAATAGGTTAAAAATTACAAGCTTAAAATTCTTTACCTTAATTAATTAAGAAGTTTGGACCGATAGCATCATCTATCGCTTTATACGTAATAGTTTATACAACACAGATTAAAAACTGATACACTATGGACACTTTAATTCTGCTAATTAAAAGAATGATTTATGGAAAAAAAAATCAAAGTGAGAGGCTTACCTACCTTTCTACAATGTAATTTCTATCCTAATAATGCCTTTTTTAGTATTGGAGGAGGTCTTTTTGTTAAGTTTCTCTTGAACAGCTTTCCAAAGTTCATGAAGGGTTGCAGGTTAACATTTGAATAATGCTCTTTTTAAAAGTGCAAAAGCATCAGAACCTGAAATTTACGTATGATAGTTCAGGAGATTTAGCAGTGAATGGTTTGGTCTTGTTACACATTTCTTCTTCAGCTTATTTCAGGATATTAATCAGTGGCGAGGCGTGAGGTTTGCTGATGGTCATCGCTAGTTCACAGCCTTCCAGCGATGTACCCATTACCATTGAAGTCATTCACATTTTCTGTTTATTGAAAAGTGTTTTTTGTAATTAATTAAAAAAACATAAGCTTGACAATTATTTTATTTTCTTTAAATGAACATAAATATTACTATCTGTTTTTATATATATAAAAAAATATACATAAAAAATAAAAATACCATGATGGAGGGTTGTGGTCGGGAATGCTAAAAAAAGTTAAAAAAAAACCTTATGTTTATATGTGTGTGAGCATGTATATGTGTATGTATGTGTGTTTATATATTATATGGATATATTTAGAAAAGAAAAAAAAACATAGGGGTATCATGCATTTAATATCATATTTTTCATTATTTTTCACATATTGGTACATAATACAAGGTCATATTTTACTTTCTCAACATAATCCTCATTGTTTTTTAAATGTTATTTATATACAGGGTTCGTACGGTCCTTGAAAGTCCTTAAAGGTGCTTACATTTTTCAAAGGAAATTTTTGGTGCTTAAAAGTACTTATTTTCATGCAAAATCTGAAAAAAGTCCTTAAAAGTGCTTATTTTTACTCTCATATTAATTCTTAATCAAAGGTGAAACTCTTCTGCATTTCTTTTAATTTCTGATTTTAAAAAAATCGTAATCCTGCCTTGCCTCCCCTTCTTCTGAAATTTCACTTCCCCCTTCGTAATATCAAAATTAAAAACTTCATTTTTTTAACCTTTTTCTACTCTCAGGGATGTAAGACCTGCGCCAATTGCGCCAGACGAAGCCAAAATTGCTTTACTTCGTCAAGCTGCTACAAAACAGCTATTTTTTTCCATTTTGTGCCAAACCTGCACCAAAACGTACTTAGTGCCAAGATGAAATTTAGCACGATTTCGTCGATCCGAGAAACAAAAAAAAAATCCATTTTTAACATTTTTCTAGGCCGCTAATTGCATCAAAAAAAGCAAAAAACCGCGGTCAAAAGATCTCGAAAAACACGCGATGTTTAGTTTGTCAAATGATCACGAAAAAACGTGAATTTTGTCAAAGGATCGCTAATTTCGTCAAAAACGAACAAAACGCGGTCAAAAGATCGTAAAAACGATAATTGTGTTAAAAGATGCGAAAAAACCCCGCAAATTTCATCAAAAGGTCGCAAAACCCATAAATTTCGTCGAAAGATCGCGAAAAACACGCAAATTTCGTCAAAAGATCGCGAAAAACACACAAATTTTGTCGAAAGATCGCGGAAAACACACGATTTCGTCAAAAGATCGCGAACATTTCGTCAAAAGATCGCGAAAACCACGAAAATTTCGTCAAAAGGTCGCTAAAAACGCGCAAATTTTGTCGAAAGATTGCGAATTTCGTCAATAGATCGCGAAAATCGCGCGAATTTTGCCAAAGAATCGCTAATTTCGCAAAAAAACGAACAAAACGCGATCAAAAAATCGTAAAAACGGTAATTTTATTAAAAGATGACGAAAAAACCCCACAAATTTCATCAAAAGGTCGCAAAAAACACGCGAATTTCGTCAAAATATAGCGAATAATACGTGACTTTCGTCAAAGGATCGCGAAAAAAAAAAAAAAAACGTACCTTTTGTCAAAGGATAGTTGACTTCGTCAAAAAACGAACAAAACAAGGTCAAAAGATTGTGAAATAACTCGAATTTCGTTAAAAGATCGCGAAAAATACGCAAATTTCGTCAAAAGATTGCCAAAAATACGCAAATTTCGTCAAAAGGTTGCCAAAAATGCGCAAATTTCGTCAAAAGATCGCGAATATTGTCATAGTGAAAAAAAGCCCGTTAATTTTATCAAAGGGTTACCAATTATTTCTAAAAACGAACAAAACGGGGTCAAAAGATTGTGAAAAAACGCAAATTTCGTTAAAATACCTCGAAAAACCCCACAAATTTCATCAAAAGGTCACAAAAACCACAATTTTTTTCAAAAGATTAAAAAAAAAAAACGCTAATTTCGTCAAAAAATAGTGAACAGCACACTGATTTCAACAAAAAATACGCAATTTTTGTCAAAAGATCGCGAAAAATACGCGAATTTTGTTAAAAGATCGCGAGAAATACGCGAATTTCGCCAAAAGATCGCGAGAAATACGCAAATTTCATAAAAAGATCGCGAAAATACGCAAATTTCTTTTTTATTAGCATTAGAATTTCAATTTGCTCCAAAAATAGTTTTTAGTGCTACAAAATTTTTGCTGTTACAAAACTGCTACAAAATGGCTTTAGTGCACTTTCATCCCTGTACTCTATTTCTTACTTTATACTGAATAAAATAATTTGTCCTAAATTTCAGTAACAATTCATTCCATCACATTTCATTAAAATTTCATCTGAATTTCACCCTCAAAATTTTCTTCCTCCGTTTTTCTTTGCTCCCCCACAGTACTCAAAGTTTAAAAACTCTTCGAAACTGTTTAATTAAAAATTTTTTTGCTTTGTCATTTTATTGCCACAGTAAATAATCAATCAAGATTTCTCTTCCCACCCGGAATTGGAATTTTCCTTTTGCACTCCCCCCCCCCCCCCCTTCCCCTCACACACTTAAAAAACACATGGAATTTAAAGTCTTTAAAACTCCTCTTAGTTTTTTTTTTCTTGTAAATTTTTAGTAAGGTAAATAAATAAGCCATCTAATAAACTCCCTCCCTCCCTAAAAAATTTTAAAAAATGTGCTTGTCCCTTTGCCCCCTCAACTTATAAAGTTTAAAATCTTAAAAATCTAATAATTAAAAATCTTACAATACTCATCAGCGTACATGTAAATAAAAACTATATTAAAAATGCATTACAAATTATTCCCAACGTTTCATGCTCTTTCTAACGAGCCATCTTCAGGGGGGAGAGTCCTTAACCTCCTCGGAGCGAAGTTTCCAACTGCACTTTCACGGCATCACAACTAAAAACATTACGGTAACTGATCATTAAAACAACCAAAATCAGTACTGCGTTGGATATGGCGCCATCTGTTGTTAGGCGAACACACTACAATAAGAAACTAGGAAAACTCGAAATAAGCACTACGAATGTATTTCTTTTAAAATATTCAACCAAACATTAGAAATTTGAAATGAAATATTGTCATTGCATACCTCGTTTTTTCTTAGACTTATTTCTATGGATTCACGTATAAGGGCTTTAAGTGGGTTGGAATATTTAGAGATAATTTTTACATTGTCAAAATAAACTGCTTTGACACTGCCTTTAAATGCTAATCTAGATAAAGCTGTAGATAGTCTATTTAATTTTAAATAACTTTTATGTTCTTTAATCCTTTCAAACAGGCATCGTTTTGTCATTCCAATATATGAAGTTAATAGACCAGTATTGAGTTGAATAGGGATTTCATAAACTCCAGGATGGAATAAAATTGGTAGAGGATCTTGCTTTCTGGTAATAGCTGCAAACAGATTATTTGAGGGGGAGGCAACAAGAAGAATTCTGAATCTATTGAAAATTCTCTTTAATCTTTCAAACATTGCTGGAATATAAGAAATTTTTCTGTAAGTAGGACGAGTTAACTGGGCGCTTTGGGGATAACTATTGAACTTCTCAATTAATTTATGGATAACCTGTGGGTTATATCCGTGATCTATTCCAATCTTGACAATATGGTTCAGTTCATTCGAACAAACAATATGTGCCCTCTTAATAAAAGAATTAAACGCAGACATTTTATAACCCCATGGGGTTGAAGCAGTAACAGGAATACTGCAATCTATTTTCATTGATTTTCTGAAAACTTTTCTTTTAAGCTTATTACCAGATTTTATAACTAAGACATCTGGGGAGGGTGTTATTGACTTCATTTTCTATGGTGAATTTAATATTGTCGTCGAGATGATTCAACTCCTCAAAAAATTCCACTAAAGCTGATTTCCCCTCTTCCCAAACTACAAAAACATCATCCACATACCTTAACCATAATTTGGGTTTATGTTTGAAAGTGTTGAAAATCAAATCTTCCAAGGGTCTAAGCTTAAATTCGGCAAATTTTTCTTATCTTAAAAATCATTGCTTTTTTTAAAACCTTTTCTGTTCCATTAGTTAATTTATTGTAACAATAAATAATCGATCATACAGTTTTACTCCTCCCTCCCTCCACCAAAATTGATGTTTCCCCGCCCTCCCCACTCCTTACCAAGCATACAAAATTTAAAGTCTTTTAAACTGTTTAATTTTCATTTTTTGCACTATTTGTAAATCTTTAGTAAGTTGATTATAAGTCTGTTAAACTATCGCCCCCCCCCCCTCAATAATAAGAAAAAATTATGTTTCTCCTCTTTGTTTATCTTTACAATAAGAAAGTCTTGGATTCGGGAAAATTTTCGACCGATTTACACGTTTTAGGGGTCAGATATCCTGAAAAACATGTTTTTACAAAATGAGTCTGTGACTCTGTTTGTCTGTATGTAACACAAATTTTGTGGGTTTTTATCTCAAGAACTAATGCACAAAATGTAATAAAAATTTATATTCAGTTAATCCTTGATATAAATTAGTGTTGATTAGTTTTTTTTTAGTATCTTAACTACCCCCCCAAAATTTTTCATTAAAATATTTGGGAATGGCTAATAGTCTATAAATATGTGGGTCAATAGTCTTTATAACTCTCCCAAGTTTCAACTTCCCACATTCCATAGTTTTCGAGAAAAACAACAGTGCCAGATGGACAGACAGACACACAAGTGTTCTTATAATGGTTCCATTTTTCTTTTTCTTTAAAATACTGGTAAGTATGAAACCCTAGAAGAGTATAATACATTTTGTGCTTTGCACACTGGTTGAAAATTTCTCTGCACTAATCAAGTAAACATTTTTTGAAAATTTATCACACTTATGAGATCTTTTGAGCAAACCCACAGCCCCCCCCCCCCACACACACACACACTCACACTCTGAAGATTCTTTTTTTTTAACGTATTTTAACTACTCCCCTAAATTTTTCATAAAAATATTTGTGAATGGGTAATAGTCTATAAAGATTATTTACATTATTATATACATTACTAAGTAATGGAAACTTGTATTTCAGTGACTTTTGAGCACAAAATTTACATAAGACATTACATTAAAAGAAAATTAATTTTGCATGAAATAATTATTGATAGAGGTACTATGGATGATAATCATTGCTGACTACCCATCCATGTTCAAGGGGAGCTGCAACTACTCAAGTATACTGGTAGATTTCTGTAAAATATAATGTGTTTTTCCCATCCATTTATTTTTATATGTAAAACTGGACTCCCACAAGAATTTATTATCATTATACTTACTTTTCTTCTCCAGTCAGCAGATGGCTTATTTTCATCCACCAACTGCTCAGTTGAGTTATTTTCTGGCGGCACGTTTTGCTGCATTCAACAATTTTGAGTGATGATCACATTTGTGATTTTCTTAATTTATTTTGTCATTAAAAATTATTTTTTTCATTTAATTTTAACTTTAAATCATGTTTTTGTTATTTTTAGTATTTATTTAAGTTTTCTATTAATTTTGTATAATTTAACTTTAAAAAGTAAATGTTAATTATCACCAGGATTATGCAAATTGCGTAATCATTTTCGATTGGCTGTTGCGTATTCGCTAACAATTTAAAAGACCAGCAATGTTGTTTTTCGATGCATTCTTTCTCTTTCAGTCTTTCAAGAAGAAGTATACATCAGTATACTTATAAATTATTAAAAATGGTTAAGTGCAGTATTTGCCATCCCTTGAAGTTCTCTTTTTGTGTATCGAAGCAATGAAGTATATCGTTGGGATAAAAATTGCTATCTTGCATGCAAGATATCGTATATAGTCGCCATTCCTTTTTTTTTTTTTTTTTTTTGTAAGTTTAATTCATCTACTTATTTATGTGTTTAAGACAAACTCATGTTTTACCCTTGCACTTGTAAATATTCGTCATTGCAATAAATAAATATTTACCATAAATATATATTTACCTATCAACTAAGATATACTGCTTAAAGAGGAAAGTGTTACATTTTACATGAATCAGTGATGTCTACTTAGTTTTAACCTTTTCTTTCGAAATGCTAATTTATCATAAGCTGTTAACAGTGTTATGTGTTTCACTGTTTTTCTTATATGTATAATTTATATTTTCTGTAAAGGTACAATAAAATAAACATTTTCAAGCCTCTTTATTTTATTTTAGCAGATATAATTTCAGATTTCTCTTTGGCCAAGTAAATGACATATGATATAGCTTTAACCAAACATTTTAGTACTCTGTTACTTTTTGCAAGGACCGTGGTGCTTTTACTGCAGAGGCACTCCCCGCCACCAAATCACACATCAACAATTTCAATTTCAGAGAGTGCTGGTAGATCATGATTGCAAAAGACCCATGGAACATGCTTAGTAAGAGCATGCTAGTATTTTTAATGAATGACAGGGCACTTACAACCAATTAGACTAGATTTCAGGATAATATTTAGGTATGTTACTGATGTTCACTACAGTTGTTGAAAATGTTCATTTTACTGCTTGCTGTTTATTTATATAGTTCTACAAAAGATATCAAATTTATAAATCCTATAGACGGTCCTATTTAAGAATGCACTTTCATGTTTTCTTTTTAAAAATTCTGCAAACTTTTAAGTATTTTGAATGCCTAAAGCATCATTGTTGAAAAAATTGAAGGGTTTAAAGAATCCTTTTTAAGTCCTATAAGAATATTCAAGAATAATTGTTTATGCAGAGTGTGTCATAAATGTATTTAAAATTCCAATGTTTAGCTATTCATATTGTTTTAAAATAAAATTACTTAATTATTATCATAACACGATACACCACACGAACCACACACGCACCACAACGGCTTCACGAACCACAAAAAACATCCAGAATAGCAGTTTTTCTTTAAAATGCTGGTGTCAAATTTAAGGATTTGCATACCCTATACTGCACATATATGTGCCACTCATCGTCATCACAAAGGGGTTAATCACTCCAAATTGTATATTTACATAAATATAAATGTTATATTTTTAATTATAACAAAATAATATATTAATTGTATTATTATGTTTTATACTTATTATATTGAAGTATTCTCAATTATAATGATAAATTATTTCTATAAATTCTAAAAAATACTACTGTTGTTATGTAAAAGTTTTTCTAGTTTCGATTACTCATTCTCTTTAATTCAACATATTCCTTTATTTTGTTTTTAGTTAGTTGGAAAATCTTTGAAAGAAACAACTTTGCATGGCCTGGGATTAACCAAGGGATCTGCTGTTATCAGGTACATTATTCCTTAATAAAATGACAATTTCTTATCTACATTCTTTTTGATTCAGCATATGTGGTGATGTTCAGATTTTTTAACTGGATATTGCTGGATAGAAACAATTGCTCATATATACAGTCCACTCATTCTAATCCGCGACCCCATAATCCACAGATGGCTATAATCCACACTATATTTCAGATGTAAACAAACATGCAGACAAACATTTAAAATCTTTTTTTAAGATAATGTACACTTTAACAGTAATAAAAGTTGGCTGAACTGATGAATTTATTAAGAAATTTTTAATGCATTTCTGAATTCATTAGAAGGCAATGTTCTATGTGTCTTGTCAATAACTATTAGTCTACTATATTCTGAAGACATTTGCTGGCTATATAAAAGATAAAAATTCCTTTCAAAGAGAGGTTAGTTCTTGAGGATAAATATCCTAGTTTCAAAGAAACACAAACTTTTATTACTGATCAAAATAACCTGACTCTTAAAAGGCTTCAAGATTAAATTGCAGCATATAAATTAAAAGCTATAAAGCAAACCACTATCGCAGCAATGTTTGGCAGATTTAAAATTAAGTAGAAATGTTTTCTATATCACTTTTGTATTATATCACTTAAATGTATTTCTAATATTGAATACAGTTTTTTTTTTTATACATATAAAGTATTTTCTTTCATGTCTGTGTTATTTATTTACTGTGTGATTGCTATATTTGTTGATAAATTCCAAATATTAGAATGCAAACAAAGAAATGACCTATAATCCACAAAGTTCTATAATCTGAAAAATCCTTGGTCTCAACCTGTACGGATTAAAGGGAGTGTACTGTATATATATTTATGTGTATATGTGGATTTCTTATATACATACTGGTTGTATTCTAAATTAAATTTGTATCATACAGGCCAGTATCCTAAATTAAAATTACAAACACAAAATATGTGATGCCTCATAAAGGAACTGTTTTACTCAAATGCAAATTTTCTACATGTATGTCCAGATCCATACTATGAAATAAAAAAAAGGTAATAAGTAGGGGTGAATTTGTGCAAATTAGACCAAAAATTATCAAAACATGACAGCTGATATTTTCAGAATGACCAGGCTAGTAAGGAATATGACAACCTTGTATAGGTTTACATGCCTCACAATGGGTCATTATACTGTAAATGAGGTTATTTATTATCACTTGTGACAACAAATTCATTCTACTAAATAAGCAAAAATTTTTAATCCCACAGAACTCTTGGAAAGGGACTAACGTCAATTGTAACAGCATTTTTTGAAAGACTTTTTGTAATGAAAAACGTTCTTCAGTTTCTTAGTAACTTAACAAAAACAGAAGAAGAGAGTTCTATGCATTTAGAAATAAAAACTTCCTTGTGAATGTGTGAAATAGTAGCATTTTTAAATTGACCTTAAACAGCCCAAAGCTCAATTTTTAATTTATTTAAAATAGATTATTATTACTTTTTTAAAATTTTTATAATGATCTGGCCTTGGGATATTGGCAAGGAACAATAGATAATTTTTGAAAATTCTATCTTCCTTGAGCTATTAAGGAAGCAAAACCACATCTTAGGATTTGTCAGATCCTTAAATATGGTTTTTTTTAGGATGGTGAATTTGTGAATATAAACATGTGATATGAAAGAATAGTTTAAAAATTTGTCCCTCTGCCTTCTATGGAAAAGCAAAATCTTATCTCAGAACCTGTCAAGGAATTAGAGATGAAATTTTGCAGGATGATGAATATCTGATAATAGACATATGGCTCACTGGAACACAGACACAATATTTTTTCAAAACATGTCCTCATTACAATAGGCAATGAAAACCAGTTTAAAATAAATTTTTTCTTTGCTCCTTTGCAATTCCTTCTTAGCAGTTTTGAATAAAAAATGGTTTTTAATAGAATAATAGAAAAGAAACAGAAAAATAATGTTTTTAAATAGTATTGTACAAACTTTACTGTAATGTACAATGAATTCTCAATAAGTCAAAGTTTACAATTAGTCCTGATCCCTTTATTACAATACAATATTAAACTTTCTCGTTCTGTTGAAGGCTACACCTTTTAAGTCTATTTTTTCTGACAGAGAAATAACAGTAATTAGGCTATTTTCTTAATTTTTCAGCCACAGCTAAAAAATACTGGCACTTTCTGTTATATAAAACTTTTCTGCAGTCCTTTATTGGCTTTGAAGGGTGCTAATTTTACTTCCCACCTCGGGTCAGTGTGGAGCCAGCCTCTGCGAGTTTGGGATTTCTGAGACAATCTTTCCCCCTCCTCCATTCATTATGCATTCCCTTTTCTCAACAGGGATTTTCTCGAACAGAGCAGGTGGCTAAGTGTATTCTAATTGGTCAAATTTCACATGCTTTTATAGAAGGATTTTTTTATTATTTTTTATCTTTCAATTCTATTGAGCTTTCATTGGGGTTCTTTGCTTTAATGTTGAATCTTGTCATTTTAGTGTTTATTGCTTTCACACCGTGATATATTTTCTGTTGAGTCTTTTAAAATGTTGAAGCGGAAATTACAAATTCCTACATTAGAACAAAAAGTAAATTTGATAAAAGATATTGAAAACAATCCTAATTAAAAAAAAATATATATATAGCCCTGAATTATGGTACCCCTCTCAACACGCTATCTACCATACTGAAAGATAAAGAAAGCATTTTCAAAAGATATAAATCAAATGTCAACCCAAAGTGTAAAGGGATGAAGACATGTGCCTTCCCAGTTATCGAAACAGCCCTCGTAAAATAGTTTACATATTACAGGACATAGAAGAGTGTAATTCCTTTAAGTAGTACAATGTTATGTGAGAAAGCTTTGGATTTCGCAAAATTATTGAATGTGGATGGAAGGCTTCACTGCAAGCACCGGATGGCTTGAAAAATTTAAAGCCAGATGCAACATTGTGTTTTGGACATTACACAGTGAAGCAAAACATGTGTCTGATACATTGTGTGATGAATGGAAGATAAAGGACAGTTTTACTACTCAAACTTTTTGTTGGTTATAGTGCGGATGGCGTTTTCAATATGGATGAAATGGGACTTTTTTACAAATGTTTTTCTAACAAAACGATGATGTTTAAGGTGGAATCATGTTCCGGTGCAAAATTAAGTAAATAATGTTTAACTGTGCTTGTCAGAGCAAATACTTCGTGTACAGAAAAATTATCTTTACTAATCATCAGTAATACAAAAATCCCCGCTGTTTCAAATATAAAAAGTCACTCCCCGTACAGTACAGATCAAATCACAAGGCTTGGAAGATGGTGATATTGTTTGAGGAGTACGTCAGAAATTTGGCTGTAGTGTTTCATGCAAAAAAGTGTAAAGTGTTGATCTTTGTTGATCAGCTCACAGTCAATTTTTGAACTTGAAATCTATCAAGTTAGAATTTCTGCCTTCTAACACAACTTCTAAACTACAGCCAGCAGACCAGGGGATAATTAAATGTTTAAAACATTCCTACGGAAAACGTCTAGTGCGGAAGGCAATCAAGGATGATGAAAATGGAATAAATCAAAAGTGTGATATGTTAGAAGCAATTAGACTGATTTTGAGTGTCTGGAACAATGATGTGAACCAAATCACTATCAAAAATTGCTTCACTAGATGTGGTTTTTTTGCAAGCAATGCAGATTCATGTGTTGTTAATGAAAATCTACAAGATCAAGTTATTTCTGAAGATGATGATACTGATTTTTTTAATATTGACGAAAATGTTGCAATTTGCAGAGAACTTACTGATTCAGATATAGTTGAAGCAATAAAAAAGTTGGAGAACGATCCTGAATCTGAAGATGATGAGGAAGTAAATTATGTTTCACCTCCAAATTATCAAACAGCACATGCAGCACTGATGACACTACAGCAATATTCAAAGTAGAGACAGTGTGGACAATTCTGTTTACAAAAAGTGAACGACTTTCTAACCAGTGAAAGCAGGGTTGCCAGATTTATCTCAGGAAAAAAAATGGGAGATTTTGATTGACACTAGTTAGTTTTGGTTTTATCGCACTATCATCCTTTTTCATACAATACTAAACTATGTTGAATGTGCATAATGAACCAGTAATGTTTTCGGTAACGAATTTGCTTAAAAAGAGGATATTAATTAATCGATTTAATCATTATTTCCCAACTGTATTTGTATTTCATTATTCTATTACTATTGTTTAACTAATTTTGTAGTCATATATCACATTATGAATGAAAAATTAATTGAATTGTAAGAACAAAAATAAATCAAAACATCCTACAATTCAATGAGGGTTTCAATGATGAAAATGTTAGTAAGGATACCCTACAAAAATGTCTGTATTTAACCCCTTAATCTTCTCGTCCGATACATTCACGTATCGGGCGCGACGATTAAGGGGTTAAGCATAAAGAGAGATAATAAGTCAAACAAAATATTGAAACGTAAGATATAGATATACTAAATAAAAAAAAATTATAATGTAGATTATAATAAGGTCAAGTTCAGATGATCTAATGCTACAGCAAATGCACAGTTAATATTACACAACTCTCCCAAGATTTTTGTATTTTTGGTTGGAAACAAACCATTTTTACATTTGATGCACATATATTATTTTCAGCAAAAGGTGAAATTTTGAAACAAATTGAAAAGTAATTTTTTTTAAACTATCAAAAGTAAGATGTGGTAGAAAAACGGAAGAAATCATCGTACGGAGCACATTTAAAGGTACACCGTACAATAGGCCTAAAAAACACTAAAAAACATACAACTTACACAGAAAACGTACAATCTGGCAACCCTAAATGAAAGACAGAAAAGTTCCTTCAAACAGTCATCATTAACAAGTTTTTTTCAGAAAATTTGAGTTTGTAAGTACCTTATACTATGTACTATTAAATTATATTTTTCTTTAGTGCTCATTTTGCCAGACTCCATTATTACAGTATAATTGCAGTTCCTATCTATATAATTGAATTATTTTTTATATATTTTCTGTATGTATTTAAGGATGAGTCGAACTTACGATAACTTAAATATTTTTGCCGGTCCCTTCGAATTCGACTTATCGAGAATTCACTTTATAAAATGTTTTGTTAATTCATACACAAGGTGAAAGTAGAACAGAAATTATTGGGAGGAAAATTGACAAAAAAAAAGTTGTGTTCTGTGATTTCTTTCATTTATTGATTCTATTACCTTTAAGTATTTTAGTTTAATTATGAAACATAATTGCTGTGTTATGTATAGTACCTAAATCTGATTAATTAAAAAAAATTGATTTTTTTTTTCTAAATTTTTAAAAAACCTACTGTTAAAAATCCTTTATAAGTCTAATTATTTTAATTGCTTGTCTACAAGATATAAATTATAGCTCTTACATTTATTTCCTTGTGTTAAATGGAAATCAAGGTACCTGAGTCTTAAGTGTTAGCATGTGAATACGTATACACATTATGAAAATTGGGATTTAGAACTTATAATTTTGTTGGAGTATCTGATCATACCATGGGAGAAAAATGCAAATTTCATCAACTTTATGATCATGATTCCATCCGTATAACAATATACAGAGCTATCAAGCATGACAACATAGTTACCCAGTGGGATGCAAAGTCAAGTTCATTAGACAGGTCATAGCTTGTTTCTGAGTCGCATAAACAGGAGGTTAAAATTTGTATTTTTTGCAATAACATTAACTTTTTAAATATAATTGAAGAAATCTCAAATGCTTTCAGATTTTTAATATTGTTGATGGCGTGTGAAACCTCAATTATCTCTAAAAGTCTCCAAACTATTTTGCAGATTTAAATTTTGGTGATGAATGCATGGCTAGGGCTGCCACAGGCGGCTATTTTTATGTTCTGTTCACACCACTATTTTTTTTTTAAATGCATTTTTTAGGATATTTACTTTGCAAATGTTTTTCAAAGCGTATATAAAAGTTTTTTGTTTTGAAAAAGAGGTGCAAAATAGAATTAAAAAATAGTCGCCTGTGGCAGCCCTGTGAATGCATATCAGTTTAATTGTAAATGTTACCCTGCCAAGCTTGGGTGATAAATCATGCAGATGTTACTTTAAATATATTTCAGTTAGAATTTCATTGAACTGGCATATTACCTAAAAAGCCCACTCTCTTTTTGTTGCAAAATTTAGCAAGTATAGACATATGACCATGTGTATGTGTGTAAGTATATGTCTACATACACAAGGGAGAAAGCAACTAAAAGCTGTCTTCATTGGAGATCAGATCATCTGTTAAAGAGAGCTGATATAAATTGCTCTCTTAACTATAGTTCAATTTTTAATTAACTTCTGGAGTGTACTATCTACTTATATTATACTTTTATAGTAACATAAATAGGGTGTAAAATAATCATGATTTTTAAAGTAGTGAATAGATACTAAGAGTTTCAGGTTTGCAAAACAATTAAACCTGTAATTGTTAACATAATCTAGTGATGGGTGATTTCGATTTTTTTAATCGATTTAATCGATACTATGGCCAACTCGATTTAATCGATGCTATGAATTTTTTAATCGATGTCTCTAAGACAAAATAAGGTAATATCATTTTCTTTTTCCTTCAAAAATTGAAGATAAAGTAGTTGGATGTGCCAATCCCAAAACTTTCATCTGCCTCATAAATGCTAAAACTTCAAAATTCGCTATCACAATGTCAAATTTAAATGATAACCTATTCGCATCATGAGGATTCAAAAAGGATAGGTTCGTTGAAGTATGTGCATTTTAAAAGAAAATATAAGCATTGCATTTTCCTAACAAATCATTGAATTTCGGCCCACACCCTCTTAGGCTAATGTCAGACGAACGTCTTTTTGCACGCTTTTTTTGCTCTTACGCCATCCCTACACCTTCGCTAGCATGTGTAGGGACGACGTAAGAGTGAAAAAAAAGCGTGCAAAAAGACGTTCATCTGATATTAGCCTAGATGTCCACAACGGAAAATCCCAATTCAAAGAGTATAAAAACAACAGCTGTTGGGCAGTATACACCCAAGCCTAATAAGGATCTATTTATCTGAAAGTGTAACAGAATATGAAGTTTGATTAAATTCCGTGCATTAGTTTTGAGATATGGCTATCATGAATATCATGCAAAAAAAACAGTATAGCAGCGCAGCCTGTTACATGATTAACACGAAAAACTCAGGAACAATTTATGTCAATGACACATAATATTAAGTTTGATGAAATTCCGGTCATTACTTCTTGAGATATTATCGCTAATATCATGTAAATTCTGAAAAATAGTATTAAATTCAGGGGTTGGTACAGGTGAACACGGGTACCCTCTACCCCTGGAACATTGAAATGTCCCTCATGAAGATTTGAAATTTTATGCTTAATGGACAAAAGTTCAATCCCCCCCCCCCCCCCCCCCCCCCCCCCGAAACTCTAGAATGTCCCTCTCCAGAACCATAGAAATCGCTCCCAGAGAAAAATGTCTGAATTCAACACTGCTAAAAAAAGCAGCATGGCAGCACAACCTGTTATATCATTTACCCGAAAACCTAATCATGAACAACTTATGCCAGAATATTAAGTTTGATGAAATTCCGTTCATTAGTTCTTGAGATCCCTAAAATCGTTTAAATCCAGAAAAACGTGTTGAATTCCAGGGGTAGCCCGGAGGGACATGTCCCCTCCCCCATGCGACATTCAAATGTCCCCCTAGAAGGTTTGAGATTTTATGCTTAATGTCAGGGCCGAAACTAGCTTTTTTTGCACCCGGGGCAAGCATGGATTTTTGCGCCCCCCCCTCTTCCGCAAAGTATATTTACAAAGAGAATTTTACTAATTTTCTAATAGCCGACTTATTTTAAAATTTAAAATATGTAATAATGAAATATGTAATACTGAACTACGTTATCTACAATGGCGGATCCAAGGTGGAGGTCACGGGAGTCATGAGTCCCCTCTGAACACCAACAAAAATATTCTAAAGATCATTTTTAAAATGAAATATACAGTTAGACTCCAAGATTATCCGAGCCCTGCTTAACCGAGTTTCCGCTTTCATCGAGTTATTTTCTTCTGATGGACTAATGGCTTCTATTATTATGAAACAGCCATTATAAATGAAATGTTAGGTGAAGATGAAAGAGCAGCCGTACTCTGATTTTCTGGTCCGAACGGGAAGAAAAAAAAATGGCCATAATTTTTTTCGAAAAAAAAAATTATCCATTCCAAAGGTATAATCCTTCATCTGGCGCCCGGGGTACATGCCCCCTCTGCCCCCCCCTTAGTTTCGGCCCTGCTTAAGGTACAAAAGTCCAATCCCCTTCCCCTCTGAACCTGCCTCTCTGGATCCGCAGAAATCCCTCCCGGAGAAAATTGTCTGAATTCAACACTGCTGATAAAATCTGCATAACAACGCCCCTAGTTGGGCGATTTACACCGAAATCCAATATGCAACAATTTATGCCAACATCTAACTGAATGTGAAGTTTGATGAAAATCCGTGCATTAGTTCTTGAGATAGAGCTATTGCGAAAATCGGGAAAAATGCAGCATAGCAGCGCCACATGCCGGTAGATTTACATCAAAAAGTAATCAGCACCAATTTATATGAAAGTCTAATTGAATCTAAAGTTTCAACAGATTCCATGCATTAGTTCTTGAAATAGACCACCCACAATTTTTTAGTCAGAGACAAGCAAATAAACAGACTGGCAGACAGACAGTGTATAAAAATAGTCAAGATCTTCTAAAACTATAAATCCTTCGAAAACCGGAAGTCGAAATTTTTCACGAATCCAACGCTTTCTTTTTCTAAAGACAAAAGAAAGCAAGAAAAAATGAACGCATCGATTCTGCCCCTAAATTAAGATCAGAAATGGCGAACCGATTCAGTTCAGATTCGATGCCGATTTATAGATGCGGCTGAAATCGTTATTTTTTTATCAATTCAAATCGCATCGCGCATGATCCACGATTCGGGTTGAATAGATTCCTCCAATTTTACTGTTTTAGTGGCAGAATTGCTGTAAAATTTTGTATAAAAGCCTTTTTTCTTTCTTTCTAGGTTCAGTGTTGAATGACAGGTTGATTTCTTGACTGCTGCGGTCGGGATGGGGGGGGGGGGGATTTTAGAGTTCCGTAAGGGGGGATGCACATTTGTCCATTAAAAAGCATAAAATTCAAAACTTTCGGGAGGGACATTTCAATGTTCCCCCGGGTCACACCATGAATTCAATACTAGGTTAAATTGTTATACTTTTGTTTAGAAGCCTTGTTATTCGGGTTACTAGTTTATTATGTTGTATTTTTCAAGTTTGTCCCTTCTAATCCTTTCCGTCCCCCCCCCCCCCCCCTTCCTCGCCAATCTTAATTTACAGGGCCGTTCAAAATATGCATGCTATTTTAAAAATGCCCAATTCTCGTTCTATTTTATTATAAATCCACATTTTGAAACTTTGACCACAGATACATTTGAGGTCGCCCCTCCCACCGTTTGAGACTTACCTGTCCCACGGGGGGCATATTTATTGTTTCTTCCAAACCATCTCGTGTAACATATTGTTGGGAAGCTTTTAATAACCTCTTTTATTTTCAGTCTCCCCCCCCCCCCCCCCCCCCCCCCCGCCTCCTAGTTACCCGCTCTTGGCACATTTTAGCTCACAGGCTATCAAAGCCTGAGATCTAATGTGCCCATCGGTTTTGTATGTATGTATGTATGTATGTATGTACGTACATACATACGTAACGCGATAACTCTTGATAGAAATATCCGATTTGCTTCAATTTTATTCTATGTTCATTCTGCTAAGGCGCTTCCCTGATTAGTTTTGGGGGTTCATTGGTTAAGTATAAAGGGGGAACGAGAACTAATCCCCCCTTAACTTAGAAAAATGGGTTTTTCATGCAGAATTACCAGATTTTCTTCAAATTTCGGTATACCGGTTAATTTTGATAACAAGTTTCTCTGATTATATTTGAAGGTTCATTGTTATAGTCGAAAGGGGTGGAGGGGGGGATAATACCCTTCCTAATTTAGATAGATGGGTTTTGCTATCCGATTTACTTCAAATTTGGTATACCAGTTTATTCTGATAAGGCGCTTCACTAATTAGATTTGGAAGTTCATTCGTTAAATATAAAGGGAGGGAACGGGGGGGCTAATACCCCCTTAATTTAGATAAATCGGTTTTTCTATCCGATTTGCTTCAAATTTGGTATACCGATTTATTTCGATAAGGCGCTTCCCTGATGACATTTGGAGGGCCATTGGTTAAGTATAAAGAGGAGAAACGGGGAGGGGCAAATCTCCTCCGCCCCTTAGTTTATTTTTCAAGGGGCATTATTCTTTGAAATAAGAGCATAATATACAGTTAGTGTGAATAGCCTGTGAGCTCAATGCCATCAGTTTAACTGGGCACTTTTCTTTTTAGCTCACAGGCTATCAAAGCCTGAGAGCTAATGTACCCTCAGTTTCTGTATGTATGTATGTACGTACATGCGTAACGCAATAACTCTCGATAGAAATATCCGATTTGCTTCAAATTTTTTTTTTTAGGTTCATTCTCATAAGGCGCTTCACTGATTAGTTTAGGGGGTTCATTGGTTAAGCATAAAGGAAGGGGGTACGAGGGCTATTTCCCCCCCACACACACTTAGATAAATGGGTTTTTCATGCAGAATTATCAGATTTGCTTCAATTTTGGTATACCGGTTAATTCTGATAACACGCTTCCCTGATTAAATTTGGAGGTTCATTGTTTAAGTATAAAGGGAGGAACAGGGGTTAACCCCTCTTAATTTAGATATATGGGTCTTTCTATCTGATTTGCTTCAAATTTGGTAATTAGTTTATTCTGATAAAGCGCTTCCCTGATGAGATTTAGAGGCTTATTGTTTAAGTATAGAGATGTGACGGGTGGGGGGGCGGCTGATTCCCCCTTAATTTATTTTTCGAATGGCATTCTTTGAAGTAAGAGTATAAAATACAATTATACAATTAGTATGAATAGACTGTGAGCTCAATGCCATCAGTTTAACTCGATACTTTTCTTTTTTATTTATTGTTTCAGTGAGTGCACTCTGCATGTTAGCGAATGAGTCAATAACTGTTTATAATTTTTAGGTTACTGCTGGGAAAAAAAAAAAAAACAACAACATATAATCAAGGAATATGCTTTTATTTATCTTTCTCTCTCTATTCTAAAAAAAAGTAACTACCGCTGTCATCGCCGCCGCCGGTTTTGAATTTTTTGTGACCGGAGGTCTTTCTTCGTTAATATTAAGAAAAATAATGCATACAAAAATATGAAAATAGGTGGTTTTATACAGAAATGTTTGATAAACACGCTGATGCAGACAGTTTTCAAATCGAAGAATTATTTTAAGAGATATTTAATGCTAAAGTTAGATAAAATCGTTCCACTAAAAAAGTTTTATAGCAGCAAAAACTATACATGACAGTGTAATCATTTTTAGATCATTTTATGCGTTAGAATTTGCTGGAGTGCAGATTGCATTAATTTTTTTATTTTGACTCATTTTTTGAGGTTTTATTTCTATTTTAAATTCAAATTTTCAGCATTTCTAGAGATATTTTTTACATTATTTTAGAAAATGGTATTAATTTATACTGATGCCAAATGTATAAACAAACAATAATGTTTGCTTCAAATTAAAAATTTATTTACACGTGACTATTATAAACAGAAAAAAATCATTTGGAATTAGAATTAAATAATTATGTACAAAAAGCAGGAACTTATTAAAAATTACGTCATAAAAAGTATACACGTGAATTTTAAAAGAGAAAAGATATTGTAAAATAATAAATTCATTAACATGCGTTAGAAGTCTTAAATAGGAGATATTACGTCATATTTATGTCACATTACAGTTATTACATAAAATGAACACAAAATAATATTGCAAAACAGTTTAAATTTAGAAATTGCGCTAGACATTTATTTGATATTTTGGGAGGATCTTTTCAGCTATTTTTGTTAGGAAAGCGCAAATAATATTTCATTTCTAACAAAAGTATTTTCACGTCATATTTAAAAGAGAAAGAATAGTTTGGTCAAAATTACGTCAGATTAAAAACGATTAATTTAAAATGTCTCATTTAAAAGAACTTTCTTTTCGCTTTGTTAAAAAATACCAGGAGACAAAGATTCTGTTTACTTAATTCCTTTTATATTAGCTTATTTTGAAATGTTGTTACATGTGTCTACGTCATCAAGTTATTTTTATTTCGACGTTTTATTTGTATTTTTATTAATGTTGTACTAATTTATTTGTTCTTTCGTTATTTAAAATAAAAATTATGTCAATTTGTATAATTTGGCGAGTGGTTTAGTGATTTATATAATTTGCCGAAATTGGTCGACGGGATAATCAAGTAGTACTGCAGCGGATTTGGCGTTAAAATTCCCCAATCAAAGAGAAATGAATATAAATCCGTTTATAGGGAGATCGCCACTGTTTTTTAAATTATAATTTAATCTTTCGAAATCTTTTTAAAGCCGATAAAATTAGCGTGCATTTAGAGTCTGCGGTGTCTGGACGGGGGTTGGCGAGCGTAGCTTGTAGGGGGCCGAGCCCCCTAGTTTGTTAAAAAGAGAAAAGTATGTTATTTCATTGTTCATGACTCTAGGATGAGAACATTTTTTTTTCTCAACAGCTGAAAATTTGGTAAACATTAAAAAGAAAGATATTTATAAACTGTAAATGAGATAAGGAGATATATATTTTAAAAAGGGAAAGAAATTTTAGTTAAATATATTATTAAAAGGAGAATTTTGATTATTAATTGGGCGATAATTAGTATGTGATGATTGGTTAATTACATTCATCACAGCTATTTTAAAAGAAGATTTGCAATATTTGCATTTCCCCACGCTTATAGGAGACCCTAAAAAGACTGAAAAACCATTTAACTTTTTAAATAAATTTAGAGCCTTCAAAATTTCGCTCATCTGCGCATTTTTAAGAAGAATGACATTTATAGGAAGTAAGTCCCCATCTGTTTGGTTGAAGGAAATAAGAGTAGAAAGTACATCTTTTCTGGATGAAAAAAAAATCATTTCTCTCTTTTTTTTTTATCTGACCGAGATCTTTTTTAAAGATAAATTTAAATGTAATATAAATTATTATCAAAATTACATCTTAAAAATAATAATTTTAAAAGTTAAAAAACCTTATTATTTGACTCAAAGGTCTGTAGTAGCTTACTTCTGGGCCGTTAACATTGTCTAGGGTCCCCATAAATGGAGGTGAGGGGTGGGAGATAGTCGATATGGCCCTGTTGATTCGCTACGTTTTGAAATTACTATTTTTCAGCTTATCTGTGTGAATCTGTGAACATCGAAACATCGATTCAAGTATTGATTCTAGAATTTGGGAATCGATTCTTATTGCGATTGATTCTGTTTTATATGATGTCGATTTTAATTGATTCTCAAATTTTCTAGAATCGCCCATCACTAACATAATCTATGTTTTTACACTTTAATTAATAAAATTTAGTTATTAGTTAATAATTACAGAAATTATAAAAACTGCAAATTAGTAGTTTCATTAGTTAGTAGAGTACAATAAAGTTATACACATTAATATTTTATAATAATTATGTAAAACTGTGTTAAATACTAGTGATATTTACATTTATTAAAATTATCAGTAACTGCATTTAATATTAAATTGTTAACACACTTAAAATTAATAATTATTAAATTATCTCTAATTGAGTATATAATATATATTTTTATGCTTGAATTACTAAAATCATAGTTTATAATTTAATATTCATTCTAGAAGGAAAAAGGGGCATGATGCTAGTTCCAAAACAGAGTACTATTTCATAAGGAAATATGTTAGTAATGTGTTTAGAAACAATAAGAAAAAAAGTATATATATTTTTAAATATAAGTAAAAAATCATTAATTTTTAATAATTTTATAAATTAAAAATGGAAAAATACAATTAAATAATATGTTAATAATATCCTGTTTTTTCTCAAGAAATAAAGTTTTAACATTTTTGTAAGGTCTTGGGCACACATATTTAGAACTGCAGTAAGGAGAAGTTTTTTTACAAAAAACCTCTGGCTACAACTACAGGTAAATTTCACTATTTTTTAAAAAGGCAGGGTGCATTTTATCAATTTCAAAAGGGGCAAGGTACGGTGCCTTTAAAATATGGTCTAGAAGAAACAACAATTAATTACAAAATTAATAAATACTGGAAATATATAATTTCATTAGTTAGTGGCACAAATAACAAAACTAACAAATATTATTGGCAGCTTGTTTTTCATTTGTATTAAGAAAAATTGCAGTTAATCGCCCAAATCTTAACTTACACGATGTATGTGTATGCTAATAAAAAAAAATTATGAAAATGAGTTACAACCATTCATACACACATACAGAGTAAATATATGAATAGCCAGTTATATCTGAAACCCCCAAAATATTAAACAGCAGCACTATTCTCAGTGGGGATCTCTTGTTGTGCTTAACATTTTTATACCAATTAGTTCTTTTTCTTTTATACGTTCTTTTACAACAGCTGTTGAGCAGATTTTATTCTTCCATTCTTCTTTATCTCTAATATTTGGTATAAATTTATTATTGCAAAAGTAGAATGAGAAAATAAGATTCTGGTTATTTACTCTCTTACTTTGCAGAAATTTATTATTCTCGGTAATCTTATTTTAGATAAAAGGAAATTATGACATCAGACATCGCAAATTATATTAGATTTAAATATAATTTTTAAATGAAATGATTTTTATGCCTTTACAAACTTAAGTTGATTAAAATCACAATTTAATCGCTGATTAAAATCGTTGACACCCTAAACATAAACTCTTAATTTTTAACTAAATTTGCTGATATTTTTAACTGAATGACAAACAGATATTTGATTAAATTTTGAGAAAATTTTGAAAAGGTTTAAATTTTTAAAACATATTTACGTATACTAATTATAGAAAGATGTTTGTCTGTTATGCATGTGTACAAAAGCAGATCCACATGCACTTGTTTATTTACCGTAAAAAATATATTTTTGTAATGCTGATTTTGTTTTTAATTTTTTCTCCATCTGCTTTGCTGGTCGAAGTACTAATAGCCTCTTTCCCCTAAAACACCCACATATTGGTAGTATTTTTCCTGTTCTAACTATGTCTTTGTTTAAAAAATATATTAATATTAGAAAGATCGCCCATCAAAAATGACAGAAAATGAGATATAAAGATATATACAACACATGTGCAAGAATGAGTTTTTCTCGCTTGTTTCACAATGACAGATGAAAATAACACATTTTTAAAAAGGAAATACATTTATGAAAAATTATGTACTGTAATGAATACATAAAAAGTGCAATTTAAGGATAAATTAATATTTGGTGACAAAATAACAGGTGCTCTTCAGTGTCTCCAACATAAATTTTTAACTGCCCCTCCTTTTTACATCTTGAAATACTTGCATATAGTTGTCCATGAGAAAAAAGCAGTTCTTTTAAATACAGTCCAACTGTAGAAAATGTTTGTCTTTGGGACTTATTTATCGTCATTGCAAATGACAGTATAACTAGAAATTTCAATCATTTCTCATTCATTTCAAATAAAATAAATGTTAAAAAAAAAAAAAAAAAAAAGACATGTTTTCGTTAACATTAAAAAAATTTAGAAAATATATATGTGTATATATATTTAAATGCACTAAAAAGTAGAAAATAATTTTTGGGCTAGAAAAGAAATTGTTTTATGTTCTCATGTCCAAGAAAAAAATAAATAAAAGTGTGAGCGGCAATAAAATTTAATTTTTGTATATTATATATATATATATATATATATATATATAAAGTTGGCGAATTATGAGGACTGTGCCCACTTTACCTGTAGTCAACTACCCCTGATCTCCCCTACAAAAATAAACCGGAGTGTGCAGTAGCATACCAGGTGTATGTTGCCAAAACATATAGGGGGCCCTGATACTAGGTACATTTGGGAATATTTTCATTTACAAATATAAATTCATATAAAATTGATTGAAAATATAAATCAGAGTATGCAGGGTGCAATATACGCTGCCGAAGAAAGGCAGCACCCTCCCAACACTAGATAATTTGGCAAAAATGTAAAATTTATAATTTCATTTGGCAATGCATGTTTTGGTCCATTTTCTCAAAGGTCGCCTTCAGCAGCTTACAGCCGTACCTGCTATGGTTTACATCGCTATGGTCTACATTCAATTGAACCTTGAATTATTGTAAGGGTTCATTTCAACTACTAAAGGCACTGGAGCTTCCAAACCTAGATTTATTTGGAATAAGTTTCGCTTAAACATATAAAATCGTACAAATTCAAGATTCATTTTCAAAAACAGATCGGAGCTTGGCCAATAGCTGAAGGCAGTGGGGCCAACAACTCTTGGTTCATGTGGATGCATTTTTGTTCGGGAAAGATTTTTGTTTTAAAATAAAATTTCATGTAAATTAGGTGTCTTTTTACAAAAGCAAACCATAGCACAATGGTGTACTCTGCCAAAGGCAGCAGGGTCCCCCAACACTAGGTTCATTTTAAGATTTTCATTTAAAAATGTGAAATCAAAATAGACCAGAGCAAAATTTCATACAAATTAGGTGTTCATTTTCAAAAGCAAACCATAGCATTCATATCAGACCCAGTGTACACTGCTGAAAGCAGTGGGATCTCAACTATAGATTTGCTTGGAAATATTTCATTTAAAAAAATAAAATCATACAAATTTGAGGGTGCATGTTACTGAAAGCAGTGTGGCCCTCAACATTAGATTCACTTGGAACAATTTTATCTAAAAACATAAAATCATTCAACATTGATTTTAGTTATATTTAAGATTATTATCATGGGAGCCGGGCAGTACCGGCCATCAGATAGTCTGTAATAAAATTGCATTCAAGATGCCTTCTAAAACTTAAAAGCCCTTTATTATAATAATCACTTGTTTCAGTCTTTGATTTTTATTACCATTTTCATTTCAAACTATGTTGCATTTTTTATGCAAGATTAATTTTTATTATTTGCATTCTCATTTACAAGTCTTTTATTTTTAACAAACCACAATAAAGTTCTTAATGCTTAAGTAGCTTTTAATTCATGTGTATTTAATATTCATCTTAATTCCACAGCTGTTAAAATTTATGTAGTTTTTTTTTTTTTCCATGTTTAGTATTATCGTTAATAAATTTTTAAGAAATTAGATTCTCATGTGTTTAATTCTGCATTTAGACTTATGTATCGAAATCCTGAGGATCTGGCTGACCAAGCTCACTTGTCAACTCCCCTCTCTAAGCCTAAGGAAGCAACACCTGTATCCAGGTTGTTATCACCCAATGTTTCTGAAACCAAATGTGATAAACCCATGAATGAAAACATTCAGAATATTAGTTGGTCTTCTAATGAGTCTGATAAACTGGAATCTGTGGAGATACCATCGTTAATTCAAAAAGGACATTCAAAAAATAATATTTCAACCAAGGAAGAGAAAATTAAGGAAAGTTGTGTAAATAAAGATATATCACCAACAGATTTGAATAGTAATAACAAGTCAGGCATGTTAAGTAAATCTAATGAAATGAAAAATAAACCTTTAGAACAAAATATGGGATTAGATTTTGATCACATGGATATTGAAGCATCTTCAGAAGTTGAAGATATTGGTGCCATTCATTATGTAAGTATGCCCTTGCTATTTTTGCTTATGCATTTGTATAAAATTTTTGTAAAGTACAGTGGAATTAAGACGCATTTCAAAGGACTGGACAAAAGTCATGTATTAAGTGGTATCGCGTATTAAACGTTATTTGCATAATGTTGCAGGAACTGAACTTATTTACACATCTAATCTTCCAAATGAACTTTAGAGCTTTAGTTTATTCATTTATGGTTGAAAACTAAACATTTAGATTAAAATTTTACTGTATTCAAATTTAATGTATGGTTTGTTTTTGTAAGATCAACTGAAATAGCTGAAAGAAATGTGGATTCAAATATGACTTTATTGTTGATTAATAAGTTACAGTCAAAATAAAAGAACAACAACAACAAAAAAATCCCCCTAGCCTAATGTTTTATAGTCAGGGTTCGTACATCTCAAGGAAAGAATACCAAATTTTTATTAAAGTAATATTTTCCTTATTTAAAGAAAGCAATGTTGTAGTTAAATATGGTCATCATTACTTTAAGAAATTCATGGTATTCAAAACCCTAAAAGCCCTTGAGTACCTTGAGGTGTACGACCCTGTGTAACACAAATCTATAATATCAGATCTTTGTAGAACATCCCAGTTATTAGAATTATATTTAGTACTTGTGATAATGAGTAACCTTATAATCAGTCCTTAATTTTTTATGTAAAAGGAAACATCTATTCTTGTTAATCTTTCTTTAAAAAAGGATTGTTAGGATGGCAAAAAGTAAACAAAACATAAGGAAATATACAATTGCTGTTTCATTTGTTTAGTCTTCACAAATTTCAGTCTTTTTTATTGCCCGGCCTAATCTTTGTTCAACATCTGACTTTTGTAAAATGCCATCTATTGTGATTGATATGCAACACGATTGCTATAACATTCATTATAAAATATGGTAGTGATATAACATGCATTAAAAAACTTCCCCTAGCAATGAAGGCAACTGCAGATGTCAGAATAGTGGTGGTGCATGTTTTTCATCATCCTTGCCCTTACCTGCTCCATTCTTGGAGATATGGACATACATAGAGATATCTTTTTTGCGTCTTTCATAATGTCTTCTAAACTTCAAAATCATATGTACCCTCGTGATGCCTTTGTGATGTAAATTAGTCTTTGAGGAAGATCTGGTTTTTCTGAATGAGATTTATAATGAGATGCACTAATGAGAGGGATGAGAGTTCAATGAGTCACTTGACAGTTAAATTTATTTTTTGAGAATCTTTGCTATTCATGAAGCCTTCCATTTCACTACTGGCCACTAAGATATGTTCAAAGTTCAGGCTCGAGTATCTCTCTATGCTTAAAAAAAAAAAAAAAAAAACTAACAGTGTCACCACTTCTGACAATGAATTTTTTGTGACCTGAGGTCTTTCTTCGTTAATATTGAGAAAAATAATACATATAAAAATATGAAAATTGGTGGTATTATTGAGAAATGTTTGATAAACATGCTGATGCAGACAGTTTTCAAATCGCAGAATTATTTTAAGAAATATTTTATATTAAAGTTGGTCAAAATCATTCCATTAAAAAAGTTTTATAGGAGCAAAAACTATACATAGGAATTTAATTATTTTTAGATCATTTTATATATTAGAAGTTGACGGTGTGCAGACTGCATTTATTTATTTATTTATTTATTTTTTTTGAGGTTTTATTTCCATTTTAAATTCAGATTTTCAGCATTTCGATAGATATTTTTTACATATTTTAGAAAAGGGTATTATTCTAAATTGTTGCCAATTTTAAAAACGTTGCAAAGAATAATATTTTCTTCAAATTAAAAATTATTTATGCGTGGCTATTATAAACAGAAAAAACTTTCAAATTAGAATTAAATGATTATGCGTTAAAAGCAGGAAAATATTGAAAATTACGTCATAAGAACTATATTTGCACTTGAATTTTAAAAGAGAAAGAAAATTTTAAAATAACAAATTTTTAAATTTAAAAATACTTTTGTGCGAGACATTTACATATTTATATTTTGAGATAATCTTTATTGTTGTGAATTCTAAGACAGTGCAAATAATATTTCCTTTCTAACAATAAAAGTATTTTCATGTGAATATTAATAAGAGAAAGGAAACTTTTGTGAAAATTACGTCAGATTTAAAACAATACATTTAAAATGACTTATTTAAAAGAATTTTCTTATAGCGTTGTTAAAAAATACTGGGAGACAATGACTCTGTTTACTTAATTCATTTTACATTAGCTTATTTTCCAATTTTTAACTAATTTTTTTTAATCAAAGACGAAAACAGCCATTGTATCTCTTAACAGCAGCTGATTTGGTCTTAAAAATCCCCAGTCAAAGGAAAGCCAAAGGAAAGTAAATGGAAACCCGTTTACAAAGAGATTGCCACTGTTTTCTTAAATTACTATTCAATCTTTTTAAAGTCAATCAAATTAGCATGCTTTTAGAATCTGGGGTGTCTGAACGGGGGTTGACGAACGTAGCTCGCAGATGGCAGAATCCCCTAGTACGAGTAAAAAAATATTCTCTATACGCCATAGTATTTCTTTGTTTTTACCTTCATTCTCTTTGACAAACAAACAACTGCAATGTTGTTGATTGTGTCTGAATTTTTTAACGGAATACATAAGATTGATTCTGAAATACTTATTGATTTTAGGATGCTTTTTTTATTTACCATGGCCTTCAAAGTTATATATTTGTATAATGTCCAAGATATCTGATGTATATTATGCCTATCGCCAACAATTTGTCACCATTATTTTTTATATTGGTTTGGTATTTGATAAGATTGCATAAAAATTATAATTTATAACTCTTTTTTCTCACTTCATCCTTTTAAATTTGGAATTTTCTTTCGACGGTTCTTAGAAAGCATTTGCATCTTGTAAATAATTATCATGCCAAATTTCAAAATGTTAGACCCCACAGCAAATTAGGACATGTTTTTCTCTTGCAACCCCCATATGGTAGTGACAGAAACATAAAATATAGCCTATGTTGAAGCAGGGACTGTCACCATCAATTTGCAACCATTACTTTTGAAATTGGTTTGATATGTCCTGAGATTGTGTAGAAATTGCAATTTAGAATGCTTTTCGTGCATTTTCACCCCTTTTAAATTTTCAATTTTTTCGTAACTGTTCTTAAAGATCATTTATACCTACTAAATCTGAACCACATGCCTAATTTCAAGTTGCTAGTCTCTACCAATCACAATTGCACTTTTTGACTATTGAATACACAAAATAAAAAATTACAAAAACAAAAAAATATGTTTTTCTTTTCTAAATTTTTTTCCGCAAAGATCTGAATTTTGCGAAAAGTTTTCCGATACAACTCTGGTCAGCAGTGAGTTGACTATTTTTAAAATATCAGATACATATCGAAAATATCGATATATATCAAAATATTGGATATTTTTGAAAATATCATGATATTTACTAACTTTGCCCTCCTGTCTGTCCAGCATTAATTGTTAGCTGCTGTGATGAAAACTGTTGCATAGATACTGTGAGCGGTCTCTGAAACTGCTTGATCGAAAGGTGAATAAAAGGCTCGATTAACTCATGTGATACTGTTTTTGTACTAAACTCAGGGGTCGTACTTGTCCTGATATTCCTTAAATTCCTGAAAAATGAAGAAACTTCCTGAAATGTTGTGAAATATGGTAACATGTCCTGAAATTTTGCGAGTTTTGTACTATAGCACAAACAGTCATGACTTTTCCGTGAATATATATATATGTATTTGTTTTTTCGCAGAATTGCACAAAATCAGTACTTTGGAATTAATAGGTAATTTAGAGTCAGAAAATAGTGAAACGTTTTGTCATCTGATGATGAAAAACTCACAAATTTTGTCAAGTGGTCGCACAAAAAAAAAATCTGGAATTTTTCAGTCGGACAGGAAGAAAAATTGCAAATTTTGTTAATTGGTCGTTGAAAAAAATTGCGATAGTCTTCAACCAATTTCTAAATAAATCAGGATTGTCGTCAATCATTCGCTGAAATTCGCAAATTTTGCCAAATAATCGCGGGGAAAAAACACAAATTTCGACAAATGATTGTGGAGAAAAAATCGCAAATTTCAACAAACGTTCATGGAATAAAAAAAATCCCGAATTTCAGCAAACGATCGTGGGGGAAAAAAATTCTCGAGTTTTGGCAAACAATCACGGAAAAAAATCTTGAACTTGGGCTAATGATTGCAGAAAAAAAATCCCAAACTTGACAAATGATCGTGGAAAAAAAGTAGTATGCGGGTAAATGTGTCCTGAAATATCACCTAGGACCAGTACTACCCCTGTAAACTTTATGTACAATGTACAAGGCTATTATAATTATAATTCACCTATTAAAAATGCTCTAGCAATAGTACTGGGTCTCCAAATAAAACAAAATTTCACTAGTATCTATAGTAAAACTATAAAATCGAAGAAAACAGAGGTATGTAAGACCACCAACAATAGTTAAGGGTTAAAATTGTTTTCTCAAGATTTTTTTTTTAAATTGTCTCTTTTTTTTCAATCTGATTTTGTTTTAATGATTTTATTTGTTACTTTGAAATACTAATACATAAATATTCATCTCGATTCTATCCCCCCCCCCCCCCTTACCTTCTTGAAAATTCTGATTATCTCCCCTTTGCTCCATCATCACACACAGTCTAAAAACTTTTAAAACCCTTTCATTAACAAAAACAAAACCTGCCTTATTTATTACTAAGAAATAACAATGATTATTTACTCTAACCCCCCCCCCCTCCCCTGAAATTTTTGCTCATTTTCTTCCTAGTACACAAATTTTAAAATATTTAAAATTCTTTTTTTTTTAAGTATCTTGTTCTATTTGTTATTTTTCATGAACGATTATATATATATTTTTTTAATCCTCTCCTGATGTTTACTTCTACTTTGCCCTCCACCTAGCATAACAAATTAAAAATATTTATTTTGTTTATTTATTCCTTATTTATTTGCTGCCTTTCCTTAATGCCCTGGTTATCCCATTTGTTACTTCGAAGCAACATCAAAAAAATATTTTAAATTTCCCAAGGTGGTTTGCTAAATATGAGGTGAAGATGTTGTGGAAGGGGGGAGCAAAGCATTTCAACTTTTTTGTAATTTGGCCTATTATCACTCTTGTCTTCACTTCAGGGCCTGTTCATGCTGAAAGATTTTGCTGTTAATAAAGTTTGTCACAGAAAGCATAGTAATTTTCTGCCACTGGAGGTACCTGTATGTCTGAAGTTATGCTCCTCGAAGCCAGTTTTTGATTTTTTTATTATATTTTTTATGTAAATATTAGCATGTTTTGTATTTTGTAGTGTTTTTCCCACATTAGTAAAAAGAATCCAGTTTCACTTTTTTAGCCTTTTTGTAAATTTTGTCCTCTTTTCAATAAAGTTTATTTGGAATTCAGACAGCAACTTTTGAATTTCTTTCTTTGATTTTACTACTGCCTTAAGTTGGAAGAATGCCAAGTTGGTTCTTATAGCAACATGAACAATGATGCTGAAAATTTTATTTTTATCTGGCTTGAAATAAAATTTCTCGATAATTCAAGCTTTGTTTGTTTTGACCAGAGTGGCCACAGTCCTCATGCATGTATGATGCCAAAGGCAATGGGCTCCCATTCCCAACACAGGCTCATTTGGGAAAAATCGATCAGTGAAGCCAGCAAAGCTCTGCTAGTAAATAATGTTGCACATATATAAATAATAATCTATTCACAATTATCTAGTAATGAAAAAAACTAAACCTCTAGTCCTACAATCCATTAATTATCATGGCCTACAGTGTGCAGCACTGTTTTCTTGACCATGAACTCTGTGTTGCTATACAGCATATGTCCCAGTCAGATGGTCAGCCTAATGCAGGACCCTCAGTGTTTAGTTCTCAAGCAAGCTTGATACTTATTTTATCAACCCCAAAGGGATAAAAAGTTGAGGAAACCCTGCCCAAGTATGGAGTCGAACTGTGAACCCATAGCATGGTAATACAATGTGTTGACCACTAAAATACCAAGCTTATGTCTATAGTAATATATTAGCGAAATCTTTTTATGGAGATTAAACAAATATTAAATTTATTTTTTATTAATCAATATGATGAAAATAAGTTTCAATTAACAAACTAAGTTTAACATTAGTACTAACACAAGGATTTTCAAAATTTTGTTTGAATTAATAGAAAGCTCAAAATAACATGGTTTGAATTATTGAAAGTGTTCTGTATGATGCAAACATGAGCAATATATTTATGTGACATCATATATGATTGAAACATAATGAAATCATTTTGTTTATAATGAAGACTACAATGTGGTTTTATAGCTTTTTATCAGCACCAATATTACTTACGACACACTACCAATACACTAATAGACCATAGTATTGATTCCTTACTGTATATATGGAATCATTGTTTTTATTATGTGTTGAGATAATAACTGCTTTTTTTTAATGCACTGTTATAAGACCAATTTTTCATTTATCTATATTTTGACACTTTGATTGAATTGTTAATGGACATTTTATATGAAATTCAGGTACTACTTAGTTATCCCTTCGACCAATTTTGCCAAACCACTCGAGAAATTATACAAATTGATATAATTTTTATATTAAATAACGAAAGAACAAATAAATTAGTATAACATTAATAAAAATACAAATAAAATGTCGGAATAAAAATCACTTGATGATGCAAACACGTGTAACTTGCTTAACCCCTTGAGGGGCAAGCAAAAAATGTCTCTAAATATTGAATTCTCAGCAGAATAATCGAAAATTTTTATTTTTAAATAAGGAAAAGCAATTTTTCAACGATTTTCCTCCAAAGTTAAAACATAAAATTTAGTTAAATTTTTCTGGTGAGAATCTTGTTTAAATTAGGTGGGATATATTTTATCCCACCGCCATCAAGGGGTTAAAGTCAAGTGAATGTGACATTTACGATCAACCATTATTGGCATTTAATCTTATAGTTTGGCAATAGATTTTTGGTCGACGTGATAACTAATTGGTACCGAAATTTATTTTGTTGCTAAAGTCATGATTAAGTTCATATTAACTAAAAATGTCAAAGTTTTTTAATTTCAATTTATTTAAAATTTTCCAGTATGTTTATGTTTTGAAACTTTATTTTAGGTTTAGCATTTCTTGTTTTGCAATATTTATCACCATGCCAGTCCTGATTGCTTTATAATTTAAATTTTCCTTTTTTTCTCTCATGGGGTACAATTATTTTCTTTGAACTTTAATTTTAGATTGGTGGGAGGCATGCTGTGTTATATTCATTAGATGACATAACCGATATAAAAAAAGGTATGCTCTTTTAATTTATTTTAGCAATTCTTTTTAAAGGAATCCGTTTACAAAAAATATTTCTTTAAAAAAAATACTTTTGTACTTTTCTGTTTACTATTTTTGGTTTAAAAAAAACTGTCATTTTCTCAAATCCAACTGTTCCTATCCCCATTTAATTTATGTTAATTTTTTTAATCAGCTGTAAATAAATAGTGCAGTCACAAATATAATTTTGGAGCCATGAACTCAAATTTCTTTTATAATAGATATTTGCTTGTCATAATTTTAAATATTTCATCATCATCATTAATCCCTTTTTAGTCTAATATTATGGAGATCGATACATACTTGTTTTGATGCCAGAATTTCATAAGTTTGAAAATACTCCCATCACATGCTGCTTTGTAGAAGTAAGGTCTTTATCATTTTTTTTTTCCCTTCAAAATTGGAAAAAGACAGATAAATAGCAATTAAATTATAGTCTTCATTACAAAAACTAAACTGGCTTTTCCACAAAATATATAAAAATAAAATATGTATTCATGGCCTGATTATCACAAGAGAAAACAGGTCCTAGACATTTTGTCTTAAAATGAATGCAAATTTTGGCAACAAAAATATTTTGCATTTGGAAGGAGGGCTTTAATTTCATCATATTTTATTATTTATTTACCTATTTTATATCTGTTAGTCTAGATACATGTATTGGAGATATTTTTACAATTTTTACATTAAAAATTTTAGTTAAATTTTCAATTTAAATATGGATGGATGTTACTTCAAATTTATGAAATTAGTAAAGGTTATATTTCCAACTGAGATGCAAAGAAATCAAGTTCAATGTTAAACTAGTGTACTTAGCAATTTAACATTCGAGATCATACTTTGTTACATCGTTACATGCTTTATATCCATTACCAGTAGACTTGTGTGAGGCTTTCGTACTACAATCTTTAAGATTATTTCGGGGTTTTTTTTTTTTGTTAACTTTTAATTAACTGCATTTTTAAAAAATCAGATACAGTACAGAACCATTTATCCAGAATGTTGGGGTCAGATATAGTCCGGATAACTGGTTTTTCTGGATAACTGGTTGTGCATTAAACCAACATCTATCAGATTTGTAGACTGTATGCGGCTATGACAGTGTTTTGATCTCAAATTAATTATTAGACTATTTAGAAAGAATCAGGTCCAAGCAAGATCAGACATGAAACAAAGTTTAAAAGAAGGCAATTTATAGAAATACCTTGGAAACAAAAACTCATCTGTTTCCTCTGCATAAAAATCAAAATGCCTAATATATAACTAAATATGCTTCCATTTCAAATCTTAGTTGTTGGAATCAAGTTATATTATGCATATTGTACTGTTTAAAGCAATATACATATCAAACAAACTGTATGGCTCCTTTTTCTAAAATAAGTCAATTAGAAATATCATTCTGGATAACTGGTTTTCCGGTTAACTGGTTTCCGGATAAATGGTTCCATACTGTACCATGTTGTAAGAAAATATAAGTGTACTACACCAAAAGCCTGTTCAAAACCATTCATTTGATATACTATTCATCATTGTGCTTTTGGTATGTGCATACAAAAAGAAATGTTGACATCAAAATTTATGTGTATGATTTTCAACCTATCAATTTTTTGTAGCTAGTTCTTAACATTTTTATCTTTTGAATCTGTAGGCCTGCTATTGTAATTCACTTTTTGAATATGTGAATTATCACTTAATTTTAGTTTAAAGTTTTACAGAATTCTTAAAATAATATTCCAATGATGATTTTTTAAAAATATAAATGTTTACTTACTACATTCTATATTTTAATTCCTGTATTATACATGATTGAAAATTCTGTTCCCATTTTAATTTCTTGCTACATCTTTCTACACTTTCTCATTTGAGAATTTTTTTAAATTATTTTTCAAAAATTGTTTAAATAAAAACTGTTATATTATAGAAATTTAGAAAGTTTCTTTTGTAATTTAATTGTAATTTTAATGTTTACAGTAACTTATAGTACATTTTATTCGCTAAAATAAAAGTTAACTGTGAACATTTTAACAACTGTTTTTTTTTTCACCTCCCTCATTTTCCTTTCATAACTTTTCTTTATTTTAGGGTTTTTTAAGTATGGATGCAAAGACCTCTGCATCATGGCATGGAATTAGCCATAAAAAAATCAACCAACTAATCTTTTTTATCTTGTAGCATTTTCAGGATTTTTAAGGAGAGGTCACTATCACACTTATTTATGTGAACAGTTTAGATTATATTTAAGGATTTTAAGTGCTCCATTTTATTGCTTATCTACTACAACTCCTAAAATTTGTCTTCCTGCTACAAATCTCAAATGTTTTTGCTCCAAATTGAGCTTTACCACTTTTTATCCTTAATTATAATAAACTAGAAAAACCCACGGCTTTACTTGTGTAATTGTTGAAATATGCCAAGTAGTATTTGTGTACCTATTTCTATCAGAGGAAATTATACTGCTACGGATTATTAAAAAATTACTAATTAAGCCACAGTTTGCATAACCTTCATTCTTATACATTAGGCAAACATGAGACTTAAATTAATAAGAATAATTGAAATTAATACTTAAATGGTAATATAGAATGTATTTTGATGGTTTTGCACTCATTTCACTTTTCATTTCAAGTTTCGAATTTTTTAGAAAATTGTCCTTAGCAAGTATTTTAATCTTAAAAGTAACCACCATTCCAAATTCCAAGCTTCTGAAACAATTATATTACAGAAATCGCATTTTAGAATGTTTTTTGGTCCTGCACACTTTAAAATTTCTAAATTTTTGAAAGCTGTTCTATGGGTTATTTATGTCTCTAAAGTAACAGCCATGTCAAATTTCAAATTTTTATCCCTAACAATTTCAGATAGTTTAGAAATTTTTAGAATGTTTCACACTCATTTCATCCTTTTAACTTTTGATTTTCTTTTAAAAAACATTCTTAGTGAGCACTTAAATCTTAAAAATAACCTCCATGCAAATTTCAAGTTTCTAGCCCAGCAGCATCGCAAAAATATCAATTTTAGAATGTATTTTTGTTTCTGCATCATTTTAAATTTTGAATAAAAAAAAAAAAAAAAAAAACTTTGTGATCATTTACGTAAGAAACGCCAGGCTGATCAGCTAGTATTTCCTAAATCTACAACAATATCCAGATGTCAGAAACAAGATTCATAGTCAGTTGCTATAGATATTTATATTTGTTTCTTAATGCATTGCTTTTTAATAAAGCAGTTTGCTAGTTATATACTACCAACAAATCATAATTCTAATGTCATCTATTTTTCTATACACATACAAAATGTACAATGATGAATGATGTATTATACAAAAGGTTTTTGAACAGGCTTTTGACACAGTGCATTCACATTTCATTAAAATACATTGTTTGATCAAAAATTGCTGTTAATTAAGAATTTTAAGTAAGGAAACAACATATCAGCAAATAATCTCAAAGACTGATTGGTAAATAAATGTCACATGTATGCTAATAATTAAACATTGACTTTGTTTTTAACAGTTTGAAGTTTAATATTTTTTCAGAGTGATAGAAATAATAAGAACTTAAATAGGATATTAGTACTTTTTGTTTTTATTTCTTATAATTTCATAGTTGTTATTATGATATTAAGTGTGCAATAACAGAAAAATTCTATTTTTTGCACACTTGCACTATTATTGTTATAGCTGACTTGTCTGATGAATTTTTTGAATTAACTGTTGATGATGTGAAATATCTAATGGAACAGTTTAAAAAGACTAGGTAAGTTGCATTATTTCTAGCATAAATTATCCAATTGTTTATATATATATATATATATATATATATATATATATATATATATATATATATATATATCCATATTTATTGGTATGCAAAATACAATATACATTTTAGTTTTTAATAATAATACATTTACATTTTTATAATCTTAAACAATCCAATTTCCAACTGTGAACTTTATGTGTCACAATTTAAGAAAATATTTCATTTTTATGGTATAAAGTTAATAATGCATACTGAAAAAGAAAATAACTTAATATTTTTTTAGGTATATTAGTAAAATGAATTTCTTGATATATTTTTTAAGTGAAAGAAAAAATATTACAGATACTACACTGATTAAGGATAATTATATGTATAAATTTTAACCTTTGTGGGCAAAATGTATCTTAAAGTAGCAGTGTTTCATCACTAGTGATGTAATAAAATTTTATTTATTATATATTTTACTTTAAAAGGTTAGGGGTTGGTATAGGCTTCAATTTTATATGTTAATTTTTTCTTTAATTTTAATTAGGGATGCACCGAATAGAGATTTTGGCCGAATACCGAATATTCGGCCTACAAGCGAACCGAATACCGAATATTCGGCTAGCCGAATAGTAACTGTTAGGCCGAATACCGAATATTCGGCTTGTCAAATACTTTTATATTTAAAGTTTAAAGGCATTAAAATGTTGAATTTAAAAACAATTTTACATAATATTTAAAACAGAAACTTTCATTTTGATGAACAAGAGCTTTTTACTTTCTCCTATCTTTACAAGAAGAAAGTATTGGATTCGTGAAAATTTTCGACGGGTTTATACGTTTTAGAATGCCCAGAACACGATTTGATGGTTTTTAGAAAATGTCTGTCACTCTGTGAGTCTGTATGTGACAAAAATTTTGTGGGCGCTCTATCTCAAGACCTAATGCACGGAATTTCACAAAACTTTATATTTAATTAGACCTTAATATAAACTGGACCTGATTAGTTTTTGGTGAAAATCGCCCAACAAGTGGCGCTGCTATGCGGCATTTTTCACGATTTCTGCAATAGCTATACCTCAAGAACTACTGCACAGATTTTCAGAAAGTTTCATATTCCGTTAGTCCAGAATATAGTTTGGTGCTGATTACTTTTTTGTGAAAATCGCCCAACAGGTGGCGCTGTTATGCTGCATTATTCATGATTATCGCAATAGCTCTAACTCAAGAAAAAATGCACAAATTTTCATCAAACTTCAGATTCAGTTAGTCCCTGATATAAATTAGTGCTGTTTAATTTTTGGTGTAAATCGCCCAACAGGTAGCGCTGCTGTACTAGAGATGAGACGGGCTCAGCCCGAGTCCGAAAGCCTGAGCCCGGGCCCGACTCAGGCTCTATTTTTATTCTAACCTTCGGGATCGGGCAGGCTCGGGCTCGTTCTTTCTGAAACTGGAAAACTATATTTATTTATGTATAGAAAAGATTGAAAGAACTTTTTTCCTCGTTTAAAATTACTTTTCAAGTCTTTTCAATGTTATTTAGATCAAAATGAAGGGGTAACAAAAATCGTGTTTATTTATTTTAGTATTTGATTGCTGTTTCAAAAGAAAATTTGTGATGTTTTCAGATTTATGTGTACGGCATTTTCGACGACGATCAATTAATATGGCGGCAATCAAAACAAACACAAGCAATGAATTTGTTTTTATTAGGATTTTCGTTTGTGACAGAAGATATTTTTTAATTCGATCGTTTATTTATTTTTTATTTAGTTATCTAACACAAAGAGAATGTTTTCTTCGATTTTTAGTAGACCAGAATTAGCTTGAGGTTTGCAAATTATTTAATCTTATATTTGCGCATGAGTCATAATCATTCTTCATATGAAAATAACTTTACTGGGTATTATATCTATTTGTCATGAACTCTGCTCATGCTAAGGACTCTGTAATAGATTTACGAGATCACTTTGCTTCGTAAGTAAATATAATTACTTTATTATTCTGATAGGAAGCAATCAGTCAGTGTTTCTTCTTTTAATATAAAGGCATCTGACCTTTAAGATAACGGTGTCAATTTTGTAATTTACGTTGATTTTCCGGTTCACGTCAATCACGGAAGACTGTTATGAGAAAGGAATCGATTATAGTTAAAGATGTATCGGTAAAGAGTGGTATTGGGCTCGGGCTCTGATGACAAAAAATCTTTCGGGCTCGGATTTAAAATCGTCGGGCTCGGGCTCCAAAAAACGAGCCCGAACTCATCTCTATGCTGTACTGTATTTTTCACGATTTCTGCAAGAGCTGCATCTCAAGAACTATTGCACGGATTTTCTTCAAACTTCAGATTTAGTTAGTACTTGACATGAATTTATGTATAAATTAGTGCTGTTTAATTTTTTGTGTAAATCACTCAACAGGTGGCGCTACTATGCTGTATTTTTTGCGATTTCCGCAATAGCTTTATCTCAAGAACTAATGCTTGGATTTTCAACAAACTTCAGATTCAGGTATACCTTGATAACATTTAGTGCTGTTTATTTTTGGTGTAAATCGCTCAACGGGTGGCGCTGCTATGCTACATTTTTCAGAATTTCCGCTATAGCTCTATCTCAAGAACTAATGCATGAATTTTCATCCAACTTCAAATTCAGATATACTTTGATAATTGGTGTTAAATCGTTGTTATTTCTTGTACTATTTAAATGATTTAATTGACGTGATTTATATAGAAGAAAGTTTTGTGATGGCCACAACATACTAGTTTCAAGTAAACTTTATGATGAAAAAAATATCTGCTTTGAGTTATTTAAGAAGAGGATAGTTATAAAACTTTTTTGATTAATAAAATTTTTAATTTCATGGCTTCTTCTGTGAATTAAAACAAATGAATAAAATTTTCTTAAATTCGAAAACAAACATTTTAAAATCAAAGAGAAATTATGAAAAAATTGGAAGAAAAATGGTACTGGATTATATATTGTTTGTCAGGAAGAGATTAAAGTAAAAGTAAATAATACAATCTATTCAAATTTTATATGGTGGCAACCCAGCAAGAATAATTGTCCTGCTATACTCCCTTTGATTAAGTAAGGAAGTTTTTAAATGCATCCTAGACCGGTGTCTGGAGTGGGCCATCATTTTCAGAGATTGTAAACATTCTTAAAATCTTGCAACAAACTTCCAATGGTTATAACTTATATTCCATATATATAATGGTTATAACTAAATATTCCAATGGTACATCAAGACTCAAGACAAACAAAACAAGAAACTTCTCAATTCATTTATTCCATCAAAATTATAATACATTCAATCAAAAACACTACGCAAGCCGAAACTGAATTGTCATCCACAACTTTATCAATAATGGAGACATTTTAGCGACATTTGTTTTAATATTAATTTTTCGTGTATTAATTGTGATATCATTGAAAATGGTTGAATTTTGGCCAATGATACAGTATAAATACTGTCAATAGCATTCTAAATAAAGGAATGTCTAGCTCATAGTTGTTTAAGTATGAATGATGGCAATTTCCAGCACTTCTCATCATATCATATTTCGCAGAAATCAAAACGAGTCTGTTGAAAATATAGTTATATCTTCCTTATTGTTAAAGTAACAAACCAAAATATAAGCTTGACCACAAGTGAGATGAGATACACTTTATTTATGACTGAATAAGTGAATTGCGATTATGGTTTCCTGGACAAAAATTGTCTGTCTTAATGTCTATTATCAACACTGAAAAATTTACTATTTTGTAAGAAACACCCTTTCTTGTGAAAAAGTGAGAAACAGATTATGGACAATGTTCAGGAACTTGCATTTGTACATAATTAATTCCTATGAAAATCCTCGTGATTGTTTAATTTTCTTAAATAATACTTAACAAACAGCAAATAAATAATGTAAAACATTCTCTTTTATTTAAATATATGATTCTGTTTCTAATTATTATGAATATCTTTATAAGTTGACTGTTAAACGTAGAAGTTGTATAAGATTTTAAAAAATATCTCTTAAAAGTCTTTTTAAGTGCTATTCGGTTCGGCCAAATATTACAATATTTGGCCAAACTGAATATTCAGCAGGCCGAATGGTTTGCTATTCGGCATACTGAATAGTTTGATATTCGGCCAAACCGAATATTCGGTATCTATTCGATATTCGGCCATGTTACCGAATATTCAGTGCATCCCTAATTTTAATACTATGCTTGCTCTACACTAAAAATTTATACTTGCTGCAAACCAAAATTGTTTCATTTAAATATTTATTTTTAATAAATGAACACATGTGGTAATCAACCTCTGTAAAATATTTAAATTTGGTTGAAATAAAACTAACACTATTAAAAAATATCTTGAAAGGTAAATTTCAGTAAAACACTGCTATGTAATTAATTATCAGGAATTGCTATCATACGCCGTTTGGAGAAGGGGGGAGGGATATTTGATTGTAACAGGGAGGAAAATTATGGGATCTCCCGCACGCCCCTTTTTTATGTTATTGGATCTAAAACAATAATCATGTAAAGTTTAATCTTATTAACATATCTCCTTTCTTCTTCTTCATCATAATCTGTAATTTGAATTCTCTTTATTAACATCATTTTACTTTGTGTAACAGTAATATAAAACTGAAAAAAGAAAAAATCAGAAGTATTGTAAAGGCAGAAAAAGCAAGAATGGAAGCAAATCTATAGCTTGGCATAGTTCAGTTTTCTTTACTTTTCTCCCGTTTTTTCTTTTTCTCATTTGCTATAGATTTCAGCCAAAGGTGGAGGTTGTTTTCTTCTAAGCAAGGCATAAAAAGCTTGCAAGGGATGTGTTTTTATCAAATAGGGAAAATGCCATTATGATTCCTTAGCATTCATCTATTTAAAATGTGTTTAACTGTTATCTGTATATTTAATTGTATTTATCTTTGTATTTGTACTCCTGGATTTGAATAAGAAAAATATATTGAACTAGAACTAAAATTTTATTTGAGCTATTGAAGCATTTTTACAAGAAGTCTTCCTTTATCAGACTTTTAAATATTTGTGATATTTTGCTTCATTAAAGTGTTAGCAAATTGAATAATGTCGGTTCTGAATAAAGCTAGAAAAGCAGATTTGCTATCATTATGTGAAGACCTGGGTCTAGTCATGTCTCAGAATCCAAGAATTGATGACTTGATCAATTTAGTAACTGAATCAATAGGTTATGAAGAAGGTTTTGTTAACCCATTCAGGGGCAGAAAAATTTTCTTCGTAAAATGATGAAATAATTGACTGACACCAGAATTTTCAAATGAATTTAGAAAATAAAAAGCTGTTCTTTTGCACTTTCATTATAAAAGCAAAATTTTATTAAAATATTCTTTGTGCCGTTTGTCAATTTTGAAATTAAAATTAGGTGGTCATGGTCATGCCATGTGACCACCGCCTTTGTAAGGGTTAAAGCTCAACTTAAAGTCATTGCTACTGAGAGAGAAGAGAGATATAACAGCAATTGAAAGAGGAAAAGAAATTGGCAAGAGAAGAAAAAGTTGAAGCAGAATGAAAAGAAAGAAGTCTAGAAGCAGAAATAGAAAGAGAAGAAAGAAGCTTAGAAGCAGAAAGAAAAAAAGAAGAAAGAAGACTAAAAGCAGAAAAAGAAGAAAGCAGAAAGAGAAAAAAGAAGACTAAAAGCAGAAAGAAAAGAAAGAAGACTAGAAGCAGAAAGAGAAGAAAGACAACTAATAACAGAAAGAGAAGAAAGAAGACTAAAAGCAGAAAGAGAAGAAAGAAGATTAGCAGCAGAGAAAAGATTAGAAAAAAAGAAGCTAAGGATGGAATATGAATTAAGAAAATTGGAGTTCTTAAGTACAGTAGAACTTCGATTAACCGAGCTTCGATTAATCAAGATTTCTGTTAACTGAGGCGATAACAAAGTCTGATTTTTTTTGTGTGTGTGAATGAGCCTTGAAAAAGAGTAACACTTTTTAGTTCACTGTCTGTGCCACAGGTTCTTCTGCCCCCAAAAGCTCTCAACTTCTAAGAAATATTGCACCCTGGGAAGTCAACAGCGAACAATGCTTTATTTCCAGTGGCCGTGTGGTCTTATTGAAGACCAGGTGCAATGTGTTATCAGGCAAATACACCTCCCAACTGTGAAACATAACTTTATATATGTTTATGTGTATCATTTAAAAAAACGTTCTATTGTTTTTTTTTTTTAAATTATTCTAAGAGACGTTAAATTCGCGAGCACGGTAGGATTTTATTCACAGTTTCTATTAACCGAGATTTCCGATATCCGAGGTACTAGCAGTCCCAATTAGCTCAGATAATCGAGGTTACACTGTAATTTGAAAAGTGGAACAGACGGTTCCGTGGTGGCTAGTTCAGGTAAACAGCCAGATTTGTTTAAATCTATGACACATTTTGACAAAAAAGGTGATATTAGCATCTATTTGGCTCTGTTTGAAAGGCAAATGGCTAGGATGAATATTGTAAAAGAAAATGGGCTGATGCATTTATTAAATTTACTCTCGTTGGAAATCATAAATACTATAACTAGATACATTAGCCAATAATTATGATCACATAAAAGATTTACTTCTTAAACATTTCAAAATGTCAGCAGAAGAATTTAGACAAAAATTAATGTTGCATAAGAAAGAATTTTCAGCTGCTTGATGCAATCTAGCATTTGGATTAAGAAATTATTTGGAATAATGGATTAATGGTCTTGATATATCTGATTTTGAATCGTTAAATTAATTAATAGTGGTTTATCAAATCATGCAAAAGTTCCATGTAGAAATGAAAGAATACTTTATTGATGATCTTCCAAAAGTTAAAAATGTTGATATATTAGTAAACAAGCTTGACGATTTTAAAACTGCACAGCACATTATCAGAACAATAAATAAGAAGACATACAATTTTGAAAATCAAAAATCTAAAATAAGTAAACATGAGAATTCACAATCTTTCTTTCATCCTCAATACCAAAATAAAAGAAGTAATGATCAAACTAACGATTTTGGCCAACATTCACCTCAAAACTATCGAAATTATTATCACCAACATCACAATTCTAATTCTCATGTACAGAAAGAAGTTAATATTAGTACAACAGGCAGTGATCTTTCATTAATCAGTTATGAATGTTATGTCAATATTGGGTCGCCGAATTTGTATTCAGATGATATGTCGTTAACTGGTATCAGTAGAGAAACTGTTAACCCAATTGGACATTTGTGTATGAAATGTATGTCTATGGGTTTCCTATATCAACAAGATTTTACGTATGATGTTGTATTGGGATATGATCTAATCAGCAATTTAAATTTGGCAATAAACGAAGATGGAATTAAAACCATTGCCAAAAACATAATAGTTTTTAAGTAGATTGCCTTAAAGTTGTGAAGAATTCCGTTAAACATTTATATTATTCTGCCAGTCTGTACAATAAAATGTAGATATCAAAAGCAAATAATCTACGAAACAAAACAGAAATGTTGAAATTATAAATAAAAGAAGTACAAAAAATAATTTCATGATCAATTTAGCACATGTTGTGAAAGATGAAATAACAAGAAGCAGAAAACATTATAATCCAATGAGCACGAGGAAAGAAATAAAAGATTAAAATTGAAAATGAAGAATATTACGTGAAAGTTTTAAGAAACGTGATTGCAGCCATACAAATGAAATGAAATCATTTTATACGAAAGAGAAGTTTGTTGATAAATATCACAGATATCATAAACAGTACGGGCAACTTGAAGATAGAGAAAAATATGAACAACATATTCAGTTGTGTCATAAAAGTTGATACTTTTGGTGTGGTAAGAAGCGTGAACCATATTTTATAGATAAATTTTATTGCAAAGAATATAAAATCACATCTGATGGATGAAATGATTGATATAGTCAGAGTGACACCAAACATTGTTAATATCTCCTGTAACTTTCAATGCTTATGGGCATTGAGAAGACAAGTATGAAAATTATTATTCTTATAGAAAAAGCAGAAATCCCTAACACGTGTGAAGAATTTTGGGTAAACAGACTCCGCTCTTAATAAGAGTGCTAAATTATATTTTATTTTGTTGTGTAGTGTTTTTCATATCATTCATTGTATTTAAATATCTAAATTCTGTGAGAAGAAATAAAAGCTGTTGAGGTCATTAGTGTTGTCAGGATGACCGAGAATGTAGGAATGATTAAGAATCAACAGCCACATCTGTTTGAACTCAATGACTTAATAAAGTTATAACAGTCACAAGCTATATGCAAGTAATAGTATGAATCCATGATACGCTTGAGGAAAGCGCATGATGGAAAAATGGTTAGTTCTATAGATTTCAAGCCGAAGGTGAAAGTTGTATTCTTCTACACAAGGCTTAAGAAGCTTGCGAAGAAGTGTTTTTATCGAATAGACAAAACGGCATTATGATTCCTTAATTCTCATCAATTAAAAATCTGTTTAACTATTATCTGTGTATTTAATTGTATTATTAAATGTCAGTTTTTATCTTTGTATTTGAACATAATTCTTTTTGTGATAATGTACTCAATGTAATCTCACTATTACATATTCATTTGTGTTGCACCAGATTAAAAAAATATAAAAAAATTTCAGGTTTGAGGTTCAACAAGTCAAATATCTCCATTACTAGTGGCGCATATAAAATTTGCCATGGATTCAAAGTCCTCAGGACATGAAATGCTATTCTCCAGAGTACACTCATGTCCAAAATTAAGGTCACAAACTTAAAATCTGTGAAAACTGATGAACTATACACTGTGGTGCTATAAAATTTGGCTCATAGGTATATTATAATGGGAGAAAGAATGTAGCAACATAACAATATGGAAAAGATTTGAATTGTGAATTAACAAACAGGGTATATCAAAAAGTGTTAAATCATGAATCAGAGATAAAGCATTTATCTCTGGAAAAGTCGGTCTAATATGGAGTGTGACCACTGTGCACTGCTATACAAGCCTCACAACGAGCTCTCAACCTGTTTATGAGGATGTCAATAAATGTTTGTGGCAACAAAGCCCATTCTTCCAAAAGCGTGACTTTTAACTCCTGGTGGGTCCTGGGAGGTGGGTTACGCTGTGCAATGGCTCTTACTAGACCATCCCAAACATGTTCAATAGGATTGAGGTCCGGAGATCTCGAGAGCCAATTCATACGACGAATATCCTCTTCTTCAAGAAAATCATCAATAATGTGAGCTCTGTGTGGCTTCGCATTATCGCCCATAAACATGAAGTCAGGGCCTACAGCACCCTGGAGCAAACTCACATAGGCTTCAAGGATCTCATCACTATAACGATGGGCGTTAAAAGTACCCGCATCAAAGACGTGCAGTGGTGTACGACTGCCCAAGATTATGCAGCCCCAGACAAGGAGATGTTACGGAATCGGCATTATTTATTTTTGCTCAAAATCACGCGATCAGATATGAAAAATGTAAAGAAAAACAGTTGACTTGAAATGGCATTTATTATTTTGTTTTTGCGCACTCACATGTTATTGTCACTGGTTAAAAAAGAAAAAATGACAAGTTTTGATGTATTCTGTGGCAACTTCCTATATTTTTGTAGATTCAAGTAAGTAAGAAAATAAATGCTGGTAGCTTGTTTTTATGAGTTATTATTACTAAGTTTTGAAGTTATCTCACCGTAGGAGTTGTTCCATAAATAGTACAACCATACGAGCACAAAGGTGCTAATGTGAGTATGGTTTAAGTTTAAAATATAAAGTTCAGTAAAAGTCTTTCATTCGTAGAATTTAAAAGTAAACATAAATCTGCTTTGCGTGGTGCGTTTTATGGATTTGTTACATTAGTGGCGTCCGCGACAGGATCTGAGTTTAAACAAGGTTATTTATCACACGTAGTTTAAAAGGTGTTAATAAAAATTAAATGAAATAAAGATTTTCCATGATGTTTAAGTTGGTTAAAGGTTTTAAAAAGGAAGATTTGATCTTCGTAGCCGAGCAATTAGGCGAAATAGCAGCACCAACAGCTTCACTTGTGACACTTAAAGATTTAATTTTGAATTGTAAGGCATATAAAGATGATCCTGAATTTGTACAGAGCGTTTTAGAAAATGCCGTTTCAGAAAGAAAGGAAAAGGAAAAATTAGAAATACAAGCGAAGGAAAAAGCTGAAGCATTGAATATAGAATTACAAGCAAAGGAAAAAACTGAAGCATTGAATATGGAATTACAAGCAAAGATTGAAGGCAAAAAGTTAAAATTGGTACACGAGTTAGAATTGGTGAAACTTCAGTCAGCAGTAAACAGACAAGGTGGAGCTCTTAATTCAATTATCGATAGTTATGCAATGAGAAGAAAGTTTACGCTGCCCAAGTTAGAATTCAGAAAGTTTGGCAGTGAAATAATAGACTGGTTACCGTTTTTGTGTCAATTTAGACAAATTGATGAAGATACAGAAATAGCACCAGAAGATAAATTTAAATATCTGGTGCAAACAACAGTTGCCAGCTCCCGTGCAAGAGAAGTGGTAGAGAGTTTTCCGCCAAGTGGAACTAATTACGCCAAAGCAATAGATAGTTTAAAAAACCCGTTTTGGTAGAGAAGATATATTGGTAGAAGTATATGTGAGAGAACTACTCAAATTAATAATAGCAGTACAAACGAAGGGTAAATTCTCGTTGACATCGTTATATGGTAAATTGGAATTATATTTATGGGCCTTAGATACATTAGGTGTCAAAACTGACAAATGTGCATCAATTTTATATCCATTAGTTGAGTCCTGTTTTCCAGCAGAATTTCTAAAAGCGTGGAATCGCACGGACATATCGTCTGAGAAAACTAAGGTGCAGGACAGATTAAGTAGTCTGATGCAGTTTTTGCGAACTGAAGTAGAAGGTGAAGAAAGGGTGTCACTCGCCGTAGCTGGTTTTGGATTAGAAAAAAGTTAAGATCGTAAATATGTCGCAATAAAGAATCACATTAATTTTGAACATAAAACCAGTAAGACTTCGACAGCGGCAGGTCTGTTGACTACGTCTTCCGTAACAGAGAAAAAGGGAGTCTGCATTTTTTTGCCAGGGAAGACATGCAAGTTCGGAATGCTTTTCTGCGAGAAAATTAAACTTGGCAGAAATACAAAAAATCGCCAAGGAGAAGAGATGCTGCTTCATATGTTTAGTACCAGAACATACCACTAAAAGATGCCGAGCGATGGTGAAATGCATTATTTGTAATAAGCGTCATGTGTCATTTCTGTGCGATCAACGTAAGTCATCCGGTAAAGATACTCAAGAAGGAGCTGAGGAGAAGTCTAAAAGAGATGAAGTGAATATGACAAATATTAGTAAGAAGAGTGCCAAAGTGTTCTTGCAGACCTTGAAGGTGAAGCTAGTTTCTGAAAGTAAACAAAAGATTGTTCATTTATTGTTAGATTCAGCATCACAGAAATCGTGTATATTAAAAAGTGTGGCGGAAGAAATGAATTACAAGCCTATTCGGCAAGAAAAGATAATACATTCTCTGTTTGGCGACATTATCACTCAAGAAGGCCAATGCAACTGTTACAAAATAAGAGTTAGAGATTTGAGCAAAGAATTTAGGTGTAATTTCGAAGTACGAGATCAAGTTAGCATATGCGGAGATATTCAACCCGTTACACAGGGACCATGGTTACAAGAATTAAAGGAAAGTGGCATCATGTTAAGCGATGTGAGCCAATGTTGTGGTAGTATAGAAGTTTTAATTGGAGCTGATGTTATGGGGAAAATGTTAACTGGTAAAAGAAAAATATTGTCTTCTGGTTTAGTTGCAGTGGAAACATATCTTGGATGGACATTAATGGGAAAAGCACCATGTGAAAAGCCATATTCATCCGAAAACTTGGCGATGACAGTAACATCAATGTTTGTAAAAGAAGCGGATATCTCAAACCTATGGAGACTTGACTTAATCGGAATTACAGATCCCATAGAGAAGAAGTCAAGAGAAGAGATAGATCGCCAAACTAAGGAGCATTTCTTCGAAACAGTAAAAATAAACGATGAAAATCGGTATGAGATTTGCCTTCCTTGGGCTGATGACATAACAACAATGCCAAATAACTTTAATTTGGCGATGAAACGTTTGGAAGGCATCACCTCCAAGTTAAACGCCAAGAACATGTTTCAACAATACGAAAATGTTTTTAATGATTGGATTAACGAAAGTATTATAGAGGAAGTTCCTTCTTACGAAACGAAATCTTATGGCAATTACTTGCCGCATCATCCAGTCATAAAAGAGAGTAGTACCACAACCCCGATCCGTCCTATATTTGATGTGTCAGCAAGATTAGCAAATTATCCATCTCTGAATCAATGCCTACAATGTGGACCCAACTTGATCGAGCTCACTCCAGATGTTCTTCTATGCTTTCAAGAAAGAAAACTTGGTGTAATTGCAGATATTAGGAAAGCTTTTTTACAGATCAGCATTTGTGAGAAAGATAGAAATTTCCTACATTTTTTGTGGTGGAAGGACTTAAAGGAAAAGAAATTAATGACATTCAGGCATACCTGAGTTGTATTCGGTGTGAAATGCAGTCCATTTCTTCTTTCATCTGTCATTGAATATCACGTCTGAAGGGCTCCAGATTTCTCTGAAAGTTTTAAAGATAGATTGTTGCACAGTTTTTATGTGCATAATGTCGTAACCAGTGTGAATAGCGAAGAAGAATTGAAACATTTCATCGAAGATGCGAGGATGCTCATGGCGAAAAGTAGTTTTGATCTAAGACAGTGGGAGTACACAGGTGATCGCCAAGAAACGCCAAACACGAAGGAAACTAACGTCTTAGGACTTGTTTGGAATAAGGAATCCGACATGTTAAAGATCAACCTAAGTTGGCTACAAGATTTTGACACAGAAAAAATCACCAAATGCAGTATGTTGTCAGTTGTGCATAAAATATTTGATCCCTTTGGTTTTATGCCGCCAGTCATGATTTGTCCGAAAATAATGTTGAAAAAGCTTGGAAATTAGGTTTTAAATGGGATGAAGAGATAACTGATGAGTTACGTAAAGAATTTTTACTATGGTTTCAAGAACTAACAGTTTTGAAGGATATAGAGATCCCAAGATACATGAAAAGGACTCCAGGAAAGACAGAAGCGTGTGCACTTCACACATTTGTTGATGGAAGTAAAGATGCTTACGCAGCAGTTATATTCCTTAGAATAGAAATTGGAAGCCAAGTCGAGTTAGTTTTTATAGCAACCAAATCAAGAGTTGCACCTTTGAAGAACGTCACGATACCAAGAATGGAATTATTGGCGGCAACTATGGGAACTCGTTTGGTGCAAACTATAGTAGATGCCCTCGGTTGGGAAAAGATGAAGAGATATTATTGGAGTGATTCATCTACAGTACTCGCTTGGATATCCAGAGATGTCAATTGGTCAGTATTTGTGCGAAATCGGGTTCTAGAGATCAGAAGATTAAGCAGTCCTTCATCATGGATCTATGTGCCAAGTGATAAAAATCCTGCAGATTTGCCAACTCATGGATGTAAAGCGAGACAGCTAGCTGCCAGGAGATGGTGGGAGGGTCCAGCTTGGTTGAGAGATTCAGCAGAGTTTGAAAAATATACGAACTCTAGTGATCAAGACTATGACGAAGATGAAATTCGGAAGGAAAGAATAAAGTCAGTTTCCATGACAAAGAATTCTGATGTTAAACAAGATGGTTGGTAGGACAGATATTTCTCGAGTTATGTAAAAATCATACGGATGATCGCATGGATATTACGTTTTAGGTATAACTGCACAAGTACCAAAGTGAAAAGAGGAGGAGACCTGACGTCATCTGAATTTAAAGAAGCTGAATTAAAGACTCTACGTATGATTCAGAAAGAAGCGTTTTTTTCCGAGAATGATAACAGATTGAGAACTTTACAAGCATGGAAAGATGAACAAGATATAATTCGACTGGAGACTAAAATAACGTACAGGAAAGACAATGAAGATTTTCTGAAACCTATAGTCCTGCCAGCAAAACATGAAGTTGTAAAACAACTCATATATCATGTACATGTAAAACATTGTCACGCTGGATTACAGATCCTACTTAATTTATTGAGAGAAAAATACTGGATACTTAATGGTCGTAGAAATGTAAAACAAGTGTTAGCACAGTGTGTTGTCTGCAAACGCTTTAGTGGGAAGAGTTTATGGAGAGATAGTGCGCCTTTACCGGAAAATAGAATAAAGGATGCTAACGTGTTTCAGATCACAGGTGTAGACATGGCAGTTCTGTTATACATGAAGAAAATTGAGAAATCTTAGATATTGATATTTTCCTGCGCAATATACAGAGCAGTGCATTTAAAGCTAGTGACCGCTGCTTCGACAGAGGCATTTTTTATGGGACTCAGACGATTCGTAGCACGGAGAGGAAGGTGCACTGTCATTTATTCTGACAACGGCACAAACTTCACTGGATCAGCTAATTTATTGAAAAGCCTAGATTGGTCACAAATACAAAAATATAGTTCTGTTAATGCTATTGATTGGAAATTTAATCCACCAACCGCAGCATGGTGGGGTGGCTTTTGAGAAAGATCTTCTCAAAAGAGTATTAGGTCATGCTTACCTCACCTATGAAGAAATGAACACAATTTTGACAGATGTGGAAAGTGTAATAAATGCAAGACCGCTAACATACCTTTCAGAAGACGCAACTGTGAAACCAATCTCCCAGACCTGGATGTTGTGGAACAAAAATCATTAAGCAAGAGATTGTAGTATCGGCAGTCATTGCAAAAAGAATTGAAGGATCGCTTCAGGTCCGAATATTTAGGTGCATTAATTGAAAGAGCAAGGAACAAGCACCAAGAGCAAATTATAGCTGTAGGTGATGTTGTATTGATCAGATCTGATAATAAAAAGAGAATTGATTGGCCTTTAGGTCGAATCATAGAACTTATACCTGGTAGAGACAAAAAAGTTCGACTCATAAGAGTTCAAACATCACAACATGAGCTTTTACGACCTATACAAAGAATATATCCACTAGAGATAGCTTCGTCTACTGACTGTCAGAAACCAAAGATTTCTCACAATCCAGTGAAAATACTTAACAAAGCTACAATTTTGGATGTATCCTCAAGCAAGGAATCTCCTAGACACAGCGGGGCTGGAAGGATACTGAAAATTCCTGAAAGACTGAATTTATAACAAGTGACTTTGTCAATTTCTCTACGTTTAGAATTAGTTCTGATTATACAAGGTAATCAGAAGGTGGGAGGATGTTACGGAATCGGCATTATTTATTTTTGTTCAAAATCACGCGCTCAGAGATGAAAAATGTAAAGAAAAACAATTGACTTGAAATGACATTTATTATTTTGTTTTTGCACGTTCACATGTTATTGTCGCTGGTTAAAAAAGAAAAAAAGACAAGTTTTGATGTATTCTGTGGCAACTTCCTATATTTTTGTAGATTCAAGTAAGAAAGAAAATAAATGCTGGTAGCTTGTTTTTATGAGTTATTATTACTAAGTTTTGAAAGAAGATATTTTTACAGGAAGAAAATATTTTTATTTAATTTTACCCAAAATCTTAAATATTTCTTCATTAATTATTTAAAAAATAATATCTTTGAATGTAACTCTTTTAATGGTTATTAGCTGATTATCGTATTTAAGAAATCAGATTTGATTGGAAGCTTAAATTTCTTTTGGTCTTTATAATATTTTATGTATAAGGATAAGACTTTTTAAAATATTTTTTTATTTTTCAGACAGTCTTTAGAAAATCAACCTTTGTTAACAAAAGAACTGAGAAATAGGCATCTTCTTCAAAAATTGGGATGTTTTAAGCAAACAGTTATTCGTATATATTTTCCTGAAAGATTAGTCTTGCAGGCTGTGTTTGAAGCTCAAGAAACAGGTTATTTATAATGATTATAATGATTATAATTATTTCTATTATATAAGGCATTATCTTTTATGTTTAACAGCACACTTGAAACTAAATTTCCATAACACACCTGCATTAAAATGAAAAATTAGTGATAAAAAGAGAATATGCTTTTGTTTTCTTTAATAAATAATAAAATCACAATGAAAAAATAACTTTGAACAATATATGATATTTTTTAACAAAGAAGATAGCAATTAATTTTTTTTAAATACATATTTTCCTTTTTATGTTTATTATAATTTAATATTTAATACAATGTTTGATATTAACAACTTTTTAATTAAACATATTGATCTTAAAGATGAACTTTAGACAAGCTTATTTAACTATTCTTCCAAAAATTCTAGCTGTGTTTGATGTTTGTTTTTGATAATTTCATGGTAGAGAAGCTCATTTTAGAGTCGTGCATGGGTCCCAACCCAAACCTGAAAATTCCATTGGAAGTCAACCCACAATCCGACAAAAAAAAAAAAAAAAAAAAAAAAAAAAAAAAAAAAAAAAACTCGACCCACAAGCCATAACTCAACCTGAATTCAAAATGAAAGGAAAGGAAATCATGTTTTAATGCTATTATGAAAAGTAATGTACAATTATATTTCTAATCTAATTTTGTCTATTACAGTACAACCTTGATATTTCGAATCTCTATAGAAAAGAAAAAAATTTGAGATAGAGAGGTTTTGACAAAATTAAAAAATCTAATCTCACAAACTGCTTTTTGCTATAAAAAATATTATTCATCAAAAACTGCATGCAATCTTCTAATAATAAACAAATTAGTCTTCTCAATGTCTTAATAATTTCAAAATTGTGTTATACACATACATGGTTTGATTAAATAATATCCAATTCTTCATTAAGAAGTTTATTAAGAATTCAGTTGTTTCAGAAGAAAAAGTCCTTAATTGAAGTCTGCGTCTCACAGAATCTTTTTGCAACTACACAGTTTCCTTTAACATAGCAATGACATCAAACACTTCAGTTTTAATACTTTCGTTTGATTCAAGAAATCTCTGCAGCAGGTCAATTGCCTTTTCAACATCTTTTACTGTAATTTTTTTCATGTTCTTGTTGATCTTGTAGTTCTTCAATTTCTTCATCAGAAATTTCTACCTTAATGCTCGAAACAATCTCTTCATCTGTCAGAGTGCCACACATTTCAAGCTCATTGACTACCTTCAAGAATTCTTCAAATGAAATGTCAGTGTAACATGCCTTTTGTATTGATTCTCACTATTCTGGATTCAGTTCTCCGTCTTCACTTGCTTGCTTAATGGAATCAACTTCCTCTGTTTCACTGGAAGTTGCATTTTCTAAAAATCCTACTTTGATGAAACAGTTTCTTGTTGTTTCTATAACATTTCTCCATGCATAGTCAGCATTTCGCATTGACTGTAAGATGTTGATAGGTGTACTAGAAGGTTTGCCTTCACCCATCCAGATGTTCTCACAATTTGCGCTCGATAACCAACTTTGAAGCTATAGATTATCTCTTGGTCGAGTGGTTGCAACTTCGAAGTCATGTTTGTGTGCAAAAATTTAACAGTGATATTTTTTAGCATCAGAAGATTAGAGTAAGCTTTACAATCCTCTATGAAGAGGAGAAGGTGTCTTTTACTTTTAGCGATTTTTTTTTGTAAATTCCTATCAACAAAAATTGCATTTGTCATCCAAACCTTTAAATGTGACTTGTACAGCATTGGAAATGACTTAATTTTAGCAAAGCACCTCAGCTTTTTAGATTGTCTTATCATAAGAGGAGGAAACTTTTCTTTACCGCTTTGATTTGCTGCCAAAAGCACGCTTACACGAAGCTTATTCTGTTTGCAAACTCAGCTTTCTTCACCTTTAAACACAGCCGTTTTGTACGGCAAACAGTGGTACAATAACCCAGTTTCGTATGCATTAAACACATCATCTGCTTTGTAATCCTTTAAAAGAGAAGGAAGATTTGAAAGCCACTCTTCACAGGTAGCTGCATCAACCAATGTCCTTTCACCATGAAGTTTCCAGAAAACAATGTTGTGCCTTTTTTTTTTTTTTTTCCAGTTAACCATTGCTTGCCTTTAAATTCATTGTTCTAGGCCAGTTCTTTTGCAAAATCCTTTGCTTTTTGGCTGCAACATCAAGCCACTCAAGGGAATGTTTTGATCATGGCACAGGAAAAAAAAATTTAGAACACACACTTCTTCCGAATTAAATTTTTTTCTCCCATTTCTGCCATCACTGTATTTTAGATTGTTTCACGGTTTTTTATTATTATTGAAAGAGTTCTGGAAGGGATTTTACAATAAGCAGCAATTTCGAATTTCTTTTTTTAGTTTGTTTTTTTCTAAACTTAGAGATTTTTATTTTATCTTCAATCGATAACGTTCAATGTATGCTTTTCACCAGCCATTCTCCAGAACTCAGTAAATGAATCTATGAATGTTGAGGAATACATTTTTGCTCTCCACTAGTCGGTTACAAAATGAAGAAAAACACCCCCTAGCACCAAAGTGCACTTGTTTCAAAACAGAAAAATGACGCGAGGAATGCTCCTTGTAGCCAGTGACAAGTAAATATCCTCCCCATCCACACACACACACTTTTCATGTGATCCTCAGTAGCGATAATGAAAAAAAATTAGAGGGAGGCTGCCTGTGCTTAAACAGTGTATGTTTTGTTTGTTTGTTTCCTCTTTCGTGAAAATGCTGCCTCACTTTGATGAGAACATCCTCTAAATGACGAACTCTACTAAAAGCGACATACATTACTCTAAGTGATTATAACTCTTTGGACCAATGTCCACAGCAATTTTTGACAAAGTTAAACCCTGGGAATTATTCCCAAATTTAGAAATAGGGAAAGTATTTCAGTTAGAAATGGCCCATGATTATCATCAATATCAACCATAACAACCTATGGCAAGCATGGAGGCAGAAGTTCTGGGCTGTAGACAATATAACAATTAAGCAGAATCAATTTAAAAATAACAAAAACAAATTCAAAGATTATGGTAATTTCCCTGTCCAAACATACGTACATGTGAATATAAATATATATACACATGAATATAAACATACATACACATAAATACATACGTATAATTAATGCATACATGACATTAATATTTTACTCAATTTCTTTGGTTATTATCCGTTGGCTCCGAGGGAATATGGAAGTACCCAAATTCGTGTTCATTTTCTTAAATATAAAATTCAAACCAAATTACATTGATTTGGAAGAAAGAATGTAAGGTCTAATTTGACTATCTATACATTCACACTTAAAGAGGGGGGGGGGGGGGATTGTTGTTGTTATATTCATAAGAAGTAAAACTTTCAAAAGTCAATCTATATATCATAAATTGAAAATTTATGCATCAGTAACATTGGTGTTAGACTGATGTGGACAACAGTGAAGTTAAAATGCATGTTACAACAATGGAGCTAATAGTTTAATTAATAATTTAAATAATCACAATGTTATTGGTTGACAAATATTTTTGATTTTCAATCACCAGCAAATTTTGATTGGGGGGGATTGTCCATAAAAGTGCAATTTTTTACGGGAAGCTTTGCTCTGACAACAAGAGTGTCTTTTGCGAAATGGTGAAAATATTTAAAAGGTTTTGCAAATTAGAATTTCTTGAACAAAATATCTAAACTTTGTTACAATAAATGTTTTTCTAACAAAGTTATAATTCTTTATTACGTTTGCCAACTATATAATGGATTACAGAGGGGATGATTTTCTGCTGATTATTTCTATGACATGCTTAGTTTCAAACAGTAAATAATAACTGCCCAATAATATTTTAAAAATAGTATCTTATACATAACAACATCCTATTTATTACTGAAATTTAGGTGCATTATTACTTTTCTTAAAATATATCTATGGTTTTAAGAAGCTTTAAATGTGTTTTGTTTAATATGGCATTTAACATTTAACTCAATAATTAAGATATATTTTGTATTTTGAAATCTTTTAAAACAAATTATCAGCAGATACAACAAAAACAAAAATTGCAAAATTTCTTCTGTAAAAATAGAAAATAATTCTTTTAGTGCATTAGCCCAATCTGTGGGATACTACAAAAATTTAGAATAATTTATTTGATACAGAAATTAATGTAGATTCATTCTCATTGCCATATCATTCAGAATGCTTGGGTATTTACCGTTTGCTATATTTTTCTATTTTCACTTATAAATTCTACTTTATAAATTATCTGATTTCATTTTAGTTCAAGATGTATATAACTTTATCAGAGAATATTTAGAAGACAAAAACTTGAACTTTTACCTGTGTAAGTATTTTATTTACATAATTTCTGAAATATCATAGCAGTTGAAAAACTTTGTCAAATTATTATTTTTTTTTTTAAATAATTCCATGCAGATAAAAATGTAAGAAAGGTAATTCATCATTAATCATTAGCATAATTTTATGCTTTTGCACACATAAAAATTTAGTTGTATGCTTACTTATAATTTTTATATACATTGGAACTTGTATAATTGATTATCTGTCTCCCTTCCTCTTTTAATTTTATGATTTTCTTTTTATTTTATGTAAAGTTGTATTAAATTTATAAATGTGCATTTTAGGGATAGTATATTTATTTATTTCTGAGTCTTATAATATTTTAAAACTACATACTGTTTCTTTGTTTTGAGTATTATAATAAATTTATACTATATATTTTCTTTATATTATAAACCCAGGGCTCGAAAAATAGCGTTCAGGATCCCGGGAACCCAGAAATTATTTCTGGGAACGTATTTTTTCTCAACCAGGTTCCCGGCCGGGAACCTAACAAGTCACCGTGTCCGCGATGAATTTTTATTCCCCGATGGACTACGGCGATTTTCCGAAGGGGAAACGGTTGGAGAAAGAACGCGTTTAGCGCGCATGCACACACCGCACACACTCCTTGCATTTCCGTGTCTCTGTGTGTGAAAAGAGAGGATTTCTCTTTTTCTCCCTTTCTCTCCCTCTCTCATCCTCTGTGCTTTGATTCTGCGCGAACTAGTTGCGCCCTCGTTCACAGTGGAACATGGAGCTAAGAAGATATGCTGCATGCCGTGGAAGATGTTGTATTTTTTCTTGTGTAGTATTTTACGTTTTAAAAATCTGGCAACACTGATTGACGTAATACTCCGAGGTTTATCTTCAAAGTTTCTGAGCACATGTTTTTTATCGCATGTAGACGGCTCGCTTGTTGAATTTTAAACGTGGTTTTTTTTCATATTAGAAATGGATATTGTAGCATTTTTCCGAAAGAGTGCAATTACAAAAGAGACTGAGAAAGTTCAAGATAATGTCACAGCTTGCTGTAGCAGTGAAAAGACTGCTGATGCTACGGAAAAAAAAGATTGCAAGCCGGAAAATAAAATGAAAAGGAAGACAGACAAAAACTATGACCAAAATTATGACAAAAAAAAAAAAGAATTCATCTCGTTCAGTGCAGCTGGAAGCAAGAATTCCCTTGGTTAGAGATGAATGAAGATAGAAGTGCCATGTGGTGTTCTGTGTGTAAAAAACATCCGAAAATCGCGGACCAACACAGTGCTTTTATATCGGAAACAGGTGTAACATCAAGTGCGATTCGTTTAAAATCCGTAAGGAACCATAATAATTCACGCAAGCACAAAGATTGTGGTAATGCAGAACTAGCTGCAAAATATCCTCTGGCTACTCCATTGGCTCGATGTTTTGTTCATTTAAATGATGAACAACTTAAGATCATGACATCCCTTTTTAACACTGCGTATTTTTGTTCAAAAGAAGAATTGTCTTTCACAAAATATGAATCGATTTGTCACTTAATGGAAAAAAATGGTCTGAAGCTTGGATCAAATTATATGAATGACAAACAAGCAAAAAACTTTACTCACCATATTGCCATAGTTGAAGAAAAGAACACCTTCTCCAGGCAAGGTTTTTTACAATTATGGCAGATAGGTCAACTGATGTAAGTCAAACAGAAGAAGAGATAGTTTATATTCGTACTGTGAAAAATGGAATTCCAGTTACAAATTTTGTTGGATTAATAGAAGTAGAGAGTGGAAATGCTCCAGGCAATAAAACTTGGGGTAGGAAAATTTGAAATTGATGATAAGAATCTAAAAGAGAAACTTGTGTGCCTAAACATGGATGGAGCAGCAGTTAACTTAGGATGCAAAGCTGGTGTAAGCACTCTTTTACAAAAAGACATTCCACATCTTCTTGCAATTCATTGCATCGCTCACAAATTAGAGTTAAGTGTGATGGATTCTGTTGCTAGTTGTACATATTTAAAAATCTTTGACCAAACGGTGAAAGGCATTATAAAATTTTATCTGTATTCCCCTGAACAAAAAAGGGAGCTTAAAGAGATAGCTGGTTATCTAGATTCTGTTGAGCAAAATATGGGCCTAATTAAACAAATTCGCTAGATTTCCAGCAATAAACGGGCGCTCCTAGCAATAGAAAAAAATTGGAGCTTAATTTTGATTCATTTAGAAGATGTCGCATCTCGAGAACATGATAATAAAGCTGCCAAGGTAAAAGGATATTTAAAAGAACTAAAAAGTTCAAGATTTTTACAATTTTTGTACCACATGTTGGATGTGTTAGAAATAATCAGTCCACTTTCCAAGGCATTTCAAAGTGATGATGTTTTGATTATGGAGGTGATGAAAAATGTGGAAACTATTTTATTGCGATTGAAAGAAATTGAGTCCGATTCTGGTGAGCATCTAAAGGGATTCAAATCCATGGTATCCGACAATCATACTTACAAAAATGTTCAAATTTCAGGGAATTTAGACACAGAATTAGTCAGAATAAATAACTTTTTCAAAGATGTGTCGTCAAACATTAGCAAGAGGTTCAGTGAGTTTGAGAAGAAGCTATTGTCCCTGTTTGCCGTTTTCGATTGCTACAGTTGGCCAATAGAAAGCAAAGATCTAGCTTTATTTGGTAGGAAAGAAATAAATGAACTAGCACAATATTTTTCAGAAATTTTGACAAATGAAGAAAGTAAAAAAATGGGAGAAGAATGGACTGCATTAAAAGTCAAAGTTAACCATTTCAGGTGTAATAATAAGAGAGCAAGTTGTATAGAAATTTATACGTCTGTTTTAAGAAATTGTACAGAAGATATCAAAAACATTTCACTGCTTATCGAAATAATGTTCTGCATGTCACCAAGTACTGCTGTTTGTGAGAGAGGATTTTCGACAATGAACAGAATTAAAACTTTAACAAGGAATAATTCTCTTGGATCCGAAACGTTAAATGATCTGATGAGGATTGCCATTGATGGACCTTCTATTGACTTATTTCATTTTTAAATTATTATATAAGACATTCAGAGGAACTTTCTTTGCTGTTTGCTTAAATTTTAAATGTTGTAAGATAGTTAAACATCATTGTAATATATAGATATAATATAAAAATATATTTAAATATATTTTTTTAATTTGGATCTACACATTCACCATTTACTCCATTCAAACATTAAAGGTGGTAAGTAAAGTTCAACATTTTCTTATTTGTGATGCAATTGTTTTTTATATCATTTGAAGTAATTTTTTTCTTAGTTTTGAAAGTGAAGATTTTAAGAAAAGTATATTTATATGTTATCTGTTAAAAAGATTTAATTTTTAATAGTGATGCATCAAATTCTGTGCAATATAATTGAAATTGAAGGGGGCGAGATCAAATCTTTAGCATGTCGTAAAAATGACAATTTAAAAAATAAATATTGTATGTATATATTGTATTAATCAAGAAGGCTTTTATAAGTTTTGAAAGTGAAGATTTGGGAAAAGTATTGTTTTTATATATTATAAAATGTAATTTTTAATAATGATGCATCAAATCCTGTGCAATATAATTTAAACTGGAGGGGAGGGGGAATCAAATCTTTAGCATGCATAATAAATCTGACAATTTAAAAATTTAATATTGTATGTATATATATTTATGTATTTATGTATATCTTATAATTACATTCTCTTCAATTTATTCTATTTATGTTTGAATAATTGGTAAATGCAATGTGTAATGCTGAATCTTAGTGGCAAAATTTCCCTTTTAAAGTATACATCTATAGGAATATGAAAGGAGGGGGGGGGGGGATATATGCTTTTTGAATAGAGAACAGTCAAAACATTAATTGATAAACCATAAAAGTAAAATTTTTGTTTATTATTCAGAACTGTGTCTATGTAACACAATATCTTTATCCATTAAGATCCGGATTTATTGAAAAAAAAATATGAACGCATAAATTTTCTTGGGAACCTACACTTTTCATCTGGGAACCTATACTTTTCATGTAGGTTCCCAGCTGGGAACCTTAAAATTTTTAGAATTTTCAAGCCCTGTAATAAACCTCATAATTGACTCATTCTGCTTTGATTAATTGTGGAGTTTAATTATAATGAACTAATTTTTTAATTAGTAATAAAGCTATAGATTGGCCTCAAACTTCAAAACTATCCCCTCAGTTCTTTTTCTATCCAAGAAAAGTTATTTTAATGTTATTTTTTTTTACATCTAATCTCTAAAAACTGTATATAAAAATCACTTCAAAACATCAAAGTACTCAATAATTGCTATAAGTGATAAAAATAAATTTTAAAAAGGCAAAAAATACCTTTATTTATTTACATTTCAAATGCATGAAATGTAAATAAATAAATAAAGCTATTTGTTGCCTTCTTAAAATTTATTTTTTATCACTTATAGCAATTATTGAGCACTTTAATCTCTAAAAGGAAAAAAAAAAAAAAACTTAAAATATAAAATGTAACTTAAAATATAATTTCAATGAATTTTAAAACTGTAGATTTTCTCTCATTGCTGTTTAAATTTTTTTTTTTTTTTTTTTTTAATTCAAATATTTGATTTTTTATTTTAGATACAACTCCACCAAAAGAAAAGAAAGATCCTTCAAAAACGTTAATAGAAGTATGTGAATTTATTCAATGTAACTTCTGACTTTTATTAATTTTATGTTACATGATAATATCCTTTAAGTCTGGCCCAGAGTCCAGAGAAACATGGATATTTCCCAGTAGGGGGACAGAAGTATCAAAATGGGAGGTAGGTTACTTCTGATTGGCTCAGTATCTTTTGATTGGTGTGGTTTTATAGCTGTGATTTCAAAATTTGACACAGATTAGAATTTATGATCTAAATGTAATTATTTTGACATTTATAGCCTAAACAAAATCAGCTAATTTGGCTTCATGATCTGAACTTCCTAATAAGTCCTACTGAGAAAAATTGATTAGAATTTATGATCTGAATGTAATCCTGATTTCTTATTTGGATATTAATTTGAATTTATGCTTAAACAAAATTAGTTAATTTGATTTTATGGTCTGAACCTAATAACTGTCATACTTAAGGAAAGTTTATTAGAATTTATGGCTTTGAGTGATCATCTACTGTAAACAAGTCAATGAACTTATCTTTTGTGAAATCAACTTCACAAACATTAATCAATATTAAAGACCTTAATAAGGGCAAATTATTGGATTTAGAAGTTTAGGGAAAAGAAATTGGGTCTTCTAATTTTAAATTTAATCTAAATTTTGAATTTTAAAAAGGTTTTTATTCTCTTATCCTTTCATATATACATATGAAAGGATATAGTATAGAACCATTTATCCGAAATGGTTGGGGCAAGATGCATTCTGGATAATTGGTTGGGCATCAAAGCAACATCCATTTATTCAGATTTCTCTATAAGATTAATTATTAGATTAATCAGGTTAAGAATTATATCCAATCATGACCAAGGATTAGAGTTTGAAAGAGAAAAATTTGTTAATCCCTTGGAAACAATAATTCTGCTTGAAATCAAAATGCTTGCTGTTTGTCAAAATACTTCCATTTCAAATTCTAGATGATAGTATCTAGTTATACCAATGATTTTTCACCAGTCTCACAGCTGTCAACTCTTTTTTTTAACCATTTGGAAAAATGGTTATTGTTCTCTGTCAGGGTAGTAATTCAAAAGCATATATGAAGGTTTTTATTGGTTTAATCCGCATTTTATTCGTGTTCTGATTGGTCTATACAGTAATCTGTATTTCCCCTTACATTCAACAACGATGGATACCTTCTGTTGCCACTATGACAAAAAAGTAATAAAAACTACAAAAAAAAAAAAAAAAAAAAAAAGATACAGCTTTCAAACAAATTGCATTTAAAAGTACATTTTTTCCTCTATCCGACGGTGTAAAAAGTAATATTGTCTAATGTTTAGAAGTTTAAGAATGAAATTTCATTTTAAATGTGTCGCCAGATTTCTTGGAAATTTGACGATGGAAAAGCCTTTTCCCGAACAGCCAATGAAATGATTGGATAATCCGTAAGTTTCAGGTGGATAATACGTATGAGTCGCAGGCGATTTTTGTCGCTTGGAATTTTTACGTGTCATAACACTATTAACGTTTAATTCATGGCGTACGTAATGTAAGATCAACTCGGTGCGATTTTTTATGTCAAATTTTAGTCTTTGAAAAAATCGTTTTCCAAATGGTCATTGTAATTTGTTAAATTGCTTTTTTTTTTTTTTTTTTTTTTTTTTTCTCTTCTTCTTCTTTTTAATCGTTTTCCAAATGGTCGTTGTAATTTGTTAAATTGCTTTTTTTTTTTTTTTTTTTTTTCTCTCTCTTCTTCTTCTTTTTAAGCTGATCTCGATCTCCCAATGTTACATTTTAGTATCAATTTCTTTAAGTTTTTTATTTAATTTTTAAAACCTTGTGTTTGAAATAAAGAAATTACTGTTTACAATCTAAATGTATTGCAATCCTTTTTTTGAGGCAAAGCTGGAATAATGAAGCTGGAAATCCATTGGAATTTTCGCATACAGGTTCGAATCTTGACAACTTTGTGAAAGTATTGCCAAAGTCGGGAAAACTTAACACTTTAAAAGGGCAAAAGCTTTAGGTAGCGTATACAGTTAAAACTAGCAGAGATTCTAGCTGAGTATAACTCAGTTTTAACCTAAAACTTTGGACCCATACTTTCTCATGGAAAATTGCATTTGAGAGTAAGTTAGTATGTCATATGAAAAATGATAAAACTCTACTGATATCTTAAGCAGTGTAAGTAGTAAATGCAAGTAGAATATTATGCAAGGAAAAAGTAGCAAGTTCTTTGAGCTAAGTCATTTTATGTAATTATGTAAGTATTTAATCTTCATAGATCATTTGACAAAACTGCTTCTTAACATAAAGAAAATTTAACTTCTTTCCTGAGGACATATCTGAAGGTGTATAGAGCGTGAAAACAATCTGTAGAAAAAGGTTACTTTCACTTGATTTATTTCTATGATGAAATAGGTACAAGACTTTCATGGCAAACTTTGCCGTAACATAAAAATATAATAAATTTCACGATATTTACAAGTACAATAGTCTTCAATCGTAGATCCGTTAGTACAACATATTTCTGACCTTAGAAAACTTTTATCGATTGGACTCAATGCATTTAACATTTTGCAAGTACAGATTTGTGCCTGCTTACTTGATACATCACCAAGAGGTATCTAGAGAGACACTGTCATCACGAACTAGCAATAACCAAAACTGTATTACATTCAATCACACAAACTTAAGCAAACTGTGAAAAAATCCTTCACTGCTAGACATTTAAACTGACAGCACACGAGCCAGTCAGAATAGACTACGCAGTTTGCATAAGTTGTCTGCAAAGAACATTTTTGTATGCATAATTAATTTTGAGGTTAAATGTCAGGTGGTAGCCAAACACCTGAAAATAACCCAAAAACCTAAAATAAAGTATTTTTAAATTAAATACAGAGACTCCCTCAAATCCGCAAACACCTAAAATCCATACATCATTGCAGATGTAAACAATGAAACTTTCTGTTCCGATGCAGGGACAAAATTAGAGGCTTTTTTTTTGTTTTTATATCATTCTGTAAGGGGCATTCCACGTCAAATCAGGCAGTAAAATATCAATATGTAACCCACCATCACAGATTTTAATGAAACTGTGTGTGTTTGTTCTTACTATTAAGATATGATCACCAGTAATTTTTTTTGCTCCTTGGTGAAATAGTTTGTGAGAAAAAAATTGTCAAAATTTTGAAAAACTGCCATCAGTTGGCATTCTTGACTGCTCGATTTTCAAATGTAGCATGACATAAATATGATCATATTTCAATATCTATTCCACAAGTCATCTTCAAATAATTTATGCATAATATATAGGGTACGTATTTTATGAAAAAAAAATACTGTTACGCTTATATAACATTTTAAGTGTGTCTAAAAAAATGTTTAATCTTTGAAGTCGTGATTTTTTTATGAAAAATAATGCATTAACTAAAATAGCATTATTAACAAAAGGCGGTATTTTTATTAAATTTATTTTTTATGGGAGATATACTTAAAGGTGTCCTTTACCTGATTCTGAAATAAAAATAGTGGGATTTGGGGTGTTTTTGGTAGTATTTCCTATTTAAAAATATTTTGAGGTGCATTTAATATCAAATCAAGCAGAGTCATTCCATGTCAGTTCCCCTAAGCCATTTAATCACTGTCACAAATTTCAATGAAATTGGGTTTGTTTATAGCTTATTTTAAGACGTAATCACCTTTAATTTTCTTGATCCTAAGTAAAATATTTTTTAAGATAAAAAATATCAAAATTTTGAAAAATTGTTTTAAATTTTTTTAATGACAGTTCGATATTCAAAGACTGCATTAAAAAAAAAAAAAAAAAAAAAAAAAAAAAAAAAAAAAAAAAAAGTCATTTCAATATAAAATCACTAAATAGGTTTCAAATAATGTATATGTGACAAATAATGTAGGCTGATTATTATTTCTTGTTTTTTATCATGTTTAAACACTAAGAGTGTCTTTTATCTTATGAATTTCTAAAATCAAGAATTTTGTCAAAAATAATGTGTTAATCAAAAATTTATTATTAACCGAAGGCAGGCTGTTATTGCTTTTTTTTTAATTGTACATAAAAATATCTTTTAAATGGTTATAAAATAAAAATAGTGAACATATGAGAAAAAATTATCAAAATTTTGGAAAAATGCCAAGAGTTGCCATTAATGATTGTTCAATTTTCAAAGGCCTCATTTTATATATAAAATCACATTTCAATAACTAATAAAGAAATCTTCTGAATAATTTAAGCAAGGTAAATAAAGTATGTAGATTATGAAAAAAATATTGCTGTAATGTTAAAAAATATTTAAATGTGTCTAAAAAATTGTATAATCTTTGAAATCAAAAATATTTTACAAAAAATAATGAAATTATTAAAAAATCTTTATCAATCAGAGGCGTAGTTTCTATGACTAATTTTTTAATTTTAAATTGTACATAATACTACATTATAACTGGATCTGAAATAAAAATAGTGGGATTTTGGTTGGTTTTAGTAGTATTTAAATCATATTTAAAATTATCAATATTTTCAAATGTAAAACCTATCCAATGTATCATCCCTGGAAATATTTTTATTTATACATTTATTTTATTTTTCAAATTATCTTTTATGTTCGTTTCTTAAGGAAAAAAATAAACAATATTGTTTTTTAGTAAAACTTCTAGGGCGAAGAGCAATTATCCCTTTCCAAAAAAGAGAAAAATCACTAGCTCCTCACCGCCCAATAGAAATTTTCAAAATGACAGTCCTAATCTTTAAACTCATATTTGGCTGTTAATATTGAAAATTTAGCATTGAGCTGCTAATATTGGAAAAAAATACCAAATTTCACACTTTTGAAGAAAATTTTGACGTATTGTGCTTTAAATATATGCAAAAAATGCATAATCCATTATATTTATATCTTTCAAATAACTATATCTAAAAAAATATTTAAAACTTAATGATATGTACCGTAATTTCGGGTGTATAGCCCGCAGATCAAACAATTCAGTTTGGACCCAGAAATTTTATTCAGTATTTGAAGACCAATATTTACTGTGATCTAAAAAGTTACATTTTATTTTTAAAAATTTCTGTGTCGAAACACGATTGTTTGATCCGCGGGCTATACACCGGAAATTACGGTAATTTGATTTATTTCATCACAATATTGCTGAAAGATGGATTTTCAACATATATATGTGTGTATATATGTCCCTGTTCTCAAACAAATTATTTAAAAATTATTCATTTATGTTTAATAAAGCATATATATATTGTTTATACACTTATAGAAAATACATATAGTAAATTTTATGATATTATGTCAATAATGTCTAAAAGTAAAGAACTTATCTAATAGTATGTAACGAAAAATTTAACATCTGGTGTAATGACAACAAATTTTTATAATTGTTTTACTTAATTTGGATGAATGAAAAAAGCTTACATGTTTATATTTTATTGAAGTACAGGTGAAAATGTCACAAAGACATTCCTACCTCAACAACCACTGAGTATGTCACATTCACACTACAGATGATTTTTTTTTCTTTTTGATCTTTCGGATTTGATTTCAGATGATAATGAATTAATTAGTTTTGTTAGAAGTGTCATTGCAGTCAGCATATTAGGCTCACTATTTTTTTTTAATATAATTTGTTTTGATTGACTCGATGAACAACAATATTTAAAGGGACTATTTCATGACTTTTCAATTAAAAGCTGATTTATAAATTCATCATGTTGTTTAGTTATTATTATCGTCTTAAGATAATAAGTTGATATTAAAATTTTTAAATGCAGTTTATTTATTATTTGAACAGTTGAAAGTATTTTTCAATAAGAGTGGGCTGTTGATTTTAAGTCGGCTGTTGAGCAATGTAGTGTTGGTAAAGGAACTGGTACTATTTAATTTAATTTTTATTGCTGTAAATAATATTTGTTATTTTATTATTGTATGTATTATATTTAAGCAAGAGTAGAAATACACGATATCGTAGTCATTTTAGTACATCTTAGCATGAAAAGCTTCAATATTTATCATTAAACATTGACATTTTATGAAAATTTTGTTTAAATTGCTCATATTTTCACTATTTTTATTTTATAACTATTGAAAAGATATTTTTACGTACAATTAAAAAAAGTAATAACAGCCTGCCTTCGGTTAATAATAAATTTTTGATTAACACATTATTTTTCACAAAATTCTTGATTTTAAGAATTCACAAGATTAAACACACTCTTAGCATTTAAACATGACAAACAACAATAAATAATAATCTGCCTACATTATTTGTCACATATACATTATTTGAAACTTATTTAGTGATTTTATATTAAAATGACTTTTTTTTTTATGCAGTCTTTGAATATAGATCTGTCATTAAAAACATTTTTAAAAAATTTCAAAATTTAGATATTTTTTTTATCTTAAAAAATATTTTACTTGTAATCACCTTTAATTTCCTTGATCCTGTCTTAAAATGAGCTATAAACATACCCAGTTTCATTGAAATTTGTGACAGTGAATTAAATGTCTTAGGTGAACTGACATGGAATGACTCTGCTTGATTTGATTTGAAATATGCCTCAAAATATTTTTAAATATGAAATACTACTAAAAACACCCAAAATCCCACTACTTTTATTTCAGAATCAGGTAAAGGATACCTTTAAGTATATCCCCCACAAAAAATAAATTTAATAAAAATACCGCCTTTTGTTAATAATGCTATTTTAGTTAATGCATTATTTTTCATAAAAAAATCATGACTTCAAAGATTAAACATTTTTTTAGACACACTTAAAATGTTATATAAGCGTAACAGTATTTTTTTTCATAAAATACGTACCCTATATATTATGCATAAATTATTTGAAGATGATTTGTGGAATAGATATTGAAATATGATCATATTTATGTCATGCTACATTTGAAAATCGAGCAGTCAAGAATGCCAACTGATGGCAGTTTTTCAAAATTTTGACAATTTTTTTCTCGGAAACTATTTGACCAAGAAGTAAAAAAAAAATACTGGGAATCATATCTTAATAAAAGGAACAAACACACGCAGTTTCATCAAAATCTGTGATGGTGGGTTACATGCCTGCCTGAACTGACATGGAATGACCCGTATGTATTTTAATATGTAATTCTTGTTAATATGACTGAACTCATGCTTTTTCATGAAGGAAGTATAAATTTATTTCTGAAAAAAATCAAGATATTGCTGATATCACTGGTAATCACAATCTTTTTACCAAATATAGTTGTATATTAATCAAGATTTTTTTGGTTAAGCCTGGCTAAATATGAAATAAAACTTCCTTGTTTTATGATTTTGGTGTGAACAGGGATGTAGTGGAGGGTATACGTCGTATACCCTCTGGATTTTTTTAAAGGGACACCGTATACCCTCTGTTTCTCAAGAAAGCTATAGTGTATATACACTAGGGTATACCCTCTGTTTTCTTTATGACTACACCACTGGGTGTGAATTAGTAGGGTATATTTATGAGGCAAGTTTCATTGAATAATTCAAGATAAATGTATTTCATCTTTATTATGCATATTTAATTATACATTATTAATTATTTATTTGACCTTTACTTTTAGTAATTTAATCATTTTTGAAATTATCTTAATTTGTATTGTTTTAATTTATTACTTTATTTAATTATTTTAATATTTTACTATATTGTAAGCATTCATTATAAGCATAGATTAAACTTTGTGCGAATTGTAATATAAAAGCTAAAATCTTAAACGATTTTATGCACAAATAATGTATTTGTGCATAAAATCATTATTTAAGAATTTAGCTTTTATATTACATTCATTATAATTTCAATTGCATTATTGCATTCAAATTACTCTTTAAAAATGTAAATAAAGCAATGACCAGAAATCTGCAAAATTCTAAAATCCACTCAGCCTCTGATCTCAAGCTGTGTGGATTTGAGGGAGTCTACTGTATAAAAATTACTAAGTTAAACTTTGAAAAAATATGATTTGCAATCGCAAACAAATGATCAAATACGAGCCGTGTCACCTGAGCAACTCAACCTACACAGTCAAATCAAAACAAATGGCTGGAATGTGATGGTGGTAAATAGAATTCAATAAGAAAAATAAAATAAACTTGCAGAACAAAGGTGATAAGTCCAAAAAATAAATGTTAAATAAAAGAAATAAATGGGAAGGGATGGGAAATAGAGAGATCTGTCCTACATACACTTATTTGTATGTCTGTGCTTTTTGCAAGTATGTTTGTAGAATGAACAGCCCCTGTAGTACACGTATAGTAGATCATTCATTATAGCAACTTTCTTATTTTAACAACTGATTGAAAATCCGTTATGTATCCATTTATGTAGAATTATTTTTATATCCAATAGAATGACCGATTAGACCACACATTCTAATGTACTAAGACCTTTCCAACTTGTTCAATATTTTTTTGTGTGTTAGAAAACTTTAGAATTTAGAATCTTTCAAAAGAAAAAATTAACCTTCTTAAATGTATAGGTTCTTTCTACAATCAAGGATGAAAGGTATTGCTAAAACATTATTGTCCTCTATACATGCTTTGAGCACAATGTGCCTTCTGTGTCCAGAATTGTTACAACAGGCATTTGAAAAAAGGTTTACTGCATATAAATTGCTTGTTTCTTTATTTCCAAAGTCGTTTAATAAAGTATACTTTGAAACTTATTAATGAAACACCTGTTCAGTAACTAAGGATATCTAGCTGAAAATTGGATTTTTACCCTTTAAAAGGTAATTTTTTGCTGTCAGTCTCATCCATGTTCTCTAATTTTCATTCATTATATAACCAGAAAAGTTGTAATGGAATTTCTGTGTAATTTTAGATTTTTATATGTTAAATATTTTTATACAACTTTCCTAGTATCTAGTATTGGCCATATTTTAGAATTTTTATGCAATAAAGAATAAGAAAGACAAACATATGTTTTAAGATCTTAAAAGCAGTGGTGTAGTCGTAAAAAAAGTAGAGGGCATACGCTCTAAGCAGAGGGTATACGCTCAAGGCAGAGGGTATACCCTACAGTATATATACTATAGCTTTTTTGAGAAACAGAGGGTATACAGTGTTCCTTAAAAAAATCCAGAAGGTATACGGCATATACCATCGTACACCCTCCACTACATCCCTGCTTAAAAGCCTAAAAACTACTTAGAAGGAACAAACAACTTGGAAGTTAAAACCTCCTTAAAAGTTCCTTAAAATAACTTGGAAGGAAGGAATCATTCAAGGAAGAAGCAATCGCAGCATTGCCCCTCCCTTAGATCCCCTTGGATATTTGTTTGTTTGTACCACTCAACTGCTTGTACATTTGTTTTTATTCGGCAGTGTAAAATTGAAAATGTGGAATGTTTAAAAAATTACAGTAAAAGTGAAATTTCCTGTTGTTTACATTAAAACGACATCAATGTTACTAACAGACTTGTTTGTCTTTTATAAATAATATAAATAGTTTAGAATGAATATACAGCTAATATTGAGAAAGACCTTTTTGGAAATCATTAATACAAATTCTATATTTGTTTCAGTATTTAAAAACTATCAAAAAAGGTGTTTTTAGGGCATAGGGAGAAGGGTTGTTCAACATTTTCACTTCACATTCCAAATTATGTTCCTTTAAATCTGGTCATCTTAGAAATAGCCATCATTTGAAACAATTGGAAGTTAGAAGTCCAAAGAAAGGAAACTAACAATAATATGGAAAATCCAAGCATGTGGCAGTCAGAAAAAATCATGTCTGCCTATGGTTTTATAGCTTAATTCTGCTGGAAATCTTTCCTCAAAGTCAGATTTTAATAAAGTGGCTATCTCAAACTTTTTATTTAAATATTGAAATAGTTGTTTTTAAACTTTTGTCGAATTAGCAAACTATTGATGCCATTACAATTCATTTGTGTAATTTGATGAGTTTGCCTTTGCCCAGTAAAATTGAAAAATTCTTGAATTTTTAACTAAATTTCCAATGTCAATCTATCACAATTTTGTCATTTTTTGCTCAGTTTATAGAAATCTGTGTATGTGTGTTCATATCTATACAGGTTGCATTTGCAAAAATGTTACAAATATATCGTATTAAAAATCTTTATGTCAAAATAGTTATTTTAAAAAAAAAAAAAGTTTTGAACCTTTTTTATTTATTTATTTATTTTTTATTTATTTTTTTTGTTTAGATCCTCGCGTTCTATAAGTTATATTTAGAGAACTTTTTCCATGCTCTATCAAGTAAAACAATAAATGTTTCATCTATGTTATGTTATATTAAGGCAGCCTTTACTCAACCTTTTTTTCTCATGGGTTGCAAACATATGTTTGTGACGTTAGACGGGCCACAACACAATTTAAAAAAGGGGGAAAAAGAGTAATAAAATTAGTAAGATAACATAATTAGTATAACAAAGTTAATATCATTACTAGGGCTGAACATTTGTCTCAGAAAAAATGTTACCAAAAATTTTTAACACCACTATTTCTAAACATAAACTTTGTGGTACATTTCTATTGCTAATGCTGTAGAAATATGCTAAAGCTTGTTGTTTGAAAAAAATTTGAGGCCAATTTTTCTTCATGTAAACGTTCAACCGTAAGTAGCAGTATTAGCTATATAATAAGTATGAAACGTAATAATATAAGAATGCAGAATTTCTGAATAAAAAAAATCAGGGGGTTCTTTATAATAAATCAATCTTTTGCTCAATGCAAAAACTTTTTAGTATTACAGTAGAACCTCGATTATCCAAAGTAATTGGGACCGACCCTCTTTCGGAAAATCAAAATTTTTGGATAATCGAGAATGCTTCAATTTTAAGATTAAGGAAAAAGATAGGTGCTATTTCTTATTATGACAACAAGTGCTTAATAAATTTTGAAATTAAGTACTTTTTACATATTTAAGAAGGGTTTGAAACAATTTTTTGTTTGTCGCAGTTTCAATTCCCTTTACTTTAAAGCTCTATCACGAAGTTTTTTAATATTATTAGTTCACCAGTATCACAGTCTTTCTGCTGCTCCAGCTATTCCAAACCTTTTGCAAAATATTAAAAAGCTTCAGAATTGTCAATTTGTTCGTTTTCTTCGTTCCACTCCGCAACTTACGGGATCTCAAGTTAAATTGAAAGGCACTTTAAGAAAGTTAGATTGAAAATATGTACATGTACTCATAGATCAGAAAGGACCGCTTGCACACAAGGAATATGATTGTTAAAAATAAAGCTATCAAAATGGATTTTGCACACAAGGAATGTGATAGTAAAAAATTGCTTTAAAAATGGATTTCAGTTAACCGACAGTTTCAGTTAAAAGTGGTTCTACTGTATTTTCTTAATTGTAGAAATATTTAGTGCACATTTAATTAATTTGGAATAATTTTTTATCAGCGTTCAAAATTAAGAAATGTATGCACCACTTTAGCACAAATAGGACTACGTGTAAAAAGACTTTTGACTAAGAAAACGCCATTTAAGATGTTTTAACATAATTTTAAATTAATTATAAATGACAGACAGATTTTGTCTTCCCATGAAAATATATAAAACAACAGTGAAGATCTTAACCCTTTCAGGCATTTTTTATTCACAAGAGGAAAAATCTGAATTTCTGAAATTAAGTCTTTTTTTTAGCTAATATAAACATAAATATAATTTAAAAAAATTATTTAAAAATTTTTAGCAGTTTTTTTAAACGATGCCATTTGGCATCATTGGGACCAAATAGGAATTGTACACGAAATGCTCATGATGCCATTTGGCGTCATTGGAATCAAAAGAAAAGTAAATATACATTCAATTTTTAATGTGTATTTATTTTTTTATTTCCATTTCATGTATAATTGTATTTACTGAAGTTCCAAGCTTTTGGCAAGAATAGAGATTTGTTTGATGTACTAAGGTGGCGTTGGTGTTTTTCATGATGGCCGATTATCTACACGAGAGATATATGCTTGAGAGAGGGGTATCCTCAGTGGGTGTCTTTCTAAGGGAACCTAACCCGTATTGATGCAAGGATACCCATGGTTTGATGAAAACAACGAAAAACTCCGAACAGTTAGGCCGATGAGCGCGATTGGTTATGAATCAGCACTTCCCATCTACGAGCTTTACCACCGGAACCTCTCAGCCACTAGATACACTAAGTTATCTGTAATTTATTCATCTCAATATAATTTAAAGTACTCATAAGGACTCAAATTTCATCAGGAGGCAATGAAGAAGTTTCTCTAAATGTTGTGTCAAATGATTCAGTATTCTTATCTCCTATATAATTGATCTACATATTCAACTTCAACTTCTAATACTTAATACCTACATAAATATTAACAGGACCAACTGAATCATTTGTATCTAGATCAAGAATATTGACAATTGAATTGGGCAACCACGCTATCAATTGTTGCAATAGTGCACACAGCCATTTGCATTTGATAGATTGCATGCACTTTCACTGTCCTCTTCATCAGAATTTTCAATTTCTGTTTCAGAAAGATCATCATTCCTTAGTAAATAAATGTCTCTTTCTAATGATACAAACTCCTTTTTTCGCATTGGCATAATAAATAGTAAAAAAATTTTTTTCATTTCACAAAACTACCAAATCAGATAAGAAATTAAAATAGAGAGTTAAGTTGTAACTCTCTATCTAGTCCCAGTGATGCCATTTGGAATTATGTATATTTTACTATGCATTGTTGCTGAAATAAAAATACAATTGTTGAATTATAAATACATAAATATGTACTTCATACATATTACAACTTATATTTAAAAAATTGTAATTTTTAAAAAAAAGGAAAAGTGGGAATAATATATATATATTTTTTTTCACAGTCATGTTTTCACTTCACGTTTTAAAAGGAAATCAAGCAATACTTGTCAGTTTCTGAAACCTCTGCTACCATCTATTTGGGAAATAAAAAAATACTGCTGAAAAGGCAGAAAAAGTGTCTTTTGAATGACACCAAACAGAATCTCCGAGATTCAGTTTTTAAATATAAAAAAAATTTGTGAATGTCATGATGCTATTTGGCATCACTGGTCCCAAAAGGGCTAAATAATTTTTATGCACATCTCAATTTTTTATATTTGAATTACTGATTATGTCTAGGGCCACATAGAAAAGATGGCAGGCCGCAGATTGAGTATGGCTGCTTTGAGGTATCTGGCTACGTGTGGAGAAACTTTTTTTTAAAAAGCTATTTAATTATAGTTTAAACTTATTTTTAGGAAGTTTGCGACTCAAAACCATGAAGAAAAGTGAAAAATAGTCCATACATTGATTTCTTTTTGGTAGATTGAGGAATTTATGGCAAAATTTAATGAAATTTAGCCCATTGTGTAAAATGCTCTGCAGGAAATTCCATCACATATCTATACATTTTCTGTCTACACGTAATTTGTATGACAATGTTGAAGGCAATAAACTAAAATCTAACAAGAGGAGGTCCCGAGGTTGGTGCCACCGAATGCCATGAACATTTGTGTATCAACAGAGTATAGTTAGTATATAAATATATGACTGCCGTAAAGCGCAACCCCCAGGTTGGTCTTGAGAAAATAAGTTGCAAAGTTTAAGCTACAGTTTATAACTGGATAAATTTCCTTCTTTGGCAAGTGATTCAGTAACATTGTTGGCAGGATGCTTGCTGGAGTTGAGATTTTTCTACCAGAGTTCAAATCCTGCTCGGACTTCTTTTTCAGAATGAAAATTTTCATCAACCATTTTCAAACTGCAGTTGAAAAAATATGTATAATAATTGAACTATGTGAAAAATATGAATTAAATGTATGTTTTGTAGCATATAAGTGCTTTTTTAACTACAAAATGCAAAATACATTGGTTTTAAAACCTTAAATACAAATTACAAAATACTTTTCGAAATAAAAAAAATCCAAATACAAAATACATTTTGAAATTTCAAAAATTTATTGATGCAAAGTAATTTTCCGAAAGGTAATTTTGCAGTTTAAAGGAGAGTGAGTGACCTTATCATGCTCCCGTAAGAGGATGTCCCAACGAGCTACCCCACTGGTCAGGGCTCGACTAAGCTCATTTGGGGCCCGGGGCAGACTTCAATTTTGGGCCCCCCCCCCTCCATACCAAAATTTTTTGCGATAACATTGCACATATAAACTGTTTTTATACATTATAATTTTTTTAATTGTACCACAGATTCACAACTATACATACTGATTTGATATCTCAGCTTCTACTAGGTGGATCAAACTGAAACTTTTCCTATCGGATAAGGTTATGTTACATAAGACACAAAATTTCATCATTAAGGTTTTAATAGTAACTTGCGAGAAACACTTTTAGATAGCAATAACAACACAAAAAAGCTATTGCGGCATTTTGTCTTCTTTTACCAAGGTACAAAATTACAAATGAATTCATCAGTGTCTACAAATGCATATATTTCACTTACTTGAAATCTGTTTTCATATAGACACAATAAACTTGATTATTCTAGGGTAAATATTGTATTTAGAATAATATTGTATTAATAAGTACTAGGTATCATTTAACTATCAAAAGTCAGTCGTTTTATTACTTAGCTTACTTGTCACATATTTTCACTACCGACACAGTAAAAACCTGATTAATTTAGGATAAATATTCTATTAATAATTACTATAAATTCACTATCAAAAAAAGCAGTAGTTTAATCATTACACAAAGTAACAAGACAGTAAATAAAATTCACCATTGGTTTATTTATCTAAAAATATGTAGACCTAAACAAAACAAATTAATCTTTTACAAGGTTGTGAACTGATATTAATTGCAAAAATCACGAATTTAACAAGTAAAAGAGCAAAATTTAAGTATATAACTTAAAAATTTATGTAATGTGTTAAGGACATAAAATAATTTTATAAGAATTAATTCACAGTTAAAGCAAATCACCTGTTGATATGGCAAAAATCCTCGAAACATTGCCATCTGGCTAAGAGTCACAAAATCATACTATTTTAAGCGATAGAGTGTGGGAAGAAATGAATAGGAGAAATTACTTTAAAATTTACATTTTTTATCTTCGCTTGTTTAATAAATAAAACTGATTCGCTTTTACTAGAACACAAGTATATACTTATCAACAAGGAAAGTTGTGCATCTAAAGACATTTGCGAGAAATACTTTTAGATAGCAACATAAAGAAAAAGCTATTGCGGCATTTTGTCTTCTTTTACCACGGTACAAAATTACAAGTGAATTCATCAATGTTTACAAATGCATATATTTCACTTACTTGAAAGCTGTTTTCATATTGACACAATAAACTTGATTATTCTAGGGTAAATATTCTATTTAGAATTTACTTGAAGTGGTTACTATATAAACATTTATTATGAGGCAAAAGCTAGGAGCCTCTAATGATAAGATTATGTTACATAAAAAACAAAATTTCATTGTTATTATCAATACTTTAATAGTCATTTGCAAAAAACACTTTTAGATAGCAAATTAAAAAGCTATTCAGGCATTTTGTCTTATTTTACCAAGGTACGGAATTACAAATAAATTTATCAATACTTACAATGCATATTATTTCACTTACTTGAAAGCTATTTTCAATATTGACACAATAAATTTAATTATTTTAGGATAAATATTCTATTTAGAATGATATTGTATTAATAAGTAACTAGGTATCATTATTAATACAATATAATTCTAAATAGAATATTTACCCCAGAATAATTAAATTTATTGTATCAATATTGAAAATAGCTTTCAAGTAAGTGAAATAATATGCATTTTTGTAAATATTGATAAATTTATTTATAATTTTGTACCTTGGTAAAATAAGACAAAATGCCTGAATAGCTTTTTTTTTAATTGCAATCTAAAAGTATCTAAAAGTACTAGGTACCATTTAACTATCAGAAGTCAGTCATTTTATTCTTTACACCAAGTAACAAGACAGTAAATAAAATTCACCATTACTTTATGTAAAAATATGTAGATCAAAACAAATTAAACAATCTTTTACAAGGTTGTAACTGATATTAAATGCAAAACTTCATGAATGTAACAAGTAGAAAAGTAAAATTTAAGTAAATAACTTAAAAATTTATGTAAAGTGTTAAACATAATATATTTTTCAAGAATTAATGCACAGTTAAAATGGATCACATGTATTTATGGCAAAAATCCTCGAAACATTGTCATCTGGCTAAGGGTCATATTTTCATATTCATCATATTATTTAAAACGATACAGTGTCAAAGTAATGAGCAGGAGAAATTACTTAAAATTTTTAATCTTTACTTGTTTAATAAATAAAACTGATTCACTTTTACTTGGACAGAAATATACACTTATCAACAAGGAAGTTGTGCATCTAAAGACAAAAGCATTTACTGTGAAGTGGTTACTATATAAACATTTATTATGAGGCGGAAGCTAGGAGCCCCTAATGATAAGATTATGTTACATAAAACACAAAATTTTATCGTTAATACTTTAATAGTCATTTTCAAGAAACACTTTTAGATAGCAATTTAAAAAAAAAAAAAAAAAAAAAAAAAAACTATTCAGGCATTTATCTTTTTTTTTTTTTTTTGCCAAAGTACAATCAGTCGTTTTATTCTTTACACCAGGTAACATCATTACTTTATGTAAAAATATTTAAATCAAACCAAATTAAACTTTTCAAGGTTGTGAATTGATAATAAATGAAAAAATATATTCATGAATTTAACAATTAGAAGAGCAAAATTTAAGTAAATAACATAAAATTTAAGTAATGTGTTAAAGAACATATAATAATTTTTAAGAATTAATGCACAACTAAAATGAATAACTTGATGTTATGATGCATTGAGTTAGATGAAATGGATAACAAAGGTGGATAGGCAAAATTTGGGGCCTATTTAGGGCCCCTTCATAAAAATAAATTTAATAAAACAGACCCCTTCACAAAAATAAATATAATAAAACAGGCTCCTTCACAAAAATAAATTTAACAAAATGGACCCCTTCACAAAAATAAATTTAATAAAACACGCCCCTTCATAAAAATAAATTTAATAAAACAGGCCCCTTCACAAAATTCTTTTTAATAAAATATGTCTCTTCACAAAATTACTTTCCATAAAAACTTACTAGTTCTATTTATTTTTAATTTTTTAGGTTTTAAAATGTGTGATTTTTAAATAAAAACAGTTCACCAGGAACAAAAACTTTAGCAAAAGGGTTTAAAGAAGTTTTTGTTAATAAATGCTTACTTTGAATATGAGTAACTAAATTCCAATTTTCATTAAAAAATGTTATTTTTCACAAAAATATAATAAAATTCACAAAAATAACTTTTACTTTTCACAAAATGGGCCACAAGAAAAAAACCTGCATCGACCCCTGGATAATTATGAAATTACAGAAAAAATTACAAAAAACTCTTCAATAAACACATACCCTGAGAAGATCTCTATACATACACATATAAAATGTTACGTTTAAAAATAAATATCAGCAAATTCAATTTTTTAATACATTTCACATGCAAATATATGCATATCAATATTGTGATAGTCTTATTCTTATTTTATTAAAATTAATTATGGATTCGTCAACATATTTTCAATTACATATAAAAACATATATGCATTTGGTCTAATTTAACTTACTTGCCTTTTTTTGATATCCCTGTAATGGTGTTGAACATTACTACTTATTTTATTTTTTTTAGAGGTTTTTTTCTAATTTTACATTCAGCAAAAGAATCTATTATATCATTATAATCAAGTTTGTTGGTAACATCTCCATTTAAGGACAATACAGCTAAGCACGAAAGTTTTTTCTGATGAAAATAGGATCGAAGGGGAGATTTTAACCTTTTCAGTAAAGAAAACGATCTTTCTCCTGAGCAATTTGAAATAGGCATTGTTAAAAAAATTCGTAAAGCAGTTTCTACGTTAGGAAATGCCAAACACAAATGAGGGTTTTGCAATGTCTTTAACATTTCGAAAAGAGTTTCATCTTTTTTTACAAATGAGCTGAATTGACACAATTCATCAGAAAAATCTTCTTCTAAATCTGACGGATAACATTGTTGTAAAGATTCTGCATCTTCACGTTGCAAAGCATTTGAATGTAAATTTATAAGAGCAGAAAACTTTTTTGTCAATTTGTCATATGGCTGCTTGCGGTTTGAGAGATGGCTTATTAAGGAATCACAAAGTACATAATGACATGTTTTTATAAATTTATCTCGTGGTTCAAAGTGAACCTCAGTACTATTAGTATCATCCAGACATCTGCTTCTTGGAGTCATCTTTTTTCTTGTAAACTCATAGGCAACAGCTTCTGGTAAAATTTTCATAGCTTCACTCTCATACATACTAAAATTGTTTCTCACAAATTTAATAAATTCTATAAGAGATTCGGATAAAGGAGACAGTTGCTCTAAATTTCCAGTAGAATTCTGGAAAATTTTACTGGTCTGATTCAATCGTTGTAAGATTGTATCCCAAATAACAGTGTTCAAACCTGTTTCAAATTTCGATAACTTTTTTAGGAGCGATTTAGCTTCCCTTTTTGTAGTCGCAGTCTGATCGTTACTATCAACAAATTAACGTAATGTGTCAATAATTTTTTGGTAATTTTTTCTGAGTACATTTGTTGCATCTGCATCTGCACACCATCGTGTCCCTGAACAACTCTTCAATGTCAGCTGCTTGTTAGTTGTTACGCTTTCATGAAGTGTTTGTCATCTATAACTTGATGCAGAAAAAAAGTTATACAATTCCTGCAACAAGCAAAAAAAGTTGACAACAGTAGTGCAGAATTTCCGCAGCATGTACACCTACCAGGTTTAAGGAATGCGCAACACATGGTATAAAGTCTGCCAGCGCATTTAAACTTTTTATCCTGGCTTGCATACCAGAATACTTTCCGGCCATATTTGATGGATTGTCATATGTTTGTCCTCTACAATTCTGTATATCTATATTTAGCTCCTTTAAGCAACAAATAACAGTATTTGTCAAATACTCTGCACCATGGCCATAAATTGGTATAAATTTTAAAAACCTCTCAACAGGATTACAGTCAGGATTTATGTAACGTAACACAAAGCAAAGCTGGTCAAGGTGTGTTATGTCTGGCGTAGAATCTATAATTAATGAGAAGTATTTTGCCGCCAGAATTTCATCAATTATGTTCTTTAATACTTTGTCTGCCATAAGTTCGATGAACTCATTAATTACTAGTAGAGGATAAGTAACTTGTATTACCAGTTCCAGGGTTACCATATTTAGACAAATGTGATGCAAGGAAAGAATCAAATTCAGCCACTAACTCTAGGCATCCTAAGAAGTTTCCATTATGGATAGATCCTATTGTCTTGTCTTCACTAAAGAAAGCCATGCCTCTAATGGACAAAAATTTTATAGTGGCAACAACTCTCATTAGTACCGCTCGCCAATAATCAACTTCATTTTTATATTGAAGTACTACTGCAGAATCAATTCTTTGGCTAATGTTCAATCTAGAAGACATTTTTAAAACAGATTCTCGGTGCAAAAAGGAATTTTCGTGCTCTGTCAACCTTAAAGAAACATGCTTCCAGTCATTAAATCCACAAGTAGAAAGTTTGCTGGAATTGTTGGAAAAAAGTTTGCAAATCCAACAAAATACAGACTTATTTGATGGAGAAAGCACAAGCCATTCTCTGAGTATTTTTTCATTATTTTTTTTAATATGGTAAAAATTATTTTCAGTCAGAAGTCGTTTACAGCCAGAAATAATTTTTTCTGTTTCATTCAAGAGTTCCATATTTTGCTTTGGTGGATTGTAAATAAAATGTTCAATCATGGCAAGTGAAATAATATTCCACGATGCTGGATCAGAATTGTAACCTGAAGTCGCACTGGATAAATCATCGGTTGTCGTTACATTTTCTGTTGTTTTTATCGTCTCGTCTTGTAAATCATCTTTATCACCACTTATATTTTTGGAATTATCTATTTCTTCACTTATATTTTTGGAACTATCCATTTCTTCAACTTCAGGTGTCATTTTCACTGCTTTTATCAGATTCTTTTTCAACGGAACTTTTCTTCGTGAATTCTAGCATCATCTTTTTCATTTTCTTAGCTTGTTCTTCATGAGATTTTTTCAATTTTCTTTTTGCTGCCCCGGACAAGTAACTTTGTTGCATGATGTATGCAAGTTGAATTAAGCATTGATTAAAATGCGATAGATAAGACAAATCAAGTGCATAAAACGTAAAGCATGACACGAGGTAATACACCATACAACATAAATATGTAGGCACAGTTACAGTTAAGTTGCTGTGATGGTTACTGAATAAGGAACAATCCATGGAGGAAAGAAGGGTCTATGTAGTTCTACGTACTTTGTTTCAAATCACCTGCAAGTGGCGCTAAAATAAAAAATAATGGGGAGTGATTCTACTTATTTACCATACTGTGATTTGCTGAACAGTTTGTTTACCTTTGCTCAACGTAACTGAAATAAATATTTAGAACATCTGCCACCAGGGATCGTATTTGAGTGCTGGAATCATGAATATTCACTTTTGAATTATATTTGTTAGGTCCTTCAAATCATAGATCTTATATAAAGAGAATGAAAAGTTTTTTTTTCTATTTTTTCATTCTTACTTGTATATAGGAACATAAAAATTGGGCTACCAAAATTTGTCATTTGGGGGTCCCTTCAGTTGGGGGCCCAGGGCAGCTGCCCCGTTTGCCCCTGCGGTAATAAGGCCCTGCCACTGGTTGTGAATACATCACTGAATTAAATTTACTTAAACATTCATAACAAATTGAATATCTTCATCATTTATATTATAAAAGTATATTACATTATTATCGTAAAAAAATATTTTTTTATATTTTTTCGATTAATTTAAAAGCCAAATATTAAACAATTTGAAACTCTCTGTACAATGAACATTAATCTTGGTTTTCAAACTTTTAATACGTAAATAACAACATTAGTTTATAATGAATATACATCTTTGATTATTAGTTGTAATGTCTTACAAAATGTTTTAATAATATTTTTGATTTTATTTTAAACAAACACATGCATAGCACATACACAATGTGTCTTTGTAAGATGTATGTGCTTGTGATTAATTAAAATATTTGTGTATGCATATGAATGCTACATTAATTTGTTAAAATTTCAATTTTTGTTTTCTGATGAAATTCTAAACAGAATCGAAATACGGTTTTGGACTTAAAAACCTGCTCAGCTAATTTATATCTTCACTGTGTTAATTATTTCACAAAAAATCTACATTATTAAGCAAAAAAGATGTTTGTGAATAACTCAATACTGTGAATAATGTCATATCAATAGTGACAAATGCCTAAATAAACTTTCCTTTCTTGAAAGTTTGTAACTTCTAAATATCGCTTAAATTGCAATTTTTACACAATGTAATAGGAACTAAAAGTACTTTCAAATGCGATTTCTGTAAAAACTGTATCTCAATTTACCCAGCTTTTAGGAATTTTTAAAATAATTTTAAAGCTTGAATTTTTTTAAAACCATCTCGCAAATAATCGTGTGACCCAATTACCCTTGCACTTAAAATAACAATGCAATTCAGCATTTGTTTCTTTGTGTAATATTCCGTAACTAAATTGCCAAATGAAATTAAAATCTCACAAATACATAAATAAAATAGGAATTTAACAGACATGTAAATGAACCATAAATGCTGAATGTGTTTAAATGCTGAAATAATCAAAATAACAATGTTTTCTGTAAATGATAAAAACCTTTCGCGATTATCTGCTGGTATATGGCTAATAAGAAAGTCTCATAAATGCTTTTGCGATGTAATTGGTTGAAAATCTGAGAAAATATACTTAATTAAAAGATTATTAGTTTTCAATTAAAAAACGATTTTCACCTGAGTAATAAATTTCTCTTTTTAGCAAATTTAATTTTAATCATCTCACAATTGGAAGTTTTACACCATAGAATAGAAAAACATGTACTTTCAAATGCAGTTTGTTTGAAAATTATCTTAATTTACGAATTTGTTATGATTTAAAGAAAAAATTCGAGCATGATTTAAAAAAATCTAAATAGGGTGCTGCCCAATTGCGGAAGATTTACCTGTATGCCCTTAAAATGACGTAAATCAGTTCGTTATTCGTCCCTGGCTAATATTCGTATGCTACTATAATAATAATAGTTCTTCAAAAGTGAATAAATAAACACAAATTTATCCAATCTATACTAATCGAAGTACCACTGAAATAAGTAGAATAAAAAAGCTGCTATAATTACTAAATTTTGTGACGATTTCTTGGCTAGTAATCCTTGGCATCTAGCTAATGCGAAAGTACTGTTTTTAATAAATATCAAAACTTTTCATAATTTATATATTTCATATAAAATTGCTTTTTTGTGTTGTTAGTGAAAAAAATGTTAAACATAAAAAATGTATTGAAGTTTTAAATAAAAATGATTTTCATTCTATGTTTTGTACTCTAATCAGTATGTTCTGTAAGACAGGAAGCCAGACTTAGCTTAGCATGTGTAAAATAAAAAATGACGTGTTAAGTTGTTTTGTGTAAACGCTTAACTATAATAAAACTAAGTCCGCATTTAAACATCCAATATCTAATACTAAATGTAAATAAAGTTAATAAACATTTGCATACTTTATGTATAAATTGAACAACTTTTATATTAAAGTTAAATCCCAATTAAATGAATATCAAAAGTGTGGTAAATCATATTGGAACCTTGACTGAATTAATACTAAGAAACTATGAAAAATAATGTTAAAATTTATATATGATGGTATAAGACTGAAATTTTACCTTTAAACAGGTTTTGAAGTTTGTTTTATCATTCAAAAATTTAACCTATAATCGAACATCTTGTTTTATACCTCTGGTATTTTCCCTTAAATTTTATTATAATCAACTGAACATTAAAAATATTTCATGTCTAATAGCGCACATTGAGTATTATTATAATTAATCCTCTTGATAAATTTTCATTAGGAGATATAACAGTTTTTCCATGAACCTCTGCGGCAACTAACAGTGCACTTCTTATGTATATAGGCAGCGCCTGCCTATGCAACAATTTTCATACAACAATTTTTTGTAATTTTCATTGAATCTGAATCTTATGAATTATAAAAACTATTTTTGTGACTACTCAGCAAAAAAATGCTTCTGCAGAAGTAAACATCTGATTCATTACACCGTGAAAAAAATCTGTAATTTTTACAGAAAAGAATTATCTTTTACAGAAAAAAACTGTTTTGAAGAAAAAGTTTTTTTTTTTCTGCAAAAGAAACTGAATTTCGTAATTTTTGCAGATAAAATCTGTCTTTTTTTTTCAGAAAAAAAACTGTTTTAATGAAGAATTACAGCTTTTTTTTGTAAATTAAATGGTTTTCCACTGGTGCCAAAATTGACAGTTTTTTCATGTCAGTTTGACAATTTTTTTTTTACAGTGTAATAATCCGATTCACCAAATGTTAAACAATGTGTACGTACAAACTTCCAGAAACAAATTCGAAAACTATTCAAAACAGCCAGGCATGTGTTTTCCTCTTGCAAATCTAGGATCTGCGGTTTAGACAAGACAGCTTGAAATCTGGAAGAATGTATTTTGAAAATACAAAATACTTTGAAAAAGCATTCGAAAATACATTACCAAAATACATTTGTTTTGAAGGCTTATAACACAAAATACAAATTACAAATGTATTTTGAAAATGTATTTCAAATACATGTATTTTCGATACTGCCCAACTCTGGCATGTTTAAACATATAATAATAATAAAAAAAAATGCATATTTATATGTATATAGACCAGAAATTTTTTGTTGTTATTTAAAATTATTTACAGTTATTCCAATGAATATCTACAATTTTTAACAGAGAAATAAAATAAATGAACAAATATATTATTTTCATTTTGTTTTCTCATTCAAATACTTCAAATATTTCATGGTTTATTAAAAATGTGCTTTTATATTTTTAATATGATTTTTTAAAGTCTGGTATTCTTGATTTTTAATTAGAATAAGTGTCTACATAGCAATTTCTTTCAGAATTCAATGTTTTTTTATAATTCAGTTTAATTATACAAATACAATTTTAACTGTGAATCTTTGCATGTTTATATATTTAATGAAAAGGAAAGATAAAATAAATAAATAATAATAATAACAAACTAAAAAAAAATGATTTGGAACTTTTATAGACCATAAAATTAAGCTAATTTTAAAATTTATTTTCTGTTATTTACATAAATAAGCTACTATTTTTCACAGTGAAATAAAAAATGTATTGTTTTTTAACAACTAGCTTTTTAACTTTTGAATTTTTTAAATATTGGATTCTTATGATTATAATTAGAATAACTGTAAAATCAAAAATCTGGAATAAAAAAAGTCATATTAAGAATTTTAAAAAGTGCATTAAAAAAATCATCAAATATTCGAAATACTTTCATATAGAAACAAAATTTAAATAATATAATTATTCATTCACGCATTTATATCATGTGTTTTAATTTATTACTCTGTGAAAAATAGTAGATTATTCATTGAAATAACTGTAAATAATTTTAAGTAAAAACAAAAAATTTCTGGTCTATAGACATATAAATATTCTTTTTTTTTATATATATATATATTTAAACATGCAAAATTTCGTAGTTAAAAAAGCACTTATATGCTACAAAACATACATTTTATTCATATTTTTCCTAAATTTCAATTATTATATATATTTTTTCAATTGCGGTTTAAAAATGGTCGATAAAAATTTTCATTCCGATTCATTCATTGCGCTTCATGGCGGTCATATATTTATATACTAACTATACTCTATCAATACACAAATGTTCATCGCATTCAGTGACACCAACCTCGGGACCTCTCCTTGTAAGAGATATTATAAACTTTTCATGAGTTGTGGCATATCACATTGGTTTACATAGCAATTTTTGTGAAAATTCATAGTTGTCATTCAATGAAAACAGCTATAAAAAATAAGGTATTTATTCTGAAATTAAATGTTTAGTTCTTTGCATTCACAGCAGCGTTAATAACTTGTAGTTGGAATTTCATGATGGTATTTCTATAACTTTTTGAGAAATCATGTTTTGCATATAGAATTTTCACTGAAAAGTGCATTTTTCATAAAACATATTTAAAGTTTACATTTATGTTTTACTGAAATTATTTACAGTTATGTACATCAGAAATTTACTGCATTTATAAATCATGGCCTTTTCTTCAGTTCTGAGCCTTCTTTTATTTCTAGAAAGCAATTTTTTTGCAGTTTTTGTATGAAGGGGAAAAAAAAAAACTTTGGAACTTCCGGTTTCATTCACAGCTGTAAAGTAGATTTTAAATCATTATAACACAGATTTTATTTATAATACAACAATAATAAGCACAGATTTGGAAAGGTAAAGAATTGTGCTTTAATAAAATGTAATAAAAAGAAAATGCAATTTTTTGTCGAAAACTGCATTTTAAATGTAGTCACCTTAAATTTTATGGATTTCCGGGCACCAAAAATATATTTTTCCAATAGGAGTTAGTTATTGAATAACAATAACAGTGGTGTAATACCATGTATTTATCTAGAAAAATTCTTAAAATTGTTTAAATTCTTTGATTGAAATTTTTAATTGCATGTGGGAAACTAATGAGTGATCAAATTTTGTTGAGTAATGCAATCTCTACTATTTAATATGTTGTTATTGATTTCTCCATATTGAATTAATGTTATTTGGATCCTTTTTTTGTGCATTCTCATCTGTTTTGGTTTATTTCAGTCCATGTTGATTCCTGCTGCTGTTATGTATTTTGGCTCTGATAAACATAATTCTACCTACTTATTGAAGGAACTGAAAGAAAAGGTTTCTGACCCCAGGGCAGCTTCACTGGCAGCATATGAATCCAGGTAGTTCTTTGGTGCAATTGACTTTTTTATTAGGAAAAAAAATGAGCATAAATCATTACTGAAGTACAATAAATGTCCCATAAGTCTGTGCACTTTTCACAAACTCATAAAAGTTTAACAAATTGTCGTATCAGAATGTGTTTTACGCCATAAATAAATAAGACTTGGCAAATTATAGAAATTTTTATACAAAAAAAAAAAAAAAATAGTCCAAAGAAAATTTGGACTATTTTTTCTTTTGCCACAAAAAATCTAACATTTTGACAAATTGCACTCTGATACAACTTTTTTTTTTTTTTTATGAATTTATGTGAATTGACTTACAAGATACCTTGTATATAAAGAAATGCAAGTTTTAACTAAAAAACTTCTATCCTTAAGCAAATGCAAATCATAGCATAATGTTGCAATCTGTAAGCAAATGCAAATCATAGCATAATGTTGCAATCTGTAAACATGGACCTTTGCATTAGTGCATCATTATCTCAAAATTACCAAGATGAACTAGATAGAACCATTCCAGCTGGGCTGGAATCATTAGATGACACTTCTGTATTTTTTATCTGTATCATTAAAATACTTCTTGTGCATGAATATGTAGATAAATAATGGAAAACTCATCAAAAAATTGTTTCTTTCAGTTTATTTTGTTTTGTTAAGTATTGTTAAATGTCAAAATTAATTCTGGGGTTTAAGAATCCCATCCCATGAGTTTTGTTGCAAAAAAAAAAAAAAAAAAAAAAGTTCTATTATAATAACTTTAAATTATTATATATTTTATTTATGCATATTTTATAAAGTGAATTATTTGTATGTATAAAGCTAAATTTGTTGTTTAACATGATTTCTTACATTCAATCGAAAATAATAGTGTGTACTAATAAATATACCAAGGTCTATCTGTTAAATAAAGAGACTGACACAAAATATTTTCTATGTGGAGACAATTCTAATCTTTGCCTTCTTTTAAAGATTGTTCTCAGAAAGATATTTCTCCTTGCTAAACTTCCTAACACATTTACAAACACATTTATAATAATAAAGAAAGAAGGTTGTGTGAGTGTGTCGACGGTGTTCTGAAGTAGTGATGCAACGAATAATGGTTGACCGAATACCAATTATTCGGCTGCCGAATAATGAACTCATTTTTGTCTAAAATCAAAATATAGTATGCACTATACGCACAATTCTTATATATTTCACAATTAAAATGCATTATTTTCTTAAAAAAAAATTATTTATATGCAAATTTAATTTTGTAAAGCATTATTTTATTTTGAAAAAAATATTCAGCTATGTTCGGCCTAAAAATTGCCTCAATAATATAATTCGCACCTCTCCCTCCCCCCAAAGAAAAAAAAATCTTAGCAAAAGTTCCTTCTCAGGTACTGTACAGTTACATTTTAGTAGATATTATGTATGATGTTGTTACATTTTAAAATAATGACAAAATTTTAAAGTACTAGAAAATATAAATTTCAACTTTCATATGAAAAAATAAAAAATAAGAAACCTTTATATCTTAAGAAAAATCACTGATAGAAGAATATCCTAAATATGGTGGAAATCTAAAATGGTGGAAATAAATCACTCTAGACTTTATAAAGCTGACAATTAACAAAAAAGTCGTTTTTTTTTTTGTTGTTGTTGTTGTTTTTGTTGTTTTTTCTTTTGCTATGTCACTATTAAGAAGTGTCTATTAAGAAGTATATAATGAATGTTTTCAGATGTAGAGGAAGGAAATATCTGTAAGAAAAATTAATTTCAAAATAGTGACGACTGCAGTATCTTTATATCTAATCTATAGTACATATTTATGTTCTTTATAGGTCTAATTAAAAATATCATTGAAAGAAAATTTTTTTAATGTAACAAGGGATAAATATTGAACTTCCCATTATACTTTTAAAAAATAGAATTTACTTGTATGGCACTATTAGGAAAATTTTGAAAAGATTAATTTTAAATTTAACAGATTGCGTTAGCTTATTACAGATGCTTTTTATACTTATAAATACAGCATAAAAGTTTTAACATGATTCCTAAATGACCCTCTTATATAAAAATGGGTAGATAAAACCCATTCAGTGTATGAAAGTTAGAGAAAAAAAAGTGTTTGTTAATTTCAAATAAAAATTTCATTATACATGATGAACATAAATTGTCAAATTAAAAAGTTTTACTGTGTAAATATAAAAACAATTTTTACAGTATTATTTGGCCAAGACCAAATAACGGACTTGACATTCGGCAGATAGGCCGAATGGGCCGATTATTCGGCTACGGCTGAATATTATTGCATATCTATTCTGAAAAGACCTCTGCACATAGAACTACAAAATTCGGGGGAAGGTATCTCTAAAGTTTTGTACCTCGAAACCTGATTTTGGAATCTTGTATTAATTTTTTTATTTTTTTTTTTTTATTTATTTTTTTTTTTTTTATGTATGATTTTTAGCACTTTTTCATGTTTTGAGGCGTTTTTCTACATTAAAATAAATAATCCGTTTTTAATTGTTTAGCCCAATATAGTAAATTTTGTCCTCTGTTCAATAACTTTTATTTGGAATTTGCACGTCAATTTTCGAATTTTTCACGAATTTTTTTATCTGATTTTTAGTATTTTTTTTTTTGCATTTTGCGGGTTTTTTTGACATTTGGTTTCAAACTTTTAGCCTAATATAGTAAATTTCGCCATCTACGATTTTTGAATTTCAGCAACTTTTGATGTGATTTTCATTGCCACTTTTTGAGATTTTTTTCCATTTTGAGTCTATTTTTTGTCATTCTTGAAAGATCTCTGATTGTAGTGTTGTATCCCATTAGAGTAAATTTTCACCCCTGTCTTTCTTAATCTACATATTTTTAATGCGTTTTTCAATGTGATTTTTAGCGGGGAGGGGGGATCGAGTCTCATGGCAATGACATCCGGAAAAGAAATTTGGTTTAAAAATTTTAACCTAATATAGTAAATTTGGCTGTCTACAAAATTGAATTTTAGCGATTTTTAGCATTTTATCAAGATTTTTTATATTTTGCATAGATTTTATGTCATTTATGAAAGATTTCCATTAACAGTAATTTATCCCATTATAGTAAACTTTTACCAATGCGATTTCTGAATAATTAGCGATTGTTAATGCATTTGATGCAAAGATATTAGAAAATTCTTGCCATTGTTAGTTGTTCCAACTTTTTTCTTTTCTGAGACATAACACACAGAAAAATGAAATTTAAAATAAGTGAAAGATTAACAATCTATTTTTAAATGAATTGGTTTAGATAGTAGTCACTAAAAGTTAAAACTGCATGATATGTTTTAAAACATTTAATCAAGCAGCTTTTCATGAACAAATCAAACATAAAAATAAAATTCATCATATTTGTATTGCCATTATTTATTATTTCATGTTTTGAAATATGGTCTCTATTTATATCAATAGGAAAGAAGCAATTACTGAAGTTGAAGATATTCCAAATAGTGATCAGCTAGATGAAATCGCTACTTATGATGTGAAAACAGAAACAGATATGGATTCTTTTAAGGTTCCTGCTACAGATGTTAGTCAGACATCTGGTTTTGTTCGAACTTCAGGAAAAAGTGTTCCCAAATGGTTTAAAATGAGTAAATAATGCTCCATAAAGAACTGCATCTTTATTATGTAAATTGTTTTTCTTAAATTTTGAAATTTTTTCTCCTCAAAAATAAAACAGTTTTCTACTGCTGTGAGAGTCTTTACTGCCATTTCTAGAGTTACAGTGATCATTGGTATTTGCATTAAAAACCCATAAGTAACAAGCAGTTATATATTTTGAAAAGAATATTGGGGAAACTACTATTTACAACTGCTGTAATTTCTAATGTATAATCCGCAGATCGAACAAATCAAACATTTTAGGACACAGAAATTTTATTTTATAATTGTTAGCAAATAAATACCTTGCTCCAGTAAGTTACACTTTTTTAAAGAAAATTTCTGAGTCTAAGTATGTTTGTTTAACTTAAAGATTATAGGTTAGGTATTACAGCACATTGACTTCGTATAGTTCATGTTTTAGTTTATACTTCATAACATTAGTAGTTACAGTGCCCTATGCAAAAATACCTTTTAAAGAAATTCTATGTTTTAGCCAAATATTTTGCTCCTTAGTTTTTTAGCCTTAGGCAGCTGCCCACCTCATCACCCTTAAACAGGGTTCATACTCATCGGGGGATTATGGGATTCAGGGGAAAATCAGGGGATAAATTTTAGGTTGTAAAAATCAGGAGAATCTCAGGGGATAATGCAAAAAATTCCCCAAACCGGGGAAAACCTGGCAAAACGACTGGCTACTCTGGGAAATTGAGGGCAATTACTGCTGTTCATGTGCTTTATGATATCACATCTGTCGACATCCATTCAGTCACTAGACACATCTTCTAACATCGTGTGAGGTTTGACAACAGTTCAAGAAGAACTTAAGAAAAATAAAGGAAATTTTTAAATTGACATTGGCACTTGCAGCCATCATATTATTCATATCGCTTTTCAAAGAGGTAATAAAATCAAAGTGGGAATTTAATTTAATTCTTGCAGCAAGTACCAAATTTTTAAGGACAGCCCCACAATGCATACAGACTTCATCTCTGTTTTACGTAAATTAATGTTTTTCAAGTTCTGTTCATATTGATTATATAGGTGATGTATAAACTTTATTTTTGAGATTACCTTGTTTTTTTTTTTATTTTGAGGAGGTGGGAATGTCACGATACTGGTTTATAGAAATGCCATTAATTGCTGACATGGAAAAATTGTACATCCCGAAAAATACATCAGAGGACTTTTTCTTGGAAAATGAGTAAGAACCCTGTTAAAGCTAGTCCCGATTTCATCACTGAATAATTTAAATTATAATTATCATTATTCTACATTTTGAATAAAAAAAATTTGTAACCTGTATCTGCTCTTTTACGCTCTTTTATTTAACTCAACCTGGTTTTTGCATGTAAAGATATAATTTTATAACAGATACTAAAAATGTCAAAAATATGTTCACATGTGTGTTTCCAATTACAATATAACATTTTAATATTTTTAGACTTTAATTATAAATTAATATATTAATTTCAGCACATTTTTCTGTTAGCCTGCCACAAGGGATAAAATGTCTAACAATCTCTGTAACTCAGACAATTGTATGCAAGTTGAAACAACAATGTATTTAATGATGCACTAAAAATCGCTCGCCAAAATCTTCCAAATATTTGTGAAACTGCAACAATCAAACATTTCAAAGGTTAAAAAGTAGAAAATAACCTAGAAATAAAAAATGAGGAGTGTACTATTTTAGAAAAATACATTTTTATCAATTAATAGTTTAATATTAATTAATTTATGATTATACATTGAGAAATCAATTTAGAAATCCTAAAAAAGGTAGTTTAAACAATGTTTAATTTTTTTCTTTCTTGTTGCCTTATCTCATAAAAGGAACAGCAAAAATTATATATTTTTAATAAATTCACTCGCTTGTGTTTCCTACTAAGCATAAAAAAACAATAAATTTTTCATAAACAAGTTCAGTGTCCATGGGGAGGTCAAATTAATGTATTGTAACGGAAAGTTTTGGGAAAAAACATAAATTGCAGTAAAAAAATTAGGTGCTATTTTCAAGATGAACCTTGAATGCTTATAAAAGTGTGTTTTTAAAACACTATTTTTACTTTTATATTAATGTGATTAATGAAAAACAAAAACTGCGTATGAAAAATGAATGAATATGAAAAATTGTACTGTTTTTGAAGTGCATGTTTAATTGGGATGAAAGAATATGAGGGGGGACTCAAAAATAACTGAAATGGCAGTGCTGCGGGCAGGACTTGCATATTACCCATTCTCCCACTAGGTATATGTCACACAGTTTGTTCAGAGTTCAATGCACATAATGCTGTTGCCAGGGAAGGTTGTGCCTGGTCACAATGCATATTTTTCTAAAAGCATTTTCGCTTGCTCCTTGTTTTTTGTTATTTGGACTTATATGAACAGTATGCAGCTGTGAAATTTTGGCTTCTGCTCATGGAAAAATACTGCAGAAAACAATTTTGTTGTTGTAAAGAGCTTCTTACAAAGATGGTACTATGGGAAAACTCAAATGTACGAGTGCTTTTCTCATTTTATAAAAGGTGGAATGTCGATTGATGACAAACATTGTTTTGGACGATCTTCAACTTCCAGAATGGACAAAAATATGCAATTGTGTTTCAAGACCAACAATAGACTACTGAAGTAATTGTGGAGTTATCTGTCCTTATTTGCTGCAGATGGGGGGATTGCTTTTTCCACAATGACAATGCTCACACAATTTTATCAGTTTGCGGTTCTTTGCTATGTATGGCATGACACCTATACCCCATGCCCTCTACCCATCTGACCTTGCTCCTTGACTTTTTTTTTTACTCCACAAATGAAGAGAGATATGAAAGAATATCTTAATGATGTGGAGAAAACAAAAGAGGCAGGAGCTTGCAGCCATACAGATGAATGAGTTTAAACAATATTTCCAACGATGGAATCATCAATTAGACAAGTGTATAAAGTTAAATGGAAAGTTTATTGAAGGTGTTCAGGTTGTTTTGTAAAGAAAAATAAAGTGAATGTTTTATAAAGAAATTCCAGTTATTTTTTAGTCCTCCAGCTTATACTGTCTTCCAATAAATAATGAAATTCTCTTTTGAAAGAGCAAGAATTTTAGTTCAAACTAATGTAACTTTAAACTTAAGTTAAAAAAAAAAGTATGATGCAATAATCAAAATGTGTATCTAATTGGTCTGTACCTTAATAGCTTACTGCAGTGATCACTCTGTAAATAAGAGGGGAAAAAAAAGATAATAAGGTTACAAATATTACAAAATTGAAAATTTGAGTTGAATGACAGAAATTAATGGAAGCAATAAATTAAATAATTAAGAAAATATCTAAACTAAGTAAAATTAGAGTATTTTGAGACACAATTTTTTGAAGTACAGTAATCCCTTGACATTTGCGAGTTTTGATTATCCGCGAAATAAAAATTGAAGAACATTTCAACATTCGAGAATACTTAATTTGGTTATTCGCGAATTTTGTTTTATAAAATATATTTTTTTTACAAAGTAAACTTCCTTTGTTTTACCAATTCTGTAAACTATTTGATACTGGACAGCTGCATTGTTTTGTACAGCCTAAGTTTCGAGAACTTGTTCCCTTGTATTTAGGCAAAATATAGATCAATAATTCGGAGAAACACAAAACATGACTTACAGCTAAATTTCCTCCCTTCATACTTATTTGATAATAAATTTTCTAAAATTCAAAATTTTTATTGCAAGTGAAAATTTTTCTGAAAAAATTGTATTGGAAATTTTAAAACTTCAACAACAACTTGTTGAGAAAGCAAAAGAATGGGATCCTTAACTGGTGATGTGCAAGGTGAGGAGAAATCGAGACCGAAACTTTTCTTTATATAGAAATCCATAAACAAAAGACCTGTTCTTTCAAACAATCATATATAAAGAAATTTTTTCAGCCATCAAGTAAACTTTGTACAATATGTTTATAATTATTCAAATGTATTTACAACAGGTACTTTTTAAGGCTTAATAAAAATATTTTTACATTTCAATTTCTTTTTTTTATTGAAACAAAATCTTAAAACCTAACCGCCTTTTATGTACGGGAAGATAGTCTCAACATTCGCGATTTTGACATTCTTGGAGGTTCTTGCGAATGTTAAGGGATTACTGTATTCTAAATGTGAATGAATTTAAAAGTTCAGAATAGCTGCAAGAAATTGCATTCAAATATATATAATGATGCTGCCTGAAAAAATAAAGGAGAGATGATACCAATAATGATAAACTAAACGCCCTTTTTTTTCTAATGTTATTGATATAGAAATATAAATCTTTGTATAGGATTTTATCCTACTGTATTCTGGAATACAGTAGACTCTTTAATTTTAACTCCAAGGAAAGATAAAAAAACATTTGAATTATCCCAAATTTATGAATTAACCTAAATATACAATTTTAAAAAAACTCAAAAGCAATATGAAAATTAAATTAACATGTGGTGGTCCTTACCTTTAAAATTGTCATCTTATAAGAAAAATATCATGTTGCGAGCAAAAATACGTTCTTGAACATAATTTAAACCATTGATAAAGAAACAAGAAAGCATCAATGCACAGAATCTGCATTATACTACATAGCTTCCAACTTTTGTAATTTCTTTAACTGCAAGGTGATTCAACAACTCTAATTTCAAAAATATTTACTCAGGTGTTAGAATACATCATTTTAAGCATGTAAAAAGTTATTTAAAAAATTTAGAACCAAAAAAAAAAAAAAATTAGCTCTGTATTGCCATTTGTTAAGATTTCTATGAACAATTATATTAACTGATGAATTGGGAGATATCAGAAATAAATAAAATCATCTTTTAAAGCCAACTGTATAAATAACATTGACTTTTGGATATGTTGCAAGTATGCAATGCAGTGATACAAAGGGTTAGCACTGTTTTTCAAACAGAAGTCTTTTCCTTATTTAATTGGAGAATTTCTGTGAATAAAACGAGCAAAGATTTCTCTTCAGAAAAGTGAAAAAGTTGGCAATTATGACACTATGGATAGTAATATTAATTATAATATCATTTGTGAAGAAGTTTGTTTTTGTTTATTTAACAAAATCCTCAATTTCACTTCAGCTCTGTACAAGCTTTACTAATAACCAATCTTTTTTTTTTTTTTTTTTTGCATGAGGGAGAGATGTTAAGGACCACATACAAAAGAGTGGATAACACAGTGTTATTGAAGAAAGAGTGAAAGCTATAACAAAACATTTTTCTCCCCGATGAATAATTGTATATATATATTTTTTTCACCTTTAGATTTAATGAATCTATATATGTTGACGTAGTTGCATAAATTTAAAAACTTTGAATTATCCAAAATAGTTGATTGAATATTTAAATTATCCATCTTTTTTCATATTCTTACTTGTTATTTCTATGTATATACCAAACTTATAAATGCTGTATTAAGTGCAGAAAGCACCTAAAAAAATTGTTTTTGTACTGTATAGGCACTTCAAACAGTACACTATTTTTATTGAAATATAATCACTCGGATTTCTCTCTCATTTTTTCCATATCTTCAAATTGAATGAAATTTCAAATTTAATATTTATTTGATTGATGCAGTCAAATCTTAGTATAAAATCACTCCAGGAAAGAATACAAAAATGAACTTATATGCAGAATGATAAAAATTATGAAACAAAGTTTTATAAATTGGGGTAAGGGTTGACTGTATTTATATAACTTTTGGTAAATTTTATAATACAATTATGCCTTTTTTTTTTTTTTGTTTTGGCTTCTTTATTCTACCAAGAATAATAAAGATTGGGTGGCAAAAAATTAATGTGATACTACAGACACTTGACGCACAGAAAGATCGAGAAGGGGAAAATACAATATTTACTTGCATATTTTTCGCATCTTCTACTTTTAAGAGAAAATTTCAGCTAAAAACAAAGATTCACATAACTTTCGCATGTAGAATACGAGATAATTTAAATAAATGAAATGCTTAACTTTGCTGCCTAACAACTTTCATTTTACAATGTTCCATTTGAAGTCTCATTATTATTTTTTTCCCCTCAACTGTGCACAATGTGGGGTACCATAACTAATGCAGTTTCACCAGTCCTTGAGACATTTGTGCTGATCTATTCACATTCGCAATGTTTAAAAAATAACAATTTTACAAAAGATTTTATATTCCTGGCAGGATTTGGTGATATATATCAATGGATATATATCTTGATATGTATCATGATATATATCCAATATTTATTTTCAAAATATGAAGTTTGATATTTTCATTTCCCTCCCTTAAAAAAAATAAATAAATAATCTTTTTTTAAAATATTAACATTTGAAACTGAATATTTAAATGTAGAACCAATAATTATATAGACAATATTCACTTAAAACATCTATTGAAAGATAAACTGTCTAATTTAGAATCTTTTCTGGTTTTCTTTGGTTTAAATGACACAACAGGTTAGGGAATGAAAAAGTGCACAAGCTTAAATTTATGTTTAAATTTTTTAATAAAAACAAATTATTTTGTATACAATTTTGTTGTATAAAACATGAAATTTTCTTGAAACTTGATAGTAAATCCTATAGTTTCTTTTTGTAAGTGTAAAAAGCAAATGGTATCTGTTTTCAATTAGTTGATCTTCAATTTTGTTACAAGTGGAAAAAAAAAAGAATTAAAAATCATGCATCCAGCATAGATTATGAAACACTTTCCAACACATTCAGTACATTCATTTATATATCCTGTAACAAAACTTTACAATTTTTTAAGATGAAAGATGTTGAAATAAACAATTTTAAAAATGTATAATGCATTTGAAAACCCAATTTCTGCAATTACCATGAATAGCACGAAAAGTATCCAAAATTTTTATGCAGTCCTGTATATGATCTATAGATTCCCATTACATAGCATGCTGAAAGTTAGTTCAATTAAATGCACAGCACAGTTGAAATTTCCCATTCATCAATTTCCATCAATAAACAGAAATGCATTTGACATTTTTTTGTATTCATGTATAGTATCTAAAGAATTTATACACACCGAGTAATATGCAAAATCGTAATTAAATTTTAAAAGGTGTATTATAACTGAAAACGCATCTCCAACAACTATCCTTCGATCATAGGCTCCTAAAGTACCGTAGTCAATACTTTAGTGTGTCCCTGTAAGTGAACGATAAATTATATGCACACCAGATTCTACAGTGAAGTGATTGTAGTACACCTCAGTGATATATACAAATTTCAGTATATTTAAAATAGCATAATATCATTAAAATACATTGCAAATCCCCATAGGCTGAAATGTAACGGAATTCTTTTGAGTGTCCCTGTATATGAACCATTAATGCTACACACTTCATTTTAAATACCAAACATGCTTCTGTAAACACCAATAAGATATATCAATTCCATAGCAATCTGACTATATTTATGCGAGCTACAGCACACACGGACAGACAAACCGAATCCATAAACACTTTTCAACAATGTTAGAAAGTGTCAAAAAGGCATTTAGAATACAGTTTTATTAAGTTTTCATGCTGTGCAATAGGTTTTAGTTTCTAATTTATATTAGGTCTGAAAATATTCATAACCATCAATAAGTTGACTGTTTTGAAAATATTGTATATCAATTTTTGATATTTTCAAAACTATCATGATATTTATGAACCCTGATTCCTGATATACTGCTCTAACAATCTATACTAATAAAAGAAAGTTTTGCTCTCTCTGTGTGTGATAGCTAGCAAAATCTACTGCATGTAGAAATCTGAAAATTTCGCTGAGAATAATCCAAGCCAAGTCCTAATGCACCTGAGGCTAAAATTTTTAATTTTTTAAAACCTGGGCCCCTTTAAGTTTTTATGCTCTAAATTGTTAATAACTTTCCCCCTTTTTGTCCGATCTTCTTTATTTTTGGGGCCCTTTCTCCCTTTAGTTATCCCCTCCTTTCTACATTTCAGTTACGATCCTTGGGCACGGTACAGGACCCTTGAAGTGTTTGTTCTCTAAATTGTTAATAAATTACCCCCAATTAATCCAATCTTCATTTTTGGTGTCCTTTTTCCATTTAGTTGTTCCCCTGTTTCTACATTCCAGTGACCTTGTTCTTTATGTGCATTATGCATTTTTCACCTCTTAATTGTGTCATCCTCTCAATGCATAAAGTTTGAACTCCTCTCCCTGTGCCAACACCCTGATATTTTTATTGGGGCCCTTTTTTAAGCCTTTACTCCATTTTTTGCACATTTCTTTAAGGGGACTGCGAAAGCCCTATCTCCGCCATGTTAAATTCACCAACTTTATGTACCTTTTTCTCAGAAATGGTGAAAGATAGAGGTCTAGATATTTTAGAGTAGTTAGAATAACATGATTTACGTATTTTAACAGACCATTTTCTTTCTAAGTGAAACTCAAAATTAATTATTTATTGAAAGTCATTTTTAAATTAGCAAATCCACGTATAAAAGTATACAATATAACATAATATAAGTATTTAAAAAAAAAATCTGAGTTTTTAAGTTTAATAGATATTGAAAAAGAGGAACATAAACATGAAAAATCCAAGTTTTGAGAAAAAGTCAATTAAAGATTTAAATGGCCATTAAGCTGTGAAGTACTTTTAGAAAGAATGAATAATTTCAACACTTATTTTTTTATATATAAACATGTGTGACACATCATTGGAAAGATAAACAAACTATTTAATGATATAAAAAGGTAAAAATTGATTTTTTGGTTGAATTTTGCTTTCCCGGCCCCCTTAAGATTTTATGTTAATGATTAATTTTTATGCTTAATTTCGACTATTTGATGATATAAAGCACTAAGTACTAGGACCTTTTAACATGTTTCATCTTAAGATCCTGCTCTCAACTATCAGGTGACCCTTTTTGGTCTCTTTATTATAGCTCAATTAAAAATGGTTCGATTCACTAGGGGTTTTTTTTAAATTTATTTAAACAACTTCTTAGGTCCTCCAGCTACTATATCAATGACAAAAAAATTTATCTGACTTCAGTTACCACCAATTTTGAATATTAATTGCCTTCTTGGGGCCCTTGGTGCAGCTTTAAAAATGATCCAATTCTCTTGCAATTTTATTTAATATAGTTCCAGGTCCAGGGTCCTCCAGCTACTTTATAACCTACTAAAAAATTCCCTTATACCCCATCTATCACCTTTTTTGAATATTAATCTTCTTTTTGAGCATCAATTTATGTTTGCTTACTACAGTTACAGCCGTAAATTAAAAATCACATTACTGTTAAAGATAAGTGTTTAACTTTAGAGAGGGGGGAAGATTTCATTCGTAAATTAAATATTTAGTTAATGTTAAAGGAAATTCGTTAAGTTTATAGGGGTGCACCTTCCACCGCTTAGGGGTGTATTCTTTCCTCGGGTTCTATGGGCCCGATTTCAGCAGGAATTAGTTTATTTAACGTAGATTATGATTCAGCAACTTTCTGCATTATGAAAGTTTATCTTAGACTTCAGTTACCACCATTTTCGAACATTAATGGTGCATTTTCTTCTCGGTTTCAATGCGCTAGATTTCAAAGGAAATTTGTTCATTCGACTTAGCTTAAGATTCTTTTACAGATTTTAGTTCTACCATCAGGGACGCATTTTTATCTTGGGTTCTATGAGCCCAATTACTATGGGGTTTGGCTCATTAAATTTGGTATATGCTGCCTTAGGCAGTGGGGACCTAAGTCATAGGTTCGTTCGGAACACACAAGGTGCAGCTGAAGCCATTGGAGTCCCGGAAACTAAGTTCATTTGAAACACACTGTGTTACTAAAGGCAGCAGGGTCCCCAAAACTAGGTTCATTTGAAAGATTTTCCGAAGATATAAAATCATACAAACTTTAATTTTGTTTAAGGTTATTTAACAGCCGGTGGGTCAGTAATACATAAAATAAACATCTAATAAAACAAAAATAGTAGCAGGGTAGCTGAAAGCATATTCGAAGGAATTGAGTGCCTATTTGATATTAGTTTTTTAAAAAATATTTTAAAATGTATGAGCATTTTGTGACCCAAAATCTGAGAAATAAATCTTAAGGCTATTCTCAAATCCAAAGGGTGACATATTTTTTAATTACCGTATATCCCAGCGTATAACACGCATCACTGATTTGAGAGTATATATTTTTATTTCAAGCATATACTGTTGTATAGCACGCATCAAGTTTTCCTCACGAAAACAAATCAGAAATACCAGTTTTCCCCAATTTCAGATAATGTGTCTTTTCTTTGCAACCGCGATCATTTCTGGTCTGTTCAATTCCTATTCCTATCCTTTGGAATCTAAATATAGTCCAGTCAATCTAGGATTCTGCCTGGAAAGTTTTTTTCTCTTTCTTCCTTTATGTTTTTGGGGGTGCTGAACACGATTTTCAACTTTGCCACCTCGTATCTGGACGGCTTAAAAAGTTATAAGCGAAATACCATGAAAAATCAGGAGGTTTCGGGTTTTCCATTGTAGTCGCTAGAGGGTTAAACTTTTTTGAAAAACTGCTGCACCAAATTAAACTAGAGACAATTTCCTACATTTTTCATGCACAATGTTTTTTTCTAAGATCAGTACTTGTGGCAATACCAGCGAAAAGAGTTTTAGCGATATATTCAAATTCCGTCATCGGAAGGCAAAAATGCAATACAATCACAATGCATCCATTTCAATCACCAATTTGAAGCTTTTTAGTTAATTGTAGTTGCATTTTGAATATGTTAACATTTCCTTACTAAATTTTAAACCTTTTATATATTTATTAACAAAATAAATTAAAATCAGGTAATTAAGAAAAATATAAATCACAAACACTCCGAACAGATGAGAGCACCAATTTTTATTTTCCTACCAATCTAATTATGACTATTACATGATTATAATTGTACAATTATAACTATTGTAAGTTTAATATAATAACATAAGTGGAAGATTGTAAACAGGAAAAAAAGAGAAATGCAGAGTTGTTCTCTCATTAATGTCGTTTTGGTAGCTATGAAAGGCCTGGTGATCTTTTTCGAAAAGAGGCTTATCGTTATCTTGTTTGCTCAGGTTGTGTCTTCATTTGGCTTAAAATATCCCAGAGAATTGGCTTGTCACCCTCTATTTCCAAGTCATTTTCAGTGATGAAGGAGCTGAGATTGTCACAATGGCCATCGCAATTCAAACGAAGGAGCGAACAAAACAAACCTGCATTCCTATAGCCACACTTTCCACAGCAGTTTGTTTTGAATTTGCAGGATTTTTTTTGCAGAGCAGCTTCTAATGCTTGAGTTTGACAGTTGTTAATGGTGTGGTGCTTCTCTTGGTTTTATTCCAGCCCCATTCCTTAGCTTTTTTACAGTCACCTAGCCATAGCTGTACTGGTGGTAAACTCTTAAATATATGTATCAAGTTGCATCTTCTGTTGGTCTTAAAAGAATTCTTTGTCTTACTGCAGTAATAATGCTGTGAGGTAGTGCAGTACTCCTGTTCTAGCATTTTTTAAGGTCTCCTTTTCTTTTTCTTAAAAATAGTGTTTCTATGAAAATCTTTATGGTTTCTGTAATAAGAGACTCATTCTCTTTCAAAACTCGTCTGGAGGAGGATATTGAGTAGATTTGTAAATCTGAGACCGAATATCTTCAGCCACTATCCTTGCCGTAATCTGAACAATATGCCGTCATTCTTCCTGGGGAGATGACCATCGTTGTTGATATCAAACATCACTCAAAATCTTATAACTTGTGTTCTTGAAGCAAAGATCATGTACCTTTTTTGTAGTGGTTGATATAACAATATATTCTTCTCACTTGTTTAGAAGCCGTGATTTTACTGTTTTGACTGAAGGACAGTATTCACCTGCTTTAATCTGGTCTGTTAATTTTTCTATAGAAAATTGATATTGTTCTTCATTTTCCTCCAGATAAAATAAATGACTTGCATAGATGTGTCTATGTCAGAGGCAAATGGGCTTTTCTGCGTCTCTCTGAGTTTTGCGAGCAAATAGGGCTTTTTCATACATTTCAAAGGATACTGCCTATCAGCAAGAACCAAATCAGTCACATGATCTAGTCTGTAGATTATAGTAGGAGAGCTGTTGAACATTTTTGAGTAAGTATTTGAGGCACCCTGAAAATTTGTGCAACACTTCTTTTGTAATGCCTGAATACAAAATCGAATGGCTGGCTGAAGGATCGTGGCCCAAAAACTGTGCCAGACACGTGTCAAGTGCCATTTTTTGACTACCCAAAAAAGGTATTTGAGGCACGCTGAGATTGAGACACAATAATATTTATGCTTAGAAAAAAATATTTTGAAAATGACAGACACTTTAGTCGGCCCAAAACCTGTGCCAGACACGTGTCAAGTGCCATTTTTTGACTACCCAAAAAAGGTATTTGAGGCACGCTGAGATTGAGACAGAATAGTATTTATGCTTAGAAAAAAATATTTTGAAAATGACAGACACTTTAGTCGGCCCAAAACCTGTGCCAGACACGTGTCAAGTGGCATTTTTTGACTACCCAAAAAAGGTATTTGAGGCACGCTGAGATTGAGACAGAATAGTATTTATGCTTAGAAAAAAATATTTTGAAAATGACAGACACTTTAGTCGGCCCAAAAACTTTGCCAGACACGAGTCAAGTGCCATTTTTTGACTACCCAAAAAAGGTATTTGAGGCACGCTGAGATTGAGACAGAACAGTATTTATGCTTAGAAAAAAATATTTTGAAAATGACAGACACTTTAGTCGGTCCAAAAACTGTGCCAGACACGTGTCAAGTGCCATTTTTTGACTACCCAAAAAAGGTATTTGAGGCACGGTGATATTGAGTCAGAAAAATTTTTATGCTTAGAAAAAAATATTTTGAAAATGACAGACACTTTTGTTAGCACTTTTTACTTGCCAGACAACATAGAATGTTAAACGCGAGTGCCAGTAAAGCTGGACTTCCGGTGTCTTTTTAAAAGTATATTTATATAAAAGTATATTAATATACTTTTATGACTATGATTTTGTCATATACATTTATACGAGGGTCATTCTGAAATTTTTGAGATACAACTAGGTTTTTAAAGTTATACTTACAAAATTTTAGGTCTGTTCAAAGTAGTCTCTTCCAGCATCATTGCACTTTTGTAGACGAATTTTCCACAGATTAAATGCCTCAAGCCATTCATTTCTTGGAATAGATGAGAAAATGCATTTATAGCCACATCAATCTCTTCTTCTGAATGAAAACGACGTCCACGTAAATTCTTTTTTAGATTAAAGAATAACCAAAAGTCACATATAGCTAGATCAGGTGAATATGGCGGATGTTCTATCACTTTAATTCGTTTTTGTTTAAGAAACTCAACTGTTAATCCGGCTGTATGTGAAGATGCATTGTCATGGTGAAGCATTAGTCCCCTAACATTCACTTCTTGGAGAATATCTGGAAGACATTTAGTGGTATACCAATTTGCTGTTTCTGTCTTCTGTCCTTCCTACTTGATGGCTTTGACCAATCCCGTACTTCTGAAGAAAACGGCATACATCACTTTTTTCAGTGCGCGTTGTCTTTTCACCATTGTCGGCGTGGGATCATCTTCAAAGACCCATACTTTGCTTTCTTGACGTGTTGGAACGTCAAAAAACGGTATGTACGTTTCATCACCCGTTACAATTTTAGAAATGATGCGGTGGCCACCATCATTTAGCAATTTAAGAGTTTCTTTACTGGTTCTGACACTCTCCTCTTTTTGGTGCTCAGTTAGATTATGGGGAACCCAACGGCAAACTACTTTTTTCATATGCAATTCTTCATGAATAATTTTGTGTATGGCTGCGGATCCAATGTTAAGTTCCTTCTGTATCATTTGATAGGTACAGCGATTATCATCCATTAACATTTTTCGTATGGCAGACACATTATCCGAAATTACTGCTGACGACGGCCTTCCTGTGTGTTCTTCATTCTGAAGAAAATTGCGATCTCTGCTAAATTCTTTAAACCATCTGAATACAGTAGCACGAGCTGGAGATTCCTCACCAAATGCTAATTTCTACCGCTGAACGCATTCTTCTTGATTTAATCCTGCTTTAAAATCGTAGAAAATCATAGCGCGAAAATGTTCTTGCGTCAACTCCATTTTCTCTTCTGTTTAAAATTCATTCTATGCTAAACAAGTTGAAGTAAGTCAGTAAAAAAATCGTCTGCTGTGTTAAAATACTTCGTATTTTAAAATTAAATCATTATTTTTATTTTGTTAATTCTCGTCTGCGCGTATCTCAATAATTTCAGAGTAACCCTCGTATGTAATGAAATTTAACGATCGTTTAATGATGGTTAGTACAAAATTTAAACTGATTAAAATTGCTTTAAACTCAAAGTTAAGGTCCTGATTCTGAGCACTCGATTTGTGTTCGATAGTGTTAGTGTCGGAGACAACATGAGAAAAGTATTGTTGCCATAGAAACAACGACTTATTTAATTTCGAAATATATAATGAAATAGTTCTTAATCGGACAGTTACATTTAAAGTGCACTTAAATTTATCCAGCCGGTGTAACCGTCCGAAAATTAAATAACTTCAGCAACGTGCAACTTGTATATATTACATAAGCTTATAGAAAAAAAAAGTAATATAAAAATTTTGTTTTTAAAGTCAATTCCTACTTAGGCCATCAAAGAAAAATTTAATATAATCAAGCTAATATTAGTTTTTGTTGCATTAAAATATCTCAATTTATTGATTTTCTATAAGCAAGTAGGTTTACAATGGAACTCTACGGGAATTTGGCAAAATATTACAGATATCGCCAAGTTGGCGTCACTTTTGGAGACTCATTTTGGCCGCCAAATTTGGCGATACATCGCCAAGTTGGCGACAAACTTGGCGGTATTTGGCGACAGAACAGGGTCCCCGCTATGGTAACCCCCCTTATTGAAAATACTTTCATTGAACTTCAATAACCAATGGCCACCATTTTGTTTCCCATGCAAAACTAAAATTAATTAATTAAAATTTAATTAATTAATTGATATTTGAAAAACTGTATTAACATCAATTGTCATCCAGTACAAGTTTAAAAAAATTTATTTCAACTTGATAGGATGAATAATGAGTATTTTATTAACGATTGAAAATTTGAACAAGATAAATATATAAATAAATAAATATAGGGAGAGTGTGAGCTAATAGTAGGAATTGAATAACAAAATATTTCATTGTTTAAGTTTAAATTCCTTAAGTACCGCACATTCGAATAATCATTTAACAAGCAATTTTCAGATGCATTAAAATATTCGCGTTTGGTGAGGAAAAGTTTTACCCGCCAAATCACGTGCACATTCATCTTTTTGCGCCAAATAATCAAAAATATTTTATTTTTAGCTCACAGGCTATCAAAGCCTGAGACCTTAATGTGCCCGCCGGTTCTGTATGTACGTAACGCAATAACTCTTGATAGAAACATCCTATTTGCTTTAATTTTTTTTTCTTGTTTCATTCTGATATGCCGCTTCCCTGATTAGTTTCGGGGACTCATTGGTTAAGGATAAAGGGGAGTTAGTCCACCCCCCCCCCCCCTTTAATTCAGATAAATGGGTTTTTCATGAAGAATTATTCGATTTGCTCCGAATTTGGTATACCGGTTTTTATGTTAAGGAACTTCCCTGATTAGTTTGGGGGTTCATTGGTTAAGGATAAAGGGGGAAAAGGGGTGTTAGCCCACCCTCACCTTATTTCAGATAAATGGGTTTTTCATGCAGAATTATTCGATTTGCTCCGAATTTGGTATGCCGGTTTATTATGTTAAGGAACTTCCCTGATTAGTTTTGGGGGTTCATTGGTTAAGGATAAAGGGGGAAAAGGGGTGCAACGCGATTTACACTTTTTTTGTATCGTAAGTCAGTAAATGGATCTTCAGCGGGGCACCGCAAGTCCAGCTTTACTGGCACTCACGTTTAACATTCTATGTTGTCTGGCAAGTAGAAAGTGCCAACAAAGTGTCTGTCATTTTCAAAATATTTTTTTCTAAGCATAAATATTATTCTGACTGAATCTCAGCGTGCCTCAAATACCTTTTTTGGGTAGTCAAAAAATGGCACTTAGACACGTGTCTGGCACAGTTTTTGGGCCGACTAAAGTGTCTGTCATTTTCAAAATATTTTTTTCTAAGCAAAAATATTATTCTGTCTCAATCTCAGTGTGCCTCAAATACCTTTTTTGGGGTAGGCAAAAAATGGCACTTGACACGTGTCTGGCACAGTTTTTGGGCCGCCTAAAGTGTCTGTCATTTTGAAAATATTTTTTTCTAATCATAAATACTGTTCTGTCTCAATCTCAGCGTGCCTCAATTACCTTTTTTGAGTAGTCAAAAAATGGCACTTGACACGTGTCTGGCACAGTTTTTGGGCCGACTAAAGTGTCTGTCATTTTCAAAATATTTTTTTCTAAGCATAAATACTATTCTGTCTCAATCTCAGAGGTTTTGGGCCGACTAAAGTGTCTGTCATTTTCAAAATATTTTTTTCTAAGCATAAATACTATTCTGTCTCAATCTCAGCGTGCCTCAATTACCTTTTTTGGGTAGTCAAAAAATAGCACTTGACACGTGTCTGGCACAGTTTTTGGGCCGACTAAAGTGTCTGTCATTTTCAAAATATTTTTTTCTAAGCATAAATACTATTCTGTCTCAATCTCAGTGTGCCTCAAATACCTTTTTTGGGTAGTCAAAAAATGGCACTTTGACACGTGTCGGGCACAGGTTTAGGGCCGACTAAAGTGTCTGTCATTTTCAAAATATTTTTTTCTAAGCATAAATACTATTCTGTCTCAATCTCAACGTGCCTCAAATACCTTTTTTGGGTAGTCGAAAAATGGCACTTGACGCGTGTCTGGCACAGGTTTTGGGCCGACTAAAGTGTCTGTCATTTTCAAAATATTTTCTTCTAAGCATAAATACTATTCTGTCTCAATCTCAGCGTGCCTCAAATACCTTTTTTGGGTAGTCAAAAAATGGCACTTGACACGTGTCTGGCACAGGTTTTGGGCCGATTAAAGTGTCTGTCATTTTCAAAATATTTTTTTCTAAGCATAAATGCTATTCTGTCTCAATCTCAGCGTGCCTCAAATACCTTTTTTGGGTAGTCAAAAAATGGCACTTGACACGTGTCTGGCACAGGTTTTGGGCCGACTAAAGTGTCTGCCATTTTCAAAATATTTTTTTCTAAGCATAAATATTATTCTGTCTCAATCTCAGTGTGCCTCAAATACCCTTTTTGGGTAGTCAAAAAATGGCACTTGACACGTGTCTGGCACAGTTTTTGGGCCACGATCCTTCAGCCAGACATTCGATTTTGTATTCAGGCATTACAGAAGAAGTGTTGCACAAATTTTCATGATGCCTCAAATACCTTCCCTAAAATGTTTAACAGCTCTTGGACTATTGTAACAAATCCACTAAACGTACCACGCAAAGCAGATTTATGTTTACTTTAAATTCTACGAATGAAAGTCTTTTACTGAACTTTAAATTTTAGACTTAAACAATACTCACATTAGTACCTTTGTGCTCGCATAGTTGTACTATCTATGTCACAACTCCTACGGTGAGATAACTTATAAAACTTAGTAAATAATAACTCATAAAAAATAAGTTACCTACATTTATTTTCTTTTTTACTGCAATCTACAAAAAATAGGAAGTTGCCACAGAATACCTCAAAGCTTGTCCTTTTCTCTTTCACCCGAGAGAATCACATGTGAACGCGCAAAAACAAAATAATAAATGGCATTTGAAGTCAATTGTTTTTCTTTACATTTTTTCATCTCTGATCGCGTGATTTTGAAAAAAAAAAAATAATGCCGATTCCGTAACATCCTCCCACCTTCCGATTACCTTGTATAATCAGAACTAATTCTAAATGTAGAGGAATTGTCTAAGTCACTAGTTATAAATTCAGCCTTTCGGGAATTTTCAGAAGCCTTCCAGCTCTGCTATGTTTAGAAGATTCCTTGCTTGAAGATACATCAAAAATTGTAGCTTTGTTAAGTATTTTCACTGGATTGCAGGAAATTTTTGGTTTTGGACAGTCAGTAGACGAAGCTATCTCTAGTGGATATATTCTTTGTACAGGTCGTAAAAGCTCATGTTGTGATGTTTGAACTCTTACAACTCGAACTTTCTTGTCCCTACCAGATATACGAGGCATGATTTTTAAGTAAGTACCGTTTTGCGATTCCGCCACCGCAGCGCTACGGTCGGCGTTCCGCGCATGCGCGCTGGTTACCTACATCTCTTGTCTACGCACTGACGCCATTACAGTCTGATTCTTCATTGTATACATTGTTTACTGAGTGTTTAAGATGCCTCAGACAATCGTGAGTCCCGCTGATTGTGAAGTACGGGCTGTTATACGATTTCTTAGTGCTAAAGGCGTAAAACCGATCGATATTCATCGTGAGATCTGTGAAGTTTACGGACAAAACATTATGAGTGATGGAATGGTAAGGAAATGGGTGACAGCATTTAAAGATGGCCGCACAAATGTGCATGATGAAGAACGGAGTGGGCGTCCTTCGGTCGTTAATGAAGATTTGGTGCAGAAAGTGGACGAAAAGGTGAGAGAAAACAGACGCTTTACAATTTCATCATTGTGCGACTGCTTTCCTCAATATGTTTTGTATCGCATTGTGACCGAGAACTTGAATTACCGGAAATTGTGTTCACGTTGGGTTCCAAAAATGTTGACGGATTTGCGCAAAACCCAACGTTTAGGCAGTGCATTGACTTTCCTTGAGCGGTACCACAATGAAGGTGAAGATTTTTTAGACCAAATTGTTACTGGTGACGAAACATGGGTGGCCTACGTCACACCAGAATCGAAACAACAATCCATGGAATGGCGACATTCATCATCACCCAAAAAAGTGAAGTTTAAGCAAACAATTTCTGCCCAGAAAATCATGTGCACAGTTTTTTTGGACAAAAAAGGAGTATTGCTAGTGAAGTTTCTGCCTCGTAATGAGATAATCAATGCAGCGTCTTATTGTGAGACATTGAACAATCTGCGTCGTGCAATCCAGCACAAAAGACGTGGCAAGTTGAGTAAGGGTATCGTTTTGCTGCATGGCAATGCCCGTCCACATGTTGCTAATCGGACCAAAGATCTCATCAAATCTTTTAAATGGGAAACTAGATCATCCTCCATACAGCCCTGATCTGGCGCCCAGCGACTACCATTTGTTCCTGCACTTGAAGAAACACCTGGGTGGTCAGCGTCTTCAAGACGATAACGAAGTCAAAACATTTGTGATACAGTGGTTAAAAAGTCAGGCGGCAGAATTTTATAAGGAGGGTATTCAAAAACTGGTGCCACGTTATGACAAATGCCTCAATAATCACGGAAATTATGTAGAAAAGTAGATGAAGGTACAGGCTTTCATGTAAAAATAAAATTATTGCGATATCTTTGCACGCCTTTTTTTAATTCCAAAACGGTACTTACTTAAAAAACATGCCTCGTAAGTTCTGTGATTCGACCTAAAGGCCAATCCTCTTTTTATTATCAGATCCGATCAATACAACATCACCGACAGCTATAATTTGCTCTTGGTATTTGTTTCTTGCTCTTTCAATTAATGCACCTAAATATTCGGACGTGAAGCAATCTTTCAATTCTTTTTGCAATGACTGCCGATACTACAATCTCTTGCTTAATGATTTTTGTTCCACAATATCCAGGTCTGGGAGATTGCATTCTTCTATACACTGCAGAAACATAGATCGGGAGATAGGTTTCACAGTTGCGTCTTCCGAAAGGTATGTTAATGGTCTTACATTTATTACACTTTCCACATCTGTCAAAATTGTGTTCATTTCTTCATAGGTGAGGTAAGCATGACCTAATACTCTTTTGAGAAAATCTTTCATTATTCTGATAAGCCTTTCCCAAAAGCCACCCCACCACACTGCAGTTGGTGGATTAAATTTCCAATTAATAGTATTGACAGAACTGTATTTTTGACCAATCTAGGCTTTTGAAAAAGTTAGCTGATCCAGTGAAGTTTGTGCCGTTGTCAAAATAAATGACAGTACACCTTCCTCTCCATGCTACGAATCACCTGAGTCCCATCAAAGATGCCTCTGTCGAAGCAGCGGTCACTAGCTCTAAATGCACTGCTCTGTATATTGCGCAGGAAAATATCAATATCCAACTTTTCTCAATTTTTTTCAAGTATAACAGACCCGCCATGTCTACACCCGTGATCTGAAACACGTTAGCGTTCTTATTCTACTTTCCAGTAGAGGTGCACTATCTCTCCATAAACTCTTCCCACTGAATCGTTTGCAGACAACACAACTGTGCTAACACTTGTTTTACATTTCTATGACCATTAACTATCCAGTATTTCTCTCTCAATAAATTAAGTAGGATCTGTAATCCAGCGTGAGAATGTTTTACATGTACATGATATATGAGTCATTTTAAAATTTCATGTTTTGCTGGTAGGACTATAGGTTTCAGAAAATCTTCATTGTCTTTCCTGTATGTTATTTTAGTCTCCAGTCGAATTATATCTTGTTTGTCTTTCCATGTCTGTAAAGTTCTCAATCTGTTATCATTTTCGAGAAAAAACGCTTCTTTCTGAATCATACGTAGAGTCTTTAATTCAGCTTCTTTAAATTCAGATGACGTCAGGTCTCCTTCTATTTTCACTTCGGTACTTCTGCAGTTATGCCTAAAACGTAATATCCATGCGACCATCCGTATGATTTTTACATAACTCTAGAAATATCTGTAATACCAACCTTCTTGTTTAACATCAGAATTCGTTATCATGGAAACTGACCTTATTTGTTCCTTCCGAATTTCATCTTCGTCATAGTCTTGATCACTAGAGTTCATATATTTTTCAAACTCTGCTGAATCTTTCAACCAAGATGGACCCTCCCACCATTTCCTGGCAACTAGCTGTCTTGCCTTACATCCATGAGTCGGCAAGTCTGCAGGTTTTTTGTCACTTGGCACATACATCCATGATGAAGGACTTCTTAATCTTCTGATCTCTAGAACCCTATTTCGTACAAATACTGACCAATTGTCATCTCTGGATATCCAAGCGAGTACTGTAGATGAATCACTCCAATAATATCTCTTCATCTTTTCCCAACTGAGGGCATCTACAATAGTTTGCACCAAACGAGTTCCCATAGTTGCCACCAATAACTCCATTCTTGGTATTGTGACTTTCTTCAAAGGTGCAACTCTTGATTTGGATGCTATAAAAACTAACTCGATTTGGCTTCCAATTTCTATTCTAAGGAATATAACTGTTGCATAAGCATCTTTACTTCCATCTACAAATGTGTGAAGTGCACACGCTTCTATGTTTCCTGGTGTCATTTTCATGTATCTTGGGATCTCTATATCCTTCAAAATTGTTAGTTCTTGAAACCACAGTAAAAATTCTTTACGTAACTCACCAGTTATCTCTTCATCCCATTTAAAACCTAATTTCCAGGCTCTTTGCAACATTATTTTCGGACAAATCATGACTGGCGATGTAAAACCAAATGGATCAAATATTTTATGCACAGCTGATAACATACTGCATTTGGTGATCTTTTCTGTGTCAAAATCTTGTAACCAACTTAGGTTGATCTTTAACGTGACGGATTCCTTATTCCAAACAAGTCCTAACACATTAGTTTCATTCATGTTTCGCGCTACTTGGCGATCACCTGTGTACTCCCACTGTCTTAGATCAAAACTACTTTTCGCCATGAGCATCCAAGCATCTTCGATAAAATGTTTCAATTCTTCTTCGCTATTTACACTGGTTACGATATTATCCACGTAAAAACTGTGCAACAGTCTATCTTTAAAACTTTCAGAGAAATCTGGATCCCTTTGGATGTGATATTCAATGACTGATGAAAGAAGAAATGGACTGCATTTCACACCGAATACAACTCAGGTATGCCTGAGTGTCATTAATTTCTTTTCCTTTAAGTCCTTCCACCACAAAAAACGTAGGAAATTTCGATCTTTCTCACAAATGCTTTCCTAATATCTGCAATTGCACCAAGTTTTCTTTCTCGAAAGCATAGAAGAACATCTGGAATGAGCTCGATCAAGTTGGGTCCACATTGTAGGCATTGATTCAGAGATGGATGATTTGCTAATCTTGCTGACGCATCAAATACAGGACAGATAGGTGTTGTAGTACTATTCTCTTTTATGATCTGATGATGCGGCAAGCAATTCCCATACGATTTCGTTTTGCAAGATGGAACTTCCTCTATAATACCTTCGTTCATCCAATCATTAAAAACATTCTCATATTGTTGAAACATGTTCTTGGCGATTAACTTCGAGGTGGTGCCTTCCAAACGTTTCATCGCCAAATTAAAGTTATTTGGCAGTGTTGCTATGTCGTCAGCCCAAGGAAGGCAAATCTCATACCACTTTTCATCGTTTACCTTTACTGTTTCTAAGAAATATTCCTTAGTTTGGTGATCTATTTCTCCTCTTGATTTCTTCTCTATGGGATCTGTAATTCCGATTAAGTCAAGTAGTCATAGGTTTGAGATATCCGCTTCTTTTACAAACACTGATGTTACTGTCATCGCCAAGTTTTCGGATGAACATGGCTTTTTAAATGGTGCCTTTCCCATTAATGTCCATCCAAGATATGTTTCCACTGCGACTAAACCAGAAGACAATAATTTTCTTTGACCAGTTAACATTTTCCCCATAACATCAGCTCCAATTAAAACTTCTATACTACCACAACATTGACTCACATCGCTTAACATGATGCCACTTTCCTTTAATTCTTGTAACCATGGCCCCTGTGTAACGGGTTGAATATCTCCGCATATGCTAACTTGATCTCGTAGTTCGAAATTACACCTGAAATCTTCATTCAAATCTCTAACTCTTATTTTGTAACAGTTGCATTGGCCTTCTTGAGTGATAATGTCGCCAAACAGAGAATGTATTATCTTTTCTTGTCGAATAGGCTTGTAATTCATTTCTTCCGCCACACTTTTTAATATACACGATTTCTGTGATGCTGAATCTAACAATAAATGGACAATCTTTTGTTTACTTTCAGAAACTAGCTTCACCTTCAAGGTCTGCAAGAACACTTTGGCACTCTTCTTACTAATATTTGTCATATTCACTTCATCTCTTTTAGACTTCTCCTCAGCTCCTTCTTGAGTATCTTTACCGGATGACTTACGTTGATCGCACAGAAATGACACATGACGCTTATTACAAATAATGCATTTCACCATCGCTCGGCATCTTTTAGTGGTATGTTCTGGTACTAAACATATGAAGCAGCATCTCTTCTCCTTGGCGATTTTTTGTATTTCTGCCAAGTTTAATTTTCTCGCAGAAAAGCATTCCGAACTTGCATGTCTTCCCTGGCAAAAAAATGCAGACTCCCTTTTTCTCTGTTACGGAAGACGTAGTCAACAGACCTGCCGCTGTCGAAGTCTTACTGGTTTTATGTTCAAAATTAATGTGATTCTTTTTTGCGACATATTTACGATCTTAACTTTTTTCTAATCCAAAACCAGCTACGGCGAGTGACACCCTTTCTTCACCTTTTACTTCAGTTCGCAAAAACTGCATCAGACTACTTAATCTGTCCTGCACCTTAGTTTTCTCAGACGATATGTTCGTGCGATTCCACGCTTTTAGAAATTCTGCTGGAAAACAGGACTCAACTAATGGACATAAAATTGATGCACATTTGTCAGTTTTGACACCTAATGTATCTAAGGCCCATAAATATAATTCCAATTTATCATATAACGATGTCAACGAGAATTTCCCCTTCGTTTGTACTGATATTATTAATTTGAGTAGTTCTCTCACATATACTTCTACCAATATATCTTCTCTACCAAAACGGGTTTTTTAAACTATCTATTGCTTTGGCGTAATTAGTTCCACTTGGCGGAAAACTCTCTACCACTTCTCTTGCACGGGAGCTGGCAACTGTTGTTTGCACCAGATATTTAAATTTATCTTTTGGTGCTATTTCTGTATCTTCATCAATTTGTCTAAATTGACACAAAAACGGTAACCAGTCTATTATTTCACCGCCAAACTTTCTGAATTCTAACTTGGGTGGTGTAAAGTTTCTTCTCATTGCATAACTATCAATAATTGGATTAAGAGCTACACCTTGGCTGTTTACTGCTGACTGAAGTTTCGCCGATTCTAACTCGTGCACCAATTTTAACTTTTTCAGTTTCAATTTCTCTTTTTCCATATTAAATGCTTCAGCTTTTTCCTTTGCTTGTATTTCTAATTTTTCTTTTTCCATATTCAATTCTTCAGCTTTCTCCTTCGCTTGTATTTCTAATTTTTCTTTTTTCATATTCAATGCTGCAGCTTTTCCCTTTGATTGTATCTCTAATTTTTTCCTTTCTTTCTGAAACTGCATTTTCTAAAATGCTCTGTACAAATTCAGGATCATCTTTATATGCCTTACAATTCAAAATTAAATCTTTAAGTGCCACAAGTGAAGCTGTTGGTGCTGCTATTTCACCTAATTGCTCAGCTAAGAAGATCAAATCTTCCTTTTTAAAACCTTTAACCAACTTAAACATCATGGAAAATCTTTACTTCATTTAATTTTTATTAACACCTTTTAAACTACGTATGATAGACAACCTTGTTTAAACTCAGGTCCTGTACCGGCAGACGCCATTAATGTAACAAATCCACTAAACGTACCACGCAAAGCAGATTTATGTTTACTTTAAATTCTATGAATGAAAGTCTTTTACTGAACTTTAAATTTTAGACTTAATACTCACATTAGCACCTTTGTGCTCGCATAGTTGTACTATCTATGTCACAACTCCTACAGTGAGATAACTTATAAAACTTAGTAAATAATAACTCATAAAAAATAAGCTACCAACATTTATTTTCTTTCTTACTTGAATCTACAAAAAATAGGAAGTTGCCACAGAATACATCAAAACTTGTCCTTTTTTCTCTTTCACCCGAGAGAATCACATGTGAACGCGCAAAAACAAAATAATAAATGTCATTTCAAGTCAATTGTTTTTCTTTACATTTTTTCATCTCTGATCGCGTTATTTTGAACAAAAATAAATAATGCCGATTCCATAACATTGCTAAAATCCTTTTTACTCGTATTGCCAAAACTATCCATCTTAGAAAGAAACATGCAACAAACAAACAATAAATTCGATACATATGTCTAAGAGTTTACTACCAGCACAGTTAGGTAACTGTAAAAAAGCTAAGGAATGGGGCTGGAATAAAACCAAGAGAAGCACCACATCAACAACAACCGTCAAACTCATGTACCAGAAGCTGTTCTGTGAAAAAAATCCTGCAAATGCAAAACAAACTGCACTGGAAAGTGTGATTATAGGAATGCAGGTTTGTTTTGTTCGCTCCTTCGTTTGAACTGCGATGGCCATTGTGACAATCTCAGCTACTTCATCACCGAAAATGACTTGGAAATAAAGGTTGACAAGTCAATTCTCTAGGATATTGTAAGACAAGTGAAGACCCAACCTGAGCAATCAAGATAACGATGAACCTCCTTTCGAAGAACATCAACCAGGCCTTTCAAAGCTACCAAAATGACTTTAATGGGAGAACAACTCTGCATTTCTCTTTTTTTCCTATTTACAGTCTTTCACTTATGTTATTATATTAAACTTATAACAGTTATAATTGCACAGTTATAATTATGTAATAGTTATAATCAGATTGGTAGGAAAATAAAAAACCTTGTATATGAAATTTGTAGGACATTTTCTCCAGTTTAATTTGATGCAGCAGTTTTTTCAAAAACTGCAACTTTTTTTTTCAAAAAAGTTCAACGCTCTAGCAACTACAATGGAAAACCTGAAAAAACTCAATTTTTTCATGGTTTTTCGCTTATAACTTTTTAAGCCGACCAGATACGAGGTGGCAAAGTTTAAAATCGTGTTCAGCACCCCCAAAAACATAAAGGAAGAAAGAGAAAAAAACTTCTCTAAAACTTTCCAGGCAGACACCTTTTTTGGTATAATTTTACTGGACTAATAACCCATCCCCCAAGAGACAAGTCATGTCGATTATGCGGTCAAACTTCCTTTGTCCTATTCTGCATGAATGTGCTAATCTGATAAAGGGAAAATTCCCGTTTTACATGTTATTCTTTATTCGGTCTAAGCCATTAACTTTTAGTTGTGTTGATCCAAAAGCCTATAAAATAACTGTTAAATCAATTTTAAAATGTGGAATATCAAATGAACTTGACGTTACCGAGGATGATTATTAATAAGATGAAAGTGACAGTGGGGATAAAATACATGAAAGTGACAGTGGGGATAAAATACATGAAAGTGATAGTGGGGATAAAATATATGAAAGCGACAATGGGGAAGAAGTTTATATTCCCGAAAATATAAATGAGGACGAGTACAATGAACTTTTCATGTTATATGATAAGGAAGATTAAGTTTGTTAAAAAATATATATAGTAGGTTTCTTTGTATATACTGATATATAAATATACCACTAAAAATTTGGAATGTTTTATTCTTATGATTTTATATCAACCATTTTATATTCGGTGTATAACATGCACACGGAAAAACAAAGTGAATTTTTAGAGTTAAAAGAGTGTATTATACGCAGAGATATACGGTAATTTTTGTTTTCGAAAAAGCATGAAATTGGCGGGTACTGTTATTCAGAAATTATATAATTGAAAGACATTTTTGCTAAATGCAAAAGAATATACTGTCAGAAAATACTGTCAAAATTGGTGTTTTGAACTGAATTTCCAAATGTGACAATGAGAAAAGGGGGAAAACCTGTTATCATGTAACCAAAATCGCTTACAACTTGATATGTGGAAAAAACCTGTCACCATGTGACCAAAATCGCTTATAACTTGATAAGTAATTTATTTATTGAAAAATGGAAAACGTAATTTGATTCCAAATCATTTAAATAGTGAGGCTTGCCAATTTTGTGCCTTTATGTTAAAAAATGAATCAGAAAGTTTCAGGTTTGTTGCGCAGGGAATTTTGCCAATAAAAATTGCTAAAATGTTTTCATACTTAAAAGAGCAAAAGAATTATTTGCACTAAATGTTTATGTTAAATCTATTAAAATTTTCTCTATATCCATTTGCTAATTTGGACTTTTTTCATATTCTAGAATCCTCCTAAAATTGTTTTCTCCCTTTCAAAAACTATTTATTTATTTTAGAAAACGTTACACACATTGCATAAATATAATTATTTTTACTTATAATTATATAATCTTAATTCGTTCATTAAAATCCTATATTTATTAGATAGCCATTTCTATTTTTACTAACAGTTTTTCTTGAGAGCCATGAATAATTAAAAATAATAATAATATTTGCAGTTTTTTGCCCCCTACTTTTAAGCACAAAGAAGTATGCAAAATAGGTGAGTAAATATGATATGAAAAATTAAATATCTATTTTAGAAATCATCTCATTGGTAATATATTTCGAAAATTCAATAAAGTAAAAATTGTACTTTTCTGCTCTTGTAACAAATGGCAATGTTTCAGTTTTACATTCTGCAATTTTTTTCTTTTGTTTTATCCCCATGTTTTTTATGTAACATCATCTCTCATATCATAATGCAACCAGTGCTTTAGTATCATTAATGCAGATATGCCATTTGTTACATGTTCTCATCATCATTATGGTTTTTAACCAAAAAGGCACTCAAACACTTTTTTCAGTAATAAGACATGTAATATGCAGTAATCAATCATTGCAATGACTGCAACTGAACCATTAAAAGCTGTAATGATTGAGAATCCATAACAAGCTGCATCGCTGTTGATGGCATGTAATGATCTTATGTATTTGAATGTTAAAAAAATTTATAAATTCTAGAATTATAAAAAGTACTTTAATTTTCATTTCTGGTAAAAAATAAAACAATACAGATAAATTGTTGTAACATTATATCATAAACTTGTAATACAAGGTATTTGGTAAATAAAGAAGGCTAGTTTTGTATTACAGGTTTAAAATGTTGGTAATATCCTTTAGTATAATCCATCATTAAGTCTTGAGTGCATTCTGGTAATTCCTTTGTATATACACCTAAAAAATATAAGCAAATATAAAATTCATTGCTTACATCATATATAATAATAACAATGAAAATAAAGAAAAATAATACTGATAAAACAACTTCTTTTTACTAATGAATGCTTTGATAGTAAAACTTAAATAAAAAAATGTTAGCAGGTTCATCTCTTTTGATTATTTATTAAGTAACTGATTATGAATGTTCAAACAAAAATATTACATAATTTATCATAATATTGAAGCTAAAAATAAAGTAAGGTTATAAATGTAAATTAAGACATTTAAGGAGGAGGAGAATGGAAGGTAGACAAGAAAACCTTCACACATGCATATAAATTTTTCTTTTTCTCTTGAAAAATTAGGGCAGATATCTTAAAAAAATTGTTTTGAATCTATTCTATATTTTCACACAAACACTATTTTATTAAGGACAGCTGAATTTGCATAACTGAAATTAAGTTTGTGATTCACCTAATTATATGTATTTTTTCCCTTGAGCATGGATTAACTAAATGGAAAAGCAAAAGATTAATCTTTCTCTGGATTAACTTAAATAAACGATATACTTGTAAATAAATAATCTTACCTGGTGATCCTGAATACATTGAAAATGCTGGCACCACAGTCTCCTGGGGCAGAACAGTGTTGTCTGCTATCATACTGCAGTCTTTAATAACACATCTCCGACCCTTTTAAAGGTAAAGAAATTCATATAAGACAGTTCTGTTACAAATGTATGTATATATAATTTAAATTATACATAATTTAGGCAGTTAAAAGAACATTTCAGACAAGGCTCAATTATTGTACAAGCCTGTGCTTTAGGCACAAAATTTCCAATGGGCATTAAAAGTTTCTACAACATCCAATTAATATAGTCGTGAGAATAACTGACTAAGAAAAATCTAGAGGTATCAACACTTCCAATTTTAATACAAAAAAAAAAAAAAAAAAAAAAAACTTGACTTGACTTGGAAAATGTTTAAAGAAGTTCAGTACCAATTTATACAGAGCATTTTTAGTCATTACGGTGCACCTTGTTTGTCTAGAGGTGCAGAGCTCATGTCTATTGTGTGCAAAAAAATGACTATCGTCAGTATCTTTTAACAACCAATTAATGTGCAGAAGTGCAAAAATCTCTTAGTAATGTGCTGTTTCTGACATTCTCTCTCATGCAAATAAAGCTTTGTCCATTAAAGTGAGCTAGATAAACTTTTTTTTTTTTACACTGTTTCAGATCTTTACATCTAAGAAATGTATTATTTTGTAAAAGAACATACCGGGTGTCCTAAAAAAGAAAGACTGGCTGATTTTTAAATTCAATAACTCGCAAACGGTGACAGACATTTAAAAAATTCTTGCAGGAGGGTTATGCATAATGACAGGAGTTTTTTTACTGTGATTCTCAAATTTAGTTCGATTTACAAACAATAGATGGCACTGCAAGCAATAAGCGCTAAATTCAAGCTGGATTTTTTTTTTTTTTTTTTTTTTGCCTTTCTCTTTTTCCATGCCAAGAAAGGAGATTAAAATGTATTGAGTGGGTTCAGAAGTACCAAAAATCAGGCCTGGATTTTGCCCATATTGCTCGCAGTGCCATCTATTGTTTGTAATTCGAACTAAATTCGAGAATCACAGTAAAAAAACTCCTGACATCATACATAACGTTCCTTCAAGAATTTTTTAAATATCTGTCACCATTTGCAAGTTATTGAATTTTAAAATCAGTCAGTCCTTTTTAGGACACCCGGTATTAACTTATCAGTAGTTTCATGTAATAACATACAATAGAAATTTTCTTTTGTGATGTTTTATTTACTAAAAAATTAATAAAATGTTTATAATTTGAATAATTTTATTTATGTAAAGTAAGTATTTTCCTGTTCTTGCACCATAAAATAGGTAATAACTGACTAAATAAACACATGGGTTTTCCGAATAAATACTAAATTCTGATGCTACTATGAACTTCTTATTTGAGTTTAAGAACAATTATCGATAAAATTAGGAGTTTTGTTTACATTTTCTGAATTTAAAATTTGCAAATTCTTAAGTCTCCTCTATAAATATTATGTAACATATAAAATATGTTTATTAATATTTTTATATATATAATTTATGTTATGTTAAAAAGACATTTTTCTTGGATGTACCAATTTTTAACAAAAGCCATAAATTATTTCAAATTCAACATAAATAATGAACAAGCTAAGCTTCTTTGAAAGATACAATAGGAAGAAATCAAATCTATTGTCAAACTATTGAAACACTACTATGTGTAAAAAAATTAATTAATCAGGAAAGTACTAGAGTGTAAAATAAACCGAATCTTTGTCTTTATTTACGTATTGTTAGCAGATCCACCCAGTCCGAGTCTGCTAAGAAATACTAAGCTTGGCTCCAGTGGCATTTCATTTCACCCCTGTTTTGATTTCCAAAGTCATGCAGATTCGTAAACATCACAGAAAAAGCGAAAATCGCACGAATCCAATACAGAATTTTAAGCATCATAGAAAAAAAAGTTACAAAAGTAAGTCTCAGAAAGGAATTTTTATAACGGATTAATATTAATATTTTTAATGGATACCACCTTTCAAAAGGACAATGAACATAGATATGGTATCTTTTTTTTTAAATATTTTGATAAGAAGTGTAGATAAAGTTTTTAAACATTTCAGAAATAAGCAAAAATCCTGAAACAGATTCGTAAAAGAAATTTTTGAAAGGGTTAATACAGTGCAACCTCAATTATCTGATCTAATTGGGACCACTAGTATCTCGGATATCGGAAATCTCGGTTAATAGAAATTGTGTATATAAACTCATCATGCTCACAAATTTAATCTCTCTTAGAATAAAAAACAATAGAACGTTTTTTAAATGACAAAAATAAACATATATAAAGTTATGTTTCAGAGCATAACAAATTTTAAAAGGAAATCAACTATTAGTAGTAAATTTTAAAAAGCAAATTGATTTTTTTTTTTTTTTTTTAACTATACTAAGTTAAATATTGAAAGATGCATTTTCAAAAATAAAACAAATCTCTCGAAAATGTATATATTTTTAAATTAAATTACATTAATTTGTTAAATTTACATCCTTTTTAACAGAAGCCTTGCCTTTCGTTAAATAAGTCTGGATTTTATATCAATGGCTGCCCAATCACGCCAATTTTTGAGCAACAGAACATCTATCGGCATAACATCGCTTCTTTGCTCCAAATATTTTAGGGCAGTTGTCAGTGCAGTAAAAAGTGTGGTCTTTTTCAAGGCTCATTCACAAAAAAAAAAAGATTTTGTTATTGACTCGATTAACAGAAACCTTGATTAATCAAAGCTCGGTTAATCGAGGTTCTACTGTATTAACATTTTTTAAAACAGAAGACATCATTTTAAAGGAAAAACTACGCTGATTAAATAGGTATTTTTTGTTTTCCATATTTCAGTTAGTTCAGCAGATGCACACTTCAAAAAACACAAAACATGAATTTTAAATCTCTAAATTAATTTTTTTGAAAGGGTTAACATATGTATTTTTTAACGGATTGTGCCATTAAGAAATTTTAAAATGCATAGAAGTGGTTTCGTATGTTTTGTTTTTCTGCATTTCAAATAGTTAATGTTAAACCAATAGGGGCTTCGAAAAACGGTGGGGGAAAATAAGCCATTCCCACTTCATGTTCTTCACTGCTTTGAAATTTGCTGAAAGATCTTGAATTCATTTTAAACAGTGGCATAGCACCATTTTGTGATGTACACTGTTTATAATTAATATTTCAGTTAATTAACAAAAAATTAAAAAAGCAAAGACCTGCCTTGGACTATGCTCATCTAAATCCCCATCCATTGAGACCTCTACATGGCCTTAATTTTCTTAGCCATTGCACACACACACAAACAACACACACATGGATAAACACCTTTCTTTTATTAGTATAGATAAGCATGAATCTATTTTCAGCTTTTATGCTTCCATATGTAATGTCAGAAACCTCTGCTGCATTAATTTACCCTTCAGTAATCCTAAAACCAGTGACTACATGAATCAAATGAAAACAATACTGGTATGGAATATTTAATGCTGTTTCAGGGGTTGCAGACTATAGTTCGTGCACTACAATATCATTATTAGGATATATCGGCACAGTCTAGTCTTACAAGGAGAGGGCCAACTTTGTTAATCACAGATTTTGATTATTTTAATATATGTTGTAGGGTAGAGGCCCCTTAGTGTCAGAGGCTCAACGGATTTTATCCAATGCTCCATAGTTCATGAGAAACTGGCAGGTCTAATAATAGTACACAACTTAAATACTTACATTGCAACCGCAATGATAGGTTGGTCGTAGCTCAGTTGGTACGGCGTTCGCTGGCTGATCTGCAAGCCCAGGATCGATACCCGAATGCACTACATTTGTTTTTATCATTTTTTGTTTTATAAATATACTTGTAATTATAATTTAATAATTTCAATTGCAAATTTTAATATCATACATTAATTATAATGTTAACAAAATTAAATTTATCATTTTTTATTTTTAAACTATTATTTCTCATCCTTTAAAGAGGTTTAAAAAGAAATTGGATCTATTATTGAATGATAAAAATTCCAAAATCGTGACAAAATCTGTTGTGGTGCCATCTAGTTATGATAAAATAAAAGAATATTCAAATAAAATAAAAATAAAAGCAGAAAGAAGATAAAGGTGAAAGCATACGTATTACAAATTTAAAAATCTTTAATATGCAAAAAATCGGTTGTAATTTAATTCTGATGCTAATTTTTAATATAATTATGCTTGTTACTTTAAAAACAGAATAATAGTATTATCTCATTGACTTCCTTTGTTAAAGCAATGCGTAAATGGTGTTTCTTTAAAATCACGAATTGACACAATAGCTCAATATCATTGTATCGATAAAGAATATATGTAATATAAGGATGATATAAGGATAAGGCCTTAGTTAATGAAAAAAGGAGTTTAATGATTCTAGGTTATAGTTTTACATGTTAAATAGAAATTATATTTACAAGTACGGGAGGGTAGGGGGTTTTTCTGCAGCATACGTGCCCGCAGAATCGTCGGAGCTCGGCCTCTGCTCTCGTCTAGAGCGAGATATGCCTACCATCGGCCGCGTCAGAATGCAATCTGCTCCCGGTTGTCACTTGTTTCCAGGCGAAGAGAATGCAAACTGCATATCAGCAAATTCAGTAACTTCTGCGGTAACAAGTTCTCATGGAAAAGTGCTGACCATATCTGTTGCTATGAGTAGGGTTTTATGGGAATCTAAAACCACAACTCACACTCGGCCATCTTGTCCGCTTGTCGACCTCGACAGCGCGTTAAATAAGCAACAAGATATGTCAAAAAACAAAAACAAACTATCTAAAAATAATTAAAATCCAAAGGAAAAAAATTGTCATTAAATAATTAAGAAAATTGAGCTAAATAAAAAAAAAAATTAATTCTAAATTTTATGTAAATTAATGCTGAGCTGCCGTGGGGTATCTCCAAAAAAAAACAAACAAAAGAATAAAAAAAAATCTCAGGCTAACATCAATCATGAGACCGTCTTTCTCATGAGCCATCATCAGGGATGAAAAATATAATCTGAAAGGCCGTCTGCCCATTATATTATCATCACGAAAACATACTAAAATCTGCCTCATCTTAGGTAGAATTTCGTAAGAAAAAAAACCATCTTTATCCCAACGTCATTCGGGAATAAAATATAAAAAAAGAGGTTTGCCTCGTCTAAGCAAAAAAAAAAAAAGGATTTCCCACCAAAAGGTTTTTTTTTTCGACAGCCAGCTCTTACTTCTGTAGAAAAAAATATGCGATGGGGGGGGGGGGGGTAAAACGCATACATATATATAGCAATTCAATAAAAAGTTTACACATAAAATACAGTTTTAAAAATATAAATGCAGTTTTAAAAGTATAAATACAACAGTATTCTTTTTCTTCTTGTCAAAAGTGAGTGTTCAAGAAAAAAATAAAGTCCTGTGTAGATAGTCATTTTAAATAAAGTTGTTGTTTATGCAACATAAAAAAAAAGCACGTGTTGCGAAACAGGCAAATGAAAAAAATAATGCACCATTTGCAGTCCGAGAGAAAGATAACTTGCCATGCGCAAAAAAAAAAATCACCGCATGGGTTCAATAAAAAAGTTTTGAGCAGATATATATCACTCAGAGATTTTAAAAAAATGTTGAACAGGACTTTGAAAAAAAAAAGGCACATAAATTCTGTTAATATAAGCTGAAAAAATAAAGAATCTGTTGCATATTCCACAAACTAAGAATAATTAAGCAAAAAAAACACTGTTGATAAAAATGCTTGGTACACGATAACTTCTTTAAAAAAAAACACTTTAAGTTTATCGCACTGTAGAATGGCATGACACACAGAAATACAAAGAAGAAAAAAACGTTCTGTGTTGAAGATTTTCACCAATAATTGGACTCTTGAAATGGTGAGTTACACTGGTAAACACCTCATTCTAATGTTTCGTCCAGAAAAAAAATAATCGTGGATGCTTGCTGCAATCATAAAAAAAAACGAAGATATTGAAATAAAGTTACTAAGAAAGTCACAGATAGTAGCAGTCTATAGTCTGTACGATATAAATGTTCTCAGGAATAAGCAGATATATGGGTGTCAAACACAGAATATATAAAAACACAGTTAAAAAAAAATAGTAGTAATAATAAAAAACACATTTATGATAAACTCGTTGGTTGCACTTGTGACCTATATACGTGAAGCATATTTCTTTTGGGAAATTTAAGTCTACTTTTTCTCCTTCTCGTTGTTGACTTCACAAAATGTCGGCGTATAAAAAATAAAAAAGGAATGATAAGGACACGCAGAATTTCGGTCCAATTAGTAACGTCACTCGAATCTGGAGATGGTTGGGACGTATGGTACGCTGAATGCTGATAAATGAGTCCGTTGGCAGACGTAAACAGTAATAAATAGATTGTCAATAAGACGAGCACAGTCATGAACAGCTTGTAGGATAATAAATTTAAATCGTAGGAAAAACAGTCTGGCGATAATGTTGCGAGATGTTTCAGATGTGCTGAGTCAATCACTGGGTCAATTTCTATGTCAGTAGGAATATTTTCCTTCGAAAAGTCTGTATTTACTCTCTGCGGTTTTAGATCTTGGGGGAAAGAATTTGAAACAAATGTTTCCGTAGTGCATCTTGCGTCAGGAAATGCAGGTACATAGGATTTATCTTGAGATTTCGTTGCAGATACATTATCAGACACAGTAATGCAGCTTATAAAAATGCTTGTGGGTGGAGATTTAGTTAAAGTAGCGCCGTTTTTGTCGCATGTGAGAGTACCCTGAAATATGACATCTGTCCCTATGATAAGTGGCATGGGCATCTGAGAAGACTTAACTACGTAAACAGAAGTAGAAAAAGTATTATCGTCTATTTGTATATTGGTAAAAAACGATCCTATAGGTTGAATAACACGGTTACCGATACCCGACAATTGTACAGGAGCTCCGGTGAGGGGGGGAGACCCAATTTGTTTATAAATGTCTTCTCTCAGTATCGTCAGTGAGCTTCCAGTGTCCAAGATTGAATTGATTTCTAAATTTAAAATTTTTACACGTTTCTGCATGCGCGGATGAGAATGACACATTCCTACTACGTGGATTTGTTCGTCTCTGCGTGGCGACGTCTTGCGTGAAGGGGGGTGCCTTGAGTCGAACGCTTGCGTTCTGGCGTTTGCTCTGTACACTGGCTGGAAACATGACCAAAACGTGCACATTTCATACACTTTTTTCCTTTATTTAAATGCACACAATGTGTAGATAGGTGTCCTGTGGCTAAACAATTCCAGCAAGTTAATTTTGCAGTTTTCTCCTTCTGGTTAATCTTAGGAGTGTTGGGTGAAGTCTGTGACATTGATTGATAAAATTTAGAACTCTGTTCACAAATTCGTTCGAAAATTTGGAGCTTGTTTTTAAATTCGGCAAGCGTGGCGCACCCGAATAATATAGCTTTATTATGTGGTGTATCGTTAATCCCATTAATTATATAGTGAATTAATGATATATCATCGATGTTTCCTCTTTGTGCTATTTCTTTCATTTTCAAAAAATATTCCAATAGTTTTTCGTTTGGGCGGCAGCCTCTAGCGGCTAGTAATTGATGTATCTGGGCGGACGAAGCTGATTGTCCAAATTCGCGAAACAATGCTTCTTTGAGCGATGTATATGAAGAAATGTTATTTTCACTACGTACATACAATAATGCTAAACTTTTTAATGCCCGCTCAGCAAACACAAATTTCTGTATGTCGGACAGTTGAAATGAATGGGCCAGAGATTCAAATCTCTGAAACCATGTTTGAACGTTTTCCGTTTTATCACCACTAAACGGTGTAATTAAATGATCAATGTCATGGAAAGAAATTGTCTGTTTGGGCACGGAGTGTGTACAGTGTACATGCGCCTGGTCTGGCTGTACTGTCAAAGGGGAAGATAAACCAGTGCTTCCACTACTATTGTGACTATCATTAAATTCTGTATCCGATTCGGAAATTGCCGTAAACGTGTCTTTAAAAGCCGAAATATCAACTAGTGCACTTAAAATACGTTGCCCTATATCTTGTTTTGATCCATGGATGTCAATGGATAAGATATTAGCAATAGTAATCAATTGTATCTGATCGTAATCGTCCAAAATTACTTTGAGTTTATTTTCATACTCATCGCTTTTGTCAGTAAAAGAAAAACCTTTAAATTTCCTTAAATTCGCTCTATTCTGGCGATTTTTATCGCAACCAAATATAAATTCATGCAATAATTTGATTTTATCTGTTTTAGCCGATTTCAACTGGCTTTTAATAAAGTCAATTTCTTGTAATTCCATATTAAAAGGCAAGAAAGGAAAGAGAAAAAAAATAAACTTACTTCAAAAGGAGTTATCCAATTGAAAAATAAATTCCTTGCCACGATATATTGAAGTAATCCAAATAATGATCCGTAGAAAAAAAAATATGCAGTCGAAGATTCATTCCTTGTACAGCGATAACTATCTTGCACAAATAAAAATAAACGAGCTTCAACCAGATGGCTAAGGGGATGAATCACGAATGTTGATAACGGGACTGAGAAGGAAGTTCTCCAATTCTGATCGGTAATAAAGCCTAGGGGATTTTACTTTTTAAATTCGTTTGGGATTCAAATCGGCCTAGAGCTCCCATGTAATATAAGGATGATATAAGGATAAGGCCTTAGTTAATGAAAAAAGGAGTTTAATGATTCTAGGTTATAGTTTTACATGTTAAATAGAAATTATATTTACAAGTACGGGAGGGTAGGGGGTTTTTCTGCAGCATACGTGCCCGCAGAATCGTCGGAGCTCGGCCTCTGCTCTCGTCTAGAGCGAGATATGCCTACCATCGGCCGCGTCAGAATGCAATCTGCTCCCGGTTGTCACTTGTTTCCAGGCGAAGAGAATGCAAACTGCATATCAGCAAATTCAGTAACTTCTGCGGTAACAAGTTCTCATGGAAAAGTGCTGACCATATCTGTTGCTATGAGTAGGGTTTTATGGGAATCTAAAACCACAACTCACATATATGAAATATATTTTAAAAGTGACTTTTAAAAAAATAACAGTTTCATTATGTTTTATAGAACTATTTAGTTAAAAGTAAAAAATTAAATAGGTTAAAATTATAATTGATATACAATATTATAAATTTTAATTGACAATGAGATTATTAATTATACTTATAAGTATATTTATAAAATAAAAAATGAGAAAAACAAATGTAGCGCATTCAGGTATCGAACCCGGGCCCGCGGACCAGCAGGCAAACACCATACCAACTGAGCTACAACCAACCTATCATTGCGGTTGCAAAGTAAGTATTTAATTTGTGTACTATTATTAGACCCCCCCGGTTTCTCAAGAACTAGGGAGCGTTGGATAAAATCCGTTGAACCTCTGACACTAAGGCGTCTCTACCCTACAACATATATTAAAATAATCAAAATCTGTGATTAACAAGGTTGGCCCTCTCCTTGTTAGATATATTTTGCAATAGTTTAGTAATATCAACATTTGGCGATATATAGGTAAATAATCTGCCAGACACAATTTATTGAAACTATGAGATTTTATAAAATAAAAACAAACTGGAATTACATGACAGCCTTTCGATTCTTATTTAATTAAATTAATGGAGCATTGACTTCAAAAAAGAAAGTATTTTATTTTTTCATCTTTTTAATAAATAAACATAAAGGAATTTATTGCTACTGCCACTGTAGGCACGCATTTTCCAAAATTTGCACCAGCTCATCTGGGCAATGAAATGATATGAAAGAACAAAAATTACAATAATTTATTATAACAGAATAATCAACTTATCAAATTACTAAAACTAGTAAAACAACAAAGAGACTTACTATAACACAATTTTTTCCTATAAACACATAAGATCCTACATGAGCTGCATTAACCACAGTATCTTCATCAATAAATACATGATCACCAATATGAAGGGGAAAGAATGCCACTCTGCAAAAAAAAAAAAAAAAAAAAAAAAAAAAAGATTATTTTCAGAAATAAAAGAGTTAGCAACATTTTAATTCTATAAAATTAAGAATACAAACTTTTAACAGTAAAAAAACTGCATTTATTGAATTACACATGATAAAATTAACATGATGGCTGATCAAATTACATAAATAAATTTGTCAATCTTACTGATCAAATTACATAAATAAATTTGTCAATCTTACTGATCAAATTACATAAATAAATTTGTCAATCTTACAATTTTTTTTTTTTAAAGCCTTTTTTGTTTTTCATGAAAAGTTTACAAAGCAAAATTTAAATAGTTTTCTGATTTAAATATAATGAAAAAATGTGAGAGTGGAATTCCTATTTTATATACACAGTTATACTCATTTAATACGAACATGGTTAAAACAAGTACTAATTTGCATGTTAAGAATGTTTCCCCTTTTAAAACTATATAAAGATTTCCATGCTTTTTACGGCCTACAAAAGCAGGATCACTGCTAATATGAGCAAAACATCTGTTCACTTCAATATAATTTTTGGGAGAAAGTAGAGTAGAATTTGGGAAAAAATACTTTTATGTTTGAATGCTGCTGTTCTCTATCAGTGATAATATTCATATATTACAACTGCCTATCAAAATGTGATAATCAGTATTACACAGGGTGTCAACGATTTTAATCAAATTATTTAAATCGGTGATTAAATCATGATTTCAATCAATTGTTTTTTGTTTTTTTTAAATCATTGATTAAAATCTTGAATTTTCTAAATGTTTAAAATTACATAAAAACTTATTAAAATCTAAGATGAACATAATTTGGAAAGTTTCTATTGGTATTTTGCCTTATGAATAAACAAAAAAGAGCTTTAAATAATTATTTCTAAGCTTAAACTATTCCTTAGACCTTTAAAAAAATTGGGGAGAAGATTCCCCCCCCCCCCCCCCTAAATAAAGATTTTAAACCTGTTTGCATGCTGGAAGAGGGGGGAGGGGGTAGACAAATTTTTGGAGGAAGGTATGGATTACTTATTTATTTATTGTTATTAGTGAATAACAAATAGGGCAGAATTATTTTCCATAAAATAAAGAATTTTGAAAGATTTGAAACTCTGTATACTGGAATGGGAGGATCGGAAATTTTAGAAGGAGCGGGTAATTTATATAGCTGAGTATTTATATATTGTCACTGGAAAGCAAAAAGTAGGACAGGAATTTTTTAAAAAATAAAAATAAAGATTTTAAATTTCTGTGTATAGTGAGGGGGAGGGACAAAGAGGGGAGGAACAGTATACATTTTGGAGTGGGATATAATTGATAATTTACTATTATTTACTTATTGTTATTAGATACAGTAAGCAACAAGTAGAGCAGCCCCCACTCCCCCCTTAATAGAATTAAAGATTTGAAACTCTGCATGCTGGGGGATCAAAGGGGCAGGTAAATAGAAATCTCAGATGAAAGGGTGATAATTTATATGACTATTTATTTATTGGAGAGCTATAAATAAAGTAGATGACGTTTTATATAAAAATAAAGATTCTAAACTTTGTATGTTGAGGGGGACAGATGGGAAGAAGAGTAAATTTTAGAGCGAGGTGAGAATTTAGATGATTGTTAATTTTTTCTTTTTATTAGCGACAGTGAGCAACAAATACGGCAGATCCTTCTTTTTAATAAAATTTTGAAACATTTTATGAAACTTTGTATGCTAGGGGGAGGGTAAAGGGATTAGCAGAAATTTTGGAAGGACGGGTAACTTAAGATAATTGATTTATTGTTGCTAGAGATGATGTTATAAGTAAAAATTTTCTGAAATATGAAAGATTCTCACTTCTGCATGGTTTTCCAAATGCAACTTTTTTTTTTACCACTTTTAAAAATTTTCCTGACCAATAAGCAAATTTCCCACCTTTTTCTGTTTTTTTCGGTTGCTTGCCACTCTGAGTATTTATAATTTGAAAGAGCCAAAATAATAATAATAATAAATATAAAATTTAAAAAAGAATTTAAAAACATGCCTTCATTAAAATTCACAAAAATGTAGGAAAAAAATACATTTTTTAAATGCACTAAAAAGTAGAAAAGTCTTGAAAAAACCTTAAATATGTGAAGTGTAAATTAAATTTCGGTGAGCTTTATTTTGGAAGATAAATTGATTTAAATGGCAATTTTGCCAAATTAGGCAACTATCGCTTCATATATGGCAAATTATTTTTATTGCAAAATTTAGCACTATTGTGGTAACCCTGTCATTAGCACTTTTAAAAAAATATTGTTGAAGGTAAGACTGATTTCTCCATAGGAAATCAAACTACTATTGTGTAACCATTAAGTAAATTTTCCCCTCGTTGACCAACTTAGGGATTGAATTAAAAAAAATCAGTGATTAATTCTTGTATTGCCTCCAAATTTCAAAGCTCTATGAGATCAGGAAGTGTGTGGAAAATGAGTTACAAGATTTGACTGCCACATACAAACATAATTGTAAGTTAAAAGAAAGCATGTAATAATAAGACATAATGATAAAATTGCTTTTATTTTTCAAAATCATAAAAAATGCAGAATTTTGCAGCTTCTTGTTTTGGAAAGGGCTCAATTCACTATTCCGTCCTTTAGCACATTTTTAATGGAAGAGAAGCAGGTTGCTAAATTAATATGAATTCTACCTTATCCTTTGCCTTGACCATGATATCGTAAAATTTTCATTCTTTATTTGAATTTCAGAACAGAGGGGCACCATCAGCAAATTATTTGGTTCATTCAACTTCCAATTTGGTTACATTTAAACGTGTGTTTTCTTAAATATAGACTTCAGTTACCACCATTTTCGAACAGTAACGTCACATTCTTTTCATTGGGTTCTATGGGATCGATTTTAATGAGAATTGGTTCTTTCAACTTCCCCTTCAGTTTCATTTAAAAGTATGTGCTCTTAAATATAGATTTCAGCTACCACCATTTTTGAACACTGACGTCAAATTCTTTTGTCATATTTTATCTATACTAGAGACAGTGAATCTTTTCACATACATATATGCCAAATTTTTTGAAAAATATATTTTATGTGATCATGATGTGCCAGCAATAAAAAATTTTAATGGATCAAATAATAATGAATCAAAATTACTTAAAATTTTGTTTTTAGCATTAAAAAAATATGAGTAATATTTGATGTTATACTTTAGAAATTTATTTAAAAAAAATTACTTCTGTTGTCTCAGCTTAGATGCCAAATAATTTATATCATCTTTGCATTTAGTTATTTTTAACAGAATGCAAGTTGAATTGAAGTCATTTGACTAGATGTTTTTACTTGAATTTTTCATATTATTTATTTCCGAAAAGAATGTCGCACAGAAAAAATTGTCAAAATAGTAAGTGCAGAATCTACAGATTTTAGTCTCTGGAATTCAATTCAAAGTTGTTATAAGTTTACCACGGGCATTTTTGCTTATAATGCCATTTAATTTTTCTTTTGCGATAATCTTCTAATTCTCTCGTATTCTTAAAATTTTGTGAGCCAATATTGAGCTAGATTGGGGTACATTAAGTTATATTTCAGTTTCTTCAATCTGTATGGCAATGATAACCAACTGAATTAATCGAATTCGGTTAAACAGAGACAACCTCTAGGTTAATTAATGCATTTTGTGAAATCCTACTATATTTTTATGTAGAACCTGAATCTAACCCTACCCATGCCAAAAATAATCTGCAGTGTGCCATAGATTCACTGTCCCTGATCTATACTAATAAAAGAAAGTTCTGCTCTGTCTGTGTGTGAATGTGTGTGTTTGTTGGCAATGGCTAGCAAAATCTACCGCAGGTACAAGTCTGAAAATTTTAATGATGGTAATCCAAAGCAGGACCTGATGCACCTGGGGCTCAGATTTTTAATTTTTTGATAATTAGCCGAGATATTTTTTAAAAACTCATCAAAAACACTTCTTTTTTTCTGAAAATGGCCAAGCACATCCTCTTACAAATATACACTCTATTAAGACAAAAAAAAAAAAAAAAAATAAGACTAGGAAAAATCTCCAAAAGCCAGAAAAAACATCCAAACCTTGAAAAGAAAAAACTGGAAAAGTACCAAAACCCTTTTTTTTTTTAAATCCCAAAATACCCCAAAAACCTGATAAAACCTTAAAAAAAAAAAAATAAAACCCAAAAAACCCTGCAAAAACTTACTGGGTTGAGTTTTTTCTGAAAAAAAAAAAAAAACTCTGTTTTTACCAATCCTGTCATATGCGTCACAAAATGTCATATATGACTTTTTTATACGTATATGATTTTAACATCATCATCATCAAAATGTTATATAACTTGGCGATATACAGTAGACTCCCTCAAATCCGCACAGCTTGGGACCAGAGGTTGTGCGGATTTTAGAATTTTGCGGATTTCTGGTCATTGATTTGTTTACATTTTTGAAACATTAATTTGTTTGGTAATTAAGCAATGGAAATTATAATGAATGCTTACAATAAACATTAAAATAAGTACAATATTAAAATAATTTATTAGTTTAAACGTAAGTTATTATTAATATAATTATGTAAAATAAAAATTTAGAAAAATATTAAATTATTACCGACGAAATCGATTCAATTCGATTCCAAAAGTCCTATGCTGCCATCTAGTAGTAAAGCGATCGTAAGATCGATATGTAATTATGCTATTATCAGTATATATAACTTATTACGCTCTCTGTAACTTTTTTCATTGTTATTTAGTCTTGAATGCTTTTCTTATACTGTTTTGTATGTTTAGAAATAAATTTGTCGATAATTGAAAAAAAAAAGTCCGCGAACAATAATTTAAAAATAGCGTTCCGGTTCATGGATTTTTCCATTTCGAACCCTAGAATATTTGATATAGATATGCTAATTTATATCAAAATCAAAAATAATGTAAATTTATTTAGTAATAAACCAGCTGCAATAGCCAAAAGATAATGATTAACAACAAAATTAGTAAAAAAAACATTGCGGTAGTCGCTGATTTCGGTGCCATCTTGAATTTTGTTCCTGCAACTTAACTGTAAATTTCATTGTTTACATCTGAAAAAATACGCGGATTTCTGGCGTTTGCGGATTTTAGGGTCGCGGATTTAAGGGAGTCTACTGTATCTCACGGCAATCTATTCTCAGGGGCCACTATAACAGAGAAGTACCAAAGTCATGATAACTAATGAGAATCCATACTAGATGGCATCTCTGCATTACATGTGAAAGGAGTTTTTTTTTGGTTTGTTTGTTTTGTTTTGTTTTGTAAATGTTGAAAATGTTGGTATTAGCAAGTTACAATTAGCCATCTCCTTAAAGAATTTTACAAAGAACTGGTAGTAAACAAATGCAGAGTAATTCAGGGATGGGCATTTTGTGAAAAAAAAAGGCATTTTTGCCAGGATGGTGGCAAAAACTAGTAAAAACCACACAAAAATGGTAAAAATGAAATATTGTTAAAAATTATTAAAGTGAACAAATGCAGTATGCAATATAGTCATATCTAAAATAAAATATTTTCCTTGATTGATTGATATTAATGTTTTAGAAATTTATTAATTAAAATTATATATGACAGTGCAACAATTACAATATAATGAAAAATAAATGTATAACAAGAATCTATTGTTAAACTTTGGAGATGGGAATTAAAATGTAATTTAAAGGATTATTAAAATGAATTTCATTTTAGTTTGTTTTAAGTCAAAAAAAAACTTTTTTAACCAACGCATACATAATACAGCATATACACAAAAAATAAACTTTGTTATATTTCTGGACAGAATCAATCTCTATTTGATCTTGAACTTGGGGACAGCCTAACCTTCAACGCATTTCCTTGCTTGACTTTCTATTTTCCTTCCATGCTTGACCCAAGAAGCTAAAGGGAGAAGAAATGGTAAAAGTGGTCCTTACGGCATCTCTCAAGCAAACTTAGCCTAATGCTGAAGTGGTTGCATTGCAACATGGCGGTCAGCATATATGTATTTCTTTAATAATGCTGTGTGCAACAGGATTATATTATTTCCTTTATAAATTAATATTTTTAGGTTATATTTTAATATATCTTGAATCAATTTTGTCTATGGATGTGGCTCGAGTTATGTGAAGGCAGAAAATTGTTTATAAAGAACTGAGTAAATAAAAATAAATCTATCGTTATTTTCTGCTCCCATAGTGTGCAATGTTTTGTTACAAAAAGTAAAAAGTTTTAATAGTCTGATGTGCCAAATTTGGTTAATAAAACAGAAAAAAAATTATTTTGATTGGAAAATTCATTTGTAAGAATCAATTATAAGAGAGATTTTATTACATGGATTATATATTGCAGGAGAAATAAGGAAGGATACTGTATGCCATTTAAAAGAAACACATGAATTTTAATTTTTTCATTTCTCTATAAGTGAGACACATTGTTGATTAGAGTCAATTATTACCCGGTGACAACCTTTTCATGATTATCAAGTTCGAAATTAGGCTTTATTGCTCATTTTGACATCATTTTCAGAGAAATGCTTTCTTTAAAAAATGGATCGAACAGTATTTTTCATCTCTGTATAAGTGAGATGCATTTTTGATCAAAATGGATTGTTACTAAATGACCATCTTTTCATGATTATCATGTCTCGAACTTTGATTTTAATTGCTCATTTTGACAGAATTTTCAGAAAAGTTCTTTCTTAAAAAAAAGTTGTCAATAAATTTATTTTATTCTAATGAAACAAGAAGTTACTGACAAGTTTCTTGAATGTATAAAATGATTCATATTATACATGTGTATTAACTTAGAGAAAAGGATTATTTTATTCATAACACATTTAATATAAGAATAAAAATAAAATTACTATAAACCAACAATATATAAAACATTTTCTCACTCTTCCAGGGCTTGGTATTCATTCAGGGCTCCTTTTCCTGTACTGTCACAAAAATTTAAGCAATTTCGATGCGTTAAAGCACATATAGGAGTAATATAAATATATATTTAGATAAATATATTTAATCTTATCCTACTAAAAGTATAAAATATCAGCTTTAGCTAGATACTCTCTTAATTACTTTAAGTAATCTGAGTATCATGAAAGCTAAAATAAAATAATTAATCATGATGCAGGATTTGTTTTGAATAATAATTAATACTTTCTGCTCCTTTTAAATAATATAGCTGAAAAAGAAAAATGTAATTCCATTTTTAGTTATTTGCATAAAACATTTTTTCTGAACATTGTTTATTGTAAAATGTATTCCTTTATTCTAACAAATCCTTAAACTGAACAGCTTCTTTTCATGTTAATTTTTATTATTATTATTAAAAAAAGGCATATAAAAACATAGCAGCATTTGTTTTAATAACAACAACAACAAAAAGTAATAATAATTCACGAAATATTTACGAAATTTACATGAAAAATTGAACACAGTAAAAAATTAACTGTGTTCCAGACTTATCTCAAATAAGAATAAATACTTTTTGTTCCGTATAAATAATATAACTGAAAAATATCATTTTAGTTATTTGCAGTTTGTGAAATTTATTACGAATATTTTACAAATTCTTAAAATAGTACATTTTTTATTTTATATATATATATATATATATATAAAAAGACGCATAGAAAACATTGCAGCAGGTAGGACTGGGCAATGCATTGATACATTATGAGATATCGATTTAAATTATAAATCATTAAACTAGCTTCCTGATCTTTCGTTTAGCGATAATCCGCGGCTATACTATGATGCATCATGCCAGATGAATGGTGTACAATACCGATGGGTAAGACCACTTTCACCTCCGAACTTCGAACACTCAAATGAAGCATCGCTAATACAGAGATCATATCGATGATGAGCGAAACTGGTGGATAAGACCGTTTCTCCTATGATCTTCGAAGTAGATAAATCGCTAATACAAATCCAAAATCGATGCCAATTGCAAATGACCACATTCTCGATTATGATTACAAGTCTGTTTTTCTAATGATCGGTGAACAGCACCACAATCACAATGTGCACACGAGAAAATTCGGCAATGTGATATGTCAAGTATACATTTTTCCTGTGAATTAGTTATTATTTCAAAACTGTTGTAGTCAATTAATATAATAAATTAAATAGCAATTGACGCTATTAGTTTTAGTAAGAAATACTTCATAATTTTGTAAACCATTTGAATTTTTTTTTAATTACTTTATCTTTAATAAGGAATGTTTATTTTAGCTTATTTTTTAATGATATTGCAGATTATTTTCAGAACATTGCAATTATTATATTATTCCTAATTATTTATTTAAAAATACTTCATTTATTTTTAATAAATTGAGACTGAATTTGTTTTTATTAATCTAGCTAAAAATATGTTTTATTATTATCATCGAAATTAGGAATGTGCTTTCTGTGAAATATTTCAAATTACTTTTTTTAAATGTAATCTTTTTTTTTTTTCCTATAGGATCCTACACACTTTTTGGTTAATTTCAAATAAGAACTACAGATTTGTATTTAATCTGGTTCAGAATGTTACTTGATTCTTTATATTATTTTTGAGAAATTAAATTTTAATGTTCTTGTAATCTACAATCCTCCAATAATTATCTGCATAAATTGTCGTGCTTGCTTTAAAATAGAAATTTGAAATTTCATTTAAGTGTGACTTCTATTCAGCAGGGAGAATACCCCCCCCCCTTCCAGAAATTTTACAGACCTTTATTGAAAAGCTTTGAATTACTTCACTTTTAAGAAATTTTCGTCACATTCAATATACTATAAAAAAAAAAATTATAGTATAGTGATTACAGTACATCATAATTAAGTCATCATTCAATAGATTATGATTGAATACACTACATTGAAACTGATAACTGACACTCCCATTTTCCCCTGAAATATTCTGCTTATAAATGCTTCTCTCCCTAGAAATGTTATTGTCTGTTTCACTTCTAATTAAAAACTTAACTTCAAAGCCTAACACCCAAATTCCATTTTTATAGAAAGCAAAAAGAAAATAACAAGAAATAAAAGTCTTTCCTCCCTTAAACTACAAGCAAACAAAAAAGTCACAGCCAAAATATATCCTCTACAATAACTTGTTCCTGTGAATTAATTGAACAAAAAAATACAAACGGAGGAAAGAATAAGTACTCAAACAAAAACATGTTTTTTAGGGTTTCGTTCATCTGACAAAATCCTATTTGTCTCGCTTCTCTGTCTGACACAGACCTCGTTCTCAGAAACTATATATGTTGAAGACTTGAAATTTTGCATAGCTGAACACATCACATCAAACGACAAATCATAAAATTTTGAAAAAGTGTTATATTTACCCCTCTGGGCTCTAACTTATGTATTTTAATCTTTTTGTTCTATCGGAGCCCCTAATTAAGTTTTGGACTTGAAATTTTGCATACTTATAGCAGAACACCTCACATCAAACGACAAATCATAAAATTTTGAAAAAGTCTTATATTTACCCCTCTGGGCTTTAACTTGTGTATTTTAATCTTTTTGTTCTAACTGAGCACCTAATTAGGTTTTGGACTTGAAATTTTGCATACTTATAGCTGAACACCTCATATCAAATGACAAATCATAAATTTTTGAAAAAGTCTTATATTTACCTGTCTGGGCTCTAACTTGAGTATTTTAAGCTTTTTTTTTTTTCTAAAAGGGTCCCTAATTAAGTTGAAGACTTGAAATTTTGCATACTTATAGCTGAACACCTCACATCAAACGACAAATCCTAAAATTTTGAAAAAGTCTTATATTTACCCTTCTGGACTCTAACATGTGTATTTTAAGCTTTTTTTCTAACTGAGCCCCTATTTAAGTTGAAGACTTGAAATTTTGCCTACTTATAGCAGAACACTTGCAATCAGACGAAAAATCATAAAATTTTCAAAAAGTCTTATATTATTTATCCCTCCGGGCTCTAACTTGTGTATTTTAAGCAATTTTTCTAACCTCCCCCCATTGCACCCGGTGGGTACTTTTCTAACTTTTGCCGACACCCCTTTGACCACTCTTTCATATTATGCACATAGCCTTACATCTTTCAGTTCCCCTTTTTACCGCCAGGGGACGCCAACCTATCTCGGGTGCTATGGGCCCGATCCCCTCAACTAATATATCTACAGATAGGTTGTAAAACAGAGTTTCGTTCAGATAGAGGTTTGTGTAGAATAGAGTGCACCCTTTAGTTGCGAAATATGGAACTAACAGATTTTGCAAAAGGATAAAGTGTTTTGAAAGGAATATTAAACGAAACCCTCTATGCAATCTCTGATCACACTTACCCACTTGTTCCCAATCTGTTTCTGTTCTAATTGCTTCCTGTTTCTTTTCAACTACTGCTAGATAAATCCATTTTTTCTCGAATATGCTTTTTTACACTGCTTCCCTCACTTGGAATAGCCAATCAGGTGATATTTCCATTTTTCTACACCTCCAAGGCCTGTTTATTGCTTGGTAATCCTTTTGACAACAAAAATCAATAGCAAATGAGAGAAAACCTCCTTTACACCTGCTTTAGCATCAACTGATATTTTAACTCGAAAAGACACAGTTTGGATTTTTTTCCTTGGAGAGTTCTTGCAAGAAAACTGTTCTCTGCTTTTTCGTCCATCCCTAATCTTGGCCAGTGATATATCTAGAAATAGTTTTCTTGTTGTATGAACTATCTGCTAGAAAGCCATTTTCTGTTATTTTCATTTATCAAAGTTGAACCATGTACAAAGGTGACAGGAGAAGAGACCCAGTTTAGGAAATTTTATGAAGTAACTGTTAATGGGAAAGTAGCCGCAAAGTACAAATAAAAATATGGAAATGTGCAAAGTAATAAAGCAGCAAGAATGAAAACACCTGTGTTAAACTCAGGGTTTGTCCAAGTAGGCCCGCCCGGGTTTTTTCGGGCTGGCCTACTTGAAAAAACCCAGGATAAAACCCATTGTGGGTTTTTTCAAATTTTCTCGTGTTTTCAAATCTGTATCATTATTTAGTCTAAGGTATGAGAATGCAAAAACCAGGGGTGCAGAAAATGTTTTTGCTCCCAACATTTCCCCCAATCCACATGAAAATCTCCCCAAAAATTTTACGGTATGTTATAGGTAAATGCTGTATTACCGTAGGTATAGTTAAAGTTATTTTTCCAATATTTCTGAACTTTTGTGCGAGTATATATGGCAGGGGTGATTCTGAGTAAAAAAAAAATTCTGAAATTCACAGCAAATTTTCTGAAATGTTACAGCAGAGTTGGGGGAAGGGGGGGTTAAATCCATTCCCAGCACTATGTTTTTTTCGCGGCCTTTGACGAAATTTGCGATCTTTAGATGAATTTTGCGTTTTCCTGCGATCTTTTGACGAGTTTTGCAGTTATTTCGCCTTTTTTGACGAAGTTCGCAGTTATTTCGCCCTCTTTTGACGAGATCCGCGGTTGTTTTGCCACCTTTTGATGAAATTCGCGGTTGTTTTGCGATCGTTCGACAAAATTTGCGGTTCTTTCGGAATCTTCTGACGAAATTTGCGATTTTTTCGATCTTTTAACGAAATTTGCAGTTATTTCTACCCTTTCGATGAAATGCGCGGTTATTTCGCGATCTTTTGGTGAAATTCACTGTTATTTCGCCATGTTTTGACGAAAATTGTGGTTATTTCACCCCTTTGTCGAGATTCGCGGTTGTTTCTCGATCTTTTGACGAGATTCGGGGTTGTTTTGCGATCTTTTGACGAAATTCGCAGTTGTTTTGCCATCTTTTGATGAAATTTGCGGTTGTTTTGCGATCGTTCGACGAAAGTTGCGGTTCTTTCTCGATCTTTTGACGAAATTTGCAGTTTTTGCGATCTTTTAACGAAATTTGCGGTTACTTCGACCCTTTTGATGAAATTTTCGTTCATTTCGCGATCTTTTGACGAAATTCGCTGTTTTTTCATGATCTTTTGGCGAAATTCGCGGTTGTTTCGCGATCTTTTGACGAAATTCGCGGTTGTTTTGCGAACTTTTCGCGAAATTTGCTGCTATTTCGTGATCTTTTGACGAAATTTGCAGTTGTTTCGCCATCTTTTGTCGAAATTTGCAGTTGTTTCGCAATCTTTTGTCAAAATTTGCAGTAGTTTCGCCATCTTTTGTCGAAATTTGCAGTTGTTTCGCGATCTTTTGTCAAAATTTGCATTTGTTTCTCGATCTTTTGACGAAATTTGCGGTCCTTTCGCGATCTTTTGACGAAATTTGTGGGTTTTTCGCGATCTTTTGACAAAATTTGCGATTCTTTCGCGATCTTTTGACAAAATTTGTGGTATTTTTCGCTATCTTTTGACGAAATATGCGTTTATTTCACGATCTTTGGACAAAATTTACGTTCATTTCGCGATCTTTTGACGAAATTTGCGTTTTTCTGTAATTCTTGGACAAAATTCGAGGTATTTTTAAGTCCGAATTTTCAGATGACCGATTTTTTTTTTAATTTTTGGAACCCGAATGCCTTGAATTTTTGGAAAATTTGGAATCGAATCAACCTTGATATACGGTACATATTATTCTGAGCTCGATTTTGTGAAGGTCGCCATACGGATCTTTTTATTTATAGTGAAATTTTTCTATCTCAGGGAATTATGGAATTCGTTGTTAAAATCAAAATCGATTGTAAATGTTTCTGCGAAATTTCTCCCGATCCTAGATCGCTGGATCGGACATATTCTGCATCCCTGGCAAAAACAAATTTTTTTTAAAGGGAAAAACATGGATGTGAAGATCATTGGCTAAAACTTTTAGGTGAGGATATAACACCTTCTGCTGTGATAAAACATATTGTTGAAGTTCATAAATATTTTCACAATTACCATGCCCCTGGTTCATGGCTCAAGGATAAAGTGATAATATTTTCCCTCAGCTACCTGGAAATACTAGATGGAACAGACAGTTGGTTTGCTTAGAAACTTTTGTACATAATCACAGCTATACAAAGAGACTGCAAATGAGCATTTTGATGAAATGGATAAAAGCATTATAACTCATGTACATGATTTTAATTTATACCAACAAGTTAAAGATATAATAAAACAGGTAAAACCTATGTCAAGTGCCTTACAAGACATTCTTCAGAGTGGTTCAGCAATATTAACTGATGTATCCTAGTATGGTATGTACTATATTGCAAAATAATTATTTAAAACCATATTTTTCTAAGATAAAGAAATGGTTTGAACAAACAATTTTGCCATGCCATCTTGCAGCATATGAAATAATATGGAAGTGAACACATCAATTACGTGCACAAAAAGAAGCTACAAAAAAATGGTTGGGAGAAATTAATCCAGACTTTAATAGCACGTGCTATTAACTTCGAATTGAAAGAAAATCCTTTCCCGGTGTCTTACTTTCAACAAGAAGTCATAACGAAAATTAATGCTCACAAGTAGTGGAAAAATATCTCAAATGATGTGACATATCAAATGATTTTTGTGCATTAAATTCTCATTTGCAAACTTCACCATTAAGTTCAGCTGCAATAGAAAAAATATTTTTGAATTTTTCTTTTGTACACTCGTAGGGTAAAATTAACCTATCTCACAGCGGTCTAACTAAACTTTACTCAAAGGTTCGGAACAAACTTTCAAATGAAAGTGCATCAAAGCAAAAATCAGGCTATGAATTAACAGATATTTTTCAATTTGAAGACTTTTAGTTATATATATTTAAAAAAATAAGTAAATAAAAATATTCAAATTTTTTTTTAATTAAAATAATAACCAGCATAATTTTTGACACTTTTAAGAAGAATAGTAATCTGTATTTTTACCACTGTGGAAAAAACTGGCAAATACCTACTTTTGCCAGGACAGTTTTTACTATTTTTTTTGCCTGTGGCAAAAACTTGTCAACCCTGAAGTAAATAATTAAATTTCACAATTAACTTACCCTTTGCTGAATTTCTTAAATGGTGGTCTAATGACAGCTCGTTTGCTTATCACACAGTGTCTGCCAATTCTGACATTAGCTAAGTCACCACGAATTATACACTCAGACTGTATGATTGTCTAAATAAATAAACAAACAAAAATCATTTTACTTTATGTACATACATGCAAGACTAAAGTGAAAACTTCTACAACAGAAAAGGTTGGCTAGCAATATGTGACACTATATTAAATTTAAGCATGCACTACTCCATCTGTTAGAGTGGCAGTAGCTTTAAGAGTTAATGACTAATGTAAAAAGATTAATGAGACCACACTATTCAATTGGTAAGTACTGGAATCTCTTGATTAGAGCAATTAATAATTCTTGGATATACATTGGTAACAATAAAACCACATGTATCAAGATCAAGAATTAGGTGGAAAAACCTTTAAAAAATCATGCAAAGTATATTTATTATTTATAATATTTAAACATGTTATATTTTTTTTCTACTCTATTTGCACACTAATAATGTTTTTTGTTGTTATTGGTTTTTAAAGGGATATTAACTTATATATTACATTAAGTTTCATTTAAATAATTTAATTAAGGTGGTCTAATGACAAGGTTTAGTTACAAATATAAAATAGATTAGACTTGTTACATAAAAATTATGATTTTTTTCTTTTTTTAATTACCTAACCACATTTGTTTTCTCTCAGTATATAGTATGCATATTGAAGCATTTAATATTATTTTTAAATCTTTTAATTTTTGAGCTAACTTGACTAAATAAAAATGTATTATATACAGGACAATTCTGTTGCATACAGGGCTGGCTTAATTTTGTCCAACACCCCCCCCCCCCCCCCCCCCCACACACACACACAAAAAAAAAAAAAAAAAAAAAAAAAAAAAAACACGAAAGAGAGCAAGCGTGTCTTTTCAAAATCCTTATTTAAAATTTCACTCACCTAACTAATAATAAACATATTTATTTAAACAAAACATAATGATATTGTTAATGTATATATTTTATATCATAGACATTGAGTTTTCAGAAATACAGATGGGCCGAAATTTCTCTTGCTTAACAAAAGCTTGAAAAAAATCACATGGGAAAATAATTCTCATTAAAACACATTGAAAAAAAAATTAAGTAAAATGGGGAGATATCGGGAAACAGATTGAATGAATGTTCTTCATGTTTGGTAACTTTCCAAGTTAAAAGGGAGCAGGAAAAGAGGAAATTGATAAGACAAGTTTAAAAAAGGGTAAATTTGTGCGAGTGGATCAGACAGAAAAGTGGAAAAGCTTCATTGATGGAAAGTTGGATGGTTATGGAAGTAGTCAACTAGGGTTGTCAGTCTGTATGTTTTCTTCGTAAGTTGTACGTTTTTCAGGCTTTTAGTACATTGTATGTTTAACCCTCCGCCTACCAGACGGGTCCAATGGACCCGATGGGTACATTCGAAATATTTATTCTAACCAGAAATTTCTTTAAAATAAACTAAATATGTAAACCAGACAATAATGAGTTAAGTAAATAAGTTCAATAGTTTTAAATAAGAATTCTGATGTGTAATATTTTTATAAAACTTGAGTAAAATTTTCGGTAGTTCTAGGGTTAAACTGTTCTTCTATGATGATTTCTTCTCCCCCCTTTCCCATATCTGACTTTCAATATTTTTGTGTATTTTCTCAGTTTACATTTTCAAATTTTTCAAAACAAGACAAGTATTACCAGAAACAAAATTAATTCATTTGATAGGTTAATATAATAGATTTTAGCAGCAAGGGTCAATAGGGGAAAATCTATGACTTCATATGATCCATTGCTGAGATTTGTCGATGAGACTCACAAATTATTAAGCAGAACAAATTTTGCACAAAAGAAGCAAAATAAGTCCACTTGATTTACAGAACAGCACATTTTTTTCCTGAAGTACTATTAAAAGCAGCATCAGTTCACACTATAAACTACAGATATTTTGTATCACGCTACTGCCCAGTAGCAGAAAGTTCTCCAAGTGTCTGCAACAGATACTTCAGGGGCAGAAAATAATCTGCAGGTAAAATATTTTACAATTGAAGCATTAATCAAATGATCCCTTAGCTTTAAAATCATAATTAGTAATTACAGGAAATATAAAAACAGCAAATTAGTAGTTTCATTAGGTAGTATCATACAATAATGTTATATACATTAATATTGTAATAATTATGTAAAACTTTATAAATACTAGTGATATTTAACATTTATTAAAATTATTAGCTGCATTTTATATAAAATAGTTAAGGCTACTTCAAATTAATAATTATTAAACAATAAACTCTCTAATTAGGAACATATTATACATTTTTAGGCCTTATTTATTAAAATGATAATAATGTAGTATTCATTTTAGAACGAAAAAGGGACAGGATGATGCTAGTTCCAAAAAAGGGCACTATTCCATAAGGAAATATATTAGTAATGTGTTCAGTAATATATAAGGGGAAAAAAAGAATAATTTTTAGTATGATAAATAAAGTGGCCTTAATTTTTAACAATTTTATGAATAACAAATTGAAAAATACAATTAAATAACATATTTTCATAATATCTTGTTTTTTGTAAAGAAATAAAGTTCTATTATTTTTGCAATATCTTGGCTACATGAATTTAGAAATTACTGTTGAACGGGGAAGTTTTTAACAAGAAATTTCTGGCTACAACTACAGATGAATTTCAACTATTTTTTTTTTTTTTTTAAGGCAGGGTGCATTTTGCCAATTTCAAAAGGGGCATGGTGTGTCACCATTAAAAAAAATGGACTAGAAGAAACAGTATAAGTAATTACAGAATTAATAAAAACTGCAAATAAGTAATTTCGTTAGTTAGTAGCACAAATAACAAAATTAACAAATATTATTTGCAGCTCGTTTTGTATTTGTATTTAGGAAAATTGCTGTAAACCACCAAAATCTAAACTTACACACATGTATGTGTATGCTAACCAAAAAAATTTTGAGAATGAGCTAAACCCATTCATATAGAATAAATATAAGTTAGCCACTTATATCTGAAATCCTCAAAAGCACTGTTCACTGAGCATTATTATTACCTCTCAGTGTGGATTATTAGCTTTCAGTGGTTCATTTTTTTTTTCTTTTTAAGAAAAGTTTTGCTGCCTTTTCAATCCCTAATTAATTATTTTTATTTAGTATGTATAAGTTACAAAGTTAAAGCATTTATTCAACCTATACCGAAGAAGCTTTTGCTGGGTTTCGCATTTTTACACTCATTACAGTAGAATCTTGATTATCCGAAGTAATTGTAGCCGACCCTCTTTTGGAAAATCAAAATTTTTGGATAATCGAGAATGCTTCAATTTTAAGATTAAGGAGAAATATATGCAATATTTCTTATTATGGTAACAAGTACTTAATAAAACTAAAGCAATAGCAAAATAGAAACAAGAATAAATGACCTGAATTTTAATTTTGAGATTAAGTACCTTTCACATAGTATATCACAAGGGTTTAAAAAAATGTTTTGTTTGTCGCAGTTTAGATTGCCTTTGCTTTGAAGCTCTATCACAGAGTTTTTTAATATTATTAGTTCACTAGTATCACTGTCTTTCTGCTGCTCCAGCCATGCCATATCTTTTGCAAAACATTCAAAAACTTCAGAATTGCTAATTTGTTCGTTTTCTTCATTCCATTCCGCAGCTTACAGGAGCTTAAGTTAAATTCAAAGGAACTCTAAGAAAGGGGATAAAAATATTTATATGTACTCATAGTTTGGAAAGGACCGCTTGCATTTTATGAATATGATAGTTTTAAAAAAAAGGTTTCAAAATGGATTTTGCACACAAAAATGTAAAAAAAAAAAAAAAAAAAAAAAAAAAAAAAAAAAAAAAAAAAAAAGAAAGAAAAAGAAAAGAAAAGAAAAGAAAAAAAAGCTTTAAAAATGGATTTTGGTTAACCGAGAGTTTCGGATAAAAGAGGTTCTGCTGTATTTATTTTTCTTGCATGCATTTCATTTACAATTTAGCTGTTGAGCAGACGTCATTCTTTCATTCTTCTTTAACTAGAGATGACCATTAATTACTTTTTATTCTTTTACTTATAGAAATGTATTACATTTGCTATGTGTATTTTATATAAAATAATGCATAAATTGATTACCTAAAGGAAATTATGACATTGCAAATTATATTAGATTTAAATATCACTTTTAAATGAAATTGTTTTAATTTGGATAAAAACTTAAAAACAAGAGTTTTTACAAACTCAATTGTTTTTAATTTTTTACAATACACATGAATTAAGCTTAGAAACAATTATTTAAAGCTCTTTTTTTGTTTATTCATAAGTCAAAATACCTGTAGAAACTTTCAAATTAGGTTCATGTTATATTTTAATACTTTTTTTTTTTGACATTTTAAACATTAAAATTTTTTTTGATTTAAATCAATGATTTTTTTTTTTTAAATCGGTTTATTAAAATCATGATTTTAATCACTGTTTTAAATCAACTGATTAAAATCGTTGACACCCTACTTCAAAAGCAGATATAAATGTAAAAATATTAAATAAAATTGCAGGCAATTTCAGTTAATAAACAACACCTACCTTTCCATTCAAAACAATATTCTGGCTGCCACAAAGAACAGACTGCCGACTAACTTTGTTACCAGAGGCCTGTTAAATAAAACATAACGGTAAAAAACAAAAGATAAAAGGGGAAAATATAATGGTAAAGGTGAAGACAAAGGTAAAGCATTACTTTTTTCTTTTTTTTTTTTTTTTTTTTTATGCAGAACCATATCAAATTTCTAATACTATATTATTTTGAATTGATACAATTGAATTAAGCCAACACCACAAGGTTTAATAATAAAACAAAAAAAAAAAAATTACTCAAAATATAAAATAACAATATACAAAAGATACAGAATTAATCTATTACTTGTCTGACAGTGGCACTCTAACTTTTGTCAAAATGCTTGGACAGCCATGAAAATAAAATACAGGGCGGGACAAAAGTCCTTGACACATTTGAAAATTTAAGGCAATTCTTAAATCCTCTGCTCAACAACGACGCCAAACTTTCTGACATATTTTTAAATGTATAGGCTTAAAAATGGCAGACCTGACTAGTGAAGCAATTTGGAATCAAAATGAGTTTTCCATTTTTTGATAAATAAATTATGATGACCGGTTTTTCTCATGTCCTGTGGTGTCACATGCAGAAATTCAGCTCAAAAAACAAACTTTGACAGTATTTTCTGAAAGATCTTTTGCGTTTACCTATAAAAAAAAATGGAAAATAATCTTTCAATTACATAATTTCTGAATAACAACACCTGCCAATTTCATGTATTTCTGAAGAAAAATGAAATAAAAAATGTGTCATAAAGTAGCCCCTTTGGATTTGAGAACAGCCTTAAGTACAAGAGTACAGTTTGCACAAAAATGCTTCTCATTATCGAAAATTTTGTTCAAAAGCAAATAAAAAAATTAGTTCCATAAGTTTCTCGTAGACTGCACTACATCTTCAAAGCTATCCAAAAAACATCAAAAATGTAAGATAAGCAAGCATTTCATCACAAATGATACCACTTTTTCCCACATTTAAAATTTCTTATATGGTTACATATGATTTTTTTTCTTTTTATAATATTTGATGCTGTGAATCAGAACGATGAGCTTCCAGGACAAAAATTTAAGATGAGAAGACATAACAAGAGATTGCATAAATCAAGCAGAAATACAGTAGCCTCCCTCTTTACTGGAACTCTGCTTTAACCAGCCAACCTTTTTCCCAACATCAGGCAAAATTCAGAAAGGAGAATTTCGGTTCTAAATGGATATGCGTTGACCTTCAAAGCAAAGGTAACTGCAATGAGAGGATGAGTTTGGAGGAATACCTGTACAAGTATTTGCCTTAAGAAGACGAATAGGATAGTAGGGTATTCCCCCTTTCAGGGAGCAGAATGTAACTGGTTCTGGTTCACATTTTCTTTCTGTCTTCTCGTGAAAAGTCATTTTTCCTGGTGTTTTCAATTTTTGTTTGAGATGGATAATTACAGATGCCTTACATGAAAGTACTGTCGGTGATTGGAAAAATAAAAAAGAGATTGGGACATCTTGTTTTAAATCTAATGAAAGCTGCGCTGAAATCTCGATCTTTGAAAAAGCCAAAACAAAAGAAATTAGATGATACATTACTGATATATGGTTTAATCAAGAAATATTAAACGGAAAGCCAATCAGTGGACCGATACTGAAGGAGAAAGCATTGATTCAGATCAGACAATGGGAGGAAGTGATGAATATACAGCAAGTGAGGGTTGACTGAATATGTGGAAGAAGCGAAGTGGGATACACCAATCTAACAATTTTGGGTGAAAGTTATCTGCAGACGTAGTAAGGGCACCAACCTTCCAAGACACGCTCGAAAACCTAATACAAAAAAATAGTTTAAAAGAACAGATTTACAAGTAGATGAAACTGGTCTGTACTACAAAATGGTACCACCCAAAATCTAGCCTTTAAGAATGAAGCTGCTGCACCAGGTTTCAAGAAAAGCAAACACATAGTAATTGTATCGTTATGCAGCACTACTGGGACCGATAAGCTACCAATCATGCTAATCGGTAAATCAGCTAAACCCAGGGCATTTAAAATTGTAAATATGAAATACCTTCCTGTCTACTATCGCTCTTCGAGGGTTGCATGGATGAACCAAGAGCTATTCAAAGAGTGGTTTCATTCTCAGTTTGTTCCATCTGTCACAAAGCATTTACAATCAAAAAAATTGTCAGTAAAGGAACTTCTGCTAGATCTATCTGCAGGATCTGCACCATTTCATCCTAATGAAGATGAACTGAAAAATCGAAGCAGTCTTTTATCCACCAAATGTAACGTCACTCGTACAACCAATGGATCAAGATATTAGAGAAAGTTTCAAAAGAAGATACAGAAGAAAGCTATTGACTTCTTTGAGCTTGGAAGATGATACCAATGTTTGCCTTGTAGATTCTCTGAAAGCTATCTCTATAAAAGATGTTGTCTATATGGCAGCTGCAAAGTAGACCGAGATCGCTGAATCAACACTAATAAAGTCTTTCAAACTTCTTACTCAGGAACAATATAAAATTGAAGGAATTCTTGAGAAAACTGAAGGAACTTCATATGATCCTGATCTATCTGCAAACTGTTTTGTACAAACATTTAAAAACTTGAAGGATGCGAACAGATCACCGTAGAAAAGTGGTTTGAGCCTGACAAAGATCTCAAACATGAGACGTTGTTTGACAAGGATATAGGGGAGAGGGAGGCACCTTTGAACAATTTTTTAAAAAATCCACATATTTCTTACTTGAATTATATTTATTGAATTTTAAATATTTCGTGAGAGAAAGAATGTAATTCTGCATCATATGAAATAAAAAATTACAGTTTTTAATATAAATTAAATATGTTGTGAGGCTTTAAAAAGCTGAAAGTTTTCTGTTCAAACCTGCCCCATGTAGGAGTACCTTTGAACAAGCTAGGGGCACCTTTGAACAAATAAACAAAATATGAAAATATTGACAGTTTTTATTAAAAACTGCATATCTTTCCAAAATATAAAATAATAAGAATAAAATTACACAATTACATTTAACTGAAATTACTAATTTTTTATTATTAAACCAAATTTTATGCATCAAAGCACATTGTTGAGACACAACAGAGGATCCCTCCAATTATATTTAATTGTGGCAATTTTTTTACATAATATCCTTAAAATCCACCAAATTGATATCTAATGCCTCTGGAAAATATATCGTATGTTCTTTTTTACGAAGAAACCTGACATTAAGCAATTTAATCTGACCAATGTAATGAAGAGTTCTTTTTGCATGAAATTGAACTAAAAGGAAATCATTTTCATTCAAATTGTTATAGAAAAAGGATAAAACACTGTTTTATGAAATCCAGGAATAATGTTTACCATTGTAAATGAAACAGTATAGGGTTTGTTAGACAAATCTGCTAAATCATGAATTATTGTTGTGTGTCCTGAATTTGAAAGTAATTGAAGCCCTGCATAAGTATAACTTTCATATTAAGTATAAAAACAATCAATCTCTTAGTTTTCATATTTTAAAAAAAGTTCAACAATAATAATATTTAGATACATCTATAACTCTTTACTTCATAGTTTTAATTGTTCAATGGTGCTCCATCACATGGAGTTTAGCATTACAACTAAACTATTTACTCAATTAGGTTTGAGAATTTGAATAAAACAAACCTTATAAGTTAAAGCTAACATCTTTATTTAGGTACTATAAATAGTAAATTATAATTTTAGGGATACAAGGTTATCAACAAAAAGCTTGACAACTTTATTTTGTTAAGTTTAGATTCAAGAAAGCAAAATATACATATCTTGCTTAGACAGTAGTGTGCATGCAAAATAATAAAGCTTTGTATTCTTGTTACATTGAAGCAGTAGTACTGTGCTGCCATATATATTTAAAAAATATAATTTATTTAAAGGAAAATATTTACAGTGTTCAAAGGTGCTCCCAGTTCAAAGGTACCCCCCTCTCCCCTAATTGGCGAGAGGCTACTGTATATTAAAATTACTTTTTAGAAAACTAGTTAGAGCATTTAAAAAATTTATTATAAGATTAATTACATTATTAATGAAAAGTACAGCCGCAAAAACTAACATGCTCATTTCTAAGGAGAAAGAAAAAAAAATGTGAATATATCAAGATCAAGCATAAGCTACAAAACTAGCTGGAATGTAGTTCCTAATAAAATAGTATTTCTTGAATGCACACTGTTATAATGTCTTTTGACATAACAGAGTAACGACATTGACATACATGCAATAAAATTTGATTTGTTGAGACGATTTTGGACAAAAATGAATCGCCATATATCTTAGTGGCTAAGGTAATGTTTGTTGACTTGTCTTTGAACTCATCTAGGCAAGTATCGCTATGTTCTTGAATGCTATTTGCCATAGTTTGAACAAAAACTTCAATCTACACTTTATTTTACCTTAACTTGGCAGTACTGATTACATTAGCCGAATTGGAGCTGTTGTACTAAACAAGAAAAAATGCAATTACGGCGAAAAAAATAATGAGTGTTCAAAAATCAGGAACTTTAATAATAAATATTTATTAAGTTCTTATGAAATTATTTTTTTTTATGCAATCATTTATTAAAATAAGAAATTACATTACTATTCTTTTCTTATTTTCACTATTTTCTACCAGTGACAAAGGACACCTTTTTTATAGTTTTGATTAGTGTTTATTTTACTTGTAGTTTTTGAATGTAATAAGCATAAAAAGTCTTCAATGATTACTAATTATTTCAATCTAAAATTACAAATGAAAAACCATAAAAAGGCATCATTTGACACCAGTAGAAATAGTGTTAAATTGATTTCAGCACTATTTTATATTAAATTAGCTGACTCTCTCAGCATTAACCGGGTCCGTTAAAAAATTGCAAAACATACCTTAAATCTTGAAAAAAATTTAAAAAACTCTGCTCGAATTCTGGAAAAAACTTTATTGAAAAGAGTATTTACTATATTTTACTAAAAGAACTATTTACTATAAGCTAAAAGTTTGAAATTGAATTACTTGCACGAATTTAAAATATCGTCACAGAATGCACAATTAAAATCACATTAAAAATTCGCTAAAAAATTAAAAATCATAGAGGGCAAAGTTTCCTATTTTAGGCTCAAATTTGAAATCAATATGTTTTACGAATGTCAAAAAAACACAGAAAAAAGCTAAAAATCTCATTAAAAAATTGCTGTACGAATTCCGAATGAATTTTATTGAAAAGAAGACAGCATTAACTATATTGAGCTAAAAGATTAAAATCAAATTCTCTGAAAATCTATTTAAAACAGAAGATTTGTTATTTATGCCTAACTACAGGCAGAAATCTGGAAAAGGCCCGGTCTCATCTGCAATGTAATAAATAATACATTCAAAAAGTATAAAATATAAAATAATTTATATTATCTCAATAAATTATTATTTTTTTTTAAGACAATTTGTGTAAATAAGAAGGATATTTATAAACATATTCTGTAATTTTTCTCAAATAATTTCTGCACCACAAAAAAATATCTTGCCTCTCAAGAAGAGCAGTCACTCTTATCCATTTTTCGAAAGAAAATCCCAAGATTTTTAACATTCTGTACAATGTAGTCCAACCAATATTATTCGAAAACATTTATTTTTCGTTATTTACAACTTTTAAAACTTTATCCAATGTAGGTATATGTAGGAAAACCATGAACTTTTCGGCAAATGCAAGATAATGTGAATTCGTCATATTTTTTCAGTCTTCTGCATTTACCCATTGCACCAGGTCTTTTCTTTCCAGATGTAATTACTACCTAATAATTATAATTAATGAAAGCTTAAAGCATAGATTATGTTAGTAATTAGATATTAGAGGTTTAACTGTTTTGGAAATCTAAATTTATTAGTATCTATTCCGTATTTTAACTCAGGGAAGAAAAATCATAACAATCCGATTTAAATATTAAAAAAAATCTGATCTGTAAATATATGACCTTTTTCAAATATGTGATTTTTTTCTGTAAATATGTGAGAAAGTCGCATATTTATAGAATTTTCTGTCTTTTTTTATGAGAAAAATAATTTTGTATGCATTACCTGTCGTGTCCATTGACCCGTCTGGTAAGGGGAGGGTTAATATTAAACTCTACTAAAAATGCATTTTGAATAAAAAAAAATTAACATATATTTATGCTTCAGACCAGAGATTATCTGTAGGGGAGAATGGGGTGGAATGAAACAGCAGATTTTCATCTTTATGTATCATTCTAAACATTTCATCAATCACACACTAGATGAAGCACTGATAGCCCAATATTCAGTTGAAAGAAGTTGCTAATCTGCATAAGCTTGCAATTGTATGAAGAAAAAGATTATTTCAAGAATCAAAAATCAATTTGCTTCATATACTTTTATGCTTTCTGTATATGAACGACTTGTTTATGTGTACATGTTATAGTTTCAGGGTTGCTGGCTTTTAGTCAAGCCAAAAAAAGCCGGCTGGCTTTTTTTTTTTGGTTTTAACCACTTAAAAAAAGCCAACTTTAATTGAAAAAAGCTGGTTTTTATGTTTAAAAAGTTAGTTTACAGCTAATTCATATTAAATTTAGATTAAATTTATTTTTAATATTACTTATAAATATTTTCTACTAAAAAAGTTATAAATTTCTATAAAATTTGTCAAATAAATAGGTCTTTATAACCACTAGAAGGCAACTGTGAAGGCATTATGCCTGAAAAAATAAATAAATTAGACTTCAAAGTGGTGTTTTGAAATTCTATATTACACAGGGTTGCCGGCTTTTAGCCAGGCAAAAAAAAGTCGGCCGGCTTTTTTTGGTTTTAACCGCTTAAAAAAAGCCGGCTTTAATTGAAAAAAGCCAGCTTTTATTTTTCAAAAAGGTGGTTTATAGATAATTCATATAAAATTTGGATTAATTTATTTTTAATACACTTATAAATATTTCCTACTAAAAAAAATATAAACTTCTATTAAATTTTGTCAAATAAATAAGACCTTATAACTGCTAGAATGCAACTGTGAAGGTATAATGTCTGAAAAAAAAATTGTGAATATTCAGAAGAATACATTAAATTAGACTCTAGACTCTAGAGTATTGGTTTGGAATACTTTATCATGACTCTACACCAGGCGCGGATCCACAGGGGGGGGGGGGGGGCGATCGCCCCCCCAAAATAATATAAATCCACCGATTATCGCGAATTTCGAGAAAATGATCGCTGAAAAAAAATCAATTTCGTCAATCGTTCGCAGGTCAAAGGATCGCAAAAGGAACGCGAATTTCGTCAACGGATCGCGCACAAAAACCGAAATGTCGTCAAAGAAGCGCGGAAAAATGCGAATTTCATTAAAAAATCGCGTATTTCGTCAAAGGACCACAAAGGAACGCAAATTTCGTCAAAGGATCGCAGAAAAAAACGCGAATTTCGTCAAAAGATTGCAGAAAGAAACGCGAATTTCGGCAAAAAAATTGAGGAAAAAAACGCTAATTTCGCGAAAGAATCGCGCAAAAAACGCTAATTTCGTCAACAGACCTCTGAAAAAATACGAATTTCTTCAAAGAATCGCGAAAAAAATACGCGAATTTCGCCAATTAGCACCGGGAGGAGATTCCCTAAGCGCGCAGGGAGTTCGCGCGGGAGGGGGGGGGGATTCGATCGGGGCAAAGAAGGGAAGAACAAATTTACCAAGTTGGTTTTTAAGAAATCAACACACCATAAGCATTTTAGCTTTTAACTGACTAGGATTAGGACATAATCCTTTTTTATTCATTCATCAACTACCCCTTGAAATTTACCAATGTGGGTGGCAATAACAGGACATTTTTTACACATTAGTGGATTTCTTCAGAAAACATTAAGATGGTTGCATTTTTCAAAGGACCTTTTTTTTTCTTGTTTCTTTCTTTCTTTGGAAATTGCTATGATTCCCATTCTTTTCTCAAACAATAAAGAACTCCTCAAAAATATCGTTATACAGAAATTAGAATTGCAGCTTCTTTGAAAGAAGGAAAAGTTTCAACACCTTAAAGGGATCCGCATAACGTTGTCAATTTCTGTTGTAGAGATTCTACAAAAGGTACACGAAGTGGCATCATCCCCCACCTCAACCCATAGTGTCAAAAATTATGGCGCCATATGCCTTTTGACAGGTCATAATCCTATTTTGTTCACTAATTGCCGAATCGTCAGTGAGACCATTGACACCCGGAAAGTGTTTGGTTTTCGTTTGCTTTATGTCTGTTCCGCGAAAACTGCCGTTAAAAGCGTTGGATTTATATCTTGTTGGGGAGGGGGGGGGGGGGCGAGCGCCCCGATAGAAACCCACCATGGATGCGCGCCTAGGGAAATCTCCCCTGGTGCTAATTGTGCGTTTTTTCAGCTGCCCTTTGACGAAATTCGCGCATTTTTTTCGCAATTCTTTGACAAAATTCGTATTTTTCCGAGATCTCTTGACGAAATTCGCATTTTTTGCGAGATTTTTCCGCGAAATTAGCGTTCTTTCCCTAATTATTTGGCGAAATTCGCTTTTTTAGATCCTTTGGCAAAATTCGTTTTTTTCTGCGATTCTTTGACGAAATTCGCGTTTTTTCTGCGATCCTTTGACAAAATTCGCGTTTTTTCTGCGATCCTTTGACGAAATTTGGGTTTTTTCTACTATCCTTTGGCGAAATTCGCGTTTTTTTCGTGATCCTTTGACGAAATTCGTGCATTTTTTTCGCGATTCTTTGACGAAATTAGCATTTTTTCCGAGATCTGTTGACGAAATTCGTATTTTTGCGCGATTATTTCTCGAAATTAGCGTTTTTCCGTAATTATTTGGCGAAATTCGCGTTTTTTGCGATCCTTTGGCGAAATTCATGTTTTTTTCTGAGATACTTTGACGAAATTCACGTTTTTTTCTGCGATCCTTTGACGAAATTCGCGTTTTTTCCTGCGACCCTTTGACGAAATTCGCGTTTTTTCTGCGATCCTTTTACGAATTTCGCGTTTTTTTCGTGGTCCTTTGACGAAATTCGCGCTTTATTTCGTGGTCCTTTGATGAAATTCATGTTTTTTTTCGTGTTCCTTTGACGAAATTCGCGTTTTTTCCGTTGTCCTTTGACGAAATGCGCTTTTTTGCGCGATCCATTGACGAAATTCACGCTTTTTCCTCGATCCTTTGACGAAATTCACGTTTTTTGCGCGATTTTTTGACCTGCGAACGATTGACAAAAATGATTTTTTTCGGCGAGCATTTGTCGAAATTTTCGATAATCGGTGAATTTATATTTTTTTATCCAAGGGGTGGGTGGTGATCACATTTTCAAAAAAAACTTGAAATAATAATATAAGCATAATCGAAAAAATTATGATAAAATATGAAAGCATAAAATATTTCTAGATTGCTTTAATTATTAAACTTTTTTTTTAAAGTAATGGGAAACGAACATCTATATATATTTAAAAAGACTTACCTTTGATAAAAATAAAAAAAATGTTAAACACATATAGTCAAATTAAAATATTCTGCACAAGAACCAAATACTTGATGATACGAGAATAAAAACACAATAATGAAATTTAAAAGTGAATTTTTTTTTTTAGTTTTCGTAAAAAAAAACCCTGCATAGATAAAAACATAACCCTTGTAATAAAAACTTACCTGTTATCTAAATATATTAAATTTACTGGGAATGTTAGAAGTTACATCCATGCAGGAAAAAAAATATATAAAAAAAACAGAGTAACCAATTTTTACACTTTCCCACCTGAGATACTACCTTAGTGTAAAAAGAAACAAATTACTAAAATAAAATAATACTCCTCATCAGTAAAATAAACAAATAGCTAAAATAAGATTGTGAACCACATTAAAAAGTAAAATAAAAGATAACCATACAAATAGAATAACTTGAATAACTTTCTCAATTTAAAAAAAATTGTTCATTGCCACAGTTTGTGTTATATGTAAATGCATCGTGGCTATTGTAACACAGTTGTAAATTGGCTTTAAAAGAGTACTTTCAATCAATTATTTTTGTTTTCGTTTCTTTTTTTTTAAGAGAAATAATAAACAGTTCTCAAAATAAATAGTGAAAAGAAACAATCATAATCGCAAGGTGCGTTCCTATAAAAGCGTTAAATATCTTATTCATAACCAGGTAATTATATACACAATTTGTATAAAAAGATTTCGAATATCCAGACCCATTTTTTTTCTTTTACTTTTTTTATACTGACAATTTAGTTCAAAAATGTGAAGTCTTAATGTACATGTAATGCACAGAAATGTCGTAAAACTAGACATTTTTTTTTAAAAATCACATCACGGGAGCGACAACTGTATTTTCGAACTTGTTGAGACATATTTCACAAATAAATTTTGAACACCGATGACTAATGAACCATGTAGAAATTATTCACTGAAGTCACACCAAGAATCTTAATCACAATCCAGTTTCACACTTTTTTTGCAAGTACACGAGTACTTCTTTGAGATCTTGAATACTCAAAAACAGATTCACACACATCGCGCGCACAGGCACTATTCGAAAACTGACACTTTATTTTTCTCAAGTAGAAGATGAAAATCCTCCGATCAGGCGAAAATGACACACGAGTCGAAAATTCTTTAATCATCCGCTTTCTTATACCCTTATCAGGCGAGCGCAGGAGAAAACGGAAACAACAAACATCTTTTCGACTCAAACGTTGACATCAGAGACCAGCGTATTTGAATGCCCGTAGATCACGTAGCACCCCGTCGGCGATGAAACGGTCAACACACAGGGCTCACAGACCCGGATGAATGTTTCCATATAATTGTTTCTATAAGTGTTTCCATATAATTGAGTAATCCAAAGAGCGAAGATTCGTAATTTTTTTTTTTAATAGACCAATGCTGAATAAAAGCGAGGGTCACTCCCAGCTACAAGTTTAAAAAATCTTCTTCCTTCGGCACCAAAGTTTGTGATAGAGATGTGTTTCTCGTTGCGGGAGTCTTCTTCCCTAAAAACTTGAGATATTGATAAGTAAATGGAAATATCATTTGAATTACTTAAATGAGATTTTTTAGATTTTTCTGTAGTGGAGTACGAATGCGCAAACAACACAATAAACTCAGATCCAGAAGATTCACTAATACTTGTAGCGTAATAAGGAAACTTTAATGAAAATTTGAAGAGACACATAAGTGCCTTGGGAGTGACCCCCCTTACACACAATCAAAACTTAATCTTTACATTCTGAGAAGCAGGCCAAGAGTGATCAGTTTCACCTTTTCATTCATAAAGTTTTGGCGATATATAGATATTGGGTAAGACACAGATCTTGCCAAGGGGTGACCGTTACATTGGAATACATGGGGTAGTTTAATTTAGATGAAAAGCCTAATAGGCGATAATTAGCCAAGCGTTAGTCCGTGAGAAAGTAAAAAAGAATCCGAAAGCTGTCAATAGCATTGGAATGAGTGCAGTAACTTGAAAGGTGACTTAAGTTTAAAAGTACATCTGGATATTATTATCTAACCGCTGGTTTAACCAAAGTTTTGACTATCTCTTAGTAAAGGATCGAATTAAAAATCTGACAGAGAGAAATTTTATAGGCAGATGCAACGCGAAAAGAATGACTCTTTCGAAATGAAATGGCTGTGAATAATATTCTTTTTTTTATTTTATTTACATGGATAAAAGAGCAGAGAGAGAGTTTCTGGGAACGTTAAAGTAATGTGAAAAGGAAAGTAGATTAATTTAAAACTTAGATATACAAAAAGAAATAGAAAGGGGATTTTTATATTGATAGAGTTAGTATTAAATTTTAACTATCTAGGGATCATATGAATTACCTTTAAAGAATAATATATGTGATATCAAACGATATCACAGGGGGGGGGGGGGGAGAAGGAGAGAAATGAAAATCATGCATTGTAAAGTTAACATATTAAGAAATATTTTGTTTTGCATTTACCGCCTTTGAAAAATATAACTGTAGCCTAATAAGTAATAGATGACCTCACTGGATTGGTTATTTATAACTTCAGAGCACATGGTTAGCTCATAATAAACTATTTTATCCTGACTATTTTAAGCTTCTAATAAATTTTTCATCATCATATTTGTCTTAATGTTTGCTGATTTTTTTGTACTTAATTAATAACTTGTTTACCATCACTCCTGTATCTTATATTGTTATTTTCAAAACATAATAAATTTTTTGATATTTTTTTAGTTTTATATGTTTTTTGTTTCAAAATGCTACTTGAAAATTTGTATTATTATATTATTTTGGAGGTAAAGGGAAAATAAAAAAAGAATTAGATTAATTATAAATAGATTTATATCGTATTTTAGACAATAACTAATAGTGGACCACTGTGCCCCAGAGGGTGGACCAGTGTACCCTGCTTCCGGGATACACTGGTCCACTTCACGAGTGTATGTAAAAATTTTTTTTTTTGAAAAATATATTGGAAATTATGTTCTGTGAAAATTATGAGGCATGTAGAAAGGTTTAAAGAATATTAAAAAATATTTTCAGGTTGAATGGTCTCTCCGTTAAAGAGAAAAAAATGTTAACTGTAAAAGTGGACCACTGTACCCTGGTCTCTCCTAAACAGCTATGAAAACAAAATTAATGAACTTTTAAGTTTATTTATATAATCTATAAACATTTTATTTATAGCTATATTATTGTTGTTTTTTATATACAATTTACTTCAGTTTGTATACAAAAACAGTTAAATGGCTTCTTTATATTAAATAAATTGTATAAATATTGAAAAATTACTTATGTATATGAAACAGTGAATAAGTTGCTAGAAAATGTGTTGCTAAATTTCATTTTCTCTGTCTCGCCAAAAGTACCTAAAGCACATTACAATGGGGCAGTTAGGAGCTCAGACAGAACAGCACCGTCTATTGGCTGTTATGTTATTAGTAGCATTGGGATGAAGATGTAAAGACGTATACATTTTAAATTATCACCCACACAAGGGCGGTGCCAGAGGGGGGACCGGGGGGGCATATGCCCCCCCGTCGGGCACACCTGGCCCCCACGTCGGGTTAAAATTTAATCGTCGTCGGGGAAAATTTTTTGACTTGAGTCTTGAGTCCTGCATCGGGTCGGGTAATCTGATTTTTCCTGCACACGACCCGAGTCGTGTCGAGTCGGGTGCAGGTTAATTAAAAAAAAATATCTTAGGTTAGTTTATAGAAAATGCGACCCACGGAATAGCAAGGCGCTGATTTTTTTTTTCGGAAATCGGATTGGCTTGAACCACATGTCAGTTAAAGGCTGTCGCACAACGGCCGGATGTTACCGAAAACTTTATACATTTTGTCTAGAGCTCATTCATGTGCGCTCCTGTTGTTTATTCGATTGACCGCAAACTTACACGCCTAAGAAATACAATTTCAAGAGGAGACAGGACGTTTAAATTGATCTGCTCGCATTGATCTTCTATTTAAAAAGCGTAGGGTAAGTATTTTTTTTATAAATGAATGAGTAAATAAAAAGCGAATTTTGTATAATTATTCAAACAAACTTAGTATCAGACTAAAAATTCCTTCTTTGTTCATTAATTTCAATACACAGTGAGTAGAGTCTCATTTTATAGATATTAATCTCTATTTAATATATGAAAGAGAAATGGAAGGTATAAATAAGAAAATAATTATATACATACATAACTTCATTGTAAACTACGGGAAGATGTGTATATAGCAAATACTAAAATCTTGCATCGGTTCAGTTAACCCGATTCTACCCGATCGTGTTGGCCATTGGCTCTAAAATTTTGCTGTGGATCGGGTTGACTAGTGTTTCCATTTTCGGGTTATCTTAGATTAGGGTAATTGTTTCTTGGGAGTCAATTCGAGTACGCCAAATTTTTCCAAAGAAAAGTCCGCCCCATCAGTGGCCGAGAGGTTCTGTGCTCTCGAAGCTGGTAGACGGGAGGTACTGGGTTCGAACCCAATCGCGCCCGTCAGCCCAATCGTTCGGAGTTTTCGTGGTTTTCTTTGAACCTTGGATTTCCATGCGTAAATACGGATTAGGTTCCCTTAGAACACACACACGAAGGGCACTTTCCCCTCGGCTTATATTCCTCGAGTAGATAATCGGCCGTCAAAAATTAACCCAACCCAAAGAAAAGTCCAGATTATTGTTTCAAATGATAAAAAAAAAAAAAATACTTGTATATGAATAAGTAAATGTATGTATTCATTTTTTGAAATATAAAATTGATTTTAAACATATGATTGCAAACTATTTTCCAGAATTGTTTTACATTTAGGATTGATTTTTTTTTTCATTTTATGCTTAGGATCAAGTTGCAGGTTTGAAAAAAATATTTTGTCGATTTCGGGTCGGGCATAACTCGAATCGTGCAGTGTTGTAATTAACAATTCGTGTTTAGGGTCGTAGGTTCGTATTTAGAAATTAAAAAAAATCGTGTAAAACAGAATATCGACTTACTTGATAATTTTAAACTTGATTGTATTGTTAGACTAAACAATTTTAATTAATAACTTAGTTATACTTTGTAGAGTTCTGTATGGGCCAAAATTTCCAGTTTCAGGCTCAGCCCGACTCGTAGAAAGAAAACTTCGGTCGAACAAAAAACAGTAATGGGCCAACCCGGTATAAAAATCGAAAGTTCGGTCCGAGACCGGCCCGGAAAAAATTTTAAATCTCGGCCGAAGTCCGACGGAATTTTACGTCGATTTTGTTAAAAGGAGTTCGGACCAAAAATACTTATTTTATCTCTTTTTTCATGTTTATAATTTTCATTTTTAAAGAAGGTTGCGATATACATTTTTTTAATGAATATCTATTTGTATGTTAATGTTTCAGCTATAATTAATATCGTTAATCAAAAAATTATGTATTGGAGACTTAAAAATCTGAAAAATGCTATCAGGGTCATTCCATGTCAAATCAACGCGGGGTCTGGACCTCAACATCTCAGATTTCCATAATTTTTTGTTTATAGTTTGTATCCATGAAGTATATGAAAAATCTAATTTTTTTAATTTTTTTTCCCTAGTGGATTTTTTTTTACGGAATTTCAAAAATTGCCAAAAGTACCAAATTTAACCAAACTCTCAATCACAAAATCCTTTACAATTCTTTAACAAATTGGGCTAGAGAGTTAAGTTATATCTCATTTGAAAGCTCTTTTTATGGGCTTTAATATGATATGCAACACTAACAATTTTGTGTAAAATAAATTTTTTGACAAATTTTCAAAATTTTTGAATTTAAATTTTTCAAAAACACTATCTTTAAATTTTTTCAAAAAAATATATGTTAATCTTTGACTTTTTGGCTACAAGTATGCCAAATTTCAAGATGGAGAAATGATGGAGTTTTGAACTATTAATTTTTAAATATGAGTTATACATGAAAAATTTCAAGTATCAGGGTAAAATTAACAATTGTACAATTTCTTTTCATATATAATTCACACTTCTTTTTCATTAAAAATTTCAGAGTTTGATGCTAAGCAAATTTAGTTCTAAGGCAGGAAAATTTTCTAAAGCATATTTCTCAAAATATAATTATATAATTTGCCCTTAAGGGGACTCTTCATTCACTTGAAAGCACCTGATCGGTAAAGTTAAACCTATGGGCAGGTTGTTTTCGAATTTTTCGTTTAAATTTGAATATTTTTAAATGATTTTTTTTTTTTTTTTTACGTAGGATAGTTGATGTCGATCTCTCATGTCTATTTTTTAATTTTTCAATTTTGGTTGCAGATTTTTTAATAAAGGTACTTTCACTTTCAGACTGGTTTCGAAAGTTACAGTACATTTATTAAAAAAATCTGCAACCGAAATAAAAAAAATTAAAAAAATTCCCTATTAAAGATTGACCTCAGCTATCCTATGAAAAAAAAAAACGTTTAAAAATATTCAAATTTAAATGAGAAATTCGAAAACAGTCTGCCCATAGGTTTAGAATTACCAAGCACATGTTTTCAAGTAAGTGAAGAGTGTTTTCACCTGGCACTTCTATCTTTTGATAGTTTAATTCTACAGCCATCACATATTTTCATGCCCTTATTAATATTAAATCTTAAACTGCACTACCAAGTTGTTACATTCCTAAGTTTGCCTGATTTTGAATGAATTGTTTCTTTATGGGATTGATCTGGATGGGTTATCTCATCTATATAGCTTTTCTATTTCCATTTTAACTCATTTAATTATGTCTTTTTCTTAAACTCACTTTTCTTTTGTTTTATTCTTTGTTTGGCACAGCATGTCCCTAAAGGGATTTTGTACAATAAAACTCAATACAACCACCTTTATAGGGATTGCAGCATTTAACAGAAAATAATGCCCAGTCTTTCTTATCTTCTGACATCATTAATAGTAGTAATTCAAGACTTCTTTGTTAAAGTATCTGATTAAAGTAAAATGAAGCTTGTTTATTAAATAGTTATCCTCCTATATGTAAAAAAAAATAAAGATTTGGGAATGTGTCAAACGATTTTGAAATGAACCAATGAAAATCTGCATAGATACCTCAAAATGCATCTGATTAGTCAGAGCTTTCTGACTTTTCTTAGCAGGAATTGTGCTTGGCGGAAACCATGAAAGTAGAGAGAACGGGTGGGGAAAGGGAAGAATCTTCTGCATTTCGATAGACTTATTTACGGGGTCGATGGCAAAAGTGATTTTTACAGAAAGAAGATAATTTACATTAACTAATGAGAAGGGGGGGGGGGTCATTTGCATTTCGATTGCCTTCTGCTATTTTTTATGAGGGATGGTATGTAGATTATTTAATTATTATTACTATAAAAAAAGATAGAAGGAAATATTTATATAGTATACATAATTTTACACATATATGTTGGTAGCGAAGAGAAAATTTCAGAGGAGAGGAGATTTATATGATGAGATTATTTACTGTAACTACAAATTATCGACTTCATTACAAAGAAAAGAAAAAAAAATTCCAATAATTTTAATAAAGTTGTTGCTTTTTAAATTTACAATATTTTAAATTTTCTATTAATTTATAATTTTATTTAATTATAAATTTATTTAATTTGTAATCATTCAAATAAATTATAAATTTTACCTTTTTTTAATGATTTTATATTTAATAATTCTTATAATTATGAAACTCAGTAAGCTCTAATGATTATGTGCTCAGAGATAGGAAAAAAAATTGTCAGGAGTTGGGGAGAAGCGTATTTTTACCAAGTGGAATCTAAAAATTGAATGCATAGAAAATAAGGGATCGCAAAGTGATCCAGAATGGAAACGCGAAACAATTACATATGGGGTTGGTTAGAAGATAGGGATGGCTTCGCGATACCGAACAGAATAGCGAAGTGATTACAAAAGGGGTTGATGAGCGTAGCGAACAGGGGGCTGAGCCCCCCCCCCCCCTAGTTAAAAGATAATGTAGGGCATACTTTTACGAAAACTGTTTAAATGCAGAATTTATATCACTGAGTGCACAAGTAAAAAAATTGCAGTGCAGTTGTAATGCAAACCTAAACTAAAAAAGAAAACAGCTCTCTGATTGGCTGGTCTGATTAAACTAAACTAAAATAAAAAGTCTCTCCACTTGAATGGCTACAGTCAACTGAAACCAAAACAAAACAAGAAAGTAAAATTGTAATTAAGTAAGACATCCAAATATATTAGAATTTCAAATAAATAAGAACTGAAAAATCTTATTAAAACATCATTATTATTTTTTTTTTTAAATTGTTTAATGGTGTTTTAAGAAGATATTTTAGTTTTTATTGTTTCACCCAGTTTCAACTTATATTCTTTCAATTACTTATACAAAGAGGAGAAATATAGAACTCCTTATTTCCAGGTATAAGCAGGGATGTAGTGGAGGGTATACGGAGGTATACGCCGTATACCCTCTGGATTTTTTAAAGTAACACCATATACCCTCTGTTTCTCAAGAAAGCTATAGTATATATATACACTAGGGTATACCCTCTGCCTTGAGCGTATACCCTCTGCTTAGAAAGTATACCCTCTGTTTTTTTTACGACTACACCACTGGGTATAAGGTACCAGTACCAGTAGTTTCAATAAACCATTCTTATTCAAAAATTAATAGCTCGAAATCCCATCATTTCTCCATCTTGAAATTTTGCATACTTGTAGCCAAAAAGTCAAAGATTAACATATATTTTTTTGAAAGAAATCAAAAATGGTGTTTTTGAAAAATTTAAATTAAAAAATTTTGAAAATTTGTCAAAAAACTTAGTTTATTCAAAATAGTTAGTGTTGCATATCATATTAAAGCCCATAAAAAGAGCTTTCAAATAAGATATAACTTAACTCTCTAGCCCAATTTGTTAAAGAATTATAGAGGATTTTGTGGTTGAGAATTTGGTTAAATTTGGTACTTTTGACCATTTTTAAAATTCCGTAAAAAATAAACCGATAAGAAAAAAAAAATTAAAAAATTAGATTTTTCATATACTCCATAGATACAAACTATAAACCAAAAATTTTAGAAATCTGAGATGTCGAGGTCCAAAAATTGCATTTTTCTCGTTGATTTGACATGGAATGACCCTACAGTAAAATCTTCTAAGACATCGCATAGAAAAAAAAAAAAAGTGCGATTTAAACAAGTTCCCTTCTTAGCAGGGGTAAATGTATTATATTCTTTTCTCACGTATTATTATATTCATTTTGCATGGATCAATACATTTTTCCATATAAGACAGGATTACGTCATAGGCTGGTTCTTTTTCACACGTTTTACTGTATTTTAATATTATTGCCTAGAAATCTACTATTCTTTAAAACGAATAAATTTTAATGTTTAATTGTAGAATAATGTCGATTTAAAAATATATACACTTTTTGCAAAAATTTTTGGCCTGGGCCAAATTTTACTGATTTTTGCACGGACCAGGCCATACCGAGACAATGATTTCATACAGGCTGGATCGAGACGGGACTAAAAATATCGGTTTATGAAGACCTAGGAAGAATGAAACCTGCCTTATCTCGGTACGAAAAAAAGAAGTTAGGCCCAACCCGGCCCAAGTGCCATGAATAAAAATAGGCCCGAGCCCGACCCGTGCAGACCTCTAAACTTTGACTGTTTCAAAGTAAGCATGAATTTAAAGATTTTTTTTTTTTAGCATCAACAAGACTTTTATGATTGATCTGATATTAATGAACTTTTACATTCTAAAGCTATTTTGCAAGTTTTCCTTTAACTTACATTTTTCTTCAGAATTTTGTATTTCAGTTTTAATCTCAGATTTAAATTCTGTATCTTATCAGAAGTTAGAGGATCATGCTGTCTGGTTTCGATCAATATTCTAAAAAAAATACGTGAGTTGAAGGTGTTTCTTCAATTGCTTTTATTATTATTATTAAAACACGAAAATTCCTGTTTTGATTTGCCCATTGTTCTCAAATCCAAAAGGGCAACTTTCTGACATAAGTTTTAATTTATTTTTGTTCGGATATGCATGAAACTAGCAGGTGTTGATGTTCCGAAACTATGTCATACAGCTGTTTTATCCGGTTTTTTTTTTTTTTTTTTGCAAACGCAATAGATCTTTCAGAAAAGAGTGTCAAAGTGGGCGTTTTGAAACGAATTTCCGCGCAAAACGAGAAAAATTAGTCAAGAAAGGATGAAAAACGTGTTTGTCATGTGATCCAAATCGCTTCTAACTCAATAGGTAATTGATGGCTCCAAAAATGGAAAACGCAGTTCTATTCTAAATCGCTTCCCTGGTCAGGCTTTCCACTTTTATATCATTTTGTTAAAAAATGAATTTGTAAATGTGTCAAAACGTTTTGCGCTTGTTGAGTAGAGCAGTTGAGAACAGACTTAACGTAAAAATTATCTGAAGTTGCATTTTCGTCTAATCACAGGGGTGTTAACGTAACTGTGCCACATGTTACTTTTTTGTATCAGAAACTGATTTTTTACGCATGTCTCTTTTCCTCCGAAACACGAAAAGTTTGTGAACTGAAGCTCATTTTTTTTTTTTTTTTTTTTTTTTTTTTTTTTACCAGACTGAAAAGAAGGGTTAAGTGCTTCACGCGTATCTGTGTATGTGGATTTATTTATACCCTCGAAACACCCCAACAGCTGGATGGATTTTAATGAATGAGGTCTCTATCGATTCGTCTTAACGGCCCGATGGTTATAGGCTAGGTTTTGTTTTTATAAATTCAAAATGGCGGCCGTAAAATACAAAATGGTGGTAGGGACGAAAAAAAAATTACGCACCCTATTGAGTGGCCTATCTGTTGATAGGTCTTTCAAAATGAAGACGATGTTTCATTGACTATTTTACAGTCAGAAGCTCCGTTAAAATATTATACAACCTGGAAGTTGTGTATGTATTGTGGATCTCTAGCTTTACTGCAACTCTAACCATCATAGTCATCTATAGACCTCATCAAAACAGTGTTTATAGATAGGAACTAACAGTTAAACACAACTTAAAAGTCATCAATACAATTAAATAAAAAAAAAATAGGTAAGCAATATAAACAAGTAATATAAAAAAATATATTTTAAGTCAATTTCTACTTAGGTTAATAAGGGAATTTTTTTTCTTCCATTCTTCTTTCCTTTTGAGTGGTGCTTAAAAAACCTTGATCAGGAAGAGGGCTCTCTCGGTCTTAAAAAACCTTGATCAAGAAGGAGGCTCTCTCGATTATTGAAAATTAATTAATTTAATTTAATTAATGAATTAATATTTGAAAAAAAACTGGACTAACATTAAGTGCCATACAGTACAAGTTTAAAAAAAATTATTTAAGCTTGATTGAATGAATAATAAGTATTTTATTAACGATTGAAAATTTGAACAAGATTTTAATAGGGAGAGTATGAGCTAACAGTAGGAATTGAAAAAAAAAATTTTCACATTGATGATAAATAATTAATTAGTTCGCTTTTTACCCAGTCGGGTTTTTTGATTTTTTAAATTTAATTGTTTATTTAGTTCTCCAGTCAAAACACGGAATTTTCTTCAAATAACAGAAAAATCTGTTCCAACCACAGGCGCGTTCCGGCAACTTGCCTGTGCTTTTTACGTTTGACGAAATGTTTTCTTGGGAGTGTATGTAATAATTGCGCTTTTTCTTAAACGGCTGAAAGGCAAAATAATGAAAAAAATAATAAAACGCTGTATTTGTAAAGTGAGCATTATTGTCATAAAATTACTGTTAATAATTTAGAAAACTCTAGTTCGACTAATTAATTTCACACCATTCCTTTATGGATAAAGTATAATTCCCTTACATTGAATACGATGAAAGGAAGCTATTTAATACACCAACCTGTTAAGATAGAACGACAAAGAATTGGAAGAACTTTCAATTTAGACAATCGTAGCCTGTTTTAGCCGATATTGCGAAAATTTTCAGTTTAAAGCGTTATTCCATTACACTGGTTCCGTTTTAACAGGTTTTATTGTAGTGCTTAAAATGTCTCGATTTTTAAGCGTCTGTCCGGCTTTTTTTATCCGACTGCCAAGAAGGTTTATGTGTTTCACGCGTATCTGGGTATGTGGATTTCTTTATACCCTCGAAACTTCCCCAACGGCTGGATGGATTTTAATGAATAAGGACTCTATCGATTCGTCTTAACCGTCCGATGGTTATAGGCTAGATTTGATTTTAAAAATTCAAAATGGCGGTAGACATGAAAAAAAAAATTACGCACCATATTGAGTGGCATATCATTGGATTGATCTTTCAAAATGAAGACGACGTTTCATTGACTATTTTACAGTCAGAAGCTGCTCCGTTTAAATAGGACACAACCTGGAATTTGTGTAGGTAAGATCTCTAGCTTTACTGCGACTCTAACCATCATAGACATCTATAGGCCTCATCAAAACAGTGTTTATAGATAGGAACTAACAATCAAAGACAACTTAAAAGTCACCAACACAAGTGAATAAAAAAAAATAGGTAAGTAATATATTAAAATAGTTTAATATTGATGAGAAATAATTAATTAGTTCGCTTTTTACGCAGTCAGGTTTTCTGATTTTTTAAATGTAATTCTCTCTCTGTCCCGCTGTTTGACCTGACAACACTACTTACGAACCAAGCTGGAATTAGCTCAATTTTACAAAAAGAATGTCTAAGTTATTGTTTGACATGAAAAATTATATATTTAAATTTGAATGAGTCGCTTTACGTGTTTATTTTCTACATAGAAGATAGAATTGATATTACAGATATGATTGCTGACTATTTTTTCATAACTGTATTAAATTATAGATCTTTTTTGTGCCGAGTCGAAGTGTTTCGGTTTAGGGTCAATAGAAAAATTATTGTCAGGTTCAGGTCGGGTTTTGCGTCAACGGAAATTTTTTGTTAGGTTTCAGATTGACTTTAAGTTGAACGTTTGGGTCGGGTATAGCCCAAACCGCGCAGGAATCTATTTCAGAAGAAAACTACGTATTTGAATATTAATGACTCCTTGCATGTTTATTTTTCCACCATAAAAGATAACATTAAATATTGGAGATACACTGTAAAAAAAATCCATGGACTTTCCGTTTCGGAAAAGGCAACTAGTTGCCTTTTCTGAAACGTATAGATTCTTTTTAGAATGAAAAGTTTTAATTTGCAACACGATTAGTTTCACATCTGCAATGAAAGTGATCTTTTTGGTAATGAAAGATGTCACTTTCATTGCAGATGTGAAACTAATGATTGCAAACTATATATTATAATTACATTATAGTGTGGATCAATTTTCTCTGATTCCGAGTTTCAGGTTGGGATTGGAATTAAGTATTTCACGTTCGATCGGGTTGCAGGTATACAGAATATTTTTGGTTGGGTTCGGTTCTGTTTGCAGCTTTGTTTTAAATAAAATTTACAGGGCTTCAAATTTTATTTATTACCCGGGAAGGACCCTAGTTAGGTGTAACGTTTAACTGCTAATTTTCATGATGACACTTTCACTAACAAATTTAAATAATTTTATTTTAAAATAATTTTTGGTCACTTTATGTGTTTTTGATAGGGATTTGTCAACTGATTATTTTCAGTTACCTCCGGCATTAAAATACATGCTCAACCCGGCCGGAACATGAACCGCGTTTCGAAAAAAAATGGTTACCTGCCTTTTCCTGATGCGCGACTCTTTGGTTCAACTCATAACCGGAGAACTGCTCCATACTTTGTTTTTCACATACTGCTGTGTAGTGTATATGCCATATATGTGCACGTAAAATCTATAATATTGAATGACCGCTTATTGGAAGGTTGCTGTATGGAAGAAGAGTACGAAGCAGAGTTTTTCCTTTCAGGTAATGCTCAAAAGTGTGGAAACCCTTTCTGTTGTGGATTCATCTGCCTATAAAGATTAGGTGACTAGTGAGGTGTTTCAAAAATAACCTTAAGAGCTTTTTTTACACTTTGTTTATCTACAATATTCTTTGACAAGCTTCGAAATTTATGTTTCGAGTAAAAATCGTTTGGCCCTCTGCAATTTATCTCTAATTTAAATAGCAGTGTGAGTGTTATAGATCTGCGCGTTTCAGGATATGCCAAATCCGAACGCGAAAATTTTATGTTTTTCACATGATTGATCAACATATTCCACCTGTTATTTAAAAAAGGGGGAAAAAGAAACAAAGAAATGTTTTAATGTTCATTTGCTCCAAAAAAATTCTGAAGTATAAATACAGTCCCGGTCCGGCCTGAATCTACAGAAAAAATGCAAGACCCAGACATATCCCGGGGATAATGAAGTTCAGGACTGGACCGTCTTTTCAAAAGATAAAATTTAGCCCGAACCCGTACCGAGTTTTCAGATAAAATTAACGAAAGTCCGAGTTTAATGAAAGAAACTTTTACCTAGTTCGGGCTTCGGAACAGGCCAGGGCTCGTGGAAACCTCTAATATATATATTTTGAATTCAGCCCCCCTGTCAGGGATACTGTGCCCCCCCGTCGGGCAAGTTCTGGCGCCGCCCCTGCACCCACAGATTTTGAAAAAAAAAAACACTTAAAAGCGCAGAGTTTAAATTAAATTGTGGTGACCTCAATTATGGAATATCAATGGTTTTAAATGGGAATTTCTCCAAATTAGCTAACTATCGCCAACTATGCTTCATATATGCCAATTTATTTTTTCGCCAAATTTGGCAATATTTCGTCAGGCGATATTTAGTCAAGTTTGTCAACTGTTGGTGCTACTGTGGTAACCCTGCATTAGTAATTTTCAACAATTACTCATTACAATGAGGCGTTCCTACCAGAATTGTGAAGGACACACAGAGACTTAGATTTTATATAAATAGATTAAACAATCACAAAATGTAACATATCAAAATGGAAACATTCTTACATGTCTTTAGTAAATATTTTGTAAATTTACGCTGTGTGAAAATCATTCACAAGTTCTTTTATTAACTATGTGCAACTTCAGTTTTATTAAAGTAAGTTTTGGTACTTTTCGGTCAGCCAGGCGCCAGTGTTATATATACATATTTATGTACATACATCTATGTAAATATATATATGTATACATATATTGTATATATACACATACATATATATGTATATATATATATATACATAAATGCATACATACATATATATGTATGTATAACACTGGCGCCCAGCTAACCGAAAAGTACCTAAGTTTTTTTAAAAATTCTGTTATGTTAAAAATATTTAATTTGTTCATAGAATGAATAATGTTCAAAGAGAAATTGGGAAGTAGGTAGTACCTATATATAATATCTGAGGAGAGTTTAATACATAAGTGCATTAAATAAAGAGAGCAATTAAAAAAAATGTTCTCCAAATAAAATTTGTTGAATAACAATTTTGAAAAGCTTGTTGCTATTTAAAAGAGTAATACTGTTTTTAATAGTGAGAAATGGTGTTTTTATTATATGACTTTATGTATGATTTTAAGTAGGGATTGACCGAATCAGCAATTTTGCCGAATACCGAAGCTTCGGTCAAAGTGTACACCGAATATTCGGTATTCGGCAACCGAATACTTAAAAATTTTCAATACACATTTTTGCATATATTAGCTTTTTTAATAAACTTTAATTAAAATTAAATTTTTAATAATTTAATTCAGTTACATTTTTATTCTTAAATCTAATTACACAAAAAAATTTAATGACTTCTTTCAACTCACAAATTTTTTAACCCATCACTTATTTTTTATTATTTTATCACTAGTCAATATCCAAATTAACCCAATGAAAGTATTAAACTATACAGGCTATTATTAATGATAAGGATTCTCAGAAAAACAAAAGTTCATTCAAATAAAAAGAAACAATGTTGTCATTAAGCTGATTTACTGATTGTCTAATTATATACATATTGAATTGGAATGTTCTCAAATACAAAAGGTATCATATCAATTTGTACATTTAACTATATTCTGAGAAATTATTGATACACATTTATATTTTGATTAATATTTATCACTGTGGTGATGAAGATAAATTTGAGCGATTTTAATTTTAATGGTTATAAAAGCTATAGGATAGGCATAGGAGTACACTTATTTGATGCATGTATTTTCTTTAATATAAACCTTAGATATACAGAGATGATATACTTATTTGAGGTGTATGTTAAAGAGAATACACATTAAATAAATTTAAATTGAAGAAACTAATGTAGAAATAATTAAAATTAAATGGTAATGGAAAGATGCTCATATTCCTTACTTTTTTTTCCTATATCGTAGACAGTTGTTCTGATTTCACCCCTATATAGACTATTTTAGGAAAGAAAAAAAAAGTTTTTTTGTAATTAAAAATGGCCTTTGACTTGTTTTTGGTAGTGCAGCTGAACTTTGAACTCATGCACATAATATTGAAACTCACCATTTAGCAGGGTTGTAATTTTAACCGGTCAAAATTGATTTTGACCAGGACACTGGATAAAAGTGGTTTTAACCGTCCAAAATTGGTCAAAAGTGGTCAGAAATGGTCAAAACGGTTAAAAATGGTCTGAATTTTAATAATTATTTTCTCTTTGCAATTAAAAGTAACTTAATAAGTAATTTAAGTAACAGGCAGTTAAAAAAAATACACTGATAAGTTAAGCAGGCTCATTAGTAAAATATGCTTATGCAAATACAGTAAGAAAGCTTATGCAATAAAAAAGCTTATGCAATATAATAAGAATTGCCCTATCATTGTTAATAGTGTATCAACAGGGAAAAAATCATTCTTCCTTTCAGCTGTTGATACAAGGACATCTAAAAAAACTGCCCAGTATTGTTTAAAACTAGCAGCTGAATGCTAAAGAAGAGGTAGAAAACAAGTTTGCTTGTAAAGTGAGAAGCTTTGTAAGTGACAATGAAAACAAGATGAAATGCAGGAGAGAAGATTTTCAAAATGCATATAGAGACAAACGGTTTATTTCTTATGGACGTGCTGCAGATTACTTGAATCTTGTAGGACAAGATATTACAAACACAAGCAAAGTTAATTCAATAATGAAGAATGTTATTGAAATGAAAAATTGCAGATGAGCATGAAGATAATATTGATGATATCATTGTTAAAATCATTAACAATGTATACAAAGAAGTAAAACATTTATAAAATCAACTTAAGCCTATATTCCTTGCTTTAGATTAACTTAAATAAGAATATGCTACTATATCTGATGCATGCAACGAATGGTTGACTGCTAAAAGAAAAAATCTTGAAACTTATTCTAAAATGATACAGTCTTGATTTAATGAAAATGTTACTCCAGTTCATTTTCTGGCTTATATGCTGAATCCTGACTACATGAGTAAAAACATTCATGAAAAGAAGCAAAAAATAGCAAGGCAGTGGTTACACGATAATATTGATCCTACCTTTTTGACTCTTGTGATTGTACTTCAAGCAGAATCCTCACCATATCCAAAATCCTATTTTTCTGAAAGTGTAAAAGATACAATTGGGCCTGATGCCTGGTGGGCAGCAATGAAGAAGGTTAAAGGCATTGATATAAAATTTATTGAAATCACATTACATCTAATGAACTGTTGTGCCAGCTCATCATCAATTGAAAGATTATTTTCTAAATTTGGAATAATCCAAAATAAATTACGAAACCATCTAAGTTTAGAGAGACAACTGCAAAACTTGTTACTTGTAATCATTTTTTTAATTCAACACAACTTACATAAAAAAAATAAAAGAGCTTGTGTATAAAAAATAATTCAAACATTTGTTTTGTATCTTGGTGTTATGTTATTTATGTTATGACTTTTTTAATTTGGTATTTGCTGGTGTTATGTTACTTATATTATGACATTTTTAACAAATGTTAACTTAGTTTTTAACATATGCTAGTAAAACATATTTGATTAGTAGTTAAATTGAATAGTCAATTTCAGTGGTCAAAATGGTCAAAATTGATTTTGACCAGGACGGTTAAAACCGGTTTAAACCACTGGTTAAAACCACCATGGTTAAAACCGCGACAACCCTGCCATTTAGCCTATTCTACTTCTAAGTAAAAGAGAATTCTTCTACTTCTAAGAAAATACTTATTTGCAATTATTCGGCCGAATACTTCAAAGTATTCGGCCGAAGCCGAATATTCGGTTTACATGCCGAATCACCGAATACCGAATCGACTATTCGGTATTCGGTCAATCCCTAATTTTAAGTGTTTATGTGAAATAAAATAAGACTTGTATATTAATAGCTCTTAAAATTAGTTAAGTAATAAAACATGTAACTAAGTAACCATTGTCCTTTTTAATTTTATAAAGCAAAAGCAGTAAAAATGAAAAAAAAAAAAGCATGGTATTACAGGTCAGTGTAAACCAAATAAAGCAGTTGGTATGCCTTTTTAAAATTTAGCTGACATATTTGCAATTCTGGCTACATATTACTAACAGCTCCAACTATGTGTTATTCCAGTATTAATGTCTTCATTATTGAGAAATTGGATTATTTATTAAATTCTCAGTCACTTAAATGTCCTTAAAACTAATTAAAGAGCACATAAAGATGTGTAATTGATAATTAAAATGCTTCACTGTATAAGAGCCAATTATGGCTAAAAAAAAGCCGGTTAAAACGAATAAAAGCCAATGGCAATGCTTTTTTTAATTTTAGTCAGCTTTTTTGCAACCCTGAATAGTTTCCCTATTTATGGAACATTATTACTGTACATTATCCATAATTTAAACTATGCCTAAAAGTAGCATTTTTGTTTATACAAGAAGTTTAACATAAAAGAAGGTAGTGGGGAGGAATGAGACCAATTCCTTTTTTTTAAATAAGATGATTGTAATTTGCTAATATTTTTAGAGTAATATATTAATTATAAGGCACAGGTGTTATATACATTTATATTGGCGTGATTTTTTTTCCGACGCCAATGTCATATGCGCAACCGGTACTTCACTGGCACCAAAGTGTCGTTATTTTGTTTGATATGGTAACCAGGATATTGTTGTTTATGCTGTTGATGTTTTCACCTAATTTGCGTCAGAAAAAAATTGCACCAATATGAGGCGTATATGACATCTGTGCCAATTATAATACTGATAATATATTCATTTACTTCAAAATGTAAATAAATTGCACTGATGATTTTTTAATGTCTTTTGTGGCTGACAATCCTGAATTTTCCTTCCAGTGATGAAGATACTGGAATTATATATTGTGGCACAGACATTATCAACCTGTAATCTTTGTTAGACAGTATATGTAGCCGACACTAGACTATTTGTGCCTTATCATACTTTGTTTTATAGTTGCCCCATATATCCCTGTTAGTGGAGAAATATGGGTCACATTTTGAAACTTTCGATTTCTTTAATTATAAAATTGTTTCTGCAAATTATATTTCAATATTGTTCAAGGACATTAGAAAGTGTTTCATTTTTTATTCTATAAATTGAAATTCTTGTTTTTGCGTCAAACAAAGTTGATTTTGTTATTTTTGTAAAAAATATTTCATTCCTCTCCACACTATCCTACTGTCAGAATTTCCATGAAAAACTACCCGAACTCCAGAAAAATGTACTATTATGTTACTAGATGTACTAATCTATGATCGAATCTGAATAATTGCTGATAAAATGCTGAAACAAAATTATTACTATAATTTTGAACAGAGATGCTTACTGTCTCAATATATTCTTGCTTATTGTAAAATACATCTTCCGATTCCATATCAAATAGAAGGACGTTTCGGTCAAGCTTAACATAAAAATGACATCAAAAGTAATTATTTTATTACACAACTTAAAACACTTCCTTCGAACAAAAAGCTATTTTTCTATTGAGTTTGCGTTGTTGTTGTGTTGGGTGGTTAACTGATTGATTTCACCTTATGCCTCGGCCTTTGGCGCAGGTCTTGTTTACGAACGGCGAACGAGTCGCGTGCGCGTAATGCTGCGTTTACACTATGTGGCCTGTCAGGTCTGTTGGGTCTTTCAGGTCCAAGAATCGAAAAAATTGCGTCCACACTACGGCATAAGAACTTGGCTTGCGCATGCGTATATTTGCAGGTTGGGGGAAGGGAGGGACAGTCGTGTTTGTTTGTTTACGTTCGTATTCGTATCGAAATGAACGTGTCAGAATTGTTTGCGCCGTAATTTCTTTTGCACAGACATTAATTACGTGTAAATTAATAAAAATTACGTGTTTTTCTAAGCTCATTGCCCACAAGGAAAGCAAGAAAATGCAATTGCCCCTAATTTTCTTTTTCTCTGACTCTGAAAAAAATAAAATTTATTCTTTTCAAACAGTTTAAAATAATGAAACACAGAGAGAAAATGAATCTTTTTTTTTGTTAATGTCTGGGAAAGGGGTACGATCCCTCCTTTCCACAAAATAAAAATTACATTTATTTTTCCCTTTGATTTAAGGGGGCAGTTTACCTTAAACTTGGTCAAAAAATTGATTTTTCTTTTTTAATATTAAATGAAAGCCTGTTTAATTGTGAATATTTTGATACCTCATTTTTATCCATACCGTAAATATATCGCGAGGTATTGTAAATTTTGTTAAAACACTCAGCGCAATTACCACACAAATTAAAACTTTAAATGCTTTTTCTCCATTTTCATATTTTCTTCACTTTCATGTTTTAAGGCTTTTTCTGTATTTGAGATAGAGATTTTTAAGCTTTTGTTTTTGGTGCATGTTCTTTATTACATATGTGATAAATCTACGCATGGAATTAGCATTTAGGTTTTTTGTTATTTAAAAAAAAAAAAAAAAAGTATATGAAGATATGTTAGATTTCATCGTTTTGCACTATATATATATCAGTAAAAAAAATCATAATAAATGTAATATTAGATATGTCTAAAAATCCATGTGCAAGTTTGTGTAGTACACATTTGAAAATCTAAAAAAAAAAAAAAAAAAAAAAAGGGCAAAAATATCAATTTTTTTAAAAAGTAGTAGAGATTTAAAAAAATTCAAATTTTTATAAAATTTTTCAAAATGTACTTTTAGTTGAACATTGAAATTCAGTGAGTTCACCATTTGAATCATATTTAAAATAAAGAAAATTGTTGAAAAGGGAAACTGTCCCTTAAGTGTTCAGAAATTACCTTAAACAGGGGTCCAGGAGGGCAGGGACGACCCCCTGACAAAAGAGATAACTGCTTCAATTCTTTATTTAAAAAATGACAGTAGGAGCTTACTTTTGTTTTCTTAATTGTTATATGTATGGTTTGGCTTTAATGTTGACATTATGTTGCTACAATGTGAAATGAATACCAACACTGATGGAAAACCTAATCGAAGACATCACCAGTAATCAGGTTGCCACTCATTTCACATTGCAGCAGAGCGTATGATGTTGCTACGGCAACACCACTCTCTGGTGCAACAGTTAACTGCCTGTCTCATTATTTATATTATTATCATCTGTGACACTACCTTCTGAGCAATAAATCTTTAAAACGACAATGAGGAAAAAATTAATTACTTTGACACAATAATAAATTCCCGCTGTTTTATAAGGGAGAATACAGAATTTCTTTGGCACATGTAACTGGAAAAAAAAGGAACTAAATGTAACATTTCATGAAATTTTACTTTTGGACAGTTTGAAAATAAAGCTTTTACTTTATAGATAATGGACATTAATTTCAGAAGAGAAATTATTGTCCTCACCTGATGATAAAACAATATTTTTAAATGAAAACTTACATTATCTATTGTGAAAATTAAATCTACAATGATTACAAGAAAATGACGCCATTTTCTATATACTTTTAGTCGTGATGTTACATTTAAATAAAGGTACTATGGTAACACTTATAGTAAAGGCTTAAAAATTTATATATGAAAAATATGCATTATCTGTTCAAAATGCCATTTTTGCATGTGAAAATACAGTGAGTCTGATTTTTAATTGATTTATAAAAATAATGCTCATACCCATTTTCTTTTTGTGGCAATATAAAAGAAAAAGTTGCATTAGAAAATTAAATAACATTTTTTTAAAATTATAAACTATAGCAGATGGTTGAAAATAGGGCTGAGAAATCTGATAATTGTTTTAAATTTGCAATAATTTTACTCTCGTTCTAAAACTATTGTATGGTGTTGTACATACATAATGTTATCAACATTTAGGTAATTTTAGTCCCCACCCCATCACTTACAATATCATACGTTATCATTCCTCGACACCCCCCCCCCCCCCCATACACACACACACACCTTAATGAAATCATCATCAATGTTTAAAAATCCTTTTTATTTTTATATGTTTGCGTTTGCATAAAGATATGATTTTACATTTAAACAACTGTATATCAATTAACATCTAACTACACTTACTATTTAAAAAGGTATAAGACTATTTTGATGTAAAGAAAAAAAATTAAAGCACTAAAACAAAAAATATCGTTTGGATTAAAAAAAAAAAAAAACTTTCCCCAAAAATATCTTATGACAATCAAACGTCAGGTCCCCCCCCCCTCCCACACACATTAAAATGATAATTTTATATATGCACAGCCCTTAATTTGTATAAACACTGCAGCAGCAAAAGAAGGTGACATTTCAAAATTCCTCCCACAGTATTTAAAAAACTAATAAGTTGTATTGAAAATACCTTATATTATAAAGAAGCTTTTCTATGAAACCTTTAAACACATAAATGCTAAACTTATTATGTTTGCTTTTCATTACATTGGTTTTTATTTGTCACATATTGTATCCCACAAGGAGTAATAATTCTCCAAAACCCCTTACAAATAAGGATACTGGCTGCACCACTGGTATAAGGAATATACACAAATTATGAAAAATTAGGCATAGATTATGAAATACTCTCCAACAGTAGCTATTAAGAAATTTAATATTTTCATACAATGAAATGAAATATCTAAATGTGCCATTTAAAAACACGCAACTCAGTAAAAATGCATTTTCAGCACTTGTTGTCCCCATAACACTTTTTGATGCATTATATTTATTGAATTTCACATTTAAATAGCACCCTCTATAGCGAACATCATTAGCATTTAATAATTACAATGCAATCACAGTATATTTACAAGTGTGACAAGCTGAATTCATAAATACTTTTCAACCATGTTGAAAGTGTTTTTCTCATTTTATATCTTAGCCATTTTTTTTTTTTATAAAAAATAAATAGATAATTAAAAACAATTCTTAAATCAAGGTTTACATGATAGACAAAACAAGCAAATACCTGAAATACCATTTATAATAAAAATATATAGTCAAATAAAAGACAACAAATCTTTAATAAATTTCTTTTATTTGAAAGTACAAGTTACAGAAACAAAATAAAATTTCTTTATATTATAAATATTATTGAATATAATGATTACTACATATAATAAATGAAACAATATTAATATGTATCATAATGGTCTATGATGATGACAATGTTTTGCAGAAAACTTTATTGATCTGAAGAAAAAGGTATTTATATTTCAATCTGAAAGGAAGATAATGCATTAGTAAAAATTGAGTAAAAATAAACTGTGTAACTAGCTAAATTGTGAACTATTAAGACAGTTTTTTGGAAAGAAGCGAGATAATCATTTAATAACTTTCAGTTGGTATAATAACTAAGAAGTAATAAATAGTGCATCAAAACCAAAAAGCATGTTCTTGACATACCTAAAAAAAAGAAAGTAATATGGAAATAATAGGATTCCATCTTAAATATGACGTAATCAACATGGCAACCTAGAATCATTACATGTCATGGGATATCACTGAATTAATTATGTACGATAGGATTTAATAGAATGAAGAAAACCTTTATTAATATCTTTTTAAGTTTTGATTTGATTTTCTTAAAATTTGAAATGACTTGACAAAATTCTGCAACGATTATATATATATATTAAATTTCAAACCAAGATATTGGGTATTTTTTGCGCTGTTATATGCAGACAGATGGACAAACCTGATGAAGACTATAGGTGCTTCGTATTTATATAGTTACAAACACATCTAAAAAGAGCTTAAAAAACACTATTTCTGTTTCCCTTTCATTCTGATAAAAATAACATTAAAATGACTTGAAATGGAATAAGTAATTTTTAAGGGAAAAAAGTTGTTTTATTTTTTTCTGTATGAGAATAAATAAAATTGTTAATTTCAGAATGAATGAGTTCGGGCCCACCCGAGCTCGAAGAATGGTACAAAAATCGAGCCCAAGGCCATATCTCTCATCTCTAGTAGTAACACAAGAACACTGAAACTAAATGTTAAACCAACGGCAATGTTCTTTTCAAAATTCTTATTTGCATTTCAATACTTTGTGTTTTTTTTTTTTTTTTTTTTGGCCTGGGCAACCTGAACCTGATGTCTAACCAAATATGTTTACTTTTTATTTCTTTGGTTGCAGTTTTTTTTTCTTCTGAGGGCACTTTTAATTTTGAAACAAGTTCTGAAACTGAAATTTTCCTCTGAAAAACTGCACCTGAAATCAAGGGCAAAAAGATACCCAATTAGACATGTCCCACGCAAAACAGAAAAAATTATTTAAAAATATTCAAAAGCAAATGATAAATTTGTAAAGTTACCATTGGTTTAATATTAGTTTGCAAGCATCTTTCCATGAGAGTTAACATAGTATAATTTATAAATAAACTTAAAATTTCGAACCCAGAATCAAAATAACATTAATTATTAATAACATTAAAACTCTTCATTTCACGATTTGCATAGTAATATAAAAAATAATTTAAAAATATGGTACTTTTCTGTTAGTCGGCACAGGCAATAAATCAACAAATATTTTTCCTTTGTCATCATTTGCATTGCATTCACTTAATTTTAAATATAAACCATTCACTCATTTCATTCTAATACATATGTCGCATTTAAATACATGCCTTTCACTCATTTTGATTCAATTGCAGAAAAAAAATATATCAAAATATTCTTTCTAATTTTCATGTGTGTAAAAAAAAAAAGTGTTATTGGAAAGATTTGTACACGAGTGACATAAAAGTACCAAAAATACTCAGAAGTTAAATATAAGTATTAAATAGCTTAACCAGCATGAGTAATAGTCAGTGTAGAATAATTTAAATAGAAAAAATAAGAGAATATGCTTTCCACACGTAGAAGAATTCAATAAAACACACTTATTTATATTATGCACTATACATAAAGGTTATTTTTCCAAAAAAAGCAGGGGGGGACAACCAAACGCAACTAATGCGCAATATGTTTTACTAATAAACATCATTACTTTCCATATGTTATATTTATAAACTGCATTAATTACAACTAAATAAAATAACCAAACCATACAAGTGATAAATTTTATACCTATGATCATTTAAATTTCTCAAAACGCTTTTGAACTAAATTGTGATTCAGCAGCTATGAATATTATCATTAACATCTCAAAACTAATCTTTTGAGCTAAAAAAAAAAAAACATTTAAAAAACTTTTACTTGCTATGCTCACAATTTCTTAGTTAATTCATATTTAAAATAAAGTATGAAGCTACAGCTTACTTACAAAATATATTATAGGAAAAATGTAAATTTTGTGAGCGAAATCTAAAAGCGTAAAAATCATAAAAGCATGGCTTTATATTTTTTTTTTTTTTTTTTTTTTTTTTTTTTGTTTAATGAATTTTGACCCAAAAATTTAGAAGACTTATTTCAAATTATAGCATTTTATGACACCGGATACGTATTAATTCCAATTTTGATTGTCGTTGAATACTAAGGTCATTCCATGGTAACTTACGTTATAATTTAAAACAATTTACAGCAGTAATTTCAGTAATATAACACCAAAAAATTTTCAAATGTTAAGTTGACATGATTTGTTAATTAAACCTATCCAAAGGCCAATTTGGATAAAAATTACCTAGAAAATGAAAATTACATTTTTTATGGCAACTTACGTTACTTTTTCAGTAATGTCAGTTATCATAATAAATATAACTGGCAGAGTTCAAGAAAAAACACTAAAATTAGGCCATTATCATCTAAATTTATCTTTGAATAGGTTTAATTAACAAATCATGTCAACTTTGCATTGTTAATATTTTTTTTTTCTTTTGTCTTTTATTACTAAAATTACTGAAGTAAACTGTTCTAAATGTAACGTAAGTTACCATCGAATGACCCAGTGAATTATAAACATTGATTGAGCGAAACAAACAATATCACTTATTTTATTTTGAAGCTCAGAGCTTTATAAAAATTAATTACAATGTTGACACATTTTAATTAAATTCTAAAATACACCATATGCTCCTGATAATTTCAATAACTTTTACTAATGAAATAAATAATTCATATCACTTCAAAGAATTGTAAATAAACAACCCAAATCACAACAACAACAAAAAAACAAAAACATTAATAATAATACATTTTAGATTAGTTCAACATTAACAAATATTAAATCAAATACATTAGATTATTACATATGCAGCTTAATAATTATTAAACAAATAAAAACCATGATACTATCACAGATAATACATTTTATATTATTTCAATATTAAATAAAATATATTAATAATTAATAATTATTAAGCTGATATTAAATTAAAATTATCCAGGTGTACCAAATGGAAGAAAAAGGAATTAGAAATGGAAGAGATATCATTTGATCATAGTTCACAGCTACGAAGCAATATACATAACCATATTCTCAAATATATACATTATTACTAATTAATTACTGTGCTTAAATTGCTTATTTAACACTGTGATCTTATTTTAGACAAATCTGATAAGTTATTCTAGCTTTCGTGTAATTTCAGAATTTTTTTAAGTCTGAGCGACACATTTTTTGCAATATCAAATCCTTGAAAAGTGTGTATAGGAAGGGAGGTAGAGGTTAACTGCTTCCCACTAACAGAATACTCATATACTCGATGTTTATATAAAACATAGTTTACATATTTACATAAACTACATTTTTTTAATTGATCATTTAACGCCATTTTATAAATTAAAAAAACTAATGCGAAGAAAACATTGATTAAAGAATAAAAGGAATTAAATAATAAATATTGTATTGAGAATAAAGTTTTCTTAGATACAGATTTTGTGAGAAAAATGACGTTATATATAAAAGATAAAACAATGATAAATAAAATACAGAACATGTACTTTTGAGAAAAATGACTTACTTACAATCATCATACACGAATATTATTGAAGATTCATATCTTCAAAAAAAGCATGCAAATCTCACGTAAAAGTCGGGTCAACAGGCAATCGACAAACATTCACATAACTGTTAAAAATGTCCCATTGAAAACATCCTGCAATGTAAATGAATAGAAAAAAAAAGAGTATAATAAACTAATAAAAACAACAAAAACAATGTAGAATGCATTTCAAAATCTCTCATTCTAAGCAACAGAAAATAAATATATAAAAAAACAACATACTTACAGTCAGTCATACAAGTTAGTAATACTTTATTTATACGAGAGTTCCTGATTGATGAATTTTAAGTAGAAAACAACAAAACAGCACATAGTCCAAGAGCATCAGACAATCCACTTTCTTGCAGAAGATCACAAATGGTAGTCACTTATTATAGAAGACTACACACCTGCGATATCCTGAGAGCAAACTTGGTAAAATATGTATTTATCTTGGCACCAGCAGATTCTGATCTCTACTTCAAGTATAATTTTTATAGGTTTGAAAGTTTTTCAAACTCTTTCTGAAAAAAAAATAATTTACGAACTTTTCAATCGTAAATCATCTCTTGTGGGGAAGTGGAGAGAAAAATTCATGTTCTAGATTTTACAGTTTTAATATACTACTACTGATTAATTATTAAAGAAAACTACAGAAAGATAAACATATAAGATAAAATTTTAAAAAGAATAAGGGATGGTTTATAAATTATTAATAATAATTACAAGTAAAAACTTTATTTAAAAACAAGTTTGTTCAATTTAAAAAAAGTTAAATTTTATATGTCATTAGAATTTTTTTAGGGGGAGGATAAGAAGCTAAATACAATTCAAAGTCTTCATATTACTTTTTAGATAGTACCGTATCATTGTAAAAATTAACACATTTAAAACTGATTAATAATAATGTAAATCATGTATGCAGAGTTTGCTATGATCAGTCAATTATATAAAAATAATAGAGAAAACTTTGGAGTTAATTCAAAATTAATTCTATGGTTAAAAATTTGTTGCTAGTTTTAGGATAAATTAAAAAATTGTCAGTACTAAAAATGCATTGAAATAGAATATCAAATAGATTCCTGAAGGAAATGAAACTATTTATTCACAAAAAAGGGATTACCGTACATTATAATAGAATGACAACCGTATTATATTAATTTGTATTCATATACTATCAAATTTGTTTTAAATTCATGCATATGAAACCAGGTTAATTTTAAAGAATTTGGAAATGAGGAACATAATTATCTATTAACAAATGCATAGGCAGTGTTGTATGTAAATACAGGAAGATGCAAATTAAAGAATTTACGAATACATAGTTTTATAGAGTTTGGTAATATTAAAAAGTAACATAGTTAACAAATTAATTTTAGTAGCGTAGTATGTAAATACATGAAAATAGTAACTTACGATTGTATAGCTTTATAAAAGAAACTTCTACAGTTATGAAACAATGTAAAGAAATGTTAAAAAACATCTGAAAAACCATTACGTACCTTTAATTTGTAAATCCCTTATTAATTTCAAATAATCTTTAAAATCATAAGCTGTCGTCTGCTTCTTCAATCTTTTAAAATGGCGGAATACAGAAAAATGAAGCACGCTGATTGGTTGGGTCTAGTATTTTAAAGCCAAGGCCTAGACCACAGAGACCAAGCCTCGCAGACCACGCAGACCCTCCTAAACCAGGCTAAACCCACGCCTGGCAGACCTCGCAGACCTTGTAGACCTGATAAGCCATAGTGTAAACGCAGCATAATCCTACTTTTTGAATCACCCTCGTATATAAAATTTCTGTCAATTATTTCAAAAACTCTAGTTCGACTAATTTCACACCATTACCTTATGGATAAAGTATAATTCACATACATTTAATAAGAAGAAAGGAAACTGCTTGATATAGTATCCTTTTAATACGGAACAACAAAGGAGTGGAAGAATTTTTCGTTTTAGACAGGTTTTAATCTTAGGAAGCATACTGTTCTTTTATAATTGCATTGTACAGTTTTAGCCGATATTGCGAATTTTGTCAGTTTAAGGCATGATTCTGTTACGCTGATTCTGCTTTAACAGGTTTTATTCTAGTGCACATGGATGTCCCGATTTTAAAGTGCCTGTCCGGCTATTTTTCTCTCTCTGTCCGGCTTTTTCCGATACTAGACCTGGCAACACTAGGTCGGATTGACGTACACAGAACCGTAGAAATGTCAGTCAACAGCAGGCGAACAACTGTTTCGTAATCTTTTAATTTTCATTGTAGCTTGTAAAAGAAAGTTATGTTTTGAATATGTTCTTGTTTTTTGCTCGGACTTTCTTTGTCTTAAAAGAAAAAAAAAAAAAAACTGCTTCTTAATGAGTGTTACAAAGTTTTTGCACATATTTTCCCTTTCAATAAATAAATGTAACGTCCTAGACCCACATGTGATCCCTGTGGGTCTAGGTAATGTCTAATCATAATATCTTTTTAATCATCAGTTTATATCGTCAGTATATTATTTAACAATATTTATCTGTTATTATTTTTTTTAAAGAACCCTTTGTAAAGTACCTAAATAAATATTAAAGTTAAAATAGTTAAAAAAAAAAAGCATTCAATGTTTATATTGAAATTCAAGCTTCGTTTCATAACAACAATTCATGTTATTTTCCTAAAAGTTCCTTTAAAATACAATTATTAAGCATGGTCTCTGAATCAGATAATGGAAAATTCACTGGTTTTGTTTTATGATTGTTAGAAAGCGCGAGCTTTTGAAATTATTTAAAAAGTATATAATTTTTGCTCTGTTTCATTTTTAAGATAAGGCAACAGGAAAGAAAAAATAAAACATTATTTAAACTGTCTTATTAATATTCCTAAAGCGATTTTTCAACGTATAATCACAATTTAATATAAAACTTTGATTGATTAAAACATATTAAAAAGTATCTGTTACACTCTTTATTTTGTATTTGTTTTCTGCTTTTTTGTGTTTTAAATATTACTTTGTTGCAGTTTCACGGCCAGTAGACCTTTTTCGGCTAGTATAGCTGGACACATAATTAAATACATTATTTTTGTAATTTGTGAACAATTATAACTATAAAGAATATTCGATCACTTGTGGCCGGCAAATAGTATTAACTTAGGATTAAATTATAAAAATATTGAAAAGTGGTGTTGTTATTAGAAACATACCCCTGTAGTAAATTGTAGCTATTTTAATTTATTTAATTTGATTTTCTATTAGTTATGTTTTAGTTTTAAAGCCAATATGTACCATCCTTAGTTTATCTTTTTTAGAATTTATTTTATTTGTATTATTTTTGTTGAAATACCTCCATATTAGCTTAAAGAAATATATGGTGTTATGCTTTTTAAAATAGATTCATTTTAATTTTATCATTTGTTTTTGTTTGTTTGTGATTTATTAAAAAACATCAGTCCTTTTATGTTAGCTAGGCAGGCACAAAACTTGCCAATAGTATCCCCCCCCCCCCCCTCTCCTATAGGAACTTTTATTTTCACTTGTGTATAAATTAGAAACAATTTTTTGTTTAAATAAAATGTTTTGGTTTATAGTATTTATTATTGTTATTTTATTTTGAACAAGATGACTGAAAGGTATGTATTTTAAATCTGTGTAATATATATATGTATTTTAAATGAAAGTTGCATATTTTGTGATGAGAATGAAATTTCAGTGAAAGATTGGTACTACTTGATTAGCTCGTCAACCCAAAAACTATCGCCATACTATAAGATTAAATGCCAATAATGGATGATCGTAAATGTCACATTCACTTTACATTAAACACTATACACTTGTTTGTTATGCCATCAGGTGATTTTTAATACAACTTTTTATTTGTATTTTTATTAATGTTTTACTAATTTATTTGTTCTTTCATTATTTAAAATAAAAATTATGTCAATTTGTATAATTTGGCGAATAGTTTGGCAATTTGTATAATTGGTTGACGGGATAATCAAATAGGACAAAGATTTTTAGGTACTTGCGTGTTATCCAGGCCAAGTCATTATTTACTGCAGTAATAAAAGTGCCGAATATGTTAGAGTAACTCTTATTTTGTTTATTTCTTTATTTCAAGAGTATAGTTAATATTATATAGTTGCTATATTAAAGACAGTGGCAGAAGTATTTATAAAAGTTTAATTATATAATATATTATAGATATAATATCTTACATTCATTGATACAGTATATTTACATTACATAATGCTTATATTATAAATTATAATCATTCTGGTGGTATACCCACCAGAAACCATTGGAAATAAAACTACTATCATTCATAACGTTCATTGAACTAAAATCTGTCAATTTAATGTTATGTATTTAATAAATGTATACTAAATTACTGTTTTGTATTATTTTTAACTTGCTTTTGTATTATTATTTTTAACAATGTTATGCATTTATTAAATGTACATTAAATTACCTTTTTGAATACAATTGGCAATGTACAATGATAAACAAAATTGGTGATTGACAATATTTGGCAATTTGCTTGGCCCAGTTAATACGCAAGTACCACAGTGCAATTTTATTACCTGTGCCCAGCTAACATAAAGCACCAAAATGTAAAGATTTTAAAAATTAGCTTCCATAATGTGCTGTTATCGAATTGTTTATATTGTGTAATGTTTTTACAAACATGAATTTTTTTCATTTTCAATTTTAGTAAATAAAACGATATAAATATTGTTTTTAAATGTTACTTACACTAAAGGACATACTATGACAAATTGTTCAAAATCATAATGTATTTAGGACATTTTTATTTATTTTTAACCAATTTTTGACATTGTCAGTGAACAATTAGTACATACTACTACATTAAAATAAAAAACCCTTTTTATTTCCTTATTTGCTTTTGTTTTCCAATGATATTTATTTATTTTTTTAAGTTTGTATCTTGATTAATAAGTTCAAACCTTTTATCCATGGGTGTTTTCTCTTGTAAAAAGAAAAAAAAAAGAGGGATGGGAGAAGAGAGGGTTATAGATTTGTTATAGCAAATGTATTTCTACTGCATTTTGAAAGAAAGAGGATTAACAAATTTCTAATAATTTTTTTGATCTGAATATTAGTCTAAAATGAATATGTTATGTCTTAACAGGAGTTGGATAAAATAAACAGGTAGCGATTTGAATGTTATGGGTGGCTAGAGGGTTAAGGAATTATAATAAAGAACCTTCGATGTAATAGTAGCCCCTGCATTTATACTTATGCCAAGTTGTAGTTTCGATTTTGCCAAACTCATGTCATGAATCATGAAAATTATTTAGAGAAATAAAAAATATATCTAATACATACATGTGTGCAGATATGATCTAATAATTCATAATATATATTGTGTATATTTTGTATTAATAAATAAATAATATATACAGTAAAAAACTAAGTAATGGGCATCTTGGGAGTGTAGAATTTGTTCGCTATTTGGAGATGCACATTATTCAGAGGTAAAAATATGCAAATATAGGGTAGATGTGCCAGTATGGACACCCCTTGATGCTTTTGGTTCATAAAAAAAATAACTAATAAATATTTAGCTTTCATTATTTTTTTTATAATTCCCCCTTGTATGTTTTATAAAACTGGGTTATTGTTGACACTTTTAATCAAACAAATCAAGATGCAGAAAATGTTTCAAAGTTTTGCTGTTTTTCTGTGAAAATCTTAATAAAGAGGCTAAGAGCTGGCTTCGTTTAATTAATTTATATATTATTTATTTTCTTGCAAAATTTGAATGTTTTTGTTTGATAGCAATAGAAAACTTAGAATTTTATATACTAACGGCCATTTACAAAATTTCATTTATTTTTAAGGTTTTGAGAGGGGGTGTCCATTACTGGGATGGTTAATTAGTCATTTTCCAGTAATGGACACCCCATGTAGACATTGCAAAAAATGCAATTTCAGTAATGTTTATAGTGCATAAAATATTTTGCCTTAACTGCAAACCTAAATAATCAAATTTAATTTTTTAATTATACTTACCAAAATGTAATAACACCAAAACTTTTATAAATAGCAGCTTTTAAGTTATTTTATGTAATTAATAAAATTTCAATATTTTATTCTTTTTAATGTATGTGTACCTTGCATATTTTATAATCTGGCAATCAAACCAGCCAGGAAGCAGAAAAAATTGTTTAAGAGCACAGTCAAAGAGGGGCTCATAAGACTTAATCCCTCTCCATTTAAATAAAAACAATTAAGTTACAGACAGACTCAGATAAAATGCAAAACTGTCTGCGAACTCTAATAATTTCTTAAAAAATTTCTGCAAAAAAATGTCGTGCCCCTCCCGAGTCCTATGTCACCACTAATAGCAAAAATGAAAAGTTATATGCGAGTGGAGTGCCACTAAGCAACACCACTACAAGAAAATATTAATATACAAACATTATTAAAACTCAGTCAAGAAATGTAGTATTGAATGGTATGCTTAATGCAGATAACTAATGAAGGAAAGATAAATTAATGAAAATTAGAAAGGAAGAGATGAACTCTTACTCATCAGTTTATCTACTGTTTTTGAGACAAACCATTCCTTAATATTGTAACTCTTTCTTAAAAATTTTAAACTCTTTTTTTTTTTTTTTTTTTTTTTTTTTAACCCCATCAAAACTGTCTGCAAACTTTGAAAATTTTCTGCGAACGGCATTCGCGTATTCGTCTATATTATCTGACTCTGGTTACAGAAGCTATTAAAAATCTATTTTCTGTCTTAAATACTTCCTTATTCACCTCTGACAAAAATAAATAAAATATAATATTATTAATGAAAGTTATAGGTAATATTCATGAAACTAGTAAATCTGCAGATCAGTGGGCTCAAACATCAGTTCTACAGTTTTATTTTGAAATTATTTTATTTAGTATTTAAAATGTTCAACTCATAATATCATTTCTTTCATATTTGTAATATTAATTATTATAAATGATATATCAAGTAGTTTCTGGAAGTGTAATCATTAAAAATAGTGAGACAAAACTAAACACTAATATTCCAAAACTTTTTTTTTTTCAAAATTATCTTTTAAATCCCCCACTGTTTCAATAATTTCATAGCTGTAATTGCCTGATATTTAGTATTTTAAACTATCCTTCTAAAATAATTAAAACATCAATCTTCTGATAATTACAATAATTGATGCAAACAGTAAATGATTATCACAAATATTTTATTAATTAATGGTATCCTAAATCCTAATTGTTAAATTTATTTGAAAATAACTATTTTGTTTCATTAGTATGTATTCATTAAATTCTGGTTCTAAATACAGTCATAAAAACAACTATATTTATTACTTTTTATGGGGTGTCCATTACTGGGCCAGAGGGTGTCCATTACTGGGCTTTTGGGTGTTTTGATATATTTCTGTTATTTAAAATTAAACTTTGATTCATATTGGGAAATGAGACTGTAAGAATGGTTAAATATCGTTGATAGATTAATACAATATTGAAAAAACTGGAATATAATAATTACAACTATTAATAAAAAAATAATTTTAAAAGAAATTCCTTAAGGGTGTCCATTACTGGCACATCTACCTTATATGTTGGTTGGAGCTTGAACAAATGTTTCTTAAATGCAGGTGTCTGCTATACAGGAGTGTTCATTATGAAGGATTTATTGTATTACGTACAAATATTAACTTCCCTTTATAGATATATAATATATGGGGCATTCTCACAATCTTTTGACTTTTGGGGAAAAAAATCTGGCAAAATTAAACTTGCTAAAATAACATTTTAATCTGATAGATGAATGCCTTAATGATTCAAAATAAAGAAAAAAGGGTCAGCAGCGAAATTTTTTTTATTTAACTGAGGTTTAAGTTAAATTTACGAGTTTAATTTTCCTTACCGTCTTACCTCTATAACTGTTTATTTTCTTCTAAATTTTTACTAATAATGAATTTGCATAGTACCCACTGGACATTCAAATAAGAAATAATAAAAATGTAGTATTTTTAGTGCAAAATTTTGGTATAACATTGTCTTAAAGGGGTGTTAAAGAAGGGACGGTAATGTCAAAAAAAAAAAGGGGGATGATATAGGAAAAAAGGGACGGTAAGGATGGAACAGCAAGGAAACTTACCACCTATTTTAGGCAGATCATGTTAAGACTAAGTGGTAGCCAAAATGTTCATTGATTTTTAGAAACAGTTATTTACATTGGATTAAATTAAAAAAATAATTAATTTACCTCGAAAATTGCAGGATTAAACCTTGCGGACGGTAAGACTACCAATAAAGCCACGGTGCTTGAAATTGATATTTAAATGCCTATTTATATTCTGCAGTAAATTTTCTGTCAAAGAATTTTAGATATTCTTTCTCTAGCATATTTCTGCATGAGCAAAAACTTGAAAAAAATTCCGTCACTGCATCTGAAGTGATTTTCTGTATCATTTTAGAAGAGGGATGGTAAAAAATCTAAAACCCAGGTACAGAGTTCAAAAAATAATATCAACCCTAAAAATGTGTGCAGGTTAATTTTTAGCTACATATTTATGTAAAACAATAGTTCCAGTTTCAGAAAAAAATTACATCGAATTATTTTTATTGAAACAATTTTATCCAGACAGCTCCAAACTTCAAAATCAGTATCAGGGACACCCCGGTAGCAGAAAGTTCCTGACGGGTGACGTGCGTCGCAGATTTTCTTTTCCCTTTTGCAGATTTTTTTTTCTATTGGATCTTTTTCCAACTTTATATTATGTTTAGTTCTTTATTATTTATTACTAAAACTTAAGATTATTATTAATAAAAATGAGTAAAATGCTTAAAAACATTAAAAGTAAATGATTAATTAATTAAAGGTTCATTTGTAACATTTTACCTGCAGATTATTTTCAGTCCCTGAAAGATCTGTCGCAGACACTTGGAGAATTTTCTGCTATTGGGAGGGACACCGGACGGTAGATGAGTTTTCCATCTGTTTGGACCCCCAACATTGTCCAAAACTTATTTATCTCGTTAATATTGTTGTGCAATCATGCATTGGGATGTTCCCAAGTATATGAAATAAAAAAACACACAAAAAAGTATATTAAATAAAAAATTATTATTCAGGGACATGAAAGTTAAAAGATTGTGAGAATGCCCCATATATTAATGCGGATTAAGATAATACTTGGCAAAATACAATATAAGCAAATAAAATGTTTTTTAAGCACCAGATCTTTTTAACTAATTGCATTTTGTAACCTAACTTGGCGATACATCTCACTAATTTGGCAATTTATAGTCAGGAGCTGTTATAATAGGAAAGTGTCGTAATAAATTATTTAAGTACTTCTCCATTATCCTGTTGACTGCTTTCCATAAAATAAGCTATCGCTAAAGTATAGGATTAATGCCAAAAATTCATGATTGTTTCGTAGCATTCACTTTGACGTCACATGTGTTTTGCATATTTATTTTGTGTCATCAAGTGATTTTTAATTAAACTTTTATCAATAAATTTTAATAATAATTTACTGATTTATTAGATATTTCATTAATTAAAATAACAATACACTTAAATAGTGACACTATATTTCATTAATTAAAATAACAATGCACTTAAATAGTGACACTATGATAGTAAAAGAGAAAAAGCATTGGAAAAATGTTGCAATGCATAGTTACATACAGATCAGTTTCAATTGACATTTATCTACCAGCTGAGAGAGATAATTAAGAAAAATAATTTAAATACATAACTATCCAAGATTTTTTTTTCTCTTCATTAATATATTGTAAAGTTTATTGTTTAAAGTTACTGATAGTTGACACTTTAGAGAAGTTTTTCTGAATTTCTTGTATTTTTTTGCAATTTCAATGGTAACATTCTTCCTTTTTTTTTCATTGGGAGGTTACAGTTTGGCATTGGCGATAGTTTTATTTAAATGGAAAGTGGTCGACTGGATAATAGAGAAGTACTGTTATTTTTAATTTTTAATTTTTTTTTTTTTATTTCATTTATGTCATGTATATTTATATATTTTTCTTTTCAGCAGCCCAATTTTGCTTCTTCATGGATGCTCCAAAGCGGGATTATCAGAGCCTCCGATACAAGTGCCAGAATTGCTTTTATGCAACAAATCGTCCTTCGCACTTGAAGAGGCATTTTTTAACTCATACTCAAGAAAGGCCCTTTGCATGCACCGTGTGTGGAAAATCATTTAACCAGAAAGTCAGTTTACAAGAACATTCTCGTATTCATACTGGTGAGAAGCCGTTTCAGTGTGAATTTTGTTCAGTTCGATTTACTCAAAGATCAAGTTTAAAAAATCATAGACGTTTACACTTGAAATACCAGTTTAGTAAAGAGAATAATCCATGAGTGAAAGTTTTTTTTTTATGTTAGCATACACATATAGTAGCAGCTTATGATTGCCTTTTTGAGATGCTACAAGTTATTTTCAGAACTTACACAGGCCTTAAGCACTTGACTACCAAAATTTCTAAATACTAATCTTCATACTTAATTAAATTGCTAACAGGTCTACTATAAATATTATAATCTGTTCATTATCAAAGAAACCTCACAGTTTGTAACACGAAAAAATTCAATGTGTAACGTTGCAGCATCATTTAACTTACCAACATTGTGGGTTGAGTGACTCTATGGTTATGAATATGGAAATAAACATACAAGTAAAAATAAAATAAATTGCAGCCAACTTTGTGAAATCCGCCAATGTATAAAATCCACAAACATCTATTATCCACACTACATGTTGGAATGTAAACAATGAAAATTGTCATTAACAGATAAACTCATAAAGTTAAATTTGGTATAGGGTAGATGTGCCAGTAATGGACACCCTTCCAGTAATGGACACCCCTTGATGTTTTTGGTTCATAAAAAAATAACTAATAAATATTTAGCTTTAATTATTTTTTTTATAATTCCCCCTTGTATGTTTTATAAAACTATGTTATTGTTGACACTTTTAATCAAACCAATCAGGAAGCAGAAAATAATGTTTCAAAGTTTTGCTGTTTTTCTGTGAAAATCTTAATGAAGAGGTTAAGAGCTGGCTTCGTTTAATTAATTTATATATTATTTATTTTCTTGCAAAATTTGAATGCTTTTGTTTGAGTAGCAATAGAAAACTTTGAATTTTATATACTAATGGCTATTTATAAAATTTCATTTCTTTTTAAGGTTTTAAGAGGGGGTGTCCATTACTGGGATGGTTAATTAGTCATTTTCCAGTAATGGACACCCCATGTAGACATTGCTAAAAATGCAATTTTAGTAATGTTTATAGTGCATAAAATACTTTGGCTTAACTGCAAACCTAAATAATCAAATTTAATTTTTAAATTATACTTACCAAAATGTAATAACACCAAAACTTATAAATAGCTGCTTTTAAGCTATTTTATGTGATTAATAAAATTTCGATGTTTTATTTTATTTATTGATTTTTTTTTATGTAGTACATATGTATACCTCACATTTTATAATCTGGCAATCAAATCAGCCAGGAAGCAGAAAATACTGTTTAAGAGCACAGTCAAAGAGGGGTTCATAGGGCTTAATCCCTCTCCATTTAAATAAAAACAATTAAGTTACAGAAGCTATTAAAAATCCATTTTCTGTCTTAAATGTTTCCTTATAAAAAAAAAATAAATAAATGTAATTAATTACAATTAATCTATTAATGAAAGTTATATTCATGAAACTAGTAAATCTGCAGATCAGTGGCCTCAAACATCAGTTCTACAGTTTTATTTTGAAATTATTTTATTTAGTATTTAAAATATTCAACTCACATTATCATTTCTTTCATATTTGTAATATTGATTATTATAAATGATAGGATCAAGTAATCTCTGGAAGATTGTTAAAAATAGTGACACAAAACTAAACATTAATATTCCAAAAATTTTTCTTTTTTTTTTTACCTTTTAAATCCACCACTGTTTCAATAATTTGATAGCTGTAATTGTCTGATATTTAGTATTTTAAACTATCCATCTAAAATAATTAAAACCTCGATCTTTTGATAATTACAATAATTGATGCAAACAGTAAATGATTATCACAAATATCTTATTAATTACTGGTATCCTAATTGTTAAATTTATTTAAAAATAACTATTTTGTTTCATTAGTAGGTATTCATTAAATTCTGGTTCTAAATACAGTCATAAAAACAATTATATTTATTACTTTTCATGGGGTGTCCATTACTGGAACAGAGAGTGTCCACTACTGGGCCAGAGGGTGTCCATTACTGGGCTTTTTGGTGTTTTGATATATTTCTGTTATTTAAAATTAAATTTCTATTCATATGGGGAAATGAGGCTATAAGAATGGTTAAATATTGTTCATAGATTAATATAATATTGAAAAAACTGAAATATAATAATTATAACTAATAATAAAAAAATAATTTGTAAAGAAATTCCTTAAGGGTGTCCATTACTGGCACATCTACCCTATATTTTATTTTCAGTTATCAGTTTTCCAATGAATAAATATTTAAATATAAATTGGATATAAATATTTAAATTTCCTTGAGTAACAAAATTTTATCTTGGAGAAAGAAGTAATGAGTTTTCATAGACTACAGAAAATTATTGACAACAAACCGAAATTGAAACTACCATTGTGTTGTGTCAATGTTTAAAATAATGAATAATGAGTAAAATTTGTATTGTATATAATTTGATTTTTCTTTAAATTACCTTTGTTATTAAATGTATTAAACCAATGTTCCATTATATATTTCTTTTCCATTGTAATTTGTGTGCAGTCGTTCTTAATTTATAGTTAGACTTTAAAAAATAAAATGTAAACAAAAGTATGATCTATAATCCACAAAACCCCCAGTCCCTAAGTGTGCGGATTTCAGAGTTGACTGTAGTGTGTGTGTAATCTGAAAGAAAACATGAAAAATTGAATGTTTCAAATCATACAGCTACAGAATATTCTTATTTGTTTTGATAATGGCTTCAGTGGAGACAAAACATGTAAACAGTTTATTAAAACTAGTGGTGTAACGAGTAGTACTTTGGCCGAGTATTGAGTAATTGTGTGTAAAAATGAAGTAAGCTAAGGGGTAACACTCCTGTGTGTGTGTGTGTATACACACACACATAAACGTACATTTTGAGCATATAATCATATTTTTAAAAAAGTAACTTCAATTAGAAATTTAATTTATTGTGCACCAAGGATAATTTTTGTAAATTCAAATATTTTAAAATATTAACATTTAAAAAGTATGAAAAAAAAAACCTGGCTTTATCAAAAAAGTACAATTAAATTAATATGCAATTAAAACTGATACTTTAACACCCATCATTACTCATTCAAATACCTGAAATCTGTCTATCAAAAATGGTTATTGCTTGCTGTAACAAGCAAATAATAATTTATAATGCAAAATGTTTCATATTTTCTAACTGTAGCTTATTTTCTTTAGATTCAAAAAATTGTATTGGCTTTACAATTTCTTTTCATTTTTTTTATATGTACAGTATACAAAAGTGATATTTTAACAGTGCTTGCAGCGAAACACATTTTTTTTTAGGCAAGTCAAATTTGCAATAATAAAGAAATGCCGTATCTCCTGAAAATTTAGAACGATTGATGTTTTTGCACCATAATTTGCAATATAACAAATTTAATTATTAAAATTTTTTTTATTGCATTTATCATAATTTTCTGTTTGTGAAAAAACTGTTTCTTTATCCAGAGTTGTCTTTTCCTAGACTTAAAAATGACTTACTTTGTGTGTATAAAAGTAAATTAATTTTAATCTGCATTTAATTTACGTGAGATTTTTCATACCTTTTTCTATATTTTGTAGATATATTTTTATGTACTGAGTAAATAGTTTTTATGAGCTTACATTTATATTCAAATAACTTTTTATAGATCAGTTATAAATATTTTTGTCTTCAAATATGCTTAAAAAATTAAATTCTTACAATTACTCAGTATTGGCTGAGTACTCGACAAACAGTCTGAGTACAGAGTTTATACCAACTACTCGGTATGGCTCTAATTAAATCTTTTTTTTTACTGTTTTTATTTAACATATTAGCAATTTAATAAATTATGAAGATTACCATTCGAAAATTTTGGCAGTAAAGTGCTAAAGTAGCTTATAGCATGTCAAAAACACAATCATAAGTTGTCATCAATTTGCATATCAAAGAAAATCAAATTTTTAAGTATATCAAATATATATTTTGTCTGTCATGATATTTATTTATTTGATAGTGCAGTTTTATGTTTTATTGTTGTGTATAATTTGAGTTAATTTTTTTTTGTTAAATCATAATACTTTACTGACATATTTTTTAAAGAATTGTTACTTTATAAATTTCTATTCTATTTCCATTGTTGTTCTTAAAAATTTTATATAGAAATATGTCTGTTTAAGATTGGATGGTTAGTGTTTTCCAACTTTCATTACAAACAGCTATGCTGTGTGATAGACCTAAATACAAAATTGGAAATACAGTAGATGCTCGATTTTACGAATTCTTTGTTTTTACGAACTGATATACTGGTCCGGACCAGCATCCCATTGAACCAATGTTATTCCCATTTACGAACTTTCAATTTTATGAACACATTATATAGGTCCACTTGAGTTCGTAAAATCGAACGTCTACTGTATTCTTTCTTCCAGCTTATAAAAGGAGGTGTTTTAATTTTAAAAGAGCGCATTATTATACAATTCTAGTCTTTCTTTAATTTTTATAATAACATTAAATAATTTGTTTTAAAATAGATTGACTCTATGCTAAAAACTTCTTCAAAGTGCAATTTTTTTTTTTTTTTTTTTGAAAATATAAAGAAAAGATATTTCTAAGGCCAAGTAGAAATTGGCCCATTTTAATCATTGTGAAAATAGTAAAATAATAATATTAAGTCTTAATTTTCATACTGGATAGATCATGTTACAATATAAAGCCATTTATCCAGGATGGACGAGGTCAGATGTATTTTCTGGATGACTAATTAGGTATCAAAGCAACACTCATTCAATCAGGCTTGTGGAATGGATGGCATTATGTTTTTTGTTTCTAATTTAAAATTAAGGTACTTTGGCATTTTTTTAAAAAGCTTGGTACAGTTCGGGCTTCAGAAAGCGAGATTTGTTTCTAAATGACGTAAACAGCTATGAAAACAAACCTGAAGAACTTTTGTATTTAAATATAAATGTTTATAGATGTATTTATATCTCTCTATATATAATTATCACTTTTATATACAAGTTACTTCTGTTGGTATATAAAAATAGATAAATGACTTCTTTATAGTAAATAAATAGCATAAAGATGAAAAAAAAATTGCATGTGTATATGAAACGGTGAATAATTTGCCAGAATATATGTTGCCAAATTTCCTTCTTTCGCCAAGACCATTTTCTCTATCTCCCACTCCTATACTGGAAAAGTACCAAAATTGATTGATCATTAGATCCAGTCAATTTTCTGCATCAAACACGAACTGAATCATACATAGAAAGAATGCCAAAGGCTTGGCGGGCTACAGATAAGTTGTCGGTGAGCTACGTCTTTCACATGCCTGGTATAGAACTTATCCAGGATGAACGAAGCCAGATGTATTTTCTGAATAACTGGTTAGTATCAAAACAACTCCCATTTGATCAGACTCATGTTTTTTCTTTATGATTTAAAATTAATTAGGTCAAAAAGATCCAATCAAGATAAAAAAAAAATAATAATAATCAGAGTTTAAAAGGCGGCAAGTTCATAGGAATACCTTTGAAGCAGTAATTCAGCATAAAAATCATAATTCCCTATATCTACTTGTTTTCCTTTTAAATCCTAGATTTTGGAATTCAGTTTTGTTGTGTGTGTTAATGTATAGCAATATACATGTCGAATTGACACAGTGGCAACCTCTTTTCTGGAAAGATTTCTGAAGTTGCATGATTAAAAAATAGTCTGGTTTACTTGTTTCCAAATAAATGGTTCCACACTGTATTATGAAGATTCATAGAATATTTTTCAATCAAAACATGGTACTGCTGGTTGCATGTTATAAATTGTCCAATAGTTGATCCCCATCGTTTGGGTTGTATCCATTTCATTTAAAATATAAACCTCATTTCACTTAAAATACATGTATTTAAAATATGTGCCTTTCAATTATTTAATTTAAAATACACATACAAAAAATTAAAGATGCTACTGGCGAAAAGTAAAATGTTATTGGTGAGACTTGCACATGGCCAACATAAAAGTAAAAGAAGTGGGTGCTTTTGTTTACAAACAGGACTTTTGCATATCAGAATGCAGTAAAAGCTCCATTATCTGGCATTTAAGTAACTGGAAAGCACAACTAATCAGAAAAATTAAGAGCCGGAAAGCTCCTTTATTTTTCTCTTCCCACAAACAATTGAAAATTTTTTACTGCAGAGAAATTATTTATCCCAAGCTATTTTTTTTATTGTTTTACTTACTCAAGAATAAGAAATCTTTCTTTTTAAAGAAATATTTAACAAAGATCTTTATATATTTTAAAAATTATATTTACTTAAGAATAATTTATAATTGAATGTGTTTGGATCATCTACAGTTAACTGGAAATTTAAAAAGACTTAAATTACTTCAGGGTAAATAAACTCCTAATAATAAATAAACTAATTTAACATACTCCAGGGTAAGTTTCTTTTTTTTGTTTTATTGTTGGATTTTTAACAATTCCCCAGCTGGCTGCCGATGACTGAGATTCTATCAAAGTTTTGTGTAAAAAAATATTTTTCAACAGCCTACATGGCAAACAGAAATAATATTATTATTACAGATTAAAAAATGGAACAGTACTCTTTTTTTTTTTCCCTTGTTATTAAAAAGATAATTACTATCTGTGTTGCTAATTATCTGATTGCGTTCAAATTTTCAGAGAATTCAAATAATAATAAATTAGGCTGCTTACCAAATTTCTGTTAAAATGAATTAAGGTTTCAGAAAATTAGCTTCCCCCCCCCCCCCTCCAAAAAAGCCTGTTATCTGAACCACTGACAAAAATTCTGACAACTGTGTAGTTTGTTTTTATTGTGATAGAAGTCGGCGTTATCAGCTTGCATCTGATAATGTTCTTATCTATTCAGAAAGGAATCATTATTATGGTGAGGTTGTGGGTTCGCTGTACCTATTCTTGGCCTGTGTGGAAGTTGTGGGTTCGCTGCACCTATTCTTGGCCTGTGTGGAAGTTGTGGGTTGCTGCACCTATTCTTGGCCTGTGTGGAGGTTGTGGGTTTGCTGCACCTATTCTTGGCCTGTGTTGGGTGTGTATAATTGAGGCAACACAAGTGAAATATATAGAATTTAATTTTCTAATCGTCCATGTGCTTTTTCTTGAAAGAAAGAAGAAAAAGAGCAATAATTTAAAAAAATAAATTACGTGGATGTCTTAGGAAAAGGGCAAGGCACGTTTTCCACTTTTAAAAAAACATTTGAAAAACGTCTAAACAGGAACACTAGTTGGTTTGTTGACTTTTAGTTTGTTTCCGATGTTGAAGTTTACATTATTAGCACAAGAAGTAAGAGCAGCATCTGTTATTCATCTTAATCCTAAATTTAAATCTTTATGAGATGTCTAATTATAAGTAATGCAATGTTATAAAAGATTAATAAATAAAATAAACTTAGAAATTAGATCCTAACACAAAATATTGTTTACTTTTATTTTTAATTCTGCAAAAATAACTTTATCAAATGCAAATTTAATAATAATAAAAAAATTACTTGTAGACTTGCCAATGACAGGAAAAGAGGCCAAAAAATCATTTTCCTGTTTCACTGTTACATCAATGCACACCGCCCCGCCTCCTCCTTTCATGACAGATTTTGTTGCACTCAACTATCCAGACTTTTCAAGTATCTGGTAATTGATGCTTTCCGAACATGCCGGTTAGTTCAGCTTTTACTGTAAATCAAAATGATCGGAAGTAGCACAGATTCATGGCAGTATGTAGAAAATGTTTGAGATTTGGTAGAGTACAGAAATAAGCCCTTCTAATTTGGAGTTAACTGTTGGGCCTTTGTTGGCAACATAGTCTGCAAGCCAGCAACAGATTTCGATGACCAAGTTCCTCTCGGCCGATAATTTGTAAAATGCTTCAGATAGTTGTATCATAAAGCTCCGTAAACTTCAGCTGCAGTTCCGTGGGTGGGTTGAGCAGCGGTAGCCTCCCAAACACGTAAAAGAAAAAAAAAATTAGTCATTTCCTCCCGGTTGAAAATTTATCAAATTATAGCTAACCCACTATCTTAAAGAAAAAAAAAGTTAGCTGGTTATAAAGTGGTGGTTAATAAGTCAGCTGGTCACACGAACATGAAAAAAATATACAGGGTGCAAAGGAAAGTCCCTTTAACCTGAAAATACTTGCGAACGGAGAGAGCTACAGCTATGGAAGTGAGGTAACGGTATAGTGAAGTGACTACGTCCGATTTAATGCAAACGACGGAAGCGCCCCCTAGTGGCGAAATTTGGAAGACAGCCATTGCAAATCGAAAACAAAAAGAGATAGAGCAAAATTTCCAGTTAGAAAGTTTTAGAGCGTCTACTAATTAGTACGGAAGGACATTTGGTTTACATGGATAAGAAAAATCTTCGCCTGTACCCCAAAATGTCCGAAATCGATGCACTCTATTTTATGTAAACGTTTGAATGGAATAGCCAGAAGTATGAAGAAATACAATTTATGGTATAAATACTTGCCTATCTCAATACATTTTGATAACATCACACAAAAAACAAAAATGACAAACTGTCTCACAGCCATAATAAGTTAATATTCAGTATGTTCGAAAAGTTCGCCATTGCTCCCGATGCACATTTGTATTCGTGAGAGTAATTCTACATGCCACATTTCTCAGCATGGTACGTCTATTGGTAGCCTCTTCAATACGACGACATAGATTTAATCCTTTCAAGGGTGGTGGCTAGACGGTCTAGCCACCTAATTTTAAATCCAAAACTGACAAATGGCAGCAAGAATATTTTAATAAAATTTTGCTTTTGTAATTAAAGTGAAAATTAGCGGGTTTTTATTTTCTAAGAAATTCGTTTGAATATTCTGGTTTCAGTAAATTACTTCATCAGTTTACGAACAGAATTCTTCTGCCCCTGAAAGGGTTAATCTATAATTTTAAATGCATTGGAAATTAAGGTTTTGCAGACATTACAGCACAGTACAACGTCACAATCTGGAATTGTGCACTGCTACATTTACGGAATGTGAATATGCAAAGTAGAATCTTCGCTCTTCGATTTCAGACTTTTTTGGGTATAGAGGCGACGATTTATCTTATCCATGTGAACCAAATGTCATTTCGTACTAATTGATGCTCTAAAACTTTCTAATTGCTAATTTTGCTCTATTTCTTTTTGTTTACGATTTTCAATAGCTATCTTTCAAATTTCGCTACTAGTGGGCGCTACCATCATTTGCATTAAATCGCACGTAGTCGCTTTACTATACCGTTACCTCACTTCCATAGCTGTAGCTCTCTCCGTTCTCAAGTATTTTCAGGTTAAAAGGACTTTCCTTTGCACCCTGTATATTTTTTTCATGTTCGTGTGACCAGCTGACGTATTAACCACCACTTTATAATCAGCTGACTTTTTTTCTGTTCAAGATATTGGGTTAGATATAATTTGACAAATTTTCAACCGGGAGGAAATGACTAATTTTTTTTTTTTTATGTGTTTGGGAGGCTACCGCTGCTCAACCCACCCACGGAACCGCAGCTGAAGTTCACGGAGCTTCATGATACACCTCTCTGAAGCATTTTACAAATTATCGGCCGGGAGGAAATAACTGACAAAATTTGCACCTGGCTCGGGGACTAACAGAGGCAGATCAAGTCTCTTTTGGGAGGAGGTAGGGAGATCACATATCTTCAATAGCAATTTTTTTTTTAATCTTACATTGAAATTGGTTGTTTTCTGATACATAAATTCATTTCCATTCATAAATGCATGAAATTTACAAGATATTCATAAATGTATCAAATTTTCAGGTTCTATTCATATACCAAGACATCAGCGTTTTCAATTTTCTTATAAATTCAGAGAATTTTATAGATGTTCTCAAAGTTCACATTTAAAGTCAATTTTCGGTGCTCGAGAATCATGTAAATGTTGTCTTGATGGATGAATTGGATACAATTGGTAGATGTTCACATTTATAGGAAAATGAAAATGTTTTTATTCTTTGGTGCATAATGTCAGCAATTTTCAGGCATTTCTGTATAAAAATAACACCATTAATGTATCAGAAAAATTAGCATTTTTAAATAGAGGGAAAAAAGAAAGATTATGTAGTATTTTTATATATATATAAAAAAAGTGTTTTATAGAAATGTTCCTTGTTTAGAGGGGTGGGGGAGGGGTCATGATTTCTCCCCGTTGGATCTGTGCTTCGTTGGCAAATGGTGCGGCAAGGTCAAACAACAATTAGCCGATGTCTCAATCATTTTCTACTACTTGGGGTATGCCAATGTCAAGCAAGAGTTGGCCATTTTGTGCTACTATAAATAAGATTTTATTTAGATCAAAATTTTTATTTATTTATTTTTTTTTTTGCTGGAAATGAGATACAAACTTGATTAATTAAAAAAATGATTGTTTTATTTTAAATCATACTGTGTTTAACATTTTGTGCAAATTAAAACATTGTACCCCGCTTGTTATGTGTTTTTAGAGTTGAGACATGGTCACTGAACACTTCATTTGTTACATAATAATAAAACCTTAATTATTTGTTTTCTTGGGGATTTCCAAAGATGTACAGAATAGAAAATCATAGAAGAAAAAAAAAGGGGGGATTTTACTTTTTTTGCTTCCATTTTAAGATTGGATTGATTTTAAACACACTATCCAATCCATAAACACCTAATTTTTTTTTAATACATGGTTTCAATAAGTGCCTTTATTTTTCAAATGCCATTTAAGGAGTGGAAATAGTTAAATTGTTTTATAGAGTTCAGTAATCCATTGTTTTGTTGAGTATATATCCATCTCATTATATTTTTGTTTTGAAATACTTATTTATTTATTTTTTTTCTTGTACAGTCAAATAGTACATTTCGTTTCTTTACTTTACTTTACTTTATTGTTTTATAAATGAAACTTGCAAATAATTTTGTTATAAATTGTTAAACATTTATTATTTAACGAATTATTTGTATTGCTAGAAATCAGGGACCCGGAGCTGGAGCTGGAGTGCTCCGGAGCTGTGTTTTCCATGGAGCCGGAGCTGGAGCTCTAAATTTCCCCCTTCTCCAGGGCTCCTTTAGATTTTAACATTCTTTTAAATCTTTTTTTTCGGTCTTTTAAATTTCTACGCTTAAAATATTTTAATTGCATCATTATTCAGTATTTTAATTATATCATTTTTTAGGGGTTCTTTTTTATTATTATTAGAGATGGAAAACTTCTCAAATCATGGTAACAGTACTTGACTTCTACTTTCTACTTGAGCTATGTGACAACACTATTTGAAAAATATGGCCGCCTGTTGTCTACATGTGTAGTTGTACAATTTTGGTTCTTTGAAAAGTGTAGAAGACATTTAAGATTTTCGTGTTTAAAATTCCACCAAACTTTCTATTTTAAAAGCAAAAGCTAAAAGATGTCATATTTTCTGAACAAGCATTTCAAGTTTGATGAGAAGGAAAATATATTTTGTCAGATCTTTAATAAAGGTAAAGGAAGAAAGAATTTGTGAGCAAAAAATTAAATGTGTAAATTAAAATCTGCAACTCAGAAGCGCGAAGTCGGAAGCGGAGCCGGAGCAACGGTATTTTATCTTGGATCGGAGCTGGAGCATCAAAAATTGTTCGGCTCCGGGTCACTGGCTAGAATCTACTATAGCTTGTGCAGGCTAATATCAGTATGCAATATGTTTTGTGCAATACCATATTATAATTGTCTTGTATTGCAATTTTTTAATTTTGCATCTTAAAATTAATAGCTATATGTATAGAGTGAAATTTATTTTTTCTAACTGAATGTAGTCATTTTTTTTTTTTTTTTTTTAATGATCTAAAATCCTCAAAAGAGAAATAAAAACACCCAAAGATTTTTTTTTTTAATTTTATTTTATGTACAGTAAAATATTTATTTATATGCCATTAATATTCTTGGTTTTGATCATTTGCAATCGTAACATGAAAAAAAAATTATGCATCAAACATAGTTTATGAAACACTTCCCATCACTAACAAAATAATTGTAATGATTTTCATTTCGCCCCCCCCCAATACAATGAAATGAGTTATCATAACTAAACAATTTAATATATATAACTCGTTTTTTTTTTTTTTTCATCAATCACTGTGCATATCCAGTAATACATGTGGGTTCTTTCGTGCAGTTCTGTATATGATCTATAGAGTTTATATACTCACCATGTAATACACTAAAAATTAGATGTTTAAAATTGCATACCAGTGAAAAATGCGCTTCCAGAAATTATTGATCATAGTTAGTCTTGTAATTCTTTTGTATGTGTTACACATTATATAGATATTTTATTCAAGTGTTATGGAAATATATTGCTCCATTTCTGTCCTGTGAAATTGTGCGAGATTTCCTGTATAATTTTGCATACCAGAAAACGGTCCATATAGAGTCCAACCACATTAATGTGAACTCTCGCAAATAATTTTTTGTTGTTGTTGCTCGTGTTAAATTATCCATACTTTAAAAATGTATATTCCATGTAACAAGGATAAATATGCATATGTACTACGTATCTTCAAAATCTGTTGTGTTGATCTTGTTTCTTAAGATCGATCCTTCAAGAATATAGACTACACATGGGACATCCCTCTGTGGAAGTCTTTTCAAGGAGAACTGGCCGGTATTTACATTACATCAGAAAAAAAAACCCCACCAACACTCGGGACAGCCAATTCGATTTGTTTTAGCGGATTCAAACCTAAGCTATCAACGGTAGAGCGATCTCTCTGTTTAATTAGTGTATGTAAGCAACTTTAATTAGCATTATACTTTCTTTTACCCCTTCAATGAAATTCTTACAATAGAATTTTATCTTTTGATAGAAGAAGGAATCTCCTGACAATTTTAGAATCACTTGTCTGCGATTATCAACACTAAAGACATTCCCCTTCCTAGACTAACATTAAAAAACTTGGAGTTAAAAAATAACTTGGTACAATTGCATTGAAAAGTTGGGAAAACTTCCTTCATTCATGCTACGAGTACGAAATATTTCAATGACCATTCCTTTTCAATTCATAATAAACAATATTTCATGTTAAAAGGACTAAAATCACAGTAAATGCCTGTACAACTTGACATGGTAACTGGAAACTGTGTTAACGAGGTATGACTATATTCATAATCATATTGATTATCTCAAATGCAAAATTTATGATTTCAGAACAATTTCAATATATCATTATGGTGTGTTAATTAAAAGAGCATTTAATAGAACAATCTATTTTCAGGTGATGCTATTGACAAGCAATATTTTGTTGAGAATTTACATCAGTGATATCCAGTATGCAAAATTTATTTTACATTGGTAAATGTTGTAAATACAGTAGCCTCCCGCTTAACCGGCCTAAACAGGACTGAGGGTAAATCGGTTAAAGCGGAGAAGTAAACAAAAAATTAAATAAGTATCTGTGTAATTTAACTAATTAAACCCGTACAATGCATTTAATTTTTCAATTTGTGTAGTTTTAAAAAAGTACATATTTTGTGAAATGAATACTAGTTATAATTAACTGAATTGAAAGAAAAATTATCACTGATAACAAATAATGAAAACTATTTAACACAAATTAAATTGTTGAAAATAGTGTCGCACACCTTTATAAGAAGTTGAAATTGTTCTACATTATGTAAGTTAATCAACCATAAAGAAATCAGCGACCTTCTTCTGTTGAAGGCAAGATGACCGACATTTTGCGGCACAATCGCTCCACCTCTTTGACATCGTAAGTTTAACCGAGGAAGCTGTTAGCCGCTGCACAACATAGCGTAGCACCAACTTTAACTGGATCATCATCAGGATCGTCTTCGTATTGAATAACATCAGTTATATTGTTCTATATATCCTTGTAATGTTGCATGCTTGAGATCTTTATCAGACTCAAACAACTCTTGCACATCTACGGTAATCTGTTCGCATCCCTCAAGCTTTTTAAATGTTTGTACAAAACACTTTGCAGATAGATCAGACATTATAGAGTTGGGAGGGGAGGGGATTGCACTTTTGACCATTTAAAACACAAAATCTCAAATCTTCTGGGGAGACATCTCATTGTTCCTGCCCCCCTCCCAGGCCACACCCTGAATGTCAACGCATGTCCATTTAGAACAGACGTTTCCCTTTCTGAATTTTGCCACCTTCCCCTCGCAATGAGGAATTTGCACACATGGGAGATTTGATCATTTATATATTTTTCTGATAGTTCCAAATCCACAGTTTTCAAAAACGCGAAAAAAATATCTATACTATTAAATAATTAGTCCTAAAAGTAAGCTAAAATCACATCGCTCCAAATCAGGGCGTGACTTACTATGACGTCACAGTTCACGACAGGCAAGCGGAACGGAAAGAAAAGAGATACTAGGCTTTGGAAATAAAGGTTTGAAATTTTTAAACTACTGATTTTACAAATTTGGTTCTTTCGCATCTGGATATTATTTTGTACGTTGATTTATAAAATGTCAATTTGAAAAAAAAAATGAACGCTAAGTTTATGAAAAAATCTATTTTTAAACTCAATAAAAGTCTTTTCACATAGAGTTGACGGGATATTGTTAAAATTAGGAAAAATAAAGAACTGATTGCTTTTAATCTTTGACGTTGTTTTTAACGCATAATAAAGATTTTACAAATTTAAGATTAATTAAGAGTTGATTTTTGGTGGTGGTGGTGGTGGGGGGGGGGAGTTTTCTCTTTTTTTCTTCAGATCAACTGTTTATCGCGTTTTAAATGCGATTTTTCATTTAACACTCAAATACTATTTTTTAACATTGGATATTTGAAAGAGTAGGAAATGCAGAGGGAGGGGAGGGCCATCCGGGGAGGAGCTATTTTCTAAATTTTGAGTACACGCCTCATGTGACATATCGTTAGAAAGGTGTATGAAATGCAGTACTGTCGAAGCACGCCTGCTACACGGTGTCATAGGCAGCGAGACCTAAAGTATTTTTATGTTGAAAAGTAAAAATTTAATATTAAATTTTTTTTGAGTAGTTTCAATATTTTTACTTTTTATAATCTCTATTAAGACATGACAAAATATGGTTTCGAAATAAATCCTTTATTTTTTAAACCTAGTCCCTAACTTAATAAAAATGTACACTTACGCAATAAAATTTTTAATTACTTCCTGACCTGAAATAAAAACTAACATATTTGTGTGTGTCATATCTTAGACGTTGCTACGTTTTACCTATTTAATCATCAATAAAACAGGGTTATTGCTTATTAATCTTTACAGATACAATATACGTATGAAATCTACTACAGAGTGTTTTTGTTTGTTTTTAAATACGAATGAGCACATTATAAATATGAATGCTTTTTTTTTCTCTTGAGTAACTATTTATCCAATCAATTAATGTTCTAAAATAGTAATATTTAAACAAAATCGAACATAAAGTTACTGAAAAATGATCTTCACAAGGTCAAAGAGATGATGTATTAGATAAATTAGGATTTTTCTTGTCATCTCTCTTCATAGCTTTAGTCCATGATTTTCTAATGGCAGGATCTTTTGGCACACTGAAAAACAACTTTTCGCTAGAAGTTACTGGTTGTATTAATGCAGAGTGGTACAATACAGTACAGTAAAATCTCCTTAAAGTGACCACGTTTCATTCTAATAAAAACTGAATTCGTTTCGAGAGGTGGTGTTTAAATCTAGATTTTAATTGTTGAAAAAAAGTAGAAATAATGTTACTAGAATTTATTTTTCACATTAGGAAAAAATATAAAAATTTAAGTATCAAAATAAAAGTTAGTTATATAAGTTAATTACTGCTATGTTTAAAAATGAATATATTGACGTTTGCTTTGGTTTTACGGTTTTATCTTTCATAACTTTTATTTCCAAGTCCTTTCAAAGTTCAGTAAATAAACACATTTTTTTTTTTTTTTTTTTTTTGACGGGAACAAATAATGATATTTTCATTAAGTTATCTATTTCTTTGAGAGTTTCCTAACAGAATAGGGTAGGGGAGTTTATTGATCGTCATTCTTAATTCGCCATCAGAGTTAACTTCATTGTCTAAAAAGGCATAAAGGGGTCACTTAAAAGTTACCGGAATAAAAAAAAAAATCTAAACTTAGTTTAGAAGTTTAAAGCCCCTCGGAATTATTTTTCTAATAAAACCTTCAAGTACAGAAAAAACGGAATTTGTTTCCTTTTCTTCAAAGAAATTGGTCGCTCATGGAGAGAGGTCAGCTGGGATGGTCTCTGAATGGAAGTAAAATTAGTATTGAGCCTATGGGAATAAATTTCGTTCAATGAAAAAATGATCGTTCAGGGAGGTGGTCGCTTAATGGAGGTGGTCGCACAGAGAGGTTTCACTGTATTTATAATATGACTTTGTGTTCTCAGTTATAATAATTTTAGAAACAGCAATATTTAAAATGAACAAGTTGAAAAGCGACACACGTAAAGAATAACAGTCGTTTGTTGTCATGAACTGTGACGTCAGATGTATTACGGAGCGTTTTCGGGATACGGTAAATAGTGCGATATTAAAACAATCATAAATCAGTAATAAAAGCTCAAAATAAAAAAAATATGCAGAGTATCCTTCTTATTTTTTCATATACTATTGTTTCGTGATAAAGTTAGAAAACGTGCAAATTCTCTATTGCACTTCAACTTGAAAGTATAAGCTGAGTTCCAGAGGCCATCATCCTTGGATTTTGCCTGATGTTGAAGAAAAGTCGGCCGGTTAAAGCGGAGGCTACTGTAGTTGATGTTTGTTAAAATATATTGTTACATTTATGGAATGATGATTCAGATGTTTGTTTATATATATTTGTTTTATTGCAAGATATCTTATTTAACTAATGGTGTATGGTTATAATCTTTTGTTTAATAATGCTGCAAGGAGAAAATACAAGCTGTTTTGTCCTCAGCAACATAACATATATTCTATTTTTTCTTTTCTTTATATTCATATTTTTTGATACTGTGATGGTTGTTATTTGCATTATTCAAATAAAGGTATTTTTGGTTATTCTATTCATTGTTATTGTTCTGGTTATCTATTATATATATAAAATCCAAACAGAAATTTCGTTCCGAACATCTATATTTAGAGTTCTACTGCATGGATTTTGACGAAACTTACACTGCTGGATAGGTATCGTTTCAGGGAAGGTTATAAGCTATAACACAACTCTACATAGATTAGTTATAGAATTATGACGGAAAGTTCTGTTATTTTGGGCGAAAGGGTTACTATTTTATTGGCGAGAAATTTTGTTGATAAATGAATTGAAACAGCTGTACATCTCAGAAAAAAACTTTTACTAATTTTATTTAAAAGAAGAGAAAAGAAAAAACAGTTTTGACGAGTGGTAATATTATAAAACAACAATATCGAATTTAAACATGAAAGGTAATGTTCGTAATGCTTAAAAATTTATTCAATATGAAAGATTGCAATTTTAAACTATATTTGGCAATTTATCGCTTGCGTCAGGTTAAGAAAAATGCATCAAAAAATTTGATAAGATAAAAACAAAATTGTCACTCGGATATTAATTTTTTTTTTTAATTTGCTTTTTATTTTTATATAACTCATTCATCATGTGATTTGCAGAAGAAAATAGCAGATGTAATTATAAAAATGACGGTACTTGTGAGTTACATATTGTATGTTTATTTAAGATTTCATTTTATCGCCAAACAATTTAATTTTAAGCCAAAAATGCATAAGCGTGGCATCGATTTGAGCGACGTTCACAATATTGGTTATTTTTCAAGTAGACGATTGCATTTTTTAAAAAATCTAACTCTACTTATACATATATATTTATATATATAATTCAGATGGAAATTTCATTTTGGCTGCTTAGAACTTGGGTTCTGCAGAACTTACACTGTTAGATAGGTAATTTTTCAGAGAAGGTTTTAGTACATAACACGTCGTTCTACGTTGCTTGGTATCAAATTATGGCTTTAAATTCTTTAATGAGATGAACCTGATAATGATAAATTAGCCTTTTTAAAAGATTCTGCCGAATATATTTTGATGGAATTTGGATTGTTAATTTGATAATTTTCAAGGGAAGGTTTCAGTATACAACATGTCCTTCTACGTTGTTTATCCATACAATTTTGGAGAAAATTCTGTAGTGTGGTTCTAAAAAAGTTATAATAAACGGTTTTTGATAGAATTTGCATTGTTAATTTGGCAATTTTTCAGAGATAGTTTTAGTATATAATATACTGTTAGGTACTGTTTAGTCATAGAGCAATGGGGTAAATTCTATAATTTTCCAATATAGGGCCCTTTGCGAGGTGGAAGAAATGGGCTTGGCAAGAGAAGGAAAGTTTTCATGCATATTTTCTGTTCAATAATTATATAATTTATTTACTATAAAGAAGACATTTATCTCTTTTTATATAAAAACAAAAGTAAATTATATATAAATAACAAAAATATTAATATTCATAAATAAAAAGTTTATATATAGGAATACATATTTTAAAAAGCATAAAAGATCATTTTGTTTTCACAGCTGTTCATATCATTTGGACACATCTACTTTCTGAAGCCCGAATTGCGCCAAGCTTTTTACCATCTAACAGTACCCATTTTGATCTTAAAATCAGGAAAATTGGAAAGTATAGATGTAATTTGTAAAGTATGCCTTAATTAAGTAGATAAATTACGTAATCGAGTCCAGAGACAATTGGTATATTTTGTACCGATAAGTTACATAATTGAGTCTACAGACAATTGGCCTTAACTTAGGTTAAGGTTTAAATTGATTGTGTTTTTAAAGTGAACCTATTCTATAACCGAATTTATACAGAAATGGTGAAATTTGGAAAGTTTTTTGGAGACCTTTTGCTACTTTTACGTTATACCAAGACCATACCAAAATGTATGCTATTGCATTTCAATCCTAAACGTGCAAAGATTTTTTGGTACTTTTTCATATATAAACAAACAAAAAATGTCATCAAGTTTATTTTCTTAACTGTTTATATCAATTGGCAACAATGATGCCCGAATTGCTTCAAGCTGTTTAAAAAAACGTCAAGGCGCCTATAGTGGGAAAGTACCAATTTTTTTTTTGCAAACTGTGCCAAACAATGTGGCTTGCTATTTATTGAACGCAAATTTCTTTTGGCTTTAATTATTTAATTTACTATTTTTTTAAATTGAAAGTATTTTGTATTATTAAGTAAAATTAAGTTATAACTTCATTTTTCGCTGATGTTTACTGCAATGCTAAGAGACTTAGAATTTCATGTGCGTAGTTTAAATGACGATTTTGAAAAAAAAAATAGTACCAGAATCCACACCAAATTGGCTCATTTTACCAAGAATGTTTTGGTACAAAATGAAATACATTTGTTGTAGACATGATCGTAAATTTCAATACTCGCTGATTGAAAAGTCTTTAAAATTATTCAGCAGAGACAACGAGAAATAACTTAGTTTCATAAATTTTAAGAATAAATATTCTTAAAGATCTATGTACTTCTACTATATATACGAGAGTAAAATGCAAATGGGAAATTCGTCCTGGCTGCATGTAACTTAAACTCACCTGACTGGATATTGGTGAGAATCGAAATGATAGATAATTTTTCAGGGAGATCTTAGCATATAACATATCGTTGCACATTGCTTATACATATAATTATGTTTTAAAGTTATATAATCATACAAACTCGATTATGAAAGATTAGCCTTTTTAAAAGATTCAGCTGATTGAATTTCCACTGTTAGATAATTTTTTAGGCAGGGCTTTAGTATATATACTATAACCTTCTGCATTACTTAATAACAGAGGTGTGGTGGAAAGTTCTATAATAAGTTGAACTTGATTATGAAAGTTTAGCCTTTATAAAAAGTTCTACAGAACGGATTTTGATAGGAATTCCATTGTTAGTTACATACCTATTCTGATATGGTTGTAGTATTTTGCATATTGTTCTATGTTGCTTAGTCATAAAGTAAAGGCGTAAAGTTCCATAATCATGTGAAACCGATTATGAAAGATTACTTTTCAAAAAGTTCCAAATAGCGGATATTGATAATACATGCATTGTTGATTAGACAATGTTTGGGGAGGTTTTAGTTTATTCCATATCAATCTACAATGCTTAGTTATAGAATTATGGGAGAAAGTTCTATAATCAGATGGACCCCAATATGAAAGATCAGTCTTTAAAAAATGTTTTACTGAATGGATTTTGTCTATTGCATTATAGTTAAATAATTTTTCAGGGTTTATTTTATTACATTGCATATTGTACTATCATTCTTTACCAAATCCTACTGTAACTGACCAACTAAACAGTTAAGACCTTAATACCTGAAAATTTATCTGTACATTAGAAAATATAATAGTACAATGGCGTTCATATTATTTTTAGAGGTGCAAAATGACATTCCAGGAAAGGTTCCATATTGCTTTAAATCACAATGTCAAATTCACTGATACATTTTGTTTGATTCAAGGTTCGTTTGGATAAACAGACCAGCGTAGCGGGCTCAGCCTGCTAGTTTTTTCATAAAATACATTTAAGTTTTACATATTTTTATATGCAAAATATTAGATTTTTGAATTTAGTTTATGAAAATCGTGTTAGTGATTCAAATAAAAATGTAAAATAAAGTGGAAAAAAATGTAGAGTTTTTTGTACGTCTAAATCATACGTGCCCAACTTTTTCTGGACCACCATCCCATTCACAAAAACAACAACAACAAAAAAAAATATACAACACCCTCTTTTCTATAATAGTAGTTAATTATACCAAATATTGTAGCATGTTATCTATACCTATTTTATCTGTTTAAGAATTTTAAAGTAGAAAATAATTAATACAACCAACAAATGTAGTAAAAAATTATTTATTAGAAATAAACACAAAATCAATACGGGAAAAAATAATAATGAGATAGTTGAGGCTGTTGGAGTTTAAACAATTTGTTAATGTCAGGTTCCAATTTCGTTAACATCAGTCGCAAATTGTCACATTCAGTGTGTGCAGTTTATTGCTCTTTTTTATACAGTAAATTAGCTACTGCACTGAACACTCACTCAGCCAAATACAATGAAGATAAAAGCAATTAAAAATTTTTGTACTCTTGCCCACAATCCATGGTAGAGAGCTGGTATTGATTTTTTAAGCAAGAACTATTCATATTTATTACTGAATTTTACATTTAGTTCTTTGTTAGTTGAGAGTTCTAAGAGTTATTCTTCTAAATTTGATGATTCTGCTGTATCTGCATTTGTGAAAAAATCAAAGCAAACTTTGTATATTCATGTTTAAAATATCATGGAATCACTCCTTAAAATCAGCATGAAGAACATCCAAGTGCAGGGGCGCCATTTCAGAATTTTCTTGGGGGGGGGGGGGAACTGAAGAACTGAAAGATTGAAATGGGATTCCTTTTATATCCCAAAAAATCACTTCAAAACACGAAATAATTCTAAAAATCACATAAAAAGTTGTAGGAATGTAGAATAAATTTTATTTAAAAGAGGATACAATTTAATACATTGGGCTAAAAAACATTGCAACCACATTCCTTTAGCTAATGTGGGAAATTCACCATGAAAAAACACATAAAAAACTGGAAAATTAATTAAAAAAGTTCAAAAACTGGTTTGGATGTGCATAACTTCATGCATACAGGTACCCTCTCACCAAATGTTTTAACTCTGCATGCAGTGGTCTCTTCAAAAAACATTGTACACATAAACATCTATTTTTATTATATTTAGTATTTAAGATAATGCTAATATTGGAAAGAGAAGAAGACTTGGGGTGAACTTGAGGAATGAGGATGCTGTATGTGGTTCAAATAAAGCAGTATCAATATTAGAAGGTTTGTAACCTCTACCAATAACAATGGCTTTAAGATAATGAATTTAAGAATTTGAATTGGAGCAAGCGTTTTCTTTATAACAAATTATACTTTGAACATTTATCAATAAGTGACAATTGAAAGAGAGGAGGGTTTCTGTGTTTATTTTATTTTGCGATTTGCTAAAATAGTTTCCTTTTGGTCCCTTTCTTTATAAAATATGTGGTCCCTTTTTACAACAAAAGTTCAGTGGGAGCCCTGTATTTACTGTTAAACTTGTGAAAACAAAACCTGTCAAAAAAGAATTCTTTTGCAAACAAAAAAAACAAACCATGTTTTTACGAAAAAAAACCCCCATAATTATACTTGCTAAGCTGGGGACCTGCTTAAAATGGAGCTTTTTTTCTTGACCTTTCATTGCAGGTTTTACTACAGGTACAGAGAGGCATTTCAAGAGGTTCTTGAAAGGGGAGGGGGCAAAATTTTCTTTGAGGGGAAGTTTTTGAAACATGTGGGATTTTGCCCTCTTAACATCTTTCACAAACATGAATTCTTCCAGGAATATTTAATTTCCGTGGAAGACCACGGTATTTTTTTCTTTCTTTGCGCAACTACAAAAAATCAATTCACCAATCGAACGGCAAAAAAATTTGCGAATTTTACCAATTAGTATTAGAAAAAATAGTCAATTTGGTAAATTAGTTGTGAAAAAAAATATAATTTCTTAAAAGGAAACATGTTGCAAAGATAGTGGAAACAAACAGCGATTATTGTGAATTGGTTGCAGAGGGGAAAAAAAAAAAAAAAAAAAAAAAAAAAAATCGCAGATTTCATCATTTAGTAGGAAAAAATCAAATTTGTCCATCAGCCATGTAATAAAAGTTGCGAATTTCGAATAGCTATTGCGGAAATAAAAAATGAGTATCGAGTCAAAAGGTTTCAGAAAAAAATCTAATTCTGTCAAAGAATTGCACAAAAGATTCCAGAATTTTGTCTAACGATCGTAGAAAAGGATCGCGAATTTTGTCAAAATATCTTGGAAACAATGAGCGAATTTCATCAATTAGTTGCAAAAAAATATTGTGAGTTTTGATAAATGGCCCCGGAAGAAACTGCGAATTCCATAAAAAAATCACAAATTTCGTCAAATGGTTGTGAGAGAAAAAAAAATGTCAAAATTCAATAGCACGATAATCAGCACACAAGTCGCGAAATTTGCAACTTTTGTGACCCATAGAGATAAGAAATTTTCATCAATGATTTTCTGATAGTAAATAATTCTTTACTCATTTTCTACCTTCCTCTTTATAGTATGATCTAGATTCCACACAATTCAGAAATCTCCAAAACCCGTTGTCTCTGGTAGAGACTACAGACATATAAAATAATTACAGGGCAAGAACGATGAGGTTTTAACCAATGGAACTGTTTTGGGAAGGTTGCCTGTTGAAAAAAGTAACCGTAAGGAAAAATTCAGTCAATTAATATACGTAAAAAAATGCAGAAGAATTGACTGTTAGAAAAAAAAAAATTATCAAGGAAAAGAAGAGCATCAAAATTCCAAAAAGCAGATTAATTATAAAAAGTAAATCACCATTGGGGACTATTACACCTTTCCTGCTATTGATGATGAAGACTGTGCAGAGTTCTGCAATATATGCTGCATACTAAGTGAACCTAATTTTGACAGCCATTAGGGTGGTTCAAAAAAACTTTTTTTGAGCTAGAGTCCAGGCCACCCCCTAATTTTTTTAGACTCATCAATAGTATAATACTGGTAAATTTTTAGCTTCTTGCTCAAATTCTAAGAGGGTGCTCAATGACCCCACAATCTAACATTAGCAGAAGCATAGGAAATGCAGCAATATTTTATACTTCAGAAATATTTTATTTTTTCCAGAAGTTTTTAGACGAAATTTAGTTTGTTACATTATATATATGTGTATTTAAATATTTCTGAAATATTGTATGTAGCAACATTTCTGAGAATTATTTACATGATAAAGTTACAGACAACTCTAAACCAAAACAAGAATTCTACCAACTCTTTTTACAACCAATTAAAAACAATTTGTCAGTGAAAAATTTAATTTTTTATGATAATTTTTATTTAAAATAATTATCTTATAGATTTTCAAATTCTGCATCCGGCAGCAAACATCTGTCTGAAGTTGTTTACATTTAGCTCATGGCTATTCCTAAGTGAAAAGTGACAAATGAAAATAATATTTAAAATACATTTAATTATTTATTGCAAGAGTTTTTACTTTTAAATAAGTATCAAGAATTATATTTAGGTTACATTACTTATATTAAATATTAGTATACTGTTATGGGATGCTAACATTATTCCATGTTACAGTTAATAAGACAAACACTAAGCCTAATATGAAATAAAATAATCACAAAATTTGTGTATTAATCAACAACTTTAATTTTATGAAAAATAGCCATTCTTTTATGTTTAAAGAAATTTCAAAGCTAAAAATTTGTGATCACTCCGGTTTCTACTTTCCTTAGTAATGAAATTTTTCTAATTGGTCTAAGATCAGTAGACCAATTGACTAGATTGAAAAAAACTAACTATGACAAGACAAATACTTCAGCATGTTCTTTATCAGTTGAAGGAATCAAAATTGGTACAATATGTTAGTCATTTGACAGTTAAAGAATTAATGCAGATATGGCAGAGATCTGAAATTCCTATGAAACAAAAGAAACACATACATAATTAAAAAATTAGAAAACATTCATTCTGATTGACTTTTGTTAAAGAAAAACAAAGGTCTTTTTATATAGCCCAAAGATAAGGAGTAGTTAGATATCTTGGACTCTTTTCTTTCATATTGGTTGTATGTGAATACTGTGCGTAACTTTAGGAATGAAGACGACTAGGTTTCTTTTTCACATTTTTTATAACACACAGCACACAAATGTTACAAACACGAACACTGAAGAACATATAGAAAGATGAAGTGACTTTGGGGTAATAACCCGCTGTTAGAACAAGTGACGTTCGTAAAACATATTTTTTGGGGAATACTCCCGCTATAAGACACAGAATAATGGGGGATAAGACCCGCTATAACATAATGTGCCACAATGGCAGCTAAAAGCACAATATACTCTATACTTGGGGATAAGACCCGCTCGAATACACAACGTGCCGCAATGGCAGCTAAAGCACAACATACTCTATACTTGGGGATAAGACCCGCTCGAATACACAACGTGCCGCAATGGCAGCTAAAGAACAACATACTCTATACTTGGGGATAAGACCCGCTAGAATACACAACGTGCCGCAATGGCAGCTAAAGAACAACTGAACGGGGTCACATGACCGCAAAGCTGCGGAGCTCGTTCGGCATGCGCACAAGGTCCGAACATGCCGCCCCGCGTTGCAATGTGCGTAGCACATTCAAAATATTAAAAATACACTATAAATACAAGAACTAAATAAAATACCAATACCATAAAATAATATTACAATACCAATACAATAATAATAAGTTGCAATAACAAGGACTATACAATAAAATTAAATTCTAGGTTAAACAAAAGTTAAGCGATTTTCTAAAAATAGTTCGATGTATTCTTAAGAAAAGTTGAATGTAAAATAACATGTAAATCTTAGGTGCACTTTAAAATAAGTAGACAATGAGAAAAGGTATGTACATTAGGTTTCATTAACGGGCAAGACACACAATCTAGATATGGATCTAAGAAAGATATTTGAGGCTGTTTTAACCTTTGCAACCCTAACATTACCATCCTTTCCTGGTATAACCTCTAAGATTCGTCCTAGCATCCACTTACAGGGAGGTAAATTGTCCTCCTTTATGACTACCATCGCCCCTGGTTTGATGTTTTCCCCTTTTACCTGCCATTTTGAACGATTTTGGAGATGACTCAAGTAATTTAATTGCCAATTTCTCCAAATTAATTGGACGAATTTAGTGATTCTCTGCCACCTAGATAATCTCGATTCTGTGATATCAATCAACTGAGGTTCTGGAATGGCATCGATAGGTCGACCAATTAGGAAATGGCCTGGTGTCAATGCATTAAAATCATTTATATCGGTCGATAACGGAGTTAAAGGACGCGAATTTAGTACCCCTTCGATTTGGGTGGTGACTGTTTGGAATTCTTCCATAGTCAATCTAGCACCTTTTAATGTTCGTTTAAGATAATACTTGAAAGATTTTACACCAGCCTCCCATAAACCACCGAAGTTGGGCGATCTAGGAGGAATGAACTTCCATTCAATAGCTTCTGAAGTAAGGTAATTAGCTAGTTTTTCATCCGGTCTACGAACTAACTCATGAAGTTTTTGCAATTCTGATTTAGCACCCCTAAAATTCGTAGCATTGTCTGTCATAATAGAAGCGCATTTTCCTCGCCTTGAAACAAAGCGTTTAAGTGCGGCGATAAACGCATCAGAAGTTAGATCCGTTACTATTTCTAAATGAATAGCCTTTGTTACTAAGCAAACAAAAATCGCGACATAAACCTTATGAAAAATCCCTTTTCTTTGATTTTTATATTTAATCTCAAAAGGGCTGCAAAAATCGGCTCCTGTATGGTTAAACGTAAAGTTTGGAGTTACTCTTTTTGATGGGAGGTCACCCATGATTTGTTTAGCAGTAACCGGGTTGTTCCTAAAACAGACAACGCAATCATGCACTACTTTTCGCGCTAAATTTTTTCCACTTACGGGCCAAAACCGCATACGTACGTAATGGATTAAAGTTTGGGGACCAATATGAAAATACTTCCTGTGAAAATGCTCAAATATGAGTTTTGTGAGCTTATGGCCCTTCGGCAAAATGATTTGATGCTTCTTATCAAAGTTTAAATCTGAATTTTCCAACCTACCGCCAACTCTTAAGATATTATCTTGATCCAAAAAGGGGGATAAACATTTAATTTTACTGGAAGGGGCAACCCTTGATTCCCATTTTAAACCCTTGATCTCTTCCTGAAATTCTGCATTTTGTACTAATCTAATTAGAGAAACTTCTGAATTTTTTATTTCTGGGGTTGTGAGGCTGCCTCTGCGCCGGTCTGCTAACTTGCATTTGCAATTGTGAAAAAACCTATAAACATATGCCAGTATGCGAAGAATACTATAGTATTTACCACTTATGTTGAGAAAAAAATTTACTTCTTCAGGATTCCTGAAAAGAGAAAGAGAAATATTAGAATTAAAATCATTACAGTTATTTTTATATTTTGATTTAGTCTCGGGAAAATAATCTGTTTCTTGCACAGAAATAGTTTCTCGCTCAGTCACTAAGTCATCAGCTGCTAGGAATTTTGGTCCCCTAAACCACATTGGATTCTCTACAAGAGAATTAACACTCGCACCTCTGGTCAAGAGATCGGCAGGATTGTCCTTGCTAGAGCAGTGATACCAAGAGTTCGAATCTGAAAGTGCATTAATCTCTATGACACGGTTAGCCACAAACTGCTTCCATCGCTTTGATGATCCTTTGATCCAGAATAAGGTTATTTTGGAATCCGTCCAATAGTACACTTTCGATGTGATTTTTTGATCTAGGATGGGTTTTACTTTATTGGTCAGTCTTGCACTTAGTAAGGCTCCGAGAAGTTCTAGCCGAGGCAGAGTTATCTCCTTTATCGGTGCAACACGACTCTTTGAAGTCACGAGATTGACTTCCACACCACTCTCTCTTTTTATTCTCAGATAAATTGCAGATCCATACGCTATTTTACTAGCATCAGAAAAGGCGTGTATTTCTACAGCTATTACTTGATTCAAGCAACCAAGAATTTTCCTCGGAATTTTTAATTCTGCTAAATTTGGAAGTTCTTCGAGCCACTTTAACCATTTTTCGTGCACATTAGTTGGTAACTGTTCATCCCATGCTGTCTTCTTTAGCCATAGTTCTTGGAACAGGCATTTTATTCTAATGGTGAATGGCGTCAGAATGCCTAACGGATCGAAGATTTTACCAACTGCTTGCAATAGTAGACGTTTTGAGCCTTTTTGCGATGACAAGAATTCTATTAAACCTTTGACTTCGAATGTCAGACAATCTTCTGTTTTCCAGGACATTCCTAATACCTTGCTTAGATTGCTTCCTAGGCTTATTGCAGCATGTTCTATTTGAATATTTAAACCTTCCTTTTGCCAGCACTTCAGTAACGCTTCATCATTGGTTATCCATTTTCGAAGAATCATTCCTGCTTCAGACATTATTTTGTTAGCATTCAGGGAAACATCAAGAGCTTCTTGCAGCGTATCTTCGCCAGATATAAAATCGTCCACATAAATATATTTATCGAGTAGGTGAACAGTTCTTGGGTGTAGGTTCGTAAACCGCTTGATGTGCTCCTTTATGGTAGCAGATAGGAGGAATGGAGAGGGATTGACTCCAAAAATAACACGTTTGAATCTGAAGACCTTGAAAGATTTTAAACCATCATCATACCACAGAAAACGGACAGAATCCCGATCTTTTTCAACTAGTGAGATTTGAAGGAACGCCTTCTCGATATCAGAAGAAAAAGCAATTTCGTATAATCTGAAGTGGATTAAAATATCAAATAGAAGTGGATTTAAGTTGGTGCCGGGCCATAAACAATCATTAAGGGACAAATCATTGTTATCATGAGAGCTGGCATCGAAGACGATTCGGACCTTTGTAGTAAGTTTATCTTCTTTACAGACCGCATGATGGGGCAAATAATAAACTGCCCTGTCTAAAACAGGTTCATTTTCTTGCATCTGCTTTATAATTCCTTGCTTTAAATATTCCGTGATTATTTCAGAATATTGTCGAAAAAGCTCTGGGTTTCGATAAAATTTTCTTTTTAGACCTTCCAAACGCTGTTTCGCAGCATTAAAATTATCATTTAAATCCTTCCAGTCTTTTTTCCACGGTAACTGAACTTCATAACGATCGCCTACAAATTTGACAGTTTTATCGAATATTTGTTGTGCTTGATCAGTTTCAGATATTTTCGGATCATCATGTTTCATGCCTATAGACTCAAGCTCCCAAAATTGTTTTAAATTATCATTTATTTCATCGAAATCTCTAACGAAATTGCACATAGTAATATTGTTTGTTTGCGTGTTCTCCTCTAGCGCCCCAGTTGGGATCCATCCAAAAACAGTGTCTTGCAGAAAAAGTTTATCATTTATCTTAACTGAATTATGCTTTAAAATTCTATAAAATAATTCAGCGCCAACCAATGCGTGAATTTTTCCCCGGTTTGAAAAATGTGGGGTCTGCCAATTCCACAATATTCGGTAAATTAATGTCCGATACATTTAATTGCTTTGATGGAATTACATCCGTGATTTTGGGAACAATTAAGAAATCTATATTCTCCCTGAAAGAGCCATCTTCGTTTGTAATTACACTCGAAATTTTATTTTTTACATTATAAGTATAACCGTTTAATCCTGTAACGGGTACATTAATTATCCTTTTTTTAAATTTCAGCATGTCAGCGCAATCCTTAGTTAAAATATTGACATTGCTAGCATTATCCAAAATTACTCTAAACTTTCGTTTATTTCCGAAATTATCTTCTATAAAAACAAAGCATGTACTCAATAAAATTGATTTTCTTTCTTTACTTATATTATTCAAGGTCTTTAAAGATTCATTATTTAGCGAAATGTTTTCCGTTTCTCTATTTACCGCACCTGCAAGAGGGGAGGAAATTTGGGGGGAAGCCAATTCATTTTTGGATTTATTTTTTTTATCTCGATGAAGCGATGAGCTGTGTCGCAATCCACAGGTATTACAATTATATTTTGAAATGCAAGAATTTACGAAATGAGAATTATTCAAACAATTGGTACACAGTTTATTTTTCTTCACAAAATCGTATCGTTCAGAAACATTCATTTTTAGAAACTGAGAACATTTGTTCAAATTATGAAAAGCCAATTTACACAGAATACAAGTTTTTCCATTCGATTTATCATTCGAATTTAGCATGAAATTTTTTTGTTTGTTCGAAAGAGGAATGTTTTTGTTTAAGGGTTTTGAAGCAGAGTATCTATTTACGCTTTCTAACGTAGAACTGCGGTTTTCCAAAAATGACATTAATTCATTAAATTGCGGGTATTCTGATTTTTTAATCGAATATTCAAATAATTTTCGAGATTCCTTATCTACCTTTTGCAATATAATATTGATAAGGATAGCATCAGACAGATTGTTTTGTTCATATTGTAATACCTTTAAGGCCCTCAAATTTTTATTTACACAATCAATAAAGGATCTCAATTCTTTAGAAGACTCGTAATGTATTTTTTCATAATTAATTATGGCTGATAAATGAGTGTCAATGAGCAAACGTTGATTTTCGAATCTTTCAGTAAGTGCTGTAAACAATGACTCAAAGGAATCGTCTGGGCTCTCTAGTTGTTTTGCTTCATTTTTTAGCGATGCTCGCAAATAAAACAGCTTCTGAGCGTCATTTAACTGGGCATTATTGATAATTAAATTTGTAAATTGTACTTTAAAGATTGACCACTCTTCATATTTACCATTGAATGTTGGTAGTGGGATTTCAGGTAACTTAACTTTAATATTATTCAAACTCATAGATTCAATACTATCAGCATGCACATTTATTTCAGAAACTTTAAGATTTTTAAGAAATAGGTTGAGACTTACCTCAAGTTTCTCGAAACGATCTTCGAGTTCATCTAACTCGTTTTCGATTTCTGGTAAGTCCTTAATATCAGGGATATCATAATATTTATCCCGTATTTCCGATACTTTTGCTTGAAGCTCAGGTAATTTTCGAATCTTTATTTCGAGCTCGGTACTCGAGTAATTAATTTCGTCTGTATTATCTTTTACGAAATTTTCTAATTTCGTTATAGCACCTTTTAGAGCACCTTTTGTTCTATTTAATTTTTCATTGCAGCTATTTCGCTGCGAAATCGACGGACCACAAAAATGTATGTGAATACTGTGCGTAACTTTAGGAATGAAGACGACTGGGTTTCTTTTTCACATTTTTTATAACACACAGCACACAAATGTTACAAACACGAACACTGAAGAACATATAGAAAGATGAAGTGACTTTGGGGTAATAACCCGCTGTTAGAACAAGTGACGTTCGTAAAACATATTTTTGGGGGAATACTCCCGCTATAAGAAACAGAATAATGGGGGATAAGACCCGCTATAACATAATGTGCCACAATGGCAGATAAAAGCACAATATACTCTATACTTGGGGATAAGACCCGCTCGAATACACTAACGGGCTGCTAGGGCTAATTAGGCGTAGAAGCCACAACAACTTAAAGCAGAGTTTAAGATTAAATGTCCACTGACATGCAGAAATAAGTTAGGATATAATTCAAACATAACTTTATTAAAACCAATTAAAAACATGATTAAATGTATTAAATATAACAACATATGGCCATAACTTCGGCCAAGAACTTAAACAGCTCATATATTGAGCCTTTACTAATATCAGTTACATTACTGAAATATAACATGCAGAAACGAGCCATCTGAACATGAAGTCGCTCCAATATATACCCACAAACAGAATACCACTTCGTAACTAACAGTGAAACATGCAGTTATAGAAATCATCCAATTAGAAACCAGCATACGTCATCGGCACGATGACGCAATACCTAAGTTGGAATTCAGTCATTCATCTCCAGATGCGTGGAATTCGTAAATGTATGACGTCATATCTTGTGAAAAACGAAACGCTCGTAAGTTAAAAGCTGAGAAGATTTCGTAGCTGAGCTAGAAAACAAACATCGATATCGAGCAGTCTCAGAATTGGGCCGCAAAGCAAAACGACTTTAAACGTTGATACCTATGCCGTATTTCGATATCGGCAAGAAATACCGCGATATGACATCAATGGCCCGCCTTCCACACATCTGGAAGATGTTAAACTTGTAATTAAAAAATGAAACTTTAATTCAAAACTTTATATGCAGTTTCATTAAAAAGGTATTTAAATACTTTCCAAAAGAATGCTAGTTTTCTTTCTTCTTTAACTCCAGTACAGCAAGATCCCAGTTCAATATGAAATAAGCTAAGTACAATTAGAAAAAGTAAAGCATTTTAAATTAACTTTTATTTTTCAAAAATTCTCTTTCTAAATTTTTCTAGTGAAATTTTTGTAGGTGGTTTTGTAAAATAATCAGCTAAGTTTTCATTACTAGATACATACTTTAAATTAAACAACTTTTCATATACTAAATTTCTTAAAAAATGATATCTTACGTGTATGTGCTTAGTTTTACTATTCTCTATAGGAGAGTTAGAAAAATCTATAGCAGCTCTATTATCACAATATAAGTTAAACTCTGAAAAATGAGATGGAAAAATTTTCAGTTCTTTACCCTCTTTTATTATGTTAATTATCCAAATGAGTTCTTTAGCAGCATCGGTTAATGAAATGTACTCCGATTCCATTGTGGAAAGAGCTACACAACGTTGTTTAGAAGTTCGCCAAGATATTACAGCATCATTTAAAAATAAAATAAACCCCCCAATCGATACTCGATCATCTCGGTTAGATGCATACTCGGCGTCACTAAAACAATTTATTGAAAAGTTATCATTACAAGAAAGACTTAATTTTTCATATCTTGTATGATATACATAACCAAGTACCTTTAATAAAGCTAACCAATGTATTTTACCAGGATTGCTTTGAAATTGTGAAAGAAGATTAATCACATAGCTAATATCGGGACGTGTCCTACTGGCCAAAAAGGACAAACATCCAATTAAGTTACGATATGGAATTTCTTCCATTTCAGCAATTTCATCATTAGTTTGAGGGCAATCCTTTTTGGAAAATACAACCCCCTTTGAAACGGGTAAAGAAACAATAGGCGGATAATATTCTTTAAATTGGTCATAAATATTTTCAATGTAATCCGTTTGCTGAATAGAAATACCAATTTTAGTTTGTTCAAAGTTAACCCCAAGTAGTTTAACGGTCTCCCCCAAAACTTTAATGTCAAACTTTTGTTTTAATACATCTATAACTTTAAACATTTGATCTTTATCCTTTCCCAACAGAATCATGTCATCAACATAGAACAGCAAGACAATTTCGGAATTAAGAGAATAAACACAGTTGGTCCACTCGAACTTCTTAAAATTTAAACTTTCTAAGACGGAATGAAGTTCGTAAAACCATTCACGCCCGCTCTGATGGAGTCCATATAGAGCTTTCTTTAATAAACAAACATGATCTGGTGTTTCCAATTCTACGAAACCAACTGGTTGTCTCATATATGTAACTTCCGACAAAGGGGCATATAAATATGCACAGCGAACGTCCATTTGAATATGATGCCATTTCAATCCACAAACTAAAATCGAGAAAAATAAACGTATTATAGTGAAACTAGCTGACCCGCCCGGCGCTACCCGGGCAGAAACTGTGCCGGGACTGTCATTGAAAAATATATCACTGGGGTGGACTACATAAACAAACACTGAATAATATTTATTTGGCACATATGTCAAATACACACCACGCCAATATAACTATAGATCCACAGTTATTCTCCGGAATGTTTAAATCAGTAATTTGGATTTCAGAAGCAACGCGTTCGCCCGTGCGACGGTTATTAAGCCTACTTTGCAGATCGCTTATGCTGTGTGTTTGACGCCATTCTCGATCCAATCTAGTATTTCGACTTTCTCATCTTAATGCGGCTTCTTGTTCACTTTCAAGCATTCGCCGAGATCTTTTACGGGCATTTCTAACGATATTGTGAAGTTCCATAACTGCAGCGAAAGAGAGAGTGTAAATAACTAAACGCAAAACGTAAATAAACCGGATTTACCTCCGCCTAAATCCTGCCAAATTACTTTACACAGTAACCAATGAGAAGCGTTTCTCGGGCGTTGCCATTAAACAATAACAAATAATCGCAATTTCTGTGCCACGTACGTTAGTGTAATATATATATAGATTAACCACAGGGCTAAAAACCTGATCATACTGAATGCCTTTCTCTTGTCGGAAGCCTTGTGCGACGAGACGAGCCTTAAATCTAATTATTTCGTTCTCTTTATTGCATTTAATAGTATAAACCCATCTGCTTCCCAAGATCCTAGCATTCGAAGGCTTTTCTACCAAAGTCCAAACTTCTCGATCTTTAATAATTTGAATTTCCTCCTCCATTGCACGCTTCCATAATTCAGCTTGAGGGGAACGCATTGCTTCATGAAATGTATTTGGAACGTTCACCTGATCCTTCTTTAATTGTCATTCATTTAAACTATTTGCTTCTAGTTCCTGATTTACGATGCCCGTAAAGTTATTTTTACCACTGAAGTCAAATATTTTTGGATCGAAAGGTATATTTTTAGATTCACAATAAGTTTTAGCATCGTTTTGGGATCTTAAACGCATATTGGTCCCCAATATACTATAATAAATATCGGTACGCGATCTATCTGAACGAGGAACAGCCTTTCGAAACCACTCGATGTTTGGTTTAGTTAACGTAGGAGATTTAGATACTGTTTGTATCGGTATAGAACTCTCCGACTCCCCCTCAATTAATTTAACTTGTTTATCGGGTTCAACACACGATTTTTCAGCATCAGAAACCTCCGAATCGTTTAAATCTAATGCATCCAAATGGAATAAACTTCGGTCAGAAACCCATTTATTTTTAACTGGTTCCTCTATTCTAACATTGATGGTCTCGATAACTTTGTCTTTTTCGGGGATCCATACACAATAGCCTTTTGTGCGAAGAGCATAACCTACAAGTACCCCCTTTTCAGCACGCATATCAAGTTTACCGTGATTATGTTTAGGAATTCCAACATATACAGTGGAACCGAAAATTCTTAGATGTTTAACAGACGGCACTTTTCCTCCAAATAATTCGAACGGCGTTTTAGTGAAATTCTTATGGCAAGTACGATTGAAGGTATAGACAAAAAATAGCAAAGCCAAATATAATAGCAAATAGAAAGATTTTGGGGGGACCCAAAATCTTTCATGCAGTTTAGACTCATTAAGTAACGTTCTTACTGCATCTAGGGCCGTTAAATTGAATCTCTCAACAAATCCGTTCATTTCAGGAGAAAATGGGTTCGTCCTCTCAGGTTTAATACCTCTATCATCTAAATATTTTTCAAATTCCCTTGAACAAAACTCGCCACCGTTGTCAGTTCGAATATTAATGATTTTGTTCCCAGTAAACGTTTCAGCACGCTTTTGAAATTTTACAAAACAGTTAAAAACCTCGGATTTTTCCTTCATCAAGTAAACGTAAACTTTTCTGGAAAAATCGTCGATTATAGTTAGAAAATACCTATTACCGCCTCTACTTTTTGTTTTAAACGGGCCTGCTACATCGAGATGCAACAGCTCTAACGGCTTTACAGACCTAATTTTACCAATTGGTCTAAAGGAAACTTGCCTGGCTTTACCAATTTTGCAAGGCTCACAATTTAAATCTTCATTTTTGAGTGAAGGCATTCCTCTAACTGTATCAACGGTTTTTAGTATGTAATCTTTATTTATGTGGGCAAACCTACGGTGCCACGTTTCTAAGCTGTTTTCCATATTAATCTGGTTAACCTCTGGACTATGAAAATTTTTGTCATTACGTTTAATATACTGAGGAAAAACATGGTAAAGGCCATTTTTTCGAATAGCTGAAAATAATTTACCACCATTTAAAAATACATCTATTCGCCCATTTTTACCAACAAACGTGGCTCCTTTCTCTTCAAAGAGATGGCCCGCCATCAAATTATGTCGTAGTTTAGGTGAATATAAGACATTGTTTAATACAACCACCTGATTTCTGCCCTTAATTTTGCAATTAAATTTTATAGTTCCTCTACCTAGAACTTCACAAGCTACCCCGTTAATTGCCGCTTTCATTTCCATCCCAGAGATTGGCTCAAAATCCCAAAATAAATCTTTACGCGAGCAAAAATGGGAACTAGCTGCAGTATCAAACAGCCAGGCAGTATTATCAGTATTTGAATTATAATATGCTTCAGCTATAAAACCCACTTCACCATGTTTTTCACTAACCCTATGTTTAAACCTTCTACAATTTTTAGCAAGGTGGCCACTTAAACCACATTTAAAACAATTTCTAGATTCATTACGTTTAAAATTAACACTGGGATCTGCTGCACTTACCTTCTTATTAGAAGATCTAGACCTCTGCTTTGTAGATTTCCCCAACTTTACATCATTATATTTATTTTCACTATTATGTAAAGCAACTTCATTAAAAATACTTAAATTAGAATTTTTGTTAAAAGAACAATTAAACAACTTTAATCTTGCTTCCTCAGATAAAAGTTCGTTCAAAACATTTTCAAAGGTAAAGTCCTTATCCGAAAAACGGTAAATAAGCTGGACAATACTTCTGTACTCATCAGGCAAATGTCTAATCAGCTGAAACGGCTTTAACCACTCTGAAATTGGACGTCCGGCGTCTTTTAGTTGCATGATGATATCCCTCAATCTAGCACCATAAAGATTCATTTCCTTACCAGGCTGCAATTTGCATTCGAAGAAAGAGTCCGTCAATTCTACAATACGTGCACGGCTACTGGGACGAAAATGTTTCTCTAATGTTTGCCAAGCTACATATGGATCCTCTATACCACTTAATAAAGGCCTCAAATCTTTACTCACATTCAAATCAGGGTTCGCAAAAACCCGGGTTTTTTTTAAAAAACCCAACCCACATGGGTTTTTTCATGAAAAACCCAATTTTCCCCGGGGAAAATCGGGTTTTTTCAAAAGTACAATATATGCGATATTACGTTCTTGTATACTGCATTATTTATATATTATGTATACTATACATAAAACAATACATTGTTCTCTTAAATGCAATATAATTGTAATGCTATTTTACAAGTTATAAATTGTATAAATTATATGAATTTAAATCAATTAAGTGCCAGTGTTTCTCACAAATTAGTTTTAAATATAATAGAAGATATAAAATTGTTAATTTGCTTTAAAATCAAATAATGAATAGAATAGTAATATTTAAAATAGATAAGTAGAAAGAAAAAAAAAGGGATAAACTAGTTGGATGTGCCAATCCCAAAACTTTCCTCTATCTCATACATGTTAATAATTCAAAATCCGTTATCACAGTGCCACATCTATGCCCATCACAAGAATTTTAAAATATAGGTTCGTTGAATTGGATGCATTTAACAAGGAGATGCAAGTATCACATTATTTCAAACAAATCATTGAATTTTGGAACCCACCCTCTTAGATGTCCACAACCAAAATTTTCAACCCAAACAGTATAAAATCAACACCTGTTGTTCAGTTTGCATCCAAGTCTAATAAGGATCTATTTGCATGAAAATGAAACAGAATATTAAGTTTGATTAAATTACGTGCATTAGTTTTTGAGATATAGATTTTGCAAAAATTGTTAAAAAATTCAGCATACCAACACTACCTGCTATTAGGTGCAATTTACACCTAATAGCTATTTAATTAGCTATTAGGTACTAAACCTAATCAGTAACAGCTTATGTCAAAGTCTAACTGAATCCGAAGTTTGATGAAAATCCATGCATTAATTCTTGCCATATTGCAGAAATCATACAAAATACAGCACAACACAGCCACTGTTGGGTTATATTCACCAAAAACTAATCAGCACCAGTTTATATCAAGGTCTAACTGAATCTAAATTTTTATTCAATTCCGGACATTAGTTCTTAAGAAAAGAGTTATTGCTGAAATCATGAAAAAAATGCAGCAAAACAGTGCTACCTGTTGGGCGATATACACCAAAACTTGATAAGCAACAACTTACCTTGTAACTGAATCTGAAGTTTGATGAAAATCCGTGCATTAGTTCTTGAAATAAAGCTATTGCAAAAATTGAGATAAATGCAGCACAGCAGCACCACCTTTTGGGCAATATACACCAAAAACTAATCAGCATCAGTTTACATCAAGGTCTAACTGAATCTAAAGTTTTGGGAAATTCTATGCATTAGTTCTTGAGATAGAGCACCCACAAAATTTTTGTCACATGCAGACAGATGTTTTCTAAAAAACATCAAATCGTCTTCAGGAGATTTTTAAAATGTATAAGTCCGTCGTAAACTGGAAGTCGAAATTTTTCACAAACTAAATACTTTCTTCTTGTAAAGATAGAAAAAAGTAAAAATACGTATATTTTATTTTCATGAATGTAATTCAGTTGAATTTTTTATATAAAGATGATATGCCTCTATAATTATGTACTATGTATGTTGCCTACTATGTTCTATATTAGTAAAGTATTTCAATGTGCTAAAATACATTTTTATTTTACCTCGGGTGTTTATCTAATGGCTTTTATACATTTTTTTTTTTTTCAAAATTAACTGAAATGACTTAAATTCATTAAATGTATATGGTTAAAATTTTAAATATTTCTGAAAATTGAAAAAACCCACATTATGGGTTTTTCAAGTAGGCCCATTCTGAAAAAACCCACCGGGTTTTTTCAAACTGGGCCCAGCTTTGCGAACCCTGATTCAAATAGAGAATGGAATAGGCGCGTACTCTCCTTGCCAACTCAGCTGCAGTAGGAGCCTTCGCTGGATCTTCAGTTTCCGGTAGTTTTGTAGACACGCATTCCCATAGAGATTTCTCCATCAGAAGAACACGAACATCCTCTCTCCACGTGCTGTAATTATATGACGTTAATTTATCGATGGGAAGAAACTCGGCGCCCGATGAAGACATCATGACTTTGAACTATTCAACTGAGGTACACAAGAACAAATTTATAAATACCTAACCCCTCTGCATATCGTGGGCTTCAATCAAGGCTGGGCCCATAACCCATAACGGGCTGCTAGGGCTAATTAGGCCTAGAAGTCACAACAACTTAAAGCAGAGTTTAAGATTAAATGTCCACTGACATGCAGAAATAAGTTAGGATATAATTCAAACATAACTTTATTAAAACCAATTAAAAACATGATTAAATGTATTAAATATAACAACATATGGCCATAACTTCGGCCAAGAACTTAAACAGCTCATATATTGAGCCTTTACTAATATCAGTTACATTACTGAAATATAACATGCAGAAACGAGCCATCTGAACATGAAGTCGCTCCAATATATACCCACAAACAGAATACCACTTCGTAACTAACAGTGAAACATGCAGTTATAGAAATCATCCAATTAGAAACCAGCATACGTCATCGGCACGATGACGCAATACCTAAGTTGGAATTCAGTCATTCATCTCCAGATGCGTGGAATTCGTAAGTGTATGACGTCATATCTTGTGAAAAACGAAACGCTCGTAAGTTAAGAGCTGAGAAGATTTCGTAGCTGAGCTAGAAAACAAACATCGATATCGAGCAGTCTCAGAATTGGGCCGCAAAGCAAAACGACTTTAAACGTTGATACCTATGCCGTATTTCGATATCGGCAAGAAATACCGCGATATGACATCATACACAACGTGCCGCAATGGCAGCTAAAGCACAACATACTCTATACTTGGGGATAAGACCGGCTCGAATACACAACGTGCCGCAATGGCAGCTAAAGAACAACATACTCTATACTTGGGGATAAGACCCGCTAGAATACACAACGTGCCGCAATGGCAGCTAAAGAACAACTGAACGAGGTCACATGACCGCAAAGCTGCGGAGCTCGTTCGGCATGCGCACAAGTTCCGAACATTGGTCATGAATGTGTTATTAAAATAATAAGAATTAAAGAAGATTCTAATTTTCTTCAGGATCAAAGAAACAATTGTAAAATGTATATGGGTTTAAAGGATAAAGAGTTACCAAAAGAAATATGAATGTTCTCTTAAGAGAATAAAAGAAGAGTGAAGCATTAGTCTTTTTACCTTCAGCTACCATCTGTTCATCCAATATTTGTCTAAATAGTGTAATGGAAAACGCCTTAAGACAATAAATTTATTACAACACAGTTAAAGATCTTAAAAATTATCTATCAACAGATAAAGAGATTGCACTTTCTACTAGAAAAGTGATGGAATACCATATATCTGAGTGTTCTGATGACTTTATAAGACTTTCATCTTTTCTGACAGAATTTAAATAGAAGAAGACAAATTGTAGTGGAGCGATTTGCAGCTATGCAAGCCCTTGAGAAGCGTTATGTAACATGAGAACTTGAGATTTTTAAAGAAGATGGTGTCCAACTGTCAGACTTTGCAACAAGAACAACAGAACTCTTACCTCGTATGAATATAAGGAAATCATTGTTAAGCCTTCTCTCGAAAAATGAAACGACAATGAAGACTATCCCAAGGGAAAAGAATGGCTTCACAATTTACAAGTAGTGAATGACAGTACAGAACGAGGGGTTAAGCTTAATGTGAATTTCAATAATGTGATGAAGATGAAAAGCATTTCTTCCTGCAGGTCATAGAAGCCAACAGAAAATGCATTCCATCAGAAACAACGAAAAAATCAGTTTTAGACACTATTTTATATTATTAAAGACCAAATATAATTACATTTCTATTTTTTTACTTTGATATTGTTTTGTTCTTTTCTAAGAAATTCATTTTGGAGATCTTTATTTTTTTTAAACAAATATATAGAAAAATTAGAATGAAATACACAAACTTATGAAATTAGTGGGTGTTGAGCACCCTCTTGCAGTTGAAATATGGAGTTCAAATTCTGCCAGAATATTACTATACACAAGTCTAAAAAAATTGAGGGGTGGCCTGGTATATAAGTGAAAGTTTATTTTTTTACATAGACGGCTGAACCACCCTAACAGCCATGCATATCATTTCTTTAATTAAATATGCAAATAAACATTTTCTTGTGCATTTGTACCTTTAAATATAATTAAGATACATTTTTTTTTCAGTGTATTCTTATTTCAAAAACAATATTTACATAGTTTTAACTAAAAATATACTAATTTTGCAGCTACCCCCACTATGGGATAAAGTGGGGATATCAAAACATGCTCTTTTAAATGTATTACTGTGAAAACACATTTTAACAAAACTGTATGGTTATGCTTCATGTTAATCTATATGAATCCAAAGTATATAAAATACATCAAAAGTTCCGCTAAAATACATTTAATAGTTTGGTTTTAGGGCCTTCTCTATAAAAAAGCTTGATTTTATCCCTACTTTCTCCCACCTGACCCTATTGGTCGAGTTTTATAAATCCAAACTCAAAATTTAGTCCAACAAGTTTATACAGGGTGTTCGGTCTCAACAGAGTCCAATGGCTAATTCCTAAACCGTTAGTTATAGACATATAGTTCCAATGACAAAAATGTTTTAAATCAGGTAAAGAAATATTTAAAAAATGATTTGGGTCAATAAAAACATTTCTAAAAAAATTACGAAATTTAAATTTTTTATACGGTCCCCCGGTCTTATAAGTTATATTTAGTAAAATTTTCCTATTACACTGACAAGAAAGACAAAAAAAAGTACCATTCATATAACACTAAAATTGAGCGAGTTACGAAACTTTAAAAATGCATGACTTATGCTTTTTTTCTACTCTGTAAACAAATGAGTTCGGCTTGGCTTTGAGGGGTCACATATCAAGTGCTTCAAGTATTCGAAGATTTTATTTCATGTGTATCTGCACTTTGAAAAAAAAAAAACGTACAAGTATTACGATAAAGTTAACATTTATTAAGTTTCAAATTGGCTAAAATAACATGTTTTATTTTGTCAGTATTTGAGACTGTTTCTCTTAACAAAAATTATGTTATTTTTATAAGTTTTTATGTAACTTCAACGGTCGTATGTATGTTTTTCCAGTTCAAAATTTGTACTCGAACTTTAACTCAATTTTACATATATCCGATCGAGATTACATTTTACATACTGGCGCAAATCCAATAACAATCTAATATTATTATGATTTTTGGTGATTACCATTTATACTTATTTTACAGGATAATACAAAAAATTTCGGATAGATTACCGCCAAGAAGTTTAAGAAAAAGTTTTAGATTAGATAATACAAGACTGCGATTGTTGGTTTTTTTTTAACTTTTAACCATCATGTCAGGATATTTCGCAAATCATAAATTGTCAAATTTAAAGAATAACAAAAATCGGATACTATAAAGTAGAGGAGATGGTTGTGTTTTTTAACTTTTGATAATTGATTTTTACGTACTTTTTAGCACTGAATCTAAAAATAACCTTCATTTTTAGGGTTTCGTTCATCTGACGAAACCCTATTCGTCTCGCTCCTCTGTCTGTCTGTCTGTCACAGAGCCCGTTCTCAGAAACTATACATGTTAGAGACTTGAAATTTTGGGTACTTATAGCTGAACACCTCACATCAAACAACAAATCATAAATTTTTTAAAAAGTTGGTAATTAACGGAATTACGGGCTAATTAACTTCTAAAATTAATCAATCCACCTTTTTAAAGCAGGTTCAACCGGACTTTCTCGAAATCATCCGTGTTTCTCCTAAGGGTTGCCAGTAAAATCAGCCGAATGCACGGTTACCACGGAGGAAATTAAGCCGAAAAATGAAGTGGAGATTTTAAAGCGAAATTCCATATCAGAAAATATTGGTCTGAGAAATTTGTAAATGAATAGACAGACGAAGAAAAAAATCTACTTTCATTTGGTATAAAGTTCACATTTCTGCGATGTGTATAAGTTAAAATATTTACTAAAAATCGATCGATAAAAATTTTCTTTAATTGGAAAGATGAGGAAAAAAGATTTCAATTCAAAAGATTTCAAAGCAGGTAGACATGACGACGCTGCGGTTTTCCATAATAGCATATTTTAATACGAAATTTTAACTATTAAATTTTTTGATTAATTTTTTTGGCATCCCGATGTCAAATTTCTCGCTGATTTCATTGATACCCAAGTCCTATCTTAATTACAAGCTGAAATATTAATTATTATTTAATTAATCGGTTTATTGCTAACAAATGCGTCGATTAAAATGGAGACACGTGCTTTTTTAACCACGAATTAACTTAAATTAGGAAATCTAATAATTTGCGTGGACTTTTTGAACAGCGATATGAGATAAGTGTAACTCATTCATCATCAGAAAGTTTACTTCATACCACTATTTAGGGTTTCATTCACCTGACGAAACCCTATTCGTCTCGCTCCTCTGTCTGTCTGTCCGTCACAGAGCCCATTCTCAGAAAATATACATGTTGGAGACATGAAATTTTGCATACTTATAGCTGAACACCACACATCATACGACAAATCATAAAATTTTGAAAAAGTTGTAAATTTAACCCTTTGGGGTCTCACATGTGTATTTTAAACAATCCTTTCTAAGTGAGCCCCTAATTAGGTTGGAGGCATGAAATTTTGCATGCTTATAGCTGAACACATCACATCAAACGACAAATAATAAAATTTCGAAAAAGTCGTACATTTAACTCTTTGGGTTTCCATACGTGTATTTTAAACAATTCTTTCTAAGTGAGCCCCTAATTAGGTTGGAGGCGTGAAATTTTGCCTACTTATAGCTGAATACATCACATCAAACGACAAATCATAAAATTTTGAAAAAGTCGTACATTTAACTTTTTGGGCTCCCACATGTGTATTTTAAACAATTCTTTCTAAGTGAGACACTATTTAGGTTGGAGGCGTGAAATTTTGCATACTTATAGCTGAACACCATCATGCGACAAATCATAAAACTTTGAAAAAGTCGTACATTTAACCCTTTGGTCTCCCACATTTGTATTTTAAACAATTCTTTCTAAGTGAGCCCCTAATTAGATTGAAGGCGTGAAATTTTGCATACTTATAGCTGAACATCTCACATCAAACGAAAAACAATAAAATTTTGAAAAAGTTGTAAATTTAACCCTTTGGGCTCCCACATGTGTATTTTTAACAATTCTTTCTAAGTGAGCCCCTAATTAGGTTGGAGACGTGAAATTTTGCATACTTATAGTTGAACACCTCACATCAAACGACAAATTAAAATTTTGAAAAAGTCGTGCATTTAACCCTTTGGGCTCGCCCATGTGTATTTTGAACAATTCTTTCAAAGTGAGCCCCTAATTAGGTTGGAGGCGTGAAATTTTGCATACTTATAGCTGAACACTTCACATCAAACGACAAATCATAAAATTTTCAAAAAGTCGTACATTTAACCCTTTGGGCTTTTACATGCGTATTTTAAGCAATTCTCTCTAACTGAGCCCCTTATTAAATTGGAGTTTTGAAATTTTGCTTACTTATAGCAGATTACCCGAGGCCAGGCGAGAAATCATAAAATTTTGAAAAAGTCTTATGTTTAACCCTTTTAGCTACCACAATGTATTTTAAGCAATTCTTTCTAAGCAATTCTTTCTAATTAAGTTGGAGACATGAATTTTTGCATACGTATAGCTGAATACTTCAGACTACACGAGAAATCATAAAATTTTCAAAAAGTCATATTATTTACTCCTCAGAGCTCTAACTTGTGTATTTTAAGCAATCTTTCTAACCTCTGCTCTTTTCACCCGAGGTGCACTTTTACAACTTTTGCCGACACCTCTTTGACCATTCTTTCATATTATGCACCATAGCCTTACATATTTTAGTTCCATTTTTTTACCGCCAGGGGCACCTACTTATCTCGATGCTTTGGACCCAATCCCCTCAACTAATTTATCTACGAATAGTATGTAAAACGGAGTTTTGTTCGGATAGAGGTTTGTTTGTTGAGTGCGCCCCTGTTTGGGGAAAATAGAACTTACAGATTTTTCAAAAGGATAAAGTGTCTTGAAAGGAATATTAAACGAAACCCTCTGTGCGATCTGTGATCACACTTACCCACTTGTTAACCCTCACGTTAGAATTTTTTTTGAAAATCGTAAATCTGTAAGTTTAAATATAGTAAATTTATTCGATATTTTTGCTTATCCTTGAATTTTTACAGCTAAATAGCTGAGTGGACCGATGAGATGAGGGAAGAGATTAAATTTTAACTTTGAACTTTTTAACATTGATATTTGCGAAAAATCCGGATGTGATGGTTAAAAATGAAGGTCAATATCAGATTCAGCGGTACAGAATACATAAGAATCAATTATCAAAAGCTAAAACCATGACATAACCCAACTTTTGCAGGCTAGTATAATCTAACAATATTTTAAAATACGTATCATTTTGTAAAGAATTAAGGCTGTTAATTTAACATCATTTTATTTAACAAAAGTTCCGTTTTTTTCTTTCTTCTGAAATGTTTATTACAAATTGTATATTTTGCATTAATATGTCAGAATGATTAAAGATTTCAAATTTACATTGCAATGTTAATTTCACTCTCAACCATTTTTTAATATATCTAACGAAATTATATTTCGACTAAATTTGTGAATGACACCCCAATTTGCAGCAAAAAATATGCTTCAAATTTAAACAGCTATTACTCGGTCAATTTTAATCACAGAATAACGGGACTTTTTGTGCATTATTTGTCAGTGTAAAAGGAAAATTTTACTAAATATAACTTATAAGACCGGGGGACCGTATAAAAATTTAAAATTTCGTAATTTTTTAAGAAATGTTTTTATTGACCCAAATCGCTTTTAAAATATTTCTTTACCTGATTTTAAACATTTTTGCAATTGGAACTATATGTCTATGACTAACGGTTTACGAATTAGCCATTGGACACCGTTGAGACCGGACACCCTGTATAGTGGCTAATGGATATATTGGTGACCCCAAAATTAGAAAGTGAGGACATCTGATTACCATAAATTGTGTTAAAAATTCATACCATGTGCATCTTTTTTAAAATACTGGAAAAGACTAACCAGCATGCAGAAAAATATGGTATATAAAATAGACGAATCAGTCTTGTTGGCAAGGTGAAAATGCAAATATTTTCACATATAGACAAATTTCCCTGATTCTTTAGTAATTTTACCAAGTTCCCCGACTTTTCCAGATTGATAAACCTCCCTGATTTTCAGATTCTGTAGCAGGGTTCATACACATTTTCCAAGAAAAAATCCCCTGATGTATTTTCAGGGATGCATAATTTTTCCATGTCAACAATTAACGGCACTTTTAAAACCAGTATCACGCCCCCTCGCCCCCCTTCCTTTAACAAAAAATACAAAATCTCAAAAATACAGTTTATACATCACCTATATAAACAATATGAACAGAACTTTAAAGGAAAAACATTAATTTGTATACAACAGAGAAAGCCTGCATGCCTTGTGGGGCTCTAATTAAAAACTTGGCAGATTGCTGTAAGAATTTAATTTCCACTTTGGGATTTTATTTCCTCTTTGAAAAGCATTGTGAATAATATGAAGGCTCAAGTGTCAATATCAATTTTAAAATGTCGTCCTTTTTCAAACCTCACAATGTTAGAAGGCATGTCTAGTGACTAAATGGATGTCGCCAGACGTTAGAAGTAGCACAGATTGAATATAACATTTGTTATATCTAATCTGTAAGGAGGAGTTGCTGTTTTCCAATTCTATACGATGTTAGACGATTCTACACGATGTTAGAAGAAAGGTCTTAGTTTGATTTCATTATGACTTCACAAAGCACACAAACAGCAGCGATTGCCTTCAATTTCCCAGAGTAGCCAATCATTTTCCCAGGTTGGGGAATTTTTTGCAATATACCCTGATTTTTTTGGGTTAAAATTTATCCCCTGATTTTCCCATGAATCCCATAATCCCCTGATGAGTATGAACCCTGTGTAGACACCCTAAACACCTATCTGATTCTCACAGTGTCAGAGTTCTCAGAGCTAAATAAGCTGCAAGCTATGGTTGTAAGTTTAAATATAGTGAAAATCTCATACTATAAAACATATGTAAAACTTTTTTTGTTTTATTTTATTCAATAATTTATTTGATGTTTTTGCTTATCCTAGGATTCTTACAGCTAAATAGCTGAGTGGTCTGATGAGATGAGGGAAGAGATTCAATTTTAACTTTGAACTTTTTAGCTGATGCACTGCTTCGTAATTTGTCATATGTTGCAACAGTGACATGCAATGCTGCTAAACGTTGCTTTGAAGCAACTAAATTAATTTTAGGCAAACAAAATAGTGCGTTAAAATAGCAAAGACCATATTTTTCTAGGTGATGCAATTTCTGCCACTGTAGTAAAGGAAAATTTTTGCACCAAATTTCTGGTGCAATTGGGTATTAAAATTAAGGGATTTCATAAACATACTACTCCCCTTAAAAGGGTTAATACAAAAAAATTTCTTTTACTAATGAACTCTGAATTTTATAAATAATAAAATCAGGCAAAAAAGGCTATTTTTGAAGGTATTTTCCAAAAATTGTGGCGATGGCGATTAAGGGTTGTTAAAAGGCCTTTTAACAGTGTTTGAAATAATTTTGGGAAGTATAGATGCTGTTTTCTGTTGAGATGAATCAATGCCATTAAAATATTTTTATATGGTAAAAACTTTTGAGCAACAAAAACTTAGTTGTGATACTTTGAATTTCATGAATTTTCAGCAGTTTCTGGCACTAAAAATGAGTTTTTTTTCATGTTTAATGACAGAAAAGGATAGAGTATCATAACTCGGTAAGTTTTTGCCACGGAAGAATGTATTTTTACTATTTTACTTGTTAGAGCACAGAAAAACTAGTTCTATATAAAACTTAATTATTTTCATGTAAATCATCAGCCATAACAGCTAAAAGTCTCAAGTAACCCACTTTCATTGTGTTTCAATGGCTATGCGTTTTGTACATTAAATTTCTCCTTAATTTATATTTCTTTGCACGTTATGAAAATTAGTAAATGTATAAAAACAAATAAGATACAAAGATAAAAAGAAATATAACAAGTATAAATATAGCAGAAAAATCAACAAGACATAAAAAGATGAAGATGCAAATTTAATGAAACAATGTCATAAAAATGTAGATACATAATGATTTATATATGCAGCACATGAAAACAATATAAAACCAAGTCCTCACTTTACATTTTTCTAAGGAAAATGTCAAATTTATTATGGATCAGACTTTATAGAAGGCATAAACAAAAATCAGAATCACCTTCATTTCGAGATTGTCTGTTTAATGTTCATGTTTTGTGATAGTGTAACAATTTCTAAATTTCAGGGCAACAAAAACACAATTGCTGTTGAGTCTTTAAATACTTTTTGACTTGTGAATGAATGAATGATTTTTACATCTTGGGTAACAGCCAAACTCATTCCATCTGAAGAAAGAAAAATAAGAATTAAATATATATTTACAAAAAACAAAAAATAACATGGAATTAGGAATTAAAAAATACCAGGTGTCAGGTTTCCACAGAGACTAAAAATATTGATCTGATACCTAGTTTCTTTTAATGTAGTATTTTCAGTTTTAATGATTTTTAAATCCTTGAACGGATTGAAACAAATTTAATCAAATCAAGTGTTTCTAATAGAAATGAGTTTAGTTTAATTAATCTAATCAAAAGCAATTTTGAGTTCATCAACAGCAGACAAAGGCTAGATTTTAATATTTATTAAAATTAAGAACATATCACATTGTCAGTTCAAACCTTTTCTCCCCAGCCGGGTGCCAATGACTGAGATTGCATCAAAGTTTCGCATTGTTTAATTAGCAGGGAAAAATATTTTTCAAAACCCTATTAGCCCAGGGGAAATGTGCCAAAGAGAAAGGCGTTACATTACAAAAAGTCAGGTAGAAGATTTTTTCCCCAACTTGTATATACTACTGAAGCCAGCATGCCAAAACCAAATTTTCCCAACAAAATTTCTCAAGGGAGAATTTCCTGTGGGCAAAAAACAAAATTTTGGGACTTGTTCTATCCGTTTCGTGCAATCAGGATGACATTATCACATCAGTCATAGTTAAATACATTTTGCTTCAACATATTTTAATACAAATAATAAATATTCAATAAAATAAGCTAACAAATGTTCAGTTCCAAAACAAAGATAAGTAAACAAATTGAACCATCTAATCAATCCTACTACATTCAGTACAAAGCTGGAGTTGAAAATATGAGAGTTACAAGGAAGTGGACAAAATTATTTGCAAAATATGCTGAAATACTCTTTACATACTTATAAAGAGCAAAATTTCATTTTCCTGATGCTTCAATTTCAAATCCTTTGTTTTTATAATAGGAATTTTTTCTTGGTAGTTTAAAAATTTTAAACTCTCCCCAGAGTTCAAATTTCTCTGACTCTCCTTCAGGAATGGTAAATTTCCCTACCTTTTCAAGCCCATATAAATCTCGCTGACTCTTCCAGATTTTCTAGGTGGCTAGACACCCTGTCCACAACTTTCACATTTAAAACTTTTTTTATACACTCAATAGCAACCACAGTATGGCATTTCAAAAATAAGACAATTTTTTCAATTTCCCTAAAAATATGAAAAACGTAGTTTTGCCCTTATTATTCTAACGTTTCCCACAGATATAATCATACATATACTTCTACAAATTGGTAGTAGTAAGTTATCACACCCCCTTCTCCATTTTTATCACAACAGACATATTTATATACAATACATTTATGTAATTGCAAGAGTGTGGATGAATAAGACAATTTTCTTATTTAAACATTAACTATGCATACAATTGTTAATTTTAAAGCAGGGTGTGAAATTTCCGCTCGCTAGTGGCAAGCAAATATTTAAAGGTTGGCAAGTAAGTTTCGTCTTAAAATGTTGTGCTTCAAGTCAAACAATATACACTCAGAATATCGTGCCCAATCCAGCGACGGCATTTGTCTTCCAAATAAAGAAAAAATGCAGTGTCATCCACTTCCATTTCTCTCCTATGGAGGAACAATGAAATGTAGATTAATTTCAATTAACTATTGAGAAAGATATTAAACTTAATCCAGTTCAACAGAAATTAATATATTAACTATTGATGTTTAAGAAAAACAAAATAATTAAGATTATATTAATTAAATCCAATGTCTCTTCCTTATATAAAAGATTTCCAAAAGGCAAGCACAACTTCATAATCAACATTAGCTTAACTGACAACTTCAGATACCCTTAACTGCCACTAAAAAGTACACTGAAATACAGAAGCAAGACATTAACTAAAAAAAGTTAATGTTAAATGGATTTCTGAACTGCAGCAAGCCTAAATGGAAACTCCGTAAGGGGTACCATCTGATAGAATTTCCTAGGAATCATAAATACTCCAATACCACAAGTCGTAACAGTTCTGATTACACCGTGTGAATCTCTGCTGTTGGGTCAGCATCGGACCACTTCTATCACGACCTCTCTGTAGCATCGAGACGGGAAATTTCCTGGTCTCTTGGAAACCATATTATAATCCTACAGTCTGTTCAGCCACTTTAAAAAGCAAAGTTGGCGAGATTAAATTTAACAGTTAAACCAGAATAATGTCTGGAACTTAAAAGTACTTGAAAAAAAAAGAGAAAAATATAAACTCTAAATAAAACTAATCTACTTTAATTAACAGAAATAAAATAAATATCTGAAACATGCAGTAGGCGACCGTCTCTCTTCCCGATGTCAACAAGACCAAAACAACTCGTTCCACTCACCTCCAGGCAACTCCTTAAACAGTCGAGGATATGACGAGAGTTCTCATTAAAACAATACCATGGGAAGAAAACTATATTTCCAAACTATGACAGTCAGTAACACGAAATATGACAAACAAGTAAAAGTGTTTTTACTTTGTAACACAAGAGATGACTAGAAGATTTCCAGAACTAAAATATATCTTAAATGCCTCTTGTTTCATTTTAAAAACAATAACAGCGTTAAAATCTTAAAAACATGACATCGCTCCACCGGACCAACAAGCACCACAAACAAGACTCAGACGAAACAAGCTATCCGTTAGAAGAAATATAAATAGTATTCCATATCTGCCGACAACGCCCCCTACGTGACTTCCGATCACCTGGTCAATGTCACTTTCAGCATATGACGATTTCAAGAAAGACGGACCAGTGATTGGCCACGATACAGAGCACGTGCAGACGGACAGGTCAAGCCATCTGCCAATAGCCATCCTAACTCTTCAGTCCTGTGAGTTGATCTTTCAATGTATTGTTGACACTGGGGAAAAACGAAAGAAACTGAATGCTGTAAAGCAACGTGGTAATGAACAAGCCCAAAGGAATTTTTTCAGGAGTAAAATAAGATGAGATAAAAGATATTATATTTATTGTAAACTTTTATTTAAATACTGGAAATAAAGATAAATGAAAGTGTTCAAATATGAGACTTAAAGTATTGAAATTTAAATAAATGAAAGATAAAGTATGTAACCAGAGTTTATTTAGAAATAACTGCAAACTTTAATAGGAAAGTTTAAATGGAGTTTAATGTAGTAATAAGTTGAATGAAAGGTCAGATGAAGAAGGTGAGTGGAATAACAAGAATAGGAAAAGTATATTTTCTCTGTCAAAAACTAGTCTTGCTATGTGCGAAATTAAATCAGCAGGTGCCTGCCAGTAATGTTGATAAAAAGTGGATCAATGGCTTTTCTGGGCCATTTAAAAAATAATTATTTGTTTTTCACAACCAAAGCAAAATCCACTGTGAAAATGTTGCCACTGTAAAGGCAAAAATACACCCATCAGAAACACCAATGGCTAAATGTCTGAAGAAAATGGACCAACACATTTTTTCTCATTTGAAAATATAATCAATGTGGCATAATATGTTGCAAAGCATGAAAAACCATTTATGTAGATTTTTACGCTTAGCTGAGAAATTAAATGTGGATATTTTAACAAAGTATGGCAATGAAAAACAATGCAGGTATTTTATGCATTTTATTGCTGAAACTTTGAAGTTAAGATTCAATGAAAAAATTAAAAAGTGTACATATATCAACATTCTGGTTGATGGTTCCACAGATAGATCGGCTGTTGAGCATGCAAATGTGTATATTCGATATGTGGATGCAAAAGAAAATGATATCAAAGAGGACATATTAGGAGTAATAGAGCTGCCATATTCTACGTCATCCAGTTATTTCACAGCCATAACTGATTTTCTAGATAAGATTATAGGTCCAAATGAATATATAGAAACAGGTGTTAAATTGTAGGCTTGGGTACTGATGGTGTTCTAAATATGGTTAAATACAAATCAGAATTGGCTATGAAAATGAAATTTATTTGTCCTAAGTTGATAAACATTCACTGCATTGCACACTAGGGTGGGCCGAAAAAAACTTTTTTTTTATTTTCAATGATGGGTAGTGCGGAAAAGTGGCCACTAGTGGCAACAAGTTCACACAAAAAATTTGAGATTTTTAGGACAATTCCTATATTTGCCGCTTTTGGCTTGAAGTTTTGCTAAAAGGCTGATTTTTGAGCTTTTTTAGCAAAAATTTTAAAAATGTTAAATTAAACTTATTTTAATCGTATTTACTTGAAAAAGCATATTTAATGTTCCAAATGTATAAATAAGCTCTGATAATGTATTATTTAATTGCTATGTGCATTTTAAATTAGACGATTTTTATAGCCTTTTCGCGTTTAAGTGAGCAAAAGTTGCATGTATTGTTTGAATCTTTTAACGGTTTCTCTCTTTTGTCTTGTTTATGTCCCTTGGTTTTCCTTATTTTTTTCGGTGCTTTAAGGGTCATATATTTGAGTAACGGACAGCAGAATCCCTCAGAAACAGATCTGAAAGGAGAGAAGGGGTGAGGCGAGAACTTAAGCGAACGCAGTGGCTCATCGCAAGGTTGGGGGAGTGAAGGAGGAAATACAAGAGGGAAGAAAGTGCGATAAGGGATGCTTATTATTTTCAGTGCTCAGTTTCCCTGAGACATAGCGGACGCTGTGTGAGACAGGAATATGTGCTTAGGAGTGTTTGGCTTTGAAAGGCCTGGTTCAAATTCAGATTCAGTCGAACTACTTTCTTGAAAGCTCCCACTACTTGAATCTTCCAACAATATAACTGTCTTCCATCTGGATCTAACTCCACGCGTTGAAGGCTTTGTCGCAGAACCACTATTCCTCGTTGAAATTGTATCCCTTTTCATTTTCCGCGATATTTTCTTTGCAAGAGTTTTGCTTGTTTTTAAATCAATATTTCCGATAAACATTTTTCGAACAGTTCTTTGATCCTTCAAGAAGTTCACCTCCCGATGTGGAACTTTACGTCTGATGTCGCAGCTACAATTGTTCAAGCCTCTACACTTACAAGCTGCAATGTCAAAGAGAGAGGTTTCCGCATTTCGTACGAAATCTTCGCAGGAGCTTTGCCTTTAACGCCCGTATGATTACAAGATTTCTCCAAAGATCTACACTCATTGTAATAGTTTTTAATCCTCCCATTAATTGTTCGTTGGGGAACCACTGGTATGGAAGATTTTATTCAGATTTCGGAAACTTTTTCACCTACCATTTTAATAATATAATCCACTGGTTGAAGATAAATATCTCGATTTTCTTCTACATCGCTTCGCAACCAATAGTAGTGGCGCATGATGTCAGCAATAGTTGGCAATTGCCTTTCAATTTGCATGGTGCCTCAAAATGGCTATTTTTCACGCTATCACATGTCTTTACATGATCAGAAACTTTCGCACTAGCCATTTCTAAACTCGTCGTAATAAAACGCACAAAACACAGTAAAGGCACGTTAAACGATCCAAAAAGCAATGTATTGCAAGAGAAAAAGGTTTTACTTTTGCACTGAACAAATGTCACAGGGAAACCGAGCACTGAAAAATAATAAGCATCCCTTATTGCACTTTCTCCCCTCTTGTATTTCCTCCTTCACTCCCCAACATCGCGATGAGCCACTGCGTTTGCTTAAGTTCTCACCTCACCCCCTTCTCCCCGTCCAGATCTGTTTCTGAGGGATTCTGCTATCCGTCACCCAAATATATGACCCTTAAAGCATCGAAAAAAATAAGGAAGACCAAGGGACATAAACAAGACAAAAGAGAGAAACCGTTGAAAGGTTGAAACAATACATGCAACTTTTGCTCACTTAAACGCGAAAAGGCTATAAAAATCGTCTAATTTAAAATACACATAGTAATTAAATAATACATTATCAGAGCTTATTTATACATTTGGAACATTAAATATGTCTTTTCAAGCAAATACGATTAAAATAAGTTTAATTTAACATTTTTAAAATTTTTGCTAAAAAAGTTCAAAAATCAGCCTTTTAGCAAAACTTCAAGCCAAAAGCGGCAAATATAGGAATTGTCCTAAAAATTTCAAATTTTTTGTGTGAACTTGTTGCCACTAGTGGCCACTTTTCCGCACTACCCATCATCGAAAATAAAAAAAAAGTTTTTTTCGGCCCACCCTATTGCACACTGTTTGCAGTTAGCTGTTTTGGATCATGTGGTGAAGTTGAATATCTTAAAAACACTAGATTAATTTTAACACAATTATTCTAATTGGTAAATAAGTTCAATCGGATTCGTCCGAGATAGCTCAGATGGCAGAGCACTGGCGGCTTCAGCCAGGAGATCCCTGGTTCAAACCCTGGTCTGGACATTTTTGGCCCAGTTGGAAGTTTACATCTATTATGATATATCTTAAAAACATTTGATTCAGTGGTTAGGAGTATTTTTAAATTTTACCATGCTCAGCTAAAAGACTTCATATGCTAAAAGAAACAGCCGAAACTTTAAGAGAATAAATTCACACTATTAGTGAGTGATATTCACACTATTAGATAGTTATGCAGCAACGAAAGTGCTGTAAAAGCTCTCTTGCAATCTCAGAATACTGTTGTAAGTAGAGCCGTACCGAGTACTCATTACTCGGCGAAATTTTGGCCGAGTAATCGGCCAATACCGAGTAGTTGTAAGAATTTCATTTTTTAAGCATATGAATTTAAAACTGATCTGTTAAAAGTTATTCGAATATCAATGTATAATATATGCAATAATTCATAAAACTATTTACTCGGTATTTAACAATATGTCTACAAAATATAGAAAAAGTTAAGAACAAAAACCCTCATAAAATAATTCCAGATTGAAATTTAGTTTCACATTTATAGAAATAAAAACAAGTTCATTTTAAATATATAGGAAAAAAGAAAATACTATTATTTTGGATAAAGAAACTGAAAATACAATAAATGCAATAAAAAAATTAATAATTAAATTTATTATACAGGGTGTCCGAGAAAGATCCGTACAACTTCAAAAATTTATTGAAAAAGAAACAATAGGGTTACAGCGCAACTAATTAGTACATTAGATAGAATAACTCAAAAAGTTTTTTTTCCTATAACTTAAGTTATTACCTTAGGAAATTTCTACATGAGACCCTTTCGTAGCACGAACAATATCAAGACGATATTCCAATTCCATCTACGACGGTTTCAGCATGCTAACATCAACAGTAGCTACAGCTGTTTGGATGTTTTGCTTTAATTCTTCGAGACTGTTAACTTGCGTTCGGTATACAGTATCTTTAACATAACCCCAAAAGAAAAAAATCCAGTGGTGTTAGGTCAGGAGACCGGGGTGGCCATGCAATGGGACCATCCCTGCCAATCCAAAGCTGTGGAAAAGAATTATTCAGCGACTCACGAACTGTCAATCCCCAATGAGGAGGCGCACCGTCTTGTTGGAAAAGGACATTCGGTTGAAGGTCTTGCAGTTGTGGGAATGCATAAATCTCAAGCATATCTAAGTAGGTACTTGAGGTCACAGTCGTTTCTGAGAAAAAAAAAAAAGGTCCAAGGATGCGATCGTGAAGCAATCCGCACTACACGTTCACCTTTTCACTGCTCCATTGGAGTTCACGTACGGCATGTGGTTGTTCGGAGCCCCAAAATCGAACGTTATGTTTATTGACCATTCTGGACACATGAAACGTTGATTCATCGGAAAACAGTATTAGTTTCAGAAAATGTTCATCGGCATCCAAACGATGCAGCATGTCAACTGCAAATCCATAACGCTTCGCATAATCATCCGTTTGTAACGCATGCAGAATCTGAACTTTGTAGGCTGTAAGTCGCAATCGTTTATGAAGCACATCGTGTACAGTGGATCTTGGCATTTGTAGCTCCCGAGATGCTTGTCGAACTGATTTTGTAGGGCTCCTACGAAATGTTTCACGTATTCGTTCCACACTTTCTTCGCTAGTTCTAGGACGACCATATCCTTTTTTATGTTCCACACTACCCGTTGTCATAAATTTGTGATACCACTCACGAATGCTTGACCGAGATGGTGGCGATTCCCCATACGTCGTTCGATAATTCCGTTGTGTTTGCGTATCGGATTTTGTTTCGATAAACCACGCAACACATTGAGCTTTCTTCACGCGATCCGCCATTGAAATAACTAAAATGCTTTAATATTCCTTTGCATGATATGTAGCGCCATCTATGGTCAGAAACATACTGCAGAAAAAAAAACTTTTTGAGTTATTCTATCTAATGTCCTAATTAGTTTCGCTGTTACCCTACTGTTTCTTTTTCAATAAATTTTTGAAGTTGTACGGATCTTTCTCAGACACCCTGTATTTCAAATTATGGTGCAAAAACACCAAATATTCTACAGTATCAGTAGACAGGGCATTTCTTTTACTACTATAAATTTAGCCTGCCTCTGAAAATATATGTTCAGAATAAACTGTGTTTGAAGATGCACATAAGAATTTTTTTGCAAGGTTGCACATAATCGAAAAGTCCCCCCCCCCCCCCCAAACACACACCATGCAAATGGAGTGTCAGTTTTACATAAGTCTTCAGTTAAGAAAGCCTGTATCTCTTTTTGTACCTGTCTTTATATTTTTCTCTTTTTGATTTTTAATCAAAAGAAAATAAAGTACAGTTACAGTAACTAATAAACATTTTTATTTTTGATAGACATATTTCTGGTGTCAGAATAAATTGGAGGGTTGAAGAATGTTTTAATTTTATATTGGTTAATAATTGTACTTGTTATGTGTCAATTCTTTTTTTGCTAACTGCATAGCTGCCAACCTTCACTAATCTTCCGTAATGCCTGGATTAATTTAACACAGGTTAACCACATTTCGAACCAGAAAATTTATTTCATGAATGCTTATTTATTTAATTCCAGGTTTCTACGTGGAACATATTTATTTTCATTTCTTAAAAAAATTTCTGGTTTGAAACATATTAAACCAGGGTCAAATTAACGCAAGTATTACGGAAGATTAGTTTGAGGTTGGCAGCTATGTAACTGTTTTGAATTGTCAAAAATTGTCTTTAAAAGGTGCACAAATAAATTTCAAATTTAATTAGTTCATTTATATATACTATATATGTATATTATATATATGTACACACAGGTATATATATATATGTACACAGGTATATTTATATATATGTACACCTAAGCTCACATTATGTGCACATCAGTGGTTTTAAATTCTTATTTCACAACTACTCGGTATTCGGTACTCGGTCGAGTAGTCAGTGGCCGAGTACCGAGTACTCGGCCAAAGTACTACTCAGTACACCACTAGTTGTAAGCCATCTTGAACAGGTAGCCCATGGAAAAGACAATGACAGTGCTAAAGCTAAGGGTTTACCGAAAAGTTTGAAGGATTATAAATTTCATTAAGTTATGTACTTTCTCTTGGATTTATTTCTACAGGAAATTGAACCGCTTAAGTGTGGCATTACAAAACAAGAAACTTGCCATTTTATCTTTGAAAATAAAAATTGAACATTGCATCTCAGTTCTGACAGATCTCGAATCTAGTGTTGGACCAAGCAAGTTTTTGCACCAACTATCAATCTCAGGGATAATCAAGGATTTGTAGCTGACAAATATTATAAATGGGGAGCAAGTGTTTCAGACTTTAACAGGGAGATTAAAACTTTAAGACTGCTTTAAAATGGTTGCAAATTATTTCAAATTAATATCAGCGGTAAACACATCAACTACAACATAACTTACAAGGACTTTCCTTCAACAACCATGTTCAACAAAAAACTTAACAAAATAAATACAAACTAAACGAATAACAAACTTTAGAACGAACACAAATTTATTCCATTTCCATCTCTGTATACAGTGGAACTCCAGTTATACGTTTTGCTTGGGACCGGACAACAAAACGTACAACTCAACTAACGGTCCACCGGAACCATTTTTAAAAATATATCACAAAAATTTACCTATTATATCAAAAACTGAAGTTTTGTATGTATTACTGCACCCATGACATAAATTCGCGGAAATGTAACAGAGTAAAAGACAAAGGTATATAAGAAAAGTACACATGAAGTTATTTTATCATTAAAGTTTTATTAAAAATATTTTTTACACACGTAGAATATTCAAAAGAAATTACCAGAATCGCCTTGGCATGTAAATCATTTATAAGAAGAAATCACTAATCTTGTATTGCTTCTTTTCTCTAGAACCGACACTGAACTGTAAACTTTGCATTTCTGTTAATAATGCAGCTTTATCATTATTGCTTGTACTCCTGACGAACCGCTTTACTATGTCAAAAGTCCTCAGATCAACTACGCATCGAATGATCATTCTGAGTGGGATCATCACAATAAGACACGTCGTTAGTCGGCAAAGACGAAAGGCAAGGTGTAATAAAAATTCAGAAATTATTTTCAGCAAGACGTAAAAGTGACCCAAAATTTCATCCGGAAACACAAAAACCTAACGTATAACTGAGGGAAACATAGGACTCAAAAACGTATATCTCAGCTAATTTTTTATGGCAAACGACCGGAACAACTGAGTTGAAACATATAACTGAGGGAAACGTACAAGTTAGGTAACGTATAAGTGGAGTTCCACTGTATATCCCTTTTCAAAACGAAAAAGCCTCCTTTTCTCTTCCGACAAGTTGAGTAACATCGTTCCACCTGCATGTCAAAACAAATAAATAAATAAAAAACAATTACGATATGACGTAATTGCAAGATGCAAACTGGGAACTCCTGTGACTTAGCGGTATTACGCAATGAGCCGAACTATTGGCGTGATAATACGGTCAATTAAGATAAGCGATATAGGATCGGGAAATAATTGAATTGCGATCTACGATCTTTGAAACGACAATGAGGTATGAAAAAGACTGAGATTGGAATAAAGTAAAGATAATACTAACCAAACTGAAAATAGGATTTGGTTATTAAAGAAAATTTAAGATAGATGAATTTTGAAGAAATAGATACCAGTACATGAATGACACATTCGATGAAATTTCGTTCTTCTTCACAATCCTTCGACCAAATTTGTGTTTGTTTTTTTTGAGATCTTTTGACAAAATGCGCGTTTTTTTTTTGTTTTTTTTTTGCGGTGCTTTGCTGGAATTTAAATTTTTTCTGCGGTCCTTTGACAAGAATAGCATTTTTTATGTGATCTTTCGATGAAGTTTTGCATTTTTTCACAATCCTTCCACGAAATTTGTGGGCTTTTTTTTGCAGCCTTTTGATGAAACACATTTTTTCTGCAGCTCTTTGACAAAATTAGCATTTTTGGTGCGATCCTTCGATGAAATTTCCCTTTTTGTTTTGCAATTTCTTCGATAATAGGTACGTTTTTTTTCACGATCCTTCGACGAAATATGAGTTTTTTGTGATCTTTTCACGAAATGTGCGTTTTTTTTCTGCAGTCCTTTGCCGGAATTCTTTTTTCTGCGTTCCTTTGAAGAAATTAGCGTTTTCCTGTGATCTTTTGATGAAATTCATGTTTTTTTTTTTTCAGTGGCCCTTTGATGAAATTGCTGTTTTTTTCAGCGGCCTTTTGTCGTAATTTGAGTTTCTTCTGCAGTCTTTTGCCGAAATTTGCGTTTTTTTTCTTCGCAACCATTAGCCGAAATTATAGTTTTTTGTGCAATCCTTTGAGAAAATTTATGTTTTTTCTGCGAACGAATTTTTTTTACGGCAACCACCATTTGTCAAATTTCACGATGTTTTCCCATAATATTTTTTATGGGAAATTTTCAGACTGATAACCGATTTTTTTAAAATTTTCAGAACTGAATGTATTAAACTTTCAGAAAATTCAGAACATTATAATCCCTGCTATGGCGTCATAACAAATAAATCTAATAATTTCACATTTGATGCTTTTTTTATTTTTAGACACCTTGATAGCAAAGGTTTCCCTTACAATGCTCTTTAGTTGATATACAATTTACATGATCTGCCTTGGTTTAAATTTTTTTAAGTTATTTAAACTTTTTCAAACAGGACCTCATACCCATATTTAAAAATGTGTGAAGCATAGACCTACTTGGTCCAGTTGCCCTTTTTAAGGGGCAACTGGACCAATGAAGGAATAAAGATGAAATATATATTTTTTCATTTCCAAAATGTAATTTCAAAAATTTCTGTCCAATAGAGTGAACCTAACTGAACACATTAACAAAGGTTCAGATTTTAACCCTTTCGAGACAGCATCCCTTACACAAATTTTATTTGGTTGGAACCACTTTTTTCTTGGAACAGTTCCCTTTACTAGTGAAATACCAAAAGATACTCTTATTAAAAAAGATAAATATTACATTTATTCAATAATGGTACCAAAAACAAATTCCACATGCACTATTTGACGATGAATATATACATCCCCATTCTCAAAAGGGTTAATTCAAATGAACATTAGATTTTGGAAGCTGAACTGCCAGAATCCCCAAAGTCACATGGTAAAATCATGGCCCAGTTGCCTCACGTAACCTTATACACGTAGCATATCTTAATAACAGCTGAATTCGGCAGGTTATGATTGGCTGGTTTTAGGGTTCTGTACTTAAAAAGTAATAACGGAACCATTATAAGATTATTCCTGTGGTCTGTCTGTCACAGCCATTTTACTCGTAAACTATGGAATGTGGAACACTCAAATTGAAGGAAATAATAAAGACTATTGATCCACATATTTACAGATGATTAAACATTCACAAATAAATGTGGGGGCTAATTAAGTTACATGGAAAAATTCTTTGTATATTGTGTGAAAGCTTTCGCAATGCTGAACTCAATCATACATTTCTTTTAATTTTAGGTATTACATTTTCAGAGATATTGTCGAAAATGTAGTGCAAAAATATCCCCCCCCCCCCATCTATTTCTGAGTCTACTGAAACTAAAATTATGAAAAAAATTAGAGGTAGTAGACGTTAATTTAAACCTTGCAGGAAAACTATAGCAATTACCCTAGGTCAAAGTTTTTTTTAGAAAAGCATATTTTTTCGCTATACATAAATTTCAATTTGCGGGCATTCAGCAAAGGAGGGGTCAGGTGGGGTGGAATGAGTAACACTGTTTTGTGTCGGAATTAAAATCATACTATGTACAAAAAATATATGTAAATCATATATATAATTTATTAACCATTCAACTTCCATTTTAAGTTTAGAAAAAAAATATTGGCAATTTTTAGTCCATTTAGAATCAGTTTTGAAAGGCACATGGTGAATGTCAACATCACTTAGTGCTGCATTAACTTTATTGTCTTTTATTATTTTATTGCAGAAATATATTTTTTTTTAACTGCATAGTTTGTGCATAGCAGTGTCCGTTACTGACTGAAACAAACATGTAACAAAAATTCTTTATTTTTTAAAAGTTATAATTAAAAATGTAAAGTGGGGTGAAATGGGTATATGATTAGGCTTAGGGATAACTCAGGGAAATAATACTTAGGAATAAAAATCTAAAAAATGTTTTAATGCCCAAGTGATTGAAACATCAGATCCTCTTATTTACATTGTAAAATTGCTACATAAATCATCAGTAGGAAACTTCTATACCTTTCCTAACAAAGATGACAAGGTAGAAATCGACAGTAAACAACTTTCAGAAAGCTTAGCCAACCAACACTTAATAATCAGGGACATTATATATTTAACTAGCTGGCTTCGCCCGCTAGCGGGCCCCTCCTTTTTTATAAAATCTCGAAAGAACGTAACTTGCCTGCGAATGAACCTTGAACCTGAAAAATTGCGTTCGAACGAAAGTCGAACCGGGTCCCCGCTGCCTTCGGCACCGTATAGCTGCACACGCACTGCAAACTCTTTTTAAAAAGCCTTTCGCTATAACTAAAGTTGAACCTGGTCCTCGCTGCCTACGGGACCTTATAGCAGGCGTGCTGCAAATTCTTTTTAAAAAGCCTATCGCGCTCGAACGAAAGTCCAACCTGGTTCACGCTACATTTTTTTATACTTTTCTTATGTGTTATAAACTGTCTTAAACTTTCAAACAGATCGCCTTGTTAGATTTCTTAATTTAAATGGAATCGCGGTCAGTTAGTTCCACATTCCACCACCAGGGAGCGCAGTGTATTCTTAGCAAAACTGTATCTGACTGAAAGTCCGTTAAACAACCTATTAGTAGATATGTTATTCGAGGTGTTTGCGGTCTTAAGCAAGAATTTAGTATATTTCCTGAAATTGCTATTCGGAAATAGTGGTAACTTAACTTTAGACATTTTCATATTTAATAAGTAGCAGTTATCTGAAGACTCCGTCAGAAAACCGAATCAGAAACGGTCAGAAAGGCAAAGGTAAAAAAAATATATATTTCGTCCCTCCTCCTCCCCCCTCCTGCCTGAAATTTCACGCGTCATTTTATATAATTTTTTTCTTATGCGTTATAAACTATCATGAAGTTTCAAACAGATCGCTTTGTTAGATTTCCTACTTTAAATGAAATCGCGGTATGTTAGTTCCACATACTTATAGGGGCAAAAATTACCGAGTTATTGTCTTTTGAAAGGAAAATTTTGCAGAAATTTGCTTTTTTCGGCCATAACTTTTTGGAGAGACATCGTAAAGCTTAGATAGCGTTATTTTCAGTTCGAAAATTTTAATACCTTTAATTTAAGGTGTATAATGTGGGGGGTATTTGCTTAACTTAAAAACTTCAATAAAAACGGTCATAACTTCATGGTCGTGCCTCGTAAGTCAAAGCTTGCATGTTAATCAGTTCGGAATTTACTTTACCATTATTTTAAGGTGTATATTGAGGTTGTGCGTAGGAAATTTAATGCGATTTCGCTTTATCTCCCAAATTGAAAGGATTTTCCTTCGATAATGAGTTGTTAATTAGCTAATAACTTCGTTAATTACCGCGGGATTTTTTCGAAACCACAAAGTCCGTTTTTCTGAGAAAACGGCGGCCCGAATCGACATATTATAAGACTCTCTGCGTTGCCTGTGAGAAAAGTAGTTCCTGCGACAGGGGCGATGTGCACAGACAGACAGTCAGACGTTTACGGACATTAATAGTAGTAGAGATGATAATGCAAAGAAATCCTATATTTTTTCATATTTCCTTAAATATCTCGGCTCCTATTGGTCGGAGAGCTTAGATCTCGCGCCAAAAGTAGCTCCAAAGCACCCAAGCAAACTTTTCCCCGCGATTATTTTGCCGTCTTCCAATTTCCTCTAACTGTGTTAGGGGCCCGGGTAGGGCCCCTTTAAAATATTTTTCGTAGTAATTTCAGCAATTATGTTAAATTATTGGTTAAGACCGCCACCCTCCTGATCCATGTATCTATGGAAAGGTTGTGTGAAGGAGTTTCGTTCAGATACGCTTTCGTTAAGATTAGAGTGCGCTCCCTGGTGGTGGAATATGGAACTAACATAACACGATATAGCTAAAATTAGAAATCTAACAATGCGATCTGTTTGAAACTTTGAGATAGTTCATAACACTTAATAAAAAGAACTTTCCGTAGATACATGGGTCGGGAGGGTGGCGGTCCTAACCAATATTTTAAGAAATTTAGAAAAGTGCCCCTCTAGGGGGGGTGAAAAGGAGGGGATGAAAACCGAAGATGCATAACTTGAATCAACCTTCACAGACCTTTTCTATGATATATCACATGGCGGGTAACAAATAAATACAGAAAAGTGGAGGGGGGGGGGGAACATTGGGGGATGGACACCGGAGATGCATAAACATCTCCGGCAAGAGGGGGGACAAACTGGGCTCGTGATGTCCAACAGTTTGATATGAAACACCGCTGAGTTAAGTCAAAACCAGAAGAAGTTGCAAAAGTTAACCCGTTATGGGCACGCTGAGAGGGGGAGGGGGGAAGAGAAAGATGGGGAAAAACTGGGCTCGTGATGCCCAACAGTTTGATGAGAACTCTCTCTGAGGCGGAACTTCCTACTTATAGGAGCAAAAATCACCGAGTTATTGTCTTTTGAAAAAAAATGTTTGCAAAAATTTGCTTTTTTTGGTCATTACTTTCTGGAAAGACCTCGTAAAGCTTAGTTAACATGATTTTCAGTTCGGAAATTTTAATACCTTTAATTTAAGGTGTATTATGTGGGGGTATTAGCTTAAATTAAAAAGTTCAATAAAAACGGTCGTAACTTTATGGTCGTGCCTCGTATGTCTAAGCTTGTATGTTATTCAGTCCGGAATTTAATTTACCTTTATTTTAAGGTGTATGTTGAGGGGGTGCGTGGGAAATTTAATGATGTCGAGTCTCAGATTCAATTTTGAAAGGATTTTCCATCGATTATGAGTTGTTAATTAGCTAATGACGTCCGTAATTACGGCCGGATTTTCTCGAAACCGCAAACACCGTGTGTCCGAGAAAACGGCGGTGCGAATCGACATATCATAAGACACTCTGCGTGGCCCGAGAGCGAAGGAGTTCCGGTCACAAGGGCGAATGTTACACACATACATACAGACAGACGTTTACGGACATTAATAGTAGTCGAGATGATAATGCAAAGAAATCCTATATTTTTTCATATTTCCTTAAATATCTCGGCTTCTATTGGTCGGAGAGCTTAGATCTCGTGCCAAAAGTAGCTCCGAAGCACCCAAGCAAACTTTTCCCCGCGATTATTTTGCCGTCTTCCAATTTCCTCTAACTGTGTTAGGGGCCCGGGTAGGGCCCCTTTAAAATATTTTTCGTAGTAATTTCAGCAATTATGTTAAATTATTGGTTAAGACCGCCACCCTCCTGATCCATGTATCTATGGAAAGGTTGTGTGAAGGAGTTTCGTTCAGATTAGAGTGCGCTCCCTGGTGGTGGAATATGGAACTAACATAACACGATATAGCTAAAATTAGAAATCTAACAATGCGATCTGTTTGAAACTTTGAGATAGTTCATAACACTTAATAAAAAGAACTTTCCGTAGATACATGGGTCGGGAGGGTGGCGGTCCTAACCAATATTTTAAGAAATTTAGAAAAGTGCCCCTCTAGGGGGGGTGAAAAGGAGGGGATGAAAACCGAAGATGCATAACTTGAATCAACCTTCACAGACCTTTTCTATGATATATCACATGGCGGGTAACAAATAAATACAGAAAAGTGGAGGGGGGGGGGGAACATTGGGGGATGGACACCGGAGATGCATAAACATCTCCGGCAAGAGGAGGGACAAACTGGGCTCGTGATGTCCAACAGTTTGATATGAAACACCGCTGAGTTAAGTCAAAACCAGAAGAAGTTGCAAAAGTTAACCCGTTATGGGCACGCTGAGAGGGGGAGGGGGGAAGAGAAAGATGGGGAAAAACTGGGCTCGTGATGCCCAACAGTTTGATGAGAACTCTCTCTGAGGCGGAACTTCCTACTTATAGGAGCAAAAATCACCGAGTTATTGTCTTTTGAAAAAAAATGTTTGCAAAAATTTGCTTTTTTTGGTCATTACTTTCTGGTAAGACCTCGTAAAGCTTAGTTAACATGATTTTCAGTTCGGAAATTTTAATACCTTTAATTTAAGGTGTATTATGTGGGGGTATTAGCTTAAATTAAAAAGTTCAATAAAAACGGTCGTAACTTTATGGTCGTGCCTCGTATGTCTAAGCGTGTATGTTATTCAGTCCGGAATTTAATTTACCTTTATTTTAAGGTGTATGTTGAGGGGGTGCGTGGGAAATTTAATGATGTCGAGTCTCAGATTCAATTTTGAAAGGATTTTCCATCGATTATGAGTCGTTAATTAGCTAATGACGCCCGTAATTACGGCCGGATTTTCTCGAAACCGCAAACACCGTGTGTCCGAGAAAACGGCGGTGCGAATCGACATATCATAAGACACTCTGCGTGGCCCGGGAGCGAAGGAGTTCCGGTCACAAGAGCGAATGTTACACACATACATACAGACAGACGTTTACGGACATTAATAGTAGTCGAGATGAGAAAGAAATTGGCCCGTTGTCAATAAATAATTTGATGCAATAAAATATATAATACATTGAAATTTGGGTTATTGGTTGCTTTGAATGCCTTTTAAATAGGGTGTCAACGATTTAAAAAAAAAAATCATTGATTAAAATCAAAAATTTTCTGAATGTTTAAAATGACATAAAAAAGTTTTCAAATCTAAGATGAACAGGGTTCGATTTAACCGGTATCGCATCGCAATTTGCGATTCAAATTTAACTAAAATGCGATTCAAGAAATGCATTAAATCGCAATCATTGCGATGCATATTTCCCGCAGCGATTTTCGTAAAAGGGCCGCGAAAAAATAGCGTATTTCGTCAAAGCATCGCGAAATAAAAAGCGGATTTCGTCAAAAAATCGCGGAAATAAGCGCAAATTTCATGAAAATATCGCTGAAATAAGCGCAAATTTCATCAAAATATTGCGAAAAACGCGATTTTCGTAAAAGGTCCGCGACAAATTAGCGTATTTCGTTAAAAGATCGCGAAAAAATGGCGAATTTCGTCAAAAAATCGTGGAAAAGAGCCGAATTTTGTCAAAGGATCGCGAAAAAAGCGCAAATTTCATCAAAAAATCGCGGAAAAAAGCCGATTTGCGTCAAAGGATCGCGAAAAAATAGTTGTTTTTCATCAAAGGATCCCCCAAAAATAGCAAATGTCGTCAAAAAATAACGTAAAAAAGCCGATTTTCGTCAAAGGATCGCGAAAAAAGCACAAATTTCGTGAAAATATAGCGGAAAAAACGCTATTTTCGTAAAAGGGCTGAGACAAAATAGTGTATTTCGACAAAAGATTGCGAAAAAATAGCAAATTTCGTCAAAAAATCGCGGAATAAAGCCGAATTTTGTCAAAGTATCGCGGGAAAAAACACGATTTTCGTGACAGACTCGCGAAAAAATAGCGAATTTCAACAAAAGGATCGCGGAAAAACGCGAATTTCGTCAAAGTAACGCGGAAAAAACGTGAATTTAGTCAAAGCACCAAAAAAGATGTGCAAACTAAACTTATAGGTAGAAAATTCATAAAATGGGATTTAATTTCTTTTTTATGAGATTCTTAAAAATACAGCATGATTTCAGTGTACTTTGATAATATTTATATTCATTAGGTGGACCAGTAAAATCCCCCCCCCCCCCCTCGTTCTTACTGCATTGAAATGTCTCCCGCCTTCAGAACATTTAAGATTTGATGCTTATTAGTGATTTAGATATAAATTTCCCTTCCAAGGAAAATGTCTGATTCCAACACAGATCTATGCTGACAAATAATTCAATGGGAAGTATAATAATGAAAGCACCCATTCATTCAACGAAAAGTACACCTTTACTTAACATAAGTGTTCTTTTTTTTCAGCAAAAATATCTTTTTCAATAAACCCGCATTGCCTCTTTTTAAAAGAATGCGAACATTAGTGATACTTGTTAGTGGAACTTGGTATCTTCTACTGTCAAATAAACATTATTTTAAATTAAAATTGTATCTTGCATTTTTATTTTTAAAAAAGTAAAGAAAATTTCTCTTAATATTTTAAAAAAATATCTTATTTGAGTGCAAATAATGCTGGTTTTAATTCATTATTTACTTATTGATAAAACAATAATTAATGCATTTCATTTATCTTAATAAACAACTTTCATTTATTCCTTTAAAATATAAATTATTATTGATGGGGACCCGCTTTTGTAAAAAAGGGACCCAGAGTTTTGGAAATCCTGGGTCCCGGGGACCCAGGTTTTTTCAAGTACAGCGGCATCACTGCTTAAAGTTAAAATTTAAAGGTGTTTTTACACGACATACGTTGTGTTTTCACCCTCCCTAAGTGTTTATTTACAATGGAAGTACAGCGAGGAAGTACGCTTTTTTTAAAAAAAAAATTGTTGTAAATTTTCAAGATTTAAAAGTTACGTTAGCTATTTTTTACTTGCTATACAAAAGTGTCTGACTGCTATTCAAAACTGACTTTGTATAGCAGTTACTGCTATGCAACTTTCTTTTTCTAAATCGACCCCTGAAGATGAACATAATTTGGAAAGTTTCTACAGGTATTGTGAGTTATGAACACACAAAACAAAGCTTTAAATAATTGTTTCTAAGCGTAATTCCTGAGTATTGTGAAAAATTTTAAGTACAGTAAGTTTGTAAAAAGCATGGTTTTTATCTAACAAACATAAAAAGCATTTAATTTAAAAATGATATTTAAATCTAATATAACTTGCAATGTCATAATTTCCTTTTAATAATCAAGTTATTCATTCTTTTATATACAATAAACACAGCAATAGAGTGTCAATGATTTTAATCAATTGATTTAAATCAGAAGATAAAAATCACATATTTTCTGATTTTTTAAAATGGTGCGAAAAAGCATAATCAATAATGAAAACGATCACTAAATCCCTTGTAAAAAATGTAATATTTATTATTGTTAATTATAACAATATTAAACTGTGTAAAAAGATGTATTATACATTTAAAAAACATCTAACTAAATGTTAAATAACTTCAAAACATTATAATATTTTAATGTTGTGGGGAAAAAAATCTGATTTTAATTTCAAAAATACAATTTTTGTAATCTATTTATAAATTATGTGTGAGTTTGCTGTATACATTGCAACAATTTTTGATCAATTTGATATACATACACTTTAGAACCTGTGTAAAATTACTGGCTGCTTTATAAATTTATCAAACTATTATTTATCACCTTTTTTCAAAAATGTAGATTATGTTCTTAATTAAATAGTTAATTGTTTAATAATTACAAAATTTAATCTGTATCATCAATTTAAAATTAAATGCAATTTATCAATAACTTTAAAATATAAGCAGTATTTAATATTGGTTTACATAATTATTACAAAATATTAATGCACATAATGTTGTATGTTACTAAAGAAATTTTTTATTTGCAGTTTTTTGTAATTTGTATAATTACATAATTAAAATTTTATTAATTAAAGCAAAAAAACATAGATTATGTTAGTAATTGGAGGGTTATTCATTTTTGAAATGATTAATTCTTGGTAGATGTTTAATATTTTAACACAGGGAAAAAAATTAAAAAAATCGGATTTAAATAAAAAAAATCAGATTTTTTTGATTAAAAAAGAAAAAAAATCATGATTTTTTTACACCCTACTTTTAAACTTGGTTACCCATTCCACCCCACCCTATGGGGTGGAATGGATATAGAAACAGCCACCAGAAAAACTTTTTTTAAACATTAATAAATAATCTTTTGAAAAATAATTACGATGGAAATGTGATGTCTATAAATGCAATGTAAACACTGAATCATTACTTTTTATAAATTCCTTTCCAATTAGGAATGATTCCATAATCATTTCAAAAACTTGTATTTTTATACACATTCCACCTCACCTGACCCTATTGAGGAGCGCTGGAGGTTAGCAGAAGTATAAAAGCAGCGTTGATAATGATTTTCGAAAAAAAAAAAAATTGTCTGTAATTAGCTGATATATTAATCCTTAAAGACACAGACGGTTTCGACATACATAATGACAGGGCGGCGTACTCTATGTTCCATCGGCTTTTAAAGATTAGATAACAAATTTTAATGATATATTTGTGTAATGCAATGCCCAGTAGCAGTATAAAAGCAATAAATGTCGGATTGTTAAAAACAGACTCATTTAATTAGAATTAATCACATAAATACTATGAAATTCACGGCTAATTTGGATTGAGTGAATCTCTCAATACGCCTCACGTGTCTTTTAAAGTTAATTAAAATCCTATTTGGAAAGATGCGACATGGACCAAGGTGGCGTTCCAACCTTCCAACCTACCTCCTTTCGAAGCGCGCTTAGCACAAATGCCAAGTTTAACTTTGAACAAGGATTTTGTTTTAGCTATACGGTAAAAAGAAAATATTATTACTACGCTGAATTTAGTTTTATGAAATACCAAATGAAGTTTAAATATGCACTACTTTTATTGTCAATACCGAATTAGGTTCATCATAAACAGATTAGGATAGGGTTAAAAAAAGAGTTATACAGAATAGCAATATTTGATATTATTAAGCCTTCATATCTCTTTGAACTTTGTATACCCATTCATACTTTTCTAGTATTATACAGCTACACAACCCTACAGTGTATAGTTTTTACAAAGTCTTATTATTATTATTTTAGTAACGATTTTTTTAATAATACAGTTAATTCATGTTACTGTATGGAACCCTCTGAGCATGAGTAATGCTCGCACTTCGCTGTTTATTTTAAACTCGAATTATCTGTGCGAAGGATAAATGCTTAATGGATAATGTAAATGAAAGTGTAAATCCCCCCCAAAAAAAACAATCATAAAAAAATTAATTTTTTTGCGGCCCCCAAATTTTGGCAGCCCTGGGCAAATGTCTGGTTTGCGTCCCCGCAAGCACGGCCCTAAGCATACGAATATAGTAATAGACTTTGTGTCATTCTGCCAATGCTAAGGTTTTTAGTTTTCTAGGGGGTCAAGTCTATTAAGTTGAGTGTCATTCAATGTAAAAAAAAAAAAAAAATAAAGAAAGAAAAAATAACATTGCATGTGTTGAAGGGTTAACATGCCTTTTGTTTTCTGTGGAACTTGGCTCACCATGCAACATAAAATAAAATGCCACACTTTAAAAATTAGGTTGCAGAAAATTTAAACTTCTATGCCTCTTTAAATGAAAAAACCATCATTAGAAATATTAAAATATGTACTATAATGTTTGATGAAACAATTTAAAAAAAAAAAAAAAAATTGATAAAAGCATTGTGATAAAAATAACAAAAATTATACCTTATTTACATATGCATCTAATTCGGCATCTAACTCTTCAGCAGTTGGAACTTGCTTCCTCTGAGAACCTCCACCTCTTAATGGTCGACCCCTACTACTTCCTTGGCGATTTCTGAAATTCAAAATTTTTATGATTTACTGGTAATTAAACTGGTTTAATTTTTAATTTACTAATTAACATTTTTAATTTAACATACAACAGAATACAAATGGAAATTACATACTTACCAACACATCAATTTTGAAAATCATGCAATTTTTACGATGTATTCTTATGTGCCTAAAAATACGTAACATATGCAACGAAAAAAGTAATATCGCAACAACATTTTCTATACTATATTCATATATAGTTTAGAATATAGTATACTATATTCATATATAGATAAGATCTTCTTTGTTCTTTTCAATTTCTCTCAACGACGCCCAATTACAATGGGCATGTGAGAGTCTGCGTTCAAGAGAGGCGAAGAATAATTTCGCAAAAGATTTGCTGGATATACGATGGTGTGTTCAAGGGATGCTTGCTTGTTCTTGAAAGAAGAATTGCTGCTGCTTGCTTCTACATTTTAATAATGCTTTTTCCGTAAAAGAAAGAAAAAAATAACATAAATGTATTATATTAGAAGCTTTATCTTTCATGAGATGGATAAAATTACATTTCATGCTTTGTTAATAATTTGTGTGCAAAATCATACAATTGATCATCAGTACAACCGTACACTTAGAACAAAATCTGAACATTGTACAGCCAAACCATACAAGTTGGCAACTATGAAATTAAAAAATATTTACATACAGAGAGGCCAAGATCTTCAATTTTATTCAGAAATTATATGCAATATAGCAGGGGTACTAATTAAAATTTCATTAAGACATTATTGCTAATCACGTGATATCTTGTGATGAGAGTTCTCAACAAACGGCCGATCATGCATTATTGTGATGTCGCCATCAAGTTTCTAAGCGGAATAGCATAGCAGCCACAGCAAAACTGTCCGTAATATGAATATTGACCACTAGGGAAGGGATCAACTTTCGTAAAGTGGGGTGGCTCACCAGCCATTGTCTATGTTAGCCAGTGTGCACAGTGGCGGCGACACAACGATTTTGTTTAGTTATTCGTTGATTTAGCATGCTTGAAGTTTGGTTTTTATTTATTTTGAGTTTTTTTTAAATTATGAGTCACCAGCCAAGAACTTCGAAAAGACTCGGTGCCATGCAGATTGTGCAAAAAAGGTCTAAAAAATACAGAGAGTTATTACTGTATTCGGATGACGACTTATGCAGGGAGTGATATTGATGATATAAACTATGAAATTGTTGATAGTGAAAGTGACTTGGAATCTGAAGAATTAAAATAAAAATTTGGCCACCACACGGATTTCCCATTTTCAGCTTGGCAATGAACATGTAACAGAAGTTAGTTTCAGGGTTCGTTATAGGTGCAGATTCCCAAAATTTGGAATGAACCACTGGCTCCTAAACCCAAAAAATCCAGTGGTCACATTGTGAAACAAACACATAAAAACAGTGTTCAAAAAGAAGAAACTAAACAAAAATGCCTACGAATACAAAGTGAAAAATTATTTAATGTATTAGTGATGCCTCTGTACTTGAAAAAACCTGGGTCCCCGGGACCCAGGATTTCCAAAAATATGGGTCCTTTTTTTACAAAAGCGGGTCCCCATCAATAATAATTTATATTTTAAAGGAAAATGAAACTTGTTTATTTGGAAAAGATAAATGAAATGCATTAATTATTGTTTTAATAATAATTAAATAATGAATTAAAACCAGTATTATTTGCACTCAAATAAGATATTTTTTAAAAATATTAAGAGAAATTTTCTTTACTTTTTTAAAAGTAAAAATGCAACAGGCAATTTTAATTGTAAAATAATGTTTATTTGAGAGTAGAAGATACCAAGTTCCACTAACAAGTATCACTAATGTTCGCATTTCTTTTAAAAATGGGCAAGACAGGTTTATTGAAAAAGACATTTTTGCTGAAAAAAAGAATACTTATGTTAAGTAAAGGTGTACTTTTTGTTGAATGAATAGGTGCTTTCATTATGCTTCCCATTGAATTATTTGCCAGCATAGATCTGTGTTGAAATCAGATATTTTCCTTGGATGGGAAATTTACATCTAAATCATTAATAAACATCAAATCCTAAATGTTCTGAAGGTGGGAGACATTTCAATGCAGTAAGAAGAAGGGGGGGGGGGGGGATTTTTCACTGGTCCACCTAATGAATACATTATCAAAGTACACTGAAATCATTCTGTATTTTTAAGAATCTCATTAAAAAAAATTAAATCCCATTTTATGAATTTTCTACCTATAAGTTTAGTTTGCACATCTTTTTGGGGTGCTTTGACTAAACTCGCTATTTTTTCCGCGATACTTTGACAAAATTCGGCTTTATTCCGCGATTTTTTGACGAAATACGCTATTTTTTCGCGATCTTTTGACGAAACACACTGTTTTGCCTCAGCCCTTTTACGGAAATAGCGTTTTTTTTTCGCGATATTTTGATGAAATTTGTGCTTTTTTCGCGATCCTTTGACGAAAATCTGCTTATTTCCGCGATTTTTTTGACGAAATTAGTTTTTTTCGCGGCGCTTTTACGAAAATTGCTGTTTTGCACGATATTTTGATGAGATTTGCGCTTTTTCCGCGATCTTTTGACAAAATTCGGCTTTTTCCCGCCCTTTTTTTGACGAAATTCGCCATTTTTTCGAGATCTTTTAACGAAATACGCTATTTTTTCGCGGCCCGTTTACGAAAATCGCTGTTTTCGTGCGATATTTTGATGAGATTTGCGCTTTTTTTCCGCGATTCTTTGACGAAAATCGGCATTTTCCCGCGATTTTTTGACGAAATTACGCGTCCCATGGGACGCGTAAGAGCTATTTTTTTTTTGCGTCCCGTCTCCGATTTTTCGCATAATTTACGCGCTATAGCGCGCCCGCGGCATCCTTGTGTATACACATGTACAATAAAAAGGGTTGATAAAAATAAAGATTAAAAAAATAATAATTTGATTTATTTGGTTTAAATCAGATTTTTTTAAATTAATATTATTTATATGCGTGTACGCATGTATTTTTTTTATTTTTTTTTTCTGTGCACATACCTGTCAATGCTTGAAAATAGTAAAGTGTAAAATGACGCGTAAAGAGTATTTTAGACTTTTTTTTTTTTTTTTTTTTTTAAAGATTACATAATAGATGAATATTGTTAAATATTACAGCAGTGACCATTATAAAGATAGTTTGATGAAAGTAACATGAAAACCATTATCAGAACTCATTAAGAAACTCATTTTAAAGCCATATAGTTTTTTTTTCAATTTTTGATGTTCTCTTAAGCAAATATATTGAGAACATTATTTTTACATACAATGAAAATGAAAAGATTACTTCTGGTGATTTTTGACAATGAAACCTGAATTCATTCATCTGACAATAAATATTCCTTTTGCATTCAGAATTTATCGTTATTAAAAGCAAGCTACTAACTATAGCAAACTACAACTAAAACTATAGCAAGGCTGTATTTTATGGAAGAAACGCCGCGGCATTTACGAGTTTGAAAGGTAATATTTTTTCAAGTGCGGCATTTACAATTTTTTTCCTTCCCCACGAGCATAAAATTGGATAAAATAAAAATTCCTTAAGAGCCCCCTGATCCGATCTTTCTGATACATTTTCCGATTCATTTTCAAACATAACAGCATAAATTTGGAAGATCTGATTATTGACGCGATTTGAAATCGCAACACATTTTCTTTTTTGATAAATAAATTACTTGTCGAGTTATAAGCGATTCTGGTCATGTGACGAAAAGTGTTTCACCTTTCTCGAGCTTCTGGAGCGGGGAACACTACTTGTATCTGACAGTATTTTCTAAAAGATCTATCTTTGCCAAAAATGGGAAAAGCCTTGCGATTACAGTTTCCGAATAAGAAAATCTGCAAATTACATGCATTTCTGAACAAAAATGAATTTAGAAATGTGTCATAAAGTAGCTTTCCTGGAAGAGGTGGCAAAATATATATCACAGGCTTCGAAAGATGTGCTGTTTCTTCAATAAAATTCAGTTTTTCACAGGAGATATATCCCATTTCACTGGAATAGAGATGGGAATGCTCAAAAAAAGAGGGGGGGTGGGGGGGGAACTTTGGGAAAAAAGTTTTTTTTTTCCTGAAGGGCTATTTTTCAATTTTTCCAAATTGAAAAAATTGAAATTTCATTTATAAAATAATGTAGTCAAAATTTTATAATTACTACATTCTGATACTTTTAATTTATATATATTTTTCATGTTTAGTGTCCCTCATAAAAACCTTAACATGGAAAATCTTATCTGTAAGCAGGGATCTCTTTAGAAACAACTTGAGTCCCTTAAAGGATCCTTCACAGTTTTTTCACCTTAAAACATATGAACTTTAACAAAATTCTTTCTCTTAATAGACATTTCAGAAATTTTTTAAAATCTCCAAATTAAATCCCTCACAAATGTAATGATTTTAGAATTGGAAAAAAAAACCCGGTTGTATAATAGCTGCAATCATCAACGAATCTATTATCTAGCTGTATATATGTACAAAGGACCATCTCAATAATGTCTAAATAAGAACTTAAATATGATATAAAAGAGGGGGGAGAGGATTGTACTTTGTGTCAATATATTAAAGAGAGAAACAACGTTTACAAGACACAAATGTAAGTAATTTTAAAAAGCATATAGCTATTTCGAAGCCTCTTAAGGCCTCATCATCAGTGTTTATAAATTAGAGATAAAAATAAAATAAAACTATGGAATAAAAGAGGGGGGAGATAGGGCCAGAGAGGTGCACCTCACATCCTGACCGTCAACAGTGAAATGAAAATCACTGTTGACAAACAGCCACGGAGTCGGTCTCACGCACACACAGGGAGACGAATCAAAAACCGCACAGATGCTCCGGGAGAGTTCAAGCAAAGCGGAGAAAAAAAAAAAAAAGGGAGGGGGTCGGGGAAGGGAAGATGACAAATTAAAGAAAATTAAACCATAAATTTGAAAAATTGGGCATGCTGGACAAATCGTTAACTAAGCTGTTTGAATTTTTCCATATGTGGTAGGCTTCCCAAAAGTCAAGATCGTAAATTGATGAGCATTTTTGTATAATTGAGGCTTCGGAAAATTTAAAATTATGATTGTTGGACCAGCAGTGATTAGCAATAGCGGAACGCTTGATGTCACAATTTTTAACACAAGTTTTATGCTCTCCCAAATGGGCATTAAAGGGTCTTTTCGTTTGACCAATGTACATTTTATTGCATTCGCAAGATATCTTGTAAATACCCCAATGTGAAAAACTGTCAATTGCATGTTTCAGATTTGTGAACTGAATTTTGTTAAAAAGGGGTATAAACTACCTTAAAATCAAATCTTAACAAGATTTTAGAAATTTGATGGCTTATTTTCGGAAAATATGGAAGCATAATTAATTTTTTTTACACTTTCATTGCTGACAGTGTTAACTTTGGAGTGAGAATGTTTACTTAGTTTATTATGAATGGAACCTATAATTTCAACTGTAAAACCTCGATCAATGGCAATGGATTTAATGTAATCTATTTCAGCTTTTAGTAAACTGTTGGAAAAACAAATATTTAAAGCACAATAGACATAAGCGTTGAAGGCAGCCAGCTTTTGGTTAGGTGGATGGGATGATAAACGATGAGGGGGTAAAGACACTGCGAATGGTTTATGGTAAACTGTAGTGTGAAATAAGTTATTTTCGCAGAAAACCATGACATCAAGGAAGGGCAAACGACTTATTTTCAAGTTCGGAAGTGAACTGAATATGTTCATCTATAGAGTTCATAGTATTGAGAATATTTCTAAGATTAAGCCCATCGGAGTTCAATAAAGCAAAGCAGTCGTCGACATAGCAGATGTAAAATGGAAAAGATAATTTCTTGAAAAGGTTTGATTCGTAATAGTGCATGTAAATGTCACTGAGGATTGGGCTAAGGGGGGAGCCCATGGACAAACCATCAATCATGCAATAAATTATGGACAAGTCTGATTACCTGACCAAAGCACAGGATTTGACAGATGAGGGTCCTTATAAAAAGATCAAATCTGATCCTTCTCAAAAAGAATTGAAAATTATTAAATCTGCTATCGAGCACTCCCCCATCATTTCCAACAACACTAAATCCTCCTTCATTCCTCCAGTATCACATTGCGCAAGATTTTATAACAAAGGTCCACAAACTAGGCATTCCTTTCAGACCAATAGTTTCAAACATTGGTACCTCTTCCTACAAATTAGCAAAATATCTTACCTCTATTTCCCCCCCCCTGCTTTCTAAGAACATTTGCACTTGCAGGAACTCTTATGAGTTTGTTAATAAGCTTCGTAGTTTTGATGGTACTCAAAACAATAGTATGGTTTCATTCGATGTAAAACCCCTATTTACTAAAGTACCAGTTCAAGGTGCCTTAAAGTACGCCTACAAGAATTTCATTATACATATTACGAAATTGATTAGCTTATAAATCTTACTAGCATTTGTTTATCACAAAACATATTCATTTTTAATGGTACTTTTTATTGCATGACTGATGATTTGTCCATGGCCCCCCCCCCCCCCCCCCCCCTTAGCCCCATCCTCAGTGACATTTACATGCACTATTACGAATCAAACCTTTTCAAGAAATTATCTTTTCCTTTTTACATCCGCTATGTCGACGACTGCTTTGCTTTATTGAACTCCGATGGGCTTATTAAATATTCTCGATACTATGAACTCTATAGATGAACATATTCAGTTCACTTCCGAACTCTAAAATAACAGTCGTTTGCCCTTCCTTGATGTCATGGTTTTCCGCGAAAATAACTTATTTCACATTACAGTTTACCGTAAGTCCGTAAACCATTCACAGTATCTTTAACCCTTCATCGTTTATCATCCCATTCACCTAACCAAACGCTGGCTGCCTTCAACTCTTATGTCTATCAGGCTTTAAATATTTGTTTTTCCGACAGTTTACTAAAAGCTGAAATAGATTACATTAAATCCATTGTCATTGATTGAGGTTTTACAGTTGAAATAATAGATTCCATTCGTAATAAACTAAGAAAACGTTCTCACTCCAAAGTTAACACTGTCGGCAATGAAAATGTAAAAAAAAAATTAATTATACTTCCATATTTTCCGAAAATAAGCCACCAAATTTCTAAAATCTTGTTAAGATTTGATTTTAAGGTAGTTTATACACCTTTTAACAAAATTCAGTTCACAAATCTGAAACATGCAATTGACAGTTTTTCACACTGGGGTATTTACAAGATATCTTGTGAATGCAATAAGATGTCCATTGGTCAAGCGAAAAGACCCTTTAAGGTCCGTTTGGGAGAGCATAAAACTTGTGACATCCAGACTTGTATAAAACCAAAAACTTTCTGCGCACATAAATATTGGGTCAAAAACTTTCTGCAAATTAATTTAATGTTTAATAAAATAACGTGTTATATCATTTTAACGATATGAATTAAAAGCAGTAGTTTTTAAATAATTACCATTTAAATTAAAAATTAATATTAATTAAAGGATAATTATTTTGGTTTAAAAAAAATAAAGCTAAAAATTCATGATAAGAAGTACAACTGAATCACATTTTTTTCGCAATCATTTGACGAAATTCACGTTTTTTTCGCGATCTTTTGACTAAATTTACGTTTTTTTTCTATGATCCGTTGATGAAATTCACGTTTTTTCCCCCCGCGTTCCTTTGACGAAACTCACGTTTTTTCTGCAATCTTTTGACGAATTTCGTGGGTTTTTTTTCGCGATTTTTGAAATTCGCACTTTTTCCGCGGCGCTTTGACGGAATTTGTGTTTATTTTTAGAAATTAGTTTTTCTGCGATTCTTTTAAGAAATTTGCATTTTTTTTCTCAAGATTTTTTGAAAAAATTTGGACTTTTTTCGGCTATGCTTTTAAGAAATTCGTTTTTTTCCTAACGCTCCTTTGACAAAGTTTGCATTTTTTTTGAGATCTTTTACGAAATTCGCATTTTTCCGTGATGCTTTGAAGAAATTTGCGCCTTTTTCTGTGACCCTTTGACGAAATTCGTATTTTTTTCTGTGATCTTTTTGACGAAATTAGTTTTTTTCAGCGATTCTTTTACGAAATTTGCGTTTTTTTTCGCGATCTTATGACACAATACGGTCTTTTTCCGCTATGCTTTTACTAAATTCGTTTTTTTCCTGCACTCTTTTGACGAAATTTGTGTTTTTTCAGCGATTCTTTGACGAAAATCTTTTTTCACAACCCTTTGAAGAAGTTCGTGTTTTTTCCACGTTCCTTTGATGAAATTCGCCTTTTTTCAACTATGCATTGACGAAATTGATGATTTTTTCTGCAAACGAGTGACGATTTTTTTTTTTTTTTTCTTCCCCCAGTGACCATTTGTAGAAATTCTCAATATTTTTCCGTGGTATTTTTTATGTCTGAATTTTCGGATTGATGGCCGATTTTTTTTAAATTTTCGGAACCAAATGCTTTAAATTTTCAGAAAAGTCGGAACAGAATCACTTCTGGCTAACAATAAATAAATCGTACATAAAATCGAAGAATATTTTTAATTCTCCGGCATTTAAAAAAAAAAGTTTTATGAACAAAAATTGCGTTTTTTTTTTTTCTAAAAATTTTCCGCACACAGCGTGCGTCTATATTATACAACTCTGCTGACATCAAGCGCTCCGCTTTTGCTAATCACTGCTGGTCCAACAATCTTAATTTTAAATTTTCCGAAGCCTCAATTATACAAAAATGCTCATCAATTTACGATCTTGACTTTTGGGAAGCCTACCACATAAAGAAATATTCAAACAGCTTAGTTAACGATTTGTCCAGCATGCCAAATTTTTCAAATTTATGGTATTTTCTTTAATTCGTCATCTTTCCTCCCTCCCCCTTTTCTCCGCTTTGTTTGAACTATCCCGGAGCATCTGGGTGGTTTTTTGATTGGTCTCCCTGCATGCGCATGAGACAGACTCTGTGGCTGTTTGTCAACAGAGATTTTCATTTCGCTGTTGATGGCAGGGATGTGAGGTGCGCCTCTCTGGCCCTACCTCCCCCCCCTCTTTTATTCCATAGTTTTATTTTAGCACTGATGATGAGGTCTTAGAGGTTCCGAAATAGCTATATGCTTTTTAAAATTACTTACATTTGTGTCTTGTAAACATTGTTTCTCTCTTTTTAAATATGATAATTTCTAATTTACAAAAACATAATTGTGCGAAAAAAAATCCAAGCAAATCTCTGGTAATTAAATGCAACTTCTCTTGTTAAAAATGAAAATTCATGTGGAAAATTATTTCAATACAGTAGAAGATCTTTATAACGCAATTCTCCATATAACGCACAACTTCTCAGATGTAAACAATGATTTTTGCAGTTAAAAAGCACCTGCATTTTCACATTGTAAAATATTGCTACTCTCTAGAGGACTAAATTTAATACATTAGTTCAACTCTATCTTCTAATTTAAGACCTTTTTGATGAAAAAAATGCTATTATTACAATAAACATTTTTGAAAATGTCTAATATAAGGGATGGTTGTGTCAGTTATATTTGGATCATGTTTATAAAGTAAATTTAACAATGTCTGACCTATGTTATGCAAAAATTTATAATTTGGATAACTCTTGGTAACAAGGAATGCAGTATAAAGATATTCTAATGTATTTTGATATGTTTCAGACATATTTGGCCATGTTTACAAGGTGAATTTAATGATGTGATCCATATAACGCACAACCTTGCGTTTTTAGGTTTGCGTTATAAAGATCCTCTACTGTATTATACCAATTAATGAAAATGGTAAAGTGGAAAATTTAATGTAAAATTTGAAACATGCTGTGATGTAGATTTACATTATTATTATTTATTATTTATTTTTTAAATTGTAATGCAGCATTATTATCTCACGTTTTAAACTATTTATTTTAGGCTCAAAACATCGTTCAAATCGCTTTTTTTCTTTCCTTTTACCGCAAGTAGCAGATAAGTTTTGATTTCAGCTTTTCCCCTCTTCCTGATCTATTTTTAGAACCAGGCATGTTGCAAGTGACGTCGACCATGTCATATTGGAGGTGTGTCTTCGCTTGCCTTTTGAACGTAGTTTCGTTTTCTCCCAGCTGCTATTTGTTCTACAGTTCATACGTAAATTTAATTTAACGAATAGATTTAAATCAATTGTGGATGTAGTTTTGTAAACCCCTTTTATGTAGTATATATATCAATGCAGCCAGTTTTTTAACAGATTTTAAGATTTACGAAAGTTTTAATATGTATTATTTTTGACAATGTGATTTGTCTTTTGAATTTCGGGCCTTTGCGCCTAAATTCAAAGAGCAATGTTCTTCAATAGCTATATCTTGATATCTAAAAGTTTATCTTCGGTCTCTGGCTTTTTAATTTAACGCATGTTCGATTTTTGGATTTTTTATCATCAAGAAATTCTCTAAAGAATTATTTTGAACCAGCATCAAACCAGCATTCATTTTTATCATGGAATTACTTCAAGTTTTTAATAATTCCACATGGAACGATTATCTGATATGTATAGTGACCAGATTATATACTACCTCCTGCTTCACCTCTCTCCATTTCTCAAGAATAAAGTTGGATTTAATATGAATATGTCTTCATTGAACAAGCCTCTTGTGTCAACTGTTTGTCCTTTAAGTAAGACAATTCCTTTTTATTTTTACTGCAACACAATTTATTTATTTCACGGCATCTCTTTAATTATTTATACCACACATGCATTTATTTTTATTCGCATAGCTGTAATTTTTCACTATTGTTCGAAAAATTTCTTTTGCTAATAACATGCAGCTGAATGTTTTTTTTTTCTTTTCTTGAAATATAGATTCTTAGAGTTGTCTATATGTATTTTTAAAAAATATAAATCCATACAAACAAACTTTCCAAAGAAAATGTCAGCAAATCTCTGTGAAAAATCTAGTTGAAAACAATTTTTAAACATATGGAAAAATCCTGGAACCCTGGAACCTGGAAAAAAATATGGAACCTGTTTTAAAAGTTTCATAAAAAAAAATATATATTTATACCACTTTCAATATTAAGAATCTAAAACTTACTAAAACATAGTTTGAGTTTAGACTGGAAAGCTGTACCAAAACTGTGTCAGCTCCAGCCGTGACATCCCCTTGCCAGTGCTCAACACCATAACTGGTAGTGCGAAAGACTTTTTTTCAAAGCCGCTTACGCGAGTAGGTTACGCCAGTAGTTTTCGGAGCCTAGGTGGATTCGACTATGGAGATGCCAAACTCGGTTGCAGGTAGTATGTCTTGTTGTTCAGGCAATGATTCCCCAGGAGAAAGGTTTAGGGATAACCCAGCTTTAATTCCAAAAGATTCTTTTCTTGAATTTTATTTATTAAGTCATAATATTGAGGATATGACAGACGAGATGATTAGTATGATAAATTAGTTTGGTAATTTTCGCCAAGAGACAGAGCCCATTCGATCCATGAATCACAAGACTCCGAATGTCTCTGAGCAAGTGAAGGGTAATTCCTTTATTCCCGCTAACCAGAATAAAACAAGTGGGTAAGTGTGATCACAGATCACACAGAGGGTTTTGTTTAATATTCATTTCAAAACACTATCATTTTGCAAAATCAGTTAGTTCCACATTTCACAACCAGGGGGCGCACTCTATTCTAAACATACTTCTATCCGAACAAAACTCCTTTTTTCAAACTATCTGTAGTTATGTTAGCCGAGGGGGTCGAGCCCATAGCACACGAGATAGGTAGGTGCCCCCTGGCAGTAAAAATTGGAACTAAAATATGTACGGCTGTGATGCATAATAGGAAAGAGTGGTCAAAGCAAAAGTTAGAAAAGTGCACAACAGGTGAACAGGGTGGAGGTTAGAAAAATTGCTAAAAATACAGGAGTTAGAGCCCGGAGGGGTAAAGAATATAAGACTTTTTGAAAATTTTATGATTTTTCGTGTGATCACAAGTATTTTGCTATAAGTATGCAAAATTTCACATCTCCAACTTAATTAGGGGCTGAGTTAGAATAATTGCTTAAAATACACAAGTTAGAGTCTAGAGGGGTAAATATAAGACTTTTTCAAAATTTTATGATTCGTTGTTTATTGTGAGGTGTTCATCTATAAGAATCCAAAACTTCAAGTTTCCAATATAGATAGTTTCTGAGAACGAGCTCTGTGATGGACGGACAGACAGGCAGAGGAGTGAGACATCAGATGAACGAAACCCTAAAAACTAAATCTAAAAGGAAAAAAGATAAGCAATTAAATTCTATTTCGGCTGGACTATTTGCCCCAAATTCGAAAAAGTATAGGAACTCTCAGTTCAGTGGAAAATAAAGACATCAGAACAGAGATTTTCTTGGAATCCGAAAAAATTGACGATGATGTTATGTCAGTAGCGAGCTCCAAAGATGGTGCCACTAGTGAGGTCTATGAAGAGAATAATAGTGAAATTATTGAGGAAATGCCGTTAGAAATTGAATCTATTGTTAAAATAGTCCAAACCAGAGAAATTAAAGCAAATAAAACTAAAGATAAGCCCCCTAAAACCTACTATGGTTATAAAACTCACAATTAACAAAGATTTTTTTTTTTTTTTTTTTTTTTTGGTCTATGCCAGCAGACAGCCAGCACTTATTTAGAGGAAGGAAATATCTGTAGGGAAAATAAATTTCAAAAATATCGACTATGTTAGAGATGTAAATTTTCTGGAAAAGTTGAAGTGGCAGAAAAAAAATGGTTTTTTTTTCTGGAAAGTGGAAAAATAGGAAAAGTTGGAAAAATTGATTTTTCACAAATGTTTCTCCCAAATAAATTATATTTCTTAAGAGAATACTAAATAATAAAAAATTGTTTAATTTATCAACACTAAAATCAAATTATTTTCACTTTATATGATTATATTGTTAAAAAAAAAAAAAAGGCAAGGCCTGCTTTTAAAAGTTTAGTTTTTCAGTCTCAGACCTTTCACAGTGGCATTCTCACTTTATTTAACACTATTGTTTATTATATCATGTCTATGTTGAAATGATTTTTCAGTTTTATTTGTTTATTTATCAATAGAGCTAATTTAAACAAATAAATTGTTTCAGCAAATAAACAACAAATAAATTTGTAAGTTTCAGCCAATATCTCTACAGTTTCAAATGTATTATACATCCCATCTACATTGTGTTGATTTTTAAGTATATAAATGATATCACTTTAAAAGAAACAAATTGTTGCAGTTCTGTCATTATTATACATATCATAATTCAAATCTTCCTTTGTTTAAAAAATGGTACATTTTTACAATATTACATTTTCCTTTCTTATTTTATAATTTTTATTTCCTGTAAAGAATATATTTAGTTTCAGTATAGTTTATTTATCTAAACTGAAACCAAGTATAATATACTTAATAATAAAATATACCAAGTATTTTGTAATAAGTTTGTGAGTTTGGAAACTAAAAAAGTTTGTTTTTTCTCTCTTTAATAAGATTAAAAATTGCTTTCAAAAAAAAGTTGCACTGGAAATTGCTTAATTTTTTTTTTTTTGAAAAGTTTATTTAGTATATATTTATATAAAATATGCACAGTTAAATAAGTCCGAAAATCTATATTTAATGAAAAGAAAGAAAGGAAGAAAAGAAGTAATTTCAAATGCATGTTATTATTAAAAACATTTTTTTTTTTTTTTTCAAATTAGTTAAATATTTTTATCTTACCATCTGATTACATGATTAATAGCAGCTATGATGTTAAAAATAAATGCATGTTTCAGATTTTATGTTAAATTTTCAACTTTACCATTACCATTGATTGACATATTTTTGAAATAATTTTGCATATGGATTTTCATTTTTAAAAACAGAAGTTGCATTTAATTATCTTACCAGGAATCTGTTTAGATTATTTTTTTATGCAATCCTGTTTTTGTTAAATTGTGAACTTTTGTATATAGTACCTGTAAAAATGTAATCAGAATTTGGTGAATTAAAAAGTATCGTTATATTTAGGTCCCTATTTTAGTTAATAAAGTCTTTCATACATATATACAACTAGATAAGTTTCATTGGTAATGCATGTTGATTTTTTCCCCCTTGAATCATTTGTGAAAGGTTCAGTTTGGAGATTGAAAAACTTTTTGAAATGTCCATTTTTAAGAGAAAACATTTTGTGAATTGTCTTGTGTTTTAAGGTGAAAAAGTTGTGAAGATTCCTTTAGAGGACTTGAATTTTCTTAAACAGATTTTTGCTTAGAGATCAGATCTTCCACAATAACGTTTTCATGTGGGACACTTAACATAAAAATAAATATAATAAAAAGTATCAGACTGTAGCTATTACAAAATTCTGAATATATTATTTTGTAAATGAAATTTCAATTTTTCCAATTTGGAAAAATTGAAAAATAGCCCTTCGGAAAAAAACCCCGGTTTTTTCCCCAACTTTTCCGGGGGTTTTCCGAGCATTCCCATCTCTAGACTATGTAGTATCTTAGGTACTGTATTGTTATAACTGATATTATATATGTTGTTGCTGGTTAAATTTTAAATTAATCACAAAATTTTAAAGTACTAGACAACATAAATTTCAAGTTTCAGATGAAAGAAAACAGTGATGTAAAACATATATACTAATTAAAAAAATTTATTGCTTGCATTTCTTTTATTATTTAATAAGAATTAGTAACACACTTAAAAAAAATTACTTAAATTATATTTAACTTTTAAGTGCATTTTATTCAAAAAAGAAAAACTTTATTGCAGCATATACGACTTAAATATTTATGTTCTTTATAGTTTTAATTAAAGATATGATTGAAAGAAAGATTTTTTTATGTAACGAGGGATAAATATTAAATTTCCCATTAGGCTTTAAAAAAATTAGAATTTTCTTGTATTGCTCTATTACGAAAATTTTGAATAGATTAACTTTAAATTCAATAGATTACGTCAACTTATTACAGATACTTTTTGTACTTATTGATACAGCATAAAAATTTTAACATGATTCATAAATTACTGTCTTATATAAAAATGAATAAATAAAGCCCATTCAGGATATGGAAGTTAAGGGGGGGGGAGGGGAGAAAAGGTGTTAATTTCAAATAAAATTTTCATTATACATGATGAAAATAAATTGCCAAATTAAAAAGTTTTACTGTGTAAATATAAAAACATTTCTCACAGGTATTCGGGAAAGGCAGAGTACTAGACTTGATATTCGGCTGAAGCCGAATAATCGTTGCATCTGTAGTATATACTGTATACATATAATTTCTTACATATTAATTCATGGTAAACATACATGCACACATTTGAAAATAGCAAAGTGTAAAATTATGTGTGAAGAGCATCACACATTTTTTTTTCTTCTTCTCCATATTAACGTAAGACCCATGCATGGGTGCAAGAAGCCCATCCAAGCCTCGACTGAAGACTTTCTGAGTCTTAGGAAGAACCAAATGGAAATATGCTAGAAGATTTCTATGTCTTGGATTATGGCTAAAAATTGATATCTTACAATAAAAGTGATTAAAAGTTCTTGATAGCGAAATTGCTATTATTAAGGTACATAAAGTAGAATTTACTATCAGTGAAAAATCTCTCCAAGACTGAAATCAGTCTTGAGAGTGAAGTCTTGCACTCATTTAACATGTAACCCATTTTTTAAGATACTTTGATGAAAAAAAAAAAAACAAAACATGAAACTATTACCAGATTTATTAAGAAACTGATTTTACATACAATGAAAAGGAAAAGATTCTTTCTGTTGATTTTTAACAATGAAACCTGAATTCATTCATTTGACAATACTAAATATCCCCCTCGGATACAGAATTTACCGTTTCATAATTTGGGGGGAAGAAAAATCGAACTAAATAGAAACTTTGCAAAAAAGTGTAAAAATAAGTATCCAAGTGGGTAAGTGTGATCACAGATCACACAAAGGGTTTCGTTTAATATTCCTTTCAAAACACTTTACCCTTTTGAAAAATCTGTTAGTTCCACATTTCGCAACCAGGGGCGCACTCTATTCTAAAGAAACCTCCATCCGAACGAAACTGTGTTTTACATACTATCCGTAGATATATTAGTCGAGGGGATTGGGCCCATAGCACCCGAGATAAGTAGGAGCCCCTGGTGGTAAAAAGTGGAACTAAAATATGTAAGGCTATGGTGCATAATATGAAAGAATGGTCAAAGGGACGCCGGCAAAACTTGGAAAAGTGCTCCCCGGGTAAAAGGGCGGAGGTTAGAAAAATTGCTTAAAATACACAAGTTAGAGCCCAGAGAAGTAAATAATATAAGACTTTTTGAAAATTTTATGATTTGTCGTGTGGTCTGAAGTATTCAGCTCTACGTATGCAAAAATTCATGTCTCCAACTTCACTAGGGGCTCTGTTAGAAAGAATTGCTTAAAATACATATGTGGTAGCTCAAAGGGTTAAACGTAACACTTTTTCAAGATTTTATGATTTGTTGCCTGGCCTCAGGTGTTCTGCTATAAGTATGCAAAATTTCAGATCTCCAATTTAATAAGGGGCTCAGTTAGAAAGAATTGCTTAAAATACGCATGTGAGACCCCAAAGGGTTAAATGTACAACTTTTTCAAAATTTTGTGATTTGTCGCATGATGGTGTTCAGCCATAAGTATGCAAAATTTCACACCTCCAACCTAAATAGGGTCTCACTTAGAAAGAATTGTTTAAAATACACATGTGGGAGCCCAAAGGGTTAAATGTACGACTTTTTCAAAATTTTATGTTTTGTCATTTGATGTGAGGTGTTCAGCTATAAGTATGCAAAATTTCATGCCTCCAACCTAATTAGGGGCTCACTTAACAAGAATTGCTTAAAATACACATGTGGGAGCCCAAAGGGTTAAATGTACAACTTGATGTCATTTGATGTGTTCAGCTATAAGTATGCAAAATTTCACGCCTCCAACCTAAATAGGGACTGACTTAGAAAGAATTGTTTAAAATACACATGTGGGAGGCCAATGGGTTAAATGTACGACTTTTTCAAAATTTTATGATTGGTCGTTTCATGTGAGGTGCTCAGCTATATGTATGTAAAATTTCCCGCCTCCAACCTAATTAGGGGCTCACTTAGAAAGGATCGTTTAAAATACACATGTGAGACCCCAAAGGGTTAAATTTACAACTTTTTCAAAATTTTATGATTTGTCGTTTGATGTGAGGTGTTTGTTCATTCAACTTAGATTATAAATCAGCTACTTTCTGTATTTCGAAATTTTATCTTTGACTTCAGTTAACAACATTTTCGAACCCCGAAACTAGGTTCATTTAAAATAGTTTCAAAATATATAAAATCATACAAACTTGAGTTTTGTTTAAGGTTATTAAAACGGGCCCCGGACAACGCCGGGCAGGTCAGCTATTTTTTTTAACATATAACCATCAATATTTATTGTGTTCCTTATATTATTCTGTTAATGCTTTTTAAGGCTGTTTTCAAATCCAAAGGAGCAACTTTATGACACAAGTTTTAATTCATTTATGTTCGAAAAAGTAAGAAATTGGCAGGTGTTGCTATTCAGAAACTTCATAATTGAAAGACTTTCTTTTTCTTTTTTTTGGTAAACGCAAAAGATCTTTCAGAAAATACCGTCAAAGTTGATAATTTGAACCAAATTTCCGAAAGAAAGGAGAAAAAAACAGTCGGAGAGGAGAAATTCCAGCTGTGACGTGACCCAAAATCGCTTATAACTTGATAGATAATTTATTTATTAAAAAAAAAAAAAAAAAAAAAAAAAACTGAGAAAATATTTCAATTCCAAATCGCTTCAATAGTCAGTTCTGTCAAATTTGTGCTTTTATATTTAAAAATGAGTTAGTAAATGTGTCAGAAAGTTTCGCGCTTGTTAAGGAGTGGTGAACTACCTTAAGCTGTATTACTAATATCTAAAATCTATTTATATTTCTAAGATAAATTCAGTACGTATTTCTTATTTTTATCTCTCCAAAAAAGCTTTTGTCTGTGTAAAATTAATTTGTTTACTCACTTTCGTAATAATAACGGGGGTCGATTCAGGCAAAATTTGGGGCCTATTTAGGGCCCTTTCACAAAAATCTATTGAATATAATAGGCCTCTTCACAAAAATAAATTTAATAAACCGATTAATTAAATAATAATTAATATTTCAGCTTGTAATTCAGATAGGACTTAGATATGGGTATCAATGAAATCAACGAGAAATTTGACATCAAGATGCCAAAAAATTTAATCAAAAAATTTAATATTTAAAAAGTTAAAATTTCGTATTAAAATATGCTATTATGGAAAACCGCAGCGTCGTCATGTCTACCTGCTTTCCCGCCGAATTGAAATCTTTTTATTTCCTCGTCTTTCCAATTAAAGAAATTAAATTTTTATCGATCGATTTTTAGTGGATATTTTAACTTATACACATTGCAGAAATGTGAACTTTATACCAAACGAAAGTAGATTTTTTTCTGCGTCTGTCTATTCCATTTACAAATTTCTCAGACCAATATTTTCTGATATATGATTTCGCTTTAAAATCTCCACTTCATTTTTCGGCTTAATTTCCTCCGTGGTAACCGTGCATTCGGCTGATTTTACTGGCAACCCTTAGGAGAAACACAGATGATTTCGAGAAAGTCCGTTTAAATTTGCGTTAAAAAGGTGGATTGGTTAATTTTAGAAGTTAATTAGCCCGTAATTAGGTTAATTACCAACTTTTTCAAAATTTTATTATTTGTTGTTTGATGTGAGGTGTTCAGCTATAAGTACCCAAAATTTCAAGTCTCTAACATGTAAAGTTTCTGAGAACGGGCTCTGTGACGGACAGACAGACAGACAGAGGAGCGAGACGAATAGGGTTTCGTAAGAAACCCTAAAAAGGTGAAAAAGTGTAAATTTTATACCTAAGGTGTAAAAGTTGGCAAGTATGTGGTAATCCTATAAAAACATTTTTCATTCATAGAATAAAATGAACTCACCTATTAAAACTTCTCTGACCACCAGCTCCTCCTCCTCCCCCTCCTCCTCCACTACCACTTCCTCTACTTGTGTTAGGAATTGTAGAACTAGTAATTTGTATATTCATAGGTCTACCTATAATTATAAAAGTAAAGTTAAATTAGCTAGAATTCCTAATTAAAATGAAGTTATATGATACTAAACGTAAAGTTTAAAATACATCTAGCAACAATTTTCTCACATTTTCCCAAAATAGAACAATCTCATTTCAGAGTTGATAATTTTTATGTAACTAAAGTGTATAAAGTCACCCAAGTCGAATTCATTATCAAGTAATCATTTAACAATTTATCTCTTATCTATTAAAATTCGTAAATGTTTGTCTGTCCCCAACATCTTTTAGAGATTGTAGGGAGTACTGTAGACTGGTACCATTTGATGCAGAAAAATATAGGAAAGCTTAGTATACATTCTCACATTATTTAAATTTTATGTATTTTTGTTCCTTTTCAGCTTACTTTGTGATTGCCGTCACACTGTTACTGTGCTCTTTTAAGTCCTCCCTTTGCTAGCAGCGCTCATTTTTGGCACTGCCTTTAACGGAGTTTTGAGGAACATTTTCACTGATATATGCTTAACCTATGAAGTCTCACTCCTATTTGTTTTGTGTATGTATCATTTGAAGCCTTTTGTTTTTTCACTGGCAAAGTCATCAAGTGTAGCTCTCCTTCAGAGAGGCGTGATTGGTTTTGCTTTGCAAATCAAAAACTACTTTCCTCAGATTTAAATTATGTATATAATAAACAAAATATAAAAACATCATGCAGGGTTGTTTGATTTAAATCAGCTTGATTTAAATCACGATTTAAATCAGTTTTTTTTTTTTAAACATTGATATTTACAGGCTAAATAAAAATTAAATTCATCTATGTTAAGGTATTTAATATAATAGTACTTTCAGTGCAGAGTTACTTTCTCAGAAGCAGATTACACAGAATTCACGAGTTTTTTTATGCTTAGTTGCTTAGGCCTGCAAATTACTGTATCCCATATGTTGGCGATTCATATATTGATCAAATATGATCAATACTTTTACTATAACATAAATATTTTGACTGTTTCTTCAACACAGAGTTATAGAAATCACCTTTCTTCTGTAACTGAAAATAATTTTATAGCTGTGACTAATCCCTTTTTCCTTTCTTTTCCTAGAATTCATTGCTTACTGCAATTGAAAATATAAGAAATATTACTGTATCTTATTCATGGGACTGCCTAGGACTTATGTGTTCTGTTTCGGTGAATTTGAATTTATCATTATATGGGTGATTCTACGCAAATAGGCCATAATGATGAAACCAGAGGATATTTAAATTTTTTTCAACAGAAAAACCTAATGATTTTTTTTATCATGTAGTTTAAGGTTTTATCATATTAGCTCATAAAATTGAAGCATTAATTAAAATATATATTTAAAATAAATTTTTAAACCTATAAAATATCATTCCCTCACATGCAACTACTACCACCCAAAAATATAAAAAATATCATTTCTTACCAAAATATTTATATTTATTTTGTCTGACTTCTGTCTTTTCATATGAACACAAAGTATTATTTCTATGTATTACATTATTTTTTTGGTCCGCATATGCAATTTTTATTTGTCAAAAATGTTTGCAACTCATATTTCAGATCATTCCCTCACTCATTAGTAATTCTAGATATTTGAGATAGGTGGTACTACTGTAGACAGAAAACATTGTTCATTTGCCGAGTGCATGAATCTTACTTGTCTGTAAAACAATTTTCATCCATCCTGGAGAAATAATTTAGTGTGTAAGGAATAGTTTAATATTCAGATTGGGCAAATGTTAAGATGATGTTATCATTCCCTCATTTAAATTTGTAAAAAAAATTTATTTTCTAAAAATGTATTAATGGGTGTTTTAGTTTTCCCTGAAGGGATAGTTTGAGAACATATATTGTTTTTTTCTTTTATTTTATGTGTACAAATTTTAAAAGTTAAAAATGTACATTTTATCCTTCCCTCACTATATAGGTCAAAACTGGGAAATTTCATTAGCGGCCACTGGCCGGTAGAACTAGTTTTTTTAAGTGGCTACTTTTTTATTTAAAAATACTAAACAGTAAAATTTCTATAAGTATTCATCTAAAGCTGAATAGCCCAAATAAATATGTAAATGTAAATATATTGGAACTAAAAAAAAGCAGAATCCTTGATGAAATGCAAGAAAATTTTATTATCTCCTTGTAAAAAAGTGGATGGAAGGTGGCCACTGATAGACAATTTTTGACTGGCCACTTTTTCTCATTTACTGGCCCTGTGGCCGGTGGCCAGTGCTAATTTTGACCTTTACCTCACTAGTCATTCCCTCATGTGAGGGAGTGATTCTTATGGGAGAGAATTGTTCTATTACTTTTAAAAACTTGCAGAATATATTTTTATTGAAATTAATTCTTTTGATGAAAATAAAAGCATATTTTTAAACAAATCAGTGTATAAAATATTATTTATTATGTAAAACGTAAAGAAAAGTCGATAAGGAAACCAAAAAGAATTTCAAATATGTATAATTCGATGTGAACCAGAAATTTCTTTAAAAAAGAATTAAATTTATATATCGCACAAAAATAAGTTAAATAGATAATTTAAAAAGCTTTAAATAAAAATTCCAGTATACATTTTTAAAAATATAAAACTTGAGTGAAATTTCCGGCACTTCTAGTGTTAAAAATCTAATAATTATAGAATTTCTTAATATTAAGCCTGACGGCTATTTTTTTGCCAACAATTATCTTTTCTAGTGCCTTGTTACAAAAAATTAGAAACTTCTGACATGATTTATTTTTCCTTCGTCACTATGATGAAAATGGCCTATTTGCGTAGAACTACCCTCATAAGGTGGGATACCCACTACGTCCCATTGTTACGAGGTGCCAAGCACCGACTTATTATTTGGAAAAAGCGTTCGTGCTCATTTTGAAGGAGTTACTGCCGCCATCAGATTATGTTGTGGACTCCACTGCAGGATTTGTTGAAAGCATTAGGACACTTGAGATTCCTCATGACTTTTGAAGTTTGTTGTGAAATTAATAAGAAAATTGACAATGGGTCATTCCATGTCAAATCAACACGCATATTTTACCTCACCATTGCAGATTTTAATGAACTGATGCACATAGTTAGTACTTATATAGACTAAGAAAAATACCATTTTTTTTCAAAATATATCTATCCGTTTTGAAAATATGGCTATGTAAACTTCTCAAAAATTGTCAAAAAATGGCAGTTTGACAAATTTTCAAATCATCATAGGGTCCCTCCTAATTAAGATAAGAAGGTGAAAGAAGTGTCATATTGCAACATTTTTTATGGACTTTAATATGATATGCAACATGATACAGGTGGTAACAAAAAAAAAATTCAAAATTTAAATTTAAATTTTAAAATTTAAATTGTGAAAAAAAAAACGTTTTTTTTTTTAATTTAAAAAAATTAGAGAAAGTAAGTTATATTATTGTAAAACGTTACAGAAACTTTCAAAATGGGACAACAATGGGTTCATAAGAAAAATAATTTTTTTAAAAAGTAATTTTTCATCAATTTCAAGTATGATGCAAAAAATACATGAAAATTTTACTTTTAATAACAGGATAGAATTTGAAAAAAAAAAAAAAAAAAAAAAAAAATGTAAATTCAAATTTTGATTTTAAAATTTCAATTGTAAAAAAAGTTTTGATTTTAATTTTTTTCAAAAAATATAGGAAATAAGTTGTAAAACGGTACAACAATGAATTCATAGGAAAAATATTTTTTTAAGAAACACATTTTTCTCTTAATTTCAAGTATGATGCAAAAATCCATAAAAACTGACTGTAATATGATATGCAATTGAATAAAATTTGTTAAGGAAAAAAAGTAATATTTTAAGTGCGATTTTTTTTTTTTGTTGTTTTGTTTAATACAAACAATCATAGAAAATATGTTGTATTATTGTAAAATAATATACAATGTTTGAAAATGGGAGAACAAATCCATATTAAAAATAACTTTAAATGAGTATATTTTACTGAATCGGCGTTATATAGAATGAAAGAAAAAAAATCATAAAACAATAAAAAACTTGAAATTAATATTTAATCTGCTATAAATCAAGATTATAGGAAAGCAGAAAACAATGTTTTTATTAAATAAAATTGTTCAGTTGTTAGGTAATCCTAATTAGGGATTGACCGAAGAAGCAATTTTGCCGAATACCGAAGCTTCGGTCGAAATACATACCGAAGCTTCGGTATTCGGCAACCGAATACTTGAAACTTTTTAATATGCATTTTTGCATTTATTAGCTTTTTTAATATGCTTTAATTGAAATTAAATTCTCAATAATTTAATTCTGTTACATTTTTAGACCAATGTCAGACGGGCGTCTTTTTTGCTTAAGTATTATCCATTCACAATGCTATAGCATTGTGAATGGATAATGCATAAGCAAAAAAGCAGCAAAAAAGACACAAGTCTGACACTGGTCTTATTCTTAAATCTAGTTACACAAAAAAATTTAATGACCTCTTTCCACTCACAAATTCATTAACCCATCACTTATTTTTTATTATTTTATCACTAGTCAATACCCAAAAATAACCTATGAAAGTATTAAACTATACATGGTATTATTAAGCAGAGTTCATTCTAGGATCAAGGGCGGGCAGGGTGCGCTTCAAAGAAAAAAAGGGGCACACTCATTAATTATAAAAAAATAGTCTAGTATTTGTGTGTGTGTACGTATATGTGTAAAATACAATTACAAACTTTGATTTTATTGAATTTACTATGGCCATATTTTAACCCTTTATTCTCTTATGTTTAGTGGACTTGGACGAACTGATGACCACTTTTTTACAGGGATCTCAGTGGTCACCTTTTTAGGTACCACTATTTCTAAACAATAATCTTCATGGTAATTTACATTACAAATGTTGCGGAAATTTACAACAGAGATTATTGTTTAGAAATTGTAGTAGCCAAAAAAGATGACCACTAAATTCACTGTACGGGCCATTACCATGCAAAGTCACACACATCAAATAAGTGCAAAAGGTTAAATAGTAGAATTTATAACATTTTGACACACCTTTTATCATTAGCATAAAGATTTTATTCTTAAATCAAATCAGATGATTAATCATTAATCTATAATACAGGGTCCGTACACATTTTTTTAAATAAAAATCAAAGAAGTTTTAGGACCTACGTATTGAATAAATTATTTAATATGCATTTTTCTTTGAACGGTTTAATTTTTGTAAATACAAGTTTTAAATTTTCAAATGACAAGGGGTGTGGGGATTTTGGCAAGTGGCAGTAGAAAGTTAGAAGACTATTACTACATATAGCAGACATTCTACTGGCTCTAGGGGTGATTCTGTATACAAAAAAAATTCTAAAATTCACAGCAAATTTTCTGAAAGGTTACAGCAGAGGGAGGGGGAATCCACTTCCGGCACTAATTATGTGTTTTTTTTCGCGCCCCCTTTGACAAAATTTGCGCTTTTTCGCGATCTTTTGAAGAAATTTGTCGTTTTTTCGCGATCTTTAGACGAAATTTGTCGTTTTTTCGCAATCTTTAGACGAAATTTTGCCGTTTTTTCGCAATCTTTAGACGAAATTTTGCCGTTTTTTCGCAATCTTTAGACGAAATTTTGCCGTTTTTTCGCAATCTTTAGACAAATTTTGCCGTTTTTTCGCAATCTTTTGACAAATTTTGCCGTTTTTTCGCAATCTTTTGACAAATTTTGCCGTTTTTTCGCAATCTTTTGACAAATTTTGCCGTTTTTTCGCAATCTTTTGACAAATTTTGCCGTTTTTTCGCAATCTTTTGACAAATTTTGCCGTTTTTTCGCAATCTTTTGACAAATTTTGCCGTTTTTTCGCAATCTTTTGACAAATTTTGCCGTTTTTTCGCAATCTTTTGACAAATTTTGCCGTTTTTTCGCAATCTTTTGACAAATTTTGCCGTTTTTTCGCAATCTTTTGACAAATTTTGCCGTTTTTTCGCAATCTTTTGACAAATTTTGCCGTTTTTTCGCAATCTTTTGACAAATTTTGCCGTTTTTTCGCAATCTTTTGACAAATTTTGCCGTTTTTTCGCAATCTTTTGACAAATTTTGCCGTTTTTTCGCAATCTTTTGACAAATTTTGCCGTTTTTTCGCAATCTTTTGACAAATTTTGCCGTTTTTTCGCAATCTTTTGACAAATTTTGCCGTTTTTTCGCAATCTTTTGACAAATTTTGCCGTTTTTTCGCAATCTTTTGACAAATTTTGCCGTTTTTTCGCAATCTTTTGACAAATTTTGCCGTTTTTTCGCAATCTTTTGACAAATTTTGTCGTTTTTTCGCAATCTTTTGACAAATTTTGCCGTTTTTTCGCAATCTTTTGACAAATTTTGCCGTTTTTTCGCAATCTTTTGACAAATTTTGCCGTTTTTTCGCAATCTTTTGACAAATTTTGCCGTTTTTTCGCAATCTTGACAAATTTTGCCGTTTTTTCGCAATCTTTTGACAAATTTTGCCGTTTTTTCGCAATCTTTTGACAAATTTTGCCGTTTTTTCGCAATCTTTTGACAAATTTTGCCGTTTTTTCGCAATCTTTTGACAAATTTTGCCGTTTTTTCGCAATCTTTTGACAAATTTTGCCGTTTTTTCGCAATCTTTTGACAAATTTTGCCGTTTTTTCGCAATCTTTTGACAAATTTTGCCGTTTTTTCGCAATCTTTTGACAAATTTTGTCGTTTTTTCGCAATCTTTTGACAAATTTTGCCGTTTTTTCGCAATCTTTTGACAAATTTTGCCGTTTTTTCGCAATCTTTTAACAAATTTTGCCGTTTTTCGCAATCTTTTGACGAATATTGCCGTTTTTTCGCAATTTTTTGACGAATATTGCCGTTTTTTCGAGATCCTTTGACGAAATTCGCTGTTTTTTTCGCGAACTAACGACGAAATTTCGCAATTTTTTGACGAAATTTGCCGTTTTTCACGATCTTTAGACGAAATTTGCCATTTTTCGCGATCTTTTCATGAAATTTGCGGTTTTTCCGCGATCTTTTGACGAAATTTTCCACTTTTCCCAATCCTTAGACGAAATTTGCCATTTTTTTCACAATCTTTTGACGAAATTTGCCATTTTTTGCAATTTTTTTTGACGAAATTTGTCGTTTTTTCGAGATTTTTTGACGAAATTTGCTGTTTTTTCGCGAACTTACGACGAAATTTCGCAATTTTTTGACGAAATTTGCCGTTTTTCGCGATCTTTTGACGAAATTTGCTTTTTTTCGCGATCTTACGATGAAATTTCGCAATTTTTTGGCGAAATTTACTATTTTCGCGAACTTTTGACGAAATTTTCTGTTATTTCGCGATCTTTTGACGAAATTTGAGGTTTTTTCGCGATCTTAAGACGAAATTTGCCGTTTAAAGCGACCTTTTGACGAAATTTGCCATTTTTTTACGAAATTTGCTGTTATTTCGCGAACTAACGACGAAATTTCGCAATTTTTTGACGAAATTTGCCATTTTTCGCGATATTTTGACGAAATTTTCCGCTTTTCCCAATCTTTAGACAAAATTTGCCATTTTTTTCACAATCTTTTGACGAAATTTTCCATTTTTTGCATTTTTTTGACGAATTTTGTCGTTTTTTCGAGATCTTTTGACGAAATTTGCTGTTTTTTCGCGAACTTACGACGAAATTTCGCAATTTTTTGACGAAATTTGCCGTTTTTCGCGATCTTTTGACGAAATTTGCTTTTTTCGCGATCTTACGATGAAATTTCGCAATTTTTTGATGAAATTTGAGGTTTTTTCGCGATCTTACGACGAAATTTGCCATTTTTCGCTATCTCTTGAAGAAATTTGCCGTTTAAAGCGACCTTTTGACGAAATTTGCCATTTTTTGCGATCTTTTGACGAAATTTGCCGTTTTTTTCGCGATCTTTTTATGAAATTTGCTGTTATTTCGCGATCTTACGACGAAATTTTGCCGTTTTTTCGCAATCTTCAGGCGAAATTTGCGATTTTTCGCGATTTTTTGACAAAATTGCCGTTTTTGCGATCTATTGACGAATTTTGCTGTTTTTTCGCGGTCTTACGACGAAACTTTGCAATTTTTTGACGAATTTAGCTTTTTTTCGTGATCCCTGGACGAAATTCGCGATCCTTTAACGAAATTTGCGTTCTTTTCGCGATTCTCTGACGAATTTCGTGTTTTTCTCGCGGTCCTTTGACGAAATTGGCGATTTTTCTTCAATTTGAGGAAATTGATCTTTTCGGCGATCATTTGCCGAAATTCGCGATACATTTTATGCCCGAATTTTCGGATTTATGACCATTTTTTTTCGGAAATGACTGCCTCAATTTTTCGGAAAATTCGGAACAGAATCAGCCCAGTGCAATCCTTTGACGAAATCCGCTATTTTTTCGCGATCTTTTGACGAAATTCGCTATTTTTTCGCGATTATTTACGAATTTCGGGGCCTGTTACGAAAATTGCGTTTTTTTCGCGATGCTTTGCCGAAATGTGGGCTTTTTTCGCGATCTTTTGACGAAATTCGGCTTTTTTTCGCGATTTTTTTGACGAAATTTACGATGTTTTTGAAATTTTTTTGACGAAAGCCGCCATTTTTTCGCGACCCTGTTACGAAAATAGTGTTTTTTTCGATATTGTGACGAAATGTGTCTTTTTTTGTGATAATTTGCAAAATTCGGCTTTTTTCTGAGATTTTTTTGACGAAATTAGCTATTTTCTCGCAATCCTTTGACGAAATCCGCTGTTTTTTCACAACCCTGTTACGAAAAGTGTCCCGTGTTTCGAGATCCTTTGGCAAAATTCGGCTTTTTTCCGCGATTTTTTAACGAAATTACGCGTCTCACAGGAAGATTAAGAACTATTTTTTTGCGTGACGTCTCCAATTTTTCGCGCAACTTACGCGCTATAGCGCGTCCAGGACATCGTTGATGTTTACAAATAGTTGACAGTTTGTTGGGATGAAATTTATTGAACGGGCTTTTTGTCGGCCGATTTTTCGAGTGATAGGGCTCACAGGGCGGGGCTTTAGTTCAGTGGGGGCATCTGGGCGGCAAATTTTGTAAAGAAGGGCAGGCAGGGCGGCGCGCCCCGCGAAAAACGCCTAGAATGAACTCTGTTATTAAGGATAAGGATTCTCAGAGAAACAAAAGTTCATTCAGATAAAAAGAAACAATGTTGTCATTAAGCTGATTTACTGATTGTTTAATTGGGAACATATTGAATAGGAATGTTCTCAAAATACAAAAGGTATATCAATTTGTACACTTAATTATTTTATGTCAAATTATTGATGGAATATTTATATTTTGATTAATATTTTAACATTGTGGTGATGAAGAAAAGAAATTTGAGCGATTTTGAAATAATGTTTATAAAAGATATAGGATAGGCATAGGGATACACTTATTTGATGTGTGTATTTTCTTTAATGTGCACCTTAGATATACAGATATGAACCCTGATATACTTATTTGATGTGTATATTAAAGAAAATACACATTAAATAAATTTAAATTATAAAAAAAAACTAATATAGATGTAAATAAAATTAAATGATAAGGGAAAGATGCGCATCTTCCTTCCTTATTTTTTCTCTGTTGTAGACAGTTGTTTTGATTTCACACCTATGTAGACTATTTTAGGAAGGAAAAAGTTTTTTTTAAAATTAAAAATGGCCTTTGACTTGTTTTTTGTAGTGCAGCTGAACTCTGAACTCATGCGCATAATATTAAAACTCATTGTTTAGCCTATTCTTCTACTTCTAAGAAAATACTTATCTGCAATTATTCGGCTGAATACTTAATAGTGTTCGGCCGAAGCCGAATATTCGGTTTACATGCCGAACCACCGAATACCGAATCAACTATTCAGTAAATCCCTAATCCTAATGTATAACTAATATGTTTTCATATAAAACTCTACAAAGCAATACTTTTACACCTTCCTATCTTAATTAGAAGGGATTTTTTTGGTAACCACTCTCTGTCTGTAGGTCTGGCCTGTCTCAAACTGTCGAGAGTTTTTTAAATTGTAGAATTTTGTATGTAAACATATTAATTATACATTAGGATTACCTAACAACTGAACAATTTTATTTAATAAAAACATTGTTTTCTGCTTTCCTATAATCTTGTTTTATAGCCGATTAAATATTAATTTTGAGTTTTTTATTGTTTTATGATTTATTTTTCTTTTATTCTATGTAACCCCAATTTAGTAAAATTTACTCTATTTAAAGTTATTTTTAATATGGATTTGTTCTCCCATTTTCAGACATTGTACACTATTTTACAATAATACAACATATTTTCTATGATTGATTGTATTTAAAAAAAAAACACACTTAAAATATTTTTTTTTCCTAAACAAATTTTATTCAATTGCATATCATATTAAAGTCAGTTTTTATGGATTTTTGTATCATACTTGAAATCAAGAGAAAAATGTGTTTCTTAAAAAAATATTTTTCCTATGAATTCATTGTTGTCCCATTTTACAACTTATTTTCTATATTTTTTTGAACAAAATTAAAATCAAAATTTTTTTCACAATTGAAATTTTAAAATTAAAATCAAAATTTTTAATTTACATTCTTTTTTTTTTTTTTTTTTTTAAATTCTATCCTGTGACATATATTAAAAGTAAAATTTTCATGGATTTTTTGCTTCATACTTGAAATTGATGAAAAATTACTTAAAAAAAAAAAATTATTTTGCCTATGAACCCATTGTTATCCCATTTTGAAACTTTCTGTAATGTTTTATAACAATATAACTTACTTTCTCTAATTTTTTGAAATTTTTTTAAAAAACGTTTTTTACAATTTAAATTTTAAAATTTGAATTTATTTTTTGTTACCACCTGTATCATGTTGCATATCATACTAAAGTCCATAAAAAATGCTGCAATATGACACTTCTTTCACCTTCCTATCTTAATTAGGAGGGACCCCATGATGATTTGAAAATTTGTCAAACTGCCATTTTTTGACAATTTTCGAAAAGTTTACAGAGCCATATTTTCAAAACAGATAGATATATTTTGAAAAAATTTGGTATTTTTCTTAGTCTATATAAGTACTAACTATGTGCCACAGTTCGTTAAAATCTGAGATGGTGAGGTAAAATTTTTTCAAAAAGTGTGTTGATTTGACATGGAATGACTCAATGAAGAAATGTATAATGATAGCATAAAATGTACTCTGAAAGATGGATTGCAGTTAATTGTACAAAGTAACTATTTTATTTTTGACAGTAAAATTTATAAGCAAAACATGGGTGCCCCTATGGGATCTCCTATATCGGGTTTTTTAGCAAAGTTTAAAATGAGACCTTTTGAAGAGAATATTTTCATAAAGTTGGAGAAAGTTCCTAAATTTTGGAAGAGGTATGTTGATGATGTGTTTTTAATTTGGGAGGGGGGTGGGGCTTGAGTCTTTTATTGATGAAGTTAACAAACTAGATGGGAATATTCAGGTTACCTTTGAACTAGAAAATGATTGTGCTCTTTCTTTCATTTTTAGACGTGTGCCTTATGAGAGAGGGGTCTGTTTTAAAAAGAAAAGTTTATAGGAAGGATATTAGTAGTCAGCATATTATTCCAAATTCAGCCTATTCACCTTTTGGGTATAAATTCTCAACGTTCAGGTTCATGGTTAATCGTGCATTTAATATTTGTTCAGAGGATTTTTTGGACGTGGAGTTGAATTGTATTTTTAATATTGCTAAAGTAAATGGTTACAAAAGGGAGAAAATTAATAATTTGATTAAAAATTATAAGTGTAAAGGTCATTCACGGGTTAGTGGTACTTAGGTTGATAAGGCGTGCAAGAAGGGAGAGGTTAGTAGATTTAAAAGGTTAGCGTTTCCATATATAAAGGGTACTTTTGAGAGACTTAAAAGTAAATTAATGAAGTTTAAGTTAGAATTAGTTGCTAAACCACCTCCTAAATTGAAACATCTTCTGTACAGACCTTTTGATCCGGTTGCACAGGATGATCTCGCAGGGGTGTATGAAATTCCATATGAGAATGAAGGGCGGATATTAATTATTATATTGGTATGACAGGTAGGAAGTTTGGGATAAGGAGGAGAGAGAGCATGAATCTGATATAAAATTTGGTAGGGATAAGACTGCGTTATCAAGGCTGTTTTAAAAGAGGGGGGGGGGGGGTAATGTTTCAGGGATAGTAGATTAGTGTTCGTTTCGAGTTTATACCGCAAGTCAATCATCCGTGAATCTATTAAGATATATTCTAGGAGGGATACTGTGTGTAATGATTCTTTTTCCTTTGATATTCCAATTTTATGGTTGGAATCCCTTAATAAATACTTAAAGAGTGAGTCTGGTAGAGGGAGCCGCGGTAGCGTAGGCTATTTGAGATCATAGAGGGCACAGTGTTTGCATTTTTTATGTTTTTTGGTTTTAAATTATTTTTTGGTACCCAGTGTCATTCATTTCTATTGATTATGTGTGTGTTATGAATACGGTTTTTACTATTGAACCGAAACATGTCAACATATTTTGATTTTTATTTGTGACACCTATTTAAGTAAAATAAACGTATGTTTTTATTTATATGATAAGAAAGGGTGAAGTAAAATTTGTTTGAGTTTTTACGAAAACTTATAACAGTTTTTGACATATATACAACAATTATAATTATAGTTTATGTAGATGTCAAGAAAGTTTGATACATTAGTGGCCACTAACTGTAAAAAGTGGCCACTAATGAAACAGTCTACCAGCCACTGGCTACTAACTCAATTTCCCAGTTTTCACCTATACCGCTTGGCATATGAAAAGCACAGCAAATTTGATGACAGCCAAATGCTTTGCACTTTATAATAATAATCTATATAATATTTGACAGCTTATCACTTGCGCCTGGATAACATTAAAGTACCAAACTGGCCACCTTGCACAACTTATGCTTTTATTATATAGATTGTTCTAACTTTTTATATTTTTAAACTCTGAAATTTAAAAAGCATTCAGCCAGTATTCAGTATTTGGTTTACCAGAGGGACGAATATTCGATATTCGGCCAAAATCACTATTCAGGACATCAGAAATTAGTAGTAGGGAAATAATTTAAAACATTTGAAGGACTATTAAATTAGAAATATCTAATAAAACAAAACCAAATAATTGACTATTTAAATCAAATTTTTGTTTTTGTAAAAGATTGTGAGACAGATTTTGTAACAGACACACAAAATCCTAGAATACAATTATTTGACTTTACAAATTACAAAACTAATTTAATTTTTTTTTTTTAAATATTAATAAAGGATTACTATATATTTAAAAAATTATTATAACTATCCTGTACATCCTCCTGGAAAGAACCCCCCCCCCCCCCCCCCAGAATAAAGCCAAAAAAGATTTATAAAAAAACCAAAACCTTAAACACACAAAACTCACTGGGTTGGAGTTTTTCTAAAAAAAAAACTTAGGTTTTGCTAAGCCCGGTCACCGGAGAGAAATTCATTTTAACTCAAGATACAATATATTTATTGGAAACTAAATATACTGTTCATTTCTAAATCTAGAGTTCATTCTAGGATCAAGAGCAGGCATGGTGCACTTTGCCATAAAAGGGCACTTTAGAGAAAAAAAGAGCACATTAATGTATAATCAACTAATAACTCTTCCCCCTCTGACCCCCATCCCCCCTAAAAAGTCTTTGCTACTACCCCTTTAGCCCATTCATGACACTTTGCAGTATAGGGGTTGATTCTTTTCCGAAAATTTAAAATCGGTCATAAATCTGAAAATTTGGACATAAACTATACCACAAATTTTGAGAAATGTTTGCCGAAAAAAAAAAAAAAACAATTTCGCCAGAGAATCGCGAAAAAACGCCAATTTCGTCAAAGGACCTTCCCTTTTTTTTCTTTCTTATTTTGGCTGAATTTTCACGGTAGCCGAGAAACGGGATATAGAGACAGAGAGAGAGAGAAATTTATGACTGTGTCGGTGCGGAAATTTTACTGAAAATAATTGGTGTCTGTATGAGTGAGGATGTTGGGAGTGAAAAGGAACAGATTAGGAGCAAAATGGGGCTAAGACATTATATAATGTTTACAAATAGTTTAGAGTTTGCTTGAAATAAGCGATGAAATTAACTTAAAGGGCGCTATTTTTCTCCCAGTCGATTTTCCGAGTGATAGGGCTTGCAGGACGGGGATTTTGGACTATGGCGGCATCGGAGCGTCAAATTTTGTAAAGGACAGGCAGGGCGGCCCGCCCTGCGAAAAATGCCTAGAATGAACTCTGCTAAATCACTAACAATCAAGCCTGAAAATTTCATGCTTTTACATAAAGAAATGTTATTGAGAATGTGCCAGAAAGATTTCATATTAAAACAAAAAATTGCTCAACAACATAAATCTTTGAAATTTTCCTAATTTAAAAGGTCTTTAATCCTTTCGGGACGAGCGTCTTTTACAGAATTTTTAATCTTTTATCACCAGTTTATCAACACAGAAATTTTTGCCTAATTGAATTGAGAAAATGCTTGAATCAAATAAGGCAAAATTTACAAGTAAGAATAATCACGGATTCAGAGCACCTTACGCGGCACATATACCGATTGCACGCCTCTAGGGGCGTGCGACTAATCTTATAGGTTTTGATAGGTGTCTAATCTTATAGATTTTGATACTAAACAAAAGTCATATAGAGTATATCTTTTACATTTACCAAAATGATACAAAAAAATGTCAATAAAAAAATCTCTATTCATTAACAATTCTTTGTTTCTTATTGTACTAAGGAAAATATAACCTTTTTTTGCTAGCTTTGGGCTTTGAAATCAGAACATTGTCTATCCAAATCAGTAATTTGAATGCCATAACCCTATGTTGAGGGGTGGAGAATCACTTCTGCATGAAGCACTAATTTGGGAAAGAGTGTGGAGGATTAAGTCAAAGTAACACACATTACACTACAATAAATCATGTGGTCAGGAAACTTGATCATTTTATGTGTTACTTTTCTGTCATTTTATCTTGACCAAGGATATTATTAGTAAGTGCATAGCAAAAAATGGCTTCAAAATCCAAACTCAAAAGGCTATCGCTGCAGGATAAAATCAGAGTTATTAAAATAAAAGAAAAAAATTCTGTAAAAGACCTTTGTATTAAGCTTATTGAGTTAAAATTTATGATGTTATGAAAAGGAAAATAAAAAAGTTGAAAAAGTAATATGAAAGTAAATCATCCAACAGAAGAGGAAAAGTGCTGTGAAAAATGAAGATATTGATGCATAAACCATTTGAATGCTTTCAAATGCTCGAGTGAAAGATTTGTCCATACAGGAACTCTGTTGCATGAAAAAGTGAAAGAGAGCTGAAAAATTAAGTAAAATTGATTTCAAGACTTCCAGTGAATGGTTAATGAATTTCCTTACTCGACTTGACACAACATTGGAATGAAGCAAGTTGATGGATGGAGACTCAAAACAACCCAGAACATGAAGTTCAAGAACAGTAAGAAAAATTTCTTCTATTGATTGGAGAATATCAAGCAAAAGACATACAGTCGGCCCCGCTTAAACGAATACGTGTGGTTCCAATATATATTATTTGATTAAGCGGGGAAATTTATTCTACCTTACCACATTGTTAATATCTTAAAATCTAACTAATAATCTATAGCACTTAAAAAAAACAATTATTTTAATTGTAAAAAAGTTACTTTCTTTAAAAAGAAAGAGAACTACAAAATGAAATAAAAAGTCTTATACTATTAAGCATTATAATACACATTCATTTAAATTACATGATGAAATATTCTGGTTTTATGGCTTACCTCATTACAATTTTTTGAAAAAATCCAATACAGTTGATTGTTTATTTAATGTTTTTTGCACACATTTCTGCAGTTCTTTTTCCAAACCATATAATATTTTATAATCTCCACCTCGAGCTTCAAAATGCCTTCGTATAATTGATAATGATTTCTGTACTTCACTCAAGGATGGGGGAGGATTAGGGTGTCCCAGGAGAGGCCAAAAAAATAAAAAGTTTGAAAATGCCAAGTCTCACCATTTAAAAATGTTCTTTCTGGCATAATATGATATTACGAAAAAAAAAAAAAAAAATTCAAGTCATTTCACAAAGGTTTAGAGAACACTTTATCGTGTTTAACAATGATTTAATTTGATGATATATTTTTATTAAATTTTTTTATAAAAACTTATAAAATTACTATCCGAGGACCATATTTCATTTTTCTGATCATTACTCTTCTAATGCTCTTCAATCTTTATTAATCTAATGGATTTCATTAAATTAATATCATGAACTACAATGCTTCTAATATTAATAATAGATGGCAGCTCCAGCAGGTGTTAAAGGAAAAATTCATTGATTATTTATGTCTTCAGTTTCGCATATCGATGAAGCCAATAAATCTTCTGAAGAAACCTCTGAGGAAGAAGTTGTAGTAAAAATACATTTAGATGATAATACAAAGCCCAAAGAAAATAAATCTAAGTTCAGCAGTCGCAGATCCATTATTACTCCAAGATTGCTGGTGTTTTAGATTGAATTAAGACCAGCATAAAAGTTCCACAATGATAATAGCATCTGTAATAAACAAAGAAGGTTGCTCTTCCTCTACCATGACGTCTGACCCCCTTGTAAAAATCCATAGTGCTTTTAAAAAATACTGTTCACTAGTAAAGCCAATATCTTCGCGAAGAAACCGTTCAACAATTAAAAACACAGTTTGAAACATCAAAGCCAGTTTTTCATTGAGGTGGAAAACTGTTAGCCAATTTGTCATCAAAAAGCATAGGAAATATCGATCATTTAGCGGTATTAGCTTTTTTTTTACAAGATAAACGTACTAAGCTTCTTGGGAGTTTCTACATTATTGTCTGGAACTGGCAAAGAAGCAGCTGATGCTGTTTTTGAGCTATTAGAATCGTGAAAATGTGAATCTTAAGTAACTGGCATGTGTTTCGATACACCCCATATAAATAGTGCAAGATTCAAAGGAGCATGTACAATTCTTGTGCAAAAAATAGGCAGAAAGCTTTTGTGGATAGCATGTCGGCATCACATGTTTGAGGTTCTACTTTTTGATGTATTTAGAGTGCGAGATTCCGAGTAAACTGGTCTAAGCTCAACCACCATGAACCAAAAAAAAGCAATCAGTACCCATCATAACAGCATCAGACAGTTTAAAAACTTTTACTTCTAATCAGGTAAAAACTGATATAAAACTACTTTGGGATGATTACATAGAAATTTTAAATCTTGCATCATTAATGATTGGATTAGACATTCAATTTAGAATTCGAAAACCAGGTGCTCTTCACCGAGCTCGCTGGATGGCAATTTATTCCTTGGAAAGATATTTATTCATTGAAAATGAAGTTATTGTTTAATTGGAATGAAAGCACAATGGTATTAACTGCTGAAGAGTTTCAAGGTATACAACAATTTAAACGGTTTGTTGTGTGTGTATAGTTGCTGTCCTGGTTTACTTTTCAATCTGCTGTTGATGCTGTTCCTAATGATGTTTCACTGATTCAAAGGTTGAAAGAATATGATGTCAAACACATAAGCAATATTGGATTAAAAACGATGTTACGTCATTCATAGTATGCGAGTGGAGAACTGCAACACTTAGCTTATTTTCAGATCTTCTTTCTGGTAAGCAAAAATCAAAGATAGTTTTGAACACAAAAAAGAAAGGAGTTCTAATTCACATCTATTAGAAATACTTTTTCTCAAATTGCATGATTTATGTATTTCTAATAGTTTCTTTGAAACGGCTAAAATTGAAGATTGTTTCCTCAGTGTATCAGTCAAAGATTGGCCCAAAAAAGCTGCATCGCCATCCTATAAAAAAGCTGCAATATTTCCTAAAAACTTGCCTTGTGTAAATCATGTTGCTGAACAAGTTGTTGTATTAATACATGACTTTAGTTATTCAACAAAAAATGAAGAGCAAGAACAGTTTTTGTTACAAGTCGCAGAGATAGGAATGCACAGAAAGAAATTTTGTAACGAGCAATCGCAAAAATTGTTTTGAAATGTAGCAGATAAAAAATGTCTGAATGTGTAAATAAGTATGTGATAACTTTAAAACATTCTTCAAAGGTTTCATTTACCAATTGTAAGATAATTGTTTACTTAAGTTCACTTTTTGTGCATAATTGCTGAAACGTCAGTGAAGGCTTACTGTGGAGACACGAAAAGTTTTAGTTTCTGTTAGTCTGTCTGTCTGTTCCGCGATAACTGCCGTAAAAAGCATCCGATCGGCTTGAAATTTACTGGACATGCTAATGAGGTACCCGGACTTAGCTGTATAGTTTTTGGTTAAATTTGGTTCATTTGTTCGGGAAATATGGAACATTTTATTTTTCTCTATAATGCTTTTCTATGGCAAATCAGACGATTTTCAGATTTTCATTTGTTGAAAGAAATGGCTCATATGAAAAATCGATTTAAATGGTAAATTTTTGAATAAGATTATTAAATTATTCCAATTAGTTTGAAATTTTGTCAATATATTTGCGAGATTTTTTTTAATTAGTTTTATAATATTGGGGTTAATTTTATGCATGTTTTCCAATAATATAAAGGATTTTGTTTTATCAATTTGACATAATGCATATTTCATTTTTTCCCCTTTCTTTCATCTGTTGTCTAGCAACGTATTTGGTCCTAATAATATTAGTATAGTTGCGTGTATAATGTTTGAGTAAAGCCAACGTCAAAACAGATGAATTAATGCATTTGTATCTTTGCATATAGATGGACTTTAGCCCAGAAATAAAAATAGGCAATATTTCATTTATTTTATTCAAATATTTTGATAAAAAATACAAAAGTTCATTATTTTCATAGGGAATAACGTAACATTTTTCCATAACATTTACCAATATTTCTTTAATTGTTGCCAAGAAAATCAAAACACGGAATAATATTTTCTTTTAAACAATTTTCAATTGAAATGTCTTGTCGTGTAACAGGAAAATGAAAAATAAATATGGCGGCATATTGGAAATAAAAAGAAAACTCTCGAGCATTTCTTAATATAACAAGATGAAAAGTTTTGAGTAAGTACGCATAGCGGGTGAATTAGACGTCATTTATCGAAAACAAAGATGCTGGAATAAAAAGATCTTGGATAAAATAAAATTAACTATTATTCATGGAGGAAAGAGATAGATGGAGATGCAGTATGCCGTAAAAACAGTTTGCAATACGATGTGCGTTATCGCTCAGATTTAAATGCCCTCATTCGGCCCAAACAAAACAAGCATGTGGAACAGGGACCGAATTCTTTGACTTCATCCGTGCATTTTTTCTGTAAAATGAAAATGATCTGCTTATATTTAAGCAATAAGCATTCTAAGGTAGCATTTCATTGTATTATGAATTAAAAACTATTACTAAAAATATTATTCTGTTTTTTTTTTTTTTTTTTTTTTTTTTTTTAAGCACGTCGTTGTGGTGTGCCGAATGTAGCGGATTTTAGGGTTACATTTTTGGCGTCACTTCAAGATTTAATGTCTGCGTACGGTTAACATGAATATTTTATTTTAAATTTTATTTATTTGTAAAAAAAAAACTTATGCTTATCCTTATAAATCACAGCATAAAAAAAATCTAAAATATACTATAACCATCTGTACAATCAATAAAAAATTACAAATGTAAATTTAAATAGACTACGGGGGGTTCAGGGGGACAGAGCCCCCCTGAAGAAATGCAATTTTTGATTTATAAAAAGCTACCAGAATAAGTAGCTCATCAGAATTTCAGAACATCAATGTATAACCACTTGTTTAACACTTTTAATTTCTGAAACTTTACGAAGTATCTTGTAAGCTTATAAATATTTATGTAATTTGAAAAATTTTAAAAACGATTGTAGGAAGTTAAATATTACGCAAATAGTGTTAAAAAACAATGACTTGCAAAGATGACGTGGAGGCTCCTGATCTGCAGATTTACTAGTTATACAGAAGGTAGAAATGCCTGCAAAATCACATTTTTCTTGATTTCAGTAATATATTATATCCCTTCCTATCAGAGCAAAAACATAATTTATACAAAATTTGTTTGAAACAATATATAAGAAGCATCCATAAATGAAAAAAAAGTCATTTGAACATTAATGGTTTTTAATGTAGCTAATAAAAAATGCTGCATTTCACATTATTTTGGCCATTTTCATGTAAGTTCAATGACCTTGGGGGACCTCTAAATATTTTTTTTAAATTCTCAAACAATTCAAGGTGTTTTATATTCACAGGGAGACCATTTTTAGTGGGTGAGAGTTCACAATTTTAAAAGTTGATTTTTTTGGGACACCCTAGGGAGGATCTATTACAACTTCATTATTTTCATCTTCTATGCAGGCAGATGATTCTGACGCCCCCTCAGTTTCTGTAGCCTCATTTTCCTCAAATTCTATAAATTCCAAAAGTTCTTGTGTAATTTGGAGTTTAACGATCTCTTCTTGAAATTCTTGAAGATCACAAATTTCAGTTTCTGTGTCCCAACAATCATCTTCATCAGAATTAGGCTTTAAAAATTTCGCTTTTTTAAAACTGTTTATAATTACACTAACAGGAACATTATTCCAAGCTTTGTTGCAGAAATGCATAGCAGCCAAAAGGTTAATTTTTTTTTCAAAGACTGGAAAATGCTTCATTACAGTTCTCTGTTTCTAAGTCCAAAATATGGAGAAGTTCATTTATAATCTCCCGTCTATATAACGCCTTGAACGATCTTATGATTCCTTGATCAAGAGGTTGTATTTTGGCTGTCGTATTTGCAGGCAAAAATTCTAATCTGACATTCAGTCGAATTGAGTTGTCTGTTTTGTGACTGCCAACATTATCATAAACAGGACAATTTTTCTATTTTGCTTTTTCATGTTTAGGTCTAATTTTGTCAGCCAACTTGCAAAAATATGTTTTGTCATCCAACCATTCTGTGAATAATCATATGCAACAGGATAATTTTTTACATTTTTTAGACATCTAGGCTGTTTGCTTTTGCCAATGAGAAGAGGTTGAAGCTTTTCTTCTCCCGTTTGATTTAAAGAGTAACACAGTTACGCGATCTTTACTTATTTTAAATCTGTGTAATTTTTCGGTTTCTTTTGGCAATTGTTCCTTTTGGCATAGCTCTATAAAGTAGACTTGTTTCGTCACAATTAAAAATATCGCATGGTTTGTACTTAGCAAGAATTTGATGTAAAGTTTCTTCAATCAATTCATCACAAACTGCATCGTTTACAGAACCCGATTCTCCATGTAGTTTCTTAAATGTTAAATTGTGTCTTTGCTGGAATTTTTATAACCATCCTTTAGATGCCGAAAAATTCTCATTAATAGAAGCTTTCGCAATTTCTTCGGCTTTCTGCATAATCATTGCTCCGTCATAATCCGTTTATTAAAGCTCCTTTGCTTCATTTTGAATGAAACCATTTCAACACAGCATTGTCGAGATCGTCATTAGATTTTCTTTTCCGTTTTCGGTGTAGGTTTCCATTGTTTCTCCATTCTTTTTCAATTTTATCAGCATTTTTCTTAATGGTCGAGACTTGAGATTGAGAAATTTCAAACTCTTTAGTGATTTCAGTTTGTGTTTTTCTGTGCTTTATGGCCTCCAAAACCTTCAATTTATCGCATAAACTTAAATCTTTTCTTTTCGCGTTCATATTTTTCTACTTCAGAACCTTAAAACAAACTGAATAAATAAAGTGAAAACCGAACTGTAATTAACTTCGAATATTCTACAACATCATGTGACCAGTCCATTTTTTTTACCGTCATCATACAGCGTACTCTCTTTGTTCCCCCCCCCCCCCCTCAACACCACTTTCATTGGAAATGTCTGTTGCTATGGCGACCCTGGTTAAAGTTGTTCGAATTTGACGTGATGCGCGTAACTGGACTTCATTCCCTTTCCTCAGAGAAACTTGTGTTTCGGTGGTTTGAAATTTTCAAACGAAAGACCTTTTCTAGGAAAAATATTTGTCACAACCAGATTAGTCATTATTGCATTATCGGGGAAATTATTCGAATAAGTGGGGAATTTTAACATTGCCTCTATGGGAAAAATTTTGGTTCTAGAAGATCAGTGATGTCGCTGTACTTGAAAAAACCTGGGTCCCTGGGACCCGGGATTTCCAAAAATCTGGGTCCCTTTTTTACAAAAGCGGGTCCCCATCAATAATAATTTATATTTTAAAGGAATAAATGAGACTTGTTTATTTGGAAAAGATAAATGAAATGCATTAATTATTGTTTCAATAATAATTAAATAATGAATTAAAACCAGTATTATTTGCACTCAAATAAGATATTTTTAAAAAATATTAAGAGAAATTTTCTTTACTTTTTTAAAATTAAAAATGCAAGATACAATTTTAATTGTAAAATCATGTTTATTTGAGAGTAGAAGATACCAAGTTCCACTAACAAGTATAATGTTCGCATTTCTTTTAAAAAGGGGCAAGCTATTTTTTCGAGATCTTTTGATGAAATACACTATTTTGTCTCTGCCCTTTTACGGAAATAGCATTTTTTTTTTCGCGATATTTTGATGAAATTTGTGTTTTTTTTTTCCGAGATCCTTTGACGAAAATCGGCTTTTCTACGCTATTTTTTGACGACATTCGATATTTTTGGGGATCCTTTGACGAAATACGCTATTTTTTCGCGATCCTTCGACGAAAATCGGCTTTTTTCCGCGATATTTTAATGAAATTTGCGTTTTTTTTCGCGGTCCTTTGACAAAATTCGGCTTTTTTTCTTCGATTATTTGACGAAATTCGCTATTTTTCGCGATCTTTTAACGAAATACGCTGATTTGTCGTGGCCCTTTTACGAAAATCGCGTTTTTTCGCAATATTTTGATGAAATTTGCGCATATTTCCGCGATTTTTTGACGAAATTCGCTTTTTTTTCGCGATCCTTTGACGAAATATGCTATTTTTTTTGCTACCATTTTACGAAAATTGCTGTTTTTTCGCGATATTTTGATCAGATGTGCTTTTTTCGCGATCCTTTGACAAAATTCGGCTTTTTTCCGTGATTTTTTGACGAAATACGCTAATTTGTCGCGCCCTTTTTACGAAAATCGCGTTTCTTTGCAATATTTTGATGAAATTTATGCTTATTTCCGCGATATTTTGACGAAATTCGCTTTTTTTTCGCGATTCTTTGACGAAATACCCCATTTTTTTGCGGCCCTTTTACGAAAATCGCTGTTTTTGAGCGATATTTTGATGAGATGTGCTTTTTTCGCGATTCTTTGACGAAAATAGATTTTTTTTCCCGCGATTTTTTGACGAAATTACGCGTCCCACAGGACGCGTAAGAGCTATTTTTTTTCGTCCCATCTCCGATTTTTCGCGTAATTTACGCGCTATAGTGCGTCCGCGGCATCCCTGAAGATTTTATTTCTATAAGAGGGGTATTTGTTTATCCATTACCCGATTAAGCGGGGCCGACTGTATGTAATTACGATGAGACTGGATTATTTTATTGCGCATTCCTAAGAAAGTACTTTCCAAAAAGAGGAAGTGAATGCCATGGAGGTAAAAACTTAAAAGAACATGTCACTGTTTTCCTTTGTGTGAATTTGGAAGGCAGTTTAGAAAAGACAAAAGATGTTAGTGATTGAGAAATTGAAAAAGCTGTAATGTTTCAAGATTGGAAACATTGAAGACAACAGTGGAATTCAAACATATCAAGACATGCCGAGAAGCATTAAGTGCCTCAAAAAAAAATTTTCTGTTCAATGAAATGGAACGGATAACAGAAAGAAAAATCAAACATTGGTAAAGGATTATTTTTCAACTCTAAACTACTGTATAAAATATGAGGTATGTAATTGTATTTGTTAAACCAAATGTTTTGATTAAATTTCAGAATTAAAGCAATTTTGTATTGGTACTATTTTAGTATTCAAATAATGTTTTTAAAGATTACTTACTAAAAAAAATATATTTAATAACAAATGTAATTACATTTTAGTTTAAAGATGAGTAATTTACAAACTTTAAAAACACACAACCCTCACCCCACTTTTTTTTTTACTGTTTTCGCCAGGGTTGGCAAAAAACCGGAGTAACACTTAAAATGTGGCGATTAACTTTATTGTCCTCACTCGCCAAACTCAATGGGCACCACTCGCCAAACGCGATGGTTGAAAGATCGATGCCCAGGAGGTAAGGGGTGAAATTCGTTCGGAATTTAGGACGTCCAAATCGGCGATTCTCCCGAAAGTAAAAAAAGAAAGTAGCAGGTGTGATTCTGTCTCGAATTTTCCGAAAATTTAAGGCATTCGGTTCCGGGGAAAAAAAAAAAAAAAAAAAACCTGTCATCAGTCTGAAAATTTGGACATAAAAATATCGCTAATTTTGATATAGTCACCAAAAAAAATTAATTTCATCAATCGTTCGTAGAAAAAAATATCAATTCCGTCAAAGAATCGTGAAAAAACATGAATTTCGCCCAAGGACCACGTAAAAAATGCGAATTACGTCAAGATATTGTGGCAAAAATGCAAATTTCGTGAAAAGATCACAAGAAAACACAACTTTCGTGACAAGATTGTGGAAAAATGCAAATTTCGTCAAAAAATCGCAGAAAAACAAAAATTTCGTGAAAAGATCGCGGAAAAAATGCAAAATTTCGACAAAGAATTGCGGAAAAACGCAACTTTCACCAAAAGATCGCGGAAAAATGCAAATTTCGACAAAGAATCACAAAATTCTTCTAAAAATAATTTTAAGATTATATGAAGAAATCTCCACGTTCTCCAGAAATCTGTAGAAATTTTGATTTAGCTTTACCTTAAAAATCTGCAGAATTTTTGAAGATATTCTTAAAAATATCTGCAGAAATGGGCCAATTATCTACAATTTTTTTTTTTTTAGTGGGCGATATCACGGAAACACACAAATTTCGAGAAAAGATCGCGGATAAAACGCAAAATTCATGAAAAGGTTGCGGAGAAAACGCAACTTTCGTGACAAGATCGCGGGGAAAATGCAAATTTTGTCAAAAGATTGCGGAAAAAATGCAAATTTCGAGAAAAGATCGCGGAAATCGCAACTTTCGTGAAAAGATCGCGGAGAAAACGCAACTTTCGTGAAAAGATCGTGGAAAAAACAAAACTTTTGTGAAAAGATCGTGGAAAAAACAAATTTCGTGAAAAGATCGCGAAAAAACGTAAATTTCGTGAAAAGATCGCGGATAAAACACAAAATTCGTGAAAAGGTCATGGAGAAAACGCAAATTTCGTAACAAGATTGTGGGAAAAACGCAAATTTCGTCAAAAGATTGCAGAAACACACAAATTTCGTGAAAAGATGCGAAAAAACACAAATTTCGTGAAAAGATCGCGAAAAAATGCAAATTTCGTGAAAAGATCACGAAAAAATGCAAATTTCGTGAAAAGATCGCAGAGAAAACACAACTTTCGTCAAAAAATCGTGGGGAAAATGCAAATTTCGTGAAAAGATGACAGAAAAAACGTAAATTTTGTGAAAAGATCACGGAGAAAATGCAACTTTCGTCAAGATTCTGGAAAAAAAGCAAATTTCGTCAAAAGATCATGAAAAAAAATCAAATTTCACGAAAAAATTGCAGAAAAAACACAAATTTCATCAAAAAATCGCGGAAAAAACACAAATTTTGTCAAAAAATTGCCTAAAAACTCAAATGTCGTCAAAAAATCTTGAAAAAAAAAAAAAAAAAAAGGGAAAATATTTTCAAAGAATGGCGAAAAAACCCACAAATTTCGTTAAAATATTACAAAAAAAAAAAAAAAAAAAGAAAGAAAAAAAGAGCAAAGCAACTTTGTGAAAAGATCGCGGAAAAACGCGAAGTTCGTTAAATGGTCGCAGAAAAATGCATATTAGTTAGTGCTGAGGGGGGGGGGGGGGGGGGGCTCCCCTCTGCTGTAACCTTTCTGAAAATTTATTTTATTGCAATTAATAGTAAAAATAAAATTTTTCAGGTGAGTGTAATCATATCGAATGGTAATATATATAAGTAAATTACAATGTTGATAGTTAGGAAAAAACACAATTTTGTATGGAGCATACATAACTTTGTTACTGGCCAGTGAAAAAAAATCAGTGTACTGGCCAGTGGGTAAAAATGTTAATTTTGACCTATAGGTTCTCAAACTATGGTTCGCATACCAGTACTGATACGTGAAGCTCTGTTTACTGGTACGCGAAAGTCTGATAATGGAATAAAAATTACAGCATGTGAAATCAAAAAGCAGCTCAATCCCACCTCCCACCTCCTCTTTCTTGATGTGTCAGTTCACCGGCTCCGTGGTGTTTGCTCTTTGTTACTGCTTTGACAATTTTTAGGTAAATGGAACTAACATTTGGTAGATGTTGAGTTAACCTTTCATACATCACGAAAAAAAAAAGCTTTCTTCTATTACTATATTGTATGTGTGTATATTACTTATTTCATACTTTCAAACTTCGATCTCACATTAATAAGCAGTTTACTTTCAGAAGGTATGTAAATTTCTTATGTAAGTTATTCACTTGTTAAAATTTTCTTATGTGTATTTTACTACTGATATAAACATAGTATTCATACAACAAAAAATTGGCGATCAAGGCGACTTCAAATGTGTACTTTTTTCCAAGTTTAACAAAGCTATGCAGTAGTTTTATATATGAATACACTTTTATTTGTCACCCTAAAATGATAATGTGGTATAAATAATTTAAAAGATGCCGTGAAATAAATAAATTGAGTTGCAGTAAAAATAAAATAGGAATTGTCTTACTTAAAGGACAAACAGTTGACACAAGAGGCTTGTTCAATGAAGACACATATTCATATTAAATCCAACTTTATTCTTGAGAAATGGAGAGAGGTGAAGCAGGAGGTAGTATATAATCTGGTCACTGTACATATCAGATAATCGTTCCATGTAGAATTATTAAAAACTTGAAGTAATTCCATGATAAAAATGAATGCTGGTTAAAATCACTTTTTAAAGAAGGTCTTGATAATAAAAAGTCCGAAATCAAACATGCCTTAAATTAAAAAGCCAGAGACCGAAGATAAACTTTTAGATATCGAAATATAGCTATTGAAGAACATCGCTCTTTGAATTTAGGTGCAAAGGCCTGAAATTCAAAAGACAAATCACATTGTCAAAAATAATACATATTAAAACTTTCGTAAATCTTAAAATCTTGTTAAAAAACTGGCTGCATTGATATATAATTACATAAAAGGGGTTTACAAAACTACATCCACAATTGATTTACATCTATTTGTTAAATTAAAATTGCGTATGAATTGTAGAACGAATGACAGCACGGAGGAAACGAAACTACGTTCAAAAGGCAATCGAAGACACACCTCTAATATGACGCGGTCGACGCCACGCTGTTTCTAAAAATAGAACAGGAAGAGGGGGGAAAAGCTGAAATAAAAAGTTCTGTTACTTGCGGTAAAAAGGAAAGAAAAAAAGCGATTTGAACGATGTTCTGCGTCGAAAATAAATAGTTTAAAACGTGAGATAATAATGCTGCATTACAATTTAAAAAAAATAAATAAATGTGATTACTACATCACAAACACTTTATATACACAAAAAAATATTAGTCAAAACAAGCACCAATTTAATAATGTAATCATGCAAATCAGTAAAATCCGCTCAGACAGAAGCACAAAAGACTGGAAAAATATTTCGTTTAAACATATTCCGTTTACACAAGTTTTTCTGTATTAGCTTTCGGTTTGTCACCTGGTGGTACGCAGAAGTATGACCTTCTATTTAGTGGTACAACTTCATTTGAAAATATTCAAATTAAATAGTTACAGTCAATTAAGTAGAAAACATTTCTAATTTAAACAATATTTATTAGTAACAGCTAAGTTGTATGTTCAAAGAATAAACTGCTCTACATAGTGAAACATTAATACCTTGAAAATCGTATGAAGAATCTTTTGATTAATAATATAATATTCTGTGGTTGTTATTTTTAAGTATACAAATACATCTGGTTATTTTGTTTTCTGAGTGATAACTCTAAGTGTCCAAATCAACACTTGACCATTAGATTCAGCAAGTAACAAAAAAGATTGATTGGTATTATTGAAATGCTATAATTAGCACTCAATTTTTGAAATCTGTGTTATTCAACTTCATATCTTAAGTTACTTTTTAAAATTCTTCAAGAATAATCTCCCCAATCCAGAAAATTTTCTTTCACAACTTGACAAGATCACTGTATTTTGTTATTAACAGCTGTTAATAATCTACATTTTTAAAATGAAAATATTTTATGCTAAATATTGAAAATTATTTATCTATTTTTTCTTTTCTAATTTCATATGTTTTAAAGACAAATCTTTAGAATACCAGACATGTTCATCAGCACATTCAAATTTCCATTTTACATGCATAGAAACATGACCTAGAGACTCATTATGTCCCATGTTGACTGCTGAGATGAAGTGTTAAAAGTAGAAATTACTTCTATCAATAATTTAAAACACTTAAATTACAAAAATGAAATTATAATATTAAATCTGTTCTAAAAAAAACCAATTAGTTTAAACCATGGTTAAAATCACTTGGTTTAAACCATGCCAACCCTGTGTTTTGCACAAGACTTAATATTGTCCATGCCAGCTTTTCTTGGTCCCCGATCGATTCTGCCTTAGAGTTTATTGTATATTTACAGTTCATTTTAATTTATACACTGAATTTTGAGTGGATTTATACACTAAACTTACAAAGACAATTCAAAACAAGAACCATGTTCATTTTGCATCATATAATGTAAATTTACAGAGGAGAAAAATCAAACATGTAAATAAATTTACAAAATTAAAATTGATAATTATTCTGAAAGTAACTCACCATCCAGAGGAACACCATTATACTGTTTCATAGCTCTTACAGCATCTAGGCGTCTCTCAAATATCACATCTGCAGTCCCTAAAGATCGGCCAGATCTGTCATAATGTACTGCTGCTTTCCTAAGGGGACCAAATTCAGCAAAAAGTTCCTACAAAAAACAAAGAATTTTCAGACTTTGACAGTTCTAAGACAACAAACAAATTATCAATAAAATAAAAAATCCACATCTCAAATATTGCTCAAGATGACACTGTAAGATTAATTTGGCTTTACAGAGAATGAACATATAAAATAGCTATAGCTGACAACCTCAAAGTTAATTTAATAATTGAAAACTACGATTTTCAATAATCACCCTTTGTTTTTTTCAGAAATGTTAGATAATCAAATTTTCCAGGTAAAAATAGAAAAATTCTTATTTAATGATAAGGAAACACTAAAATTAAGGGAAATCTTATTAATAACTGACAGCTCTCATATCTATCTAGTAGTGCAGAATTTGTGCTTTAAGATACTACACTTACATTACATTTATGTTTCCACTGCAAGACAGATATGAATAAACAACTATCATATGTATTTAACTTCTTACAGGAGCAGTGTAAATTTAAAATTACACAAATGATGAACATGAACTATTTAAATTCTGCACTGACTGCATAACCCCAGTAGCAGAAACAGTGCAGCACGGAAGCGGGCGCTGCAGATTATTTTAAACCTTGCAGATTAATCCACCAACTTAAAAATAAATGCTGGGCTTAAAAAATAGCTGAAATTTGCTTTAAGTCTCTAGATTTATGGTATTTGTTGTATCCTTATATTATATATATTCTTTATAAATTTTTATCTATCTATTATTCTATCTAAATTTTTAACTGATGCATGTTTTGAAATATTACATAAATAGAAATAAATACTTTTAAGCCAAAACATTTGCACATTGACTTAAAAATTGATCTGAACAAATAGTAATAGTAAGAAAATTTAATCATTAATAATTTCACATTTTTTATTATTGTTCGTAAAAAAAAAAAAAAAAAATAAATAAATAAATAATAATAAAAAAAAGACTAAAATCTTATTTTGTACAATTTTTGATTTGCTTAAATAATGTACTTCAAATGAACTTTTGTTTTAGAAAGTACTGACAAGGAAGGTCTCCTTACTGGGCATACTCAGAATATTTTGAAAAAAAATACCAATTAAACTACTTATGTATGTAATAAAGGATCAGTCAAATTTAGCGGCGGAATTGTTGTAGAGAGTCTGTAAAAAAATAAAATACTTTCCAGTATTTGGCGCGATTTGGTGAGCAGTACTTTTCCTCGTCAAAAGCAAACGATTTTTATGTAACTGAAAATTGTTTGCTAATTGATTTTTAGAATGCGTGTAAAATCTATTTAAAGGATTTAAACATAAACAATGAGAGAGTTAAATAATTTTTTTTTTTTGTATTGCATATTTATGTTGCTCGTTATTTAATTTTATTACTTTAAAAACAATTCCATATATAAAAATACTTTCATATATTTAAGCGTATTCCAAAATAAAGGCAAGATTCATTTACCAGTTATTCATTTCATTATCAAAGAATTCGTCATTTCCATAGCAACAAAAATGAATCGACAGTGGTCAATTGGACTTAATTTTGAGATACTGAAATAATTTTAATTTTGTTTTTATTCCTAAAATTTGATTATTAACTTTCAGGGTTCGATTTAAGCAGTATCGCATCGCAATTTGCGATTCAAATTTAACTAAAATGCGATCCAAGAAATGCATTAAATCGCAATCATTGCGATGCATATTTCCCACACCCTTTGTCATGTCATGTACACTTAAAGCAGGGATGCCGCAGACGCGCTATAGCGCATAAATTACGTGAAAAATCGGATACAGGACGCAAAAAAATAGCTCTTACGCGTCCCAGGGATGCGTAATTTCGTGAAAAATAGAGGAAAACAGCCGATTTTCGTCAAAGAATCGCGAAAAAGCGTAAATCTCATCCAGGGGCGTCGCCATGGGGGGGGAGCCTCCCCCCCCCAATAATATATATGAAGTTGGGAAATTTGAGCTTAGAGTTGAGAAATTCTAGAGTTTTGAGGCATTTTCTTTTTTAAAAGTAATAGTGAAAAAATTACGAAATTTTTATTGATTTGGTGATTATTTTGAGTACTGCAACAGTAAACAAGTTAAATTATCAAAAGAAATACAAAAAGAAATCAGCCACACTCAATCTATCATTGTATTTTTCAGTTCTACAAAAATATTGTAATCTACCAGACCTAACTTTCTCTACTCCTGTCCATCAATAACTGACTTACCAGTTCCTTTATTTCTTCCAAAACTTTGTTCCTTTCTCAAAAATTTTACCCTACCTCCCCTTCTCCTCCCAAAAGAGAATCCAGCTATTTTAATCCAAAGGGATTGCAGCTCTTTTGAAAATTTGAGATCACTTGTAGCACAACAGAAAGGAATGTAGTAACCTACTTGAAACACAGCTATGGGCAAGAAGATTTGATGAGTTTTCACAACTTTTTTGACTAATTTCGCAATTTTTGGACAATAGTTTACTCATACTCATGATTTTTTTGACGCAAAAATTAGTTAACCCTTCGCTGTCAAGTAAAAAGCGTTATATGAGCAAATGCGGATATAAGAAGTCGATAGTTCGGATAAATTTGTCAGATTTTACTTTTATTTGTGTGCGGAAATATATATCAGTCCTGTTCGTTTATATTCATATGTGTTTATAAAATTTTAAACCAAAAGTCCAGTGTTCTGTGCTTAAAGCTGTTATAAAAAGTTACTATAAATCTCAGCATTAAGAAACCCTTCATAATAGCAAAAGTGTTTTTGTGCAAGATTTTGGAGTATCTAAAAATCCATTCGAGGATGAAAAAGATAAAAAATGGACGATTTTAATTTGGAACAGAAATATGACCATGAAAGCAGTCCATCAACTAAAGAAAAAATCGACATGCACTGTAACACTGACACGTTGCACTTGCATAAACGCCAACATTGTAAAGACTGTATCAGGAGTAAACCAGTTAAATTTCAGGAGTTTTGGACACACTTCAGGAGTAAAATGTTCACGTTTCAGGAGTCATTTCAGGAGTTGCATAGTTTTTTACGAGCTAATTTTTTACAAATATTTTTAGTCCTTTTGCAGCTTTTGCATTTATCAACACAAACATAATTTAAATAAAGGTTACTTAATTTACTTTTACTTTTAATGTATTAATAATTTTTTATAATAAATTTATAAAAATGGAATATTATTTTTAAATCTCTACAGAGCAAAAAATCCGCGATTGATATAACTGTATGAAATTACAGACTATTTTGATGGCAGAATAAATTTTGTTCTCCTTGCTTCGTCTCTTATCGCTTACCTTAAAGTACCGGTCTTTTGTTTACTTTTTATATATATTTTCTTTATTACAGTTTCATTAATAGTTAACATTTATTCATCTTTATTTACTTAAATATATTACTTACTTATCTCTTCTGTAATAGTCCTTAATTGGAAATCCTTTGGTTTTGTTTTCTATGCGGTGTTTACTTTGTGAACATCATTGAATTTTTTTTGCCGTTCGCCATGCTGTGAATTAGCCACGTCGTGCATTGAACGTTTCATGATCGATAAGACGTATCGATATCACTTTCACTTTGTCGCCAGATGGCAGCACAGAATCTTTTAGAATCGAATAAATCGATTCATCGTTTCTAGTTTTTGCATATCCATAATGATATCGGCTGCTCATTGGTTGCTGTGGTTCTTCTTGGAATCACGTGCTTTTTCTTTGAGCGTATATAGCCTTGGCGTGTTGTGATATCGTGGCCTTTCGTTTTGCTTCTCCCATGAGGGGAAGTATTGTCAAGAATCTTGAACGTTCGCGGGACGGCGTTCATGGAGTTTATTATTTTGAAAGTATTGAATGAGTTTTTTTAATGTGGTTTTAATCAAGCTTTAATCAACTGTGATATTTTTATTAATGTTAATTAATGTGCAATTAAACATCTGTTCCTGTTGTTATGAATTTCATCAGCCTTGCTCTCGCCTGTGAATATTATCAGCTGTAATCTCGATCTGTGATATTTTTTTTAAATAAACTGTGTGTACCAAAGTTCAATCATGCCTCAGCCATTTTATTTATACAGTTAGAGGAATGTCTTTCATATTTCACTGACTTTTCGATGCACTCTTCAGTTCACTCTTGCCAGCTAGACTTTCACGGCGTTGTTCTGCTCTTTTAATGGTTTCCCTTTCCTTAATGGCATATCAGCACAAGTTATATGCCCCAAATTATTAAGGGTTATGGGCCATAGAAGAGTCCATAACTGAAGAGGAGTTTTTGAAATATAGATCGTAATCTGACTGATGATTGGACTTATGTTTTTCCGAAGTTACGCCAATGAGTTTATGCTTACGTTTTTGAATTATGAGTTTGTGTTTTTGAAATAATATTTTTGAGATAAAACTGGATTAATTTAGAATTTTTTTTTTGAAATAGAACTTTATAATTTTACTTGAGCCTTTTTCGTTAATTCTGAACTTTATTTTTGTTAAAGTATGAACTTATTATTTCAAGTTTGAACTTTATTTTGCCGATAATCCTGAACATTTTATGTTGAACTGAACTTATTTCAAGATTAGAATTTTTTTTAGTTACAGATATTGAACTTTTATTTTGAATCATGACTTTTTTTTCAAGTTTGAACGATTTGCATTTTTTTTTTTGAAAGACAGGAGTTCGAAATCCAGATCAGTTAGATCTATGTGAATGCTCATAAAAAAATAAAAATTTTTTTTTAAGATCGGCATTATCTTGAAAACGTAGGGGGGGCAGGTGAAATTTTTTTTTTGTTTTGTGATACCCATACTCTTTTGTGAAGATGACGTCGAATACAATACAGAAACTGAATGTTAGTAATTATGCAGTTTGGTCTTCTGATGTCAAGTATCTTATGCTGGATAAAGGGGTGTGGGATATCATAGACAAGAAATTAGAAATTCCAGAGCTAAGTACTACAGTTACTCAAGCTAATATTGATTCTTTTATGGTGAGGAGAAACCAAGCCCTGTCCCTCATTTACTTAAATATAGAGCCGGAATTTAAGCGTATCGTAGATGATTGTGGCGATAACCCGGTGGTGGCATGGAAGAGATTGAGAGATAACTTCCATCCAGACACGAGAGCACATCATATGGCCTTGTTTTCGGAGTTAGTGAATGAGAGAATAAAATCAAGTGAGAGCATCAATTTATTTGCCACTAGGTTGAAGAAGATTTATTTGAATATAAAGGCAATCGACAAAGATTTCTCTGAGAGATACCTTTCGTATCAACTATTAAGATATTTATCTTCCTGTTATGATAGTTGTGTCCAGAGTTTGTTGAGAAAAGATGATTCTTCATTTAAATTTGACTTGATAGTGACTGAATTGGTTGCAGAAGAGGCGCGGCTGAAATTACGAGATGCAGATTCTGATAAGAAGATGGCTGCCTTAAGTATACAACCTAGTGTTGAGAATGCTGTTTCGTCCCCTCCTACAAGAAGAGCTGGTGTCCAGGGATATAGAGGTAGAAGATGTTGGAATTGCGGCCGTGTTGGTCATGTGTACGCAAGGTGTTTTAGTAGAAGAAATCCAGGCGGAAGTCGTAGGCCCTATCACAGTCCACCTAGAGATAGATTCTCGTCTTCTCGATCAAGTAGCCCTTCGTCATCGAGGTCTTTTGAAAATAATGCTCGTTATACTCCAGAACAGCGTGGCGGCAAGACTGATAGATTTGACCAAGGTACATCCACGACAAGGCGGTCTCGGAGATGCCGGAAAAATGATTTCAGATGTTCTCCTTCGACTGGTAGCCGGTTTGATGACTATGAACATGATGATTCTTCACGTAAGTTATATTTTGTCTCACCAGCTTGTTTTAGTACTTGTGTAAGTGATGGTTCCTGGGTTTTTGATACCGGGGCCAGTCACCATTTTTGTAATAATCGTGATATGTTTGTCAAATTTGAACCCTTAAAAGATAATTTGTCTGTAGCTGTTAAAGATGTTATTTTTCCAATTACTGGTCGGGGGGAGGTCAAATTAAGATTTGGTCAAAGGATTTTTACCTTGACAAACGTCATGTATTCAAGCCAGCTTCGTCGTAACTTAATTTCAGGTCCTCAATTGGACTTATGTGGCTTATCCTTTTATGGTGGTAGAAATGGCGTGGACATCTGTCGGGGTAATGATTTCCTTTTTAAAGCTAGACTTAAAAATAGAATTTACAAATTCTTCCCTAAAATTCCTAAGCCAGATAGTTGTTCTGTTCGTTTTGAATCATTGACAACTAATAGAGATGATCCAATAATGCAATGGCATCGTCGATGTGGGCATGTGAATCAATCTATTTTAGTTAATACAAGTCGTAAAAATTGTGTTAGAGGCTTACCGGGGTTAAAAGAGTCAACTCATATTTGTGAACCATGTAAGCTTGGGAAATTTCGTAGTGTATCTCACAAACCTTTGAAAAGTATACGTTCGGTTCGCCCTTTGGAGTTATTGTACGCGGATTTGTGGGGGCCTTGTCATATAGTGGGTCGTAATGGCGAGCGCTATTTCCTTTCAATAATTGATGATTATTCTAGACGTGTTTCAGTGTATCCTCTAAAGCTTAAATCTGAGGTGTTTGATATTGTTAAAACTCATATATTGAGGGCCGAAAATTTCTTAAATAAAAAGGTTAAAAGTTTTAGAACTGATAACGGTAAGGAATTTGATAATCAATGTTTTCATGATTTCTTTGAAAGCAAAGGTATTCGCCATGAGTTCACAAATGTCTATACCCCCCAGCAAAATGGGGTTGCAGAAAGATTTATGGCAACTGCCGCTAATGGGATGAGAACATTGCTTATTGAGAGTGGTCTTGATGCTTGTTTTTGGCCAGAGGCTTTGAAATTTTTCGTTTACACGTGGAATCGGATGTGTCCCCAGTCTTTAAACAGGTCCCCTTTTGAGTTGTATGGCGGACGGAAGCCGTCTATTCGACATCTGCGGCCTTTTGGTACAGTGTCCTATGTGGGCATGCCTAGCCAAAAACGATTAAAACTTGAGCCAAAGGCTAGTCGTGGTTACCTGGTGGGCTATGCTTTTAAGACTCGTGGATATAGAATATGGCTTCCGGAAACCAATCAAATTATAGAGTCCTCTAATGTGTCTTTTGACGAGTCTCGTTGTGGTCCGGGGCGCAGTGGAGCTGCACTGGGCGCCGAAGATTACAACCTCTTCCCACACGAAGGTGGATTGAATCCAGAAAGCGCTGGGGAAGTTGTATCTGGAATACTGCCAGATCCTCCCGGTGAACTACCACGTGATGGAGATGGGGTTGTGGATTCGGGTTCAAATGTTTTAGTTCAGCCTTCCACTGATTCCCAGTTGAGAGAGGTTAAATGGTTGAGGAAGCCTTCTGTTCGTAAAAGGGGTGACAGAACGGATATTTATTATTTTGAAGAGGGCACTTCTCATCGTCTCCGGTCTCTTAATGAAGTTGAGAAATATTGTAAAGATAATAGTATAATTTTTAAACCTGACTTATTTGATTTTTCGGCCTCAAATAAGTATACAGGCATTGTTCCTATTCAATCTATTCCTTCTGACTCTGACTCTGATTCTGTGACTTCAAATTGTATTCATCCTATAGCATGACTAGGCGGTTTGAATGATATTCCAAGAACTTATAAACAAGCTTGTAGATCCGTAAATGGTGCGATCTGGCGGAAAGCAATGGAGCAAGAGATCGAGGTGATGAAAAACAGGAAGGTTTGGCATTTGACAGATTTGCCGGTCCATATCACTCCGGTAGGGTGCCGGTGGGTCTACACGGTGAAAAGGGATGAAGTCGGAAGAATTGCTCGATACAAAGCCCGGCTTGTTGCCCAGGGATTTAAACAGGTGAAGGGAGTCTCGTATGATGACACCTTCAGCCCTGTGGTCAACTTTGGAGTAATTCGCTTCTTCTTCTCCCTTCTCGTTTCGTGTTGCGGGTGGTCGCACACTCAGTGCGACGTCACCTGCGCCTATCTGTATGCGCCTTTAAGAGATGATGTGTATATGCTTCAACCTCCCGGTTTTGCAATCCCTGGAAAAGAGCACCTGGTTTGCAAGCTGGATCGCGCCCTTTATGGCCTGCACCAGAGCGGCAGGGAATGGTTCTACGAGATCCATGAGGTACTTTTAAGGCTTGGCTTTAGGAAAATTTCTTCTTGTAATTGTGTATATTTGCTTGGATCTAGGGTGGTCCTGTTATTATATGTGGATGACATTGTTATCTTTGGTTTTAATCAGGATTTCATTGATAAAGCTTTATCTTTGTTAATGGGTGAATTTGATATAAAGGTTCTTGGCAGAACTCGTAAACTTTTAGGTGTAGAGTTTGAAGAAACTGAACGTGGTCTTGTTCTGCATCAGAGTAACTATATTGAAGAGGTCTGTCGGAGGTTTAGTAAATTTAAGATTCCATTTTCCTCCTTGCCTATTGGTAAAGGTGCTGTCTTCTCAAGGTCTAACTGTCCCACCTCTGATTCTGAAGTTGAATATATGTCTCATTTTCCTTATAGAAGTGTTTTGGGTTGTCTCTCGTTTATAGCAAATAGAACTCGCCCTGATTTATGTTATGCCGTAAATATTTTTTCCCAATTTCAGTCTAGCCCTGGTCTTTTTCATTGGGATGGACTTCTTAGACTTTTAGGTTATGTGAGATCTACCTCTAATTATAAATTGAAATTATCTTGTGGGTCAAATTTTCTTTCTGTATTTTCTGATGCTGATTTCGCGGCTAATCGAGACGACCGAACCTCGATCGGCGGCCAGATTGTCCTGCTTGATAAATCTCCGGTCGACTGGCGCACTTTTAAGGAAAAGTGTGTTAGTTTGTCGACCATGGAGTCGGAATTTGTCGCGATGACAGAGGCCGTTAAGAACCTGGTTTGGTTTGATCGAATACGCCGCGAATGTAAGATGTTTTCTGAATGCCAGGGTAGGGCTGTTATGTTGGTTGACAATCAGGCGGCAATAGATTTCGTGAAGTCCCCTGTGGAAAATTATAAATCGAAGCACATTGATGTAAAATTGTTTTTCATTAGAGATCTTTTCTATAAGGGGGATTTTGTTTTAAGGCATGTACGTAGTAAATCTAACCTCGCTGATGTCTTCACGAAACCTTTGACCAAGTTTGACCTTCAAAATTTTGTTAAAGCTGTTTTTATAACTTAGCATGTTTATTTTTGTCAGTTATACGTACCTTTTTAATCTTGCTATGTTGTTAAGACTTTTTTTTGGAAATTGTTAGCACATTGTTTTATTTGTCATGTCAAGTTCTTGAAGTACTTGTTAACATAGGAGTTTACTAGTTAATTTTTTTTGTGTAATTGACATGAACATATCGTTGTGTAATTTTTTCCTTTTTGTCGTGCCAACATATTTAACATTCTATCTTTCTCCCTTGGACTTATATCTTGACCATTTTTTTTTTCTTGAATGATGAGCATTTAATTCCCATCTGATTACGGAAATGGTGTTTCTTGGAGGCTATTTCCGGGTGGCTCGATCAGCCTACGGTACCGTTTCGGGTAGGTGACCCTTGTCCGGTAAATGACAGAGAGTCACTTTGGGGTAGTCCTCCGGAAATTACCGCCGTATGAGGTTCTGTGCACAGGCACTTTAATTTTTCTTTCGTAAGTCCTTCATTATAAAGTTTGGCAGTGTCTATAGTCCCCGCTCGTTATCAGGATTTTTTTTTTATTTAACTTTGTTTCTGGTTTAGTTTAATATAGCTTTGTTTAAATCTTAATTTTTAATTCTTTTTTTTATGTCATATTGTGGTTTTTAATTTTGACTTTTTTTTTTTTTTTTTTGAAATATTTAATATTAATGATGAAATTTTTAAATTTTTCAGTAAATGTTTCTTTGGTAAAGTTAAAAATTAAAAATTTAAACTTTTCTTAAATTATTTAGTCTTCTTGATTAATGGTTAATTATTGTGTTTTTGGATGATTATGTATTTCTAATGTTTTCCTCTTTACTTCTAGGCATCTAGAAGCACATTTCTTATGTAAATGGTTCTGTTCATCAGAAGTCTATTTGAAGAATGTGTAAACACTTTTTTTTGAATATATGTGTTAGTAGGGCCTTAATTTGCGTCCTCTTTTCCTGTTTTTTTTTAGAAGTAGAGGCCTTTGGAAGTAGTATTTAGAAGTATTAACCTTCATCATTAACCAGTTTTTTTTTGTTTAAATTTTTCTGCTGAAATAGCAGGTTTTTTTTAGAACTTTCAGGGTTTTTTTTGGTCAAGGAGTTCATTGATGGAGAAAATTATGAACTATTGTTATGTAATTTATCCAAATTGGGTAAATACCTTTGATATGTTGTGGTACGTATATTTAAAATTATTGTACTTATTGAATTGTGTATTTATTTATATGTAAGTTTTTTTATATACTGAATGTTAGATAAGAATTGTGAGTAATTGTGACTCTTGAAGTTCTTGGTTCCAGTTCATTTTGATAATGTTTAGTGACTTTCTTTTGTCATTTCTGAATACTAATCTGTTTATTTATTTTGGCTTTTTTTAAAAAGGCTTTTAAACTCTTAGTTCAAATTTTTTTTTTTTTTTGATTTTGGATATTCTTACGTTTTTTTTTTCTGTTTACGGATTGTCTTTGCAGATTTCCGAAGCAATGAGAGGGGGGGCATTGATGGCAGAATAAATTTTGTTCTCCTTGCTTCGTCTCTTATCGCTTACCTTAAAGTACCGGTCTTTTGTTTACTTTTTATATATATTTTCTTTATTACAGTTTCATTAATAGTTAACATTTATTCATCTTTATTTACTTAAATATATTACTTACTTATCTCTTCTGTAATAGTCCTTAATTGGAAATCCTTTGGTTTTGTTTTCTATGCGGTGTTTACTTTGTGAACATCATTGAATTTTTTTTGCCGTTCGCCATGCTGTGAATTAGCCACGTCGTGCATTGAACGTTTCATGATCGATAAGACGTATCGATATCACTTTCACTTTGTCGCCAGATGGCAGCACAGAATCTTTTAGAATCGAATAAATCGATTCATCGTTTCTAGTTTTTGCATATCCATAATGATATCGGCTGCTCATTGGTTGCTGTGGTTCTTCTTGGAATCACGTGCTTTTTCTTTGAGCGTATATAGCCTTGGCGTGTTGTGATATCGTGGCCTTTCGTTTTGCTTCTCCCATGAGGGGAAGTATTGTCAAGAATCTTGAACGTTCGCGGGACGGCGTTCATGGAGTTTATTATTTTGAAAGTATTGAATGAGTTTTTTTAATGTGGTTTTAATCAAGCTTTAATCAACTGTGATATTTTTATTAATGTTAATTAATGTGCAATTAAACATCTGTTCCTGTTGTTATGAATTTCATCAGCCTTGCTCTCGCCTGTGAATATTATCAGCTGTAATCTCGATCTGTGATATTTTTTTTAAATAAACTGTGTGTACCAAAGTTCAATCATGCCTCAGCCATTTTATTTATACAGTTATATGCCCCAAATTATTATATTTTTCCCTTACAAAAAAATAAAGTAACTTTTTTTCCCGCGACCCGCAGAGATTTTTTTCCGCAGAGATTGATGAACGAAAATCGCGATGTTCTGTCGCGACTTGCATACGAAAATCGCGATTTGCAGATGAAAATCGCGATGTTTTTTCTGCGACTTGCAGGTGAAAATCGCGATGTTTTTCCGCGACTTGCAGGTGAAAATCGCGATGTTTTTCCGCGACTTGCAGGCGAAAATCGCGATGTTTTTCCGCGACTGACTGACGAACATCGCGATGTTTTGCCGCGACTGACTGACGAACATCGCGATGTTTTGCCGCGACTGACTGACGAGAATCGCGATTTTTTGCCGCGACTGACTGACGAGAATCGCGATTTTTTGCCGCGACTGACTGACGAGAATCGCGATTTTTTGCCGCGACTGACTGACGAGAATCGCGATTTTTTGCCACGACTGACTGACGAAAACAGCGATTTTTTGCCGCGACTGATTGACCAAAACAGCAATTTTTTGCCGCGACTCATTGACGAAAACAGCAATTTTTTGCCGCGAATGACTAACGGAATTCGCGATTTTTTTGCAGCGAGGCGAGTGATTGACAAAATTCGCGATTTTTATCATTGGCCGATTACCGATTTGCAGGATATTTTTTCCTCAACTGATTAACGCAATTCGCGATATTTTACCGCGGCTGACAGCCGAAATTAAGAGTTTTTTGAAGAATGAAAAAATTTGCGATTTTTATGAACGACCTATTGATGAATTTCACGATTATTTGTAGCGACTGATTGACAAAAATTGCAATTTTTTTCAACGATCGGTTGACGAAATTTGCGATTTTCTGACGCGAGCGATTGTAGAAATTCGCGGTTGTATCAATTAATAGACAATTTTCGCGATATACTTCAACGACCGTTTGATGGAATTCGTAATTTTTTGCCGCGATTGATCGAAGAAATTCGCAATTTTTTTGCCTCAAATTTCCGTATTTTCTACCTTATTACCGTACTTCCGTATTTTATCCTACATTTCCGGAGAAACTCCGGAATTTCCGGAGATATTGGCATCCATGCACTTGAATAAAATTTTGAAGAAATAAAGATTTCCTTACAGACAAGATCACAAACAATTATGAATATTATGTGACTGGAGAAGCTGAGTTCCGAAAGCACCGTAGAAAAATGGTTTCACCAAAAGCAATAGATAAAAATAATAGCACAGCAATAGACATTGATACACATAAGTTTTACAGTAAAGAATTATAAGAAATACAAGAAAATTTCGGGAATTTAGTAATGGGCTTAAATGACAATGTTCCCTATATCAAGAGAATATTGCAGCAATGCATTCCATATTTAAATTACAATTGTGCAAGGGAAAATTAATAATGTTTCCAGATGTATACGAGAAACCGGATGTACATGACTTGCAGAGTCAAATAGAAATAAATCAAATCTCAACTCACTTAACAAATATTTTACTCATGCCATGAAATGCAAAGACTATTTGGGTCACGCCGTCAAACTATATACTCGTACCTTAACATTCACAGCAGCTTATCTTTATGGCGTTGCATCTAATGAAATAATCTTTAGTCAAATAAAAATTTCAAAAATATATATTGCAACCTACAATGAGGGATGACAGACTTGACAGCCTAATGCTTTTAAAATATGAAAGTGAAATAGGGAATTTTATTAAACTAAGCGATGTTATTAACAGGTGGGCTTCTTTGAAGACCACAAGAATTAATATTAAGTGAAAACTAGTCGGATGTGTCAATCCCAAAATTTTCTTCTACTCCATACATGTTAATGCCTCAAAATTTGCAATCACAGTGCAAAAATTAAACGACAATTCTTTGCCTATAATAACAAACTCTATAGGTATAGATTTGTTGAATTGTGTGCATTTAAAAAGGAGATATAAGCATAGCATTTTTCAAACAAATCATTGAATTTTGGCACCCAGCCTCTTAGATGTTTGCAACCAAAATTCCTTACTCAAAGTGCACAAAAGCGATAGCTTTGGACAGTATAGACCCAAGCCTAATAAGGATATATTTATGTGGAAGTGTTACTTATGTGGAATATGAAGTTTGACTAAATTCCGTGCATTAGTTTTTGAGATACAGCTATCACAAAATCGTGAAAAATGATGCATAGCAGTGCCACCTGCTATATGATATAAATAAAAAGCTAATCTGCATCAAATTATGTCAAGGTTTAACAGAATATGACGTTTGATCAAATTCCGTGCAATAGTTTTTGAAATATAATTATCGCTAAAATCATGTAAATAGTGAAAAATGCCGCATAGCAGTGCCACCTGTTGGACGATTTACACCAAAAACAAATCAGCACCAATTTTTATCAAGGTACGGTCAAGCCTCGTTAACATGAACTGTTTCCGATTGCCTCGTCCAGTTGTATGTAATGTAGTTAAGTTCCGATAACACGAACTACTTTTAATACGAACAAAAAAGTTTCCCCTTGAGTGTTCGCGTTAACGAGGTTCAACTGTATAAGTGAATCTCTAAAGTTTTATTAAATTTCGTGCATTAGTTCTTGTGTTAGAGTGCCCACAAAATTTGTATCACATATAGACAGACAGATATTTTCTAAAAACAGTCGAATCGTGTTCAGGACTTACTAAAACGTATAAATCAGTCTAAAACCGGAAGTCGAATTTTTTCACGAATCCAATATTTTCTTCTTGTAAAGATAGAAGAAAGTAAAAACCGCATTTATTTTTTTAGTAAACAAACCCATAATTAGAATTTTTATGTTTTCAGTTTCAGAATTTTTCTTTGGAAAGGAATATTTTATGCAAAAGTATCACTGTAATTATTACACACGTTGTGCATATAATTTTAGTCGAAAATTGGATTAATTTGTTTCAAGTTGGGAAATTTTCGAATTCTCCCCCCCCGAAAAAATATCTGTGGCTACGCCCCTGATCTCATCAAAATATCGCGCAAAAGCAGCGATTTTCGTAAAAGGGCCGCGAAAAAATAGCGTATTTCGTCAAAGCATCGCGAAATAGAAAGCGAATTTCGTCAAAAAATCGCAGAAATAAGCACAAATTTCATGAAAGTATCGCTGAAATAAGCGCAAATTTCATCAAAATATTGCGAAAAATGTGATTTTCGTAAAAGGGCCGCAACAAATTAGCGTATTTCGTTAAAAGATCGCGAAAAAATAGCGAATTTCGTCTAAAAATCGCGGAAAAAAGCCGAATTGTGAAAGGATCGCGAAAAAAGCGCAAATTTCATCAAAAAACCGCGGAAAAAAGCCGATTTTCGTCAAAGGAACGCGAAAAAATAGCTGATTTTCATCAAAGGATCGCAAAAAAAGCACAAATTTTGTGAAAATATAGCAGAAAAAACGCTATTTTCGTAAAAGGGCTGAGACAAAATAGTGTATTTCGACAAAAGATTGCGAAAAAATAGCAAATTTCGTCAAAAAATCGCGGAATAAAGCCAAATTTTGTCAAAGTATCCCGAAAAAAAAAAAAAAAAAAAAAACACCATTTTCGTGACAGACTCGCGAAAAAATAGCGAATTTCAACAAAAGGATCGCAGAAAAACGCGAATTTCGTCAAAGCACCAAAAAAGATGTGCAAACTAAACTTATAGGTAGAAAATTCATAAAATGGGATTTAATTTCTTTTTTATGAGATTCTTAAAAATACAGCATGATTTCAGTGTACTTTGATAATATTTATATTCATTAGGTGGACTAGTAAAAATCAGCCCCCCCCCCCCCCCTCGTTCTTACTGCATTGAAATGTCTCTCGCCTTCAGAACATTTAAGATTTGATGCTTATTAGTGATTTAGATATAAATTTCCATTCCAAGGAAAATGTCTGATTCCAACACAGATCTATGCTGACAAATAATTCAATCGGAAGTATAATAATGAAAGCACCCATTCATTCAACGAAAAGTACACCTTTACTTAACATAAGTGTTCTTTTTTTCAGCAAAAATATCTTTTTCAATAAACCCGCCTTGCCTCTTTTTAAAAGAATGCGAACATTAGTGATACTTGTTAGTGGAACTTGGTATCTTCTACTCTCAAATAAACATTATTTTACAATTAAAATTGTATCTTGCATTTTTACTTTTAAAAAAGTAAAGAAAATTTCTCTTTATATTTTTTAAAAATATCTTATTTGAGTGCAAATAATACTAGCTTTAATTCATTATTTAATTATTGTTAAAACAATAATTAATGCATTTCATTTATCTTAATAAACAACTTTCATTTATTCCTTTAAAATATAAATTATTATTGATGGGGACCCGCTTTTGTAAAAAAGGGACCCAGGTTTTTTCAAGTACAGCGGCATCACTGCTTAAAGTTAAAATTTAAAGGTGTTTTTACACGACATACATTGTGTTTTCACCCTCCCCAAGTGTTTATTTACAATGGAAGTACAGCGAGGAAGTACGCTTTAAAAAAAAAAAAAATTGTTGTAAATTTTCAAGATTTAAAAGTTACGTTAGCTATTTTTACTTGCTATACAAAAGTGTCTAACTGCTATTAAAAACTGACTTTGTATAGCAGTTACTGCTATGCAACTTTCTTTTTCTAAATCGACCCCTGTTAACTTTCATTGTAAAAAAAAAAAAAAAAATATATATATATATATATACACACATATATATATGACGAAACTATAGTTAAATCAAACTAAAACTGACAAAAGAGTTATTTACATTAAATTTACTTTAACAAGTTCAATATGAAACATTTTTATCTTAAAGAGTATTCGACATAAAAAGTATTGATGATAAACCACCATACCGATGATAAATCGCCAAATAAGCGAAATTTTCATTATTTTTTTTACTAACGTTCTATCGAGGTTCCGCCAAAAAGAATTTTATAAACATATCCATATGAGAAGAACACTCTGTAATTTTTTCAGACTTTTCTGAATATGCCCGTATGGAGACCTTCCTTGTGAGTGATACAAAAGTAACTGAAAAGTAAAAATGAAATAATTTAAAAAATATAGATTAGGCAGCAGCACAATACGATTATCAAGAAAATGGAAAGAAAGGTTTTTTTTTTTTTTTTTTTTTATGAAAATTCTACTGCTACATTTGTGACTGTTAAGTGGAGTTTCAGTCATCGTTTTTACCATGTCAAAAAACTGAGTTTTTTTTTTTTTTTTTTAACCTACACATAAAATTTATTTTCATTAACATCTTGGGGGAAAAAATGTAGAGAAATTGAGATATATATAGGAGGAAGACGATGTACAGAAGCATGGAAGTTTTTAAAGAATATTAGAAAAGCAAATAATAATTCATGGCAAGGAATATCTGTTAAGAAATGAGAAGAATACTATAAGACTTTGCTTACAGAAACTAGAGGTGAATTTGAACTAAATAATATAGGTATTGACTTTGTGGGACATAAATCGGACTATACTGTTGGAGATTGAGAGTTAAAAGAGCAATTAAAAAATCAAAGAGCAAGTGGTCCTGGCTGAATATCAGCAGAGCTGATCAAAAATGGAACTGATAAATTGTTCAGATTAAATACACAATTATTCGAAAAATGCTTAAACGGACAGGAAACACCAGAAGAATGGAGAATTGGATACTTAACATAAATATATAAGAAAGGAGACCTACAAAAATGTGAGAATTACCGTGGCATTACTGTAAAAGCAACGTTTAGTAGATTATATGGGCAAATTTTAAAAGATTTCACTGAAGAAATTAGAATGAAGGAAAGTGAAGAGCAAAGTGGATTTAGAGCAGGAAGATCATGTATGGATAATATATTTTGTCTTAAATTGTTGAAAAGGAAATGGCAGTGGGAAATCAAACTCATCTTCTATTTATTGATCTTATGAAAACATATGATAATGATAGCGTTCCAATCGCAAAATTATGGAATATATTAAATGAAATGGACATAAATCCAAGTATTATTAGAGAAATTCAAGAACTTTGCCGACAATCAAAAACAAAGATTAAAAAAAGCCAAAGACTATCAAAAGGGTTTAATAACAGGGTTGTAGTGGGTACCTGCCCAGCTACCCACTCAGGCTGGGTTTTTTACAACCTTAAGGGTTGTAGTGGGTAGCTGCCCGGGTACCCACCCAGCTACCCGCCCGGGCTGTTTTTTTTTTTAATAAAAACCCGGGTTTTTTACAACCCTGGTTTATAACAGATAAAGGACTCAGACAGAGATGTTGTATCCCCAACACTTTTTTAAATTTATGTTGAAGAAGCATTGAAAATATGGAAGGCGAAATGCAGAGGGATGGGACTTAATATGAATGGAGAATCAATTTTTACTCTACAATTCACAGATGACCAAGTTATAATTGCAAAAAGTAAGAATGATTTAGAGAAAATGACAGTAAAAATTAAAGAAGAATATGAGAGATGGGGACGTCACATGAAAGCCAGCAAGACCAAATACCTATGTATAGGAGGAAATGAGGCAGACCTAAACCTAAATAATAACATAAACAGGGCTGCCACTGCTGAATGGCATCAGAAATAGTATCTTTAGTAGCCTACAATGAAAAAAGTAGTAGCCAAAATAGTAGCATTTGTACAAAAATAGTAGCCAAAATAGTTGCATGCTTACTTAAAAAAAGGGAGGGAGTAGGAGAAGAATCCTTATTTGTAATCAAAATAACCAAAACTGTTTCATGAAAATTCACATCTTATTTTACACCTAAATTGCCATTTTTTGTACTTTTAATATAAAATCACACATTAATTATTAATTTTTAAAGAATGCAGTTCAGTTTCTACAAATTAAACTGAAAATTTGCTGGAAACAAAAAAAACTTTTGTTATTTATTATAATCAGTACAGGATGAAAAACTTATTAAAAATATACACATTTTTAAAAAAAGCACCCTAAATTTGGCGTTCCTATAAGTCAAGAGACACAAGCCCATTGACCTCTGCTTTAATCATGTCTTAATTCTAAAAGAAAATATTATTATAAGCTACAACTTTAAATGCGTTAGCTACAATTTTAATTAATTAAAGCAGGAAATCTGTCTATAGAAAATAGCTTTATTAGAAAAGATGCATTTGATAAGGAACAGGCATGTGCAACTTCTGTGTGCAAAACTGATCTACCGTACATACTCGCGTATATGTCGAGAAATTTCTGACAATTCTCGTCAAGCAAATTTAGGAGGGTCGACTTACATGCGAGTCAATTAAAAAAGCAAAAATGAACACTTGGTATGCTGCTAAATTCTGTGTTTTTAAGTGTATGAATAACAAAATAATATATAAAACATACAAATAATAATAAAATTCGTCATTAAAAGGCATTTCCTTGATTTATATTTGTTTACTTACTACGTTTTCGCACTCGAAAGTTAAATCTTTGGTTTGATTGTGTGCAAAATTCAAGTAAAATGTTAGGGTTTGACTTATATGCGGGTTTTTTATTTTTTGCAGAATTTGCATTTGAAAGTTAGGGGATCGACTTATACGCGAGTATATACGGTAACCTTTGCAAGAAATTTATGTAAAATAGCAAAACTGGCATAAAGTCAGGTTTATAGCCACCAATGGGTTAAACAAGAAATAAACAACATTCTTATTATCGACATTTTACATCTATTATTAAATTTAAAAACTCTGTTAAAAAAACAATTTTCTTTTATTATCAAAGCCTGATTAATAAAACACAAGTCAAAATAGGTCAAAGATTATGGGCCCATTGATTTCTGGGAATACCAATTTAATGTTTTTTTTTTTTCTAATGGATGTTTTAATCCGTTTTTGATCCTGTAATGATCAATATTTTGGACTTTTAGAATGGGAAGAGGTTAAAAAGAAAAAGAGATGCGTATATATATATTTATCTAGCTATGCATCTATATGTTCATACTTTTTTTCCCTTTAAAGTTTGGCGATGGTATAAGAAGAATGCCCTGAAGAATACTAGACTGCCATTTTGTCTTAATCAGCCTTCTATGAATGTTAACATTTGATTTTTGTTGTGATCAGAGAACATTAAACACAGCAAATTATGCCATGCCAATCAGCATGGCTGTAGATCATTGGCAAAGATTAAAATGCTGACCACCATAATGTTTAAAATTTTTACATCCCTGAGCCTTGCTAGGTTACATTTTGTTATCAATTCAGTACCAATTTTTTATATTTTTAAATCCTCCATGCAGGGTTCGATTTAAGCAGTATCGCATCGCAATTTGCGATTCAAATTTAACTAAAATGCGATCCAAGAAATGCATTAAATCGCAATCATTGCGATGCATATTTCCCACACCCTTTGTTATGTCATGTACACTTAAAGTTAAAATTTAAAGGTGTTTTTACACGACATACGTTATGTTTTCACCCTCCCCAAGTGTTTATTTACAATGGAAGTACAGCGAGACGCCATTGCTGGGCGCAGTTTTCCCAGTAAACACATGATTTGTTCCCGCTCTGACGCTGTGATCGATTACTGAATCACTGTTACTCGCTAATCACGGCGTTTGCTCATAGAAGTTTGACGTGCGTGTTGTAGTAGTTCTAAAATGAACACTCACTGTTACGCACTGAGATCTACAATAAAACTTTTTCGCATACTTTTTATCAATTTTGTTGTTTTCTACATCTTTTTGACATTTTTATGAGCAATACTTAATTTGTTTCAAGATTTAAAAGCTACATTAGCTATTTTTTACTTGCTATACAAAAGTGTCTAACTGCTATTCAAAACTGACTTTGTATAGCAGTTACTGCTATGCAACTTTCTTTTTCTAAATCGACTCCTGCCTCCATCCCATATAACAATTTCAACTACAAATTTTATTTAATAAATTTTCAAATTCAGATAGGAAAAGAAAAGCCACAAATTCAATAAATCTAACATCTTTTTGACCTTTTCAATCATAAATTTAAAAGAAAAACATTTGCTGCGTAAAAATCACTGTAAAAATTATAGAAAAAAAATTATATGTTCAAAGTATTGTGTGATTTCATTTATTTTTGGTCTTAAGACTTTATTGAAGTAACTATCACATGGATGTTGACATTTATGTTGTGATTGGATAAAGATTAACACAGCAAATTATGCCATGCTGATCAACACGGTGGTAGATCACTGGCAAAGATTAACATGCTGATCACCAGATTTTTTTAGCACAAAATTTGAGATCCCTGAGTTTTGCTAAATTACATTTTGTTATGAATTCAGTATCAATTTTTGATAATTTGCAAGTTTTCCATTTCATATGCCAATTTTAATTAGCAATTTTATTTAATAAAATGTATCTTATTCTTAAGTGGCATTTTATTTCAGATTGGTTACTAAATTTCAGGTATGAAATATATTTATTCTATGAGTGAAGAGACTAGGAACAAATCAAATGCACACAGCACAGCGAACAAATCTAGAATGAATTGCATAAAATTCATATGACAGTTTAAAATTTAAATATCTAAGCAACAAAAATTTGGGAGGGATACACAGTAAAATGTATGAGTGGGAATCAACCAGAAAATCAATAGTTTCCCTCCGAAATTTGGATGATTGGCATCTTTGAGCTACATTGATGGATTGAAAAGTGTAATTTATCCATTTCAAATTGAAGTTTTTGTAGATAAAAAAAAAAAAAAAAATGTATACTGAAATGATAACAAATTGTAAATCTATACTAATAAAAGAAAGTTTCATTCTGTGTGTTTGTCTGCCTGTCTGCAATGGCTAGCGAAATCTACCGCACGTACAAAGCTGAAAATTTTTATGAGGGTAGTCAAAGGCACCTGAGACTCAGAATTTTAAATTTCTTATAATTAGCTGAGTTATTAATTAAAATAATGGAAAAGTATTCATAATTCACCTAAAGCATGGATTTTAATCAGACAGCAAAAAAAATTCTTTTTCAAACTCCACAAGAGGGGGAGGGGTTGCCAAGGGGATAAAAACCACAGATGATTTTTATACTGGGATTGTTTTACAGAGTATAAAATTTTTTACAAATACTGCATTCATAGATTCGAAATTTATGCATCTATGCGTATTTTGTTATGCTGATTCCAAGTATGTAATTTTCTTGAAAATTGGTTAATTAGAAAATTAATTATTTAAAAAAATCAATTTTTAAAAATGAAAAATAAATGCTTTCAATTTCTTATCAGCAGAAAACGAGAGACAGTCTCTCTGTAGTATTAAGGAAGATAATTTTCATAGTGGAATTGTTTTGTGGTACAGTATAGGATCTATTATCCGGCGTCCTGATATCCGGAACACTCTAAAAACCGGAACGCTAAACGATCCGAAACTGAAACTTAGTAAGGGCTTTCATTTCATAAAAATTTGCAGTTTCTTTTTTTTTCATACCTTATTGAAGAGTTAACATGCTTTATAAATCGATATTTTGAATATAACTTTTTTTCATACACCTCAAGGTACCATAATATCCCATTAATCTCCCCCCCCCCGCCAAACGCGGCAAAAAATCGTAAAGTAATCGGAGAGGCCGCTTACAGGGATTAAAAGTGGCTATCGAAATCTACCGCCTGTTGAAATCCGAAAATGTTTATAAGAATAGTCCAAAGCCTGCCCTGATATTCAGATTTTTCTTTTTTTGTTAACAGAGAAATTAAAAAACAGAACTTAAAAAGCGCGCTCTCCCTACGATCCCACTTATGACGCGCCCGTGAAAGATAAGCCCGGTAGCAGAAAGTTCGAGACGCACGTCGCAGATTTATTTTGGACCTTGTAGATAAATTTGCCAACTTGAAAAAAAAAAAAAAAAAAGTACGAAAATTCTGACAAAAAATATCGCGAATTCGACAAATGGTCGCCGAAAAATATCAATTTCGGCAATCTTTCGCATAAAAAATCGGTAATTTATAGCCAAAGAGTCGCTATAAAAACGCGAATTTCGTCAAAAGAGACCGGGAAAAAAACATGAATCTCGTCCCAGGGTTGTAGAAAAAGTGCACATTTCTGTCACAGGATCGTGGAAAAAACACGAATTTCGTCAAAGGATCGAGGAAGGAATGCGAATTTAGTAAAAGGATCGCGGAAAGAACACGAATTTAGACAAACGATTCTGGGAAAAACGCAAATTTAGTCAAACAATCGCAAAAAAACACAAATTTATGTCATAGGATCGCGAGCAAACGCAAATTTATGTCATAGGATTGCAGAAAGAAGGAGGAATTTCGTCAGAAGATCTCGAAAAGCATAAATTTCTGCCAAAAGATTGCTGTACAAACTTGAATTTTATCCAAAAATCCCGAAAAAAAAAAAAAAAAAAAACGTGGATTTCATTCCAAGGGCGCAAGAAAAACGCAAATTTCTGTAACAAAATCGCAGAAGAAATTTGAATTTCATCAAAGGATCGAGGAAAAAACACGAATTTAGTCAGACAATCGCAGAAAAAAAGTAAATTTCTGTAAAACGATCGCGAAAAAACGCAAATTTTTGTAAAACGATCGCGAAAAAACTCAAAATTTTGTAAACCGATCGCGAAAAAACTCAAAATTTTGTAAAACGATCGCGAAAAAACTCAAATTTCTGTAAAACGAACGCGAAAAAAAGGAAAATTTATGTCAAAAGATCGGAATTATAGTTGCGGAATTTCATCAAAAAAATCGCAAAAAGTGCAAATTTTTGCCAAAGGTTCGCTGTAAAAACGCAAATTTCGTCAAAAGATCCCGGGAAAAACGTGAATTTCGTCCCAGAGGTGCCGAAAAAATGTAAATTTCTGTCACAGAATTGCAGAAAAAAACACGAAGTTCGTCAAAGAATCGAGGAAAAAACACGAAGTTCGTAAAGGATCGCGAAAAAAGCTCATTTTTGTCAAAGGATCGCAAAAAAACGGCAAATTTCGTCAAAAGATCGTGAAAAAACGAGATCAATCAAATCTGATAAGTTATGTTAGAGTTTGAGCAATATTCTAATGTTGGTTTGAGTCTGACATTTGTTAGGGGTGCACCAAATATTCGGTATTCGGCCATACTACTGAATATTCGGTTTAGCCGAATATCAAATTATTCGCCCAACCCAAATACTTAAAAAACCTCTTTAAAATATTTTTTAAGACGTTACACAACTTATACTTTTAACTGTCAATTAATAAAGATATTCAGAATAATTAGAATCTTTAAATAAAAGAGAATGGTTTTATATTATTTATTTGTTCTTTTAAAAATGTCATTTAAAAAATTTAACCATTAATGACATGTCATTTGTTCACAGGAATTATTAAATGTAGAAATGCAAGTTACTGAGCATTGTCTGGTAAATAATCAGTTTCTTGCTTTTTCGCAAACAGGGTGTTTCTAAACAAAATGGAAGAAAATTTCAGGGGTAATAATAGGCATCAAAACAGGCAATTTTTTGTCCAGTAAATCAGGATCGCAATCCACTTATTCAGTCAAAAATACAGTGTATCCCCAAGTCAAACTTTAATTTTCTTTTGTTACTTTAACAATAATGAAGGTATTGTAACTATATTGTCAACAGAGTTACTTTAATTTCTGTGAAATATAATACCATGACAAGAAGTGCTGGAAATAGCAACCATTCATATCTAAACAGCTGGTTAACTGAGCTAGACATTATTTTATTAAGAATGCATCTAACAATACTTATACTGTATGTAACACTGGCCAAAATCCAGTCTCTTCCAAGGATATCATCACATTCTTATACAAGCAAATTAATGTGATGCAAATTTTGCTAAAATATCTTCATTTTTATACAGTTATAAATGAAAATTCTGCTACAACTTCTTTCATCAAAACTTTCATACACTCCTTTCATCAAAAATGAAAGGTGTACAACCTTTCATTTTTGATGAAAGAAGTGGAATATGTTATGTTGCTTCTTGTTCAATATAAAAGAATTCTTTTCATTTGTTTGAATTAATTGAAGAAGGCATGGAATTTAAATTTTGTTATCTAAAACTTTTTAAAAACATCTTAAATAATAACTCAAAACATACTTTTTTAGTACAAAATAAAAATAGTCTTGTCTGTCAAAATGGAAGTATCTGTGCTAACTATTATATAAAATTGTTTAAATTTAACTACTTAACGTTAAACACTGAGATATAAAAGTATTTGGCCAGCCGAATAGATATTATTTGGCTGGCCTAATATTCGGCATAACAGTTACTATTCGGCTGGCCGAATATTCGGTATTCGGTTTTCCTGCAGGCCAACTATTCGTTATTCGGCCAAAATCACTATTCAGTGCATCCCTGCATTTGATGGTCGATAAATTTTCAGAAATATCAAATTCCTTGGGGCGGGGGGGACTATTGCCCTACCCAGCCCCCTCAAATGGCGCCCTGCTTGCATCCGGTAAGAAAAAGAATTAACCAGTTTACTAATTAGATGTAACCAAAGTAGAGATGCATATTTCTATGAAAAAAGCTATATTCCACTTGGCGAGTGGCAACTAGGGTGGCGATCGATGGCCGATTTTTTAATCGCCACATGGCGAGAGGCGACCGCCAATTTTCACCTATAGCTATAGCACTTAAATTACGCGAAAAATTGGAGATGGGATGCAAAAAATAGCTCTTACGCGTCCCGTGGGATGCATAATTTCGTCAAAAAATCACAGAAAAAGCCGATTTTCGTCAAAGGATCGCGAAAAAAGCACAAATCTCATCAAAATATCGTGAAAAAAAAAAACACGATTTTCGTAAAAGGGTCGCAAAAAAATAGCGTATTTTGTCTAACGATCGCAAAAAAAGCGAATTTCGTCAAAAAATTGCGGAAATAAGTGCAAATTTCAACAAAATATCGCAGAAATAAGCGCAAATTTCATCAAAATATCGCAGAAATAAGCGCAAATTTCATCAAAATATCGCAGAAATAAGCGCAAATTTCATCAAAATATCGCAGAAATAAGCGCAAATTTCATCAAAATATTGCGATTTTCGTAAAAGGGCCGGGACAAATGAGTGTATTTTGCCATAAAATTGCGAATTTTGTCAAAAAAAATCGCGGAAAAAAGCAGATTTTTGTCAAAGAATCACGAAAAAAGCGCAAATCACATCAAAACATCACGCAAAAAATGCGATTTTCGTAAAAGGGCCTCAAAAAATAGCGTGTTTCGCCAAAGGATCGCGGAAAAAAGCGAATTTCGCCAAAAAATCGCGGAAATAAGCGCAAATTTCAACAAACTATCGCGGTATTAAGCACCAAATTTCATCAAAATATCGCGATTTTCGTAAAAGGGCCGCGACAAATTAGCGTATTTCGTCAAAAAAAAATCACGGGAGAAAAGCTGATTTTTGTGAAAAGATCGCGAAAAAAAAGTGCAAATTTCAATCAAAGTATCGCAAAAAAGCCGATTTTCGTCAAAGGATAGCGAAAAAATAGCGTATTTCGTCAGAGGATCGCCAAAAAACAGCGAATGGCGTCAAAAAATCGTGTAAAAAAGCCGATTTTCATAAAAGAGCAGCGACAAAATTGCGTATTTCGTCAAAAAATCACGGAATAAAGCCGAATTTTGTCAAAGCATCGCGAAGAAAAAAAAAAAAAAAAAAAAAAAAAAAAACTATTTTCATGACAGGCTCGTGAAAAAATAGCGAATTTCGTCAAAGTAACGCGGATAAAACGTGAATTTAGTCAAAGCACCAAAAAAGATGTGCAAACTAAACTTATAGGTAAAAAATTCATAAAATGGGTTTTTTTTTTTTTTTTTTAAATGAGACTTTTAAAAATACAGCATGATTTCAGCATACTTTGATAATGTATTCAGGAGGTGGACCAGTGAAAAATCCCCTCCCCTCCTTCTTACTGCATTGAAATATCTCCCGCCTTCGGAACATTTAGGATTTGATACTTATTAATGATTTAGATGTAAATTTTCCTTCCAAGGAAAATTTCTGATTCCAACACAGATCTATGCTGACAAATAATTCAATGGCAAGTATAATGAAAGCATCCATTCATTCAACAAAAAGTACATCTTTACTTAACCATAAGTAAACATTTTTCAGCAAAAATATCCTTTTCAATAAAGCCGTCTTGCCCCTTTTTAAAAAAAAGCGAACATTAGCGATTCTTGTTAGTGGAACTTGGTATCTTCTACTCTCAAATAAGCATTTTTTTACAATTAAAATTATATCTTGCATTTTTACTTTTAAAAAAGTAAAGAAAATTTCTCTTAATATTTAAAAAATATATATCTTATTTGAGTGCAAATAATACTGGTTTTAATTCATTAGTTAATTATTATTAAAACAATAATTGATGCATTTATTTTATATTTTCCAAATAACCAAGTTTCATTTATTCCTTTAAAATATCAATTATTGTTGATGGGGACCCGCTTTTGTAAAAAAGGGACCCAGATTTCTAGAAATCCTGGGTCCCGGGGACCCAGGTTCTTCCAAGTGCAGCGACATCACTGGTATTTCAAGAAAACACAATAAAGAAGCAGATATAACAATCAAATTATTATTATTTTAGAAATAAGTTCAAATTAAAAATTCAAGGAAAAGAAAAGGAATCAAAGGGGGATAAATGTACTCGCCCATAACATTATAAAGAAAGCATATATTTTAACATTGAAAACACTATGTAAAAAAAAATAGGACACTATTTTTATTAATTTACTTAGCTGTTATTTACATTTATGGTCTGATTTTCTTAAGTGTATCATTTTATACCTATCCTTTTGTTGTGAAATAAAAAATAAACTAAGCTACCTAACACACTGTATATATATATACACATATATACCGGGTGTCCCAAAAAGGACTGACTGATTTTAAAATTCAATAACTTGTAAACGGTGACATATATTTAAAAAATTCTTGCAGGAAGTTTATGCATAAGGTCAAAAGTTTTTTTACAGTGATTTTCAATTTTAGTTCGAATTACAAACAATAGATGGCACTGCGATCAATAGACGCTAAATTCAGGTTTGATTTTTGGTACTTCGTGGCCCGGATAATACATTTCCATCTCCTTTTTCCGCATGAAACAAGAGAAAGGACCAAAAAATCGAGTCTGTATTTAGCGACTATTGTTTACAGCGCCATCTATTGTTTGTAATTCAAACTAAAATTGAAAATCACTGTAATAAAACTTTTGACCTTATGCATAAACCTCCTGCAAGAAATTTTTAAATATCTGTCGCCGTTTGCAAGTTATTGAATTTTAAAATCAGTCAGTCCTTTTTAGGACACCCGGTATATACAGTACAAAACCATTTATCCGGAATTCTTGGGGTCAAATGTCTTCCGGTTAACTGGCCGTGCATTAAAGTAGCATCCATTTGATAAGTTTTGTGGAATATGTATGGTTGTGGCATTATTTCTGATTTTAAATTATTAGATTACCTTGATTAAAAATCAGTGCAAGAAAAATCAAAAGTTAACCAGAGTTTAAAAGCAGGTAATTTATGGGAATCCCTTAGGAACAAAAATTCTGTTTCTTCATCATACAAATTAAAACACCGAAAATACAACTAAATATATTTTCATTTCAAATACTAGATGTTGTCATCAAATTATACAATTGTTTCAAGCAAAGCCTAAGTCAAACTGGCAGTGTAAGACACCTTTTTGTTGCAAATATTCTGAAATCAGCCTATCAGAAATATCATTCCGGATAACTGGTTTTCCGGTTAACTGGTTTCCGGATAAATGGTTTCATACTGTATATATATAAAAGGATTTTATAGATAAAAAAAAAGGTATTTTTTTAGACATCACATATCATGTAGAAATAACTAAGAGAAAATAGTTATTTAACAGAAGCTCTTTATATGAACTGACGGAAAGCAGAGACATCAAGACAATACAAATTTCACACAATTATATCAATTTTAAGTTTGTACACATCATACACATAACTTTTTAAAAGCATGTATATGGGCTAATTCATTTGGGGAAGGGAAAAAGAGAAAATCTAATGAGATACAGGATGTTGGAAGGTTAACACAAAAACTGGAACAGTTGTAAAAGCATGTTTACACAATTAAAAAACAAAAACAATTTTCTCTTTCATTTAAAAAAAGGTTGCATAATTACAGAGTTTCCCCTACATATATAAACTGGCAGGGTGTTACTGGTGAGAAAAGTGGCACTTCATTTATTCTTAAGGGCCTTTTTTTATTCTTCAGCACATTTTTTTTTTAAAGCCTCTTTTAATATTTAAAATTCATGGTACTCTTTTCAAGACGAGTAAGTTTTTACAATGTAAAAATAAATAAATAAAACAAAAATGACTAAGGGCTAAATTTTCACACGAGGGTCAAGAAGGGTACAATTTTGTAAATTAAAGTGCAAGAAGAGTGCAACACCCTTCTGAAACTGTCTAGGGGAGAACTCTGATGTACCAGTTACATCATACAAAATTACAACATGCTTAAGAAATCGGTTATTCTTAAATAAAAAAATTAAAAATATTTACTTTGATATCACTATCAGACACACCATAATCTAAATTTGAAACAAGAAGTTTTGTGACTCCATCAGTCATTCTGCCCCGATTTACTCCACCATCAAATAGATCATGTTGCCATTTATCTGGTATATCTCTAGGCTATACAGTATAAAGACAAATATTTTTATTATTAATTTAAATCATACAAGAGAAGAAAAGCTATAACAAAATTAAATAGTGTATTTAAAAAAGATTCTTTTTCTAATGTACAAAAATAATTATGACTAATAAGATAATATTAATGTAGATATATTTCAAACAAAATCTTAACATATCCCAGGGTTCAGCATAAAATGTCCAGCAATTTCGCTGAGCAAATCTGAAAAAAAAAAAAAAAAAAAAAAAAAAAAAAAAACCAGGACCAAATGGGCATACAACGAAATTCGATATTTATTTCTGCCATCATTTGACAAAATTAGTGGGTTTTTTCTGTGATTGCTTTTTAAATCACAGATTTTTTTTTGCAGTCATTTGACGAATTATTTGATTGAACTAGCTACACCCCTTCCCCCCCACGTGTTCATTGCTCAGGCTCCTGATAAAAACCTTTAACCCTTTCAGGGGCAAAGCACTTCCATTCCTAAAATGATGAAATGAAAGAATGACACTGGAATTCAGGAACAGACTTATTTGGAAATAAGAAAAAGGCTACATTTCATATACATAATAAACGGAAAATTTCACACCAAAATTAAGATGCCATTGTGGCATTAAAATTAAGTGGTTTCATACACACGCCATTCAGCATTACCAATATATACAGTAGAGTCTCTGAAGTATGAGGTTCCGCTTAATTCAAGGCGTTAAAAATCAAAATATGTACCAATACATCTGGAACTCATAAATCGAAACTTAACTGAGATTGGAAAATCTGCCAAGCCTAGAGCATTAAGAAACATTAATTAAAGAAGCCCAACTTAGTAAATTACACAAATCAGAAAAGAAAAGTGCCTGAATGGATCGGGAATTTTTCAAAAAATGGCTTTTTGAACATTTTGTTCCAGAAACAAAAAAGAAATTGAAAAAAAAAAAAAATCTACCTTGCAAAGCAGTTTTGTTTTTCAATAATGCTCAATCGCATCCTGACAAAGATGTGCTATGGTGTAGGGAAATTCGTGCTACATTTTTTTTTTCTCCCAACATTACAATTTTAATACAGTCACTGGATCAGGGTGCATTGGAGAATTTAAAGAAAAGATATTGGCGCCATTTATTGGAACATTTAATGCAGCCTGATGATGAAAGTATTGAGAATTTTTTGAAAAGTGTAAATATGAGAGATATTGTTTACTGGATAGCTGATTCTTGGGAAGAAATTCAATCTACAACACTGAATAAATCGTGGTTGAAATTTTTCATATAAGTGATAACATCCATTGAGAATCTTAATGACGACGAAGACGATGGTGAAAACATTGTTTTGAAAGAAGTATCTGGGAAAATTGTAATGCAGGTGAAGTTAAAGAATGGCTAAACAGTGATGAAATGCTGGAAATAACTGAATCACTATTGCAAAAATGATAGAAGATGAGGAGGAATGTAATGATACAAAAGAAAACTGTCTACCATCTTAAAAAAATCTCTCTTAGTGAAGGTTCTGCATCTTTAGAACTCGCTTTAAAATACGTAGAAGAGCAAAATGAAGCCACCCCTACCGATGTTATGCTTTTTAAACATTGGCTAGATATTTCACCTAAAGAGAGAAGTAATGTGTTAAAGCAGCAAAAAATTGAATTTTTTTTTTTTATTGTAAAGTATCCTGTATATCATTACAAAAGGAATAAAGGTATGTACATTCTTTCTCATCCTAATTAAATAAAATTATAATTGGTAAGAATTTTCTACTTTTTCGGAAAACTGAGTTTTCAGTAATCAGAGGTGGTGTCAGTCCCAATTACCTCGGATTTTCAAGACTCTCCTGTATATTAATACAGTAGACTCCCTCAAATCCGCAGAGCTTGGGACCAGAGGTTGTGCGGATTTTAGAATTTTGCAGATTTCTGGTCATTGCTTTGTTTACATTTTTTAAAACAGTAATTTGAATGTAATTAATAATGCAATCGAAATTATAATGAATGCTTACAGTATAGTAAAATATTAAAATAATTAAGTAATAAAATAAAGTAATAAAAAATTAGACAATTTTTTTAAATGATCAAAATATTAAAAGCAAAGGTCAAGTAAATAATCAATAATGTATAATTGAATATTCATTATAAAGATGAGATGCATTTTTCCTAAATTATTCAATGAAACTTTCCTCATAAAGGTACGCTACTAATTCAAATCAAAATTATAAAATAGGGAAGTTTGATTTCAGGTTTACCTAGACTTAATAATCAAAAAAGCTTGATTAATGCATAAATACGTTTGGCAAAAAGATTGTGATTACCAGTGATGCCAGCAATATCTTGATTTTTTTTCCAGAAACAAATTTATTCTTCCTTCATGAAAAAACACAAATTCAATAATATTAACAAAAAATACAGATAAAAATATATATAGAATTGATGTAAAACTAAAAAAGTCAAATTTTGTCCCTACATCTGAACTGAAAGTTTCATTGTTTACATCTGTAAATTATGTGTGGATTTTAGAGAGTTGCAGATTTTAGGGTTGCGGATTCGAGGGAGTCTACTGTATTATTACACTATTTATGTAAATGATTAAAAGGTAACATTTTAGGCTATCAAAACATTCTATTATACACAAAATGCATGGAAAACTGTAAATCAGACATCAAAAATCAATTTTACCATAAATAATTTAGTTAAAATAAAAATAGCAGCACATAAATTTTAAACAATTTTGAAAGCAAATTATGATAACTTTTGTTTTTTGTTAAAGAGCTGGTACAGAAAAACGAGTATACAGCTTTATCAGTTCCTACTTTTTGAATGTACCGAAACAAAAGCAGAAAACAATTGTTTTGCTGAAGCAGATGAAGCTATTGCAGTAAAAAGCTGGTTGATCATTAATTCTATAAATTTTTTAGTATATCTTTTTTCGATAACACATGTCTTCCACCATTCTAAAGGACCAAATTATTTTACTATATTAGAGGTACAGATGTCATATATGCACCACATTGGCGCAATTTTGTTCTGACACGAAATGTCATATACACTTATGGTACTTAACTGGTGCCAAAGTGTCGTTATTTTGCTTGATATGGTAACCCGGATGATGTTATTCATGCTGATGTTTTCGCCAAATTGGCAACGGTAAAAAATCATGCCAATATGAGACGTATATGACATCTGTGCCATAGAGTTCAATGAAGTATGTGTAAAAGCTTTCAATGCTCGTTACAAGCAAGCATTCAGTCTGCCATTTTGGCACAATGTCACATATGCCCCATATTGGCGCGATTTTTTTCTGTTGCCAATTTGGCGAAAACATCAACAGCATAAACAACATCATTCGGGTTACCATATCAAGCAAAATAACGACACTTTGGCGCCAATTAAGTACCCGTTGCGTATATGACATAGGCATCATAAAAAAATTGCGCCAATATGACATCTGTGGCAAAATCTGTAGCTCCTGCTGCGTTGCTGCAATGTTTCTACTATTGGGTGGTGCATTTACAATATGATATTGAATGTGTAAGTAAATTCTTTGTAATTTTTTGTTACCGGTAAGGAAAAAAAGGCAGACAGATAAGCACACAGTGCAAACAATAGATCAGATGACATGGAAAACAAAAAATACTACCTAAATTTATGTCTACCTAAACCCAACAACTAATTTTAAAATAAGCTGCAACTAAACACAAACCTTGTTTCTAAGAAACAAACAATAATAATAGAAAATAGAAAACATCGCAAATGAGTAGCTAACTTGCCTGAAAATATAAATAAATTATGGATTAAATAAGTGAGTTACTATTTGAATGGAATGATAACGGGAAACATAACATATACGATCCCTATTGTTATCATGCATAAATTAATGCGAGCAAGTAATAATCAAACATCTGAGTTACAAATTTTCATCTTGACTAAGATATTAGCAATAATCTTACTCTAGAATAAGGCAGAGGACGTGCACGGCCTCCTCGGCTGGTTCTGGCACGCATAGCATTGCCGGCAGAAATATTTCCCCGCATTCTACCACGGCCTCCACGTCCTCTACCTCCTCCTCGTCCGGGTAGCCTATACTGATTTCTGTTTTGTTTAATAATATCATCTAAGGACATATCTAATTTATCAGCCATCTTAATTATTTTTTTAACAAAATGGCCAGGACAATTACACAAGACAAATCAACACTAAAGAAATATTCGCTCTTTTCACTTCATTTATTACTTCTGCATAATTCAATGACGTTGCCATTTTCTAGCAAGATTATTTTTAGTGATTGGATGATAAATTAACTTTTTAATATCTGAAATTGGCCTTTATTTTCCTTTAAATATCGCTAATTAACTTATTTATCTTTCTTTCCTTTATTCATTTTTTTAGCAAGTATCCGCAGTACAGTATTTGTCGAGGTATTTGTACTGTGCAAGAATCTTCTCCTCCTCCTCTGCCAACACTAGCCAACCAACCAAACTACAAAATTTCACTTTCTTTCTCCTCGACTTTCTCCTTTTCATTTAGCAGACAACTGTCGTTGTAAAAGGAATGAAAACAAATTTTAAACCATGCGTAAATAATTTTATTTTCTCCCAGGAAAATAAGTAATAATATTCCGTTGCCAAATGACACAATTATAACAAGTGGATTCATTCCTATTAAAATGTCTTTGAGATTGCGTTATGCATTTAATGTTAAAGATTGGAAACCTACAGAGGCGCAATGGAAATTATGCTTGAGATGCGTCCAAAAAGAAGAAAGCAATAGATGCAATCGTTTTTATTTTGTTGGTGACTGTAAGTCATCTATGGTAAGCATGATTTCGATTAATGTTAATTAGGATTAGTATAACCCTTGACCGGAAATATCAAAATCCAGTGCACAAACGGAAACGCGTCGTCTGTGAGACTGCTAAATTAAAAAAATTGCTATAAAATGTTAAAAGGAAAATAACTCTTATTAATTTACCAAATAGTGAACTTAACCCTCTAATGCATGATTTTTTATTTTTTCTTAAAAAAAATATATTTGCTTATAATTGGCCATAAATTACAGGAAAAATATTGAAAAAATTTTCACTCTTACATTTTTTAGTATTTTGAAGTTTTTTAAATTGTTGCCAAATGGCAACACCATGCATTAACTTGCAAAAAAAATTTTTTGAACTTTGCCAACTAGCAATACTGTGCTGTTTTATTGCAATTTTTTTTTTTTTTGTAAATTATAAGATTTTAAATGCATTTAATACTTTACATACACTTAGAAAAATAAAATTATATATATATATGTGTGTATGCATATACGTATATATATATACATATGTATGTATATACATATACTATATACAAAGGGTACTAGGAAAGTTTTGCAATATGATGAAACAAAAAGTCGCAGGTGGCTGCTTGTGGCTGTGTGTTGACATATGTTCATAGTTATGCACCTGCACGTAACCACAAGTCTGTAGGCTCAGTTATTCATTAACTGTGATAGTGTGAAGTTCTTCCAGTGGTGTCCTGGTCACGAAGTGAGATAAGTGCAGTTTTGCAGTATAACTTCACGCGTGGTTTAAACATAGACCAATGCTTAGAAGAAATTACTCTTGCACTTGGTGATGATTGTACACATCGAATGACTATATGCAGATGGTACAGAGAATTCCAAAAGGGAAATTTCTCCCTGGAGGACGCTGAAAAAGAGGGAAGGTGGTGAACATCAATTACGGAGGAAAACATTACTGCTGTGAGGAAAATGCTCGACGAAGACAGACGAATAACTTACAAGCATATGAAGGATACCTTAGGCCTTAATGCACCTGCAATTCATTCATTTCTGCATGATCATTTGCGTATGAAGAAACTGTATTGTCTCTGGGTGCCACACAGACTGACTGAGGAGCAGATGACACAACGTGTGACTTAGTGCTGGGAGATGTTAAAAATGTTTGGTAAGGGACAATCTCGGTAAGTGAACAGCATCGTGACAGGTGACAAAACCTGGCTATACTATTAAGATGTGCCGACTAAGTCTCAAAACAAAGTTCGGGTCTTTGATGATGAGGACACACCGGTAGCTGTCAGAAAATCCTGATCTGTCAAGAAGAAAATGATAGCTGTATTTTTCAAATCGAGTAGAATTGTTGAGTGTATCGTTTTGGACACACAGAAGACAGTTACTGCTAAGTGGTACAGTGAACAATGCCCACCTAAAGTCATAGAATCTTTGAAGAACCTGTGATCAAAGTCAAGAATGAACACCTGGTTCCTCCATCATGACAAAACTCCATCTCACCGGGCCAAAGACTGCACTGAATATTTGGACACTACAGGACTGAAACTTCTTGAACACGCTCCTTACAGTCCAGATCTTGCCTCCCCGTGCCTTCGCATTGTTCCCCCATGTGAAAATGAAGCTGAAAGGGATTCGGTTTTCCAGTGAGGAGGCACTTCTGAGGGCTTGTGACAATGAGTGTGCCTTACTCCCTAATGAAACTTGGAAGAGCTGGTTTAAGGACTAGTTTCGGAGGGTGGAGAACTGTATTGCTAGTAACGGAAATCACTTTGAAAAAGTTTGATAAATAAATCCGTATTGCAAAACTTTCCTAGTACCCTTTGTATATAATAAGTTTAAATCAAAATTTAACTTACAAGTCATATAACAATATTAACCAAAATTCTAAATAAAGACAGCATATAATAATATTATACATTAATTGTTATCTATCAATAAAATAATAATTGTACAAATTACAGTTTTAAGATATTTAATCAACATATGAAGTTAGATGCTACAATAGAATCATTTTTAATTTATAAATGAATAAGAAGATATGCTGTACTGATACAGAACACAATAGAAGTATTGTAAAAAATATAAGTAAATAAATACATAATAAAATGCGGAAAAGCAGCCATATTTATCCTGTATTTTAAACCAATTGAAATCATTTAAAATTTAAAAACCAAAATGGGCTTATAAAATGTAATATCACATGCAAAATACAATGAAACAATCATAGGCTAATAAAATATACTCCATAAATATACGGGCAATGCAGCAGAATACTATAGAATTTTATATCAATAATATTTATCAAAGTTATGAATGGTAACCAATAGGACATTTATTGTTTTTGTTTAAACATAGAGGTACCAAACCCTTAATGCATTTTACTCTAGTGCAACCTATACAGCCCAGAACTTTACACCGTTGTTTTTTATCTAAGTGTTGTGGCCAATGATGAATTTTATCCTTCCTAACATCTTTAGAAGTTTCATAAAGCTGAAAATAATGGACTACTAAGTTGTTACTATAAAATTTTAATCAATGGCTTTTTTGATGATGTAACTGGTACCTTCAGGTGGTCATGGACACGAAAGCACAAGGGAAGGAGAATAGAGCCCCTTTAAATCTAAAAAAGAAGTATTTTGGCCATTTTTTATCATTTGGCTCCCGTTTAACAAAAAACTTATATCTGCCATCAGGGGGGGGGGACCTGAAATCTGGAGTCCCGGGACAGCTGCCCGCATGCCCCTGCATTAGTCAGGCCCTGGTTTTTACAGTAAACTGAGAAGATTTTGTATTTAATAAGTGTCGTTTATTGAGTTAGGGTGGCATATGGTGATAAAAGTGAAAAAAAAACTAAATATCATGCGAAACAGTTGTGAAACAAACAATGCTCAAAATGTTTACAAAAGCAAAACTCAATTCATGGTGTTGCCAAATGGCAACAAATGTATATTCATGTGCATGCAATTTTTGTTCCAATAAACATTACTGAAAATTATTTAAAATGACTTTTAAAAATATATTTCTTTCACAGGATTCCTACGGGTCAGAGAATTCGAAAATTTAGGCAAAAAGTCAGGGAATTTTTGAAATATTTGAAAAGGTTAGGGAATTTTTTATGTACTACTTCCATCAGAATTTCTATTATCGTCGTAAATGAAGAAATTTTGAATTAATTATTCATCCAATCAAAAATTTTTATATGAAATTTGTGCAAACTATATAACAATATGAAAAGTAATTAAAAAATCGGAAATTCATACAGCACATGCTTTTTTTTTTAGCATTTATCTAAATTAAAGTCCATTGTGGAGGGTTTTACAACAATATGCAAGTTGAATTTTTACTGAGAAAAGGCAGAGAAAACCTGGAAAAGTCAGGGAATTTTTTTTATCAGAATTGCGTAGGAACCCTGTTTCAGAAATATTTTTTTCAAATGAAATTTTGCATGTTAAATATTTTTTATATGAGTTAGAAATCCAACTATAGCTAACAAATTGGAAGGTATCAAAAGTTGCTTTTTATTTGTAATTTATAAGCAACTATTGCCAACTATGATACTTTTTATGAACTAAACGTAAATATGGGACCAACATGAATACGTAAAGCATGAAGTTGTCAAGAGACAACGGCAAATATAAACAATAAGGAAAGAAAATTTAATATGTTGCCAATTGGCAACAGTATGCGCTAGAGGGTTAAACACTTAATATTTAATAGTAATGCATTAACAGGACCAATTTTTTTTTAATATGACAGCATAAAAATAAGTTCTGAATGTTGGAGACAGAAAATATTTTGAAATTACACATTTTTGTTCAAAATATAAAATTTTCGTCATAATAATTAAATAAATGCTAATTTTTTATATATTTCGGTACGATATGAATTAGAAAAAAATATTAAGCAGTAAAATTAACAAAACATTTAATAGTAAATATTGCAGCATGTTCTAAATATCTGTATTTTTGACAATGTTGAGTCATTTTCATGTTCAGAATTTATATATTCATCATCTGAAATAATTTCAACATTGCTTATGTCACTTGTTACTTCATCAAACAATCTCAAAGTGGTTTCTTCAGTCTTTTTTATCACTGTAGCATACCTGCTTTGACGGCTCCTCCATATCAATACCCCTGAGCAAAAAATTACATAAACAGAAACATGCCGTCTCACAGACTGCGAAAATAAAATAATTTTTCTTTCAGTAACTAAAAATGTGCAGGTGTTGCAAATGGGTGGGAGAGGCAGAGGAACAGTAGCATATGATCAGATTGTGTGGTAAGATTGGGGGCGCGTTCATTTTTGTGTAAAGGGTAGATATGTAGACGCAACTATCTCACAGATGGCACATTTCCGGTTAAGGGATAATAATGAATATGCACTTAAAATATAAATAACAGTTTATAAAGGGTACTTTTCCGCTATACAGCACCATGCCCAAATGTAATGCCATTTATTTCAACCTGGACCGTGCATAGGATTTTTATTGCAGCCATACATTTGGGGCAATTTAAGGTCAGAAAGTGTGAAAGACATAGAAAGCTATATATTATGCCTTCAACACAGTAGTAGTAGTGATCCATAAACTTTCCTAGTACATGCTTCTTTGTATATAAGAAGGGGTATACAATAGATACAGCTGCATGGGACCTCCACACAGATGTCGTATTCCCACTGGGTTTGACGCAATTTTTTTTTAATGGAAATTTGGACCTTGTTTTCGAATACCAGTTACATATAACGTTTTATAATAACATGTTATTCTTTATTTTAATAATATGAAAATAAAATAAAGTGATAAACAAAGCATTTTTTATTATTTTAAAAAGGAAATAACAATAAATAAATGATAGTTTAATTAATAACTATGGTACAAAACAATTTATATAATTTTAAAAAAGAAAATAAAAGTAAAACAACAGTTGAAACAATAAATATCGAAACAAGGCCGTTTAAAATGCATCTCTTCATTAAGGACACTTTTTTCGCTCTGAGAAGTTTTCTTAAAAATTGTTTTTACATATTACAAGAGTTTAAAAATAAGAGTGCATATGTTTGTAAATTTATATTTATTTTATCTATGTATTTTTGTTCAGGTTTTTAAAAATAGTTTTTTTTGTATATATGCATCACAAGCATCGTCTAAAATGAATTTTCCTCACTGTCTTTATTCACATTTGAAATAATAATTTGATTAAGCCCTTTCTTTAAATGGTTTCAGTCTTTTTCGTGGGAAGAGAATTTCAACATTTATACACTTAATTATTTTATTAAAATTGGAGAAAAATATTTCTATCCTGGTGCAACCTGGAATTCTTGTGCAAGTTTCAATGAAGTAACTAAGTGAGTTCATACATATGCTTGCATTAACCCTTTAGGAGTCAAACTCTGCACTTAAAGATCCCAGTAGCAGAAACAGTGCAGCACGGAAGCGGGCGCTGCAGATTATTTTAAACCTTGCAGATTAATCCACCAACTTAAAAATAAATGCTGGGCTAATAGCTGAAATTTGCTTTAAGTCTCTAGATTTATGGTATTTGTTGTATCCTTATATTATATATATTCTTTATAAATGGAAATTTTGCTTACTTAAAGTGTTTCTGTTATTTCTTATGATAGTAGGCTTATTGGGTCGCAGATAAATTTTTGTTTGCTGCAGTCTGATACAGAAAATTCTGCTTCTGGGTTAAAGATATTCCAAAAGAAATATTTTTCTCCACTCAACAACACAAACTTTTTAACACATTCGCAGAATAACTTGTAAATGTAAAAAGCAGGAAATTTGTAGACATGACTTTCAAAGTGATTTGGAATCAAATTGCGTTTTTCATTTTAAATTTATATATATACATGTTAAACTATTATTTTAACACAATCAAACTGATTGAGGTGTTAAAATAATAGTTTATCTGTACATACCCATTATTTATATGGAGTTCGTTTACCTACTGTTTATTCTGTTGAGCTGTCTACATGACAGACCAGATGTTATTACCAATAAGGTTTTCTGAGCGAAATATGCTCACTGGTTGTCAGCCCAGTTAGCTTAAATCGTAGAGCATTGGCCCTGTGAGCCAAGGATCTGGGTTTGATTCCCGACATGGGCATTTTTTCACTCAGGAAATATTCAATTCATAATATACATGTTACATCTTTACTTATAGTTGATTGCTGTCTCATGACAACCATTCCTGAGCTGACGAATGTTGAAAATTGTCTTAAAACACTTTGGTTAGCATTTTTGAAAGAACCTTTAACTCCTCCCCCCCCCCCCCCAAACAAAAAATAAATAAATAAATAAATAAAAAGTGCTGAATTATAACTACTACAAATTTAGAACATTGGGAAGAAAAATTAATTATACTAGCTAATATGCAAAAAATCTTTTTTTAGAGAAAATTGATTGTACGTCTTTTAGAATGAAGGGGCGGAGGGAGCAGGTTGTGTTTTATGCTCCTATTATTGCTATCCTTACCGTATTTTCAGACAAAATAATTTTGTGAATGTCAACGAAATAATTTCTTTTCAGCAATAGAAAAATAAATAAGCACAAAAATAGAATAATGAAAATTGGGTGGCCCATATAATTTGGCGCCACTGTTGGGGATATTTATTATCTCACATTTGTATATAATAGTACATATACATTACATTCCCTCTAATCTGCACAGGCCGGGACCAAGGGATTTGTGGATTATAGGTCATTTCTTTGTTTACATTCTAATATTTGGAATTTATCATTAAATATAGTACCACTGCAAATAAGTAACACAGAAATAAAAGAAAATGCTTTTTTTTTTTTTTATTTAAAAAAAAACTATATTGAATATTAGAAATACATTTAAATGATATAATACAAAATTAATAGAAAACCTTTCTATTTATTGTTAAATCTATCAAACATTGCAGTGATAGTGGTTTGCTTTATAGTTTTTACTTTTTGCTCTGTTATTTAATCTTGAAGCCTTTTAAGAGTCGAGATTTCTTGATCAGTAACAAAAGGTTGTTTTTCTAAAAAACTAATTATCACCCAGAGCTTAGCACCTCTTCAAAAGCAATTTTATCTTTTATATAGCTAACAAATGCATTCAAAATATAGCAGTCTAATAGTTATTTATAAAATACACAAAACATTTCCTTCTAATGAGCACAAAATCCATTAAAAATTTATTAATAAATTCATCAGATCAGTCTTTTTTTTATGGTTAAAGTGTACAATATCTTGCTTAAAGAAAGATTTAAACTGTTTGTTTACATCTGAAATATAGTGCGGATAAGAGGAAATCGACTGTACTTAAAAAAAAAAATCAATTTTTACAATCAAAAATTAATGAGTCATGAAAAAATATAATTTATCTTTAACAAATTAAGTCAAAAATATTTGCCCGAATCCTAGAATAAGCAAGACACTAGGCGACATTGAATTTGGCGAGGCGATAAATCTTTTCTTCTGGTAATCTAATTTCTTTCGTATTTTTGATTATGCCTACTTGAAAGTATTATTTTATTGACGTCATTGATGATGAAATCTGAAATTTGAGGTTGCAACTCAACTCTGCATGCTTTTTACTATGGAAAGTTTAGAAGATAGAAGACTTTTTTTTTTTTTTTTTTTTTTGAGATTTAAGGGATGGTAAAGTATAGTGTATTTGTTTTTAATTGTAAAATTTTAAAATTAATGTGACGGCAGGGTAAAGTTTAAGATTGTTAATACTTGTTCCACTTTTTTGCTGTTTTTAGTTTTAAGATTGTTAATATTTGTTTGACTTTTTTGCTGCTTTTAGTTTTAAGATTGTTAGTATTTGTTTGAATTTTTTGCTATTTTTAGTTGTAAGATTTGAAAATTAAAGTGCTGGTGAGATAATGTTTGAAATTGTTAACATCTGTTTGATTATTTTGCTGGAAAGTTAAATTACAGGATATTAACGACTGGAAAGTTGTGAAATTATGGTGATTAAACATGCCTTAGTGTTGGGTTTCAACAAAGGAGATGTCTGTTAAGGTATGTTGAGAATTTTATGTATATTTTGTTGTAATGGTGTATGTTTTATATTAGACCTTTATTGTATGTCTCTCATGCATATGTTTAGTGACCGTGATATTAGCAAGTTTTGAGCATTTTTGTGATTGCTGCACAACTAGGTTGCTGTATCCACTGTTTTTTTTTTTTTGGGGGGGGGGGAGAGGTGTTTATACATATATGCATTATTGATCATTGCATTAACGAGTTTTGTACATGTTTGAGATTGCTGCACAACTAGGTTGCTATGTTTTTTTTTTTGTTTGTTTTCATAAACATGCAGCATTCATATAAGCATTTGTCTGAAGCCTTAAGAAATATTGTGCATTTTTTATATTTCTATAGAATGTTAAACAAGCCATTATGTAAAAGTTGTTGACAAATAAGAATTTCAATTCTTCAGTGTTTACTCTGATTTATGTGAGCACTTTAAAAGATTAGAATTTGAATTCAACAGGATAATTTTTTCTGAAAGTTATTGAGAAATCAAAATTTCAATCACTAAGTAATTACTCTGATTTAGAAAGGTCATTTAAAGGTTCCACATTTTTCAATAAATTTATGCTGTAGAAATTGTTTTATTGCTTTATTTTAATTGTTGCATATAAATGAGCTTTCCTGTGTTTTCTAATACATCATTTATAAATATTGTATTTCCCATTATTCAAAATACATAAGAAAAGAGCAGTCAATAAAGTGACCAATCATATGACTTTTCAGGTTGATGTGCTTGGGGTTGTCGGTGCGTGCCAGAGAAACCGCCATATCAACTGTGTCTTGCTTGTTCTAGGATTCTGACAAATATTTTTGTTTGAAATACAGTTTTTGTATATTGTAAAAATAGTAAATACATATGTATGAATAAATTATTATATTTAACAAATCTTAATTTTCTTTAATTACTCATTCCATAGAAATCTTGAAAATTATGAAATCCTTGAAGCCACAATCTCTGAAATGAGTGTAAAACTGCTTTGCACTCATTAAAATGAAAGGGAAAAAAATCTAAATCGCTAATAAAGAAACTATAAAAATATGAAGTTTGCCAAAGCCACAATTACTAATGCAGAGTTGAGAGCGCCATAAAAAAAAAGAAGGATGCAGCAATCTTAAAAGCGTGTAAAATTCTTCAAAGTCACAATCATTAACATGTGTAGGAGATGTGTGGCGATAGGGATCAAACCGGAGAACCCACGGCCAGAAAGCGAGATCTTACATGCCAAGCAAAAGGCTAGCTCAATCGTTTCCTGAGAGAAACTCGTTTTACTGACCGCGCAAGATGGCGTCGCCACAGTACTCCACCCCCAGTGAGAAGAGAATCTCGTTGATGCTGTAAGAGCGATGTGCACTCGTGTTGCGTTGGCGGTTGCCAGGTGATGCTGCCGTGCGCATGTGTGTGCCCCCGAAGATGCACGGCATGACAGGCTTTGTGCTATGAGAGTTGTGATGAATACTACTTACGTAGTATCCAAGGTGTTAAAGATTAACAGAGCTGCTTAAGGCAGATAGAAGCGAATAGCTGATCTTTATTACCCCAAAAGAAATATTTAAATATGATATCCTGTATTTGATTGGTTCAAAGAAACCTATAGAAACTTAATCTAAAGAATATAAAAACATAACACTGATTAAAATCAACAATAACATTTATTAGTTCATTAACATAAAAACAGGAAATTATATTGGTAAAGTAAAATAATAGCCATTAGGAACAGAATGTATTTTAAGCTTAAATATCACAATAATTCTATTAAACAAGATTTAAATTAAAATAAACTTAACTGTTTTGATCACACATAAAAATGAACATGAAATAAAATAAACCACTATTGTAATGCTGAAGATGCACCAGAGTTTATTAGTATTTTGTAAAAGGTATTTTAGAAAATTCAAACAGTTTAGAAAAGTACCGGAGTCCATCCTGATCAATAGTCCACCTGAAAAACATTATGGCTCATCGTAAATGTTCTTTACGTATTTCCATACATTCACAATCCATGACGCAATGTTCTTTACTGAACTACGTCCATAAACAAAGTGAAACACTACAGCATCAGGAAGAACCAACAGCACACTCTTAAACCGAGCTGATGAAACAGAGTACCAACGGTCATATGAATAAGTCATCATGCCATCATCCCTTTCAAATAAATCACAATGGGACCAATCCTCATCTTTCACTGGAAACATGTTGAGCCTGAACGAAGTCTCTTATGATGAAACTATCTTTAAACAACTGCAACGTAATTCCATTAAGGCAGATGGTCTCTCGATCATCGTCTACAGGAGTTCGGCGACTAACGACCAATGTATTCAGATGGCAAAAACAACTTAAAATATAAGACACTATTTCATATTCATTAAAAGTTAGGAGAGACAAAACTAAAACTTTAATATATCTGATTAGAAACTGTTTTAAATGAGCGAGAATCTTCTTCCAGAAATGGCGTTACGTCTCGTAACGAAAAACAAAATAAACTCAACAGACGAAGCTACTGCTACACGGTGAAGCTCCGGTATATAAATGATTCACCGGATTGAAAAGCCTCCTATCACACCTCATGAGACATGCCTACCAAATCCAGCAACACGATTGGTCAATAAGTCATATCCTCGATTCACGTAAGTGAAGACGTCACTGACACAGGCTGATCATGCCACCTGATGGCGATCTGAATAACAAAATTACGTCATACCTTGGAGTGTGTCCGGTAAGAGTGTGGTGGAAATGAAAAACAGGTGCCGGGAAATATAAAGATTTATAAAAAGTAAATAAGAAAAAGAGTAAACCATAAGTGATAACAAGTAATGGAAAAGGGCTATTTAAGAGGTAAGTAAACTGTTATCTTTAATAAAGAAATTGCTTTTAATAAAAGTAAAAGATATTTGATATTGTATGAAATGTAAATAAAGCAGAACGATCTTTTATTAAAACGTAATTATTGGAATGAATGAAGATGAATGAAAGGATGAAGTTAATGAAATATAATAGAATGTAAATGAAGTTAATAAATATATTGCTATGAATAGGTTAGGTTTTAAAGGGTGTAAACATACTTGACATGTACACCAGTAGGTACGCTAACTACACAAAGTAATAGCTGGCAAAGACATGTACAGGAACAAGAAAAGAATTACGGGTATACCTATCAAGTTGTCATAGGCTTTGCGTGCTGTGATAGTTTCACAGACTTTTGTGTGCTGTGATCGTTTCACAGGCTTTGTTTGCTGGTTGCGTGCTGTGAGCGTTTCACAGGTTTTGCTGCTGGGGGTGTTTTCAGTGCTGCCATCTGTTGGTCTCGAAAGGAGACGATGGTGTTTGTGAAGGTGCGTGTTCGTTTGTCCAAGGTCACCAATGCAGGAGATGAGTGCCGATAAGGATTGAACTGGAGAACCCACGGTCAGAAAGCGAGATCTTAAGTGCCAAGCAAAACGCTAGCTCAATCGCTTCCTGCGAGAAACTCGTTTTACTGACCGCGCAAGATGGCGTCGCCACAAATGCTTTGTGTCAATGAAAACAATAATTCATCATACTTAAAAAATATTTTTTGAAAATTTCTCTGGATTTTTGTTAAATAATTAAGACTTACTTTACCATTTTTTTTTTTTTGTTGTTGATGGCCCATGTTTATACTATATGACTCTGTTTCCATTTCTTTAACTAAATTATTCAACAAGTGAACAAAAATTAAATTTACTCACAAATTTAAAAACTTTTCAGTCAGTGTTTTAATTACTCTCAATCTCCAAACAATCAGGTATTATGTCGACGAACAAAAGCAGTACTTTCACAAAGAAATAAAAACACCTGGACACTCAATTTCTCAAAAAATCCAACAGTTGGAATAAACCAAGCAATAATTTTTGCTATAAGCATAGTCATCATATTGATGATAAAAGCCTGTTCTAAGAAAGAGACATTTATTTCTCATCTGATTTCGCCAAAAGCTGGTGTGACCTTATATTAGGATTGAGCCTAGCTATCTTCTCCAAACTCATCTCCCTTTAAAAATATATAACTATATTAAGTTATAATATAAAATATATAACTGTAATATAAATATAAAAATTTATGACTACATTAAAAAGTAATATTTGAAAACTTTCTTATGGGTCGTTTTCACAAAACAGAAAAAAAAAAAAAAAAAAAAAAAAAAAATCGATTTTATAAAAGAAGTATATAAAAAATCTTAAAAATTGCATTGATGTTTTCATTTATTCTCAATAAATAACCTTATATTAGTGGTCAAGATTTCTATTTTATTTTTCACAAGTTTTCTTCTTTTTAAATTCCGACATGGCCATGGGGACATTTATATTTCAAAAATTTAGATGAAGACATAATTGACTAATTATTGGGTGTAGTTGAGTACATATTTATTTTTTATAATTAAACTATTAAGGGTCATTCTCACAGAAAAGGCACAGTTGGTGGCTTAAAAAAATGTTTTAAACTGTTGAATTTATCGAATGAAATTTTCTGAAAAACAATGCACATCAGGATTCCATTATGTTTCAAACTTCTCTTTATATTTATGACCTTTATATACTGCACACAATGTGTGATAAATTAAACAATATCAGTAAAAATGGATATGCCAAGTCCACGGAAGGCACAAAAATTAAGTTTTGAATTTGTAAGTACTTTGGTTTTCAGGTTGCTAGAATGGTGCGTTTATAATAAATGCAATGTTAAAGCTGCCTAAAATTTGTATTATAATTATGAATTAGCTTTTTTTACCTTATTTACGATGACCATGTAGTTACACTGAGAACTTTGCCAAATTTCAAAAGCAACTGATAAATTGATAAAGATTGAATAATTTCACAACAGAACGAAGGTAAAAAACAAAATGCCTTTCTTTCTCCCAAACTACCTAATGAGAATTTGGCATCATCTATGACACTTTTTATAAATTTATTTTCGGTGTTCACAGAGGGAGTCTATTTTGATTAGAAACAAAGCTGATAAGTTAATTCCTTAGTAAAAATAAACCCATTTTTAAAATATATTAAGTTAGGACTTAAGAAAATACTTTTAACTAGTTATTGAAAAAAAAAAAAAAATTGTAAAAAGTTTGTTTAAATGCCAGTGAAATGAATCTTATGTTGTAGATGTAGGCAGGTGCGATGTCGAATCACATATATTTTTCTTAAATTACTCCTTTTCTCTAAAATTCAATTAAAACTAGTCTTTCATTACTTATTCATTTTATCCTAACTTTTATTTCAGTTCCCATTATATTTTCTCTCCAAAAGAAAAGAAATTTAACATATGCCTTTATCACTAAAATGGCTCTCACATAAATAGAATTCATTTGGATGATTATTCATGCTGACTAGATTAAAAAAAAAAAAAGAATAAAGATCGACTTTGATTTCGGCCAGTAGAAATAACTCTTTGCTTATTTTTTTGAGTTTAACTTCCTTGTTAAATCATAAGCATTTCCAGTACATGCATTCTGTTTTGTCTTTCACGCTTGTTCCCAAAACTTTGCTCTTAACGTACAAATTGGCGTTCGAATTCTTTTTGGCTTATTTTTTAGGACTGCTTTTCTGGTTACCCTGCCACATGATTCAAAGTTCTCCTAATTGTCCAAAGTCTAACAAATAATTTGTGTTCATATGATGTTCATTTTTTTCATGTGCTCTTTTCGCCAATTGTATGATGCCAATGTGTGTATTACAGATTGATTAATTTAATTGCTCCCTCTCACTTCATGAACTCAGTCATGTAAAAAAATCGTCTTTAGAAATTCTATCGGGCACCATCCCTATCCAGTTCTGTATGAAATGCTTTAATTATTTATTTCTACTTCAAATAACATATTTCATAAAAAGCAATTTAAAAGCATTTATTTCTATAATGATCACAGCCTACAGCTATTTATAAAATCCAGTGAATGCATTAGAAAAGAACCTGGTCATGCATATAGATCTGCAAATAATTTAAACTATGGATCTCTACTATAGCAGGAGTGTAGTAGAGGCTAGAGGGTATACACCTTATACCTTCTGGATTTTTTAAAGAAGCTCCATATATACTCCGTTTCTCAAATAAAGCTATACTGTATACTCTTAAGTATACCACCTATTTTTAGGGTTTCGTTCATCTGACGAAACCCTATTTGTCTCACTCCTTTGTCTGTCCGTCACAGAGCCCGTTCTCAGAAACTATACATGTTAGAGATTTGAAATTTTGGGTACTTATAGCTGAACACCTCACATCAAACAACAAATCATTAAATTTTGAAAAAGTTGGTAATTAACTGAATTACGGGCTAATTAACTTCTAAAATTAACCAATCCACCTTTTTAACGCAGATTCAAATGAACTTTCTCCAAATCATCCGTGTTTCTCCTAAGGGGTGCCAGTAAAATCAGCCGATGCATGGTTACCACGGAGGAAATTAAGCCAAAAAATGAAGTGGGCATTTTAAATCGAAATCGCATATCAGAAAATATTGGTCCGAGAAATTTGTAAATGGAATAGACAGACGCAGAAAAAAATCTACTTTCATTTGGTATAAAGTTCACATTTCTGCAATGTGTATAAGTTAAAATATCCACTAAAAATCGATCGATAAAAATTTATTTTCTTTAATTGGAAAGACAAGGGAAAAAGATTTCATTTCGGCGTGAAAGCAGGTGTGCTCAACTTCAGACATGACGGCGACCTTGCGGTTTTCGGTAGTGGAATATTTTAATACGAAATTTTAACTTTTTAAATATTAAATTTTTTGATAAATTTTTTTGCCATCCGGACGGGAAATCTCTCGCAGATTTCATACATACCCAATTCAAAGCGATAACTCAATTAGAAGCTGAGATATTAATTATTATTTAATTAATCTGTTTCATTTCTATCTAATGAATAGAATAAAATGGAGGCACGTGCTTTTTTAACCATTAAATTATTTAAATTGGGAAATCTAACAATTTGCGTGAGGTTTTTCGACGCCGCTCTATGAGACAAGTATAACTTATTCATTATAAGAAAGTTTGTAAGTATTCATACCACTATTTTCGAATAGTAATTTCTGCAAATATCTTAAATTATTGGTTGAGATCGCCACTCGATCTGGTTGAAACTTTAAAATAGTTTATAACGCATAAGAAAAATCGTAAAAAAGAATGGAGTGTGATATTTCGAGGGGAGACTAGCGTGCTTCACCCGCTATCGTATAATTTGTATTTGTAAGGTTTGGGTAAATGGAAAGGGGGGGGGGAGGGAAATACTTTTGATTAAATATCCCAAAAAAGTTTCGTTCTGATGCACTTTTGTTATGAATAGTTTGCGCTCCCTGGTGGTGGAATGTGGGACTAACATAAAGCGATTTTGTTAAAATTAGGAAAGTTCGCATTACAGATATTATGACAAAGACTAATCGCCCGCTATCGGATTATTTCAGTCCGTGTGAGGCTGATGTAAAATGAGATGCATTCTTCCAGCAAAATTGAAAAGCGTGCTTCACCCGCTATCGCATAATTTTATTTTGTTAGATTTGTGTCAATGGAAAAGGGGGAGGGAGGGAACTATTTTTGATTAAATATACCAGTTAGTGCACATTACAGATATTATTATGACAAAGACTAATGTGCTTCGCCTGCTACCGCATAATTTGTATTTGTTAGGTTTGTGGGAATGGAAAAGGGGGGGGGGGAGGGAACTACTTTTGATTAAATATCCCAGTTAGTCAACATGACAAATATTATGATAAAGACTAACGTGCTTCGAAAATCTAATAATTTGCATGGGATATTTGAACAGCGCTATGAGATAAGTATAACTCATTCATCATCAGAAAGTTTACAAGTATTCATACCACTATTTTCGAATAGTAATTTCAGGAAATATCTTAAATTTTTGGTTAAGACCGCCACTCGATTTCTTTGAAACTTTAAGATAGTTTATAACACATAAGAAAAAGTGTAAAAAAGAATATAGTGTTATATTTCAAGGAGGGGGAGGGGTGCTAGAATTATTTTTAAAATCTTAACGTTTGTTACCGCAGACCACCACCATCCGGGCCCATGTATCTACGGTAAGATTGCGTAAAGGAGTTCAGATATGCTTTTGTTAAGAATACAGTGCATTCCCTGGTGGTGGAATGTGGAACTAACATAACGCGATTTTGTTAAAATTAGGAAATCTAACAAGTCGATCTGTTTGAAACTTTAAGATATTTTATAACACATAAGATAAAGTGTAAAAAAGAATGGCACGTGAAATTCCGGGGAGGGGGGGGGGGGGGGAGGTGCTAGATTTCTGTTTAAAAAGTTAGTGTTTCTGACCGTTTTAGGTGCTTTTTTTGAGGGAGTCCTGAGGTATATGTTACTTATTTAATATAAAATTGTCTAAAGTTTAGTTACCACTATTTCCGAATAGTAATTTCAGCAAATATCTTAATTTCTTATTAAGACCGTCACCACCTCGAGTAACATATCTACTTATAGGTTGTTTAACGGAGTTTCCTTCCGATACAGTTTTGTTAAGAATGGAGTGCACTCCCTGGTGGTGGAATGTGGAACTGACATAACGCGATTTTGTTAAAATTAGGAAATATAACAAGGCGATCTGTTTGAAACTTAAAGATAGTTTATAACACATAAGAAAAAGTTTATAAAAATGGCACGTGAAATTTCGGGTAGGGGGGGAAGGGCGCTAATTTCACTAATTGATTTATTTCTATTATATACTTATTTTACAAGGCAGTCACGTGATGTTTCATTGCAGTATACTTCTGAACGGTGTCCGATTTTTAAAAATACAGCATAAATGTTACTTATGCCAGATAAAAATGTCAGAAGTATTGATACCACTATTTTTGAATAATAATTTCAGCAAATATAATAAATTCTTGGTTAAGACTGCCACCCCCTCGACTAGCATATCTCCTGATAGGTTGTTTAATGGAGTTACGTTCAGATACAGTTTTGTTAAGAATAGAGTGCGCTCTCTCGTGGTAGACATATGATTGATTCACATCTCAGGCATACTTGCTCAGGATGTGAATAAATGCAACTTAAGCGAAGGGGGGGGGGGGGGGTGGAATATCAGAGGATAAAGAAAAGCAAAGATTAGCCAAATATTTACCATTTTTTGAAATCCTTTTCCTCTTTGTCATTTTCAAACAGTGAGAAAAATTCCATTTTTAGTAAATAAGATGTGACAAGTAAGTTTGAAATATTGAAAACTTCGCTTAACAAAGAATGCTTTCATTTTCGAGCAAAAAAAAAATTTGCCTTAAGCGGGATTTTGCGAAATTCTATTTCGTGTTAAACAAATTAATTTACATTGGTTTTCAGACTTATCTGACAGGACCTCAGTATTATTTCGTGTTAATGAGGTTCGACTGTATCTGAACGAAAGCGCACACATAAATTCATGAATGTGATAAGCATAATATTATGACTTACAGTTGGTTATACTGTATGGAACTGTTTATCCGGAAACCTGTTATCCAGAATGATATTTCCAATTGACTGATTTCAAAATTTTTCCAAAAAAATTGCCAATTTGACATGTGCATTTCTTGAAACTATACAACATGCATTATATAACTTGATGCCAACATCTAGGATTTGAAATGGAAGTTTATTTATTTAGATAGTTGACATTTTAATTTTTATGCAGATCAAATAGAAGAATTTTTGTTTGCAAGGTGTTCTCATAAAATGCCTTTTTTCAAACTCTGATTAGAATCTTTGATCTTGTTTGGGTATGATTTTTAGTCTGAGTATGAGTAACCTAATAGTTAATTTGAAATTAGAAAGAATGTTATGATTACTTACATTCTAGTAATCTGAACAAATGCATGTTGTTTTAATGCTCATCCAGTTATCCGGAATACACCTGATCCCAACTATTCTGGATAAATGTTTCTGTACTGTACTTAATATCTATTGAATTGGATTGAATATAAGAATGATGTGTGAATGCTTGTTTAATTCAACAACTTAATGACGTTTTTACAGCTTGTTCGATAGGTGGAACCAAATGTATTTCCAGAATGGAACATGCTGCCCGGGGATAATTTCTTCCCACATACCACCAAGATTAAGGGATTGTGGAGGGATAAATTTCCACCATTTTGAAACAATCTGATTTTTTTGTCATGTGTATTGGGGCTTAAAACGGCCTATAGAGGCGTTGATTGCATCCGTCTGCACAGGACAATTGTCCCTTTAATTAATGCTAAAGTGCTATTGAAATTATTTTTTATTGTAAATGTGTTTGAAAGTTTTAGATATTCAAATTCGGATAATTTTTACTGTAATTTCCGGCGTATAATCTGCAGATCAAATAATCATGTTTCAACCCAGAAATTTTATTTAATGAAAATGTATCTTATTAGAATGCCGTAAATATTTGACTTCAATTATTAAATAAAATTTCTGTGTCCAATCATGATTGTTTGATCCGCAGATTATATGCCAGAAGTTACGGGACTTTGTCATTTAACACAGAACAAAAATGTGACATGAAATCCAAAATTGTGCAAAATAATTATCATTCTGAACAAATGAAAATTATGTGTAATTCAATGTGCCTGGATGGGATTTTTTTGAAGTGAGAAGTTATATCTTTTCTCTACTAGATGGCGTATTCAAGTGCTAATCGCCAATATCTGAACCAATTTGGATGTGACTAAGCATGTGTACAGAATATACCAAGGTCTTGACCAAGTATATTTTTTAGCATCATCCACCTTGTTGTTTTAAAAAGGTGGGCACTTCAACATATCGGCAAATTTGACGACGAAATATAAATCATTCTAAATGAAGCCAACTTTGATTTAGCTGTCTAATTTGGCGAAATTCTTATATTTCATTATATAAATTTTTATTGAATCATTTATAATCGATTTCCACTAATTTTAGCTTTGTAAAATGAGCTATATTAAAAAAAAAAAAGAAATATGAAAGTTATCTTTTCCTCCCAGCACATGCCGGTAGGACTTTTTACATTTATTACATTAATATGCAACGTTTAAAATAATATTCAGGACCCACTGTCATGCTGCACTGACTAATCCTACTATAGCTGAAAATCATAATAACTTATTTAATAAGCAAAATGAGCATTTAAAAACAAAATACTGTAGGCGCAATAATATGAAGACAGAGAGAATTATTTCCATTTTTTCAACCAGTATTTTTTATATTTGTTACAGTAATATGCAAGGTTTAAAATAATATCCAGGACCCACTGCCATGCTGTATTGTTTCTGCTAATGGACAGGTAGATATTTTCTTCAGAAAAAATAATCTTGAAAGTTTTCCAGATTGATAAAGTAATTTTTAGACATGGTTGTTAACAATTTTGTAGGTTAATTTTTTTTTTTTTTAAATTTTCCAGATAGGCCGACTTCTCATGAGGAAAGCTGTATGTGAATCTCTGCAACTGGAGTATGATAAAATTATTTTTGCTAGAACTACCTCAGGAAAACCTTATTTGGTTGGAGAAAATGAAAATAAAATATCCTTCAATGTATCACACAATGGTGATTTTTGTGTTTTAGCTTCTGAAATTAATATTCTGGTTGGTGTAGATGTTATGAAGGTTGAATATCGAAGTAATTAATAATTATATTTAATTTTTTCATTTCACAAAAGAAATTAATGCTTTGGCCTATTAGAATTAAATAAATGATGTTATTACCTATTATATTTCCTTTTAATTCAAAAGTAATAAGCTCATAATTCTTAAGAAATAATGTATTTCTTTTAAACAAATACATCTGTAAGTTCAGAACTTATAATTTTTAAGAAAAGAATGCATTTCTTTTAAACAAACACATCTGTAAGTTCGGAACTTAAGTCCTTTATCTGAATTTGTCACCATGATTTTCTAATGGTGATTCAACATATTTAGAAACCCATTGGCTTCATTCCAAAATTTTGCCGGGTGTAGAAATTTTAAGTGATATTACTTTCTAAATAATATAGTAGCTTCTTAAAAACTTAAAAAGATATTTATTCGAACACCTTCATCATTAGCACTCTAAGATATTATTAGGATCTCTCCTTCATAGCTTCGTTTCGAAGCTGACATTACACAATATATATCACATTACATTGGTGGTTCAATCATACAATAAGCACTGAAGTGTTCTCTCTTCATTTCGCTTCACAAGTGGGGGATATCGAATTAGAGGTGACACCTGCCTTTTATTTCACATTTTCGACAGCATAGAAGGATTGAGCAGCAATGGTCTTATGTAAAATTATGGGAATGGCAAGACATGCACATGTTTCGGTACAAAACACTGATTTTGAGTAGAGGGCTTTACACTCTAAACCCTCCTTCTGGCTATGTCCTTGTTCTACATATAAAAAGTGGGCATGGATTAGGGATTGACCGAAGCAGGAATTTCGACGAATACTGAAGCTTCAGTCAAAGTGTACACCGAATACTTAAAAATTTTGAATAAATATTTTTGCATATATTAGCTTTTTAATAAAGTTTAATTAAATTACCTAAATTCTTAATAATTTAATTCAGTTACATTTCAGTTCAGTTTCAATTCATAAATCTAATTACCAAAAAAAAAAAATTAATGACTTCTTTCCATCACAAATTTATTAATTCATCACTTATTTATTATTATTTTATCACTAGTCAATACCCAAAATAACTCATGAAAGTATTAAACTATACAGGCTATTATTAAGGATAAGGTTTTTCAGAAAAACAAAAGTTCGTTCAAATAAAAAGAAACAATGTTATCATTAAGCTGATTTACTGATTGTCTATGTCTAATTATAAACACATTGAATAGAAATGTTCTCAAATGCAAAAGGTATATAAATTTGTACATTTAACTATTTTCTATCAAATTATTGCTTATTTATTTATATTTTGATTAATGATTTAACTTTGGAGTGATGAAGTTAAAAAAATGTAGTGATTTTAATTTAATTGATATAAAAGCTATAGAATAAGCATAGGAGCATACATACTTGGTGTGTATATTAAAGAAAATACGCATTAAATAAATTTAAATTAAAAAAAAAAAACTAATGCAGAAAAAATGGCCTATCTTCCTTTTTTTCCCCTCTATAGTAGACAATTGTTTTGATTTTACTCCTATATAGACTATTTTAGGAAGGAAAAGGTCTTTTTTTAACTAAAAATGGCTTTTGACTTGTTTTTTGTAGTGCAGCTGAACTCTGAACTCATGCACAGAATATTAAAACTCATTGTTTAGCCTATTCTACTTCTAACTAAAAGAGAATTCTTTTACTTCCAAGAAAATACTTATCTGCACCTGCCAGCAGTGTTTATAATGAAGATTTATTTTCTGAAGCTGGACAGATTTATAAACAAAAAAGGAATAGATTACAAACAGATAATGCATAAAAACTGTTACATCATAATTTGCCCATGTTAAATTTTGATTACAAATAGTAATGTACTACTTTTATAAATGATCACTTATCAGTGAAGCATATTAAAATAACATCAAATGAGCATTGGTAATCATATATTTTTACAACTAGTAATACTTTATCTATTGTTTTTCATAAACTAATTAGTACTTGGAAAATTCAACTGAACACTTAAAAGTATTCAGCCGAAGCCGAATATTCTCTTTACATGCCGAATCACCGAATAGACTATTTGGTATTCGGTCAATCCCTAGTCTGGATTTAAAATATTATGTAGACTTGTAACAAATAGTTTATTTGGCACTAGACTAAATGTTGAATAGCATTCTGTATAAATGGTATACATGAAGCAACTATAACGGAAAAGTCTGCATGTCTGGATTTGAGATTCACTGAATAATGAGTATTCAGACACTGCCAAATATATAAAAAAAACTTTTTAAAAAATTTTAAGGAAACCTCTTGCGTAACAGGTATTTTTAACTGTTAATAAATAAAGATATTAATTCAGAATAATTAAGAAATAAAATATTTTTTTTCTCAAAATTATCTTTTGGAAAAAAAGGCATAAAATTTACCTTTTTAGAAAAATTATGAAAACTTACGAGATGAGTTATATTGAAATATGTATATATTTTGACTGGAAATTTGGCTAACAGCCTAATATTTCATTTCATTGCAGTAAACACAACTGATTCAGTCCTTTGTGAAGACAAAATATTAAACCACAGAGGTAATCATTCACAAAACAAGTCCCCAGCAATGAATTTTTGCAGCACCCTCTGATGTCTAAAAAAATAATTTGCATTTGTAAATCAATCAAAGTTTAACATAATTCTGTTAGGTGCAGACCTCACTTGCACCTCAACTTGCTAAAATAGAATTTTACTTTTCTTTCTTATGATAAAATGTGTGTTAAAATTTAATTTTACCAGCACAAATATATATACAGCTCATATTCAAAATATTAGAATAATTACTTTTTTTTTTACAAATTGAAAATATCGTTTGGTAATTTAATGTATTTTAATGCAAATATGCAAACCATATTTTTATTAAGAACTTTTGATTACTATTTTGATTAAACTTATTTATTATCTTAAAATTAATATCATTTTTGAAAAGATTAATTTAAAAAAAAAATTATTTTGAAAAGTCAAAATATTAGAATATTTATTAAAGTGGTTCTAAATATTAGAATATCTCACATTAATTATCACCAATTCATAACTGGTGGCATCATTGATTAAATTCAGGCGATTTTATTTAAAATCAGTATTCTTTTTGCAGTTTGTTTGCTTTTTCGTCTTAAAATGGGTCGTGTGAGTGATATTTCTGAATCTATTAAACTTCGTATGGTTGATTTGTATCGGCACGGTAAAAATCAGTGTTATATAGCGAATTATTTACATTGTTCACAAACAAGCATTAGTAAAATACTAACACAATATTAAAATAATGGAAAATTTCAAAATAATTGCCGAAATAATTGCAGACGAAAACCAAAAATATCTGCTAGAGATGGCAGGAAACTGAAGCGTATAGTTCAGAAAAACCGTTTTAAAAGTGTGTGATTCTTGCACCGAAAATGGAAAGAAGGAGTTGAAGTTTCTACATCGACAACATTAAGACATCTCCATAAATTTGAGTCTTGTGTACCGAAAACAAAACCTCTCATGACTACAAAACAAAAGCGTATAAGATTGAATTGGTGTAAATCAAGACGTTTATGGAGCGAAGAAGATTGGAAAAATATATTATTTAGTAAAGAATGTTTTGTGTTTCATATGGTAATCAAGGTATTCGAGTTTGGAGAATGAAGCAAGAAGCATTTAATAAAGAATACCTTAAACATTCTGTAAAATTTGCTGCTAGTGTCATGGTTTGGGGTTGCATGAATGCAGAAGGACCTGAAAAGTTATGCATAGTCTACGAAAAGGTTAACTCTCAGATATATCAAGAAATTTTAGAATATTACATGATTCCATCATCATCAGATTTATTTGAAGATGATTTCATCTTTCAACAAGATTTAGCATCACCGCATACCTCGGTGTCAACTAAGGATTGGGTCCACCAACGCAACATTAAGATACTTCCTTGGCCACCAAACTCACCAGACCTTAATCGCATCGAAAAGTTATGGTCTATAATGAAGAAAAAACTCCAAGAAGATCTTCCTTCAAGTAAAACTGAATTAGTGGCATGTATAAAGTCTATTTGGGCTAATATAGATAGAAATGTTTGCAAACACCTTGTACAGTCGAACCCGCTAATAGCGTCCTCAGTTATAACGTCAAATTCTGCAGTCCCCACGAAACTCCCATAGACATCAATGTTATGGTAACTCAGAAATATCGACATAATTTAAACGGCGACCCCGGTTATTACGTCAAAAATATACATGAACTAATATATTTATTCTTAGAAAATGGGGCAGTTATAATTTGTTTTCACAACAAGGAAGTCCAATTTGTCACAGATGGGAGACATTGAAATCACAGCTGGCTCAAGTTTACACCTATACGCAATTTTTCGGACCTGTTCTGCAGTCTTGTCCAAGAAATAACTCTGGGGAGGGGGCGTAGGCAGTGAACAGGGTGAAACTTCTGCTTCTTATCTGTCTAAACAAATAGCGTAGAAGACTAATTAGATTAGGTAAGGAGGAGAAACAGGGAGGAATCGAATGACACTTGTTGCTTGGCCGGAAAAATTATAAAAGAGTATGGCGATTCTGACCTGACAATAACATCATTCGTTTGGCTTTCAGTTATCTCGTGTTTTAAGTGAGAAACTTTGACCCTTATGGCATCCGTAAAAAGAAAAGTTCTTTCTTTGGGAGATAAAGCTAACATTATTAATGCATTGGGATAAAGGGAAGAAGAAAGCTGAAGTTTGTCGAGAATTTGGGTTTATAAATTCAACTGTGTGTTCTATCTGGAAAAGCGAAGAGAAATTTTTAAGTGGCTTTGAACAAAATGGCAAGAATGTTAAGCGAATGAGGAAGCCGGATAAGAAAGACCTTGATCGGGCATTGTTAAAATGGTCTAAACAGCAAAGAACTATGAGCGTACCAATCAGTGGTCCAATGCAGATGACAAAAGCAGAACAGCTTACCAAGTTGCTTGGGCATGCAAATTTTGTTTGCTCCAACAGCTGGATAGATCGTTTTAAGTCACGTCACAGCATAGCGTTTCACAAGGTATGTGGTGAAGAAAAAAGTGTCAATGATAAGTGTGTTCAGGATTGACTAAGCGATGTATGGCCAAAAGTTCGACAAGACTACGCAGACAATGACATTTTCAACGCAGATGAGACAGGCCTCTTTTTTAAGCTTACTCCCAACAAAACTCTTTCATTTAAGAACGAAAAGTGTTCTGGTGGGAAGTTGTCGACGGAAAGAATTACAGTTCTTGTTTGCAGAAACATGACTGGAACAGAGAAGAAAACCTTGACCGTGATTGGAAAGTCTAAACATGCAAGATGTTTTAAAAACGTTAAAATGCTTCCAGTTAACTACCAACACAGTCGAAAGGCCTGGATGACATCAGAGTTGTTTGAAGCTGAAGTGAGGCGTGAGATAAAGAACTCTGCAGACAAAAGCACAAGATTTCACTCTTGATAACTGTCCTGCTCATCCCGATGAAAAATTTACAGAGAATGCAGCTAGTGTTTCTACCACCAAATTGTACAAGCAAGTTGCAACCTATGGATCAAGAATGAGAAGCCTTAAGAACAACTGTCGGAAATGTGCATTTATGCACATTTTAGAATGCTCAGAAGAAAATAAGATTTGCAGTATAAATCTTTTAAATGCAATTAATTTTTTCGATAAGGCCTGGAGATGAGTTACAGAAAAAATGATTCAAAATGCATTTCGGCATGCCGGCTTTGTTTCTACAGAAGAAAGTGTTACTGAAATCCCACAAATAAAAGAAGATTTACCTTTGTCAGAGTGGAATTGTCGATTCGGAAGATCTGATAATTTGCCTTTTTATGAAAATTTGGACGACTTTGTTGCTGTAGATCAGGCATGTCAAACTCGTCTACCGCCGCGGGCCAAATTAAGCATCGCATACAAAGACGCGAGCCACATCAAACAAAGTAGATAATGTTATTAGAATTGCACACAGCAATATTTGTATGTACAAAACATCCATATTAAACAAATATTCAAGTAAAAATCCAAAGTTATTATTATAATTCATAGTTTATTTTATCTTATTTTTCGAAAAAATACTTGGCATTACTTTTTATCAATCAAATCTACAAAGTTTAATCGGATTTTCTAAATTGTATTACCTTAAAAAAATATTTTATAAGAGCTATGTTAATGTAGCAAAGGTATAACTTTTAATCTTCCGGATTTTTTTTCAAGTAAAAACTTAAAAAAACATATTTTGAAAAAAAAAAATTATTTAATAAATTGTGTCTTGTATTTACACTGGTGAAAACAAAGGGACAAACGGTTTTTAAAAAAACAAAACAAAATAAGTTATCCCCATACGCAAATAAGGTATCAAATGATAGTTAATCTCCTCGCAGACACACCTGCTACGCTGTGGTCTGTGTCGTCATAAGGCAGTGGCTCTGTGATCACGTTTGTGCAGAGGTACCTCATTTGACTGCCATAGCTTGTGGCATAAGTACGTTTTGTAACATCGTAGCATAACCCAATCCTTGTTTTTTTAATTTCTTTGTTTACCCATTGTTAGTATGGCTAGCTATCATAGTCTAAAAGATGCCACAAGATGGCGGATTGTTGGAAGACTCGAGTGCCGGCCAATCACAGGCTACCTGTTGTAATGTCCCTGGTGTTTCGAGAAATGTGGTGTCCATTCTGTGGAAACAATTCAGTGAGACAGGAACAGTGGTCTGCAGACCTGGTCAAGGCCACAAAATGGCAACAACCCCGGCTGCAGATTGTTATTTGAGACTTCTAGCCAAAAGGGATAGTTCCGCGACAGCGACACAACTGTCTCGTCATCAGTATAATGCAACAAGAACATCCGTTTCACGAATAACAGTCACCCAGAAACTTAATGTAGGTGGCCTGTATGCCAAGCGTCCTGTAGTCTGCATCCCTTTGACTGTGAGCCAGAAAAAACGCCGTCTAACATGGTGCCGAGAATACCTGTCCTGGACAGAGGATAGTTAGGGCGGGTTCTCTTCAGTGATGAGTTGCTATTCAGTCTGGACAGTGACTCGAGACGTGTTCTCATCTGGAGAGAACCCAGGAGTCGATATCGGCCCTCTAAGAATGTCGAAAAGGATCACTATGGTATAGGTGGCCTGATGGTCTGGGTAGGTATCATGCCAGACGGGCATACCGACCTTCATGGGTTTGATAGAGGTACTCTGACAGGTCAGCGGTACTGGGAAGAGATCCTTGCACCCTATGTGAGACTTTTCCACGGGGCATATGACACAAATTTCGTCTTTATGGACGATAACGCGCATCCACATAGAGCTCAGTTGGTGAGCGAATATCACTAATCGGAGGATATTCAACGAATGGATTGGCCTGCGATGTCCAATGACCTTAATCCTATCAAACACGTATGGGATGCCCTTGGACGATCAATTGCAGCTCGAACACCAGCTCCAATGGCCATTGATGAGCTCTATGATGCCTTGGTGCAAGAGTGGATGCAGTTGCAACAGGGATTGATATGGACTCTGGTAAACAGTATGAAACGCTGATGCGAGAGTTGTGTAGCTGTTACAGGTGATCATACACCCTATTAGACATGTTTTTCTCTGACTAACAGGGTGTCTATCAACTGCTGTGTTGGACACGTGACCAGTTTCCTTATTTAGGGTGCAGGTTCTGCCCATTTTTCTATTCCCATATATTGATCTTATATCGAATGATATTTTGGTCAAGTTTTGTTTTAGTTGCTTTGTTAGTATTTTTTTAATTGCACAAAGAACATTTGTCCCTTTAATTGTTTTCACCAGTGTATTTATGCGCTACGTATTTAATTTCATTTATGAAACACATTTTCTCATTCAAATTATGGTGCTTTTATCAGAAAAATTTTGCTACTGAACACAGTTAATACATGCCTAATTGCTCACTTTGCCTCATTGCCAACTTTTTCACTCAGTTGGAAAATTGCAACTCGTAACTGAATTAAACAAAGATAAAATGCCAAAGGATTGGCGGGCCACAAAGAAGTTGTCGGCGGGCCAGTTGTGGCCCGCGGACCGCGTGTTTGACATGCCTGCTGTAGATGATGATTTGATAACTTCGGAACTTAAATCTAATTTGAAAATTTGTCCAAGAAACAGAGGAATCTGTCAGTGATGATGAAGAAGGGCAGGAAATTGATAAAGTAGTACCACCACCTGGAATCAAAGACGCCCAGCAAGCAATAAGATTGTTGTCACGTTTTTATGAATCCCTAATCACAGATACAATGAACTTTAAATTTATCGGACACATTGAAGATGACATAGAACGAAAAATAAACAAAACAAGATTGAACATTTTTTTCTCTCTGAATATGCCCTCCTAGTTCCATTATTATCATGTTATGCAGGAATAAATTCATTTCTTCTTGGAAAAATATAGTAAATGTAATTTATACTCATTTTATATTTTATTATACAATTTATACTACTATTCTTATTTTATAAGGTGTGAAATAGGGTATTATGCATGCGTTCTTTACTTATACTTCATGCTTCTGACCCGACCTCGGTTATAGCGTCATAATTATTGCGGTCCTTGAATGACGCTATAACTGAGTTCGACTGTATATAGTATGCAAGATCGATTGTACACTGTTATGAAAGCTAAAGGGGATGCTACAAAATATTAACTACCATTTACTTAATATTCATAAGGTAATATTGCTGCGTAAAATAAAATATTCTAATATTTTGATGTGTTTCAGAAAGCTGTATACCTAATTTATTGTGCCGTATTTTATATTTTGTAAATGTTAAAATCTTATGTAAACATTCCAGATTTAATTTATAAGAAATTTAATTACATTTATTTAGTATAAAAAATAATGAAAAATATTAGGTTGAGCAAAAAGTACTGAGAAATTTTAAATCTAATAGTTGCCAAAATTTGTATCATATAGAGCAATACTAGTGGTATATCAATAGGAGTTCAGGAATTTCGGCTCAAAAATGCTTATTGAACAGTATGATTTGCGTGTGTTGGGAGAAAGGTCTAACGATTCTCAAAGCTAAAGGGGATGCTACAAAATATTAACTACCATTTACTTCATACTCATAAGGTAATATTGCTGCGTAAAATAAAATATTCTAATATTTTGATGTGTTTCAGAAAGCTGTATACCTAATTTATTGTGCCGTATTTTATATTTTGTAAATGTTAAAATCTTATCTAAACATTCCAGATTTAATTTATAAGAAATTTAATTACATTTATTTAGTATCAAAAATAATGAAAAATATTAGGTTGAGCAAAAAGTTCTGAGAAATTTTAAATCTAATAGTTGCCAAAATTTGTATCATATAGAGCAATACTAGTGGTATATCAATAGGAGTTCAGGAATTTCGGCTCAAAAATGCTTATTGAACAGTATGATTTGCGTGTGTTGGGAGAAAGGTCTAACGATTCTCAAAGCTAAAGGGGATGCTACAAAATATTAACTACCATGTACTTCATATTCATAAGGTAATATTGCTGCATAAAATAAAATATTCTAATATTTTAATGTGTTTCAGAAAGCTGTATACCTAATTTATTGTGCCGTATTTTATATTTTGTAAATGTTAAAATCTTATCTAAACATTCCAGATTTAATTTATAAGAAATTTAATTGCGTTTATTTAGTATAAAAAATAAATGAAAAATATTAGGTTGAGCAAAAAGTTCTGAGAAATTTTAAATCTAATAGTTGCCAAAATTTGTATCATATAGAGCAATACTAGTGGTATATCAATAGGAGTTCAGGAATTTCGGCTCAAAAATGCTTATTGAACAGTATGATTTGCGTGTGTTGGGAGAAAGGTCTAACGATTCTCAAAACTAAAGGGGATGCTACAAAATATTAACTACCATGTACTTCATATTCATAAGGTAATATTGCTGCATAAAATAAAATATTCTAATATTTTAATGTGTTTCAGAAAGCTGTATACCTAATTTATTGTGCCGTATTTTATATTTTGTAAATGTTAAAATCTTATCTAAACATTCCAGATTTAATTTATAAGAAATTTAATTACATTTATTTAGTATCAAAAATAATGAAAAATATTAGGTTGAGCAAAAAGTACTGAGAAATTTTAAATCTAATAGTTGCCAAAATTTGTATCATATAGAGCAATACTAGTGGTATATCAATAGGAGTTCAGGAATTTAGGCTCAAAAATGCTTATTGAACAGTATGATTTGCGTGTGTTGGGAGAAAGGTCTAACGATTCTCAAAGCTAAAGGGGATGCTACAAAATATTAACTACCATGTACTTCATATTCATAAGGTAATATTGCTGCATAAAATAAAATATTCTAATATTTTAATGTGTTTCAGAAAGCTGTATACCTAATTTATTGTGCCGTATTTTATATTTTGTAAATGTTAAAATCTTATCTAAACATTCCAGATTTAATTTATAAGAAATTTAATTGCGTTTATTTAGTATAAAAAATAAATGAAAAATATTAGGTTGAGCAAAAAGTTCTGAGAAATTTTAAATCTAATAGTTGCCAAAATTTGTATCATATAGAGCAATACTAGTGGTATATCAATAGGAGTTCAGGAATTTCGGCTCAAAAATGCTTATTGAACAGTATGATTTGCGTGTGTTGGGAGAAAGGTCTAACGATTCTCAAAGCTAAAGGGGATGCTACAAAATATTAACTACCATTTACTTCATATTCATAAGGTAATATTGCTGCGTAAAATAAAATATTCTAATATTTTGATGTGTTTCAGAAAGCTGTATACCTAATTTATTGTGCCGTATTTTATATTTTGTAAATGTTAAAATCTTATGTAAACATTCCAGATTTAATTTATAAGAAATTTAATTACATTTATTTAGTATAAAAAATAATGAAAAATATTAGGTTGAGCAAAAAGTACTGAGAAATTTTAAATCTAATAGTTGCCAAAATTTGTATCATATAGAGCAATACTAGTGGTATATCAATAGGAGTTCAGGAATTTCGGCTCAAAAATGCTTATTGAACAGTATGATTTGCGTGTGTTGGGAGAAAGGTCTAACGATTCTCAAAGCTAAAGGGGATGCTACAAAATATTAACTACCATTTACTTCATACTCATAAGGTAATATTGCTGCGTAAAATAAAATATTCTAATATTTTGATGTGTTTCAGAAAGCTGTATACCTAATTTATTGTGCCGTATTTTACATTTTGTAAATGTTAAAATCTTATCTAAACATTCCAGATTTAATTTATAAGAAATTTAATTACATTTATTTAGTATCAAAAATAATGAAAAATATTAGGTTGAGCAAAAAGTTCTGAGAAATTTTAAATCTAATAGTTGCCAAAATTTGTATCATATAGAGCAATACTAGTGGTATATCAATAGGAGTTCAGGAATTTCGGCTCAAAAATGCTTATTGAACAGTATGATTTGCGTGTGTTGGGAGAAAGGTCTAACGATTCTCAAAGCTAAAGGGGATGCTACAAAATATTAACTACCATGTACTTCATATTCATAAGGTAATATTGCTGCATAAAATAAAATATTCTAATATTTTAATGTGTTTCAGAAAGCTGTATACCTAATTTATTGTGCCGTATTTTATATTTTGTAAATGTTAAAATCTTATCTAAACATTCCAGATTTAATTTATAAGAAATTTAATTACATTTATTTAGTATCAAAAATAATGAAAAATATTAGGTTGAGCAAAAAGTACTGGGAAATTTTAAATCTAATAGTTGCCAAAATTTGTATCATATAGAGCAATACTAGTGGTATATCAATAGGAGTTCAGGAATTTCGGCTCAAAAATGCTTATTGAACAGTATGATTTGCGTGTGTTGGGAGAAAGGTCTAACGATTCTCAAAGCTAAAGGGGATGCTACAAAATATTAACTACCATGTACTTCATATTCATAAGGTAATATTGCTGCATAAAATAAAATATTCTAATATTTTAATGTGTTTCAGAAAGCTGTATACCTAATTTATTGTGCCGTATTTTATATTTTGTAAATGTTAAAATCTTATCTAAACATTCCAGATTTAATTTATAAGAAATTTAATTGCGTTTATTTAGTATAAAAAATAAATGAAAAATATTAGGTTGAGCAAAAAGTACTGAGAAATTTTAAATCTAATAGTTGCCAAAATTTGTATCATATAGAGCAATACTAGTGGTATACCAATAGAAGTTCAGGAATTTCGGCTCAAAAATGCTTATTGAACAGTATGATTTGCGTGTGTTGGGAGAAAGGACTAACGATTCTCAAAGCTAAAGGGGATGCTACAAAATATTAACTACCATTTACTTCATATTCATAAGGTAATATTGCTGCGTAAAATAAAATATTCTAATATTTTAATGTGTTTCAGAAAGCTGTATACCTAATTTATTGTGCCGTATTTTATATTTTGTAAATGTTAAAATCTTATCTAAACATTCCAGATTTAATTTATAAGAAATTTAATTGCGTTTATTTAGTATAAAAAATAAATGAAAAATATTAGGTTGAGCAAAAAGTACTGAGAAATTTTAAATCTAATAGTTGCCAAAATTTGTATCATATAGAGCAATACTAGTGGTATACCAATAGAAGTTCAGGAATTTCGGCTCAAAAATGCTTATTGAACAGTATGATTTGCGTGTGTTGGGAGAAAGGACTAACGATTCTCAAAGCTAAAGGGGATGCTACAAAATATTAACTACCATTTACTTCATATTCATAAGGTAATATTGCTGCGTAAAATAAAATATTCTAATATTTTAATGTGTTTCAGAAAGCTGTATACCTAATTTATTGTGCCGTATTTTATATTTTGTAAATGTTAAAATCTTATCTAAACATTCCAGATTTAATTTATAAGAAATTTAATTGCGTTTATTTAGTATCAAAAATAAATGAAAAATATTAGGTTGAGCAAAAAGTTCTGAGAAATTTTAAATCTAATAGTTGCCAAAATTTGTATCATATAGAGCAATACTAGTGGTATATCAATAGGAGTTCAGGAATTTCGGCTCAAAAATGCTTATTGAACAGTATGATTTGCGTGTGTTGGGAGAAAGGTCTAACGATTCTGAAAGCCGTCGATAAGATTAATGAGGGTGATGGTACAGCGACAAACTTCGTGCTTCCAGCAAATCCTGAATCTGGCAGAAAGTCGTGGACTATGGTGGCCTCTACTTTGGAGAATAGTCCTAATTGCTTTTGGGGTCATTCCATGTCAGTTCAGGCAGGCATGTAACCCACCATCACAGATTTTGATGAAACTGCGTGTGTTTGTTCCTTTTATTAAGATATGATTCCCAGTATTTTTTTTTACTCCTTGGTTAAATAGTTTCTGAGAAAAAAATTGTCAAAATTTTGAAAAACTGCCATCAGTTGGCATTCTTGACTGCTCGATTTTCAAATGTAGCATGACATAAATATGATCATATTTCAATATCTATTCCACAAATCATCTTCAAATAATTTATGCATAATATATAGGGTACGTATTTTATGAAAAAAAAATACTATTACGCTTATATAACATTTTAAGTGTGTCTAAAAAAATGTTTAATCTTTGAAGTCGTGATTTTTTTATGAAAAATAATGCATTAACTAAAATAGCATTATTAACAAAAGGCGGTATTTTTATTAAATTTATTTTTTGTGGGGTATATACTTAAAGGTGTCCTTTACCTGATTCTGAAATAAAAGTAGTGGGATTTTGGGTGTTTTTAGTGGTATTTCATATTTAAAAATATTTTGAGGCGTATTTCAAATCATCCAATCAATCAATTCCATGTCAGTTCGCCTAAAACATTTAATTCACTGTCACAAATTTCAATGAAACTGGGTATGTTTATAGCTCATTTTAAGACAGGATCAAGGAAATTAAAGGTGATTACAAGTAAAATATTTTTTAAGATAAAAAAAAAATATCTAAATTTTGAATTTTTTTTAAAAATGTTTTTAATGACAGATCTATATTCAAACACTGCATAAAAAAAAAGTCATTTCAATATAAAATCACTAAATAAGTTTCAAGTAATGTATATGTGACAAATAAGGTAGGCAGATTATTATTTATTGTTGTTTGTCATGTTTAAATGCTAAGAGTGTGTTTAATCTTGTGAATTCTTAAAATCAAGAATTTTGTGAAAAATAATGTGTTAATCAAAAATTTATTATTAACCGAAGGGTGGCTGTTATTACTTTTTTTAATTGTACGTAAAAATATCTTTTCAATAGTTACAAAATAAAAATAGTGAAAATATGAGCAATTTTAACAAAATTTTCATAAAATGTGAATGTTTAATGATAAATATTGAAGCTTTTCATGCTAAGATGTACTAAAATGACTACGATATCGTGAATTTCTACTCTTGCTTAAATATAATACATACAATAATAAAATAACAAATATTATTTACAGCAATAAAAATTAAATTAAATAGTACCAGTTCCTTTACCAACACTACATTGCTCAACAGCCGACTTAAAATCAACAGCCCACTCTTATTGAAAAATACTTTCAACCGTTCAAATAATAAACAAACTGCATTTAAAAATTTTAATATCAACTTATTATCTTAAGACGATAATAATAACTAAACAACATGATGAATTTATAGATCAGCTTTTAATTGAAAAGTCATGAAATGGTCCCTTTAAATATTGTTCATCGAGTCAATCAAAACAAATTATATAAAAAAAAATAGTGAGCCTAATATGCTGACTGCAATGACACTTCTAACAAAACTAATTAATTCATTACCATCTGAAATCAAACCCGAAAGATCAAAAAGAAAAAAAAATCATCTGTATTGTGAATGTGACATACTCAGTGGTTGTTGAGGTAGGAATGTCTTTGTGGCATTTTCACCTGTACTTCAATAAAATATAAACATGTAAGCTTTTTTCATTCATCCAAATTAAGTAAAACAATTATAAAATTTTGTTATCATTACACCGGATGTTAAATTTTTCGTTACATACTATTAGATAAGTTCTTTACTTTTAGACATTATTGACATAATATCATAAAATTTACTATATGTATTTTCTATAAGTGTATAAACAATATATATATGCTTTATTAAACATAAATGAATAATTTTTAAATAATTTGTTTGAGAACAGGGATATATATACACACATATATATGTTGAAAATCCATCTTTCAGCAATATTGTGATGAAATAAATCAAATTACCGTAATTTCCGGCGTATAGCCCGCGAATCAAACAATCGTGTTTCGACCCAGAAATTTTTAAAAATAAAATGTAACTTTTTAGATCACAGTAAATATTGGTCTTCAAATACTGAATAAAATTTCTGGGTCCAAACTGAATTGTTTGATCTGCGGGCTATACACCCGAAATTACGGTACATATCATTAGAAACTGAATAAAGTTACAAAAGTTCAACTCATTAAGTTTTAAATATTTTTTTAGATATAGTTATTTGAAAGATATAAATATAATGGATTATGCATTTTTTGCATAAATTTAAAGCACAATACGTCAAAATTTTCTTCAAAAGAGGGAAATTTGTTTTTTTTTTCAATATTAGAAGCTCAATGCTAAATTTTCAATATTAACAGCCAATGAGTTTAAAGATTAAGACTGTCATTTTGAAAATTTCTATTGGACGGTGATAAGCTAGTGATTTTTCTCTTTTTTGGAAAGGGATAATTGCTCTTCGCCCTAGAAGTTTTACTAAAAAACAATATTGTTTATTTTTTTCCTTAAGAAACGAACATAAAAGATAATTTGAAAAATAAAACAAATGTATAAATAAAAATATTTCCAGGGATGATACATTGGATAGGTTTTACATTTGAAAATATTGATAATTTTAAATATGATTTAAATACTACTAAAACCAACCAAAATCCCACTATTTTTATTTCAGATCCAGTTATAACGTAGTATTATGTACAATTTAAAATTAAAAAATTAGTCATAGAAACTCCGCCTCTGATTGATAAAGATTTTTTAATAATTTCATTATTTTTTGTAAAATATTTTTGATTTCAAAGCTTATATAATTTTTTAGACACATTTAAATATTTTTTAACATTACAGCAATATTTTTTTCATAATCTACATACTTTATTTACCTTGCTTAAATTATTCGAAGAAGATTTCTTTATTAGTTATTGAAATATGATTTAATATATAAAATGAGGCCTTTGAAAATTGAACAATCATTAATGGCAACTCGTGGCATTTTTCCAAAATTTTGATAATTTTTTCTCATATGTTCACTATTTTTATTTTATAACCATTTAAAAGATATTTTTACGTACAATTAAAAAATCGCAATAACACCCTGCCTTCGGTTAATAATAAATTTTTGATTAACACATTATTTTTGACAAAATTCTTGATTTTAAAAATTCATAAGATAAAAGACACTCTTAGTGTTTAAACATGATAAAAAACAAGAAATAATAATCAGCCTACATTATTTGTCACATATACATTATTTGAAACCTATATAGTGATTTTATATTGAAATGACTTTTTTATTTTTAATGCAGTCTTTGAATATCGAACTGTCATTAAAAAAATTTAAAACAATTTTTCAAAATTTTGATATTTTTTATCTTAAAAAATATTTTACTTAGGATCAAGAAAATTAAAGGTGATTACGTCTTAAAATAAGCTATAAACAAACCTAATTTCATTGAAATTTGTGACAGTGATTAAATGGCTTAGGGGAACTGACATGGAATGACTCTGCTTGATTTGATATGAAATGCACCTCAAAATATTTTTAAATAGGAAATACTACCAAAAAAACCCCAAATCCCACTATTTTTATTTCAGAATCAGGTAAAGGACACCTTTAAGTATATCTCCCATAAAAAATAAATTTAATAAAAATACCGCCTTTTGTTGATAATGCTTTTTTTGTTAATGCATTATTTTTCATAAAAAATTCACGACTTCAAAGTTTAAATATTTTTTTAGACACACTTAAAATGTTATAAGCGTAACAATATATTTTTTTCATAAGCTGCGTACCCTAAATATTGTGCATAAATTATTTGAAGATGATTTGTAGAGTAGATATTGAAATATGATTATATATATGACATGCTACATTTGAAAACCGAGCTATCAAGAATGCCAACTGACGGCAGTTTTTCAAAATTTTGACAATTTTTTTCTCAGAAACTATTTCACCAATGAGCAAAAAAAATTACTGGTGATCATATCTTAATAGTAAGAACAAACGCACGCAGTTTCATTAAAATCTGTGATGGTGGGTTACATATTGATATTTTACTGCCTGATTTGACGTGGAATGCCCCTTTGTTGTTAATTTGTTCATAATAAAGCAACTTTCACAAATTTCCCAGAACTTTTTGCTCAACCTAGTAATTTTTTCTCATTACTTTTTTTCAATTATTCTAATATTTTGAATATGAGCTGTATGTATCCGAAATAACAAATAATTCCTTGCTGAACCTTGGCCAGATGTCCTAACTCTACTACTTTTCATACAAATGACCTCACTCTGGGGTTGACATAAAAGGGTTTTTGTCTGCTTGACAAACTGTCTCTCAACCATCGCATCCCGAGTGCTACTGAATCAATCAAGCTTTTGTCCATTAGTTTTTGATCATATGGTCACATATTAATATTTTGCCGAGTATATCACAATCTTATATGGTCTTTTGCCAATTAGCTAGCGATATCATTTAGGAAAATGTGTAAGATGCAAAGCAGTATAAGTAATTAAAATGTAAGAAATTTCATTTTAGTTTAAAGTCTAAATACTCCTCATAAATGAGTTTTTAATAAAAATTAGAATTAAGTTTTAAATTATAATTATCCATTGTAAAATTGCAAATAATAATATCTTTTAAGTGAAAAATTTCAGTATTATTTATTAGTTGCTACTAGTACTATCGTGTATAAATATTTTTGCATCTTACAATGTAAAATTAAGTGTAATTTACATTGCTATTGCAATTAATTTAAACTTTCATTACAAAATCAGTAGGGTTCTTCTTACATAAAAATGAGAATTTGGATCATTTATTTTTATACAGAATCTGAAAATTTGTTCAAAACATTATAATTAAAATTGATTACTAATTAATAATATTTACTGCTTCTGTAATTATTACTTAAAATATCTTTGTATCTGTGATCATAATATCCATTTTAAAGCCAAATTATTGTTATTTTTGTTTCAATTAATAGATAGCAAGCCTCTCTCAGAATATTTTGCAATCATGAAAAAACAGTTCTCTTCATACGAATGGGAGTTCATTTCACTTCCGGGCTTTGAAAGAGAACAGTTAGCAAGATTTTATCGATTATGGGTATGATATATATATAATTTATTATTCTAATATATCTTTATAAGAAAAAAATATGGCTGAAATGCAGAATCAAATTCCTGTTTGAGAATTATCTTGTGCATGTTATATGCAACTGGATTTTTCTTTTTCCATTTTACATTATGTCAAAGAAACAATCAGCGCTTAATAAGTCTTAAAATTTGCACATTTTCTGTTAAAACAACTTGCTTAGAAAATATTTTCACAAACAGAAAATAGACTTTTTGAAATGATTTGTTGCGTAATAACATGCATTTTAAAGTACTGTTCTTTTGTTACATTTTTTAAAAAAATATTTGACAAATCATCATGGGCATCTTACAGAACAGGAGTAAGTGTGATGGATTGTAGGCTAAATATTTTAAATAGTTAGTGGAAAACAATACCGGTCTTATTTTGTTGTTTTTTGTATACACTCAAATTTTACTGGCTTGTAAATGTTGCAGAGTTGAATTATAAAAAATATTACTTAAGATAATATTCTAATAGTGCAAATAGGCAACCTTACTATTATTTTATGATCTCCTTAAGAATAAGTGAATAATTGCTGCAGTTATTCCAATAGTTTTGTTTCAGATATTTTATAATAAAACTGTCCAATATCATTAAAATAAGAAATAAAGTTCAGGTTTTGCATTGATGAGCATCCTGTAAATGCAAAGAGGGATACATTTTCTATGAACTAAAAAATTAAAATGTATGCCTAAATAAATTTTTATTTTCAACCTTTTAGTTATATAAAATGGTAATATCTATATTAATAACACAAAGATGCTTGTCCATCTGTATGTGCCTGTGTTACACATTTTCCTTATTTAAAATAAAAAAATTTCCTTCTTAATTATTTAAATTTATGAATTTATTAATAAATTATAATAATCAAAACTTCAATTAATTCTCCAAAAATCCTTTCAAATCAACTATATGGCATTAATATTAAAAAAAAATGTAAACATAACGGAATATTCATAAAAAAACAATTCTTTATGATGTCTTTATGATTGTGATGTCCTTATGAATTCTTTATGATTATTCTTTAGCTAACTTTCAAAATATAGCTTTATAAAAATTATTAAATATATGTATTTCATTTCTGAACTATCATTATTCGATTAAAATAAATATTTCCATGCGATAGCCAAAATTTCATCCTTTTTTAAACCAAAACTTTGAGTAAATATTACATTGCTATCTTGCAATTTGACATCTTTTAAATATCCTGCTTCACCAATTTTTAGATACGAAATATCGCCATATTGTGCATTCTTCCCCGGGCAGAAAACAACTATGTGACGTCACTTGATCATCCATCTTGGATTTTTGAGCGGCAAACACGCTAAAGAATTCAGCAACCACTATGCAATATCAATTATTACACAGGCCTACAAAAAAAAATTTTTTTTTTGGTGCCTATGATTTTACAGCTGATTTTAGATATTTTTGGGACACTGAATCCAAATATGAAATCAGTTTTTCTCTATCAGCTCCACATTTTTAGATATGCGAAGAGAACTAAAGATTTTTTAGAACTGAAGTGACCTTCAACGCTTAAACTGGCCTTTGACACATGGGCCTGTCGCAACGCTCAAAGCAATTTGGGAGGCACTGAAATTTCAGAAGACCTTAAAAAACAGATGTGGAACTAAAACTGAGGTTCTGCGCATGCTTATGATTTCGTGCCACTCATCCATAAAGCCAAATGGAAAAGCCGCAAAGAGATAAGGTTAGTTTGTGAGTTTTCTCCGTGGAGGGTAGACGTTGTTGACCTTTTGCGATATTTCTGTCTAGTATAGAATTCTTATAAAGTTAATTTAAAAAGTACTGTACTGACTTTGTAAAGAGAGCTTATCTTGGACACTTTGGTGTTAAACTTAATGATCAGGATAAAACACGGGCACCGCATCAGGTCTGTAAAACTGGTACAGAACACTTACGACAGAGGACTAACGGGAGAAGAAAAAGTCTCAAAGTTGGTTTACTGATGGTTTGGAGAGAACCCCAAAACCACTTCGATGACTGTTATTTCTGCCTAGTAAATATTAATGGAATTAATCGAAAGAAACATAGTAAGTGGACTTATCCTGATTTAGTCTCTGCAAGACGCCCGGTTCCTCACTCAGAGGAAGTGCCGATCCCAATGTTTTATCACCTACCAGAGCTCTGTGAGGATGAATACTGTCCCTCTGATCATCCTTCTGATACTTATGAAGGTGACAGTGATTATGAGGAGATGTCATCAATGCCTCAACGTTTCAACCAGGATGAGTTAAATGATCTCACCAGAGATCTCAACCTGTCAAAAGAAGCTTCTGAATTACTGGCTTCAAGATTGAAGGACAAAAATTTACTGGAACAAGAAACCAAAATTACCTTTTACCGTACAAGAGAAAAGGGTCTACTACCCTTCTTCTCCCAAGAAGACAATCTTGTATTTTGTCACAAAATTAGGACTATTGAAAAAAAAATGGGTCTTCCTGAATATTTTCCAGATCATTGACGCTTATTTGTAGACAGCTTAAAGCGGAGTTTAAAATGTGTCCTTCTACACATTGGGAACAAATATGGTTCAATTGCTCACTCAACGAAAATGAAAGATGAATATAACACAGTAGGTTTGGTCTTTGACAAGATAAAGTATCATGAACATCAATGGGTGATTTGTGTTGATTTAAAAATGGTAAACTTTCTCCTTGGACAGCAAAGCGGTTACACCAAATATCCTTGCTTCTTGTGTCTTTGGGATAGCAGGAATAAAACACACCACTGGGTTAGAAAAGAGTGGCCTAAGAGAGAACACATGGATGTTGGGGAAAGGAATATCATTAATAACCCCTTAGTTGGGTGAGACAAAATCCTACTTCTTCCACTGTATATCAAGCTCGGTCTTACGAAGCAGTTTGTAAAGGTTCTTGATAAGAACGGGTCATGCTTTGAATATGTAGAAGAGGAAATGCCCCAATTGAGTTATGAAATAATTAAAGCAGGGATATTTAACGGGCCACAAATAAAACAACTGATTAGTGATCGTGCCTTCGTAAATTCGATGAATGAGACTGAGGGAAAAGCCTGGACTTCTTTTGTTGCAGTTGTCGAAAACTTTCTGGGCAAACACAAAGCAGAAAACTATGTAGAACTGGTAAACGAAATGCTTATTGGTTTTAAATCTCTTGGGTGTAATATGAGCATTAAGGTGCACTATTTACGCAGCCACTTAGAGTATTTTCCTGAAAATGTAGGAGACACCAGTGAGGAACAGGGTGAAAGATTTCACCAGGATATTAAGACTATGTAGGACCACTACCAAGGAAGATGGGATACGCACATGATGGCAGATTACTGTTGGAGTTTAAAAAGGGATTGTTCAAAAATAAATTCAAGAATGTCACGGAAAAGAAGCTTCCGAAATGTTCAGTGAGAATTGGTCTCATCGATGACTTTTTCCTCTATCTTTGTGAGTAAATATATTTGTATAATATAATTCTTAAAAATATTATTTGAATATATGTATATTATAATAATGAAAATTAACATTTGTATATTATTAAAAAAAATTCTGTGTTTATTTATTTTATTTTTATTTTTGTTTAATTCATGGATTTAACTTAAAATAGTGTAACATATATTTCACAAAAAGTTCTATATCTTAAATATTTGAGCTCCCAGGCAAAATTGAATGCCATATTTGAATTCAGGACATCGAATTCATATAAAATCAGCTCGAAAAACCTAGGCACCAAAACAGCTGTTGGCTTGTGTTATCATTAGCATATTGGAATGTTGCAGGGAAGCTTTTTTTTTTTGAGCAAGTTCGTTGCTTTTTGGCAATTCTGATTAGTCTTTTGTTCCAAGCGTCGTCTTAACTAACTTGTTCTACAGATGGTCAATTTCTGTCGTCAGTCTAGAGAAAAAAAGCCATATAGTAGATAAGACGTTGTTTGGTGGTGAGTTCAGCCTTTGGCCTGGCATCTTTTCTTTCCAGCAAGTTACGGGGCAAGGCAGTTATAAAATAATTTTCTCCTTTAGAAATATTCCAAAATGACAATGCCAGCTATATTCAGTCATAACTTTTCTTATCGTAAATTTGTTATTGTTCCTCATCACCATGTTCACTGGGATCAGAGAACTGGATATGAATTCAATAAGGAATATTGAGTTGACACTATGAATTCCTGATTGAAGAAGGGTTGTAACTTATCAGCGCTTTGATTTCACTAAGTTCTGTGCCATTCCATCAAACAAATATATCATATCATCGAATTAACTAAAAAATAATTAGATTGAAGTCAGCAAGCAACAAGTTCATATCCCTTCTCAATGTGTTTATTCTCTGATTTCTCTACCACTTCTTGAAGTTCCTTTTATGATGAACGATCCTATTGATCCTCTACATTGTAACTCCTCTGATCAGGAATAGTCCTTCCATAGCTTTTCAATGATCTACAATAGGGTGCAAGTGTGCAGATTTATCAAAGTAAACTCTGGATGATTCCAATTCACATTGTATTTTACTGATAATCTATTTTAATGCAAATCGTCGACAATCTTAATATTATTGTACAAACACTAATCTATACATAATTAATAATACAGAATTTACATAGTGGTTATTTCTTGGAGGTTCATTTAAAATATATTAAATGATCATATGTTAAAGTAGGAAACGGAGAAAATTATGTCATCAAAAATATGTTTACATTAAAAAAGAAAGAAAATCGTAAAATAATAAAATTATTACATGTGAAATCCATTTAATGATGAAAATTCCATCATATATCAAAATGATTTTCTTTTGGACAATATTCATGCAACACCACAATGGGAATCGCATGCCGTAAAAGCAAATTTGTTCATATATTTCATCACTTGATGTAGCATAAATACAGGTAAATGCATGCGCAAATTTTGTATGAATTACTATGTGATAAATACATATTAGAAAGTTTTATATCCTTATTAATTAAAATAAACAACTTGCATTTTAAAAAGCCATGAAAATATGAATGATGGTGCATTAAAATAGAGAAAAGAATTTATGCATAAGCTATACTTGTTCCTGAAAATATCTAAAACTCGATCAAAACATAAAGTTTCAAAACAGAATGCTTTTCAATATCATAATTCTGAATGTTCTTCCCAAGCTGACAAGGTTTTGTAACCTCAAACCCAAAGGAAGGATATTGTATTAGATGTAAATTTCCAACTGGGCGAAAAATGTCCGGACCAGGATTCGAACCTGGGACCTCCTGGCTGAAGCTGCCAGTGCTCTGCCATCTGAGCTATCCCAGACGATTCTGGTGGAACTTTTTCACCCAGCTAACCTTGATGATTACAGCATCTGGTCTGAAACCTGGTTCAGCTCAACAGAATAAATCTCAGGTAATGGAACTCCAGAAATCGCTGGATACGAAATTACACTAGATTATTATAATTGTGTTAATATTAATCTAGTGTAATTTCGTATCCAGCGATTTCTGGAGTTCCATTACCTGAGATTTATTCTGTTGAGCTGAACCAGGTTTCAGACCAGATGCTGTAATCATCAAGGTTAGCTGGGTGAAAAAGTTCCACCAGAATCGTCCGGGATAGCTCAGATGGCAGAGCACTGGCGGCTTCAGCCAGGAAGTCCCGGGTTCGAATCCTGGTCCGGACATTTTTCGCCCATTTGGAAATTTACATCTAATATGATTTGTTTACCAATTAGAATAATTGTGTTAATATTAATCTAGAAGAATATTGTCCATAGGATCGTCATAAAAGTCCAAGAGGCATTGATATTTTTAACCTAACCATTTTATACAAGCTTATTTTTAAGTGTGTAATTGATCTTATCAATGTTGTTGTTGCGGCAGTGGTGGATGAGGCCATGTAACCGAAAAATGCCCTATTCAAATGGAAATATGACAACCTGATTATAATATATGGTCGCTGTTTGTGATAATTTCATTCAATCTTCCATAACTGGGTAATATTTATAAAACAGGGCACATTACCATGTTTTTAGATGAGAGTACATATGCGTGACCTTAAAATTTTTTTTTAATCTAATGAAACAAAAATTTTAAAATCTAACACTTCTTCCTAATATATAGTTATTGTTATGTATACAGTAAACTCTGTCCAAGGCAGAAATGATCGGGACTGAGAAAATTTTCCGTAGTACACAATATTCCGCCTTAGACAAATTTTACCATAGGGACTTGAAAATCTTTCCGAATTAGACAGATTTCCGTCTTACACACAGTTTACTGTAGTTTGTTTACAAGATTTTATATTTAAATTCACTGTGGGTATAGGCAAATGGGTACTTTTCGGTTAGCCGGGCGCCAGTGTTATTATACATATTTATATACATATATTCTATATATACACACATAAATATATGTATATATAACACTGGTGCTTGGCTAACCGAAAAGTACCGGCAAATGTAAGTAAGTCTACAATCACATGTCTTAAACTCACATTTCTCTAAAATAATGGTTTTCTTGCCTTTAATATTATTATTTTAGAAAAAAGCTACTGAAATTACATAATTATGAAGTTAATATGAACAATTAAGCATATTCCATGCCACAATTTTAAGTTCAACTAATTAATCTTGTAGTGTCTTAAAGAAAGCTATGTGAAAGCTGTGGGCACAGGCATAGCACATAATCTACAGACATTGAGCTTTTCATGCAAAACATCTCTGAAAGATGGTGAGATTGTGACCGATACAAAGCTTTATAAAGATTATGTCTGCCAAAAAAATTGGAAATTTGAAGAATCACTTTTAAATGACAACCATTGTACTGCTGTTGCTGTTGAAATAAATGAGGTAATTATTTAAAGTATTAATCTTTCCATTATTATTTGTAGATAAATTAAGAGAATGCTTTGCATCAGATGAATTTATGAAAGAATGTTTTATAAATGTTTTTAAGTATAAACCTATTGGAAAAAAATTACTATGATGAACATCTGATATATCTTATAGCTTATGTTGATATTTAAAATAAAATTACTTCATCTTAATGCAAAATTTTCAGTTAATGTTTATTATTTTATTAGTTTTAGTTAACTGACGATAAAACATTAATATTATTCGTATAAAGTAAAACTTATTTATGCAAGCATTTGCCAAGTTTATAATTTAAGAATAATGAGTTAATTGACCTGATGAATTAAACAGATATAATTTTTTATTGAAAAAGGCTTCACAAAAGTAGTTATTTTTATTTCAGGGAGCAGAGGAACAAAAATATCATCCAGAGAAATTTAAAGTGATAAACTTTGAAGATCTGATGAAAAATTCAGTTCCATTTGAAGAAGTAAATGAAACATTTTGGGAAGATTTTACTTCTAAAAAAGAAAAATAAATATTTTATTTTATTTTTTTTTTTTATGTGTTCTGATTTTTATATGTGTATCTGATTTTTTCAAGGAAATCAAATTATTGTCATAATTGCTTTAAACAATAACCCCCTTTTCTGCCAGTGTTTGTTCTGTGTAATGCTTGAAATAGCTCTTCTGTGTCTAGCGATGCCTCTTTGCAATGGTCTGAGTCTGAGAGTGGTGTATTTTTTTTTTTTTTTTTTTTTTTTTTTTAAACCTGTGTTTAGCTTTTTGGCTCAGGAAGTAATAAAAAAGATATATGTCAAAATTAAAGCATTTTGATGAAGATTTCTCCCTCTCAAAACATTTCTTGAACATTAGACTTGATATCTAAAAGTGCTTGAGCACAGACTGTTCTCATTTCTCGAACATTAGACTTTATATCTGAAAGTGCTAGAGCACACACTGTTCCACTGTACACAAAAATGCTGGATTCAGTGGAATAGTTGACTGTTTGCTAGTAGCAAAGGGGTTAATAAACATTATATATCTATAATGCACAAAATGCAGAATTACAGGCTATGAAATATTAAAGATATTGGGTCAAAGGGGATACAATAACATGCGGTAAATACTTAATCTTTTGAAGACGGGTGTTTTTAAGTGTTGACAAGGAGTCATTCCTTCTTAAAAGACATAAATCTAGCTTGAAATCTAGAAAGTGCTTCTTTTCCTCATAATTAATGTTAATTATACTACTCCGAAACACGGGTTTACAATAACTGAGAAAAAGGAGGTGTTTCATAGATTTAAGATCAATAACCATCTTTTAAGACAGATGCCTTATAGCCAATATTTGAACCACCTGTATTGAAAATATTAACAGAAAAATCAATAATAATGCTTAATAAATCTTAAAATAATTTCTTAACTTTAATTCACTGTATGTTAACCATTGTGTATACATTTAGTAGCTAAAGTAATTTTCCAGTCTCACTGCCGCTTAGCACTATTTCTACTGGTGCCAAATGACACATTTTTAAAGATTTCATTTATGTTTATTTTGCTTGTAGTTTTTTAATGTAACAAACGTAAGTCTTCAGTGTATTGAAAATGATTGTGTTTCAATCTAAAAATTACAATGAAAAAACGTAAATCGAAGTCTTTTAAAAGGTCTCATTTAACACCGGTAGAAAGAGTGTAAAATTTCAATTATTTAACATATACCCAAGTATGTTTGAAATACAAAATACTTTATCATTTATTGAATATAATTTACTGCGAGATTTAATGAACTGTATACAAAATAATAAATACTATTCGATTATTTCTTGCAACTCGCTTAGTTATAAATGAAGATAATGCTATTATTTTTCTAGTTAAAGATTTTTGTTTCAAGCTGTTTGTTCAGACATCTCATTTTAATCCTCTCATTCATAGAAACCTCATATGAGGTTGTATTGAAACCTGGCCAGAGAAAAATGCATTTGTAATAATTTTTATTCCAGTATCTATATATATAAAAGAAAGTCTGGATTTTGTATTAATCAACGCGCAGCCCAAACTACTGAACCTAAAATCTTGAAATTTAGGGTAAAAATACTTCTTATGACATAGAGTGCCGCTAAGAAAGGATTTTCTAAAATTCTACCCCTAAAGGGGGTAAAAAATAGAACGAACATTAAAAAAATTCCTTAAAAATCTGATTTTATAGTTATTTTTCAACTGATAACATAATTTAGTGTATTTTTGTATGCTGAATCCAATGGTACTAACCAAATTCTTTTAAGTCCCATAGTTCGCGAGATATTTCATATTTTTTCTAATTTGGCGATATCTTTGGCACCAAAATCTCGAAATATCTAACATTACAAGTTATAATTCATCCATATTCATTCATATTGTAATCCGTTACTGTAGCAACAGAAGAAATTCAAATTAAATCTTTATGTTAATTCTTTTGGTTAAAAAATTAAACCGGCTATATTTGTTTGAAAAAAATAAATAAATACAAACGCCTTGGAAAAAAGAAAAATATATATTGATGTTATTTAAAGTAAAAGAAGGCGAACCACTGAAAATTAACATTCTGCAACGAAAATATTTAAAAATGAAAGCAATGTTTGTGCGACTTAATCAAAACTTTTGGTACTTACATCCGGACCATGTCAGATACAAGACAATTACACTAATTACAGCAACCCTTATTTTTTGCCTATTTGATAGTTTATTTATTATAGATTTAAATTTATTTTATTATTACAGTTTTTTTTTTTATTATAGTTTATAGTACGTAATTTTATGTTATATATTTTATTTATTCATTTACTTTAAGCAATGCCATTTTTAACAAGTTTATGTATTTAAGAATGTTAAATTACTGTTTTGAACATAATCGGCAAACAATAAACAAGATTGGCAATTGCCAACCATTTTTGGCGATCTATCTCATGGTCTGGATAATAAGTAAATACCACTTTTTTCAATGGAAGAAATTGGGTTTGAAATAATACATCGCGATTTATTGTTTGCTCTTGGATAAAAAGAAATAATGTGTACTTTTATGTCAGCCAGCCGTGTGTAAATTTCGCCTTTTTAAATTATGGCAATATTTCCTATTATTGTTTTACTTTCTTTAATGGAATTAATCTAAGGCATGTATTTTAAATGAAATGAGTGAAACGTTTATATTTTGAATGAAAATAAATAAATAAGAACAAGGTATGGAAACAATCTTTGTTGATTTATTACTTGCACTCGGCTAACATAAATGTATCGCAAAAGCCATATATTCACCTGTCTTTGGGTAGTTGTTCATGGGATTCCTGGTTAATCTTCCGTAATCAGATACCTTGCCAATCGCTGTATTAGCTACAATGTTGAAAGCATCGTTTACGTATGAAACAAAAACTTCACGATGAATTTTATTATAGAAAATCGTATCATCATCATTTACTACATATTTAAAACGGAAATTTGCATTTCATTCGATTGTTTATAATATTTTGATAGGATATGCCACTATGAGTAAGGTAATGTTTTTGGAACGGTTTTTGTGTATACACAGTGTTCTATGTTGCTTAGTTAAAGAGATAAAGGAAAATGTTAAAAAATTAAGAGAACCTGATTATTAATGATTAGCCTTTTAAAAAAAATTCTATTGAACAGATTTTGATCCAAGTGTTACTGTTACATAACTTTTCAGGAATGGTTTTAGTATATAGCATTTCATTATATGTTGTTATAGAGCTATTGGAAAAGTTATAGAGAAAGGTGAATGCAATTATGAAAGATACATCTACTGTAATTATATAAAATGCAATTTTGTCCTTCATTTCATCTGCTTATAATTTGAGTTTTGCTGGATGTAATTCGACGACTTAACACTGTTAGTTAGATATTTTTTTTGTGAATCTTTGGTATTTCTTTCAAGCTTGGTACTTTTTGCACGGATGGTACTTCTCTGCAGCGAAGTTTACTTCTGAGTTATTGTTTTTTCTGAAGCACAATTTTTACAACAAATCAGATCGCAGAAAAACACATTACAAGAGAAAGTTCCAAAACTAGGTTACCCCGTTTGTGAAATATTACCTATTATTTAAAGTTCTACTGAAAGTATTTTGATTGGAGTTGCACACTTAGGTAATATTTAAGGGATTGTTTCAATATTTAACATATCATTCTACATTTTTAGTTATTGAGCTACTATGAGGAAAGTTCTCAGTGGTGTTGTTGTAATAAAAGTAGGACAAAATCTACAGGTAGAGGGTATATACTAGAGAGTATATATGTTATAGCTATTGAGAGAGTGCAGTTTCTAAAAAAAACCAGAAGGTCTACGGCGTATGGCTTATGCTACATTCCTGAAAGTTCTACAATCATGTTAACGCGATTATGAAAGATATATTTATCTACTCCACATATAAAATATAAAGAGCAATTTTGGTCCGACCACTTATAACTTGAATTCTTTTGAATAGATTTTGAGAAGACTTGCATTGTTCGTTAGATACATTTTCAAGAAAGGATTTCGTATATAAAACACATATCCTTCTACGTTGCTTACTTATAGAATTATGTGCGAAATTTCTTTAATCAGTTAACCCTATTTTGAAAGATTAGCCTTTATAAAAGATTCTACTGAGATGAGTTCGATAGAATTAGCACAGGTTGTCAGATAATTTTTCAGGAAAGGTTTAAGTATATATTGTTCTACACTGCTTTGCTATAGAATTATAGGTGAAAGTTCTATAATCTGGTGAACTCGATTATGAAAAATTAGTCTTAATAAAAAGTTCTACTGAACGGGTTTTAATGAGATTTGCATTTAAAAATTTTTAGGGATGATTTTATTATGCTACATATTGTACTTCCATTCTTTTCCCTATTTAATTCTAAATAATCAACTAAAAGATTTGCTTCTTAACACTCCAAATTTTGTCTGAGACATTAGAAGATCTAAAACCATAATGGCGTTCATATTGTTTTCAGCAGTGCGGAAGTTCATTGGAGATAAATTTATATATTGCTATAAAACACAAGATCAAATCCGTCGATATATTTCGTTTGATTAAAGGTTCGTTTGGAGAAACGGACCGGCGAAGCGGGCGAATGTTGCTAGTCTTCTATAAACCTAATAAATAGTTCAGTAATGCTTCTAGAATACAGCAATACTTACTAGCCATCTCCTTTTTTAATATTCAGTTGGAAAATCCGCCTTTGACATTTTTTAAAATTATTTTTCACAAGATTTTTTCATAGAATTTCTATTCTTGGATGTAACAGACATGACTTTTTTCTTTATGGTATGGTGTCAAAGTTGAATTGTCACTGAAAACTATTTAATAACTCCTAATCATAATTTTTTAGAGCTTCCAAACTTTGTGTTATGGTCATTTTCTAATAAATGTAAATCTTCAAAATTCAATATTATTTTTAATAAGCCATTTCCTTTTATTTTTAATATGAAACACAGACTCAACATTGCAAAGTTTGATTTAAAATTGACTATCCTCTTAATTACAATTTGAATGAATCTTAAAATTAAGTAGCTGTAGAAATATTTTTATGTATGAAAAGTTAGTTTGCATAGTAGACTAACTGTACGAAATTCCAATATTTTTGCAACCGCTAATCTATAATCAAAACCTTATTATCTGTTTATTTTCCAGAACAATACATTAATTTCCAAAATGCACAAATGAGAATAATTGTATCTATTTGTGCATAATTTGCATAGCTTCTAAAGGTTTTTTTTTTATATTATTTTTAGTACATCTAAGAGTTTAATTATTTAAATATAACATCCACATAAAAATATTTGAGGTTTTTATGATGGAATAATTTTAATTATTGTTGGAAAAAATATAAAAATTTTACTGTAGGCTAGTTGTGATATAATATATTCCACTTATTAGAGTAATTTATTTTGGAAAAATGGTTAATATAATAAATGAGCTCAACAGCAGTAATTTTTTTAACTGTAAATTTACAAAATCCTAGTTGTCTTACTTTAAGGGGGAGTTGGAAGGCCATGTTAAATTAATGTACTTTCCTCAGAAACTACCAAAGATATTATAAGTAAATCCTAATAAAGTGAAGTCAAATTTATAAACAGATATCCCCCCTTTTTTTTTTTTTTTTTTTTTTTTTAAATCTGGGATAAAAAGCACTTTTAAATACCAAAAAACATTTTTCAAAAAAAAAAAAAAAATCTTTAATAAAAATTTTGTACATGCGTTAGTAGTAACTAGGCCTGGACCTTAAATCGATTTTAAGCTTTTATCGGAAATCTGATTTAACCATTGGTCTTAAATCGATTTAAGCTAAAATTGGAAGTCTGGATTTAGCCAATGTCTTAAATCGCAATTTAGCCATTGTCTTAAATCGCGATTTAGCCATTGGCTTTAAATCGATTTAAAACAAAATACCGATTCAGAGCTAACATCGGAAAACCGATTTATCTACTTTGATGTATCTACTACTTACATAGCAAGCTGGTGTTAAATCGATTTAGGAAGATCTGATTTAAGCAAGCATCGCAAGCCTCAATGCTTTCCGATTTAAGAAATACAAGGCAAGCTGGTGTTAAATCGATTTATCAGGATCTGATTTAAAAAAACATCGAGCCTCAATCCTCTCTGATTTAAGTAAAAATTGATATTTATTTATTTATTTTGTAAACAAGATTCAGAGTTTACGAGATTGGAATGTGTATTTTTTCAGAAATTAAGAACTTATATAGTGGAAAGTTGAAAGGAAAAAGTAATGTCTAAATCTTCAAATTCATCGAATTTCAATTTATATGCTAATGCAATCTTTTGATGAAAAATTAAGTTTTCACTTATTTGAGTAATATTGCAATGTGTATTTTTTATTTTCCAATATTCTGTAATTAATTAAAATGTTTTAAAGTAGAATCCTGCATTGTTTCAAAAGATTGTTTTCCTGAAATTTATTCAGCATTTATATGATTAAAAATAATAATAAAGTTTTATATTTAAAATCCAAACTCATCGACTTGCAGTTTATACTTTTATGCATTCTTATGATGAAAAATTCATTTTTTATATGTTTTAGTAATATTTTAACATTTTTTATTTTCTATTATTTTGTAATTAATGAAATTATTTTAAAGTATAGTCATGCATTGTTTTGTGTATCACTATTTGGCCGTGATCCACATGAAATATTTTTCTTTTACTAATAATATTTTTTTCCTGAAATTGATCGAGTGTTTATGATTGGGGAAAAAAAGGAATAAATTTTCATATTTAAAATCCAAATTCATCGAATTTCAGTTTTTATTTCTATGCATTCTTTTAATGAAACATTCATTTTTCACATGTTTGGGTAATATTTTAATACACATTCTTTATTTTCTATTATTCTGTAATTAATTAAAATATTTTAAAATAGTCATGCATCAGATTTGACATCGATTTCAACGCCAGCAACGCGGATTGAGTATCTTGCTGAAATTGATTCACTATTTATATCCAAATTCATCCATTTTTAGTTTATATTTTTATGCATTATTTGTATGAAAAATTAATTTTCATATGTTTGGGTATTATGGGAATATTTTAGTTTTAATTTATTATTATTTTATAATTAATTAAAAAAACTTTAATAAAGTTCTGTAATGAGTCAAGTAACTTTATTTTTACAGCAGAATGAGGGAGGGGTGGAGGAGGCATTCATTAGATTTTTCTGCAGATCTGAGATTTTCTGCTTTTTTGACACTTTGTTATCATTAAAAAGAGATATATTTTAAGATTATAGTTTATTACTAATCTTAAAGGATGGCAACGACCGCGAAAAAAATCAGCAATTTCAGTAATGTGCTCCAAGGTTCACACTTTCAATCCTTCTCCATCCGCTATATAAATGTCAGCATTTATGTTAAACAAATCTTATTATAATCTAAAAGTTAAAAAGATATAAAATTGCATCTTATTTTTCATATCTTCCCCCCCCCCCTTTTTTTTTACTACTTTTCTCATCATGGTAAATGAATAGTTAAATTCATCATTGAATTCTTTTAATATGCTTCTGTTTTACCTCAATAACTTTTTAAATCTGTGTCTGTAAAAAAAAAAAGTGTGTAGGTTGTTAGCAATGAAGTGCTATTTGGGTGGGCTAGGGAAGTCCCCCCCCCCCCCCCTTAAGGAATTTAGATTGTAGCAGGCATAACAAGTCAGACAAAAAAAAAAAATAATCATTTTCTTTTATATGTATTACTTCTCAAAGAATGAGTTTATAAAATGTATCAAAATAGGTCACTAATTTTTAAAATGGAAAAAAAACTAGTGTTATGGGACATTCAAAGTTTTTTATGTGTAAAATATACCTCTTTTGAAAATTATTTGAAAAATTAAAAGCTAAGTGTACTAAATAATACAGGGGGGGGGGGGAGGCGGCACATAAAGACCATATTTTGTTACTAAAAGTTAAAAAATAGGCTTCCAGATTATAAAATGTAAAATCGGTGTTAAATCGCGATTTAGCACTACATCGCAATGTTAGATGGATGATAAATCGATTTAAGAAGTTTCTACATCGCCCAGTCCTAGTAGTAACAAAATTTCACTTCAGATAAATCTGGGATATGTGTAAAATATTCAGGCAAGATTACGGACAATAATATATAGTTGTTTCTATAGAAAGGTACAGTGAAGTTAACAAAACAACAGTTTGAGAAAATTGAGTTTAAAGTTTATGTATGCTATAAACAAACTGAATTGCTTAAAAAATTTTAACTTCTTGATGTCATAGAAACAAAACAAAATATTTAAAAAAAAAAATAAATGATTCTTTTCATGAATTTGTCTTCCAACTGCCCTTAAGGGCCTTGATCCCAGTAAGAGTTTTTCTATTTCATAAAGTTTATAAGGTCTTTAAGCTAAACGCATAGTAAAAACAGCATGAAAATGACATGTTAAAAAAAGATAGGTAATATCCCTAATGGCTTTAAGCTGTAAGTTTTTACAAAATGTAGTGAAATTACTTTACCAGAATTTAAAGTAAGAATTGATAAGTCTTTTTAATTTGCACAATATAGTAAAAATCTGATGATTTATTTAATCTCACCTCAAGCAAAATTAACAATAAATGAAAAATACTTTGCCACAGTAGTAGTAAAGTATTTAACAATTCATGAATGCAAATACAATTCTTTTATAAAAATTGTGTCATTTTCAGCTGTCAGTTTTAACGATTGTGTATCATTTTTATAACAAAGTATCCATAGAAATCAACACTATTTTATTATTGGTTCTTAATCTCTGCCAAAATAAACTAGTATGTTGTGGCCATCACAAAACTTTCTTCTATATAAATCATGTTAATTAAATCATTTAAAGAGTACAAGAAATAACATCGATTTAGCACCAATTCATATCAAAGTATATACGAATTTGAAGTTTGATGAAAATTCGTGCATTTGTTCTTGAGATAGAGCTATAGCAGAAATTCTGAAAAATGTAACATAGAAGCATCACTTGTTGAGCGATTTACACCAAAACATAAACAGCACTAATTGATATCAAGGTATATCTGAATCTGAAGATCAATGAATTTCCAAGCATTAATTAGTTCTTGAGATAAAGCTATTGTGGAAATCGCAAAAAAATGCAGCACAGCAGCGCCACCTATTCAGCAATTTACACCAAAATGTATGGAACGTCAATTCATGTCAAGGACTAACTAAATCTGAAGTTTGATGAAAATCCATGCATTAGTTTTTGAGATACAGCTCTTGCGGAAATCATGAAAAATGCAGCACAGCAGCGCCACCTGTTGGGCAATTTACTCCAAAAATTAAACAGCACTAATTTATATCAGGGACTAACTGAATCTGAAGTTTGATGAAAATTCGTGCATTTTTTCTTAAGTTAGAGCTATTGCGATAATCGTGAAAAAAGCCACATAGCAGCGCCACCTGTTAGGCGATTTTCACCAAAAACTAATCAGGTCCAGTTTATATCAAGGTCTAACTGAATATAAAGTTTTGTGAAATTCCATGCATTAGTTCTTGAGATAGAGCACCCACAAAATTTTTGTTACATACAGACTCGCAGAGTGACAGACTGACTCACAGACAGGCATTTTCTAAAAACCATCAAATCGTGTTCAGGGCATTCTAAAATGTATAAATCCGTCGAAAATTTTCACGAATCCAATACTTTCTTCTTGTAAAGATAAATGTAAGTTTAAAATACATCAAATAATCATGGTAAATTCTTTTAGTTTCATGAAGGTGAATGAGCGACTTCTTAATTTGCATGTTATTCAGTCAAACATCATTGTAATAAATCTTCAAGGGACGGAATTTTTGGTTTACTACTTCCAGGTATTTATTATATCCAAAACATAGGATATGGCATAGGCAATTAAGGGCAAAAATTTTGTTCGTTATATTTAGGGATTTGTTATAACTCAGGTTTGCTATAACAGGGCTTGTCTTTAAGTATCTGATGGTTTAATTTCATACCCAGTAGAATTAAAAGTCAGAAACATCAGGTAAAATTCTTTAGTTTTATGAATAAAAATGGCTGTATTGTGGTTGATTTCAGATTAAATTAAAATATAATAGCAAATATAATAAAATCATAAATAAAGTTAATTTAATTATTCTAAATTGTTATATACTTAAAAATATAAATTGAAATATTCAAAATTAATTTATAAATGTTGTAAAGTTTTTTTTCTTTTTTCAAAATGAAAATAACAATGAAACTGGAAAGGGAATCAAAGACTAAATTAGCCTTTAAAAAATCAATGCAAAATAAATTATGGTATTGAGACGAAACAATTTAAAAATTAGTGTTCAATGTGTGTTAAAAGAGTTAAAGACATTTTTATCTGTCTATGATACCCATTGATGTAAAGTTTTTCAATATAAAATTTTAAAGAAGATGTCTATGCTCTGGAATATGGAATTACTTCTGATAAGCTGCTTAAAATTTAAGTGGGAAAAAATACAGTTTTATATTTGTTTTTCTTGAATCAGTACATTATCTTTCATACTACATGTGATAATACGTTAAGTATTTGAAGATAATTTCATAATTAAACTGGCAAAATTTAAAACAACTCAAATATTCAACCCTTTAATCAGAATTCAATTTACATAAACATAGTGCAATGATTGATCATACAAAAATAATAATTCAACCAGAAACTCAGTTCAATCACTGTGCCTCCAATTGGGCATTTTATTTTATTTTTTCATGTCAATGCTCAGCTTGAAATAAGGCAATTTTACTGCAAGCAATCTATTCATATTTGGATGCTAGAGTAAAAACCAGAAATATATACTAAAAAGGCCACATATTGCACACATTTTTTCCCTTTCGACTTCTTAATTTCAAAGTGATTCATTTCACTTAAGAAACACTGGTGTTGTCTAGATCACATATTTGTTAATTACTTCTTAACATTTCCAGCAGGAACAGTTTTAAGATTTTTCATTTCTGTTATAAATTAATTACAAAATATTATGCAGTACAAAAGAATCCACGGTAAAAATTAGTTTCCATCACAAAAAAGAAAAACTGATCTGCAGTCTTTTTTTTTTTTGCACCATACCCTTTTGCTCAATGGCAATTAGGATTAGATTTTAATTTGCAGCATTCACACTGTCCAACCTTGCTGTAATTTAGTTACTTTGGGCGAGTTGAATAAAAAGAAGGAATGAATGGCAGCATACAGAGGCACTGTTCACAGATCAATGAGCCATTATAAAAGGCATATTTTATTAAACAAAGCCTGCAAAGGCTGAATGAGGAATGTTTCAGGTGATCCTACTGAATGCCTCAGTGATTATTAGCAGGGCTTCAACTCAAGAGTTTATAAGTTCTAAGCCTGGCTGTCTTCACTAGGTGAATCATCTGCGAGAGACATGGTAGGGCTTCCGTCATCACCCATTCCAATGGATATGGATCCACGTTTTGAACCTAATGGTGTGTCTTCACGTTTACCATAACCACGTGATGATATAGTTGAAGAATTTGAACCCCCTGATCCACTGCCACCTCGCCTGTAAAGGACCAAAAACATTAAAAAGGAAATTAGCAAACAAACTTACAACAGAATCATACAAATTATAATTTAAAGTTAGTGTAACCAGTAAGTATACTACATTCAAAATGAGGAAAGACCCAGCAAAACAAAGAGATCGTTATGCATGCCAAGGAGTTCTAAGTTTGTGCTTTCTTCACGGAAAAGACAATTTTATAAAATATAAATACAATTTTGTTTTTCTTGAGAAATTCTAATAAGAAAAAAATGAGCTTAATAGGATAGTTAAAGTTATTGTTTACTCTCACCAATTTTTTACTTTTTTATTTGAAACTACACAACAAGCAAAATTTTGAAGTAAAAGTGAACAAATGAGCAATGAATAAAAATCAACAATCATCTGCATGGCTTGGTGAAAAATACTATTTGCTGTAAAATTGTATATCATTTAATTACACTGACTCCTCACTCTTGATATTGAACAAAATATAGAATGTTATAGCCTTCATAAAAAAATCTAATATTTTAATTAAAATAGTGGTACATATTAACAATTATCAAGTACTAGCTAAAGTACCCGGCGTTGCCCGGGATTTTAAGAATGTTTGTTTTGAAAAATCAATGATACTCTTTTTTTTTTTTTTTTTTTCACTTAATCTGGATAACAGATTACCTACTTACTTAGTAAATATAATCTGTGATCTGGAGTGAGACAGAGATTAAAACCTTTTGATGAAAAGTTGTTTCCAAGTATTTTGTTATTTAAATAACTGTTTCATGATTAAAGAAAAATGGCAAGTACAAAAATTCTATGAATTTTATTTTTAAAAAATCTGAAATATTTATTTCAGTTCTTCACTAAGAATGAGCTTCAGAGATCTAAATCTTTGTGGAAATTCTAATATTATGCATACACACACGTATATATATGGAATAGATTTAAAAATGGCGAAAGCAAATTTAGAGAACCTCAAAATGTTAAAATATGCCAATATTTCCATAATCAGGTTTTTATAATGTTTCAATACATTTTTTCAAGCTCATATGACATTGTATATTCACCTGCTGACGTCCATTATATTTCTAATATGATGTAATATTCACCCTTTTTTTTAATTCATCAAACTAAATAACACCTTGTGACAATATACTAATTTCAAATGCTAAAAGGTATAAATTAAACTTTAAAACCAGTAAAAATATGATTATTTTGTTTGTTTACATGTTTCAACTCTACCCCGAGTCATTTTCAAAACAAATTTCATTTTCATTTTTCACATGGAAATCTTGCACTAGAAAAGGTATGACGTAATTATACACTTTTTTTTTTAATTCGTCAAACTACTTATTTCATTTTCATGTGGAAATCTTGCAATAGAAATGTAATTGTTGTGGTAAGAATTTTATTGTGGATTTTTAATTGTTGGCAACTGCTATAACGAAGAATGTTTAAATTTGATAGGAAATTGCTGTTAAATTGGTAGCTTATTAATTAAAAATTAACTATAAATTACTTTGATTCCAGATTACTTTAGTTGCCTCGGCCGTGTTTTAATACACATGTGCGTAACACTTCACTGGATTTGTATAGAATTGCAGACAGATAAATTTTCATTTTCTATAATAGATAACACATTTCTTTGAATTCAACATGTAGTTATAATGATCAGTTTTAAAATGAAAGAAGCATAGTGCATCACCCTTTGTCAGGTATTCAAAGCCAAAATTAGACAAACATATATAATTGTAGTAATAACCTCAAATGTAAAATCTGACATACTTCTATCAATTAGAAACTGAAATGCATCTGTAATGTTCATTGCAGATAATAACAGCACCCCTTATTGAACGATTGAAACCAAAATTAAATCAACATAGTTCATATAATTTTCATGAAAATTTTACAACATAAAAATATACCTCATTTTATTTTTAAGATTAGTGACCTCTCGTTGCAAGCCTTCATAATTTTCATGAAGATCTTCTAATTCTCTTTGTACTTTTCTTTTGGCAGCCTTTTCCCTTGAGCATTCTTCTTCAGATTCATCTAATTGTCGTTTTAATATCTTCAAACGATTATTAGCTTTTTCTAACTGCAATAGAAATGATATATAAGACTGCATCTTGAATTCGTGAGACTTGCAACATAATATACAGTTTACACAAACTTAAACTATGAATCATTGTTTTCTTTTAATTAAGAAACAATTGTTTTAAAGTAAAGAAACAATGAATGTTTTAAAGATTGTTCTCCATTTAAATTAAATTGTAAATATCTTAAAATGTATAATATTGATGTTTTATGTATTGAATGAATTTATAATTAAAGTGCAATCACATACAAAAAAAAAAAAAAAAAAAGCAAACATAGAATAAATTTCAAAAAATGTGTCAGGGAATTTAAGATTTCCGGAAATATCAGGGAATTCTGCTTAAAATCAGGAAAAAATGTGTTGTCATTTTTCTTTTTCTGTAATAGTGCGAATGGTCTTTCATTATGCATTTTCCATTCAAAGCGCGGCTACTTCTCAATTTAACTTGGAGCGGTGAAGGAGAAAACGCTTTTATCTGATTGGTACTGATGTCATGAAGCCACTTCTTCGGCTATGGGCAACTCAATTGCTGCCCCGCCTCAGCCCGCTCCCGCTGTCTTGCAATGCCTTGTTTATCTTGTATTGAAAATGTGATTGCGTCGCTAAATGGTATTACTTTTTTATTGTGACTTCGCACCTGAATATGGAATAATCATTTTTCAATAACTGTTCATGCACTTATACACCTCAATGTTACAAAACGGAATCGCGTCTGCATACCGCGTGTTATTTTGGATCGGACTCCACTTGCGATCGAATGTGCAGACGGTCATATTTTCTCTTACTTGAATTCGGATAGAAACACTAGTTATTTATGGCGACGTAGTTTCAAGTTGATTGGCTTAATAATCCAGAGTTTAAGGATTGGATTAGAGAAGTGCCTAATGATGTGTATAGAGTAAAATGCCACTATTCATTTATGCTAAGTAATATGGGTCGGAGAGCACTTACGAGTCATGCTAACGGAGCTGAACATAAAAAAAGGATGAAAGCTGCATCACAGCCAAATATAATAAATTCATTGCTTTCCAAAAAAAATTGCAAATGAGGAGAGTTTGAAAGTAGAAGAACCAAAAACTGACCCTACTACTGCAAATACGTCGCTTTGTTCTGAGCCAACAACTTCAAATTCCTCATCCGATAACAAATTAGCTGTTGCATCTGAAACTTTACAGAAATTTTCCATTAATGACCAAGTAACAAAAGCAGAAATTCTTTGGTGCATTCAAATAATGACACACAAATCCATGCAATCAGCAAGTAAAGATGTGATGCTTTTTAGAGCTATGTTTTCCGATAGCGAAGTAGCACAAAAAATGTAATTGCAAAGAACAAAGATTGCATATTCCATCCTTTATGGTAGGGGTGCACAACCTTTTTTAGAGAAGGGCCACTTACAAAAATACCTAGGTTGTCGAGGGCCACATTAGTAACACGGAGATTATTCTATTTTGTGGTCTATAATCAGAAAATATGGTTTCAGAGGGGTAGCAAAATCATCAACAAAATTCGTTTTTTTTTTTTCCGCGCCTAATCGATGAAATTCGCTATTTTTTGCGCCCGATGGACGAAATTATCAATTTTTACACGCCTGATTGACGAAATTCGCGATTTTTTTTAGCCCGATCGACAAGACTCGTGATTTTTCCGTGCCCGAACAATAAGATTTGCGTTTTTTCCGCACCTGATCGACAAAATTCACGTTTTTTTTTCGTGGCACACCAACGAAATCCTTATCCCTATCTACAAAACTTGCGATTTTTCTGAACCCAATTGACAAAAATCACTATTTTTCCTAACCCAGTCGACAAAATTCGTGATTTTTCCGAGAATGATCGACAAGATTCGCAATTTTTTTTCGTGCCCGATCGACGAAATTTGAGATTTTTCCGCTCCTGATCAGCGAAATTTGCAAATTTTTTCCGCGCCAAATTGACGAAATTCGCGATTATTTCTCTCGATTAGCAGACAAACACGCGATTATTTCTCTCGATTAGCAGACAATCACGCGATTTTTTCCACAGCCGATCAAGAAATTTTAGATTATTCCTCTCCTAATCGACAAAATTTGCTATTTTTGCACATCCGGTCGACGAAATTCCCGATTCTTAACTGACTGACGAAACTTGCAATTTTTTTCCCGCGGCAAATTGACGAAATTGACTGTTTGTTCTCGTGACTGACAAAACTCACGAGTTTTTCGCAGTCGATCAACAGAATTTTCAATTTTTCCACGCACCATCAACCAAATTAACGATTTTTCCGTGCCCGACGAACGAAATTTGCGTTTTTTCCTAGCCCAATCGACGCAAAATCTCGCGATTTTTTTCGTGGCTGATCGACGAAATTTGTAATTTTTTGCGCCTGATCGACAAAATTCGTGATTCGGCTGACGAAATTTTAACTTTTCTCCCGGCAAATTGACGAAATTCACGATATTTACTTGCGACCTATAGTCAAAAATTGTCGTTTTTCCATTTATAAATTAACGAAACTCGCGGGCCACATGCTAACCCATCACGGGCCACTTTTGGCCTGCGGGCCACAGGTTGTGCATACCTACTTTATGGTATAGTCCCTTATTTAAAAGATAGTTCATTAACAAAATTGGCTCAATGTATTATACCACTGGATTTGACGAATCGTTGAATAAAGTTTCTCAAAAGACCCAAATGGATGTGAATATCAGATTTTAGAATAAAGATGATTCTGGGGCAAGTACAAAATTATTCACTTCTTCATTTTTGGGTCGCGCCACTTCTGACAACATAAGAGAAGCTTTTAAGGAAGCTCCCTCTCCTCTAAATATGAAATCCATTTCACAAATTTCAATGGATGGCCCAAATGTGAACCATTCATTTTTTAAAGATTTGAAAGTGAACATAGTTCAGAGATTTTAAATATTGGTACCTGTGGTCTCCATATAATGCATGGTGCCTTTAAAGCTACCATGCGATCAACAAATTGGTCTGTTGTAGGGTTTTTGAGAGTGTTATTTAATTTATTTAAGGATGTGCCTGCATGTCGAGCAATTTATACTGAATTATCCGGATCGAAATGCTTTCCAAAGAAATTTTGTGCCGTATGCTGGCTGGAAAATGGTGACATTGCTCAGCGAGCAATATATCAGGGAAATTGAAAATTATATTTCTGTGGTCACCCTGATTAAAAGAAAACCTTACTATACACAAATATGTCAATATTATTAATTAAAGTACGTTAAATTTTAAAAAAGGACAAATATTTAATTATTTTTTTAACGATTAAATATTATAAAAAAATTTATTAGAAACAAATAAAAAATGTATACGTAAAATTAAAAACTCAGTCATTAACATCTTCTTTGCCATTTTGCATATTACGGTGATAAATGTTGTATCACTGAACTTTCTGTGTATTGCACATTAGGGCATGGGCAAAAAATCTCATTTCAGGGATCAGATCAGAATTGCTCACTCACCAAAATTATCAGTTCTTTTTAGTAACACATTAAACTCTACACATAGTGGGAATATATTTTATATATATATATATTTTTTTTTTTAAATAAAAGTTGACATTCAATCTGTACAAAAAATAATAAGATGTGTGAAAAACAAAGTACTTTTATTTAAAATGAAATAACAGGAAACTGTGCATCCTAGTAACAGTGCTATTTTTTATACAAAAATATTTTATTACATTAAATCAAAATTTGGGTTTAAATTTAGCACAGTTTCTAATTTGTTAGATTGCTTCCCTTTTCAAAGCAAATTTGTCCTGCCTTCGAAAATAAACTTAATTTGCTTTCATCAAGCACGGGCAATCAATTAACCAATTGTGATAGTTCTGTCACTTTCTGTTTAGTTACTTTACATAATTGAAGCAAACAAATGTTTATTGGTGATATATGAAAGTATAAAAATTAAATCCCTTTTTAAACTTAAAAATTAAATCTTTTTAACCCACCAGCACACGCGCCCCTTTCCATTACATTACTACATGCGTTAGATAAATCTCACTCCCATTTTGTCTCCCATTATATTTTTGACTAAATGCATTTTAAAAACAAATCTACTGCTCTATATTGTAAAATGCATCGGTACTACTTTTAGGGAAAAAAATCTTGCTTTTCATATTTATTTTCCGATTTTGTAGCAGTTTCTGTAAAAATAATTTCTTTTTAAATAGAAAATATGCAAACGATTTGTTTTACATCTTAATAGATGAATTATTTCACAAAATTGATATTAATTACATTTAATACCCTTTCATCAATATATACAAGTAGCTTTTATGTTAGTCTTTCATTAAAATTATTTTAGTGTGTGTTACCTCGTAAGAAATGCACATATTGAAATGAAACATTTGTACACATGCGGGATTATTTAATCCTAAGAGGTATATTTCTCCCCTTGTAGCAAAGAAAGAAATGATATTACTTCACCCACCCCTTCGCGACCTTAAAAGGTACAAGGCAGGTCAGAAACATCACCATTATTATTTTTTTTTTTTTAAGAAAAAATGTGATTGGGCTGAGATTTATCCCAGCATGTGTGCTTAAACTTCTATATATACAGGGTTGTTATAATTAAAGTTTGCCTATTCAGAAGGCTCTAGAGCCAGATCTATGGCTTCAAAGGAAACAAAATTTCACTAGTACGTAGTTGAAAAGATGCGCTCTGCGAAAATGGAAAAAAAAATAGTTATATTTTTCGTCAGTAGGTGGCGCTGCGCCAATATTTAAGGCGATGTTTGCAGAGTCATTATATCAATTTCAGTCAATCCAGACGAACTACACAAATTTAAAAGTTTCAACAAACTTCGAGGAACTGCGAATTGTTATAATTAAAGTTCACCTAATCAGACAGCTCTAGATCCTGACCTATGACTCCAAACAATACAGAAAAATGAATATAATTTCATGTGATGTAATCTGCATCAACAAAAATAAAACATGTCGCTCAGCAACGTGGAAATAACGAAGAATAACATTACGCATGCTCAATGAATCCTCCACCATTTTCAATAACGCATTCCATTCTCAGAATTGTGCTTTCTACAGCATTGCGTAAACTGTCCTGTTAGATTGAGCGAATATGAAGTCTAATACTGTCTTTCAGATCAGAGATTGTCGGACATCTGTCTTTAGATGCAGAATCTTTCAAAAATCCCCACAACCAAAAATCGCTTGGTATTAGATCAGGCAATCGTGGTGGCTAGACTGTTTGAAAATAACGACTTATGATGTGGTCTTCTGTAAAATGGCTTGTTAAAAAAGTCCGAACTGCTGTAATAATGTGCGGTGGTGCACCGTCTTGCATAAACACGATATTTTGAATGCAGCCTCGCTGTTGCAGCTCGGGAATCAGAAAATTTGACAGCATATTGAGATACTTTCTCCCATTTACGGAACATGTAATGGGTCCTGTGGATAGTTCCTCAAAAAAACATGGCCTTATTATAAACGTAGCTGTGAAACCGCACCACACCGTCACTTTAGCTGCATGTAATGGAACTGCTTGGACAACATTAGGATTATCTTTCGTTGTCCGTCTCACTTGTCCGTTTAAATAAAAATGCGCTTCATCAATCCATAGAATATTCCAGGGCCAAGAATTGTCCACATTCATTCGTGCAAGAAACTGTAGTGAAAATGATAGCCGACTTTTGGTATCACCCTGTATTAGTTGTTGCACCCTCTGAATCTTGTATGGATAGTAGCGCAAAATTTAACGCATCACTTTTCTCACAGTGGAAAGCGGCATATCGACTTCATTCGAAATAGCTGGCACACTTGCATTACCAAATGATGACTGGCTTGCTAAATCCACGGCAGCAGTAGCAGTATCTTCAATGCTAGAAATGTCTACCTTTTTTCGTCCTCTTCCAGGAAGAATGTCGAGATTTCTTGTTTCCTTGAACTTTTTAATCATTTTGTGAACTCCACGATTCGACATTGGTTCACGTCTAACATCTTTTAGTTTCCGGAATTCTCGAAGAGCTGCTGCTGCGTTGCAGTTATTTTGATGAAAATAACTTTACAAGAAGTGCCTTTTTTTTTCAAAGTTACCATTCTCCACAAAGCGTAGATTAAAGTGCTTTTCAGAAACAATCAACTGTTCCAGTGTAAAAGAAATCACAGACACACTTTATCAGCAAGTTTTAAATCGTCAGGTGGTTAGAAGGGTTTTTCAAGTTTTTGATGTCGTCGTTCGTCGAAAATTGGAATAAAATGTGATCTTTTTGAAGCGTTGGGTGAAATTTTGTGTGTTTCATCTGGATTCAACGTAACTGATATAACGAATCTGAAAAAGTTTACTTTTACCAACTGTGAAATAAAATTGCCTGTATTTTGTTTTTTACAAAATAAAGGAATCTGCAAATATTGGCACAGTGCCACCTATTGACAAAAATTTTAAGAATTTTTTTTCGATTTTCGCAGAGCGCATCTCTTCAACTACGTACTAGTGAAACTTTGTTTCGTTTGGAGCCATAGAGCTGGCTCTAGAACCTCCTCAATAGGCGAACTTTAATTATAACAACCCTGTATATTTCTCTTGCGGAGCGCTAAAAAAGGGCTGTATTTGTAGCTTGCTATTTGACAACAGCCAAAGCGACGATTCTAAGAGGTTAAGTAATGGTCACATGTCCCAACCCACTCAGTAAATCAAAATCCAGACAGAATCTCTCTTTAAACGCAAACGTTTGAGCAATACATGAATGACAATTGCTATTGGTCCATTTTACGGTGACGTGAGGTATAAAGCGAATCAGCTTTTTGATCCAAGTTTGTATTTAGACACAGGCGAAGACGTTTTGTTTACATTTCGATAGCGTGATACATAGCATTTTTATAGCATCTTATTATAGTTTTAAATTAATTTAAGCCATGATTTTCAATACTATAGGCAAAATGGAAGGAGAAGGACACTAACATGCCATTTAAATTTAAACGGCGTCACAACTTCCTGTTCGCTTAGCTTTCTCAATGATGATCAAAAAGTCACAGCACCAAACTTTTGATAAATGCATTTTTATTTATATATTTTCAACAAAATTTTCAATTACTTTTTTATGAATTAAAATATTTGTAAATTTCATATGTTGCTTGCTCGTATCGCATAGCGGCTCAACTAAAAATATTTTTATTGTGTTTTCACTAAGGTTTTAAATTAATTCTGTTTCCAAGGTACATTTTTTTTTACATTTTCAACAAAGTTTTCCATTACTTTATACATTGAAAATATTTGTAAATTTTTAATACGTTACAATTATTTGTGCACTCATTCTGGCTAGAGTTGACATAAATAGTGGCGAGTGAGCGAAGCAATCTGGGATCGTGTAACGATCCCAATATGAATTGCACAGCAATTCACGGCAGTTGGCGAGCGTTAGTGAGCAGGGGGCTGAGCCCCCTAGTAATATTAAAAATTTCTAACTTCTTTTCCTAAGGTGAAATCTGGTAAAGCTAAGTTTTCTCCTTGACATTGATTGATCTAATGAATACTTAAAATCATAAGTTTCAGTTAAAATAAACATTATATGATTTGTAAAAACTCATACATAACAATTATCTTTTCCCAATGTGACAGGTATTAGATTCAGTTGATTATTTCAAGTAAACAGAGTACATTTTAGTAATAAATTTTAATCAACTTAAGACCTTTGATGTCATGAAATTAAGTTTTAGGCAACTCTATTTTTTGCACATTGATTTCTGAAATCGAAAAAAAAAAAAAAAAAAAAAAAAAAAAAGAATTATGTCATGAAAGGACTATTACTGACTTGATGGAAATTATCACAGCAGCAAAAATAGTTATGAAAGTGTTTTTTGCTCTGTTGATAATCTTGCTAGCTAAGGCAGATAAGTTTGATTAGGTACACATTCATGGAAATGAAGCAAAATACCTTTTTATAAAAAAACATTGTACATATAAAAATAACACAAGAAACTTTATTATCAGTATATATATTATATATATATATTTGAAGGGGAAAAAAAAAAGAATTTTGCCAACCATCTTCAGATTATTATTATTATACATATATAATTATTTTTCACTTTTTTTCTGTAACGTACCATTTAATATACACCAGCATGGATTATGGTAAAAAAGGAGGGGGGGGGGGGTTAAATTCGGAAATATTTCTATTGTAAGAACATTATATTTGTACATTTCCTAATTCTACAAGATACCAAGAAAAATATTTTAAATAAAATATCTGAGTGGGGGTTAGTTATAAATACTGCACAAAATTCCTATAAATTCAAATTTAATTAATTATGTAAATCTCCTAACGTAGTTTAAATGATTCACAAAAAATGCTTTAGAAGATAAAAATTTCATGAATTCATAATTCAGTACATAAAGGGTTAAATTGTAGTACTACCATAAATATAGATAGTATATTCAGTTAACATAATGATAAATCTAAGATTTTTTCAGTAAAGTTTGATATCTTTGTATTATTTCACACAACACTGAAATGGAATAGTCTCAAATTAGGGTGAAGAGTTACTAAATATAAATAAAAATGCTATCTTGCATTTATCAAAGTAAAATATTGCATTAATTTACAACTTTAAAATTTGGCACATAGTTTTAATGACAGTGAGTTAATTTGACTTGCAGATTTTCCAGCTTATAGCAATCACCAACTTTTCTGAAAGGAGTTCTGCTTTTATCTGCAACCCTGCATGTTTTGTTATTTTATTTAGCAGAGAAAGTTTGGGGTCCCTCATAGGAAATTTGTTAAGGGGTCATGATTGATGAATAAATTTTAATCTCATTTTCATTGCAAAATCTTCATTTATATGCTTTTATGAAATTTTTATTAGTTATTTTCTAAGATAGTAAATTTGATTAAACATGTGTTCTTAATGAAGATGAATCGCTTTAGCATGAATGCATTAAATGCTAAAATATGCTTTAACTACTTCACCGGCATGGGTATAGGGAAACAGTGCTTTTACCCCCTGTCTTATCTCAGAACAAACATTGTAGTGGTTAAGAACAATTTAAGCATTTTATATATTTTCTGTTTCTATGTAAAATTTACTTTGGCATGGACACTTCAAACTGACTATGTAGACAGGTGAAAACTGGATAATGTTGATATGTTTAAAAATTGTCTCGTGCAGGACAAAAATCATCACTTTATCTCATTTCACGCTTACATTCTTGATTTAAATAAAATACAGAAGTAGGCTGCAGTCCACAAGAACATCTGTTTTAAAATCTTGCTCCTCATTTCATTTTGCTCTGCTGGTGCCCATGACCATGCAAAATAATTCCCATCCCCACTTTGATCACTTTTTCATTCATAAAAACAGCTCTTTTGATTTAGAGATTATAATCTACATGTCATACGATCAGCTCCAGAAATCAAATTCACTTACTATTTCATAATTTTTCTGAATATGACTCTTCATATCACGAATCTGTCTTTGAGATCAAGATCCGTTTCACCAAAAAGCATTTCAATTTAATACAAGAACAAAGAGTAGTTGAATGATCAGATTCAAAAATTAAGAAAAAGTTCATTTATCCTTTTAAAATTTTAAATGAAAATTCTGCTGAGTAAGCATTTTATCTTTAACTAAAATATATAACAAGATGCATTTTTAAAATGTTCCATAACACAGTCAAGCCCCAATTCCTTGAGTGCAAGTAAATAAGGAAAAAAAAATGAGAAGGTTTGCTCGAGACATTGTGGCTTCATAAAAAATAATGCATAAAAATATGTAATTCTACCAATGTTTAATTTAGTCATTTAAAAGAGATGTATATTATAACACAGCTTAGAAAAAAATCCCATTAGTGTCATGGCTCTTTAAATCTTTTAATGCAGGACAACTTTTTGTAAAGCTACAGTGCATTATTTCAAGATCAATATTTTCCAGTAGAATCTTAAAGCTGGTAAATAGGATTTTTCCTGCTTTTTTTTACTGTCACTTTTTTAGAAACTTGGCAGTTGCAGAGGAGAAGTGCCAAGTGACAATATGTAGTACTTCTCAAAAGAAGGTGTACAACTTCTAAATTTTAAATCATTCCAGAAATTTCTTAAAAAAAAATTTATTTTATATATTTGAATTTCATCATAAAAGATCATAAGGGTTCATTTAATGCTCTGACAGAAAAATCAGGCATCTCAGATAGCAAAGATTTCAAGCAAACTGTTTTGAAGGAGTTTGTGGGAGAAAAAAATTATTCATTAAAGTACACCGAATATGTATATATATTAAATTTATTTTTCTTAGTTATCAAAGAATTCTTGATAAAGATATCTTATCAAGTTTTAACTGTCTATTCAGTTTATTCTTTGAAGAATGTTAGTAGCTAAAGTAGCTGTTACTAATCATGTTTAAATTGTAAAGGATTTGAATTTTCTACATAACTGACAGTTTTATTTATTACTTAATGTCCGACAATATTTATCTTTATCGACAAATATGTAATAGGAAATAATAATAAAATTAGTAAAAAGTTTTTTTTTTAAACTTTGTTTTTTGCCAATCCTGATTACTAATATCTTTGTTGTTAAATATTAGCACAATACGTAAAATAAACCAAATTAGAAATTTTAAAATCAAAGATGAATCAAAATAATATGGAGAAAACAACGAAAGAAAAAGTAATAATATAATTCACATCTAAAATATATTTAAAAGCCACCCAAAAATATTGATCTTACTTGTTCTTTGTACTGATCTGCATGCCTTCGCTCATCATCTAACTGTAATAATAATTCTTTAACACGCTTCTCTAACTTTCGACTAGATTTGGCAATATTTTGCTTTTCCCTGAAATAAAATAATTTGATATGCACTACATAGCGGAAATAATTTCACAGTAAACAGGAAAATTTAATAAATTTGGTTTAAACAAATTTCTACAGAACACAACATCTATGGAAATAAATAAAGGAAGAACAGTTGATTTCAGTTATTTGGGACAGCTGTATAATTGAAACAAAATGTGAAGAACAAAATAGAATAAGTATAAAAGTAAAAATAGCTATTTTTAAAAAACATTCTTTTATAAGCATTTCTAATGATGTGTCAGAGCAATAGGCAAGAGATAAAAAATGAAAAGGGAATACAGAGTTCAAAATTAAAAATACCAAAATGATACAAGCTGTACATGCCAAACTAGAAATAAAAATTAAATTTTATGAAATCTTCTACTGTTCACTCCCACATACCAAAACAGGCTAAAAATGGCATGTTCTATAGTTGTCATCACACAATCGTAAAAATTGTGTTAAAATTTAGAAATTAAATATTTTAACTTAAGATGGAAGTTTTAAATTTGATTTTAATATTTTAGTTTAATGTTAAATCAAACAATAATTCTTTTACTATTTGCCAGATATAATCAGAATTAAAAGTGCTTGAAAAAATTACCAAGTTAAAAATACTATCCAGATAAATTTACAGCATGAAAAAGTACCTGTTATGAAATATGCAAATTTGTAGAATCCAAAAATAAAAATAAGATTCACCGAACTTCAATATGTATACATATGCTGTTTTCACACTATAAATAATCAAACATTTTTTGAAGAACTAATTTTCTTTATTACAGATACCACTTTATATTTAATTTGATCAATCTGAATTTATATCATTTCAATAATAAGGATCCCCACACTGAATAATTATTTTGGAAATCATTGCAAACATTCCACTATATTTTTCTTACAAATTTATATGTTACTGAGAAGAACATTAACAGATGAGTCTATGATTGAAGCAATAACGTCCATTTAAATTCAGTTCTTAGGGTTCGTTAACATTAAATACAATCTATTTTATTCGAATGGTGAATAATAACAGGAAGTCCATCATTATAAAGTGAGCAATGTCAATTAAATTTTTTTTTAGCAGGAACTAAAGTGTCAGCTGGAAGATGAATTTTTATAAATCATTCACTGTGTTACTATTCTATAGCAAGTAGACTATTCATGATTTGGAGATATTTCGATCACTCACGTAAAGATGAACAAACTTGAATTTATATGATGATGCATTTCTTGAAGAAAACTTTTTTTTTTAGAAATAAAGATTAAGTTTCTATCATTCAGCTGATGATGAGCAACCAATGGGAATTTTATTTCAAAAGAAATTTACTTTACAGCACTGATGAACTTCCACAAGAAAAAGATTTCATCACTCAAAGCAAGCAATGAATTAGTGCAGTTTTGAATCTGAGCATCGCACTTCTTGAAGAAAATTTTTCTTTTAGGAATCAAGATTATTTCAATTATTCATATGATGAAGAGCAGCCAATTTTATTTGACAATACGTTTCCTTTACTACACTGAAGAACTTCCATAAGAAAAAGAATTTCATCATTCAAATGAGAAGACTGAATCCAATGAACAAGTTCAGTTTTCGTATTACAAGGCGAATCTTAAATCTGATATGAGAAAATATTATAATCATTTTCAAGAGAAGAGGTATTGACTAGAGATGGGAATGCTCAGAAAACCCCCAGGAATTTTGAAAAAAAAAAACTTTTTCCCCCTCGAAGGGGTATTTTTCAATTTTTCCAAATTGTAAAAATTTAACTTTCATTCATAAAATATATTTAAAATTTTATAACTACATTCTGACACATTTTCTTTATATTTTTTCCCTGTTTAGTGTTCCACATGGAAACACTAACATGGAAAATCTGATCTATAAGCAGGGATCTGTTTAGGAAGAACTTGAAGTCCTTTAAAGGACCTTTCACTATCTTTTCACTTCAAAACATCACAAAATTCTTTCCCTAAAAAATTGACATTTCAGAAAATTTTTGAATCTCCAAACTTTGAATCATTCACAAATCATTCACAGATTTTACAAAAAAAAAAAAAAAAAAACTATTGTATAATAGCTAGAGGTTGAAAATAAGACGTACTTTTTAGTTAATAGGTTACATTGTTCCAACAACTTTTTTTTTTTTTTTTTTTTTAATGTATAATTAATTGCTATGTATGCTACCAACAGATGTTTTAATTAAAAGGCTCTTAACCCTAGAATGCTGGATGCTCATAATTATCACGACTATGGTATTTTAACGTTAATGCTATACTAACTATGTCTAGTATTCTAGAGTTAAACAAAATGTTTGAAAATTTTTTAGGAAGTAAGTACAGACACTGTTTTCTGTTCCGGTGAATGTACTCCATTAAAATCAGTTTATGGTTAAAACTTAATTTTGGCATGACAAAAACTTACCTAGTTAAGCTACTTTGAACGTTTTTCCTTTTTTGGTGACTAAAACGTTGAAAATTCATAAAATTCTAAGTATCATAAATCAGTAAGTTTTGGCCATAGAATAATAAATTTTTATTCTTTTACTTGTTACACAGAGAAACTTTTTCTAAATAAAACTTATAAGACACAGGCATTGTATAATTTTTTTAATTTTATAACTATTTTAACTATCCAAAGCAAATCCCACAAGAACATAAAAATATTATTTATACACTTCACATTTAATCAAATGCAATTCATCCAAGCAAATTTTAAGTATGTTTTTTAAATTAATTACAACAGTATTAAAATTAAGTGCCCCCACAAATAATATGATGCTCTCAAACTCCATGAGCATATAGCCTTTTTAAACATTCAAATTCAAAGAAACTGCCAACTAACTACACCAGCCCAATACAGAGTTATGATAATTGCTTCCTGTCATCATATAAGAAAATTATGTAAACACATCAGAGGAAAACATTATTGAATTAAAACTGATGAGAAATATTTGATAATCATAAATCTCAACTGCAATTTTGTGAAAGAAAATAAACAAAGCAATCAACAGATCATTTCAAGATATCGCAGTAAACAAAGCATGGATTGGGCATAAGAAAAGATTGAACATTCAGCGAGTCAGAGCTTAGATATTGCTATTGAGATATACCATCAAAGTAGGGAGCTTAGATATTGCTATTGAGATATACCATCAAAGTAGGGAGCTTAGATATTGCTATTGAGATATACCATCAAAGTAGGGAGTTTAGATGTTATTGTGATAATTAAAAAAATATCAATACTTAACCAATATATTGATAAATAATCCAGCCCTAGTCCCAGTAAACGAACTATAAATGTTACTGACTTTATTTTCAACATTGATCATGCTATTAATTAGTAAACCTCAATTAATGGAAATATGGATATATTTATGAGAGTTGGCAGATTGCTAGACAAACCAAAGTCACAAATACTTTAACTATGTTGGAAAGTGTTTAAAAAAAAAAGATTTGTATTTATACACAGAATAGCAAACAACCATTCTGAAATTTTTGGAAATGATATATTAAAACTAAATAAAAAAAAAGTGTGACATTAAAACATAATTGCCATAAAACTTTCATTGGAGGCTGAATTCATTCGCCTAAGCAATTCTAGATGATATACATATGTTAAATACAGAACAGATAATGTAATTCTACCTTAATAAATTGTAATCTGTTATTACCCAAACATTTTCAAGAAAATACGACACATACTGACAGAGAGACAAATACGTACACAAAGAGGTTATAAGCTAAAGTAGTAAACAGAAGTACATTAAACTATTACTAAAACATATTTTGAAGAAATATTAATAACAAAGCAATTCATTTTTTATATGGCCTAGTAAAGGATATACCATATACTATAGTATCATTTTTTATGCTTAAGTGTATTATTGCAAAATATTTGAATTGAATAGTACAAGAACCAATAGAGTAGAAAAGGAAAAATCTCATCCATAAAAAGCTTTCAACACTTGAGAACAAATAAAATTCATGAACTTTTGAAAGACTGTTTAGATATAGGCATTACAATCATTAAAATGGCTTTAGAATATGTATAACAAATAAAAGAAAAAAAAATCATCACATTGCCTGTCTATTTCATATAATTCTCATCAGATCTGATCTTTAAAAAATTTTATAATAGGTATTTTTAAGACAAGAATTTTAAAGAGTGAAGTATTTTAACTTGTAGGGTACATCTATACCATGAAAAAACACTTGATACATCATAAAATATTAAGAAAACACAACTTGATTTTTTTTTTTTTTTTTTTTTTTTTTTTTTTTTTTTTAATGAAAAAAAAAATGATAAAAAGATATCACATTACTACAAGAGCAGAAGTAATGTGTGAAAAAATGAAGTCTTTTTAATGATATTGCATTTTTAACAGTATTTAATGATTTTCTCATAAAAAAACATTACATACTTTAAAATTAAGCTAAAGAGTAAGGCAAAAGTAAGCTTCTCCTTATTGAACAATACCATAGACGCCAACATTGTAAAGACTGTATCAGGAGTAAACCAGTTAAATTTCAGGAGTTTTGGACACACTTCAGGAGTAAAATGTTCACGTTTCAGGAGTCATTTCAGGAGTTGCACATATTTTTTTACGAGTTATATTTTTTACAAATATTTTCAGTCCTCTTGCAGCTTTTGCATTTATCAATACAAACATAATTTAAATAAAGGTTACTTAATTTACTTTTACTTTTAATGTATTAATAATTTTTTATAATAAATTTATAAAAATGGAATATTTTTTTAAAAATCTCTACAGAGCAAAAAATCCGCGATTGATATAACTGTGTGAAATTACATCACTATTTTTTCGCCTACAAAAAAATGAAGTGACGTTTTTTTCCCGCGACCAATTAACAAAATTCGCGATTTTCCGCCGAGATTGACTGGCGAAAATCGCAAATTTTTCGCCGCGACTGACGAACGAAAATCGCGATGTTTTGCTGCGACTTGCAGACGAAAATCGCGATATTTTGCCGCGACTGACAATCGAATACTGCGATGTTTTGTCGCGATTGACAATCGAATACCGCGATGTTTTGCCGCGACTGACAATCGAATACCGCGATGTTTTGTCGCGACTGAGGGAAGAAAATCGCGATGTTTTGCCGCGACTGACGGAAGAAAATCGCGATGTTTTGCCGCGACTGATGGACGAAAATCGCGATGTTTTGCCGCGACTGATGGACGAAAATCGCGATGTTTTGCCGCGACTGATGGACGAAAATCGCGATGTTTTGCCGCGACTGATGGACGAAAATCGCGATGTTTTGCCGCGACTGACGAACGAAAATCGCGATTTTTTGCCACGACTGACGGACGAAAATCGCAATTTTCTGCCGAGGACTCACTGACTGAAATCGCGATTTTTTGTCGCGACTGACTGACGAAAACAGCGGTTTTTTGCCGCACTCATTGACCAAAACAGCAATTTTTTGCCGCGACTCTTTGACAAAAACTGCAATTTTTTGCCGCGAATGACTAACGGAATTAGAGATTTTTTTGCAGCGCAGCATTGATTGACAAAATTCGCAATTTTTATCATTGGCCGATTATCGGATTTCAGTATATTTTTTCCTCAACTGATTAACGATATTCGCGATATTTTGCCGCGGCTGACAGCCGAAACTAGAGTTTTTTGCAGAGGGAAAAAATTTACGATTTTTATCAACGACCTATTGATGAATTTCACGAATATTTGCAGAGACTGATTGACAAAAATTGCAACTTTTTTCAACGATCGGTTGGCAAAATTTGCGATTTTCTGCCGCGAGCGATTGTAGAAATTCGCGGTTTTATCGGTTAATAGACAATTTTCGCGATATACTTCAACGACCGATTGACGAAATTCGTGATTTTTTCCCGCGATCGATCGAAGAAATTCGCGATTTTTTTGCCTCAAATTTCCGTATTTTCTACCTTATTACCGTACTTCCGTATTTTATCCTACATTTCCGGAGAAACTCCGGAATTTCCGGAGATATTGGCATCTATGCAATACTGTTACTTACCATTTATCATAATATATTTTGTACCTATACACAGTTTAAACTAACCATAACAAATAATACTAAAAAGAAAATGACAGTCGAATAATTACCTTTAGTCACTTAGTAGCAAAAGATGCCAATAAGGCAATAAAATTTCATTTGAAAATTCAAGGACTATATTACATTTCTCAAATTTTCAAGCACTTGAAAATTAACTTACTTTTTTTTTTTTTTTTTTTTAAAGCACATATTTTTTTTCCAAAACGTACAAACTGTAATCTTACCAACTTAAAGATATACTCTAATGTTATGTAATAATAATTTTAACTATCTTAAAAATTGAAATATAAGAATAATAACGAAAATTAAAGGTTATGTTAATCAATGATCCACTATCAATAATAAATTGAGTATTACCTAGTTTCTTCTTCCAACTGTTCTTCCAGCTGAGCAAGTTTAGATTCTAGGGAAGCTATAGCAGTTTTTGATTTGGCTCTTTGTGAACTTTCTATGTCTTGTAATTTTAGTTTTAATTCTTTGTTCTGAAATATATTGGAAGATTAAAGACAATGAATCATATTTAAAACAGTTTGATGCCTAATGCTCAAATAAGCTAAATAATAATTCTTATAATGAAGGACTTGATTATATCAGTTTAAACAAATGGTTAAATATGAGAAATATTTTTAGGCTTACTTGTCTTTCTAACATCATTCTGGAATTTTCCAACATTTGAGAAGTAGCTTTTTCTGTACCAAGATCAGCCATTAATTGTTCTATCTATAAATTATAATAATAAAACAAATAGCTTTTTTATTTTGTAAAACAGTGCATTATAATTGTATATCACGGGAAGAAATAAGTGCTTTCACACAATTATTATATAAAAATGCAAATGCATGTAAAGCATACTTGTGTTTGAGATTTCCTCGCTTTTTCTAGTAACACTTCAGAGTTCCCTTGTTCTTCTTCCATTTCTTCTTCAAGCTGTTGAATACGAGCTTCTAACCTTCGTTTCTCATCAATCAAAAGTGAACTATTTGAACAGAATGGTAGGTTTCTTTCAGTATATTTAATTTTACTTTCAACAAAAATAACAAGGAAAACTTTTAGCTATTTCTAGATAGATAGGAAAATAAAAATGTGACTTAATACAGAATCAATGAAAACTTCCCTCAGGCAGTTTTAAAAAAGGGGGCAAGGGGAGGGGAAAAAGATTTTTTATTTCTTCTTATGCTGGCTGATTCAAGCAGTAGAAGGAAAAAAAAAAAAAAAAAAAAAGCCTTTGAAGGCTATAACATCCAAGAAAGGGACTGTTGAAAAATGCACTACTTAAGAGATTTAAAGCATTGTTTATCAATATGTTGTTTAGAAAATATAAGACACTTGTATGTATAAAAAAAATAATAATACATAATCAAGTGTTACAATTAAATAGTTGGTTTTATGACATCTTTAAAATCAATGACAGGTATCAATTAGTATTAGGGATGTAACAAATATTTGGCCACCATTCAGCCCTTTTGCCGACAATTATAGACAATTGTCACAGGATGGTCTTCATTGAGGAACAATAAATTACAACTCAAGATGCAATAAATGTATAGAAAAATGGTATTCGATTCTAAAGCGCTTGGATATTAATGTCTGTAAATCTCATGTGCATATAAAAATCCCCAACAGCAAGAGTTATCTGTTATTTTTGTTATCTTTTATTTATTTTTGTTAAATACACATTGACATAAATAGGCATTAATTCCTTGGTTATTATTATTATTTAAGATATTCAAGTAATTAAAATTCTTTTATTATAATTTAAATAATTATATTTTGTTATTAAAATTTTAAAGTTAAGATTGCATTGTGTTCCACCTGGTGCTTTTAAATCAGTCAAATCAAATAATAATTATATATTTGAAAGTTAAATAATTGAATATCCATGTTTAAGTTAAACTAGTTTTTCTGTTTTCTTTAAAAGAATAATAAACAATTACTTAAAATTCAAATATACTTCAAGACACTATTCATAACATTAAAAGACTATTTTTAATAAAATTTACAATTAAAATTATTGAGATTGTTATTTTGAATTTTAAATCATTTCACATTCAATATATATAACATTTTTACAGGACTATAAGCATAATTAGCAGATTAACAGTTAACCCAAACAATTTGTGAGGTTAATTTAAATTAAACAGTAATTTATATTTGGAACTTATATTTAAACATTAAATCCCCAATCTTATAATAAACTGACTCATCCAGAGCTCGGCAACTTGCTTCTATAAATAGAAACATAGCCAGAGTAAAATTATACATGACACAATATGCCTATTTAACACCGTATAAAACTCATATGCCAATAGTCACCAGTTTTATAATCTCTTAACACTTTTGAGATCACCATCTCACCCCTCGTCGAACCTCACAATCTCCATGCAAACAAATGCACAGTCATCAAAACTTGCTTATGATGACAGTCACCAGTTTTTTAATCTCTTAACACCTTTGCATGTCAGGTAAGATCACTTCAGAAATCCGCCTGAACTAACAAATTGATGGATCTTCCACTGCCAATGGAAACTCTAATTTCGATAGTACCTCCTGGCAATCTTGCTCTTTAGTAACCCACGTGAAATAGTCTTCGATTTTAGTAACTTTGCCAGGTAAAATCTCATTAACATTGGATTGAGAAATTTCTGAACAAAATCAAACTAATTTTCAAGGTGCCAGCATCTGGTAATCCCATCACGACAAACTTCGACTCACCCTCCAATTAATCCCTATTTCACGACTGCACTGTCCAGCAATTCTGTATCTGCCTCACCAGAAAAGAGAGAGAGGTGTGTGTGTGGGGGGGTGGCGTTATTCTATGGTAAATTGCTGTCACTTCAATAGAAGGTTACCCCCCCCCCCCCCCCCTAATTTTCAGAAGTAGACTCCCTCTCTAAGAATCAGCCACTGCAGATGAGAGAGACCATCTCTTTCTACCACTTTGAGATATGGGTCTCCATTATCAGGCATACAAGTCAGCTTTAGTCAAACGAGCAAATATGCCTTTTTTAGATATATTCCACACTCAACTCTCTCTCTCTCTTTTTTTTTTTATTATTGTCCAAAATTCAGGAGGGGCAGAGGTACACCTAACACCAAATAGCCTAAGGACTAATTAGTTAAAATTCAACTATACCCCATAATGCAATGATACAAACTTGATATTTAAGTAACACTGATATTCCTAACCTTTTATAATTCCAGGAATTATCCTATTGTTAAGCTCCGGTATCTTGGCATTTCCAGACCTGCCAACCTTTGAAAATGAGAAATCGTAGCGCACAAAATTTAAATTAATCTGGTGGTTGGTTGGTTGGTTGGTTTTTTGTGTTACACAGCCATCTTTTGACATTCGTATAAGGAATAAGGTTTCAGTCCTCCAACTCAATATAGTAAATTTTTTCTTTAAAAAATTTTTATACGATTTTTAGAGTTTCTTTTCGTTTCGCAGCGTTTTTTTTTTTTTTTACATTTGTAAAAGGAGCCTGGTTCCAATTTTGTAGCCCAGTGCAGTAAATTTTGACGAAATTTGGGATTTTTTTCCTGCGATCCTTTCAGGATACTCACAATTTTTCCGCAATCGTAATTCACATTTTTCTATCACGATTCCTTGTTGAAATCCGCACTTTTTACCATGAACTTTTGACGAAATTCGCATTTTTTACCACGATACTTTGTCGAATTTTGCATTTTTCCCCGTGATCATTTTGACAAAATTCGCGTTTTCTTTCTGCGATATTTTGATAAAATTCACACCACTGAAAACACGAAATCTCAAATCTTCCGGGGAGGGCACCCCCCCCCCCCCCCCCTGAAATCAACACTGCGTTTTTACCACGATCCTTTGACGAAATTTATTTTCTTCTGCAACTAATTGACGAAATAGATTTTTTTTTTATACGGTCATTTGTCGAAATTCGCGGTAGTTTATCGCAAATCGTGCGATTTTGCACACTATTTCAAACCTTGTCCTTCAAAGAACCTACCCTCCTTTCCAGAAATTCTTAAAATGGCAACCTTGTTTCTAAGGTAGCGAATTCCTGTATAAATATTTAGAGAAACACGATTCACTCGTGATTAATATACATAAAGAGAGAGTTTTATGTTAAGAAGTTTGTTTTGCAGGCCAGATTTTTTTTTCATGAGCATTTTTTAATGTCCGAGTTTTCGGTCTAATGGCCAATTTTTTTAAACTTTCGGGAATGAATACTTTGAAAATTTCGCAACAGAATCACTCCGGAAAAATATGTTGTGCAGGATAAAAATCGCAACTAGAAACAAAAAATGCGTTTGTGTTTTTTGCAAAAAATCGTAGTTTAAGACCGATTTTCGTAGCATCGTAGTTTGCAGGTCCAAATCGTAGCAACTACGATTTTTTCGTAGCAGTTGGCAGGTCTGCATTTCACGCACGGAGATTCGGACGATTCTATTCTGGATAATCGGCAAAAGGTTGCAACGTACTGGAGAGAATGGCATCCATAATTGGCACATTAGCCGAAAATAGTGACAACCATAAGCGGATTCTTTTATTTTTTTTAATATATTTTTTATAAATGTAATGTTTAACTGTGGTCGTTTCTAATAGCAATAATTTTATTAATAACTAGCAAACCCCGCGGCTTTGCTCGCGTAATATTTGAAATATGCCAAGTGATATTTATATGTCTAATTTTTATTAAAAGGTACTAACAAAATCTTTATTTTATTAAAAGGTAATATTTTATTTTATTAAAAGATACTTATTGCTTTTAGGAATAATTAAAAAAATTACTATTTAAAACACAGTTTGATTAAACATCATTGTTACACTGCATATGGTAGAAATGAGACTTAAATTAATAAAACGAAATAAAACTAAATAAATAATAATTTAGAAAATATTTTGAAAGTTTTATGCTCAATTAATACGCTCATTTCAGTATTCATTTGAAGTTTTGAATTTTTTAGAAACCATCTTCTTACATCTTAAAATTAACCATCATGTCAAATTCAAAGTCCTACCACCTCTCTCAACATAAAGAGCTATGTTGAAATAGGAACTGTCACCATTAATTTGCCAACATTAATTTTGAAACTGGTTTGTTTTTTCCTAATATTCTACAGAAACGTAATTTAGAAAGCTTTTAAAGGCCTTTTTTTAGAGCGTTTGTTGTTCCTGTGAATCCCAGGTGGTAGAACCATCGGCATAAAATATAGCCTGTGTAGGATCAGAGACTGTTACCATTGATTCGCAACTATTACTTTTATATTTGGTTTATATTCCCTGAAATTACATAGAAATCATAATTTAGGACTTTTTTAGAATGCTTTTCGCACCTCCCCTTCACTTCACCCCTTTTTAATTCAAATTTATTTTCGACAGTCCTTCGAGGGCATTTATATTTTATAAGTAACTACCATGCCATATTTGAAGTTTCTAACCTTTTCAGTATCACAGAAATCGCAATTTAGAAAGTTTTTAGCTACTGCAACCCTCCGGTGGTAGTGGCACAGACATAAAATATAGCTTATGTTTGAGCAGGTTCTATCACCAACAATTTGTTATCATTATTTTTTTAATCGATTTGGTATTTGATAAGATTACATAAAAATTGTAATTTATAACGCTTTTCGCTCACTTCATCTTTTTAAATTTGAAATTTTCTTTCGACAGTTCATAGAAAGCAGTTGCATCTTGTAAGTAAATAACATGCCATACTTCAAAGTGTTAGACCCTTCAGTTATGCAAAAAACACAAATTAGAACATGTTTGGCTTTTGCAACCCTCAGATGGTAGTGACAGCAACATAAAATATAACCTATGTTATAGCAGGGACTGTCACCATTGATTTGCAATCATTACTTTTGAAATAGCTTTGGAATTTCCTGAGATTGAGTAGAAATCGCAATTTAGAACGTTTTTAGAACGCTTTTTGCGCATTTTCACCCCTTTTTAAATTTCCAATTTTTTCGAAACTGTTCTTAAAGATCATTTATATGTAATAAATATGTACTTGCCTAATTTTAAGTTGCTAGCTCATACCGATCACAAAAATCGAAATTTCAAACGCTTTTTTGCTCCTGCAACGCCTATGTGATAGTGATACCGACTTAAAATAGCGTCTATGTTAGAGCAGAGGCTATCAGCATCAATTTCTTACCATTACTCTTCAAATCAGTTTGATTCTTCCTGAGATATTGGTGACAAATCGGCATTTAGAACGTTTTTAGAACGCTTTTCGCTCATTTTGCTCCTGCATCTCCTCTGAAGGAAACAGATATAAAATATAGCCTATCTTGGAGCAAGATCTGTCACCATCATTTTAACACCATTATATTTGAAATTGGTTCAGTATTTCCTGAGATTGCATAGAAATTGCAATTTAGAACTTTTTTTACAACGCTTTTTGCGCATTTTGACCCCCCTTTTAAATTTGGATGTTTTTAGGAAATGTCCTTAGAGATCATTGATATCTTATAACTAACTACCATTCTAAATTTCACGATTCAAGGCCCTTCCCTCAAGCAAAAACCGCAATTTAGAACGTTTTTCTCCTGCACCCCCTTCGGGGTAGCGGCACCGACATAAAACATAGCCTATGTTGGAGCAAGGATTTTCATCATCATTTTGACGCCATTATTTTTTTAATCGGTTTGGTATTTCCTGAGGTTGTGTAGAAATCATCAGTTAGAACGTTTTTTAAAACGCTTTTCGCGCATTTTCACCTCTTTTAAATTTCGAATTGTTTAAGAACTGTTCTTAGACATCATTTATATCTTATAAGTAACTAATATTCCAAATTTCATATTTCTAGGCCCTTCAGTAACGCAAAAATCGCATTTTTAGAACGTTTTTTGCTCCTGCATCCCCTTTGGGGTAGTGGCACCGACATAAAATATAGCCTATGTTCTAAGTTGGACTAACACCATCATTTTGATACCATTACTTTTGGAATCGGTTTGGTAGTTCCTGAGCTTATCTCCGACAAATAAACAATTTTTTCCTCTTTATAATATGAGTATAGATTATGATATTTAAAAATTTAAACGATGCTTCTGATAATAAAAATGATGATACTAATTATCGGAATGAACTGTAAAAGCACCTAGACATATTTTCAACAATGGCAATTCTTTATATATAAGAATTAATGCGGATCATTTCATAATATTTTAGATATAAATTTATTAATGATTTTATAATTAAAAAGATGCTTCTGAATTTTTAAAAAATGCCTACATTGTGTTAGGATGTTTCATTGTGTATATAGATCTCTTTTTTTTTTTTTTGTCTAACTAAATTTAAAATGTTTGACATTTACATAAATTAATAGCTATTACACGTGACTTTAATTTTAAAGAAGAATAAATGCATTAATTAAGGGGAAAATTCACTTACGATAATTAAACACATGTACAATTAACCAACTCTTTATCTCATTTTAAAGTAGATAAAATTTGTTATGCTCCCAGTTTGCATATTTTTATTTTTATATATAGGATCATATAAATGCCTTTCAAGAGCTCGAAATTTGATACTTTCCCTAAGATTAATTAGAGAATGAATTCATTTCCTTTTAATTTTATTTTATTATCTCTATTTATTCTATTCTACATTTATTCCATTCATGCACATTGAGATATTTTTAACTATAGATTTCGATATTTAAAAAAAAAATTATATATAAGTATCAGAAACGGATAACTGATTAATTCTGATATTTTTATTGGCTTTTCCATAGTACCTTTAAAGAATAGGGAGGAGGGGGGGGGGGGGGGGATTTTATGTTTAATTAATGGCATTGGCTTTTTGAATTATTTGTTTATTTAATCAATCGATGGTGCATTGATAGGAATAACTTGAGCGTCTATCAGATTTTACGACTAGTGCTGAGTGACCATCTGAACTACACTTGATGTGACTCTGCATGGTTGCAGTGTTAAATTAAGTTATTATAAAACCTTATATTTTAAGAACGTACACTAGGGATGTTAATGTTAAACCTATGAGAGCATTCACTTCAAATGTATCACTTATATTTTTGAATGATTTCTTTTCTTTTTTTTTTTTCTTTTTTCTTTTTTTTCGTAGAATAGCTGAGGTTGATCTCTAACCGGGCTAGTTTTTACTTTTTCGATTTAGGGTGCTTTTTTTAATAATGAGTACACTTTCAATTTCAGAACCGACTCTGAAAGTGAAAGTAACTTTATGTATTATAAAATAAATCTAAAAATCTTTATACTAAAACTTTATGAAAATCGAAAAGTAACCCGTTTATAGATCGACCTCAGCTATTCTAGGGGAAAATCATTTAAAAATGTTAAAATGCAAGCGAGAAATTTTAAAAGAATGTCCCTTTCCTCCTCAAAAAATTTCTCCACTTTTAAAATCCCATTTCACTCCTTGGAATGAATAATTTTCTTTTTCCGTGGCATTTTGTTAAGGCGAATATAGTTGACACAGATCGATAATAATAATTTAAAAGACAAAGAGCAAGATCAACCTCAAATAAAAGCTACGATCTGAAATAGTAAAATCACTATGGAACAAGGAATATACATTTTACAGTTATTTCCAACTTCTTAGAAATCACAGATAAAAGAGTAAACTTGTACTGGTGGTGAAAATCCCTATTTTCGGGATTTGGCGGATTGTCCGTTCGCCAATTACGCATTTGCACTTGGCAACCTTTGACTCTGAAACCCCTGGTCAGAAATAGATTCTCCCAAGGTCATCTGCCGAGATACCAGAGCTTAACAGTACACACTCATTGGTAAATTTATTGCTCCACAGGACATCTGGCAGGGATTACTAACATCGAATCTTATCTCACAACTCGATTTTATTGCCTTCAAAGACTAAGGTTACATCAGAAAACTACTCAAAATAATGAAATACATCTCTTTTCATTCCCTCAGCATAAAATCTCTCTTGTTCCCATTGAGAGAGGTATTGAAGGTGCAAGAATTGCAGATAGAAAAAACATGGAAATTCAAGCTAAAAAGATGAAAACTCTTTCTGAAAAATCATATGCACAGGCAGAAATTGGAAACAATGTAACCATTTCTATGTCGGACTTCTCTCCCCACCCCCCTCCCCCCATCGGATAAAATATATACAGGGAATACTACTTTGCACAGTGCCTGTTTGGTTGTTGGGATCAATAACAGTATACCAAATTGAATTGGCCTAGGATAAACTAGACTGTCCCAGGCTAAACTAGTTTAGACCAGTGAAAAGCAGGCCAAACTAATTTATCCTATGTGCATTAGGATAAACTAGTTTGGCTTGAAATCTAGTTTGGCGGTATTCTAAAACCTGTGGTTTTTAAAATGCTGTCAAAAAACTCACTCACCTCGACTTGCCAGTTGCAAGTAGAATGATGAAATTCCCCACCCAAAATTCCCATCCTAGCAATGTATAATATCATAATAATCAAATATTAAAACCTGATAACTTAAACAATATTCCACAGAATTTAAAAATCTAAAAAGGTAACACTAATAATAGAAGGAATAGTTACCCTTTTGATGTACTATTATTTATTTCTTCATGAAGTTCATCTCTCTCCGATTCTGCGGATTTTCTGGCTCTTTCTGACAGGGCTAAATCTTCTTGCAGCTGAATCAATTCAGCTTCTAAAGTTTTCTGTTTCTTCTCCGATTCTTTAACTTGAGTAGCTAATTCTTCTTTTGCTATACGAGATTCCTCTACTTCTCTCTGGTAATCCTTCATTTGACTCTAGGTTGTTGAAACAGTTTTAATTTAATGAATGACTTTTCTAAATACAATACTATCTGCTAAGCTTCTGAATTTTTACAAATCAAATAAGCATGTTTTGAATCAGAAAATGTATTTAATAAAATATATCATACTCCTATTTAATATCTGTTTGTTTTAATTTATTCAGAAAATTCCTTGTTCAAAATATGTTTATTTCACTGGTTGAAGATTTAGCAATTATAACAATGTTGAGCATGGAATAAAATATTACTAAAATAGGGTACTAAAAAAATAAATTACTAACTTTTTATAAGTGAATTCAGGCAAAAAAATCTAAATCAATTAAAATTCATTATAAAGAAAAAAAAATAATATATTCAATTTTGAACGTACAATTATGCACAAAATCTGTCTCAGATGATTAGATCAACTCCACAACAGCACGTTTCATTTAACCCTTTTTAAATTAAATAACAGCAGTAATAAAAGCAGCTAATGATATAGGTAGCAAATATTTTTAAATGCAATAGAATAGAGACAACATTATTATATTTTATTGATTTTAAAAGAATGTTAAAAATAATTAAATATTTTTCATTTTAAATGCAGCAAAGAAACCTGCTATGCAAACATTAAAGAGAACAGGAAAATATGTTGTTTAATGTAATTTGATTGATTCACAAAGTAAAATATATGATTAGAAAATACATTATTTCACATGATTAGATCAACTTTATACCATAACATTTAGCTTCACCTTCTGAAAAAAGAAGTAGCAGCTGTAATAAAAACAGTTAATGGTAAAAGTAGTGTGATGTAGTAATCACATTTATTATCTATTTTTTCAATTGTAATGCAGCATTATTATCTCACGTTTTAAACTATTTATTTTCAACGCAAAACATCGTTCAAATCTCTTTTTTTCTTTCCTTTTTACCGCAAGTAACAGAACTTTTGATTTCAGATTTCCCCTCTTCTTGTTCTATTTTTAGATTTAGCGTGACGTCGCTCGCATCATATTGGGGTGTTTCTTCGCTTGGCGAATTAGAGCTTCATTCTCTCCCTGTAAAGTTTCGTTTTTCTTTTCTCTAGTTTCATACGATTTAATCATAATACGTAAATTTAATTTAATGAATAGATTTAAATCAATTGTGGAAGTAGTTTTGTGGACCCCTTTTATGTAGTATATATATCAATGCAGCCAGTTTTTTAACAGATTTTAAGATTTACGAAAGTTTTAAGATGTATTTTTGACAACGTGATTTGTCTTTTTCAAATCGGGCCTTAGTGCCTGTTTGAAGGATTGCGAACACAGTTCAGCGATCATATTATTCTAAGGTGCTCATTTAATAAGTAAAAGTTTGTCGCAGATCGCTGATGGAATTTAATTCAATGCTTTTTCGAATTTGGACTTTGTTATCTTCAAGACATTCTCTGAGAAAGGATTTTAACCAACTTTAGCCAGTATTCTTTGTAGCCATGGAATTACTTCAAGTTTTTAATAATTCTACGTGGAACGTTCTTCGAATGTGTACAGTGACCTACTTATCCTAATTGCCTTCCACCTCTCAAGTAAATCAACGAATAAAGAAGATTTTTTATAACTGCTGTCTCTTCAATGTGTCTACTGTTGTCATTTAAGTAAGACTATTCCTTTTATTTTTACTGCAAGTCAATCTTATCATCTTAGCTATACGATACTCCAGATTGTTTATTTTATCCAACAGCAAATTAAACTCTTTTTATTTACTTAATTCTCCTCAACATGATTAACTTCGTCACAAGTAGCAGTAATGATACAGCAGCAGGGATAAAAGCAGCTGATATATGGTTTTGTGCTTATTTAAAAATTGGATATTCAAAATCCAACATCTTTCATTTTAATGAGGTTAAGAAACTTGGCATGCAAATATTAAAAGGAACAAGGAAATATTTTGTTATAATGCCATTTCACTGGTTCAGAAAATAAAATATTAAGGGTGTGGTTCAATAGAAGACTGTTTAAATGTTTTCTAATAAATCTTAATCTCTGTATTAGTAGGAATGTAATGCCAGGGGCGTAGCTACCGTGGAGCAGTTGGAGCAGACTGCTCCAGGCGCACGAATCCTAAGGGTGCAAAATTAGAAAAAGCGAAATAAAGATGTCTTAAAATATTTGTATTTTTTTTTTCATTATTAATCAAACATTATATAAATAGATGAATCTTGTTACAATCAGCGTATTCCTGTGATATTTTACCTTGTGTTTAATCTCAACTATTTCGATTTAAAATATGTTTTCATACACAGTTGAAAGAAATGACTTCTATTCAGGAAGTTTTAATTTTAATTCATACCACCATATTGCAGCCTCAAGTAACTTCTCCAACAGCGTTTCAGCATGCCTGATTATTTTCTGTAACTTTTCTGGAGACGACCGTTGAAGATTTTCAGATCTTAAAGTAATCAAAACTTATTTAACAGGGCTCTCATCGGTCACTTTACTGGCTACCACTATTTCCAAAAAATAATCTTTCTGGTACATTTCTATTAAAAATGTTTTAGAAATTTATCATGATGATTACTGTGCAGAAATAATGGTAGCCAAAGAGTTCACCGCTGAGAAACCTATATGTACGATGTAACAGTAGTAATTTACGATAATTATTTTATGATTTCGAAAAAATAGCCTGACAAGTTGAAGAAAATTATTGACCATTTTACAGACGAAATCCAAGAAAACGAAAATTTTGAAGGTTTTTTTTTTTTTGTTGTTTGTTTGTTTTGTGGAAACTAAACATGCATTAATACAGATTACATCAGCTCACGGCGACAAAATTTAGACGGGAGGGGGGGATGCGGGTAAGGGGAAGCAGCAACTTAAATTTTGTGAGTATTGTTTTTGAGATTTTGAAAATATTGCAAATGTTGCAGAATTGATAAGCTTCAAAAAGAGAGAAAAAGTTAAGTACCCAATTCAGTGTTCCTTAGGGCCTGATTATAGCCTATGCAAAATTTCACCACTTTTTGGTAACAGTATTTTTCCGCATTAAACCTTATTTAATCGCATAATTTTAGGATTAAATAAGGCCTGCCGGGCAACCGACCTGCAGGTCTGTGCGCCCTAAACCAGGTAAAGCTGCTCCCTCCCTTAGGTGAAGCTAATAGTTTTAAAATTTACTATACGCATTACATATGAAAAGTCTTAAATCATTTAATAATTTAAAAAAAAATCACTTTTTTGAATCATTTTTTATTAATGATTTTTATTTCTCTTTGCAAGGCAAAATAATTGATTTTTTTTCTTGAAAGTTTCTTTGCTTCAGAGGATCATTTAAATCTTTTAAAACCTAATGCGTATGTTCTGTAATTTTCTTTGTGACCAATAGCAACATGGTCTGCCCCAAGAATTCTCAGCCTGTCTGGTACCAAACAGCGCGGCCTCTCTTTAAATATATATATACGTATTTTATTTTATTTAGTTTTTTGTAAAATCATTTATCAAGTATTTGTTTGAAATGTGTAGGCTTCGTGTATTTGTACAATGCTGTGATTGTAATTCCCCCTATATATATGTGTATTATATTGATTTTTGCGCTTGATGTGCAAAAGTATTTATAAAGAATATTTTCGGCGAAGAAAATGTAATTCAAACATTCTTTTTTGTTAAAAATTACATTTTAACATGAAAACGGGACTATTTCAATATTGTCTATAAATGTGATAATAAGAACGGCGGTCAGCTATTTTGTATATACGTTAGAACAGGACTGTTTTTTTTTTTTTTTTTTTTTTAAGTCGATTTTTCACGCAGTCATCGTGCTCGTATTTCAGACAAAATCGTGTTAAAAATATATGACACGATTTTTCCCTTCGTTGACTGTTTTTCTACTTTCGTCGGGAAATTCCGTTGAAAACGCCATCTTTGACAATGTTTTCAGTAAGATCTATTGTGATTACAAAAATTCCGGAAAACGTCTTTCGATTACAAAGTTTCTGAATAACAACACATGCCAGTTCTCGAACAAAAATTAATTAAAATGCATGTCATAAAATTGCCCCTTTGGATTTAAGAGCAGCCTTAAGAAATAAAATCATAAAAATTTCAGGTTCATTTAAGAATATTATCACGGGCCGGGCAACACCGGGTAGGTCAGCTAGTCTATACTAATAAAAGGAAGTTTCGTTCTGTGTGTGGTGGCTAGTGAAATACATTACACGTAGAAGTCTGAAAATTTGGATGAGGGTAGTCCATAAAGACAGGTCCTGATACACCTGGAGCTCAGATTTTTAATTTTTTATGACCGGCGCCCCCCTAGCACCTTTTAGTTTGTAAGCCCTGAATTGCTCAGAACTTGCCCCTTTTTATCCGATCTTCTTCGTTTTGGGGGCCCTTTTCCCATTTAATTATTCTCCGTTTCTACATTCCAGTTAAGACACTGGACCCCTTGAAATTTTTTTGCGCCATGCATTTTCCACACCCTAATATTGTCAACTAATCAAGGCATAAATTTAAAATTGAGACTTGGACTCCTCTCCCTGGGCCAGCACCCTCATATTTTTATTGGGCACTTAGTGCCCTTTTTTAAGAATTTCCCCCATTTTTTTTCGCGCTTCTTTAAGATTTTATTTGAATGAATAATAAATACCCTATGCTTAATTTCGACTTATTGAGATCTAAAGCGCTAAGTACTAGAACCTTTTAACATGTTTCCATCTTAGGGCCCTGCTCTCAACTATCAGTTGGCCCCTTTTGGACCTCCTAATATATCTCCCTTAAAAATGGTCTGATTCAATAACTTTTTTTTTTTGTAACAACGTGATAGGAAATCCAGCTACTACGCGAACAACATAAAAATTTTTCAGACTTCAGCTACCACCAAATTTTAAAATTAATCGCCTTCTTGGGGCCCTTGCCCAGCTACATTCCAGTTGAGACCCTGGACCCCTGGGGCTTGGTACAAAGCCACTTTAAGTTTTTGTGCCCTAAATTGTTAATAAATCGCCCCTTTTAATCCGTCCTTCGTTTTGGGGGATCTTTTTCCATTTGTCTTTTTTTTCGTTTCTACATTTCAGTTCAGACACTAGCCCCCTGGGGTAACTTTTTGTGCGCCGTGCATTTTTCACCCACTAATTCTGTTACATTCTCATTGCATAACTTCAAAATTGAGTCTTGGTCTTCTCTCCCTGAGCCAACACCTTCATATTTTTATTGGGGTTCTAGAGCTCTTTTCAAAGCATTTCTCTGAAATTTTTTTCTAATGATTAATACTTATACCTAGTGGTGGGATTCAGCCGGTTCGCACCGGTTCAGTAGAACCGGTTGTTAATTTGTCTTGAGTTTGGCGAACCAGTTGTTAAAATGATACTTTAAATGCGAAAATCGCATTTGCATTAATTTGCTTTCTTTAAATGTTTATCTGCACAACATTGTTTTGTAGGCATAACTTTGTGATAAGTCCTGATTAATTTCATTTAATAAAATAATATTTCATTTGGAACAATAATATATTTTTTCTTCATCACTCCTGTAAGAGAAAATTCAGCTTAAACGAAATTTTAAAGAATTTTGGTAACTAAATTGACAGTCCTAGGCTAATCCCAGTTATATGGTAAGGTTATTGAAAATTACACTAACTACTTATCTATACTAATAAAAGAAAGTTTTGCTCTGTCTGTGTGTGTGCGATGGCTAGCAAAATCTACGGCAAGTACGAGACTGAAAATTTTTGTGAGGCTAGCTCAAAATGTGCCCTGATGCACCTGACACACAGAATTTTAAAATTCTAATAATTTGTTGAGTTATTAATTAAAAATCGCAACTCACTCTCATTAAAAACTCAACTCGGTCCTAGCGAGAAAGAAAAAACTCTGGCGCATGCACAGAAGCCTTATTTATGCATCAGTTGAAAATGAATAACGAAAAGAAGAAATTTCGGGGGTATTTTGTCATTATTTATTAACTTACATCGGCCAAACTGCTTAGTAAAGTTAAAAGACATATGCTGAAAGATCTACGTCTCAAATGCCACAATCAATTAAAAAAAATATTGCAGTCAACTGCTTGAAAAACAATTTTCAAAAAAGGTCGTTTTTCCGAATAACTTTTTCTCCCTTATTGCAATGCCCTCCAGGGCGCAATTTTGGAGGTACCGACAAACCAAAAATATGTTCGTAAAGTGAAACCCTTTTTTAATCGGTGGTGCAATTGGTAACAAATATGAATTTTAACCCTTTCAAATACACCGGTAAACGCAGGTCACTTCGCACGTCACGATATTTTTTTCTACGCTAAAAATAACTAAACGACCGTATTCTTTTTTTAGCGCTTTAATAAATAGACCAGATTTACATCACCTACAAAAATTTTGAAACGTTCGAACGGGTAGAAATATTTCTTACCAAATAAAATGTGTGAAATTTTCGACGAAATTAGCAAAAATCTGAGTGTTTCGTTGGGGTTTCGCTCCTTCAGGACGAAATTTTAGAGGTACTGACAAACCAATAATATATTCGTAAATCTGAAACCATCTTCTTATCGATGGGACAATCGGTTTTAAAAAATAGGAATTTTAACCCTTACAAATACATCGGCAAATGCAGGTCATATTATGCCGCAAGGAGACGATATTTTTCTACGCTAAAAGTAATTAAACGACCGCATTTGAACACAATCTTTTAAGAGTATCTCAAATTCAGATGGTATTGAGATTCTCAATAGATCAGATTTACATCATCTACAAAAATTTTGAAACATTTGGACGGGTAGAAATGTTTTTTTACAAAATAAAATGTGTGAAATTTCGACGAAATCAATGAAAACCTGGGTGTTTCTTTGCTCGCTTTCGGTTTCATCACGGGTCCAGGCAACGCTGTTATTCGAATAAACGGCACTTTGCTTTGGCACGGAATGTTCCCTGTTATCGCTGATCTATAGCTAATACTTAAATCGTCAGATTTAGATATATACTTCCAAGTGGACATTTTTTTATATTGTTCTTCATATCTTAGCAGTTTTTTAAATGAAAGTAGTTATTTTCATAAATGCAACAAATCCAAAATTTTGATAAATTCCTCTAGTCTTATAATTTATATTTAGAAAAATATTTTTCCAGCTCTAACAAGTGAAAAGACATTGTATGATCTAAACTTGCCGAATCATGATACTTTGTATTTTACGAATTTCCAACGTTGTCTGGCCGTTTTTTTTTTTTTTTTTACTAAAAAATGGTAAAAAATCCTAAAATTTCTAAATGTCATAACTCGAGAAGTTTTGGTCTTGCAAAGATTTGTCTCACTAGCTATAGCATATATAATATTTTTCTAAATATGTTATATACAACTTTAGGTCATGAACATGGGTTAATTCTTAAACTTACATTTCTGCTATTTTTATATTATATTGTTTATTGTTTTGATGCATTTTCTGATAGAAATTATGATCATGGTTTCATGATTGCCGAATATTTATTAACGTCCTTTTATAGGGCAACATGTTGCAGGATTTTTTTCACCATACCAAAGGATCAAAGTTTTTTTTAACAATGTTCTTATACTATTGGAAAGTGTTTCATAATCTATGTGTGATGCTTAATTTTTCTTTCATTTTTGTACATCAAAAATCATTCGAGCAGCGAACCGGTTGTTAAATTATTTTAATCCCATCACTGCGATACCCTATACTTAATTTCGACTAATTGAAAATCTAAAGCGCTAAGTACTAGGACCATTTATCGTGTTTTCATATTAGGCCTTGCTCTCAATTATCAATAAGCTCCTTTTGGTCCCCTATAAAAATGGTCCGATTCACTAGTATTTTTTCCCTAACTATTTCTTAGGTGCCCCAGCTACTACATGAATAACAAAAAAATTACTCACACTTCAGCTACCACCAATTTTGAATATTAATTGCCTTCTTGGGGTCCTTGGTGCAGTTTCATTAAAAATTATCTGATAGTACTGCAATTTTCTTTAGCATAGTTCTAGGGTCCTCTGGCTACTTTGGAAACCACTAAAAAATTTCTTTTACTCCAGCTGCCACTTTTTTTGAATATTAATCTTATTTTACGGCATCAACTTACGTTTACTCACTACAGCCGTGAATTAAAATTCGCGCTACTGTTAAAGGTAAGTGGTTAACTTTAGGGGGATGGGATTTCCTCCGTAAATTAAATATCACGTTAATGCTAAAGGTAATTCGTTAAATTTACAGGGGGTGGGGGCAACAAGCACCTTCCACTGCTTCGGGGTGCATTCTTTCCTCGAATTCTAGGGGGCCGATTTCAACGAGAATTGGTTAATTCAACCTAGATTACGATTCAGCTCTGTATTATGAAAATTTGTCTTAGACTTCATTTACTAACGTTTTGGAGCATTAATGGTGCATTCTTTTCTCGGGTTCAATATGTCCGATTTCAACGGTAAATGGATAATTAAGCTTAGCTTACTATTCAGCTACTTTCTGCATTGTGAAAGTTATCTTAGACTTCTGTTACCACCATTTTCGAACATTAACGGCACTTTCTTTTCTCGGCTGTTATGGGCTCTATTTCAACGGAAATTGGTCCATTCAACTTAGCTTACGATTGTTTTAAAGATTATAGTTCCACCGCCAGGATTCGCATCCTTATCTCGGGTTCTATAGGCTCGATTACTACAGGGTTTACTAATTCAATTTTCGATTGTTTCCGTCGCATACGGAATACTCTTGGCATACACTGCCTTTGGTAGCGGGGACCCAGGCCACAATTTCGTTCTGAAAGAGGTTTGTCGGGAACACACTAGATGCTGCCGAAGGCAGTGGGCCACCCCTAAAACCATGTTCATTTGAATTACTTATGAATATATAAAATCATACAAACTTGATTTTTGTTTACGTTATTATAACGGGCCCGGGCAACGCCGGGCGGGTCAGCTAGTTACACACACACACACACATATATATATATATGTGTGTGTGTGTAACTTCCAAACAAAATTACGCAGAACTTTTTTGAGAGACAAGAAAGCGCACAAACTTTGCTTGCTCCAGGGCGTTGAATATGTAGCTACGCCACTGTCTAATGCTATTACATGAAGGGAACTAGAAATGAAACAAATTTACTCATGACCAGACGAATTGCAATCAACACAGGCATATATGTTGGTAGTTGGGAAATCTTATATTTGGTGAGAATTAATATCCAAAATCCTCTTGAAGAAAACAATAAATTATTAGACTGTTGACACTTCATTAAATTTCTTGGCAAAAGGATATCTAGCATTATTGTATGCTTTCTTTCAAGCTAATGCTTGTTTGATTTCTCTTAACCTCCTGAGAATCAAAAATAAAAAGAGACTTTATTCTAAATATAGTTGCAATACTAATTTTCGTTTGATAGTCACTAATATGAGTGCGTAAGTTCGATGATTTGAAAGCCTATAGATGCAACTAAATAGCTAGTTCAAAAAAAGATAAAATTATCGTGAAAACAGACTTTTTAATACATTAGTTTTCATAAGAAATCTGCCAGGATTGTGGAAATTGCTGTTATATAGATGTTTTACTTTATATACTAGCACTTTGGTCATCCCTCTCCTCTCCTAACAACACACACAGAAAAAATAAAAAATGTATATTTAAAACATTTTAATTTTAATGAAAATATCACAGCTGTGCTATAAAGTTGGGCAGATAGTAATCAGAATTTCGATTACATTAAAAAGAAAACTTTCATATTAAGAATTTGGCATCTATGATCAAAAACTGATAATATACATGAAATAAGTTCCCCCCCCCCCCCTTAAATGAATAATTCTGTTAGAAAAATTAATTTAGGATTTTCCTTTGAGATATTTTTAGAAAATCATTAATATTTCTGTGCCAATTTTACAGCTGCTGGCATTTTTGTACACAGATAAATTCTTTGCTCTTTGATTTTATTCTATGTACATAAGAAAAAGTATTGGGGTGAAATTTTTTTGGGATTTCCTGAATGCGATTTCATTATTTTGAAAATGTCTGCTTATTGGTATATATGTATATGACATATGTAATTTTGTTGCTGTTCTAACTCAAAAAATAATGCATGAGATTTTATACACATTCAGTTAGACCTTGACATATATCGATACTTATTCCATTTTGGTGCAAATCACCCAACAAGTGGCACTTCTATAATGCTCTCCCCCCCCCCCCCACACTATTTCCACGGTAGCCATGTCTCAAGAACTAATGCACAGAATTTCATCAAAATGCATATAATAAATTGGTGTTGATTGCATTTTGGTATAAATTTTCTAACAGATGCCACTTCTATGCTGTGTTTTTCATTATTTTTGTGATAACTATACCTCAGCATCTATTTTGAAGAAATTGCATAAAATTTAATAAGTAAAACACTTTTTGGTACACTCAAGTATGCTGATTCAATTTTGATCATTCAACAAGGAACACTGTTATTGTATGCTTGGAGAAAGATTCACAATTGGGTCCTCACAGGACTGGATCAAGTGTGGTGGAGGCAGCGTGCCAACACAGCGTTAGAATTCCTAAAAAAAAAGTCACTGGTCCCAAGGACCAGTAAGCATGAGAATTTACTGGTCCGCTACATAAAATTCTATTAAATAATTTTAACACTTTGAGTGACCCCTCCCCCCGGAAAATAAACCAATCTTACTTTGCATTTATCCAAAATTTTCAGCATAATAAAATGTAAAATTATAATTTGCTAAAAATTAAATGAACAGTACATAAAGAAAAACTATAAAATTATTAGTTAGATATTTTATTTGCCATTACTTATTTCAACTAACTGTAAGGTTTAATGCAAATTTTTTTCGATTTTTCTCCAGATTGTAGCCAGAGTGTTATTGGTGGAATCTGATCAAATTTTTCAATTTCTGGCGTGTCCAGATAAACTCTCATTAAATCTAAAACCGTTTCATTGTTTAACTGGTTTCTCCAGTCATTTTTAATTTCACCTAAGATTCGAAACCCTCTTTCTGCGTCAACGGATGTTGAAGAAAAGGAATGCAATACATCAATAGCAGACAAAATATTTTCGTGTCCAATACGAAATTCCGAATTAACAGTTTCCCATATCATTTTCTTGGGTTCCTTTGTACTGGCATAAATAGATCTCACTAAAGATGCCCATTCAAATGTCAAATTTTCTGTTTCAATATTAAAATTTTTTAGTACTACCTCATACTCTGAAACAACAGCTTTCAGTTCCTCCTTCCCGAAATTATAAGAGCATGCGCTAGACCATTCGTCGAAGGATAACATTTTACTGATGCTTATTAAACTTTTGTTAATGTCAGGAAATCTCCTTTTCAGTTGTTTTACAATATCGTCTATGAACTTTGTCAGTTTATTTTCCCCTTCAGAAATGCATTTCCTACTTCTTACTGCTTTCAAGTTTAATTTTTCCAATTTTTGTTTTATGATTTCGTCATTTTGTTTTAAATCCTGTAATAAATCTATTGCTGTGCACACTGTATTATAGGCATGAAATAGGTTAATGTCTCTGTTCTGCAAAGTTAGCGAAGCTTTCTCAAGATATGAAATAACTTCAGAAAGTTCTATAGCAGACTGCATAAACGTATCTGTCTTCATTGATTTCAGAAGTCCTTTAGAAATAGATACTGATTCAGTTTTAGAGGAGATACTACAGTTTTCGAGTCGCAGCAAAACAGAATCATACAGTAGAAAAAAGTTTTTGAATGCTCTGTGGAGATGTGGTAACCAACGAGTACCCCCAACTCGAGTTGGAACTAATTCTTTCAATTCTAAGGCAACTGACGCTTCTTTTAGCTGTGCTCGATTTACAGTGCTATTATGGTAAAATTTGAAGAGTTGTAAAAGAAATGCTTGAACACTTTCAAATGCTGGAAAATGGTGTAATGTGTCTTTGAAGGCCAGTTCTAATCTGTGTGCCATGCAGTGCATTTTTATTAAATTTGGTTGGTCTTCTGACAATTTCTGGCTTACACCTTTTCTTACAGCTTGCATTGTTGCTGCACCATCAGCAGCAAAACACAAAAGATTATTTTCATTAAGTTGCAAAACATTGATGCAAGTGTCTCTTATTGCTGCAGAAATTGTTTCTGCGTCAGCTTTGTTTAAAGAGCACAAGTTTAAGAACTTTATGCTCTGCTTTCCATTGTTACAGTGCATTGTGTATATAATTAACTGTTCCTTGATGGATGTGTCAATAGATTCATCACAAATTAGGGAAAAACATCTTGCATTAGCAATCTCACTAATTAATTGTTGAAGGCACGCTTTTGCTATGCAGAAGTAAAATCTTTGCAGGCCTTGTCAGTTTGATATGAATCACCAATATCTACATTTTATCTAGTTTGCAATGCCACTCAAAATCTGTAAAAGGATGGGCATTCTTAGCTAAAGCATGAGCAGTACGAAAATAAATAAATCAAATGATCTTTTTGTTTATCATGCATCATCATCAAGGCTTTGCTGGCTTCAGATGTGCCTGGGGCTTTCTTCAAATTTTCCACTGCTTGTGCTGCTCGTAGATGCGGAGTACTTACATGATGCGATTTAATGGAGTCAAGCATTAAGTTGCTAGATTCATCAATAAAAATTGATTTCTCTGCTAATTTTGAAGACTTGCACACATTGCAGAACATTTTATTGTTCTGAGCATCAAATTTTAACCAAAAATAGGTTTCCAACAAGTTGTCTTGGAAAACACGTATTCGCCGATTGGCATCATAATCCTTGTCCCTTTCAATTTTAGATGAATCATCTTTTTTAAATTTTTTTGCTGGAGACTGACCAATCCCATATCTCCACATTTTAGAATCAATCAAAGTAATAGAGCAAAAGCAAAAAATTTCGTAAAGCAAAAATCACTAAATAAAACTAAAGTCCGAGCAACCAGGAAAAAAATTCTGAAAATGAAACTTTGAATACCAAAACACTGCGGCGCTTATCAGTCGCCAAAATTTTACCCCCTTTCTTTCCTCCTCTTCAAAGAGCTCGCACAATTGACCAATCAACAAACCACAATTATCACTGAAGCTTCTTCATCCTAATACAAAAGAATCTTTCTGGCACGATTGCGTAATCACTACAACTGGATGGAAACACAAACACGGTTCCATATACTTAAGAACAAGTAAAATTCAAGTAATTTTCGATAACTTGATAATATTAAACCCTAACTAGTAAAAGTTCTATTTAGATACACACAAATATTATATTCATTAAATTGGCTCGATAATAATACATTATAAGAGAAAGAATCACTGTAAGAAACACTGTCCGTTTCAAAGAACTTTTATCAGAGCTTTAAAAAAAATTATATAGTAGGAATAAAGAAAAATTTGTCCTCTGCGATTTTTTAATTTTTCACGATATTTATGAAATTTTTTTGACATTTTTAAAAAGGAATCCTGTTTCAATCATTTAGATCAATGTAGAAAATTTTTAATTTTTCAGGTTTTTTTTTTTTTTTTTTCCTTTTTTTATACACATTTTTCTTTTTTGATTTTTTTTTTTGGACATTTATAAAAGGAATCCTGGTTCAATTGTTTAGAATACATTAAATTTTGTCATCTGCGATTTTTAATGTTTTTACGATATTTAGAATACTTTCGCGATCCATGGTATTTTTTAATATTTGTAAAACGAATCCGGTTTCAATTGTTTAGCACAAAAAGTAAATTTTGTTCTCTGCAATGCTTGGATTTTTCGAGAACATTTTTATGTGATTTTTTTAGTTTTTTTTGTGTTCAACTTTTTTTTTTTTTTTTTTTTTACATTCATAAAAAAGAATGTGGTTTAAATCTTTTAGACCAGCCAATGTAGTAAATTTCATCCTCAGCGATTTTTTAATTTTTCAGAAATATTTTATGAGATTTTTAGTGTTTTTCACGGCGATTTTTTTGACATTCGCACAAGGAATCAGGTAGGTATTGATTATTTTTCTTAATATAATAAATTTGCTCGTGAGCGATTTTTGAAATTGTTAATTTTTATGCAATTTTTTAGTGTTTTTTCGAGTTGGGAAAATGCTGTTAGAATGAAATAAAAGCTTTGAAAGAAGAACTGCTTTACAATACAGGACAATCCAATAGTGGTTTTGTATGAGCTGTGAAGTGTTGCAAGCAAACTCTCCTTTGAGGAGGGTGAACACATTTGGCGCAAATTCGCATTGCTAGCTACTTTGGAAGAAGAGCATTTGCGACAGGCGGAACTGATACGACGACGGTGCGGCGCTCCACATTCCTTTCTTTTCTGGCAGATGAGGCATTCTGATAAATGTAAATTACCCTCTTCTGTCTTGCCACTGTCCGGGAATTTACCTTCTACATTTTTACTTTTACTTAACAATATATCTATCTCCTCTATATTCACTTTTATTAAATAATACATTTCATTTCTTTATCAGTGATAAAATATCTTTATAAATTTAAACGTTATTCCACTTACCTTTAAATTAACTTCTGTCATCATATCTTTAACTTATCCACTCTGTTTACATTTTCGTACTTTCCTTCTTGTTTCCGTTTTCCATCCATCTGTTTCTCCCACGCATTCAACGGCACGTAACTCTTTCATTTGACGTCTGGTTTCACGGTCGCCACTAGATGGCATCTTTCATTCGAACCGACGGACATCGGATGTATGACACTTCATCACGATGTCGTCACTCTGGAATAATCGTTAGCTGCTCGTTGAATTGCGTGATGAGGTATTATCTGTTCTCCCGGTTCATATAAATATGGATATGTTTTCTTTGCTTACTTACCCCCTCCGGTTCTCAGTCGCCTGCTTTTACCTTGGGCTTTAACAAATGGTCGTCCTCTGATTGTCGAAATGGCGTGTGATGTAAGATGGAAGTTCTTCATATTTAACTAGCGTATATTTACATCGATTTACTTTGAAGTCTTACCGCTATGATTTACACGTTGGGAGTTCGATAGTATCGTTGTCAACACTGGATTAGTGTACGGACTCTCTGTTAGTTGTTTCTAGAAGAACATCATTTAATGAGTCACGTATGTCGGGAAGATCAAAGTTAAATCTTTTACTTGTGTTTTGTTTATTGCTACGTTTTCTATTGAATATATACCAGATATATATATTGACTATACCAGTTTTTAAAGAAGTCCTTTTAATGGTTCAATCCTATTTTTTGAAGTAGTTAACTCGGCACGTTTTTAAAGCAGTTTATGCATTAAATGGAACATTACAGGTCGGCGGTCACTCAGTAGATGCAGTACTTCATTTTCTAAATGTCATGAGGTTCGTCAGTTTATTTTCAATCTCATTACTGTTAAATATAGTTTTCAAAGTATTGTATACTTTAATATGTTTTGTTTAAAACCTATTTATGTTTTTACTGAATGAAGATCTAGTTAACTTATATATATTGTTTTTATCTTTTGATCAATAAACGTTAGATTGTTTTTATATTTATCTTGTAGTTATTTCGCCACTATATGTTTCATTCTTCTTTAGCCATTTAAAGTAAACAGTTTTAGAGTCATCAGCTTAAGCTTCCATTGGGCATTTTTAATTCTTTGCTTAATTTAATACTTATCTAAATCTAATCCCATCACATTCAACGCGAATCTACAGGCCATAATTTTTTTTAAAGCCAAGGAATGGCTCTCAACAGGGTTGCTTGGAAGAGAAAGCAGTGCATCTATTGTTTGAGAGAGAAGATGAAGTGCCATACGATCGCGCTTTTTTAATTATTTATTTATTTATTGTTATCATTTTTTAAATAATAATAAAAAAAATGTTATGTGCGATTGGTTGCGGTTTTTTCAGGTCTGGAAAAAAGGTACTGGTCCTACGGACCACTAAATTTTTCAAATTAGTGGCCCGATATAATTATCTGTAGTCTCGAACCAGCGGACCACCAAGGATTTGGAATGCTGCAACACCAGGACCATCAGGTAGAATAGGTGCAGAAAATCTCAATCAGTACAGATGCTTATTACTGGCGATTTAAGATCAGTAAAAAAACAAAAAGGTGTTTTACACCAGGTGTCAATTCACAACTAATTTATGCAAATGTAATATACATTATTCTGCTTTTGGTATTTTAATGCTATTTTAGCAAGCAAACATTTACAAGGAAGGATCAACAGCAAAACAAGACAACATGGACAGTTTCAGTCTAAGTGAAATGTTTTGGCAATAGCAGCAATAATATTTAAATCAAAGAAATAATCTAATAATGCACAAAAAAAAAAAAAAAAAAAAAAAAAAAAAAAATCAAAAGACAAAAGTTTTCACTGTGTATTAAAAACCAGAGCTGCCACAGGCGACTATTTTTTAATTCTATTTCGCAAGACTTTTTCAAAACAAAAATCTTTTACATACTCTTTGACAGCATTTGAAAAAGAAACAGAATATAAAAATAGCCTGTGGCAGTAATGTAAAACAAAAAACTAGTGCATACATAAGCTTTTTAAAAAAATCTTAAGTTATGTTCAATTAAAATCAAAAGAAAGAATATGAAATAAAAAGAAAGCATTAAAAATTCTAAATTTTGAACTAAATAAGTTGCAAGTTTACACATATTTTTATTAATAATTTCATTAAGATGATGGATGAGCTTAAAGATACTAAATTTTTATATTCATATAATTCATCTTAAAAATTTGCATTTGATATTTAAAAGTAACATATATTTATCATGCTGGTCAATAATCTATTTTGTGAGTGTTTTTCTTTAAAAAAATAAATAATTATGTATAGTAGCACTTAAAAGTATTACTTATGAGCTTTTTGTGCAAAATAATCAAATTGAGCAAAAATTTTCAGAGTTAGTTTATAAAGCAAATTATGATATACAATGTATATTTCCAGTTGAAAGGTATTATTTGCTGATTTTTACACATTACTTTACTCGAGCAATTTAAAGAAAGTTTCATATGAAATTAAACTTACTTGCAGCTTTTTGAGTTGTCGTAATGAATCTTCTTTAACTTTATTGGCTATTTCTAATTGTTGTTCAACATCTTTATAGTCACCTTCCAATTTTTTTCTAGAAGCAATTGCAGCAGCACGTTGTTTACGCTCATCTTCTAATTCTGCTTCGAGATCACGAGCCTAAGCAAAATTTTTAAAAAGAAAAGAAAATAGGATGCATTATTATACATCCTCCCAAAAAAACAAATGAAATATAATTGAAATCAGAATTGTGAAAATTAAACAAAATTTTAAAGTATAACAAATTTTACTGTACACCAATTAAGTAAACATCCCTGATATAATAGCTAAATATAATAAAATGTTGTGTGATTCCGAATCCATCCATCTTACTAGTCGGCGATAAGATGGAACCAGGTTAATAATAGGCTTAATTTCGATTTGAGATGTGTATGAGAAAACTTAACTGGCTTAAATACAAGTTGTTTTTACCTCAAATCACCTCTGTTCAGCATATTTTTCTATAAAACATTCAAAACTAAAAAATTTTGCACAATCGACAAACCTATTCAGAAATAGTGTTTAATTTTGTTAATGTAAACAAACAATGAGCTGTGCAGTGACTCATTTTTTTGAGATGCAATGATAAAAACTTTTGTGCATTGAATATTTTAACTCCTGTAGTATTAATATTAAAATTAAGTGTATTTTAATGGTTCATATCAGAATCATCATATTCAATTTTGTTAATGTAAATAAACAAAAATCATAAAAGTCTTCTGTCATTCACCTACATATCAATGAAATTAGTTTTTGTTTCAGAAGTAAAAGCTTAGACAATTCAACTCTATTTTCAGCATATTAATTTCTGAAATGGAAAAAGTAATACAATCAAACCTGGTTAAAAAGCACTTCAAGAGATTGAATCGTGTATTAAGTGGGATTGCGTATTACATGATTTGAATAATTTTGTAGGAACTGAGTTTTATTATGCATCTAATCATCTAAATCAGTGGCTCCCAAACTTTGATTGACCATGCCCCACCAAAGCATCTGTAAAATCATTATCCCTTCCCACCCCTACTCTCTAAATGATGTCTCTTGTAATTTAAAAAGAACTTTATTCGCACGGTTGAAGTATAATACAGCCTTAACAATAATAATTCATTCCCCATTTTTTAAACTTATCAAAGCGATGAATCTTTTGTCACAAATGTGTTTTTAATATAAATCTAATGCAATGAGTCTGTCCATCTTCAGCTTCCATATTGCTTGTATAATTAATGTGGCGTTCATTCTATTTTAATTTTTAAACTTTTTGATTAAAAACATTTTTAACCCCTGGAGGAGCAGTGGGATATATATTATACATATATCCTACTATATTATATATATACACTATATGGCCATTATTGACTGGGCACATTTAATTTTAGACATTTTGTCGAATAATTAAAGATATATTTGTCAGATTTTTATGGAACTTCAGAATTAGGAAGATTATGTTCGACTTTATATTTAATAATGGCGGTTTGATCAGAACAGTGATGGAACAGCATGGACCTCATTTTGGAGCAGCAAAAAGCCATATTGGAGCAGCGAAAATGCTCATTTAGGAGCAGAAAATGACTATTTTGGAGCAGCAAAAAGCCACTTCGGAGCAGAAAATAACTATTTTGGATCAGCAAAAATGCTCATTTTGGGACAGAAAATAACCATTTTGGAGCATCAAAATATCATTTTGCGATTCTTTGATGAAATTAGCGTTTTTTCTGCGATTCTTTGACAAAATTCTTTTTTTTTTGCGATTCTTTGACGAAATTAGCGTTTTTTCTGCAATTCTTTGACGAAATTCTTTTTTTTTTTGCGATTCTTTGATGAAATTCGCAATCCTTTGACGAAATTTGCACATTTTTCGCAATCTTTTGATGAAATTCGTGTATTTGTTGCATGTTATTCAGACCCTTTGTTGAAATCACTGTGTTTTTCGCTAACTTTTGATGAAATTAATGTGTTTTTCGAAATCTTTTGACGAAATTAGCGATCTTTTGACAAAATTTGCGGTTTTTCGCGACCTTTTGATGTATTTTCCGCAACTTTTTACCAAATTCGCATTTTTTCACAAAATTTTGACCGTTTTGTCCATTTTTGACGAAATTAGCGATCCTTTCAACAAATTTGCGTGTTTTTCGCGATCTTTTGACGAAATTTGCGTGTTTTTCGCGATCTTTTGATGAAATTTGCATTATACTCGCGATCTTTTGACTGCGTTTTGTTCGGTTATTGACGACGTCAACGCTCCTTTGACAAAATTCACGTTTTTTTTCGAGATCCTTTGACGAAATTCGCGTGTTTTTTGCGATCTCTTGACAAAATTTGAGATCTTTTGTAGAAATTTGCAGTTTTTTTTCTCTCTTAAATAAATTATCATTTTTTGACGATCTTTTGGGCTTCTTTTGTTTGTTTTTTCACGAAATTAGCGGTCCTTTGACAAAATTCACGTTTTCCTTTGACGAAATTCACGCGTTTTTCAGGATCTTTTGACGAAATTCGCGTATTTGTCGCGTGTTATTCAGACCCTTAGTCAGACCCCCCCCCCTCGCCGTGTTTTTCGCTAAGTTTTGCTTTTGATGTTTTTACCGCGACTTTTTACCGAAATTCGCGTTTTTTCACAAAATTTTGACCTTTTTTTGTTCGTTTTTTGACGAAATTAGCGACCCTTTCACAAAATTCACATTTTTTTCACGAACCTTTCAACAAATTCGCACGTTTCTTGCGATCTTTTGACGAAATTTGCATTATACTCGCGATCTTTTGACTGCGTTTAGTTCGGTTATTGATGAAGCCAGCGCTCCTTTGACAAAATTCACGTTTTTTTTCGAGATCCTTTGACGAAATTCACGTGTTTTTCGAGTCCTTTGGGCGAAATTTGCGTGTTTTTCGCGATCTCTTGATGAAATTTGAGATCTTTTGTGGAAATTTGCGGGGTTTTTTCTCTCTTTTAAATAAATTATCATTTTTTGACGATCTTTTGGGCTTGTTTTGTTCGTTTTTTTCACGAAATTAGCGATCCTTTGACAAAATTCACGTTTTCACGCGATCCTTATACGAAATTCGCGTGTTTTTCGGATCTTTTGACAAAATTCGCGTGTTTTTCGCGATCTTTTGAGAAATTAGCATGGTTTTCGCGATCTTTTGATGAAATTTGGGTGTTTTTTGCAGTCTTTTGACGAAATTTAAGACCTTTTGATGAAATTTGCTGGGTTTTTTCTTTATCTTTTAAATAAATTAGCGTTTTTTTACGACTTTTTGACAGTGTTTTGTTCGTTTTTTTGACGAAATTAGCGAAATTTTGACAAAATTTGCGCGTTTTTCGCGATCTTCTGACGACATTTGCGTTTTATTCGCGATCTTTTAACGAAATCGCGTTTTTCGCGATCTTTTGACGAAATTAACGATCCTTTAACAAAATTCACGTTTTTTTTTTTGTGATCATTTGACAAACATCGGGTGTTTTTTGCGATCTTTTGAGCAAATTCGCAGTTTTTTCGTGATCTTTTGGCAAAATCCGCATAGAAAATCATCGATTTGGCTCAAGAATTATTATTGAATTGGCGCAGTTGGGCGCAATTTTGTTGTAAAATGATCGTTTTGGCGCAGAAATGCGCAGCATTATCAATTTGGAGCAATTGGCACAGCTGTTCCATCACTTTCAGAAGGACAATTAGGGAGTCAACAAAAAATCAAAGAAAAAGAATAATGTTTAGGATCACCCTGTAAAATAAAATGCACAAAATGATCTATCGCTATAGCTTACGAATATATGGATAAGTTAAAAAATTTGCACATGTTTTTTGTTTATATCATGCAGGGTTTTTTACCAATTTTAACGCTAGTTTCAGAAAATTTGACAAATGTAGTAGAAATACTATGGTGTAATTGCAATGCAAATATATTAAATATTTGATGAAATATGAGCAGTTGACACGCACAATAAAATTTTTTTTTTCATGATATGATAGTCGACTTTATGGAGAAACTCATAAGAAAAAATGTTGTGTCGTACCTAAAACATTTTTAAGTAGACACAAACACGTGGTAGATAAATTTCTACCTAGAGAAAATAATTTACGATCGTATAGTATTTGATTACATTATATCAAAAACTAAAAAGGAAAATCAGTGCTGCGGTGGGAAAGAAATAAAAATAATTACAGAGATTTTATGCTGAATTAAATTTAATGTTTATTTAATAAAATTATATTAAGCATTTAAAATTATATTTAGATACACTTTCTAAAGTAAATTTACAATATTTATATGCTCGTCATTTTCTTATTCCTTTTAATATTAACAAAGATAAATTGAAGGTTGTTCATGCATGAAAAATTAAGATACTCCGGAGTATAAAATTAAAGAGGTACCTCTAAAAAAATTAAGAGTAATTTCTATGAAACATTCCGCTGCATTTCCAGGACAGTCGACGGGCCTTTTCTTCGATTGGCCGAAGTCATATCGCATGCTTGTCTCCCAAATCCATCGATCCTTAAGGCTTCTCCCTCTTCCAACCTCCAGGTGTTTGACGTTTCCCACTCCATGACCTTTTCAAACCACTCAGCGTCTCACCACGAGAAGAAGTCCCGTTTTGACGAAAACCCGCTTCTTTTATCACTTCGCTTCGTCCCCACTTTCCACCGGCGCAAAGGTAAAAAGTCAGATTGCACACCATAAATTACTGTGTTATGCTTTACTATTCCTTTACATTCTTTTAAAAAATGAATTAATCTATGCTTATATTACACTTAGTATATTTTCTTTTACAGTATTTCTCCAATTTAAAAAGGCGTGCTAAATGCTTGTAAAATGTGGTCCGATCGCCACGGATGAATACCAAAAACATCACCGTTTCGCAACCACGTGTTTTGTAAAAATGAAATAATAAATTAAGCTTATATATTTTCAAACAGAATAACTCTAAAAACTTTTAAAACAATAATATTTTGACATTTGAACACATATTTTCAAGATTAAATTACGAATTAGCTGTAACTTTAATTATTTTTTCCAGACATTTTGAAACATTATAAACTTATATTTTACACATAAAATATTCATAAATATTCATAAATTTTCGAGGGAAAAGGTCTTTACATTGGCATGCGCCAAGCCAACATAAAAAAAGCTTTCTCAAAGTGTTATTGAACATTACAATAATCAATATTAGACTGGCAAAAAAAAGAGCTATTCTAAAGTTAAAAAAACAACTATTAATTATATAAAACAGCTCAAAATATAGTATTTCTTTCTTTTTTTTTTCCATGTTTAATTATTTATTTAAGAAAACCCAAATTATCAACATAACAAAAGCCAGTCAAGTATCGTGAAAATTCAGAACGATATCGGCAATAGACAGCTGATTTTTAGTTGTTCTCTAAAAACAGCTAAATGATAAGGGGTTTCCCATAAATTATAGTTTTTAATTTTTACTTTTTACTGATGCTTTAGTTCTTCTTAGAAAAATCACCAGAATGAGACTATTCCAAGAAAAAAAAGGAGTATCAAAATCTAAGCATTTCTTCTAAATCTACTCGTTGACATTCACTAAGTACTGAAGGATTAAATTTTAAGAAGTTAAGATTTAAATTAGCAGAGATTAAATTAAGTAAGCAGTAGAGATGTTGCTGCAAGTGCCAAAACCTAGTATAGTTTAAAGCAGCAAAGTTGAAATCCTTTAAAACAAATAACTAGCTAAAGTAATAAAAGTATAGTGGTGAAATAAACACAAGCAAGTAAAAATCATTCTAATGTTTATTTGAAAAAGATAAAACAATAAATAAACATTTATTTGGAAAAGAGATAAAACAATAAATAAACTTCAACATACAGTAAAAACAATATTTAAACCTTTACTTTGCTATTTCACAATGTACTAATTAACTTTAAATTCATATTCAAATAGAAAAAAAAAAAAAGAACTGACTTCATAGCTATTGTAATACACATCATCATCTTCGTAGTTTAAGATAATCCAGAGCAAAGCAGTAAACAAAAAGACATCTCTTTAGACAAGATGGAAAAACTATTGAAGAAATGTTGATATGGCAAAATACAAACTATTGTAAAAATAACTTCTTATTTGAGGCATCGTTAACTGTATGTAAATGTAAACACTTCACTTATCTCATTTCACAACTGCAGACACCATGACTCCAATACTATTCTTCATATAAAGACGATAGCTAAAAATGAGTCCACTACTAGTGCACTTAAATGACCACTAGCTTTAAAATAACACATATGGATGACCAAGTTAGAGATCTGCACGGGCCGGCCCGAGGCCCAAAGCCCAAGCCCAGCTCGGCCCTATTTTCATTTGCGGCACTCGGGCTGTGATGGAAATAAATTATAATATTAAAATTCCATAATACGGGCCATTAATTAGAGATAAAATTAAATTGATGTTCTTTTTAATTGAAATGATTGCGTTGTGTAATATTGCAATAAAACCATTGGTTCTTTGAGGTCAGCAATTGTAAAAAAAATAGAAAAAGGAAACTTCTTAGTTGTATATCTGTAAAGAAATGATGAGGACACTTTTAAGCACAAATCAAACTTTTTATTCATCTTGTTGAAGAGAAGTAAGAGGCCTTCAACCGTTGGTCACCGATTTCCAAAATAAATACATTGCCGATAAAATAATTTATTCCTCTTTAAGAAAATCTTTAAAATGTAAAATGCAGCACTAGGTGAATTTTCTATAGATAAAAATCTCAATTAAAGCCTTTTTAAACCAACAGAAAATAAATTTAACAGGAGTTATTAAAATCGTAGACATCGTTTTTGAAAAGCTTTTTACCGGATCCCACATCCATCGGAAGACAGACCGGAGCCGGAGCCTGCAGCCTTTAAAACAAAAACTAAGTTATGACAGATCACCAACAAAACAGATTCAGATTTTAAAATTAACGAAATTTTTAATTTATAGTAAGAAACCGGGGACTTCAAAAGTTAGCGAAAGAAAAGATTTAAATCTATTAGATAATTTAAAATATTAAGCAATATCTTAATAAACAAATCCAAAAGAATACATTTAAAAAGTTTTGTTTTTATTTGTTCTACGCTCGGCTATTAGACACACCTCCGAAAAGATCGACATCCATTCAAAGCTTACACCACGAGACACTCGCTTCCATGACGTCATCACAATACGTGCAGATTTCAAAGGAGAAGCTTTCACTCGGAGCTCGCCAATACGGAAGAAAATTGCCAATAAAACGGCAGAGATTTGCCGAAGTACGAACTGAAACAAAATCGCTCGTGCAAAAATAAATATGGATTTAAGTTTAAAGACATCGATGTATAAGGCTAAAAGAAATAAAAAAGTAACATGATTTAAACACTGTGAGATTTCACCTCACAATACCCCCATTTACCGAGTAAAATTCTGGCAGAGCAAGTGATGCAAAAGGTAAAATTAAATAAAAACTTTTACAGAAACGGGATGACAAAATTTTAAATGCCAAAGACAGAGAAAAAAAAAAGTTAAAATATTAAAGTAAAGTCAAAAGCTAAACTGCTGCAAATAAAAATTAGTGGTGACCAAAAGTGAAGAGAGAAGAAAAAGAAAATACATCAAAAGTATACATAGTATATTCCAAATAGTATACATAACAAAAAAATGTCAAGTCTTTCTATTTATGGCAATTGCAGTATGATGTCATAAACTTATCTTCAAAAATAATACATAAGTACAAATGCTAAAGAAAATGAGAATTAGCATATATAAAATCCTATGTATTACTTAAGTAAAATGCTAAACAAAATCAGAATTAGCGTATATAAAATCAATACAAAAACCCTTAACACTTAACGGGTTAAAAGTTTGCGACGCAGCACTTTATCTTTAGCTCTAAGAATTTTAAATTTGGAACTTAAAAATAATGATATCAAATTTTGAGTGACGCAATGCTATTAATTTACCTATACATATATATATCAAAATTTATTCATTGATGCTTTATCATTTACATCTCATAAATTCGAATTATGAATTTTAAAAGATATGATATGAAAATTTAAGTGTAAATTAAGTGTGTTTAATTCATATTATCCATTTGCATACATTTAACTTAGTTTTGATACAATGGCGCAAAAAACTATTTACATAAATTTTACTTTTGATTTTTGTATAGCGTGGCACAAAAGATAAATCAATTTATTCAAATGAATACAATTCAGTGCATTATATAGATTCAGTGAAAGTAATGTATTCAACAGTGCATTTGAAAATGAAAAGTATTGTTTAGATGTGTAAATGTATTTAGCCAAAAGAAAATTTAAATTGAATTTTAAAACTAATCGTTTTAAGCAACATCAAGGCGTCACTTAAATTTTCATATCATATCTTTTAAAATTCATAATTCGAATTTATGAGATGTAAATGATAAAGCATCAATGAATAAATTTTGATATATATATGTATAGGTAAATTAATAGCATTGCGTCACTCAAAATTTGATATCATTATTTTTAAGTTCCAAATTTAAAATTCTTAGAGCTAAAGGTAAAGTGCTGCGTCACAAACTTTTAACCCATTAAGGGTTTTTGTATTGATATCATTACTTTTTTTAGGTTAGTTATAAAAAGATAAAAACCACAAAAAAAAAAAAAAAATTAAAGACCAATGCAATAAATTCATAGTCGTGATTTCCATTGACCTTTACAATCCTCCATCTAAAACGAATCAAAGTGTCACAAGAATTTATGAAAGCAATTTGTGCGTGCATATTCCAAGATTTCATTAACTAAAATCGAGTTAAAGAAATCTTTTAAAATTTGAACTTTTTAACACTATAGATTACTCATAAATATGATGCAAATAGAAATAATTTATCTGACTGAAACTGTTTTAGCAAACATTTCAATTATCAACTGTAAAATAAGCGATATTTGGAAATTTAAGCGTTCCATGTTGTTAAGATTTTACGTTTCCTTTTCACATGTTTCTATGAAAACGCAGACAGTTATAAAAAATTTCATTTTTACTTTATATTTTTAATGTTTTGAACTCTTGCACTGTAATACACCAAAAGTGTTAACATTTTTCAACATGGTATGAAATATGCTAAAATTGACGACATATATATATATATATATTTTATATATAAATACATGTAAAATAAAACTTTTTCACATTATGATCCACCTTAGGTTTATTATACAGCTATAAATAAATAAAACGAATCAAAGTGACCAAGGATTTATGAAAACAATGTGTGTGCATTATTCCAAGATTTTATTAACTAAAATCAAGTTAAAGAAATCTTTTAAAATTTGAACTATTTAACACTATAGGTTACTCATAAACATGATTCAAATAGAAATAAGTTATCTAACTGAAACTGTTTTAGCTAATATTTCAATAATTAAGTGTAAAACAATCAGTATTTGGAAATTTAAGCGTTCCATATTTTTAAGAATTTATATTTCCTTTTTACATGTTTCTATGAAAAAGCAGACAGTTTTTATAAAGATATTTCATTTTTGCTTTATATTCTTAATGTTTTGAACTCTTGCGCTGTAATACACCAAAAGTCTTAACATTTTTCAACATTGTATGAAATATGTTGAAATTGATAGGAAAAATTATTTTTTTATAAATACATGTAAAAACTTTTTCACATTAAGATCCACCTTTGGTTTATTAAACAACCACAAATAAACAAAACAAATCAAAGTGTCACAAGAATTTATGAAAACAATTTGTGTGTGCATATTCCAAGATTTCATTAACTAAAATCAAGTTAAAGAAATCTTTTAAAATTTGAACTTTTTAAACCGTGAAAATAGAAAAATAATTTATCTAACAAACTGTTTTAGCCAAAATTTCAATCAGTAAGTGTAAAACAAGCAATATTTGTAAATTTAAGCGTTCCATGTTTTTAAGATTTTACGTTTCCTTTTTACATGTTTCTATGAAAAGCACACAGTTACTATAAAGATATTTTATTTCTGCTTTATATTGTTAATTGCTTGAACTCTTGTATCGCAATACACAAAAAGTCTTAATTTTTTTCAACATTGTATGAAATATATTGAAATTGATGAGTTTTGTACCGTGCATTTGAAAATAATAATTTCAGCTAAGCATTGACGTTTGTTTGGTTATGCTTAATGCAAACCTATGCTTTGCTCAAGCACCAATGAAACTTTAACAATAACTTATTTTATCTCAATAAAGTTTTTGTTTATTTTACAATACACAGGAATATTTCCTTCAGTAAAATTATTCCTAATGTATTTATACCTACTTCTGCATGCTATATGTGATTATTCCAAGAAATTATGTCTGGAATAAAAAAAATCATGATCCATGTAGCGCTTTCAACTGTTCAAATGGTAAAAATGATCAAAAAATTGGATGCTAGACAGCCAGTAAATTTTCTTGTGAAATAATTTGACATAAATCTGAGCAGTGTGTTTATGACATGAAAATAAAATAACACAATATCATGCTGAAAGTGATTCAAATGCAGAAATAAACATAAATGGGATATAAATGTTTAAATTTTCTTGAGCAACAATGTTATAATGGACTAGAAATCATAATGAATGCTTATAATAAAGTGAAATACAGTAAACTCTGTAAACTTCACAAAATGCATAATCTGCAAACATCTATTATCTGCACTACGTGGAACGTAAGTAATGAAACTCATTTTAACATTTAAGTTCATAGATGAATTTAAATGATGTATTAATTTTTACTAAATAACAATTTTTCCTTGAAATAAACTGTGATTTAAGAAAATTCATACATTTTGTACCCAGCACTCTAAAATAACAATTTGAGCTTGACCTTTGTTTCTTTGGTTAGGTTTAATGCAAACCTATGCTTTGCTCAAGCTCCGATGAAACTTTAACAATAACTGATTATATCTCAACAAAGTTCTAGTTTCTTTTAAAATACACATGAATATTTCCTTTAGTAAAATTTCTGCTAATGTACCTATACCTACTTTTGAATGCCATATATGTGATTAGGCATTATGTCTGGACTAACAAGAATCACGATTCATGTAGTGGTTTTACATAGTTCAATAGGTACAAATGATCAAAAAATTGGTTGCTAGATCATCAGTGAATTATCTTGTGAAATAATTTGCCATAAGTCTGAGAAGTGTGTTTATGACATCAAAATAAAATAACAATATCATGATCAGGGGTAGGAAAATGCATCATTTTACTAGTCACTGGCGAGTGAATTTTCTGACAGGATGAGTGAATTTTTAGGTAGTTATTGAAAACTGCAAACTATACAGGTATGACAAAAACGTTTTTTTAATATGTAGTTAGCTATATTTTTCAACTTTCCTAATTACTGCGATGTAAACATGGTACAAAATTCCATTTTATATTAAACTTTCATCTCTTGTTTATATTTCTCAATTTTATAGGAAAGAAATATATGAAAATGCATTACAGTAATCAGTGACCTGGAGCCGGAAAATTTATGATGCTCCAGCTCCGCTCCAAGATAAAATACTGTGGCTCTGGGAACTGCTCCAACTCGGCGCCGACTTCGCACTTCTGAGTTGCAGTTTTTGATTTACACATTTAATTTTTTGCTTACAAATTCTTTCTTTCTTTACCTTCATTAAAGATCTGACAAAATGCATTTTTCTTCTCAACAAACTTGAAATGCTTGTTCAGAAAATATGACATCTTTTAGCTTTTGCTTTTAAAATAGAAAGTTTGGTGGAATTTTAAACACAAAAATCTTAAATTTCTTCTACGCTTTTCAAACAACCAAAACTGTACGTGTAAATAACAGGCAGTCATATTTGTTTTCAAATAGTGTTGCCACTTAGCTCAAGTAGAAGTGAAGTAGTGTTACCATATTTTTGTGAGAAGTTTTACATCTTTAATTTAAAAAAACCCTTAAAAAATGATATAATTAAAATACTGAATAATGATGTAATTAAAATATTTTAAACCTGGACATTTAAAAGACTGAAAAAAAAAAAAAGATTAAAAAAAATAATAATAAACTAAAGGAGCCCTGAAGCAGAGTAAATTTTAGAGCTCCAGCTCCAGGGAAAAATACAGCTCCGGCTCCGGTTCCAGCACCAGATCTCTGACAGTAATAGTAACCAACTATTTTGAGTTGCGTAATTTTGTCATAAAATTTTTTATCTGTACATTGCATTTTACTGGGTGTTGAAATAAATTCTTGGCTGGTAAGATTTTCTAGAAATTCTCCATCCCTGGTCATAAACATAATAGAAATAACTTATCTAACAGACACTTTTTTATCCAACATTTCAGGTGTCTGACTATGTACAGAGCAATTGAGCTATTTAATTATTTTTTAAACGCATTTTTATTAAGATTATGACTAGAAAATGTGAAAAAAAGCAAAAAATATTTCCTTCTTTGATAAAATTTTGGTTAATGGAGGAATTTATAGTAAAATTTAGTGAAATTTGGCCCAAAATGCTCTAAAGAAAATTTGGTACTTTTCGGTTAGCCGGGTGCCAGTGTTATATATACATGGATATGTATATATATACATCTATATACATATACAAATATGTGCATACACATGCATATATGTGTATATATACAGTATATGTATATATACATATATATGTATGTATATCCACGTATTTATAACACTGGCGCCCGGCTAACCGAAAAGTACCGAAAATTTTACTGTATGTTAGTTTCCTTTGTACATTTCATATTTTATGACATTGGTGAAAGCAATGAACTAAAATCTAAGAAACGTTTTAAATGTTTCAAAACTTATAGCATATTGCACTTGTTTACATGTTAATTTTCATAAAATTCATCAATGTCATTCCACAAAAACATCCATAAAACAAAAAATATTTATTTTAAATTTAAATCCTTAGTTCATTGCCTTCACAATAGTGTAAACAACATATTTTAAATTTCATAGTGATATTCCAATAATATTCTGAGGAATAATGTTTTGTGTATGGAATTTTCACCGAAAATTACATTATCCAAAAAATGCATTTAAAGTTTAGATTTTTGTTTTATTACAAGAATTTCAGTAATTATACATCTAAACTTCACTGTTTTTATAAGTCACTCATTTCTTTAAAAGTACTGACCCTTTTTTAATCTCTAGAAGGCCATATTTTGCCCCCCCCCCCCAGTTTTTTAACAAAGCAAAGCACGACATTTCACATCAAAGATGCGACAATTATCACAAACACCATATTCTTCAGTTTTAAGTGACTTGGATTGTTTGTGGCTTATTCAATACCTTTTAATTTCATGTATAATTCAATATTATACAATTTTACAGGTAAATAATAAAAAAACAGAGCTCGTCTTCTGTATCTAGGCTAGTCAGTGATGATTTGGCACCCAGAAGCAGAATTTTCAGTATCAATCTGCAGCAAACCAAAATTTATCTGCGACTCAACAATACTGAACCAAGCTACTATAATAAATACTCACTGTAACCCATAAAATAAGCAAAATTTACATTTTACATAGAAAATTAATAACAAACACAATAACTCCACAAACAAAGTAAATTTGTGATTTTTTTTTAAAGCTCAATATTTATTTTTAAGCTGGTAGACTGATCTGCAAGGTCTAAAATAATCTGCAGCGCTGCTGCCATGCTGCACAGTTTCCGCTATGGAGATTTGGTACACGATCACTTTCTACGCCATGTCATTCATATCATTCCACAAAAACACCCATAAGACAAAAAATATTTCTTCTAAATTTATACCTACTTTAAATTTCATAATGATATTCCAATAACTTTTTGAGAAATCATGTTTTGCATATGGAATTTTTACCGAAAATAACTTTTCCAAAAAATGCATTTAAAGTTTAGATTTATGCTTTACTACAAGAATTTAATGTACTATACATCCAAACTTCACTGTTTTTACAAATCATACTCATTTTTTTAAGTACTGACCCTTTCTGTATCTTTAGAAGGTCATATCCCCCCCCCTCCTCCCGGTTCTTCAACAAAGCAAAAGATGACGTTTCTCATCGATGTAACCGTTATCGAAAACACAATGTTCTTCAGTTTTAAGAGACTTGGATTGTTTATGGTTTATTCAATACTTTTTAATTTCATGTATAATCCAATATTATGTAATTTTACAGGTAAATAATGAAAAAAAATAGAATTCGTCTTCTGTATCTAGGCCAGTCGGTGCCGATTTGACATGCAATCACTTTCTACGCCAAGGTTGTCAATCCAAAATTCAGACATGGTACAGGCTCAGCAAAAAAAAAGCTGAACTTTCAAGGCCTAATGGAATTTTGACGAAATTCACATTTTTTCGCAGCGTTCAGATGAAATTTGCGCTTTTTCTGCGATACATTGACGAAATTAAAAGTTTTCCCCCGACCACTTGACGAAAATCGCATTTTTCTGTAATCTTTTGAAGAAATTCGTACTTTTTCTGCAACATTTCGAAGAAATTCACGCATTTACCACGATCTTTCGTCAAAAATAGCACATTTTCCTCGATCTTTTGCAAAAAATCGCACATTTTCCATGATCTTTCACCAAAGATCCATTTTTTTATCATCTGACAAAAATTGCATTTTTTTGCGATTCTTTGATGAAACTCATTCTTTTTTCGCGATCCTTCGACGAATTTCGCGTTTTTACCACAACCTTTCAAAGAAATTCGCTATTACACGATCTTTCGCCAAAATTCGCGTATTTTGCACGATCTTTCGCCGAAATTTGCATATTTTACAAGATCCTTTGGCAAAATTCGCTTTTTTCTGCAATCCTTTGATGAAAATCGCGTTTTTCTAGCGATCCTTTGGTGGAAGTCGCATTTTTTCCCGCGATCCTTTGAAGAAATTTGCACTTTTATTGCGATTCTTTGAAGAAATTTGCATTTTCCCGCGATCGGTTGAAGAAATTTGCTCAATTTGGCACGGTTCATACTCGCGTTTTTGTCATATTACATCCATTCCCGCTAATCCACCCCCCCCCCCTCTATTAAAAATGTCAACAAATTTTAATGCATATTTGCATCGATCCCAGAGATAATAAAATTCCCTGCCGAGAAAGCGGAATTCCGCGTTTTCGCGGAAAAGTAACATGACTGAAAATTATATGTTTGCCAAATTACTTATACATTTATCGACAAGCTTGAGAGAGCAGCCCAGAAGTAGAATTACACCCAAAAATAGAATGTTCATGAAATTTCAAGCAAAATTTATATTATTATGTAAAAGTGAATAAAACATACCCTATAAACAAAACAATGCTAACCAGCACATACTTCAGGGGGTGGGGGGGGGGGGGGGGGGGGTTGGTGCCAAATGAAGATATTGATTGTTTATAGTTTCATACAAAAATGTATGTATATATATGAAGTAACAAGATACTCGCAAGCTCATGTTAAACTTATGGGAGCGTTCTTTTCAAATTTGTGAAATTGAAAGTAACTTAAAAAAAAAAAAATCTGCAACCAAAATCGAAAAAGTAAACACTAACCTAGTTAGAATTCAATCTCAGCCATTCTAAGCAAGAAAAATAATCATTTAAAACTATTAATATGCAAGGGAGAAATTTTTAAATGTATGCACCCATAGGTTTAATGTCAGCAATTCCAGTTTCTTCTCATGACTAGTGCAGATTCCTAACCTTCAAGTTAATGTTAATCCTATGAGAGCGTTGTTTACATATTCCTTGCTAGAAAAAATGACAACATGATTGTAAAAAACGAACTTTGAAGCAGGATATAAAAAAAAATCAAAAGAAAATTATTTAAAGCTTTCTTTTAAGAATATTAACTTTAGAATTAAATAAAAACAAGTATCTTACCTTTGCAAAAAAAGCTATTATATCTCTCATTTACGTATACCTTTAGTTACTAAATAAACAAAAAGAACATGAAGGAAATTTTTACTTTTAGAAGTTCAAAACAACTAGTCGGGATAATATGATTCATTTTGAGCTAATCGTGTGCTCTGAACAAATTATTCACGTATCTTCCGATTGGCGTTATAGCAATAGGTCATTTCCTGCCAGACATAATCTGCAAATATCACAAATTTTCTTTTAAAATAGCATTCTATTCTAATACTACAAAAGAAAAACATGATGTCTCTTTCCCCTTCATTTTGATCTCAAATAGCAATCAAGTAAGTTGAACATCCATTGCACATATCATCGGAGTTGAAAATTAGTTTGTTTCAAGTTGGGAAATTTTTTAATCCCCCCCCCCCCCCCCCCCCAATAAATATCTGTCGCTATGCACCGACGAATCGATAAGGAAACGACGAATTTAATCACAAAATCCATCATTATAGCGAATTTCTGCCCGTTAACAAGTAAACAAACAAACGTGGTTTAGGATTCAGTTCAACAAGATTCAATCTTATGGATTCAATAAACGATTCAAGATGCGAGCTACGCTCATAAACAAGAAATTGAAAATAATTTTTTTGAAAATTGAAAAAAAAAAAAAATTATAAATAACAATTATATTGAATACATATAATTAAAAAAAATTTCCCCTTTTTTAAAAATGAATCTAAATATTTTTTGACAAAAAGCAGTAATATGGAATAATAATTTCTTCATAACAAAAGAGAAAGATAATATCAATCGAAATTTCATTTAATATATTTAATATTTTAAAACACATAATAATTAACATTTAAAATTTTAATATTTAAAAAAAAAAGATTTACTGCCTACATTCAGATTGTTAACTCAACTTAGAATACCTAAAATGACTTTGCAAATTTTGTTTCTGATTTTATACCCACAGCAGATGGATTAAGACTCCTCCTACATACGAAGTGACGTCAAACCTATTCACCAAACACAGACGAGAAAAGTAAAAAGAAGCGATTTTTTAAAATAACGATTTTTAAAATAAAACAAGGTTTCCCAGAAAAAAGAAAAGTGTTATTCACCTCGTATTAATCAGATTTATATTATATATCAATTTAAAGAAAATTGTTAGAACCGTTTTCGAGATTTTCAAATTAGGATCTTCTTCCATACCATACCAACGTTTTCACTTTAAAAATGGCTATTTAGATCTCAAAATATACTGCACGTAGAAATGTAAAAATTTCAGTATACAATTAGATTGCAGATATAAGACTGTTCTAGAAAATTCAGAACAATAGGACCTATATCTGCTGAGTTATTAAAAGGAGGCTTTTCGCGTTTTCTTTGATGTCGAGTTAGCTGTATATATGAGTTCCGACATCTACGAATTCTACGATACAATACGATACGATACGATTTTAGGCTTAAGGCGGCGTCACTCGGAATACTACCGTCTTCCATGATGAGCTCATTATCAAACATTTAATTAAATTGGTATACCATATAAGAAAAGTTGCACTTTACAAGAAACAAAGATCAAAATACCTTTAGTTTTTGATCATCGCCTAGGACTTACAATTCATAAAATAGAACATTTATTTTTAATTACTCTAAACTGGCCATACATAAAAAAATATCTTTAGTAATATTTTCATAATACGATATTCATCATTTTTTAAATTCAATTTAGTACTAAATATGTGACTTCAAACAATCAGCTGTATTCCACATGAACAAGTGGCCAAATCGTGCACTAAATGACCACTCACATGTACAACACAGATAGTTAAAGTAGTTGCAACAATATATATAAGAGAGACATGTCTAAAGGAATTAAGTGCTATATTGCTAAAACATATACTCTTACTACTTTTCATTAGATTGCAAAAGCAATATATCAGCAAACACCAATACTTTTTGTATTATTTACTCATCAAAAATTTTCAAAATATATACTATTCTTTAAATATGAGACATCACTTAATACAATTTTTAAATATGTATAAAGATAAACTCATAGACAAACCATGGTTTTAAGAATAAATGGGTATTTGGTTGAGTGGGTGGGGATCCCCAGAAAAAAATAAATGCTTTCATATACAATGAAAGATTTAAAAAAAAAAATTGACACTATCATGGGAAATTTAAATTTTCAAGTGTACCATAATATAAATATTAAAAATCATTTACATAAAATATTTCATGCAGAAAAATCAAGAGAAATATGTAAAAAATATACTATTATCCACAATCATAGAACAATATACACTGTGGCTACTCATCTTACTCAAGGTTTCAGGTGGCTTGGATCTCCCTAAACAAGGCTCCTGACACCTTGTGCAAAACGAAAAATAACTATATACACTAAATAGCACAATATACCACCCCATAACTGCAAAAACAACAGCAATGTCCTTCTATACAGATCCCTGATTCCTTAGTGTTACAAACACAATTTAAAGTTTGCATGAAAAATAAATAAATGTTATCAGAATGTTCAAAAACACGCTGAAAGTTTTGGTACACAAAAAGACATCAGGTATGTGTATTGTTGCAAAGGTGTAAACATTGTGTTTACCATGTAGAAACCGACACATATCTCTAGATGATACACACAAAAAGGAAACAATAACTTAACAGTTGAATAGACATTATACAGGAACATTGGACGAGAACTTTTTTTGGCGACAACACAACATCTGTGTGCTTCACTTCTTTTGATGCTAATCATTAACTTTCAGCAATCACTATTCTGGACACACTAAAATGATGAATTATCGAGCACTGAAGATGACAAAATGATGATGTATTCACACACACATCTTGGGGGGGGGGGGGGGGGAATGAGACATAAGTAGGTAGGTGATGATATCAATAAGCACTTTTTCTTTAAATTTCTTAGTAATTTTGAAGATTCACTAAGGAACACTTCTATATCAAAAGGCGCTGTTAAATAGTTACTAAGAACTGTGCTTTTCTTTTCTTTTTGTATAATCTTGTATAGAAATTGATTTGATGCTTAAACAATTTTTAAATATCTTCATTACTAGTAATAAATCTTCAGAATTCATTCAATAAATTGCTTCCTGTGTAAAAATATGAGGCACATGACAAAAGAAAATTTAGAGACTTTGGGTATAATCACAAATGAAAACAAAGGCACAATAAAATTTTTGAAATATGGGGAATTTAGACAGAAAATAAATTGATCTTGGGAATTCCTGAATCAAAATACAACTCTTGTAACTGCAGGTATATGTAAGAACACACATACGAAATCAATATTGAAAGTAACCAATTTTATAATATTTCATAAATTTTCTTGATTTAGCAAAAACATTTTTGCAAAAATAGCAACACTGACTTATTGGAGCAGATAAGTCAACCAATCCACTTAGTAAGGATAATTCACATCTCACAAGAGAAAAGGCAAACCAACAAAACTTCCATAATCAGGTCTTGTGACAGCTATTACTTGAGAAAACATTTGAGATTATTGGCAAATCTTATTTTAGCTTTAGAGACAAACATAGAAGATATTGAATTGAATCAGACATTATAAGGATAAAATGACTCAAACATGACATGTCTCTTCTTCAATAGTTACTTCAGCGTTGAAATGAAGCATAAATTTTAAAGTTATTGTTATAAAACAGTGAGTTATAAGCAGGTAAGTATAGTATTAATATATTTATCTTCTACTGTAAAACAAGGAAAATACTAGAGAAGAGGTCAGCACAAATGGATACAACTCATCAGTGAATGGCCAACTTCATCAGGTAAGAAACTGCTGAAAATGAAGTTTTTTTTTTTTTTTTTTTTTTTTTTTTTTTTAACTGGTTGGAAAAGAACTCTTACAGCAGCATATATAGAGAGGCAGTCTTTAAATATGGGAAATAGTAGTGACACACAGTTAAAATTATTGCAGAGAAATACTGACAATATGAGAACTTCTTTTAAAAGCTGTATAAAACCATAAGACTTTTTTAAATAGATGATGTAAAATAATTTCAAGAATATAATTGTAACAGGAATGAAGTAGCCCCATGCCTACTTCTTCTCAAGAGTAAAAAAAAATAATGCTGCTTTCATTCTTTTTCTGAGAGCAACATGAGAAACTGTTTGTTGAAAACTGTCATAGTCTGCACATACGATGAAGTGGAAAGGTGTTATTTTCAAAATTACAACTTAAAAAAAAATGAAGCATCATGAATTTTTCGAATAAAATTTTGTCAGTTGAGAATTCTCTTAGAAACAACATGAGAACAGTTGTAAAATAAATGTGAAAATATTCTTAAATGCATACATTCTTAATTTGTAAATTGCAGATTATCTTTGCACTAAGCCAAACTGTATGATTATATTATAGAACATCACAGTTAAGATGGCATAAGAATAAATCTATGAACAAACTCTTGTATTCAAACTATTGTTAAACAAAATATCTTGATTTGAAATTTGTAGAATAGAAGCATAGAAATATCTAAGAATGTTATATAGGATATTTACAACTAATAACTTCTGTGAAGAATTTCAGCTTCAGAACGTAAATGTAATCATAATGAATTTGAATAAGTATGACATAAGAATAAAATTTCTCAGCACTAATAATCATGATTTCAAAAATAATGCTTCTTATAAATATATAAATGGAATTTGTAAACTTGTTGCAATTTAATAGTACCATAAAAAAAAAAAATTAATTTAAAAACCCAAAGTCATAGCCTCTTAAAATATGAAATATGTTCTTGAGAACAATTTTATTATTTCAAATTCATTAGAATTTTTCTAAGAACAATATATAATTCATTAAAAAAAAATATATATATATATATATACCAAATAATCATTCTTTAAAAAAATTATGTTCTCTAATAATTCATTACAAATAAAAGAATATATAGATGAAATTCTTTCAAATAAAACTATTTAAATGGAATAATAATTATGATTTGGTTTGGTTTGGTTTGTGTCGGCCGATTATCAACACGTGGGATATAGGCCCTGGGGGGAGTGCCCTTCATGGGGGTCTTTCTAAGGGAACCTAACCCGTATTTACGTATGGAAAACCATGGCTTCGAAATAATAATTATGAATCATCAAAAATATGACTATTCTTCAATAGGAAATTGATATTAATTTAAATAATTGTTTAAAAAATATATGGCAAACATAGTAAAATATATTATATTCTTCAAGATCAAGTAGAACAAATTCATTCTAGAATTATAAAATTTAATTCTTCAAAGTAGAAAAAAAATCTATGCAAGAAATTTTTGAGAGCAAGCACTTTCAATAGTAAAAATAACATTTTCATATGCCGTTATGCAAAAATTCTTGCATAAAATATTCCATATTTCTTAAAAATTTACCAAAAGAAAAAATCTTGAATTCTATTAAACACATAAAAAATTTTTCAAAAAGTTATTCCGAGAACAGAAGTTCTAAAATATTACGATTTTCTTTAAATCAATTTCTTCAGAACCACTGCTTTTTTCGGCACCAAATGTGATGGAAATAAATTGTAATATTAAAATTCCGTAATATGGGCCGTTAATTAAAAGTAAAATTAAATTGATGTTCTTTTTAATTGAAATGATTGCGTTGTGTAATATTGCAATAAAACCATTGGTTCTTTGAAGTCAGCAATTGTAAAAAAAAAATAGAAAAAGGAAACTTCTTACTTGTATATCTGTAAAGAAATGATGAGGACACTTTTAAGCACAAATCAAACTTTTTATTCATCTTGTTGAAGAGAAGTAAGAGGCCTTCAACCGTTGGTCACCGATTTCCAAAATAAATACGTTGCCGATAAAATAATTTATTCCTCTTTAAGAAAATCTTTAACATGTAAGATGCAGCACTAGGTGAATTTTCTATAGATAAAAATCTCAATTAAAGCCTTTTTAAACCAACAGAAAATAAATTTAACAGGAGTTATTAAAATCATAGACATCGTTTTCGAAAAGCTTTTTACCGCATCCTACATCAATCGGAAGACAGACCGGAGCTGGAGCCTGCGGCCTTTAAAACAAAAACTAAGTCATGACAGATCACCAACAAAACAAATTCTGATTTTAAAATTAACGAAATTTTTAATTTATAATAAGAAAACGGGGACTTCAAAATTTAGCGAAAGAAAAGATTTAAATCTATTAGAGAATTTAAAATATTAAGCAATATCTTAATAAACAAATCCAAAAGAATACATTTAAAAAGTTTTGTTTTTATTTGTTCTACGCTCGGCTATTAGACACACCTCCGAAAAGATCGACATCCATTCAAAGCTTACACCACGAGACACTCGCTTCCATGACGTCATCACAATACGTGCAGATTTCAAAGGAGAAGCTTTCACTCGGAGCTCGCCAATACGGAAGAAAATTGCCAATAAAACGGCAGAGATTTGCCGAAGTACGAACTGAAACAAAATCGCTGGCGCAAAAATAAATATGGATTTAAGTTTAAAGAACATCGATGTATAAGGCCAAAAGAAATAAAAAAGTAACATGATTTAAACACTGTGAGATTTCATACTTTTTTCTGAAAGCTCAGGCCTTACTTTTTTCCGGAAGAATCGGGTCGGGCCGGGCCTAACTTATTTTTTCTGTAAGAGCCAGAACTGGTTTCTTTTCTAGTCTTCACGGCCCAAAATTTTCAGTCCTAGTTTTGAGCCAGCCTGTATGAAAATCATTGTCTCAGTGTGACCTGTTCGTTTAAAGGTCAGTAAAATTAAGCCTGGCCCAAAGATTTTTGCAAAATAGGCATACATTTTTGAATCGCCATTATTCTACAATTAAACATTTATTCTTTTTAAAGAATAGTAAATTTCTACTCTAATTAAAATATAGCTAAATTAAAATATAGTAAAACGTGTTAAAAGGAACCTGCCTATGATGGAATCCTGTTTTAAACTGAAAACTGTGTTGATCCATGCAAAATTAATATACTAAGATTCCGGGCAGGGACGAGATTTTAACTTTTTCCCGGGTCAGGCCAATAATTTTTTTTCTATGGGCTGGGCCGTGCTCGGGCCAAACTTTTAACTTTTCTGCCGAGCTGGACCAATATTTTTTTCTGCAGGCCGGGCCGAAATTTTTTTCTATGAGTCAGGCCGGGCATGGGCCTGGAAATTTCCGCCCGTGCAGACCTCTAGACCAAGTTACAAAGTGAAGACTTGATTGAAAACGAACCCACTTTAGTTGAAGATGAAGACCATTACTAATGAGATAATCAAATCAGGTAAATTAGTAACGACACACAAGTGTTAAGTAGAAATCATATTGGACAAACACAATCTATTAACGTAATATAACAGCATCAGAAACTGAACTAAGGAAACGGCACAAGAGACAAGACATAAAGAATATAAGGTTATTGACACAAGATACTAATATATGGTTACGTCTGGAAAACATATCTAGGTAAATGACATAAGGTACTGAATGAAGGAAACAAAAGGTATTTATACCAACCGGTTAACAAAAAACAATCCCATTATGCAATGCAAGAAGCAGACTGCCAATGGTTCTCGAATGAGAAGGTGTAATTTTTTTTTCTAAGCATGTTCAGCGATTGTAATTGTAGCTCAATCTCATTGGTTATTGCCCTTGGCAGTGTTATAGTGTATATTGGCGAAGAATAATTCTGGTGTTTTTGTTTGAATTTTATTTTAAGCTGCTTCGCTCTGAGTGCGTGCTAGCGTTGTGGTATGTTGCCTGCCTGGAATTTGAGAACTTCAGTTCGAATCCAAGCATGCAGGAAGTTTGGAAAAATAGAAAATTTTTAGATTTTTCAATGTTTAATTAAGTTATAAAAAATATTTTTCAATATTTAATTATTAATATTATTATTAATTAATTATTATATAATAATAATATAATTATATTATTATTATTTTTTAAATTGTCATTTGTGATTAAAACTATATACATTGTTTTTCCAGCTGCAGTTCCAGCGAGAATATTACTATATAATTATTAATATAATACATAATATTAAAATTATTATTAATTATTACATAAGATAATTATATATTAATATTATTAATTAATTGTTATATAATATCATTATATAATAATATTAATATAACTATATGATATTATTTATATTTAAAAAAAAAACTATTTTATACTTTTTGAAATATAAATAACAACTTTATATTATCATTCATTAATTAACTATTATATAATTATATTATTTATATTTTTAAAAATGTTAGTTGTGATAAAAACTATACACATTTTGTTTTTCAAGCTGCAGTTCCAGTGAGAATTTCCACTTCTAATCCATAAAAGCCTTAAAATCCAAAATCCCTGGTTGGTGGGGGTGGATTCCACCAAAACGATCCGTAACGAAATCGTAACTGTATGCTTTTATACCTTCATGGAATATAGCTCAAAATTCCATATTCCTTGGGAGAAAAAAGGAAAAAGAAAGAAAAAATATTACTTATGTCTTTTTTTTTTTTTTTGGTCTTTGCTACTTTAATGTCATTTTAGCTAAAATTTTATGTTTTAGTGTGTAATGTTAGTTTTAGAATGCAAATAAATTACAGTTTTGCAGTAGCATTAATTTGGTATGTATGTGTGTGTGTGCAGGGGGGGGGGAGGGGGGGAGGGTCTGTTTTTCATTTGACAGACAATCATTATAAATTATAGTGGCACAGTTAGTACATTTTTTTCAGGAAGAAGTTATGAACTTTGAATAATCACTATTAATAAAAAGTGCAAAAACGAAAAAAAAAATTGTTGATTATGTATAAAAATATTTTGTAATGAATACTTCCAATTTAAAAACCAATGTAAAGAAAAGCCCAAATGCTTAGGATTAACTTGGCATTTAGTATAAACATTTATTATTATTTATTTAAAATAAGCTAATTGTATAATATAAATAAAAAATACATGAACAATTTAGAATTATTAATATTTAATAATATTTATTAAATTAATATAATAAATATATAATAATAATTTTTATTAGTAAATTAATAGTAATTAATGTAATTAATATATAATAAATAATAATAATATGAAACTAGAAACAAATATTTAGTGCAATTAGTTATAAATAATCTGCATTTAAAAATACATTATCAAATATAATATAAATTTGTATTAGAAGAAATTATTTAATATAAAAAATAAAAAAAAATTAAGTATACTTAGTTACAAAAATAATATTTAAAAAATTAATTAAAAAAATAACTGTAGGCAAATATTACTAAATTTGTATTTATAAATGTAGAAAATACATTAAATAGCATTCTTCTGAAAGAAAATTAAATAATTTTATTATAAAGAACAAAATTACAAAAATATCGATATTTCATTCGTCTTTAATAAATAAAAATTAATATTAAGTATACTTGGATATAATTATATAAATTCAAAAAATTAAAAAAGTATTGAAGAAAAATATTACTAAATCATTTTTAATTATACAAAATGCATTAAATAACATTCAACAGACTCATTATGTTATGTTTGCTTTGTTTTGTTTGTAACATATTTTTTCAAAACCTGTGCAAAGTCGCCAAAACGGGTAGAACAACCTGCTGGAAATTGGGTGACCAACAACCAATAAGATTGCGAGCTTTGGTTCGGAACGACGAACACGCTTGGAAAAAGAAAATTATGCAATGAGAAGCCATCGTGACGAAACATTGTAATGGCAATGTGCAGTAAACTAGAATGAACGACGCCATCTAGTGGCGGTTGATGAAACACCATCATAAGGAGAATCACATGAACAGGATTTCATGAAGATCGTTACTAGTAGAAACTTGGAAATGAACACATGAAATAAAGATAAGTAAATGAAACCGGAAGTTTAAAAAGACAGAGTAATAGAAATTAGACAAGCGAAACAAATATTACTGTAATGTATTAACTTAATAAAGTATATACTTAATAAAAATATAAAAATAAGTAGAGGGATTTAACAGCAGGTAAAATAAACCTGTTGAATGAAAAGTAAATATATTTAATTAGGGTAGAAAAAATAGTAAGAGTTATAAAGTAAATGAACTTATTTAATAAAAGATAAATATGATTAATAAAGATAAATAAAAGATAGTAAAAGATATAGAAAAAGATATACTACCAGAAAGTGATAAGAATAAGTATGACAATATTACTATCAAGTACAAACTCCTTTGCCGAAAGCCGGATAATAAAAAATTACAATTTGTGGAAAATCCCTTATCAATCAGACTTTTAGACAGTAAATAAAAATTCGCTCACTATATTTCTGAATTTTCAAGATATTTGACAGGCTTTTTTTTTTTGTATTTTTTTGGGGGGGCGAAGTTGCTCAATAGAGTTGACTATCATGAAAAAAAAAATTTATCGTTCACGCATGCACAGATAAAAAATATTTCATTCAACTGCTCATATTCTATCAAATATTTAATATATATACATTCCAATTACACCATTGTATTTCTAATACATTTTGTAAAATTTTCTGAAACTGGCGTTATATTTGGTAAAAAACCCCACATGATATAAACAAAAAAACATTAAAAAATTTTTTGAACTTAAAAAAAAAATCGATATATCTCCATGAATATACGTTCTATTCTTCTACAAATGAATACATATACTGTGCAATGTCCATATATTCGTAAGCTATAGCAATAGATCATTTTGTGCATTTTATTTTATAGGATGATCCTAAACATAATTTTCTTTGATTTTTTGTTGACCCTCTAATTGTCCTTCAGATCAAATCGCCATTGATAAATATGAAATCGAACATATTCTTCATAATCCTGAAGTTCCAGAAAAATCTGACAAATATATCTTTAAATACCATTTTTTGCAGTTGCATGCATTTTGCCATAACAATTTTCAACTGTATGTTGAGTTTTGCTGGCTGGTAAAATTTTCTGAAAATTCCCCACCACTGCTCCCATTATAACGACCCTTTTCTTAAGCACGCAAGAGGTCATTATAAACAGCATCGATTGTATTTATAGAACCATCAGGAATAATACTGAAAATAAATGCCTATTCAAATATATCTTACTATCTATTAATATGTTGCAACAAAAATATTTAGCTAGTCTAATTTTTTTTAACGCAAACCAAAGATTTTAAATCTTTACAGCACAACCCAGTTATTAAAAGCATATTTAGTTCTTTTAATAATAGTAGGTTCACTTAATAATAAATCCTTAATTTGTTTTATAATAAGAAAAAAACTGTCCATGTCAATATTTTTGTAAAGATACTAGCATGACAAAAATGAAATGAAACATACAAAATATAAAAGAAATACACAAAAGCAGTTGCATTTGTTCAACCTTCACAAGTTTCAGCATTTATTATTTTTTGATTTTTTGCTCTGGTCTTCATTCAACATCTGCTAATTTAGCAGGGCTTTTTATTCAAGTATATACCAATAGTTCTGATTACTAATATTCACCTTATTTAATCAGCAGTGTCAGTTAAATGGATTTTTTATTACAATATCTATCACTATTTCCAAATAGTAATAGTCATCTTCCTGTTACTAATTATCAAGATTTTTTGCCCCAAGGGACCGAACTTTATCATGTATTAAGTAGGATCGCGTAATAACTGTTTGCGTATTAAACATGATATTTTTACATTAGTCTTATGGGTGATGTTCAAGGGACTGGAAAAAATTGCATATTAAGAGGGATAATGTCTTATCAGTGAACATCTTACCAGGATTCGACAGTTATTGATTGTTTTAGTTTTCCGTGTATAATTTATTTTGGTAAAATTAATTGATTTGTTGAACCATAAATCCATTTCCTTTTTTTCACATTTAATTAATTTTCAACATTGCATAATTTTAATTTTTACACTATTGAATAGCGGAGAAAATGTACTTTCAAATGTAATTTATTTGAAAACTGTATTTCAATTTACTGATATTTTATGATTTCTAACCAAATAGCTTTATTACGGAACATTAATATGTTTACATTTAAAACAATATAAATAGTTCGGTGTTTGTTTCCAGCTAATATACCCTAACAAAATTAAGACTTCATTGTAAAACAAATTTAACAAATGTGTAATCAAACTACATGCTTAACCACTAAATTAATCAGACTAAAAAAAAAATTAGGGTAAATATATAAATTTTTTATGATTTCTTCGATTTCTAATACGAAAGTATTATTTGTAAAAAGGAGAAAATACAGATTCAGCAAAAACAACAGCTGAACTAGCATACTGAACACAAACCAATGAAATTAGTTTTTGTTTTAAAAATAAAAATTTAGACAACTCAACTCGATTTTTTGCATATTAATTCCTGAAATAGAATAATAAAAATAATGAATAGTAATTTGAATATTGTTATGAATTATTTCAAATTTTAAGTGATATCCACCCACTGTTCAGGGGCAGACATTTACACTAGTTAAAAAATATTATACATTACACAGAATGGTAACTCTGAATACAGAAATGTCTTGGCTACAATGATTTTTTTTTTTTTTCCAGACTTAACTAACAAATGTTTTATTGGATGTGCACACTAGTATAATGCAGCTTTGATGCATTTTAATAAACTATAGCGATAGCGACAATATACAATATAGCATATAAATAAATTATAACTAATATAAGTGTACTTATAAAACAATCGGGCATACTTTTTGCTCTATATTAAAGTAAAATAGAAAAATCTTCCTTACTTGTTTTATTAAAGCCTTTCTTTTTTCTTCATTCTGTTCATCTCTAGCTTGCAAATCCCTTTCAAGCTGTGACTTAAGAGCTTGCATATTAACTTCTAAGCGTAATTTTGAATCTTCAGTTAATTGCAACTCGTCTTCAAGCTCTTCTATCTGGTGCTTCTGTTCTTCCAACTGCCCTTCAAGAATACGCTTTGCTTTTTCCAGCTCATGTACCTTTATAAAAATTTAATAGATTGAAAAGGAGGATAAAGTGCAAAGATTCAAAAAGCACAGAATAAGGCAGATAAGAATAATATTAAATCTGCAACACATTTTGTTTAGTAAAATCAAAGTAAAAACAGACCTGCCAACCTTTGAAAATGAGAAATCGTAGCACACAAAATTAAAATTAATTTGGAGGTTGGTTGGTTGGTTTTTCGTGTTTCGAAGCCATCTTTTGACATTCATAAAAGGAACAAGTAATATAAAAATTTTGTCTTTAAAGTCAATTCCTACTTAGGTCATCAAAGAAAAATTTAATATAATCCCTTAAGCTAATATTAGTTTTTGTTGCATTAAAATATCTTAATTTGTTGATTTTCGATAAGCAAGTAGGTTTACAATGGAAGTCTGTGGGAATTTGGCGAAATATTAGAGATATTGCCAAGTTGGCGTCACTTTTGACGAATCATTTTAGTCACCAAATTTGGTGATATATTGCCAAGTTGGCGTCACTTTTGACGAATCATTTTAGTCACCAAATTTGGTGATATATTGCCAAATTGGCGGCAGAACAGGGTCTCCCCTATGGTAATCCCCTTTATAGATATGAAGATGCATTAAATGCAGTTCAATAACCAACGGCCGCCATTTTGCCTCCCATATAAAACTAAAATTAATTAATTAAAATATATAATATAAACATTAAAAAAATTTTTAATTCCACAATTTTACTTAAAAGGCGACTAATGTATTGAAAAAGATGTTACAAGTTTAAAATATACATTTTATTTAAAAACTTCTTAGTACTTTCAAACATTCCAGGTTCATCATCAGAGAATATCTTGATAATCATAATTAACAATAAATAATTAATTAAAATTTAATTAATGAATTAATATTTGAAAAATCTGTATTAACATCAATTGTCATCCAGTACAAGTTTTAAAAAAATTATTTCAACTTGATAGGATGAATAATAAGTACTTTATTAACATTTGAAAATTTGAACAAGATATATAAATAAATATAGGGAGAGTGTGAACTAATACAGTAGAAGATCTTTATAATGCAATTCCATATAACGCATTTCTCTATATAACGCACAATTTCTCAGATGTAAACAATGATTTTTGCAGTTGAAAAGCATCTGCATTTTCGCATTGTAAAATATTGCTACTCTCTAAAGTATTAAACTTGACGCATTAGTTCAACTTTATCTTCTAATTTAAGACCTTTTTACTGAAAAAAATATTATTACAATGAACATTTTTGAAAATGTCTAATATAAGAGATGGTTGTGTTAGTTTTATTTGGATCATGTTTATAAAGTAAATTTAATAACGTCTGACCTATATTATGCAAAAATTTATAATTTGGATAACTCTTGGTAATAAGGAATGCAGTATAAAGATATTCTAAGATATTTTGAAATGTTTCAGACATATTTGGCTATGTTTACAAGGTGAATTTAATGATGTGATCCATATAACGCAAAATTCTATATAACACACAACCTTGCGTTTTTAGGTTTGCGTTATAAAGATCTTCTACTGTAGTAGGAATTTAATAAGGTTTTAGTCTTTCAACTCAATATAGTAAACTTTTTTCTCTGAAAATTTTTACACACGAATTTTAGAGTTTCTTCTCATTTCGAAGCGTTTTTTGACATTTGTAAAAGGAGTTTGGTTTTTTAGCCCAATTTTTTAGCCCAGTGCAGTAAATTTTGATGAAATTCGCAATTTTTTTTCCCCCACGATCATTTCAGGATATTCAGTTTTTCCCCCCTACAATCGTAATTCACATTTTTCTGTCACGATTCTTTCTTGAAATCAGCACTTTTTACCACGAACTTTTGACAAAATTCACATTTCTTACCACGATCCTTTGATGAATTTTGCGTTTTCTTACTGATCTTTTGATGAAATTTGCGTTTTCTTACTGATCTTTTGATGAATTTTGCGTTTTCTTACTGATCTTTTGATGAATTTTGCGTTTTCTTACTGATCTTTTGATGAATTTTGCGTTTTCTTACTGATCTTTTGATGAATTTTGCGTTTTCTTACTGATCTTTCGATGAATTTTGCATTTTCTTACTGATCTTTCGATGAAATTTGCATTTTCTTACTGATCTTTTGACAAAATCAGCGTTTTCTTTCTGCGATATTTTAACAAAATTTGCATCTTCTAACTGATCTTTTGACGAAATTAGCGTTTTCTTTCTGCGATTTTTTAACAAAATATGCATTTTTACTATGATTCTTTGATTAAATTTATTTTCTTCTGCAATCAATTAATGAAATTGATTTTTTGTACACGGTCATTTGCCGAAATTCGCGATAGTTTATCGCAACCGATCGGCAAAATTTTCGATATCTTTTAGCGACCAATCAACAAAATTCACTACTCGTTTCCGCGACCTTTTGACAAAATTCGCAATATTTTTCTGTTGGTAGTTTACCGAAATTCGTGATTATTTGCACAATCTTTAGACGAAATTCGCAATTTCTTTCCTAACTCTTTAACGAAATTAGAGATTTTATTCGGCGACCAATTGAAGATAATTACTATTTGTTTGAGATCTTTGAAGAAACACCCGATATTTTTACATGATCATTTAAAGAAATTCTCAACTTTTTCCGCGATCGATTCATGAATTTAATAAATTCCATAAAAGAAAAAAATTCACAGACTTCCAAGAAAATTCAAAAATATACTCGCAAAAGAATCATAAGTCTGTGAAAGAATTTACAGGGGGAAATACTGCGCAGAATTTTTCATTATGCAGGACTTTTCTTTCCCGTGTGCAAATCGTGCGATTTTGCAAGCTATTTCAAACCTTGCCCCTCAAAGAACCACCTCCCTACCTCCAGAAATTCTTAACATGGCAACCCGTTTCTAAGGAAGGGAATTCCTGTATAAATATTTACAGAAACACGATTCTCTCATGGTTAATATATACATAAAGAGGGTTTTATGTTAAAAAAGTTTGTTTTGCAGCACAGATTTTTTTCCCCCCATGAGCATTTTTTAATGTCTGAATTTTTGGACTAATGACCAATTTTTTAAAACTTTCAGAAATGAATACTTTGAAATTTCGGAACAAAATTACTCTTGAAAAATATGTTGCGCAGATAAGAATCGAAATTAGAAACAAAAAGTGCGTTTGTGTTTTTTGCAAAAAATTCGTAGTTTAAGACCGATTTTCGTAACATCGTAGTTTATGGGTCCAAATCGTAACAACTATGATTTTTTCGTAGCAGTTGACAGGACTGTAAAAACAAAGTTTTAAGTCAATTTCATATTCTTTTATATAAATAGTCATTTTAGTAGCAGTCTTTTTTTATTTTTAAAGCATTAATAAATATAATTTTCTTAACAACTACTAACTATGAACAAATTATTCAGGAAAATAAATTTAGAAAAGTAGGAAGGGAAAACAGCAATATTTCATGACTGAATATCTTTTAAAAACGGAAAAATGAAGAAATTTTTTTTCTGAAAAAAAAAACAAAAATATTTATCACTAGCTGATTTGCCAGCGTTGCTCGGGCTCGTCAGTGTTTGCAAACAAATCACGTGTGATTAAAACCTCGATTCATATTAAAATTTTCAAAAAAAACTAATCTCTCAAGATGAACCTCTGGGATTAGTCCCCGTTTCCATCAACAGTGTACACTGGCCGTGCTATGCAGTGTGTTTAAAAACATCCCTCTTTCCAAATGAATCTCCTGCACGGTTCCCCTGGCGTTTAGCACCATATGGCAGGCGTCCTGTCTATGCACCTGGAAATCTGAAGAGAATCGTAAGCTGAGTTAAAAGAAACAAACTTAGTTAAACTTGGGCTCATAAAACCCGAAATAAGAATCCCCCTAGTGATGGAAGGTGGAACTAAAAATTGTAAGAGAATCGAAATCCCAGTTGAATGAGCTAAAACCCCGTTGAAATTGAGCCCATAGAACCTGAAATAAGAATGCACTCCCTAGTGGTGGAAAGTGGAACAAAAAACTGTAAGACAATCGAAAACCAAGTTGAATGAGTGTTGAAATCATAAAACCAGAAATAATGCACCCCCTGGTGATGGAAAGTGACACTAAAAACTAAAAGAAGCATAACCTAAGTTGAATTAATCAATCCCTGCTGTAATAGGACCCATAGAATCAGGAAAACATATTTTCAAATTTAAATAAAGGGGAGAAACCTTTATAGACAAACTCTTAACTCAGATTATGGGACTCTTGTCACAGAATATATTAATAATCTTCGATTAAGTTGATAAAAAGCTTTTAAATTATATTTTTAGCATTTGGCAACATTTAATAATTAATTTTGTTTCATATCCCAAATTAGATAGGGGGTCGGTCGGTTTATCTGCTGAAATGTTTATCCACTTAGTTTGGTTTTTAATGAATGTTTGCGTCCCTGTCTGGGTCTTTTTTGGAATTTTTGTACAGTCGCCGTCAGTTTTTTGCAAAAATTAAAAAAAATAACAGACTGGTTTTTAAAAAAAATTGTATATTCACATCTAAATTTTTTTTTACGTTTGACGTTAAATTTTCAAATTGATATCTTGACTAGTTTTCTTAATTTTACCCAATAAGTGAAAATTGTCATTATCTGTTGTTTCTACTTGGAAAGGAAGTCCAGCAAATGTGCAATTATTTTGGCATTTTGATTTTTTTTTTAAAGAGTCTTTTAACGAGTTTTTAATTAATATCTTGACTAGCGGGCATGAGCGAGCTCAGCTCGGTCAAAATTAGCCTTGTGCTCAATTCGATATTTCATTCTCATGGTTTAATTCTTGCTGTTTAGATAAAATTGGCATGATCCTAAGCCATAGTGACCCACTAACTGAAATTTCTCGAACACACGACCTAGCCAATGCTCTTCTCGAACGCGCAAACGATAGAATACAAAATTTAGTAAAAATCGCTAAAGTCATTTTATGGATAAAATTAGCTTGACCCACGGTAACCCAAAAAGGACCTACTAATCTAAATTTATCGAACATCTGACCTTTCCCAATGGTGCTCTCGTGCTAGGAAAAAGCGTAATAAGAAATTTTGTCAAAATCGTATGAGCCTTTTTTAGATAAAATTAGCCAAACCTTGACCCACAGTGACCCAAAATGAATTAATCGAATTTTCTTTAGCATGCAACCTAGATCAATGGTCGCCTCGAACCTGTAAACGATAGAAAGCAAAATTTAATCTAAAACATTAAAGCTTTTTTGTAGATAAAATGAGCTTGACCCACGGTGACCCAAAAATGACCCATTAAGAGAATTTTCTCGAACATGTGACCTAACCCAATGATCTTCTTGTGCCCGGAAACAGTATAATACAAAATTTTGTCAAAATCGTATGAGCCTTATTTTAAGATACAATTAGCTTGACCCACAGTGACCCAAAAATGACCCACTAATCAAATTTTCCTGAACATGTGACTTAGCTGAACAGTATTCTCATGCTCAGAAACGATATAATACAAAATTTTGCCATAATGTTTTGAGCCGTTGTTTTAGATACACATAGCTTGACCCACAGTGACCCAAAAATGACCCACTAATTGAATTTTCTCAAACATGTGATTTAGCCCAATGGTCTTCATGCCCAAAAACTGTATACCACAAAATTTTGACAAAATCGTTTGAGTCAATTTTTTAGATACAAATAGATTGGCCCACATTGACCAAAAAATGACCCACTATTCGATTTTTCTTGAACATGTGACTTAACCCAATGATCATCTCATGCCCGAAAATGGTATATTACAGAATTTTATCAAAATGTTTTGAGCCTTTTTTTTAGATTCAATTAGCTTGACACTGCCCCATTGTGACACAAAATGACCCACTAATCAAATTTTCTTGAACATGCGACACCAATGGTATTCTCGTGCCCAAAAACGATAAAATACAAAATTTCGTCAAAATTGTTAGAGTCGTTTTCTAGATAAACTTTGCTTGACCCACAGTGACCCAAAAATGACCCACTAATTGAATTTTCTCTAATATGTGACTTAACCCATTGGTCTTCTCGTAATCCAAAATGACAAAATACAAAATTTAGTCAAAATTGTTAGAGCCACTTTTTAGATAAAATTGGCTTGATCCATGGAGACCCAAAAATGACCCATTGATCGGAATTTCTCGAACATGTGGCCTAGCCCAATAGTTTTCTCGTGCCGAAAAACGGTTGGATATAAAATTTAGTCAAAATCTATCGAGCCGTTTTTTAGATATAATTAGCTTGACCTTGACCTATTATGACCCAAAACGACCCACTAATCGAATTTTCTCGAACACGTGGCCTAGCCCGATGGCATTCCCGTGCCCAAAAATGATAAAATACAAAATTTCATCAAAATCGTTAGAGCCGTTTTCAAGATAAACTTCGCTTGACCCACAGTGACCCAAAAATGACCCACTAATCAAATTTTCTCTCATTTGTGACTTAGCTCATTGGTCTTCTCGTAATCCAAAACGACAAAATACAAAATTTAGTCAAAATCATTAGACCTGTTTTTTAGCTAAAATTGGCTTGACCTATAGTGGCCCAAAAATGACCCACTAATCGAAATTTCTCGAACATGTGACCTATCCCAATAGTTTTCTCGTGCCGAAAAACGGTTGGATATAAAATTTAGTCAAAATCGATTGAGCTCTTTTTTAGATATATTTAGGCTGACCTTGACCCATTATGACCAAAAATGACCCACTAATCGAATTTTCTCGAACACGTGACCTAGGCCAATGGTCTTATCGTGCCTGAAAATGGTAAAATACAAAATTTCGTCAAAATCGTTAGAGCCGTTTTTAAGATAAAATTTACACTCACACACACAATTTTTGCTTGCATTATAGTATAAGATTAATTACGGGGTGATTTTTACAAAATAAACAATATTGAAAAGAGGATAAAATTTACTATACTGGGCTAACAGATTGAAACTGGATTATTTTTATTAATGTAGAAAAATTGCCCCAAAACTAAAAACAGGTAAAAATCGCATAAATAATAATCAAAAAATCCAAAATTAGGCTTCGAGGTGCAAAACTACTTACATACATGGTGCGGCAAAAAACGATCATCAATGTTTCTGTTGTTCTAACACGATTGTTTGAACCTGTTTGATTTTAGTTTTTTTTTAATTAGATAGTCCATGCTTTTCTGTACTAGTATGTCTAACTGCATAATTTTTAATTTTTTTTTTATATGCTATTTTCAGATGTCCAACCAACGTACAAAAATTTTGGCGTTACACAGCCTGAAAAAGCGCAACTGTGAGATCGCTCGAACTCTCGGCATCGACCCGGCCACTGTCTCCCGGACAATCAAACGATACAAGGAGCTGGGCCATGGTGGCCGCCGTCCAGGAAGTGGCAGAAAGCGCACCGTCAGAACCAACAACAACCGAAAACTGGTTCGAGAGCGGCTTAGGCGAAATTCGAGGGTCTCGATGCGAAAAATCGCCCGTGATATTGGAATCAGAGACAGATCGGTTCGGCGAATAGCCAAAGAAGATCTCCATTTAAAGCCATACAAGTTGCAAAAAGTTCAACTCCTCACCACCGATAACAAGCGCGTACGACTCGAAAGATGCAACCGACTTCTTCGTCGACACGCACCTCTCGACTGGGACCGCATCCTCTTCACAGATGAGAAGTTGTTCACCGTCGAGCAAGCCCACAATCACCAAAATGACAGAAGCTGGTCCGCCGGGGCCCCCGGCAGCTCGGCCGTTGTCGAACGCCGGCAAAATCCTCAGTCGGTGATGGTTTGGGGCGGGATTTGCGCCAGTGGCAAGACTCCACTCGTTTTCGTGGACCAAGGGGTCAAAATCAATCAAGAAGTGTACCGGCGTGACATTTTGGAAACCGTGGTACTTCCATGGGCCCAGCAGCACTTCAAACATGCGAATTGGACGTTCCAACAGGACTCAGCACCGGCTCACAGGGCGAAGGCGACTCAGGACTGGTGCAGAGGCCATTTTCCGGACTTCATCTCGTCTGCAGAATGGCCGCCTTACTCACCAGATCTGAATCCGATGGACTACAGCATATGGTCCATTTTGCAGACCAGGGCCTGTGCTAAGCCCCACAAAAGTTTGGAGTCCCTGAAGAAATCGCTACGCCGGGAATGGGACCGACTGTCGCCGGAGGAGGTGCGTGCCGCAGCCAAAAATTTTCGGAAGCGTTTGCAGCTCTGCAAATGCGCACAAGGAGGCCATTTTGAAACAAATTGAATATTTTATAACTGTGGTTGTTCTTTATTGTTTTACGTTAATAGATTTTGTTTTTATTGCAAAAAATCTTGATGATCGTTTTTTTGCCGCACCCTGTAGTGGTACCTTCCTGCCAAATTTTGTAGCTCTACATAAAGTAGTCTCTTCAGAACACCGTCGACACACTCACACACAAACTTTTTTCCTTATTATTATAGATAAAACTGATCTTATAAAAAACTGCAGAAATATTTATCATAAAACTGACAAAAATAAAAACAAATAATCTTACTATAGAACAATACTATAACTAACAAATGCATGAAGAGGAAATAAAAAATCTCATTACAGTACAGAGTAATTTTTTATGCGATTTTTAACGTTCTCTTACATTTTGCGGTGATTTTTCCACATTGGTAAACTGAATCCAGTTTCAATCTTTTGACCTAATATTTTTTGTTTTCAATGTGTTTCTTTTTAATAAAGTTTATTTAGAATTCATACAGCAATTTCACAATTTTCTGTGAATTTTTTATTGTGATTTTTGGAGTTTTCTAGTAACGAATTTTCAACATTTGTAAAAGAAATTCGGTTTCAAACTTTTAGCCTAATACAGTAAATTTTGTAGTAAGCAATTTATGAACTTTTTATTGATTTTTAATGCAATTTTTTGCGTTCCACGGTACTTTTTCGACATTTGTGAAAAAGTTTCGGTTGCAATGTTTTAGCCCCTAATAGTAAATTTTGTCCTCTGCGGTTTTTTAATATTAGTAAAATGAATCCATTTTCAATCTTTTAGTTATTTATAGCAAACATTGTTCTATTTTCAAATAAGGTTTATTGGAAATTTGTGCAGTATTTTTTGAAGTTTTTTATGCAAGTTTAGATTTTTTGGCATTTGTAAAAGGAATTCAGTTTCAAACTTTTAGGTTAATAGTAAATTTTGTCCTCTGCAATTTTTGACTTTTTTTTAGGGATTTTTAGTGTTTAACCCGTAACTGGAGACATGAATTTCCTTACGCGATCAGAGACATAGAGTCAAAAAGACTCCAGTGTTATTTTTCTTTTTTTGTCTTTTGTAAACAGTATTGGAATTTATTTCAGAAGCGTAATATATTCTGGAAATCATGTAATGATAAAAGAACTACTTGATGGTACTCAGGAGATGATTTTATTCAAGGAGAAAAACCACATGATAATCAGAACCAAAGAACAATACGGAGTCATTTTGACTCCTGTCTCCAGTTACAGGTTAATGGAATTTTTTGACATTAATGACAGATTTTCAGATTTTTACCCTTTAAAAAAATATAATTAATTCATGGTTTTCGAAAATATGGGGGAGGGGGGGGGGTAGACAAAATAAACTGCAAGTGATCAGAGATTCTGAATTGCCGAGGTCTGGAGGATTCTGGATTTCAGACTTGTTACTGTACTACATTTTATTTCAAATAATATCGAAAGAAAAGGAATGCTTCAGTATTTTTGTCAAAAAATAAAAACTTAAATATCTGATTATACAGGAGAAAGATTTTATAATTTAGTATGATATTTTGTATTACCTTAAAGCATACATTTAAAAAAAAAGTTCTAAATCGTTTAATAAAACACATCCCCCCCTCCCTTTTTTTATTATTAAATTTCCTCATTTCTGCTAAATACTTAAATTATTCAAAATTCATTTATTTATACTTTTCTAACTCTTAATTTTCTTTACTGTATATGCTATCGAAAAACATACACATTTTTAATGCAGGTGTTTCGTGTTTACTAAGAATAAATGGATATCCTTCTGTCTGTTGTAAAACTGCATTAAAATGGGTGGTCTTTTTGCACACAGCTAAGTGCTATAAATTTAGGCATATGTCCCTTGTGAAAAACAGCGCCTGCCATCCATGCTAAAGAGAATTTTTATGGTCAAACGCTTTAAAAAGAAACCTCATTGTATCCTATTCGGGAAAGAGTATCTGAGCAGTTAACTAACGGCCAATTAAAATAATGAAATAAAGAAGAATATATTTCAATTCAAAACATGTTAACGATAAAAGTGTGACTGTTGTTAAAGCATTTTTTTTAAATCCTTATAATGTTATATGATTGGTGTTTAATTATGTTTAAAAAAAGGCAAAATGATAATGTTTTAATCTCATATTTCTACTAATTGTTTGTTCAGTACAGAAGGAGAAAAGAGTTTGATGCATTTGAACTTAAATAATTTAATTGTTCAATAAAATACCATATGTGTTGTTAGAAAACTTGTTTTTTTTTTTTTTTTTTTAATTTATCTAGCATAAGTAAAATACAGTAATCCTTTTTGGAAGAATCGGAGTAATTTAATAATGAATATAAATTAAAATAATGTTGAACTGGTAATATTAAACACATTAATAAAAATAAATATATGTGTAATTATAAACAATATAAATTATATCTGAATTATGAATTATTCTGAATATTTAAATGAATTAATTTAGGAGTTTATTCAATACCATATTTGTAGTATTAATAACTACAAATCTTTCTTTCTTAAAATCATATTCGTATGCTAATAGTAGCATTAACAACTAATTCTTTTTTTTTTCTTTTTATAAAAAGGGTTCAGGTAGGTAATCAGTGAAGAATTTAATTTAAATTTCTGAAATTTACATAATTTTGAACCTAACTCGACATTCTTTTACCTTTTAATTTTATTTAACTTTTCTAAAACATAATTAATTCTTATAAGGGTTAAAAATATAATCTTTGCTATTTAATTTCTATTAAACAGAAAAAAAAAGAGATAAAGATATCTCTCAAATTTTTAGTCTTTGAATTCAGTTCTATTATAAAAGAAACAATTAGTTTGTCATGATCAGTGATATATTTAATCAATTAAGATTCTTAAAAGTTATATATCCGAGAACAAACAATGCATTACAAACCACTTTACATGATCAAATAGCTTATGAGATATTAGTACTAATCATATTTTTCTTGAAGTACTTCTTTAGTATGTGTCTCTACCTGTTATAGTTGTATAGTACAAGATTCATTATGCTGGAAATTCAGTTATTCAATAAATCCCATATATTGCCGAAATCAAAATCAACTGATTAAAAGAAAACTTATTTTTAAAAAAATGCAAACCAGAACAGAACCAAAACAAAAGAATATGGCTTGAAACCCTGATTGAAAGACTCAATTTTAAACTCGGCAGATATATATAAACATTTTGATTTAGAAAAATGAAGACAGATAAATTTTACTATTAAAACATAGTAACTTCTTTTGGAAATCATCATTAAAAATAAAACTTTATATTCAAAATGCAGCTTGAAGATTCTGAGTGGAGTAAGTAAGCAGTAAAAAGTGGAGCTTGGTCATACTTGAAAGATTTGACTTCAATTGATTATTAGAAATGGATTAGTTTTGTAAATTTTTGTGTTATTCATAAAAAAATGTCTAAAGTAAAATCCACCTTTTTTATTAATTCATGGGGACTAATCAAAACAGTGCAGAGTATATCACTAAAGATGAAATCATATACTGTGTTCCATGTGCAGATATTTTTTCTTATGAAAGGAAATTTTAGTTTGATAACACTAAAAAAAAATGCTATTAATTTATCAAAATAAGTAAAAAAGTTATTTATTGGCTCAAACCTTTTTTTTTTATATATCTTTATCACAATTAGCGAAGGGGAGGGATTATTCTCCTTGTAATAATTACAGAATTAAGAACTAACAGTATCTATAAGAGTATAATCAAATAACTGAAAAGTTTTTTAAAAATTAAAGTCATTTTATAACAACAGAAGAAAAGTTTTCATGCTATAATAAATACAAAATTTAAAAAAAAATATTTAAAATTACACAGCTTACATTTTTATCTGCAGTTCCTTGGCTGTTTATCAATTCATCTAATTCAGCCTGCAACTGTTTCTTTGTTCTTTCAAGATCTTCAATTTTCTCCTCTTTTTCTTCGAGATCTCTCATTTGTGATAAAATCTTTGTTTCTTTTTCACGTGCTTCACGTTCAGCATTATCTTTTTCTTGTGCAATACGTTCTGATACTGCTTTTTCTTCAGCTAAAAGTTGATCAAATTTTCTCTGTCTTTTTTCTAAATCAGATACTTTTGATCTTTGGCTGTCAAGTTCAATCGTAAGATCTTCAACCTGTAATAAAAAGTTACTTTTTTAAAAAGGGAAAGACTATGAAAGAATAGTACAGTAACAAGAAAAATTATCAATTTATTGAACTACATAAAATAATGAATATATTTTCAACCTTATTTTTTATTATTTTATAATACATGACTGCAATGATACCTCTGCTAACGAACATAATAAATTACAAAATTATGTTTGTTAGGCAAATCGATTCTTAATTGAAACCAATTTCTCAAATTAAAATGGAAGCATTGCTATATTAGTGCATGTATTTAACAAAATATTCGTGAGCCAAATCCAGGTTCATTAGTAGTCAGAAAAACAAGGAAAACAATGACTATTAGTCAAAACATTTGGTAGCTGAGGTATCACTGTACATCTGAAATATATTAAGAGGAGGGGTTAGCTAACTGAATGCATTTTTTTTTTATGTTAAAGTTTAAGTAAATGTCAAATTATTCTTTTAGTAAATCAATATTGGCCTATAAACCAATTTGTTTGAAGTTATATCTCTTTATAACCATAAAAAATAGTTAATTTTTCCACAAAGCTAAATATTTATTGAATATTTTGGAGATGGAGACTTAATTAACATATTATAAAATGTAACATTTAAAAAAAAATCTTAATACTTATTTCTGAAAGAAGAAAAAAAAAATGCCACAATTTTCAAACAAATGTTTGTTTTTACATCTTGAATTTTCATTCCAAAATAAGCTCTGATCATCTCATAACTAATGTTATTAATTTTTAGTTCAATAATAAATAATCCTAACTCTACACACATAAAATGCCTGATTTAAGGCAGGGCATGGGCCCAGGACCCCCAAAAGCTACTTAAGGTACTTAATTATCAATTATTGTCTAAAATCTGATGAAATTTTAACTATTAAAGAAAAGAAATATAGAAATATATGTATTTTTTTTTTTTTTTTATTAAAAAATAACTTTTTAACATATGCTGTATGACACATAAGGAAAGGGCATGTACATGTTTACTAACAAACACTCGTCTTATACTAAATTTTTGCTTTAACGATCGATCATATCTGGAATCGCCATGGCAACATAGCCGAATCGTATCATAGGCTTGTTAATCGTAGACCAATCAGATCGCATAAATGCTTCTGTACAGTAGTAGTTTTAAAGGTGAACAGGCAACCTACAGCAGTGTCCTCTAGTTACTTCAAGGGTGCTGCTGTAGGTTGCCTGTAGTACTTTTACCGAAAGTGACGTCAACGCTTAGAATCAGCGTAGTGCATGGAGCTTTGAATAGTTTTGGTGAATGCACCCAATCATGGCCTTACTTGGTACAGTTTTTTAAAACTGCTATGTAAAAGAAGTGAAATGAACAGAACAGAGTTGTGACTTGAATGTTGTTCAACGTGGTTTGCTGAATGATCATTCTTTTCGCTACAAATTTCAACGTGGTTTGCCAAATGTTTATAGTTCAAAAATGAATCGATCATATCTTTCTGGAGTGCAAAAAAGAAAATTAAGGGAGAAGAAAGAGCATGAAATCCATGCTGTTGAATTATACAGTTAAAGTAGATCTGACTTCCAAGAATGAAAATACTAGTGAAATAGAAGATAAAGTAGATCCAACTTCCAAGAAAGAAAATACTAGTGAAATAGAAGATAAAGTAGATTAGACTTTCAAGAATGAAAATACTAGGGAAATAGAAGAAATTGCTACTCCAACTTCTTTAAATGATGAAACCCCAGTTGATTTAGTTGTGGTTGCAGAAAATGAATTTATAGGGGATCCTGCTTTGTGGGAAAATATTACTGAAGGGATACATGAATGTTTTATACAAGAGCCTCCACATCAAAATATGCACCTTGTTGGAGAGACTGAAAGATTAATAGGAAATAAAAAACGAACTCTGACTGAAGCTCATTTTTATAGGCTAAAAGTTAATGGAGAAAAAATAAAAAAGAGATTGGCTTATATTGTCTCCATCTGCCTTTTCACTTTATTGTTGGATTTGCAAGTTGTTTTCTCCAACAATAACCATGTCATGTTTGTCTACTACTGGTTTTAACGATTGGTAACACACCAAAGAAAGGCTGCATGAGCATGAAAATTCATACTGTCATAGAGATTTATGATCCAACGAAAGAACATGTATAGTCGTATCAACTCTACTCTACTTGAGCAAGATTAAAGTGAAAGCAAATACTGGTTTGAAGTTCTGTGTCGAGTTGTAACAGTTACAAAATTTTTATCTATTCGTGGACTGCCATTCATTGGGCAGAATGAGACCACTGGGTCTTTAAGTAATGGAAATTTTCTTGGGTGTTTAGAACTTTCAAGTGAATTTGATCCCTTCCTAGCAAAGTATTTGGAAGTTCATTCACATCATGGCAAAAAAGTATTCAATATCATTATTTCAGAAATGAAATCTGCTAAGTTTTTTTTCTATAATTCTGGATTCAACACCAGATACATCTCACACTGATCAGTGGACTTTTGTAGTGTGATATGTATCCTCTGATTGTGAACCAATTGAATGGTTTTTAACATTTATTCCAATACAAGATCATTCACCTGAACATTTGGAAGAGACTGTTGTGAAATATCTAGAAAGTGTAGAACTGAACATTGCCGATGTCGTGGACAGAGATTTGATAATGCCAGTAATATGGCAGGAAAATATTCTGGCTTGCAAGCACGGATCAAAATGTTAAATCCTTTCGCAGATTTCATACCAAGTGCTGCACACTATCTGAATTTAGTTGTTGTAAAAGCTGTAGAATGTAATGGGAGAGAGTTGGATTTTTTCACTTTTTTACAAGAACTATACAATTTTTTTCCAGATCCAATCAACGATGGAATCTGTTATGTAGTAAAATTAATGAGAAGGGCAGTTCTTCAACTTTGAATGTCCAGAGCTGAAACCAGATGGTGTGCTAATGCTGCTGCGACCAAAGCAGTTAAAAGATAATTATAAGGAAATTGTGCTTTTGGAAATTGCTAATAATTTGAATAAATCCCCATTAGCAAGAAATGAAGCAAATTCACTATTTTAAAAAATGCAAAAATTTGAAACTGCAATATGTGCTACTATGTGGAATTTGAGGCTCCAGCGAATCAGTAGTGTAAGTAAATGTCAGCAGAATCCTTCTCTAGATATTTCAAAGGTTTCCGAGTATTTTTCTTCACTAATTGACTATGTTAATTTTGTGTGGGATAAATTTGAAATGTATGAAGAAAATGCATGTATATTTGTGGGTCATAGAAATTATTCTATGAAAAGACAAAAGAAAGCACCAAAATCTTTCTATGATGAACGATGTCCAGAAACAGAGATAATTTCAAGATTTCGTGTTTTTATACTGTGTGCGATACTTTAATTACACATTTATAATTAAGGATGTCTGTGTATGCTGACATTTCAAAAATGTTTTCATGTTTATTTGACAGTGCAAAAGAAACAGCCTATGAAAATGCAAAGTACCTTCAAACTGTGCATTCGTCTGATTTGGAAAAAGAATTTCCAGATTAATTTAATCATATTCATTCAATTATTAAAAATGAATCTTCAGTAATAGATAAATAAATAAAAAATTCATGAATTTGGAATAATAGATACATTTGCTAATGTCGAAACTGCCCTAAAGTTATTTTTAACTCTGCGCATCTCAAACTGTACAGGAGAAAGATAATTTTCTTTGCTAAAAAGAATTAAATCTTCTCTACGAAATTTGATGACAGATAGTAAGCTATCTTCTCCAGCTCTATTGTCAATGGAAGGAGATATAACTCTAAAAATTGACTATGAAGATGTTATAAAAACATTTACTGCTAAAAAATTGAGAGATGTCGTGAATGTGACTGTGCCGTTTGAAACCTCGCTTCGAGGAGGTCAAGGACTATCTCCCCTGATGATGGCTCGTTAGAAAGAGCACGAAACGTTGGGAATAATTTGTAATATGTTTTTAATATAGTTTTTATTTACATGTACGCTGATGAGTATCGTAAGATTTTTAATTATTAAATTTTGACAAAGTCCAAGTTTTTCTTACAAAAATATTTTTTTTAAACACAGTGCTTTTTAATGCCATGTTTCTGAATGCTATTCACAGATAGATTTTTGTAGTCTATAGTGTACTTCTAAAAGTCGAAGAGCCAGTGATGTTTTTACTTGACCATTTTATACAATTTGATTTTCAAATGTGTAAGTGATCTTTCATGCAAATTCCAAAATCAGCTGTCACAACAGCAATCACAAAAGTGCCTTAGTTAAATGAAAAAGCATGGCAATCCAATTATAGAAGATTGTTACCATTTGTGGCAATATGGTTTAATCTTTCATAAGGGCCAAAATCCAAAAGGACAACTTTATGACATAAATTCACTTTTGTTTTTAAAATGAATAGTTTAAAATAATTATTTAACAGTAAATTAATGATTATCGAATTTAACTTTTTAATGGATATTTTAAAGTAATTATTAAAGCCAATAGTGGTTATCTTTCTTAGTATTTTTTTAATATATTTTTTCCTTAAGATCCAGTAAGCATCAGTGCAGGGGGGGCACAAGCATCTGTGCCCAGGACCCCAAAATTTGTAAATCGGTCCCTGCATACATGCTATTTATAAATTTAGTTATGTTATTATGTTGTAGTTAAATTTTGCCATGGTCAATAAAATAAATAACTTTTTAAGGTTTTTAAATATTCAATAAATTTACATGGCAACAATGACATATTTGCACTCAGAAAAAATAGCAAAATACAGTAAAAAATTTTTTTTTACTTTGACTTGTAACATGCTCATGCAGACCTGTCAACCTTTGAAAATGAGAAATAGTAGCACACTAAATTAAAACTAATCTAGAGGTTGGTTAACTACATACTATAGGTACTATAGGTACCCTATAGGTACATTTATCTTACTTATCTTCCAAACTATTGCATATTTCAATAATTAATGTTTTCTAAACAACTTTTTGTAGGAAAATGTTGAAAATTTATACACATAATAAGAAAATGGTATGCAAACTAGGGGTGGTTATGATTTTATTACGCTGCCACCTACGCACTAACGCATCCAACCGGCCCTTCTTCGTATGCCGGCGACGCTCTGGAGCGTTGATCGACTATGATAAGTTATACAGAGGCTTTTCACACATTTTTTACACGATGTATATTGTATTCACAAAACTAAATTACATAAAATTCTTGAGTTTAAATGATCTATTTGACAGCCCTTATTCTGAACTATCTTTCGACACTGCAATTTCCAAGATAATAATGCCTTTTGAAATGTCAGAATCAGAAGAAGTATTCTATCCCATTCCTCCTGAACAGCTTTCCAGAGTCCTGTAAGAGTTGTGGGACGATGTTTGGATAATGCAGGTTTTTTGTATTTCGCGGCCATTTTTTGACATTCGTAAAAGGAATAAGGTTTCAGTCTTTCAACCAGTGGTGTAGTCCTGGGAAAAAAAGTGGGGGGACGCTCATAGTCTTAAACATTAGGATCTGTATCACCCATAAGGCAAACTTGATTTTGAATCTTGCTTTTTATTTTGAATTCCTGAGAATAGTAATTGAACAATTAAATTAAAACTTAAATAAACGGTTAAGTGCGAGTATTACTCGCGCTCAGAGGGTTCCGTACTAGGGATGCACCGGATATTGATTTTGCCGGATATCGGATACCCGAAGCTCCTTTGCCTGCCGGATTCGGATATCCGGCACTAGATATGTTTTTAGTTATATGGTGAATTACTTCTTTATATAACGCCATCTCAGAACAATAAATTACAAACATGTTTCATACATCATTAAAAACATTTTAAATGTATTGAAATATAATTTACAAAAACTATATCTCTTTGAACATCAGGGCTTGAAATTCAAGTTTTCCCCAGAAGGGGAGTTTCCCAGCCAACATTTAAAAATACAGGGGAGTTGAACTGTTTGAAAGGAAAAAATATATATATATCTTTAAACTCCGTTATTTTTTATGTGCCAGTTAAAGAATTACATTTATACAGAAATGACAAAATAAATTTGAAATAATTTAAATTAACAACTCAAGATAATTTATTATCAAAAATGTTTACTTTTATTAAAACAAAGGAACAGAATCAAGTTTTATATATACCATGTCTATTTTTCAACTTTCACCTAATGTTGCGGGCAATTAACAAATTCGGTTGCTAAATGAATTTCTTAATTTAGAATTTATTCCATTTTGCATATTTTAGCCTCTTTCTCAAGTTACACTTTTGACAAACAGCACAGACCAACTTTTATAACTTTAGAAATTATCGGAAACGCATGGTTATGCTCTGTCAACCTTAGGCCATAACTTATGTAAAAATGTTACTAACGTTTTAATTTTAATTCACTTTCATTCACTCCCATCAAGAATCTAACCAGTAGTCAACTTTCTTCATATCCACAAGTTTTAAATTTTCAACAACTTCTGCTCCATCAGTCAGTCCTTCAATCAAAAACTGTATCAACCTTTTCCTGTAATGTCTCTTAATTTTCTCAAGGAGCTGTTCTCTGCTCCAGAAGCTAATGTGTAGCTTGGCAATATTTCATTATTCTAATCTGTTTCATTGCAATTATAGATTGGGGGGGTGGGGGGGGGGGGTGGAGAAGGCTGAGTAGTGGCATCTGGTAGGGTAAATAAGAAAGCTTTCCATTTATCTGAAAATTCTTATGGAACCCCAGTCAACAAAAATGTTTTGGTCCCATGCTTTTCAGATAACCGGAATTTTACTGTACTTGAAAGATTAATGAATAAACGTTATGCTTAAATTGAAAATTTTTCAATCTATTGAGTATGAATTAATATTATTAAATAAACCTTGTGAATCCTTCCGATTTATTTATTTATTTTTTTTAAGAAATACTTTATTTTTGTAAGATTTTAAGAAACATTTATTTCCTCAAAGTAATTTCTTTTGTTAAGGGGACATTCCAGTGAAACTGGTTTTCCCTTCTCAAATCATGAAATTCTATATTAACCCATGGGAAATTTTAGCAAGAACAAAAAATCATACATTAGTCATACATTATAAAACACTTTCTAACACTATCATAATATTGTTACCAAATTTAATTTTTTTTCATTCACATAACACAGTTAAACACTTAAGGGGACCCTTCATTAACTTGAAAATGGCCATTCCGTAATGTTAAACCAATGGGCAGGGTTTTTTTTAATTGTTTAAATTTGAAAAGTTTTAAAAGATTCTTTTTGCATAAGATAGCTAAGCTCGATCTTTCATACGGCTGTTTTTTACTTTTTCGATTTCGGTTGCAGATTTTTTTGCATGGAATTGCAATGCATTGGAATTTTAAATCCATATCCAAAGTTTGAAAAGGAAATAGTCAATTGATTTCTTCTATTACCCGATAAAAGGTTGATTTTAAAAATCATGTCCCAATTTCTGTGATTTGCAAAAATCAACTAGTTTGTTATTTCGAAACATGTTTTTTTAAGTTCACCAATTTTTTTTTCCTTCATGTGTGCCACAAGTGTAATCTCATTTTGTTTAGTGCTGACTATTGGCCAAATTGGTAGGGCTCAGTCTCCGGTGGCCATTACTGCCCTTTTAGTTATTTCCTATTTTGGGCACAGGGAAAAAACATCACAAAATACATAAATCGGTCATAAAAAAAATATCGCCGATTTCGTCAATTATGGTGAAAATAAATAACAAAATTTGTCGACTGGTCGCAAGAAGAAAACTGAAGTTCATGGGAAATCGGCAGCGGGAAAATATCACAAAATTCGTCAATCGATCATGGAAAAATATCATGAAATTTGCCAGTCCATCACGAGTAAAAATCGTGAAATTCCTCAGCCGGTCGCAAAGAAAAAAACTCGAAATTCTTCAATCGGATGCAAAAAAAAACAATCGTTATTTTCATCAGTATGTCGCAAGAACAAACAGGGAAATTTGCCAATCGGTCACAGAATAAAATTGCTATATTTGTCAATTGATCTCGAGAAAAAAAAATTATGAAATTTACCGATCGGTCTCTAGAAAAAATCATGGAATTCGTCAGTCGGTCGTGGAGAAAAAGCACAAAATTTTTCAGTCAGATGCAGAAAAACAACTATGAATTTTGTCAATCTGTCGTAAGAAGAACCTGTGAAATCTGCTAATCGATAGTAGAAAATATCACGGAATTTGTCGGTCGGTCCTGAGACTTGATCGTTGTTTTACAAAGAAACATTTTCGGAAAATGATTTTTTGGAAACAGGAGCCGCCCGCCCACAATAGGGCATAATAAATAGGACACAATAATAATCTTTAGGGCACGTATCCTGCCATCCCGTCTCGAAATTCAAGCCCTGTATCTGCCATTCAAGCCCTGTAATGTATATTAACAATATTGCATAAAAAATGTAATTTAAACATTAAAATATTCTGTTTATTTGTACAATGAAATGCTGATAATTGCTACTGGATTTGGATATGGGATTGACTATATTGATAATTGCTAATAATTAATTAATTTGTACAATGAAATGCTGATAATTTGTATAGTAAATTTTAACCAATTAATATGCATATAATTGTAGAGTATTTTCACAAAGAAATACTACATACTTTCTTTTTATAATTTAAACATAAAATATCTGCTAATATACCCATGATTAAAGAGTTATTTTCTCCAAACATAGGTTTAATTGATGCCCTTTTTCTGTTTTAATTATTTAATATTGTTTTTGCTCAAAGTCACGTTTAGTTTTATTTTAATTTAAATTATTTTGATATTTATAAGTAAAAAGAAAATTACTTTTAATTTTAAATATTTATAAGGAAGTTACAAAAATAACTAGTTGGATTTGCCAATCCCAAAACTTTCTTCTATCTCATACATCTTAATATTTCAAAAAGTAGTTCCAAATGTTAACATACTTTAATATCATTAGTTCAATATTATACCAACTTTGATTTTGATCTAAAATTTCTGCTTCAGTCAATTAATCAGAATAAGAATAAGTTAATCTCGATCATGATATTTATTAAAATCAATAATTTTTTCGTTATTCTGTTGTACATCAGCTGTTTGTGAATAGCCAGCTTAGCAGGATGCGAAGTTCCCTTCGCTTCATGAGCCGCCAATATACAGCACAAAAAAAAAAAACTGCGAAAAATAGAGAAAATTTTACAAAAATCTCTGTTACAGCGCCACCTTCTGGCAGAATATTTCCAAATGCAAGGAGAAACTGCTGGCTATAGCCAAAAATATACACACAAAATTGGTTCAATTCTATGCTTAGCTTCATACACTTTTCAATGGTAAAATAATGAAAATAACACAAAAATCCGTACTATAGCGCCTCCTTCCTGCAGAATATTTTCAAATTGAAGGAGGACCTGCTGGCCATAGCCAAAAACATACCCCCAAAAATTGGTTCAGTTCTATGCATAACTTCATACACTTTTCGATGGTACAAGAATGAAAGTGGCACAAAAATCGCCATTACAGCGCCCCATTTTGGTAGAATATTTCCAATTTAAAAGAGAGCCTGCTGGACATAGCCAAAAACAAATACAAAAAATTTTGTTCAATTATATGGATAACTTCATACACTTTACGGTGGTACAATAATGAAAATGGCACAAAAATCGCGATTACGTGGCCCCCCCTCCTTCCAGTGGAATGTTTCCATATTGAAGGAGGCTGACCTCTAAAATATCTAAATCCGTCGAAAACCGGAAATCCAAAAAATTTCTATTACAATACTTTCTTCTAAAAATTGGCCTGTTTAATTGTTAAACTTAAAAAAAAGAAAGAAAATTAATAAAGTCATACTTTAATAAACAACTTCAAATTTTATTTTGCATTCTGAAAGTAAAGGTACGATTTTCTGAAAGAAATAAACATAAATTTTTAAATTTATTATAAAGAGTTTAAATATCAATGTTAGGAAAGCTGGCAATTCTTTAAACTTGTGAGAATTACCTTTTACTTATGTATAGTGAACTTACTTTCATATTTTGCATTATAAACAAAAATGTTCGGCATTGTTTGGGGTCAAACTATTTCTGCTATCCTTATATATTCACTTCGCTGCGCTCTGCCGGATATCCGGCAGAGAAGTCGGATATCCGATGATTGTGATCCGGATATCCGATGGTATTTCGGATATTGAAAAATCAGCCGGATATGCCGGATATCGGATATTTGCCGGATATCCGTTGCATCCCTATTCCGTACAATAAATATATGAATTATTAACTGCATTATTAAAAAGTTCGTTACTAAAAGAGCTAGTTGGATGCACCAATCCTAAAATTTCCTCTATCTCACACATGTTAATGCTTCAAAATTCGCTATCATACTGCCAAAATTAAATAGCAATGTATGCCCATCATGAGGAATCTAAAGATATGAAATTCCGTGCATTTAGTTCTTGAGATATGTCTATCGTTGAAATCGTCTAAATCCAGTAAAATGCAACCTAGCAGCACCACCTATTGAGTGATTTACACCAAAACCTAGTCAGCAACAACTTATGCCAACGTCTAACTGAATCTGAAGTTTGGGAAAAATCCGTGAATTAGTTTTTGAGATAGAGCTATTGGAAAAATCGTGAAAATTCCAGCATAGCCGTGCCACCTATTGGGCGATTAACACCAAAACCAAATCAGAAACAACTTGTGTCAACGTCTAACTAAATCTGAAGTTTGATGAAAATCCGTGCATTAGTTCTTGAGATAGAGCTATTGCGGAAATTGTGTATATCCTGCAAAATGCAGCATAGCAGCGCCACCTGTTGGTCGATTTACACTAAAACGTAATCAGTACCAACTTATATCAAGGACTAACTGAATCTGAAGTTTGATAAAATCTGTGCATTAGTTCTTGAGATAGAGCTGTTGCAGAAATCGCGAAAAATACAGCATAGCACTGCCATCAGTTGGGCAATTTACAACAAAAACTAATCAGCACCAATTTATGATAGGGACTACCCGAATATATCCGAATCCTAATATGTTATTAAATTTCGTGCATTAGTTCTTGAGATAGAGCGTCCACAAAATTTGTGTCACATACAGACAGAGTCACAGACTCACAGACAGACATTTTGTTGTTTTTGGGATCTCTGACCCCTAAAACGCGTCAATCCGTCGAAAAACGGAAGTAAAAAATTTTCACGTCCAATACTTCTTTTAAAGATAGAAGAAGGTAAAAAATAAGACTTCGTAAAAAACTAAACAACTTAGGGTTTGGCACAGCTGTATATATACTAGAAAAGTATGAATGGGTATACCGTAAAAGTTCAAAGAGATGAAGCCTAATAATATCAAATATTGCTATTCTGTATAGCTCTCATTTAAATCCAATCCTAATCTGTTTATGATGAACTTAATTCGGCCACTGACAATAAAAATAGTGCATATTTAAACTTCTTTTGCATTTCATAAAACTAAATTCAGCGTCGTAATAATCTTCTCTTTTTACAGTGCAGCTAAAACAAAACCTGTGTTCAATTTAAACTTGGAACTGTGCAAAGCGCGCTTCGAAAGGAGGTCGCAAAGTTGCAACGCTAAATGGTCCGTGCCGCGTTTTTCCAGATAGGTTTTTAATTAACTTTTAAAGACAGGGGAGGCGTATTGGAAGATTCACTCAAAGCAAACTAGTCGCGAATCCCATAGTATTTATGTGATTAATTCTAATTAAATTAGTCTGTTTTTCAATTTGACGTTTCTTGCTTTTATACTGCTATTGGACATTGTATTACACAAATGTATCATTAAAAATTGTTATCTAGGTTTTAAAAGCCGATGGTACATAGAGTACGCCGTGCCGCCCCTGTCTGGCGATGATTTTTTCCACGAATCATTATCAGCAATGCTTTTATACTTCTGCTACGATAGGTACCTCCCAGCGCTCCTCAACACCTTTGCTGAATGCCGCAAATTGAAATTTGTGTGTATCGGAAAAATATGCTTTTCTCAAAAACTATGCGACCTAGAGTAATCGCTATAATTTTCCTGCAAGCTTACGTCAACTATCTCTATTTTTTTTTATAATTTTAGTTTCAGTAGATTCGTAAATAGATGGAGGGGGGGGGGAGGGGACATATTTTCGCACTACATTTTAGACGATATCTCTGAAAATTTAAACCTAAAATTAAAAGAAATTTATTTTTGAGTTCAGCGTTACGAAAGCTTTTACACAATACCCCGCACGATGTACAAAGAAGAGATTTTTTTTTCAAGTAACTGAATTAGCCCCTTTACATTTAACTTTAAAATATTTGTAAATGTTTAGTAATCTGTAAATATGTGGGTCAATAGTCTTTATTACTTCCCCCGAGCTTTCTACGTTCCATGGTTTACGAGTAAAATGGCTGTGACAGACAGACAGACACAGGAGTGATCTTAAAATGGTTCAGTTTTCACTTTTTTAGTGCAGAACTCTAAAAATTAAATTTTTATTAAAATTAATTTAATTAAAGTTTCTTCTCTGTTGGTAGATAAATAACTTGCCACAGAATTAAAAAAATAAAAACCTTATTTCGTGTCTGGAAATTTCTGGAATAGAAGTCATAATTCTAATCGTAACACTAATTTATGCAGTGAGATTTTTATTAGAATTTGTTTTGAATTATTTATTCTGAAAATAGTCGTAGAATAATTGTTGTCTCTGACAACATTGAAAATTATTGCATTTTTACTTTGCGGACATGCATGGTTTATGGAAAGCATTGAAATCTCGACAGTAAAAAAATTTTGAAATATTGGCATATCTTTAATTTTCGAGGTCCACTGAATCGGCTTTCACATTTTTACAGCAATTTTCTATGCATATGCATGCATCTATATCTAGTTGAAAAAAAATTAGTCTTCTTCTCGCTATTTTTTTATTTTCGCCTCGGTTCCTTTAACAAAACAACAACAACAAAAAAAGTTTTTATGGTCCGAATTCTCTGAAATTTTAATGAAACATCGCGGTTTTAAGCGTTTTTGTCGAAATTTTCATACATTTTTTTCTAAAAATACTTCTAGTCATCCGAATGTTTCAAACTTTTGTAGGTGATGTAAATCTGGTCTGATGAGATGTTCAAAAATTGTGTCGAAATACGGACGTTTAGTTACTTTCACCACAGAAAAAAAAACGTCTCCGTAAGGCGCAAAGTTACCTGCAGTCGCAAACTTTTTTAAAGAGTTAAATTTTTAAGAGTACTTTTTAAAAACCGACTGCATCGTAGAAGACAAGGTCTCAGCATACATATTATTTGTTAACCTCTGAAATTGGGCCCTAAAGAAGCGTGCCGTATGGACGAAAAAGAGAACTGCAAAAAGACCATCTTTGAAAATAGGTTTTCAAAGGGTTAATAAGGATATTTTTTCAAACTGATAACGTTTAAGACGGAAAAGTATGATCTTTCAGAACATGCCTTCCGTTTTTCGATACTAAGCGCTTTGGCCGATGGAAGTTAAAAAAAAAAAAAAAAAAAAAAAAAAAAAAAAGGAAAGAAAGAAAGAAAAAAACACCCCAAAAATCTCTGTGTTCGGTTCTTAATTTCTTTCTACTGTGTAAATCGGGTTCTAGGTGGAATGAAGCTTGGAATGAAAGAGACGAGTTTTTGACGAGAGTTCGTTGGGATTTTTAATTAATATCTCGGCTAATTATTAAAAAAATTAAAAATCTGAACCTCAAGTGCATCAGGGCCTACCTTCGACTACCCGCACCCAAATTTTCAGACTTCTACGTGCACTAGATTTTGCTAGCCATCACTGACATACACAAAGACACACAGAGTAAAACATTCTTTAATTGGTATAGATTTAAATTAAAGGGAAAATGAGCTTAAAATAAGGGAAATTTATTCTATTCTGTCACAGTTTAATAATATGCATTAGAATATTAAACGAATTTTTTATTAAAATCAAATTACTGTTATTAATTAAAAGACCTACTGAAACCATAAGTGATGTGCGTATTCTTTTGCGTGGTCTTGAATAAATGTTTCACGCGCCGTTTTCCACAGAAAACATGCAGCAGTGGTCCTTACTGATGTACACAGGAATTATTTTCAGTTTGGAAAAATGTAAAGTCATTAAAATGTATTTCAAACAATTACCATTAACAGATCATGGCATAGCTGCCAACTTGTACGGATTTTTCTTACCACTAAAATTTAATAGAATTTTTTTACTTATTTAAACGTTAAAATTGCTTACATTTCGGTGATTCAATTACCTAAAATTTTCTATCAAATTTTAGTGGATTAAAAAATCCGTACAAGTTGGCAGCTATGTCATGGGTTTCCAAATATTTTTTACTGTTATGGTAAACGAACGATAAATTCTATTTTCGATAGGGAACATTTTGTAATGAATTCCGATACACTATGTCATTTTCGTTATTTAAAGTATATTATAACTTTTTTTATGTGTATTTCGAACAAGTTCCACTCATAAACCGTAACATAAAAGAACTTTTTTTTGTTCTCTCGTAAACGAAATATTGATGGTCTACAGATTATTTCCAACATTGATAGTACTACAGTGAACTTCAAAAACATGCATAACATTTTGTTGCGATTTAAACAAACTTTCGGAAGTTAAAATACGAACAGATGGAGACAGAGAAGCGATACGACACCATAAACCCTTTTCATCTTTGTTGGAAATATTAAAAATCAATGCCTTTTATTTTTTAAGATTATCAACTTATTGGTCTGCTCAGCCTTTAAAAAAATTAATGACATTGAAAAGTCTGCGTCCTCCCGTGTTTCAGCGTCCCCCCTGAAAATAAAAAGTAAGGGGACGCCGTCCCCCCGCATCCCCCCTCGACTACACCACTGCTTTCAACGCAATATAGTAAATTGTTCCTCTGAAAATTTGTATACTATTTTTAGAGTTTCTTCTCATTCCGCGACGTTCTTTCGACATTTATAAAAGGAACTTGGTTTCAATCTTTTAGCCCGATGCAGCAAATTTTGACGAAATTCGCGATTTTTTCAGCGATCATTTCATTTTTTTTTTCCCCACAATTGTTTGACAAAATTCATGTTTTTCTATCGCTATTCTTTGTTGAAATCAGCACTTTTACTGTGAACCTTTGACAAAATTTGCATTTTTTACTGCAATCCTTTGATGAAATTAATTTTCTTCTGCGACCAATTGATGAAATATTTTTTTACGCTGTCATTTGTTGAAATTCGTGATAGTTTTGCATGACTAATCAGCAAATATCTTTACATATCCAATTTACAAAATTCCCTACTCGTTTCCATGACCTTTTGACGAAAATTGTAATATTTTTCCTTGATAGTTTACAGAAATTCGTGATTTTTTTGCACAATCTTGACAAAATTCGTGATTTCTTTCTGTACTCGTACAAAATTTGAGAAATTTTTTTCAGCAACCAATTGAAGACAATTGCTATTTGTTTCTCAGATCTTTGATGAAATTCACGATATTTTTCCGCAATTGTTTGAAGAAATTGTCAATTTTTTACGCAATTGATTCACGAATTGATTTTGAGAAATTCCATAAAAGAAAAAAAAACATGTTGACTTCCAAGAAATTTTTAAAATACTTGCGGAAGAATCACAAGTTTGTGAAAGAATTTGGCAGGGGAAACTACTGCACACATTTTTTATTATGCGGGGCTTTCCTTTTCTGTGCACAATTGGATGATCCTGCACACTATTTCAAACCCTGCTCTTACAGACACTCTCTTGAAATGGCTCCTCTGCTTCTAAGGAAGGGAATTCCTGATATAATTATTTACAGAAACACGACTCATTCGAGGTTAATATCCATTAAGAGGGTTTTATGTTAAAAAGTTTGTTTTGCAGGCCAGATTTTTGTTTTCCTTTTGCGCTTTTCGGATTTTTAGACTAATGACCGATTTTTTAAAAATTTCGGAAATGGGTGCTTTAAATTTTCAGAACAGAATTACTCCTAGAAAAAATGCTGCGTGGATTAAAAACTGCAACTGGGGAAACAAAATGCGTTTGTGTCTTTTTGCAGAAAATTGTAGATTTAAACTGATTTTCATAGTATCATAGTTTATAGCTCCAAATCGTAGCAACTACAATTTTTTCGTAGCAGTTGGCAGGTCTGCTCATGTTTAAAAATTAAGCAAAAAAGAATGAAGATTTATTATTATTATTATTTTAAATACACTTTATAATTAGAGAGTTTCTTTTGATATCATATATATAAATTTTTTTCAATAAATTACTAGATACCCTCATGTAATATGTAAAATGATATGAATTGCATGCAAAGCATGGGTAAAAATATATAAAATTTAAACTACAGAAACTTTAAAAACATTAAAGACTTTATACCTCTGACTGTAGTTTCCTCTTGGATTTATCTAATTTTTCATGAATAATTTGCAATTCATCTAATTTGTGCTGAAGCATATCAATATCTTTTGCCATTTTCTTTTTTTGTTCTTCTAATAAAGCAGCAGCATCTGCTTCCTCTTCTGCTTTTTTCTTGTAGTCAGCAACCTGAAATACACAATAATTCAAAATAAGATAACTAAATGATAGTTTTAAAACAGACATTAATAAGTCAGATTAATTAGTAGAAAAATAAGACCCAAATGTAAAAACACTTTTAAAGAATTGTACTAGAATGAACTATAAAATGAATCACTACATAAAATTATTTTTTTTAACTAACTGAAAACCTACTATTTCATTGCTACTGTCATTTTGTGGTCTCGTCGATTGGAATATGCAGTAATGTGCAAATAATTACAATCGATTTATTTTACACTAATAAGTAAATAAATTAAATACTTTTGTAATGGTTAAGATAAGGGCCTTTTGAAAAGACATCTCAGTATGATTCAAAGAATTTTAACACCCTCCCCAATCCTTTTAAGACATTTGCATAATTTACATAAAACTAACACTATCTAATTATTCAAGACCAGTTTGGCATTTTAAAGAGTTATGACAGAAAACATAACATTTGTCTACATAAGAATATTTTTATAAATCTTTCTTTCGGCTTAGTAATAACCAATGAAAAATTATGGTTCCAGTGTTTACAGACGAGTGACTAGGCATAACATTCCCTCTATTAAACAGTGCATGCATCGCTGTTTGGAGATATTTACATCACTGTATTGTCTTGTTTGGCAATTTATTTCCAGCCTGTCTAATATAGTTCTACTTTCTGGTGTAAAAATTATCACCAACTCCATTATAATAAAATAGAACATGACTCAGTAAAATAGGAGAAAATAATGAGATTGCTAATCACAAGGTGCATTTAGTTTAATTTTTTTACAGATTATGCAATAAATACGAAGTATTGTAATTTCTGGAACAACACAAAAAGAACACTATAAAGAAGCTGCCACATCATAAAAAATTGCATACACAAAAATAGTAGTGCCCGTAGGAGCTGTCGCTAAAATTTCGGCATACACTGTAATCGCGAATGCGTTCACAGGGATGGCATTTGTTCAAGGCTAGGGAGGGAAATAGCCCACCACCTCCACCCACCAACCAAGAAAAAAATTGATTTACCAGAAGGTATCGCTGATCACAGGTCATACTCAAGAGGGGGATCAGAAATTACACAATAGTTAAGTAATTTGTCAAGAATAGAAACATTATCATTAAAAAAAACACTAACGCGCTTTTTGGCAGGCAGACATTTATTTACAAAGTGGTTTTCCATGTTTGCTATAATTTGAAATTGTGAACAGACTGTAATGTTAGTTAATTTTATACATTTTTAATTAAAAAATATCAAATTTTAGTTATTTTTACACATTGAATGCCAAACTGAAATCACTAAACATACCTGGGTTCTTTTTTTGTAAATACATGGTAATAATACGAATTGAATATTTCCAACTGAGCGAAAAAATGCCCAGACCAGGAATCGAACCCATATCCTTGGCTTACAAGGCCAATGCTTTTCTATTTAAGCTAACTGGGCCGACAACCAGCCAGCATATTTCGCTCAGGCACCTTATTGGTCGTAACATCTGGTCTGTCATGTAGACAGCTCAACAGAATAAACTGCAGGTAAAGGAACTCCATATAAACGATCGGTACGTAGATGAACTATTATTTTAACACAATCAAACTGATTGGTAAAGTTATCATACGAATTGAATATTTCCAACTGAACGAAAAGATGCCCAGGCCGGGAATCGAACCCATATCCTTGGCTTACAATTCAATTCGTATGATAACTTTACCAATCAGTTTGATTGTGTTAAAATAATAGTTCATCTAAGTACCCATCGTTTATATGGAGTTCCTTTACCTGCGGTTTATTCTGTTGAGCTGTCTACATGACAGACCAGATGTTACGACCAATAAGGTTGCCTGAGCAAAAATGCTGGCTGGTTGTCGACCCAGTTAGCTTAAATAGAAAAGCATTGGCCTTGTAAGCCAAGGATATGGGTTCGATTCCCGGCTTAGGCATTTTTTCGCTCACTTGGAAATATTCAATTCGTATGATAACTTTACCAATCAGTTTGATTGTGTTAAAATAATAGTTCATCTACGTACCCATCGTTTATATGGAGTTCCTTTACCTGCGGTTTATTCTGTTGAGCTGTCTACATGACAGACTAGATGTTACGACCAATAAGGTAGCCTGAGCGAAATATGCTGGCTGGTTGTCGGCCCAGTTAGCTTAAATAGAAAAGCATTGGCCTTGTAAGCCAAGGATATGGGTTAGATTCCCGGCCTGGGCATTTTTTCGCTCAGTTGGAAATATTCAATTCGTATGATAACTTTACCAATCAGTTTGATTGTGTTAAAATAATAGTACATGGTAATAAATTATCAATAGTTCCATTTCATAGCAATAATATCATAGCAATATTAATAGTCCCATTTTTTAAATGAAAATCTTGCTGGCACACACATTCATGTGGAATGGCACCCTGGAAACATTTCCGGCATACATATTTGTTTGCTATGGCAGTCATTGAGTTAAGGGAGGATTCTACTTATTTGGGTTAAAATTTTTTATTCCCCCCCTTGCCATTCCTCTTGTAATATTGCCCTAAAGCAGCTTCGTGATATTCCAAATCATTAGTCCTTTTTCATTAAAGGAAAATTCATATGAGGAAAGTAGAATCTCATTAAAAAATGTATTATTGCTTATATATTTCTGGAGCAAAGAACTGACTTCCGATAAAATTTTTATTTCCGTATTTGTTTTACAAATGCTTTTTCTTAAGTCTCATTTTAGTTTTAATACATTTAAAAATTCTTCTTGTTCAAAATATGATTAATAAACTGCAGATATGAATTTAAATAATTACTAATATTAAACATAAAAAAAAAACACATTCAATGATTTATCTTTTTGTGAAGAACAAATTAAAAAAATAGTTCCATTTAAATTTTGTTACTCTTCATGTTTACAAATCTAGAATGTATATTTAATAATTCAATGAAAACTATTACCTTTTGTTATCTATAATTAATTATAAGATTTTATTAAAATAAAAATATATAATACTAAAAGTCATGGAAGAGCTATGAGTGATCTCTAAGTTGCTGCGGTCGTCTGTAGGGTTGCCAGATTGTACGTTTTCCCCTGTAAGTTGTACATTTATTAGCGTTTTTTAGGTCTATCGTACAGTGTATGTTTAAATTTGTCCCGTGCGATGTTATCTTCCATTTTTCTACCACATCTTACTTTTAAAATTTCAAGAATTTTTTCTTTTTCAGCTTTCTTCAAAATCCCACCTTTTGCAGAAAAAAAGTCACATATAAGTGCATCAAATGTAAAAACAACTTGTTTCCTTCCGATCAGGATGAGAAAAATCTTGGGAGAGTTGTGTAATATTAATTGAGCATGCACAAGCTCTTGGAGCTAGATGCTCGCTACAGCACACATCGCTGTAGCATTAGAACATCTGAACGTGACATTATTATATGCTACAAGTACCTACATTATAAAATTTTTAATTTCATATATCTTTAACTATTTTGTTTTATTTATTATCTCACTTTATGCTTAAATAGAAACAATTACTTTTATACGGTGTCCGTTATTAAAATTTTCGTGATCATAATTGAATTTTAGGATGTTTTGATTTACTTTTGTTCTTACAATGCAATTAATTTGCATTCTTAATGGGATATATGATTGCAAAATTAGTTAAACAATGTTGATAGAATAATATAATTCAAATACAGTTAGAAAATAATTATTAAATTGATATATCAATGCCATTTTTTAAACAAATTTGTTACCGAAAACAATACTGGCACATCATAGTTCAGTAGTCTGGTATAAAAAATGACGGTAGCGCGATAAAACTGAAATTAACTAGTATCAATCAAAATCTTTCATTTTTGTATGAGAGAATTCTGGTAACCCTAGTCGTCTGATATATTAAACATTCATGATGTATTCAATTTCAATTTTAAACAGAGTTTTTTAACAAAATTAATCTACTCTTTTTTGTGAGAAAACTCTCACACTGTTTTTTTTTTTTTTAATTTGCAAATTTGATTTTCCAATCAGCACTTTTTGATTGCATTGAGCTTTTTCTTAATACCAGTGCTTGTAGTTACTAAGCCTGTTATAGCATGTGTTTGTTGGTCGCTGTGATTCAGATATTTCACACTTTCCCCTCGCATTATGTGCATGTATCAATTAGAGTATTTCTTTTTTCTTCCATTGGAGAGCTTGCCTTTCGGCATTTGCTTTTAGGAGGTGTGTTTTAATTCAGCGCTAGCATATCAAAAGTACTTTTTGCTTTGCATTCATTTGTTTTATAAAATTTTCGTCATTGATTATGTTACACATCAATTACTTTCAGAGCTTAATTAAGCATACAGAGAAGATTAAATAAAACTATAAAGTTTGAAGGTATTTACTTTTGATATTGATGCACGTTTTTGTTTTTCACCCACTCTTGAATTGTTTACATATCCGAAATGACCGGCAGTTTCGTTTGATTTATTAGCTCCTGAGGCAAGTGCTGTTACTGAATAACTGCCAGTAACAGTGATTTCATGATCATGTCTTTTGCCGTGAGTGGTTGACTTGCAACGTCATAGTTTGTGGCCAACAGCGTTTCGGATGTGTTTACATAAGTTTATACTTATGGATTGGCAACAGTTTTTATGTAAAACAACTGCTAGTTTGTTGTATAAATGTCTGGACAGATTGTGGATCCGTAGCTTCTTGAAAATTTTGCACGTTTATCATTTGTCATCATGTAGCTGCATTGAAGTATTATTTTTAGTTTTCTTTTAATTTAACGGCGAAGTAATGCTGTTATGTAAATTTTCATATCATCTTGCTTCAAATAAATAGCTGTTTTATGTAACTGGTGTCTTAATGAAGTCTTCCACATTAACCACCGTAGCTCTGTTCAGCCATGTTTTCACAGGCTGACAGATTAATTATCAAATGGTTTTAAATTTACTGTTCTGGCACTTTTGTATCCCCCAAGGACAGGTGTTTAAACCGGTGTCTCTCAAAATTTGTTCAGAATTTAGTTTGATGATAATAGCTAGTATAAAGAATTCAGTGTGTACCGGCGGCAAGTCCCCGAGCTTGCTTAAATATGCAGTTGCCGATTTAAAATGGTTTCTTTACGGATTCCATCATTATGGGTGATGTTTTGCTGTTAAATGATATTATAATTTTAATTGTTGAAATTTTCAAAGACCTTGCCTTTATTTTTTACTTTTGAATCTTTAAGATTTTTTACTGAACATTTGCAGCAGTAATATTTTTCTTTGGAATTTACAAATATGATTTCTGCCAGTTTAAATTTAACCTACGATGTTGGGTGACCAAGAGCAAATTTAATGATTAACTAAAAAGGACACTGGCATTATAGACTTAAGTTATATTAATAAAAAAGTTTTTAAATGAAATTCAAAAAATAAAACTTTACTTGAATAGAGACAATTGCCAGTTGCTTTTCTAAATTCTTCTTGGCCTCTTCCTCTTCATCTAGTTGTTCCTGGAGATTTTCACGTTCACTTTCTAATTGTCTTAATCTTGAGCTAAGAGCTAATTTTGTTTTTGTTTCTTCTTGTAGTTGTTCCTAAAATGATATTAACGTAAAATAAAGAACTTGAGAAAATAAAAGATTAAATATTTAAGTAACACAAATTGTAATAATAAATATGAGAAGGGAGTATTGGATAAATAATTTAAAGCTTAATGAGATTAATTATTAATTAAATCTATTTAATAAAATTAATTAAAAAGATACTAAAGAAAAAATATCCAATCACAACTCTCTCACAAAATTCATTAATGGTCGAATGAAAGTTACAATGTAACAGATGGCAAAAAACATAAAGCCATGGTCAGATGGTACATAGCATTGCATAAGTTATATATACATAAATACAACAAAAGAAGCTGTTAGATAGTTGTCATCAACCTCCAATAGTGCTTTTTTTTTTTTTTTTCTAGGATGTTTTGACTGTTTTAACCCGGGACATACCCCATGTGTGTACGGTTTTTACAATTGTCACCACTATTTTTCGGAGAGTAATCTTCCAACTTACTTTATCGCATAATTTGTAACAACTGTCTCCCACTAAATAAGGTGGCGATTATTATTTGCACTTGTTGGTGACAAACCAAAAACCATTCATACTCTGTTTATGTGCGACTTCACCCAGGTTAATACAATAACAATCTGTATTTACAGTTTAATTTTTATTTTATTATTGTTTAAATGTGTTATAGAAGATGAGAAATATAGATTTATTTAGTAGATTCTAATGTATCACTTTGATTTTTTTTTTTTTTTTTTTCAGCATGCAACTATCATAACACCATCAAAGCTTTTTTCAGATAACATGTGTATCAAAAAGTAAGACAGATAGAGAAAAACAGACACATCAATACATGATACAAAACAATATATTGATATCAAATTACTTGAAAGAATCGTTAAAAGTTAAAATATTTAGTATTGATATATAAATATTAAAAATTAATAGTTGAAAAGAAAATTGATATTTTTATGTGTTATAGATATGCCAGATTTTAAATTTCTATATCTAACAATTCTTAATAAATTGTAATTTAGAATGTTTTCTGCTCATTCATAATTTTAAATTTTGAATTTTTTTAGAAACTGTTCACAGCAAATATTTACATTGTAAAAGCTACCACCACATCAAATTTCATATTTCTAGGCCAAAAAAATTACAGAAATCTCAATTTTGGAACATTTTTTATAATTATGGTATAGATAGAGACATCTTCTGCCACGAGGTGCCAGCCTAAAACTGCCAGACACTCACTCAGCACTTGTTTATCGAACAATTGCTTCCTCCAGAACTCTTAATTTTTTCAGACAAATTTTACCATGAACAGTTTTTACATGATGGTTTAAACTCAGCTAATCAGAGCAGTGGTTTCATGATGCTAGGCAACGGAGAGAGGGACTGCGTTTGCTGAACACTTCTGACACACACTTACGGTCGTGTGCAAAGCAGTTTTGGAGCAGAGTTATTGGCAAGTGGCAACATTTTCATCTTAAAAAGAATATTAATGACCATGTTTACAAACATGCTCATGGCATGAATTCAATATACCATCAATAAACAGATAAAAGATGGAGTCTGAATTGACATCACCAGACGCTGAGATGGGTATTTTAGGTTAGGGAAAATGGTGAAAAGATGGCTAATGCCAGAAATCGTGAAACTTAATGACAGGCAATTTAAAAATAATGAAAATGATTGTTTTTTTAAAACACTATTTCTACCAGTGTTAGATGACACCTTTTAAAAGATTTCAATTTATGGTTTTTCACTTGTAATTTTAAAATTGAAACAATTACAAATAATTTTTAATACATTGAAGACTTTTTTTATGCTATAACATTCAAAAACTACGAGCAAAATAAACATAAATCGAAACTTAAAACAAGTGTCATTTGACAGCAGTAGAAATAGTGGTAAATAGATGCAGTAATTTTCGCCTGAAAATGATCAGAAATCATCAGAGAAGTATGATATTTAATTACACTTACTGAAAACAAAATAAAAATGATTACAATTAAACAACTTAGTTAAAATATAGAAAAATATGTGTTGTTATGAAATTACAGTAGGACCTTGATTAACTGAGCTTCGATTAGTTGAGATTTCTGTTAACTGAACCAATAACTGAATCTGAATATTTTTTTTTTTTTTTTTTTTTTTTTTTTTTTGTGAAGGAGCCTTGGAAAAGAACACACTTTTTAGTTTACTGTCTGTGGCTTCAAGCTCTTCTGCCCCCAAAAGCACTCAACTTCCAAGAAACATTGCACCTTGAGAAGTCAACAGCGAACAATGCTTTGTTTCCAGTGGTTGTGTAGTCCTATTGAACACCAGGTGCAATGTGTTACTGGGCAATTCCATCGATAATTTCCTTGATTTTTTCCTGATTTCCAGAATCTGTAGCCATCTGTCATGTGTCAGTTCTACAGCTTTATTTTTTAAACCTTTTTTAATTCCACATTTATATTTTTCAGTGAAAAATGGCAATATAAATTGATGATCAATAGCAGTTGCGATAAAATAATGAAAATGTTCTTGGATCTCGATTTCAATAGTATCCAGCTAATTCTCACTTGCCTTGTTTTTATTTTTCACAAACGTCAATCCTTTTCCCAATTCACTTGTTAATGCCCCTTTCATTGTACCACAGGCAAAATGATTGAAACTTCCTTTTTCCAAAAAATGTAGCAATGTTTTTATTGATGGTATACTTCTATTTATTCATTTGAGCTAATCAATATTATGATTACTCTGAATTGCAATAACAATTTCATTACACTTCCCAGTAATGTACAAGTTTTATCTTACTTTCAGCAGCATAAAGGCAAAGACGTCGCTTTAATTCATGCAATTTTTTCAATATTATTATATTTTGAATTCCATCTTATGGTTAATTACAGTTAATTACTCTAATGATTAATTTTTTTGGATTCAGACAAATGCAATTGAACCTTTTAAAAATTTGAGCATGCAGCTACGGAGTGGTTAAAATGCCCCACAATGTTTTAGCTATAGTTAACATGTCAGAAATAGCATGTTGGGGCGATAAACCTAATTTTATTATAAGCTGCACATTGTGAATAGTGCAAGCTAAACTTTTAACATCAGCTTTTTGCATTATTCAATGACAATTTGCATTATTCAAAATTACAGCAACTAATAACCATTTTTGATAAGACAGATTTCAGGTATCAGAATGAGTTAAATAAATTGAAGGATCAGTTTTAATTTCACATAGGTTAATTGTACTTTTTATGTATCAATTTTTTTTTCCATTTTTTAAAAATAATGCTACTGTTTTAAATTTTTTGAATTTTCAAAAATTGTCTTTTAAAAGTGCATAATTAAATTTCAAATTTAATTAGTTAATTTGAACTTTTTTAAAGTTAATTAAATGTATGATTATATGCTCAAGAAGTATGTTTATATATATTTACACACACAGAAACATGTTATTCTTAAGCTTACTTCATGTGCGCGCATTGATAGATTTCTTATACAAAACTACTCGGTACTCGGCTAAAGTGCTACTCAGTACAACCCTAGTTTCATGGCATTCTTCTGTTTGCCCTTTCTTTCACGAATCCCCCGTTTTGTTAAGAACCTTTTCTTTAATCATTTCACGTCTGACCATCATGCAAATAGTAAGTCGTTCATTTTTTAAATGCAGACCCAAAAAAGAAAAAGAGTTGTTGTTTCGATGGATAAAAAGCTTGAGGCTATTAAAAGAATTAATAATAATGGTGAAAGTTAAAAAAAAAAAAAAATTGCTAAGGAATAGTTGGTGAAACCACAGTAGGTGATAGGAAACATAACAAAGCTCAAAAAGAGGCTTTTGGTTCAAAGATGGATTCGTCAAATGCCTTAGAAGGATGGTCGACATTAAAAAAAGGCCAAAAGTGAAAAGCTTGATGAAGCAATCTATCTTTGGTTCAAGCAACAGCATGTGCAGGGCATTCCTATTTCCGGGACCATTCTAAAAGAGAAAGCTTTTCTCAGCCAAAAATTAAATGCAAATGAAAGTTTTTCTGCAAATCAAATTAGGTTGGATAAATTTAAAAAAAGACATGGCATTTGACAACTAACTGGCGATTGCAGGGGAAAAGTTGTCTGTCAATGAAGATTCTGCTAAAGACTTTGTTGAAAGATTTAAAGAAATGATTGAAAAAGAAAATTTGACATTAGATAAATTTATAATGCTGATGATACCAAAAACTTTGGCATCTAAAATAGAAGCCAGTGCCTCGGGTTACAAGAAAAGCAAAGATTGGATGTCGCTTCTTATTTGCACAAATGCAAGTGGAACTGATAAGTTACTGCTGCTTCTCATCGGTAAATCAAAGAAAACAAGAGCATGTCAATATAACTCCTTGTACCTACCTACAACTCAATGTAAATCCTTTGGCCATGAAGTACAGAAATAATAGGTCTGCTTGGATGAAATCCGAAATTTTTGAAAAATGGCTTCATGATGACTTTGTACCACATGTAAAGCAACATTTGGCACAATTAAATCTCCCAACTCAAGCAGTACTCCTGATTGACAATGTTCCTTGTCATCTGGAAGAAGAAATGCTGACTTCAGGAGAAATAAGAGCAATTTTTCTTCCGCAAATGTGACATTGTTAATACAGCCAATGGACCAAAGGGCGATTGAAGTAATGAAAAGACATTGACATTACGAAAATAAACTTATCACTCATATTCTTGAATGCAAAGAAAAGCTAAATAAAGCTCTGAAAAAAATAACTGTGAAAGGCATAATCTACCTGATTGCCCAGGCATGGCAATTAGTAAATGCAACTACGATCCACAAATCATTCAACAAAAATTTTATTCAAAAGAGGAGAGAGATGAATCCCAGCGACAGACTGAGAATTTTGAGATTATCAATGGCATTGAAGGGTGTGAAGAAGTTTTGGAAAAGGACATTTCCGAATGGCTGGACGTTGAAAACCAACATCCAAGTTTTCAAATCCTTAATGATGAAGAAATTATAGAAGCTGTTAATTCCTCATTGGACATTAATGATGCTGACAATGAGGACCAGGACTTTGAGGATTCAAGGACTATAAATCAAGTCTGACAATGTTCAAGTACTAAAAACTGCCCTAAAATATTTGGACTACAAACTGCGACATTTTAACCTACATTTTAGTTTGTGAAAAGCTGTTGATAATAAATGATGGAATTGCTGTGGTTTTCAATCCAGATATCTTCACACACAAAACAGAAGTTCTATTCAACTACTGTAAGTAAAAACTCTTCTTCACTTTTCATTAGAGCTCTATAAAGTAAATCTTTTATTAAAGTAACATTCTGCCGCTATTTGTTACTAACTTGTTATCTGAAACTGTCAATCAAAGGAAAATATTGCACAATAGTTATCTCAGCAACTGTTACAGTTTGTCATATATAATACTTAATTTCAGTTTTATGCATATTGCATAGTTGAACCTTTCAAAAGGTATTTGTAAAGTGTTCTTGGATCAGCGGATTTAAAGAATTTATTAAAATATTTAAAATTAGTAAAATAAATAATGCTAACTGTAATTAAATAAATTTTTTAAAATTAATTACCAAATTCTAAATCTGTTCATCCAACAACACATCTCTGCCGAGTTGAACTGTGGAGGAGCACATACGTGTTGTAACAAATACTTATTCTAAATATGATCTTATTAAAATAAAAGGAATTATGAAATTTATTTAATAATTGTAGATTGAATTTTTTCTTTTGCTATTTTTATCTCATATACCCATTATGTTTAAATACTGTGATGTATTACTTTTAATAAAAAAAAAAAAAAAAAAAAAAAAAAAAAAAAAAAAAAAAATGAAAAATAAAAATAGCACTCACCCAGGCGTAGATTTGAACAAAAAAAATCCAAAATATAGATAGTAAAATTCTTTATTTAATTAAACACGATATCAAATAAAAAAATTTTATACCCAGATCCAGGAAGATATTCATTTGTTAGAATTATAAATCATTCATACAATTACTCAATTGTAGAACTTTTTACTTTTAAACATTTTATATTTAGTATATATACAGTAAAACCTCTGAATACTGGCCACCGCTGGGAGCACGATAAAGTGACCATACTTCGGACGTTACCGTTATTCAGAGGTTCCACATTTTAAAAGCTCAAAATTACTTACATTAAACTCAAAATAACTGACCAAAATTATTTTATTTTTACAGTTAAAAAATACATTGTATTATACATACTATTATTAAACACTAAAGAAATCAGTTATTCGCAGTTTTTTTTTAAGCATATCTCTTTCTCTAAATGCATAATCATTTCCGAGGATTTATTATCATTTTGAGTGACCGCAAAATTTTTAATTTCCTAGTTTTTCTGCAATTTTTGGAGCACTTTCCTACACCATTGGCCCAGAAATTGGGAGATTTTTCTCTCAACAATTAGAAAGCCATTCCAAAAGCAAGTTATCAATCTCATCATAATCAGTTCTTTGACGCTTAGTTTAAGATTCCAAATTTACACCTTGAAACGTCTTTCTAAATAAAAGTAACTTTTTTTCTGAATGTCCTTTTGTGCCCTTCCACAATTGTACATTTCAGCTAATTTTCGTGCACACCTTTTTTGCTGTCCTGAATAACTTTCAACTTATCACTTAAAAGTAAAAAATTTTCACTTTGAACTCATTCTTTTAGTGAAAAATACGTGCTAGACATAGACAAGAAAAATCATTACACGATTCAGAAAGAGTACAAATGACTACTGATTGCTCACACTTAAATTTCATCTCCGCCACACCTATTTTACGAACGGGGTTTTGTTAAGCAACCGCTAGAGATTAGTAGAAAATTTGTAAGGACGTCAAATAAGAAAATAAGTCTGCACAATCTTTGCAAACTTAGTTGTAGTTAATAATTAACGTAAAAAAGAAAAAAAAAATGCTGTGGAGTGGCCGTTGTTCGGAGGTTTTATGTAATGCTATTTCAATGGAAGAGATTTGGTAACACTGAAACATGACCGGTGTTTGGAGGTTGCTGTTGTTTGGAGTGACCGTTGTAGGAGGTTTCACTGTAGTATTGTAATAGGAGTTATTTAATAAAATTTAAATATTTATCGAAGCACCAATTTCTATAATTTAAGATACTTTCATTCTTTGCAATTGTTTAGAGTCAGCGTTCAGTACCTTAATCGATTCATCTGATTTTGTTTTAAACTGTTCGATAAATGAAAGTTATCTTACTTATAAAAATAGTCAGTTGAAAGTTAAATATTTAGAATATTGAACTAAGATGGAATCACAATGATGAAAATAGTAGGCAGAAATGATATTTGGATATTTTTACACCGATTGAAGAAACACGCTGTAGAATGATTCTTAAGCACAACATTGCAATTATAAGGGAGAGATGATGACATCGACGCACAACATATTAGGAATGAAGATTTCAATTATTATTCAATTTTAGAAGACAGGAGATTAGTTGATTGGAGATTTTGATAACTGTTGACGTGTAAATTATGATTATTAATAAGTCTTTCAATTTAAGAAGACCTATGTTAAGCAGAATGCAAAATTATAAGCAGAGTTGTATAATATAGACGCACACGCGCACGCCGTGCATTCGCAAAATTCAGAACTTTGCGGAAAATGTTTTAGAAAAAAAAAAAAAAAAAAACAAAAAAAAAAACAATTTCTGTTCTTGTATTTTTTTTTTTTTTTTTTTTTTTAAATACCGAAAAATTAAAAATATTCCCCAATTTTATGTACGATTTATTTATTGTTTGCCAAAGGTGATTCTGTTCCGAATTTTCGAAATTTTATGGCATTCAGTTCCCAAAATTAAAAAAAATTGGCCAACAGTCTGAAAATTCAGACATACAAAAATATCATTGAAAAATATTGCGAATTTCAACAAATGGTCGGCGAAAAAAAAACCAATTCCGTCAATTGTTTGCAGAAGAAATCACCAATTTCGTCAAAGGAGCGCGGAAAAAACACGAACTTCTTGAAAGGATCATGAAAAAAAAAGATTTTCGTCAAAGGAGTGCAGAAAAAACGAATTTTGTAAAAGCATAGTGGAAAAAGCCCGAATTTTGTCAAAGGATTGCGAGAAAAGCGCAAATTTTGTAAAAGAATCGCGAAAAAAATACGAACTTCCTCAAAGTGCTGCAAAAAAGCAGGAATTTCATCAAAGGATCGCAAAAAATACGAATTTCGTAAAAAAGATCGCAGAAAAAACGCGAATTTCAGCAAATGATCGTGAAAAAAAGCTAATTTCGTCAAAGAATCGCAGGAAAACGTAAATTTTGTCAAAGGAGCTCAGGAAAAGAACAAATTTCTTAAAAGCATAGAGGAAAAAGCCCGTATTTTGTCAAAAGATCTCAAAAAAAAAAAAAAAAAATGCAAATTTTGTAAAAGAATTGTGGAAAAAACTAATTTCCTCAAAAAATCACAAAAAAACCCACGAAATTCGTCTAAAGATCGCAGAAAAAATGTGAATTTCGTCAAAGGATCGTGGGAAAATAACTGATTTCGACAACGGATCACAGAAAAAAACAGGAATTTCGTCAAAGGGCCGCGGTAAAAAATGTGATTCAGTTGTTTCAGAAGCTATGTCACATTATTTCTCTGAACAGAGTGACTGGCATTTTGTGCAAAGAGGTCAATTCATAGAAATTAGTCTGTGAAAAAGCGAAGTATGTAATGACAATATCTCATTTCAGATTTCTAATGTTTCGTTAAATGTTTTAAAAAGAAATACATTTTTAAAGTTAATTTCAGTTTTTCCTGGCTTTTGAAAATAGTACTATAGTCTACCAACAGATGGCGCCATATGCGATGCAATATTGATTTTGATGTTTAATGATCTGTTACAGAAATGTTTTCAATTTGATGTTGTGAAAGTGACTGTGTTGTATGTAACTTTGCACCAAGGAGGTCAAGAACCCACTCACCTGATGATGGCTCATTAGAAAGAGCATGAAAAGTTGGGTTTAAATTTAATGTGTTTTTAATGTAGTGTTTATTTATATTGTATGCTGACGAGTATTGTAAGAGTTTTTAATCATTAAATTTGACAGCATAAGTCCAAGTTTTTCTTATAGATTATTATTATTGTTTAATTTGATAAATCTTAATAAATGATAGAATCTAACTTTAAATAAGATAAATTATTATAAATAATGATTTTATTTATTGAGATATTAATTTAAAATTTTAAAATGAACTTTTAAGATTTTAAGATGGATTTTAAATGATTAAAATGTTAATTTAAGTTGGAGAAGATAAATAATTTATAAAATTTAGATTATTTCTAATTTGAAATGTTGCATTATACTTATGTGATGTAACAGTATTAAAGCTCTGCTATTATAGAGTTTAGCGGCAAAGTTTTTATTGCGTATCATATAGCAAATAACCACACATACACTGGTGAAAACAATTAAAAGGACAAATGGTTTTATTGGAATTAAAAAAAAAAACTAGCAAAGCAAATAAAACCAAACTTGGCCAAAATATCATTCGATATAAGACCAATGTATGGGAAAACAAAAATGGGCACAACCTGCACCCTAAATAAGGTAACTGGTCACGTGTCCAGCACAGCAGCTGACCGACACCCTGTCAGTCAGAGAAAAACATGTCTAATAGAGTGTATAATCGTCTGTAACAACCACACAACTCTCGCATCGGCATTTCATACTGCTTACCAGGGTCCTTATCAATCTCTGTGGCAACTGCACCCACTCTTGCACCAAGGCACCCTTGAGCTAATCGATGGTCATTGGAGCTGGTTTTCGAGCTGCAATTGATCGTCCAAGGGCGTCCCATATGTGTTCGATGGGATTAAGGTCAGGGGACATCGCAAGTCACTCCATTCGTTGAACATCCTATGATTCGAGGTATTCGTCTACCAACTGATCCGTATGTGGATGGGCGTTATCGTCCATTAAGACCAAATTTGGTCCATATGCTCCATGGAAAAGTCTCAAAGAGGGTGCAAGGATCTCGTCCCTGTACCGCTGACCTGTCAGAGTACCTCTATCAAACACATTACGGTCGATACGCCCGTCTGCCTTGATGCCTGCCAGACCATCAAACCACCCACACAGCACACTTACATCTCTGAAACGTCGCAGGTGCGTCGCACTGCGACATTGTGATGTCGCACTGATCGTCTCACAGATGTTCTGGCAACCGCAAAATGTCCGTGACCAGCGACGTCGCGTTGTAACGTCTACAGTACATCGCACTGCAACATCTATGCGACGTCGCTCTGTAGCATCTACGAGATAGCTCATTGTGACATCTATGTGACGCTGCGTTGCAACATCTACAGTGCATCGCACAACACATCTATGAGATATCACATTGTGACAACTATGCGATCTTTCTCTGCTAGTACTGTTCTGTAATGAGTGGACTATAGTAAGCAAACCTAGATGCCAATTGTCACCACTACTTCTGAATAGCAATATTCACCTAATTTGATAAATTTCTGTCATTAAATAAGGCAAATATTACTATTCGGAAACACTGGTGATAATTGGCCTGCTGACATGCAGGTTCACCCTATGACATTTTTGTTACTGTTATTTTGCTATAATTAAAACAATTTATCGTTCACGTCCCCACTTACAAGTGGGGGCCTAATCTGTGGCTGCCCCAGTGTGCCCTTGAAATGCATCACAGAATAACTCAATTTCATATTTCTATTATTTTTCATTCAGAATATTTTGAATTAGAAAATAATAGAAATATAGTAAGTGACATCTATGTAGTACATCAAAAATTTTCTTTTCGAATCCTAAATCTTCTTGTATTTTCTAATAAAATAGAAATGCAAATTTAGTATACATGATTTTTTAGCATGCATAATACACGTGATAGAACTCTTAAAAAATGCTTGTGGGGCTACTTCAGTCACGCGAAAAGACCCACTTGCTAATTCTAATCCTATGGAAGAAATTTTTAAAGATATATTGTTTGCATTTCAATATTTTTAAATGATTTTTTTTTTTTTTTTTTCATTGGATAGTTGAGGTCGGTTTGTAGAAAGACCGTTTTTTACTTTTTCGATTTTGTTCAAAAATTTCTTTTATGAGTATGCTTGCCCTTTCGAAACCGGTTTCGAAAGTGAAAGTGTCCCAATTAAAAATACCTGAAAATAAAATCGAAAAACTAAGAAAAGGATGTAGAGATCAATCTCAGCTATCCAATGCAAAAAAAAAAAAAAAAAAAGAGAGAGAGAGAGAGAGAGAGAGAGAGAGAGAGATTTAAAAATACTAAAATTCAGACGAGATATCTTACAAAATTTCTTCCATTGGATTAACATTAGCAAAACGGGTGTTTTCGCCGGACGGAGTAGCTTCTTAATGGAGTACTGTATTTTTCCTCTGCTTTATCGCAAATATTTTATCCTACTCTAAATTTCTAAAAATCAGTTTTTATAGACTTGTACCATTTTATATTCCAGGTATTTAAATTATTGGAATTGTGTTTGAATACAAAAATTTTTAATAGATAATCACTTTTAAAAAAAACTGTATATAAGTAGAATACATCGCTACTAAATAATTCATGAAGAAATTTGTTACGTATAATTATATAAAAGTATCAGACAAAGAGTATGAGTTATGCTATTCAGGCCGATCATCCATATGCGTGAGCCCAGGATAACAATTCAGTTGAATTAGAGGCCTTCTAAATGTGGTGATACACTATATTGGCAAACTCAAACACCAATTGTCACCACTACTTCCAAATAACAATCTTTATCTTTTTAAAAACATAATTTATGTCAAAGATTATTATACAGAAATAGTGGTAACAATCGACCTACTGACATCCAGACTCACAACCCTTGCCCTTTAGTTGCTGTACTTTACGTAAAAAAAATATACTTGGTTATAACCATTCAGGACCTCATTTAACTCAAGCTAGCTCAAGTAAATGTCAATTTTTTTTTTCTCTGATTCCTAAATTTTCTTGCATTTACAGAAATACAATGTTTTTTATGGTATTGGAAGTTTGTGCGATTTCTATAAAATCTGAGGCATCCAGAAAAATGTGATCTAAGGCTGAATATTTGCTGAAAAAGTACTTAATGCAGTACCATATTCTTTCTAAATATAATCCACAGTCTAAGTGGCTTTACTATCGTATTTAATTGCAAGACTCTACCTTCCTAAATCTGTGTCTACTCTGAAAATCAGTTTTCATGGGCTTTTATCATCAGTATTCTGAGTAGTACTTAAATTATTAGAATAGTGTTCAAACAGTAAAATTTATAATTGATATAATCAGTTCCAGGGTTCGTAAATATCATGGTATTTTCGAAAATATCAAAAATATCCGATATTTTCAAAATAGTTAACTAGTTTGCTGATAAATTATTTAATAGTTAAATGATAAATTATTTAATAGTTAGCTGACAATAAATATTTTCAAGCATAATATAAATTAGAAACTAAAACATATTGCACTTAACAGGAAAATTTACTTAAACAATATTCTAAAAATGCATTGCTTTTATTTCCTTCTTTCTTTTTTCTACTTAGAACAAAATTGAAGATTACCTAACTGAAAACAGATATAATTTTATTTATGCAGTTATTAATAAATATATATTATAGTATCAAGAAATCAGAAATTTTTAAAACAAAATTTTAAATACAAAATAGTTTTTAAATTAAAGAATTTTAATATAAATGTAAGCTTGTCTTATTTTTTATTTCCTAACATGTATTACCTATAGTTTATACTAAACTGAACCAATATAGGAAAAGATTATTTTCTAATGAAGCTATATAATTGATTATCTAAATTAGACAGTATATCTTTCAATGGCTGTTTTGAACTAATTATCTCGCCTAATTATTAGTTCTACATTTAAAAATAAAAGCTTCAAACATAAAACTTGGGGAAAATATTTGTTTCCTTTGGATAAAAAAGTCACTGCCAGAACCAGAAACAAAGTTTTTTAATCTGCAAAATGATACAGTTAATGACAATTGAAAATTTCATTTACACTTGTTTTAATTGAAAATGTCAAAATTATCTTGCTCAGTGATATTTTGAAAATAAATATAAAATATACAAAACATCAAACATCTTGATATTTTGAAAATAAACAAAGTTTACGAAAATACCAAAAATCTTGATATTTTAAAAATAAATATATATCAAAATACATCCAGATATATATCCATTGATATATATCAACAAACCCTGATCAGTTTTTAAAAAATATTGTATAGGTAATATGCTACTAAATGTTTCCCGAACCTTTCCTAATGCATATTTTATAATTAAAAAAATCCCCCCCCCCCCATCACCCTTTTGTTGCTGTATTTTACTCTACAGTTATTTATTTATTTTTATTTTTTTTTTTTACTTTAGGGCTGCACTTAACTGAAGCTAGCCCAAGTAAATGTTAAATATTTTTTATTTGATTTTTAAATTTTCTTGTATTTAATAAAATCTTGCAACGAAATCCACTTATTCTTGCACAGAAATTCAATTATTTTATTGTATTATGATTGTGATAACTTTCTTAAGAAACCTCTATGATGAGCTTACTATTGTATAATATATTAATAATATGATATATATTCCTACGGTAGTATGACACGAATTGGTGTTTATTCTATGTTTGTTTACAAAAAATATAAATTTTCTTGTAATAAATGTCTGGAGACACTTATAATTCTGTTATCTCCTCCACACAGAAATAAGTTTCAGTATGATGTCTCTCAGATTATGTAGAATTTCATTGAGCTTTTTTTTTTTTTTTTTTTTTTGTAGTATGAGTTTTCCTTATTCTCTATAGGGGCAGATTTATAAAATATAAACAGGTAAAAATTTAAATATATACCAAAATATACAATATAAACTTAACAAAGTTCACTGTTTTACTTAAAAGGCTAACAAAAATAATAATAATATAGATGTTACAAGTTAAAAAATGTATAATTTATTTTAAATTTGTAAAATCTGTACATTTGTAATTTGTTAAATTGTAACATCTATCTATCTATCTATCTATCTATATATATATTTTTTTTTTAAGTAAAACAGTGAGCATTTTAAAGTTCATATTGTATATTTTGTAACTGAATCAAGGCGAAATATTGCATTTCGTCTTATGATTTTATTTAAATATATTCTTTAGGTAAAAAAATTAAAAAAATTTTTAAAGCAGCAAATGATAAACTTTAATAACTATTGTTGAATAAATATTTCTATTATATCAATTCAACCAAACAGAAAAAAAAGAAAAGAAAACTTATATAATACATGATTTATGATGAGCAATACTATTAAATAATAGCATCAAATGAAGATGTGTTTTGTGTTTATTCTATGTTTGTTTACAATTCTGCTCATCAATTTTAAACAGAATTTTTTTTTCTATCAAATGCTCCCGAGCTGCTTGTTTTACATCATATATATTTCACTATTTCAATCTATGAATTGCATTGATTCAAACTTAATTATTTAAAAAACTCATATTTATGAATGCAAGCATTATATATCTGATGGAGATAAATTGTTAAACATCATTAAAAGTAGATCGCCATAAAATACTAATTTTTATACATTACAATATTTGCAAGCTTATTTTTATAATCCAAATTTACACATTAATTTCTTAAGTATTATTAAGGAAACTTATTAAGCAATATATTGCCCCCCCCCCCTTTTTTTCTCCTCCAACAGAGCCTTTGAAGTGAAAAGGGTTAAATTTTGCAGTTTGTTGTACTATGATATTATGTTAAAAATAAATAAATACTTGATTAATGATAAAACTCCACATATCTACAGATTAAAATAATTCAGCTAAATAAGTTTCAAAATTTGTTTAGCTGAATCATAAACATGATATTGATAAATCTTTTTGCAAATATACACAAGTTTTACATACTCTAATATAGATATAATAATAATAATTTCATTATTTGTAATAACTATTTTTATTGAAATTATTTACAAATAACCTGATGTTAATTACTGTGGATTTTTTTTTTTATCTACTTCGAATTTGCAAGGTTTAACAATTATCTTCTGTAATTATAAATCAACGTGCTCTATTAGAATTAAAGAAATTTATCAGATAGATAAAACAATATGTTTCTAGCAAATAATTATTCATTTATTATTCCTCATGCAGATGCTAAATATTTTGTAACTTTTAATATATATATATATTTGTAATTTATTTTTTCATAAATTAAACATAAGCTTTTGAATATAAACAAAAACAAACCTTATTATACCAGCAGGTTGAAATTAAAATATTCCTGCTTATTTTATACACAGACTTTTTAAATGATAAATAAAGCCTGACATATATGTATATAATCACAATGTTTTCATAAGTACTTATTATGCAAAAATATCAATGACTAATACAATTTTATTATCTTAGCAAATAGCAGTTTACACATTCAAAAAATAGAGTTCTGTAAAAACCATAAACCCCCACCCTAGTATTTAATTACATTTAATAAGAAATTTGATAATTGCTCTTCATAAAAACAAAAAAATTCAATATTTTTGGCCCAGATACAGGGGAAAAAATGTAAACTTTATTGCAAAAATATAAATGTCTGGAGACACTTATAATTCTATTATCCCATCCACACATAAACAACAATACTAAACTAAATAAGTTTCAATATGATGTACTCTCAAATTATGTAGTAATTTAAGTCAGCTTTTTTGCATTGTGTGTTTTCTTTAATCCGTATAGGGGTAGATTTTCAAAAAATAAACAAAATAAAAATTTAAATATATCCTTTAACTAAAAAAAAAAATCAAATATATACTTTTAAAGCAGCAAATGATAAACTTTAATAACTATTGTTTAATAAATATTTCTGTTATATCAATTCAACCAAATAATAGCAAAAAGAAAACTCATACAATACATGTTTTATGATGAGCAATACTATTTATATAATAGTATGAGACAAAGAGATGTATTAGTGTTTATTCTAAGTTTGTTTACATTTTTTTCTCATCCATTTTAAACAAACTATAAAACAACTTTTTTTTTTTTCAATCAATTGCTCTTGAGGTGCTTGTTTTACATCATATATATTTCATTATTTCACTCTATGACTTGTATAGATTCAAACTTAATTAAAAAACTCATATTTATGAATGCAAGCATTTTCTACTTGATAAAGATCAATTGTTAATCATTTAAAAGTAGATCTCCATAAAATGCTAATTTTTATACATTACAATATTTGCAAGCTTATTTTTGTAATCGAAATGTACACATTATAATTTCTTTAGTATTGTTTAGAGAACTTATTAAGCAATATATTGAATTCCCCCCCCCCCTAAAAATTTAAATATATCCTTTAGACAAAAAAAAAAAAAAAAAATCAAATATGTACTTTTAAAGCAGTAAATGATAAACTTTAATAACTATTGTTGGATAAATATTTCTATTATATCAATTCAATCAAATAACAGAAAAAAAATTACACATGTGTTATGATAAGCAATACTATCTATATTATAAAGGACAAACATATCTGTGCGTAACGCATACGTCATTTTGCGAATGGCAACACTTTGAAATTTAAAATGAAATTTTGGTTTTGCAATTTTCTTTACTGCAAATTTTTAAACTTCTAACCGTCGCACATTTTAAATTTTTACACCGTTGTATGAGGAAAAAAATGCTCTTTTAAATGCAATTTGTTTGAAAGCTGTATCTCAATTTATTTTTGAGATATTAATTTTTTTGTAGTTTTTAATATCATTTTTCTAATCGTGGCAACAAAAGAACCCCATTTCTATTGAAAGTCATTGAAAGTAAACGGAAAATAGTCGAAAATAGGAGATACTGTATATTTTGTTGTCATTTTCCCATAAAACGTGAAAAAAAATTAAATTAAAATGCTTGCTATGTCAGCGATTTTTTAAATTTCTAAATATCGCGCATTTTCAATTTTTACGCCATCAAATAGAGAAAAAAACATACTTTCAAATGCAATTTGTTTGAAAATTGTATCTTAATTGACTGAGTTATTATTGTTTTTAAAATAACTATCCGCCCGTGGCGACCAGTTTGGTTTCCCTTAAATGTATCCTATGCATTGTATCATGTTTCTTTAATTCATAATCTAATTTACTTGCTCAATCCTTCGCCAAAGAGGAAGATTCTGATAGAGAAATCAAGAACTCGCTATTTTTATGTTAGTCGGGCACAGGTGATAAATCGCCAAACATTGTACCCGTTTTTCATATTTCATGATTAAAATATAATCCTTTCACTCATTTTATTTAAAATGGATAGCTTTAATTTAAAACTGAAACGTTTAAAATTCATGACTTTCACTTAAAATTGAACGTAAACGGAAAATAGTCGGAAATAGGAGATACTGTATATTTTGTTGTCATTTTCCCATAAAACCTGAAAAAAAATTAAATTAAAATGCTTGCTATGTCAGCGATTTTTTAAATTTCTAAATATCGCGCATTTTCAATTTTTACGCAGTCAAATAGAGAAAAAAACCTACTTTCAAATGCAATTTGTTTGAAAATTGTATCTTAATTGACTGAGTTATTATTGTTTTTAGAATAACTATCCGCCCGTGGCGACCAGTTTGGTCTCCCTTAAATGTATCCTATGCATTGTATCATGTTACTTTTATTCATAATTTAATTTACTTGCTCGATCCTTCGCCAAAGAGGAAGATTCTGATAGAGAAATCAAGAACTCGGTATTTTTATGTTAGTCGGGCACAGGTGATAAATCACCAAACATTGTACCCGTTTTTCATATTTCATGATTAAAATATAATCCTTTCACTCATTTTATTTAAAATGGATAGCTTTAATTTAAAACTGAAACGTTTAAAATTCATGACTTTCACTTAAAAAGAAAATCTTTAAAAAAGAAAAAGAATAAATAATACCATAAACTATTTAATTTCAACATCAAAGCATTGTTTTAATTTACCCCTCGAAAAATAAAAAAAATGTGCTGGCGAGTTAAAAAATGACATTGGCGAAAATTGCGCCTAGCTAACATTAAAGTACAAAATCTTTGTGATCATGTCAACTTTTATGTAGTTTTATTAGAAAAAAATATTTTGATTAAATAGGTTGCCAGAAAGTACGTTGCCAAATTTCTTTCCTCGCCATGGAACTTTTCTCTATTTCGCCAAGTACCTATACTGGAAAAGTACCTTTATTTATTTATTGTATTTTAAATGAGATGAAGTCGTACGTTTGTTGTTCGATAAATAAATAAATAAATAAATAAAAGACGGCACAGATGTCATATACGCACCACGTTGGCGCGATTTTTTCTGACGCCAATGTCATATACGCACCGGGGTACTTAACTGGCGCCAAAGTGTCGTTATTTTGCTTGATATGGTAACCCGGATGTTGTTGTTTATTTATTAATAAATTGTTTATTTACTTTTATTTTTTTATTATATAAATTGTTTTTTCTATAGTTATTAATTAAACTTTTTTTTTATTTATTGTTATTCCCTTTTGAAAACTATTACACAATAACCAATGAGATGCGTTTCATTCGGGGGTTGCCATTAAACAATTAACAAATAATTGAGATTTCTGTGCCACGTGTGATAGCGTAATATATATATATATAGAGAGAGATTTTCAAGCATGAATTATTTTTAAATGTATCTCTATCACGTGTAGCTCGATTATGAAATATTAATCCGCTTGCCTTTAAAACAATGTAAAAATGTCAGCATTTGTTTCCGTCTGATGTACCATAACAAAATTAAAACTTCCTCTATAGAAAAATAAATAAAATAATGTAAATAAGGAACAAATTTAACAAACATGGGATTGAACCACGCGCTTAAAGCACTGAAATGTTCGGAAAGACTGCCTTAAGTAGCAAAATCTTGGGCTAAGAACTCCTGGCATGTGAAAGTAACGCTTTTAATAAATTTTAAAACTTTATTTGATTGCATAATTGATATTTTTCATATAAAAATTCTTTTTTATGTTAGTGGACAATCTAAAATATATATTACATGTAAAAAAATAATAATTAGAGTTTAAAAAAAGAAAATAAAAAAGAATTGTTTTTACGTATACTCTGTAACCCGAGGAGCTCGGGTTCGATCCCCTAGTTTATATAATAGTATGAGACGAAATGATGTATTAGTTTTTATTCTAAGTATATTGTTATAATTGCCCTTCATCAAAAAAAAAAATCAATATTTATGAAACCGATAAATAATATATTCATAAGCTTTATTGTAAAAATATAAATGTCAGGAGGCTCTTATAATTTTATTATCTACACACACACACAAACAAACAACAAAACACTATACTTCTTCCAGATAGTTAATTAAAAATTTCCAAACTGAAGAAGCACCACTTTGGAGCTTTGAGAGGGGGGTTCTCTGAGCGGCAGACTGTTGTCTCAAATGATCCAAGCACCACTTTAGAAATAGTAAAAACAATACACAACAATATCAAATCCAAACACGGAGCAATCACATGGCACGCGCACATCCTTCTCTACAAATTATCTCTGACGCCATTAAGTTCACGCATGCGCCAGTAACTTGGAGGTATCTGCGCATGGGCGAAAACGGCAGTTTGTATCTTCATTATGTCGCAAGGGATGATCTCAGCGACAGTCTTTCTTGTCATCTCGGAGATGCTCTAGTTACATCGCACTGAGACGTGACAATAAAGGGACGTTGCAATGTCTCAAAGACATTGCTGTAACCAAGTGTGCTGTGTGGGCACCTCCAACATAGTGATTTGTGATCCAGCACTTTCGACAATGTTAGAGGGCCAATATTGACTATCGGGTTCTTTCCAGATGAAAACATGTCTCGAGTCGCTGTCCAGACTGAATCGCGACTCATCACTGTACAGAACCCGGCCCAAACTATCCTCTGTCCAAAACAGGTGTTCTCGGCACCATGCTAGACGGGACTTTTAGTGGTTCACAGTCAAAGGGATGCAGACTACAGGGCACCTGGCATACAGACCACCTGCATTAAATCTCTGGGTGACTGTTTTCCGTGAAATGAATGTTCCTGTAGCATTATACAGGTGACGAGACAGTAGTGTTGCTGTCGCGCACCTATCCCTTTTGGTTAAAAGTCTCAAATAATGGTCTTCAGCCGGCATTATTGCCCTTTTTAGGCCTTGACCAGGTCGAGGGATCACTGTTTCGGTTTTTGGGAACTGTTTTCCACAAAGTAGACACCACATTTCACGGAACAACGATGTCCTTACAACAGGTAGCCGGTGATTGGCCGGCCTCGAGTCTTCCAACAATCTGCCATCTTGTTGCATCATCTAGACAATGTCGACTAGCCATACTAACGATGGGTAAACAAAGAAATTAAAAAAAAACAAGGATTGGGTTATGCTACGATGCTTCAAAACGTTCTTCCGCTACAAGCTTCGGCTGTCAAATGAGGCACCTCTGCACAAACGCGATCACAGCACCACTGCCTTATAACCACACATACCACTGTGTGGCAGGTGTGTCCGCGACGAACTTAACTATTATCTGATACCTTATTTGCGTGTAGGGATATTATTATTATTATTTATTTTTTTTTTTTTTAAAAACCGATTGTCCCTTTAATTGTTTTCACCAGTGTACGTTATAGGACCAGGTAGCATGTCTAATGTGTTCATAAAAAATTCTGTCATAATGAAATCAGCAGCAAATGAATGCTGGGCCTCCAATTTTGAAACTGGTAATACTTGATATTTCACCGTAATATTTACTTACCCTCTGTTGCATTTCCTTCAGGGTTTTCCTCATAGAATCAATCGCAAAATGGTTTAAATACCTAATTCATTAGTCAATTTTTATGAAATCTATACAGTTCTTGAGGCAGTGGTATATAACATTCACCAAATGGGAGCTCAATCAGAAGTACTATTTGGCAGTTATGTTCATTCACACTCACCTCACACTATGTTTTCAGAAAGTGACAAAACTGTATTTATTATTTGAGACAAACATTTAACAGTGATATACATAGGAAAACATACAGAAAACAAGCTACTCAGTAATGCCACTAGATTTCTCACTCACGAAAAGTCTGCACAGGAAAAAATTTTCAGGGCCTGGCCTGACCTGTACAAAAAATTTATTGGCTCTTAAACAACAATAAATAAACAAATCTTACCTGACATTCTGAAAGTTGGGATTCCAAGGAACCTGCATATTTTTGGGCTTGAGAAGCTTTGTTGTCAAGATCTTCCAATTGAGATGTAACAGCTTCAACTTCAGCCTAAACGTTAAAAATAAACAAAATTATACACATATACAACTATTTAAGAAGACCATTCAACAAAGTTAATTCTTATTATGGCCAAATCTGACAGTTGAAATGACAAGCAATAAAATTAGAGAAAGTTAAAATAATTCTTCATTGAAGAAATTAACAATACAAAATAAAAACCCAATATAAGAAAGAAGTACACATTTAAATATGAAACTAGGTTCTAAAAGCTTTGATTTGGGATGATACAATCATCTATTTCTGGACGAGCAATGGGACCTCAGTTTACAGCAAATCTCAAATTACTATGAATATTGAAGACTAAAATATACTAAAATAAACTTTATATCAGTCTAATAAAATCTGAATATAGATTTCTCTCTGAAGTATCAAATAAATATAAAAAAAAAAATCTGCTGAATACAATTATTAATGCCAAGAAACACAACCCGAATTTCATGGGTAACAAAACATACTATAGGTGTACAGAACATAGGTAAAATTTTTAATTGAAGAATAATAAGACTTTTTATACTTAATATATATTTTTTAGATTGTGCACCGTTTAGAGACTAAAAAGAAATTTCATATGAAAAAATCAATTACACATTCAAATAATAGTTTCTAAATTAACTAAAAGCAGTATTACTTTGTATTACCATAATTTCTGGAAGAAATGCTTCATTACTAAAAATTGCACCAAAAAAATAAAGAAATGGCCGTAAATGACACAGCAGAAATTTCAGCATATAAGCTGAAATCATGAATGATGTGCCAACAGGAGCACAAAAAGATAAATATGGAAATATTAATTTGTGATAAATTATTGTCTGAGGGGTGCAAAGGCTAATACACAGCAAGATATTACTTTGGGACATATGTAGTTACGAAAGATATTAAAACCTTTCATCAAGAATAACTAAAAAAAAAAAAAAATCCCTGCCAGCTCAGCCTACAGGCGGAGGTAGATTTCGAAGTTAAGTACTAATTTCACCAACAAAAACTAAATCAAGATTAGAGATAAACACAGTTTAACAATTTTATCTGGCCATTTTTGCCAAGTTTTTAATTTCATTTTTCTGTAAGAGATGATTTTTTCAGAATCATGTTAAGGCAGTATTCAAAATTAGAACCTCAAAATGTTAAAATATGTCAATATTTCCATAGTTGGGTTTTAATCATGTTTCAATATGTTTTTTCAGATTCAAATGACATTACATATTCACCTGCTGACGTCCATTATATTTCCAAAAGGACGAAATATTCACTTTCTTTTAATTCGTCAAACTATTTATTTCGTTTTCATTTTTCATGAGTAAATCTTACTATAGAAAAGTTCTGACGTATTATTCTCTTTTTCTTCTTTTTTTTTTTTTTATTCGTCAAAATATTTATTTTATTTTCATTTTTCACGTGGAAATCTTGCAATGGAAAAGTAATTGTTGTGGTAAGAATTTTATTATTATTATTTTTTTTTTTTTTCAATTGTTGGCAACTGATATAATGAAAAACATTTTTTCCTGTCATTTTTCTGTAAGAGCTGGTTTTATCAGAATCATGTTAAGGCGGTATTCAAAATTTTAAACCCTCTCCATTACATTGGGCCAATCTTTAAGGTTTCGTTCATCTGACGAAACCCTATTCGTCTCGTTCCTCTGTCTGTTTCTCCGTCTGTCTGTCACAGAGCCCGTTCTCAGAAACTATACATGTTGGAGACATGAAAATTTGGGTACTTATAGCTGAACACGACAAATACGACATCATACGACAAACCATAAAATTTTGAAAAAGTCCTGCATTTAACCCTTTGGGCTCCCACATGTGTATTTTAAACAATTCTTTCTCAGTGAGCCCCTAATTATGTTAAGGACATAAAATTTTGGGTACTTATAGCTGAACACCTCACATCATACGACAAATGATAAAATTTTGAAAAAGTCGTACATTTAACCCTTTGGGCTCCCGCATGTGTATTTTAAACAATTCTTTCTAAGTGAGCTCCTAATTAGTTTGGAGACATGAAATTTTGCATACTTATAGCTGAACACCTCACATCAAACGACAAATCATAAAATTTTGAAAATGTCATACGTTTAACCCTTTGGGGTCCCACATGTGTATTTAAAACAATTCTTTCTAAGTGAGCCCCTAATTAGGTCAGAGACGTAAAATTTTGCATACTTATAGATGAAGACTGCACATCAAACGACAAATCATAAAATTTTCAAAAAGTCGTACATTTAACCTTTTGTGCTCCCACATGTGTATTTTAAACAATTCTTTCTAAGTCAGCCCCTATTTAGGTTGGAGGCGTGAAATTTTGCATACTTATAGCTCAACACCTCAGATCACAGGTCAAATAGTAAATTTTGAAAAAGTTTTATGTTTAAGCCTTTCAACTCCAGCTTGTATATTTTAAGCAATTCTTTCTAACTGAGCCCCTAATTAAATTGGAGATTTGAAATTTTGCATACATATTGCAGAACACCTGAGGCAAGGCGAAAAATTATAAAATCTTGAAAAAGTCTTACATTTAACCCTTTTAGCTACCACATATGTATTTGAAGCAATTCTTTCTAAAAGAGCCCCTAATTAAGTTGGAGACATGAAATTTTGCATACGTATAGCTGAATGCCTCAGGCCACACGATAAATCATAAAATTTTCAAAAAGTCTTATATTATTTACTCCTCTGGGCTCTAACTTGTGTATTTTAAGCAATTTTTCTAACCTCCGCCCTTTTAACCCGGGGAGAAATTTTCCAACTTTAGCCGACACCCCTTTGACCATTCTTTCATATTATGCATCATAGCCTTACATATTTTAGTTCCATTTTTTCCGCCAGGTGCGCCTACTTATCTCGGGTGCTATAGGTCCAATCCCCTCGACTAATATATCTACGGATAGTATGTAAAACGGATTTTCGTTTGGATACAGGTTTGTTTAGAATCAAGTGCGCCCCCTGGTTGTGAAATGTGGAACTAACAGATTTTTAAAAAGGATAAAGTGTTTTGAAAGGAATATTAAATTAAACCCTCTGTGCGATCTGTGATCACACTTACCCACTTGTTCCCATTTGAAATCCCCGACGAGATATTAGCCATCTCAATGTGTTTGGCGAGTTTGAAGACAATCCTTGCATTATTGTGACTTTTATCGTGCAGACAAAATTTAGTACATATATATACAGTAAACACCGTCTAAGGCGAAATAGATCGGGACTGAGAAAATTTTCCGTAGTAGACAATATTCCGCCTTAGACAAATTTAACTCGATGTCTATGGATTCACAGGGAGTTGAAAATCTTTCCGAGTTAGGCAGATGTCTGCCTTACAGAGAGTTTACTGTATATATATATATATATATATATAAACTTTTTAGGTGGGGGTGATTTTGGGTTCTTGGGGACATATAATGAAAAGTTATGAAGGAATTTTTCAAAAGTCGCACCATGGTAACGACTGCAATAGGTAGTATTTCTTATGAAATCTACCTAAAATATTTGTCAGATTTGTTCTAATTTTCACAGAAGGCACTTATGAGAATAACAACATTAACCTGTCTACTATAAAGAATAAATTTCAAACCATTTGGAAATTATATATATACATATATATATATATATATATATATATAAACAGACAAAAAAGCACAATGACATACGTCACGAAAATTCAATGCATATGTCATTTTCACTGGCTGGATGTTTTCATAGACTACGGGATTAGACCACATAGAGCAAAGAAAAGATGGGCACACTAATATTAATTAAAGTACAATAAAACATGTTTCAATTTAATCAAACTGGAAAATAAATCTGGATTTTTTTTTTTTCTATTTGAAAGAAAAACGCCATAATAAATTAGTATTTGAAATTTGGTGATAATCTCTCCAATAGCCTTTTTTTAATCACCAAAGTGGCTTTTACTTTTCATGTGTATAAAATTAGAAACAAATCTTTGATGCTTAAATAAAATGTTTGATTTATGGCATTATTTCTTTATAAGCAGCTGGAATGAAAGTTTTGATTTGAGTTAGTTAATTTCTTTTAAATATTGTACTGTTTGGTTTAATTACTATTTTTTACTTTGTTTTTTGCTTACATAAAATGGTAAAGTTTGGGATTAATTTAGGGATTTTTTAATCATATATTGTTTCAATTAATATATTACATCTAGCATGATAAGAGATTGCTGTCTCATGATGACGTTCCTCAGGCTTTTGCATCCAGAAAGTCAGTTGAAAATGCCAGCTTTATTAACAGCATTTTCAGAAAGATTTTTTCTCGTTATGAAAAAATGGACATTCTATTCAATTTCATATTTTCTGAATAAGGGAACCTGCTAATTTTGTGTATCTAAGATTAAAAATGACTTGGTGAATGTAGAAAGTAGATATTAGTAGAGTGTCAGAAAGTAGATATTTTTGACTTGAATACAATCTTAAGTACTTATTTAACAATAAATCAGGTTTTTAAATCTAGGTCATTAAAAGTTTTGAAGATATTCTAGGCTCTTGTAGGTGGCAATTTTTGAAAATCCATGAATGCACATTGATGACATTTTTTTCACCCTTATTTGAAACTTATTTAGAAAATTTAATAAATCTATTTAAGCATTAGAAAATATCTTGAGATTTTTTTCTACTTTCTCTTCTGTGTACCCTTCTCCTGTATCTCTTTAATTCTCCTCCAAAATAACTTGCTGGTTCCCATCAGTCTATCTGCAAGAAAGATCATGAACTAATTTTTATTATGAATATTTCTCTCCCCATGCAGATATAAAGGTCATGAACATATGACTCAAACTAAATATATTAAAGGATTCACATGTCGTTTACTAATGCTGTCTTCAAATTTTGTTTTCTTTGTTTATCACTCTACTTGAAACAATTTAGTTGTTGCAATCTCAAAGGAATACATTAACTATAATTGAGTAAAAAAAAAAAAAAAAAAAAAAAACAGAATATTTTTGAAGTTGAAAAAAAAAATTATATTTGAATATAAATGAGTATATATATATTCATTTTACTACACGGATAAAACTGATATTAGAGATATAGTTATAGATTATTTATTTGCATAATTACATTAAAATATAGACTCATTTTCATTCATTTCGGGTTGGAATGTGTTTGGCTTTGGGTCTATGAAAATTTCAATTAAAGTTTCGGGTCAGACTGACATCAAATACAATATTCAGCTTAGAGTCTGGTATAATCTAACCTGTGCAGGACCTAATGAAAACTTTGTGATGTTGTTTGGGTTTTAGGTTGACTTCAAATAGAATTTTCAGGTTTGAGTCTGGTATAACATGACTTGGGCAGGATTCTAGTGCTAGAAACTGTTAGGAAATAACAAGCCCATTTTCCTGATTCTCAATGCCTCTAATAGTATCCAATAGCCCTTTAACTTTCACAGTATAATATGCAGTACTTTGTTTATTAAACTTTATTTATCAAAGTAATTTTATTCAAATATAAAATATTCTGGAATAAAACTTACCTTTATCCTACGTTAATCCTTTTATCTTTAAGTTAATTACGAAGTCTCATCAGTTTCTTTAAGTTACAGTTATTTTAAATGCCGTATTTACTTTTTACAACTTTCGATAATTTCACCTGCTAGACGAATAAGTCCAGTTCACAAGATTGTACTATGCAGTTTGCTTACCCTTCACCAGGTGGTGGGAGCAAGCGTTATGAATGAATTAGTTGACGTAATCCGCCTTCGGCAAATCACCGTTCTGTAGAACATTCCAGAATGTGGGTGCGTCTACACGTGCCACTTCAGCTGGTGTATTTAAAGGAATTTCATTCAGTGGAAAAGACAACTTGTTTTTAACTATGGATGTCTCTTGTTACGAGAATCGCTTAGTGCGTTTTCTCAGGATGCAGTGTCTAGCGTCTGGTAATTATCTTTGCAGCTTATTCAGTTTTGTTTATTTATGAGCTTTTCAAACAGTGAGTGGTTTAGTGAAGTTTATGCTTTTATCAGATTAAATCATCAATAATAGTTTCGACATTATCTTCATGAGTTCATGGCTTCTAATGGTTTTCTGTAAGTGTTATAATTTGAAATAGTATGTTATCAATCTCATCAAGTTATTTATGATTTACTTTGAACTATTTTAATTAACTTTTAATTGTGAATCTTCGAGCAATAAAATATTTGATTCATGGAAAAACTTTGACTGTTTTATGAACTCCTCCATTTTAACATATTCATTTCAACTAAGATGCTGATAGATATATTTTTCAACATGCTTCATTTCAATTACATTTACATAAAAGTTATTTTTACTCATCTTCATATCTCTTCATCACTGTGCATTCTGCTAAGCCATATATAGTTTTAAATCAGTGTTTCACGTATTAGATGTTGGGAGATAGTACCTTGTGTTATTCCCTAACAAAAACTAGTAAGGAGATACTAGATTTGATCTTCAGATGTGACTGACAATTTCTTTCTTTATTATTTCGTGCAGTTTAGTACAAATCTAACATCAACACAGGATGGGTTTCTTTGGAAAGCCTGCCCATAGTGCACCTCTCCTATAGATTAGCATGGACCCAAATTTACAGGCCCAGCCCTGTGTAAAAGCTATAATATTGGCCCACCTTGTTTATATATTCTCAAGTCACGGCCAGCCCATGCAACAATATATGAAATCAGGCCCGACTCAATTTCGATTTTTGCAAAGAGCTCAAAACTGTTTTCCCACACTGTTTAGTAAAAAGCACCCAAAGATCATTATTGCACAAGTTCAGATCAACCGAAATCTGTCTTAAAATTTGGCTTTAAATTATAGATGATTTAAGAAGAATTCAAATAAAATTTGATAGTTACATTACTTCAGAAATCCTACGTTAATTTATGAAAATTTACTTTTCTTTGCAAAATTTTTTTGGGAAAAAAATACATATAGTTTTTTCTTTTAATTGATAAAATTTTCCAAAATGTTGATTAAAACCATATAAAATAGAATTATTTCTGCTATATATTGATACAAGCAATAGATCATGACTTTGATCCATAAAATATATCCATTCAAATGGTTAAATAAGTTTCAATAAAAAATTAAAATTTCAGTGCAAAATTCACCTTGATTAATAATAAACATACATAAGATACAAATAAATGTAAATATATTGCTTAAAGGTGCGTCAAATTTAATAAAATCCTTTAAAAACACATTAAAGTCATTTTAAAAAACAAAACGTTTTCAACCGACACTTACTCGGCCTTCATCAGTGAAAAACTTCACTGTTTATTAAATTTGACACACCTTTAAGCAATATATTTACATTTATTTGTATCCTATGTATGTTTATGGTTAAATAAGTTTTAAACACCTCTTAAATATATAAAAAAATGATCTGTAGTTTGGCTACATGTAGGGAGGAAAGGAAATCAAGCTGTTATTTGCATAGTCATTAATTCAAACCATGTTTGTACTTTTGAGACAAATTTGCTTTTTCAACCATTTCTACTCATTATTCAAGAAGTTCCATTACTACTCATTATTCAAGAAGTTACATTTCTACTCATTATTCAAGAAGTTACATTTCTACTCATTATTCAAGAAGTTACATTTCTACTCATTATTCAAGAAGTTACATTTCTACTCATTATTCAAGAAGTTACAGATTAAATATTTTTTGACATAAAAGATCTATACTCTGTTAAAATTAATAAACTTATCAGTTACAACTCATTGCAATCTTACCTGTAATTTCTGAGCCTTTTCAGCCATATCCATTTTATTTCTTTCAACTTCCTCAAATTTTATGACTAACTCCTGCAATTGATTTTCCATTTGTTTTCGGCGTCTTTCTGATTCTTGACGGGCTGATGATAAAGTCTGCAATTCAGATGCCATAGAACTGTTCTCACTTTCAAGATTAGATTTCATTTTTTCCAATGCACCTTTTGTCTATTACAACACAAACAAGGGAATTAATTAGAGGAAAAGAATATACAAAAAGAAAAAAACCTTAATAAATTTCGAAGAAGTAACTTACTTTTTGAACAGAATCTAACTGCTCATTCAATTTTTCAACAATAACAGTATGCTTCTGTCTTAAATCTGATATCTGATTTTGATGAGCAGCAGTTTCTTCTTCTAAATTTCTTTTTAAAAGGTTGAGTTCTTCTTCCATTTTGGTTCTCAGAGCTTGTTGTGTGGCAGTTGAATCCATTGAATCAAGAAGTTCATTTCTTAAAGCTTCTAATTCCTGAGAAATTAACAAGACAAAAACCATATAAAAAAATATATATGGGGAAAAAGAAGACTTCCTCAAAAAGCAATATTAAACTTGATAAAGTTGCATTTTAACATTCTGTTTTGCACAGACAAATCTTGATGCGGAAAACAGTAGGTCACTCATTAATTACTCATGCAATTAATTAAATTAATCACTCATTGGGGGGGTATGTTGTCATTATTATTTATTAGCTTACATTCACCAAATAACTCAGTAAAGTTAAAAACGGAAGACATATTCTGAAAGATCATACTCTTACGTCTCAAATGCCGCAATCAATTAAAAAATATATCGTAGTTAACCCCTAGAAATTTTTTTTTAAAAAGGGTCATTTTTCTCCCTTATTGCAACACCCCTTCCAAGACGCAATTTTAGAGGTACAAACAAACCAAAAATATGCTCTCAAAGCTGAAACCTTCTTCTAATCGATGGTACAATCGGTTTTTAAAAATATGAATTTTAACATTTTCAAACACACCGGGAAACACACGTCACTTAGCAACAAATGGAGATATTTTTTCTATGCTAAAAGTAACTAAACCTCCGTATTTTCACATAATCTTTTTAGAGCATCTCAACAGACAAGATTTACATCACCTACAAAAATTTTGAAACATTCGGATGGGTAGAAATATTTTTTTACAAAATAAAATGTGTGAAAAGTCAACAAAATCAGTGAAAACCTGAGTGTTTCATCACATTTTATTGTCAATATCATAATGTATTTTTCACAATTTTATATACCCTCTAATAAAAAACCAGTCTTAAAATAATGATAATTAGTGGAGAAACGCTAGGATTTAAATAATGTGCCGTAGGAAAATAATTTTTTTTCCTAAAATCGATTTTTTGATAAATTCTGACTCTATTTTCTTGAAAATTACATATTTGGATTCAGCATAAAAAAATATGCATAGATGCATTAATTTCAAATCTATAAATGCAATATTAGTAAAAATTTTATAGACCGGGAACCAATCCCAATATGAAAATTAGCCATAGACAGCTCTCCATACTCAAATGATTTATCAAATACCTGTCAGATAAAATTGCACATAAATTAAAATTGTTAATTAATGTATCTTTGTAATTGCAGCCGGATTTAAAAAAAAAAAATTAGATATTTGGATTTGTCATTAAAAAATACACATAGGCGTGTTCATTTCTAATTGATAAATGCAATATTTAAATATATAACATGCCTTAAAAGTTCCTAGTGTACTCTGAAATGTGGCAATCTGGTGAATCACAACAAACCTTTTTTTCAATTGCGAGATTGGGAGAAGATGTTAGACTCATAGTTTTTTAATTAGAATTTAATTTAAGAAAGGTGAATTTAATTTATTAAAAAAATTTTTTAATGGATATTTCAATTTCTAGTTGGATTTTTTTTTTTTTTTTTTTGGGGGGGGGGGGGGGGGGGGGTCTGAAATTTTAAGTATGCAGGTCCGATAATTTTTGAGATATGGGTGTCTTTGAAAATGTCCAGTCTATTTTTCACACCTGCAAGTACTTTGAAAAAGAATTTTCTTTGCGGTCTGATTAAAATCTATGCTTTAGTTGAATTATGACTACTTTTCCATTCTTTTAATTGGAGATTTTAATTAATAACTCAGCTAATTATTAGAAGTTTAAAATTCCGAGTCTCAGGTGCACCAGAAGAGGCCTTCGACAACCCTCACACAAGTTTTCAGCTTTGTACGTGTGGTAGATTTCGCAGACAGACACACACATACAGAGCAAAACTTTCTTTTATTAGTGCATATATACAACATATGGCCTTTGATGATCAGACACTTTCAATTTTAGACATTTTGTCGAATACTTAAAGATATACTTGTCAGATTTTTTTGGAACTTTAGGATTATGAAGAATATGTTCGACTTCAAATTTATCAATTGCGGTTTGATCAGAAGGACAATTAGTGGGCCAACAAAAAATCAAAGAAAAATAATTATGTTTGGGATCACCCTGTAAAATAAAGTACACGAAATGATCTATTGCTATAGCTTATGAATATATGGATATTGTACAATATATGTATTCATTTGTGGAAGAATAGAATGTTTATTCATGGAGATATATCAATTTTTTTTAAAAAGTCCAAAAATTTTTTGCATGTTTTTTGTTTATATCATGTAGGGTTTTTTTTTTTATCAGATTTAACGTCAGTTTCAGAAAATTTGACAAAATGTACTAAAAATAATATGGTGTAATTGGAATGTAAATATATTAAATATTTGATGAAATATGAGCAGTTGAATCAAATATTTTTTATCTGTGCATGCACGCACGATAAAAAACAATTTTTTTTTCATGATTTCATAGTCAATTCTATGGAGCAACTCATTAAAAAAGCCAGTGAAATATCGTGAAAAATTACAAAGATATCGGCAACATAGTGAGCAAATTTTTACTTGTTCTCTAAAAGCTGCTGAATGATACGGGACTTTCCGTAAATTGTCATTTTTTATTATCTGGCTTAGGAGTTTGTACTTAATGAATGTCAATGAGTAGATTTAGAAGAAATGCTTAGATTTTGATGCTTCTTTTTTTCTTGGAATAGGCTCATTCTGTAACCATTTTCCAAGAGATAAGCAGGGTCGGACTGATAATAGATGTAGCGGATATTAGCTTTAACAGCGGAAAGCATATGTGGCTAACTTATTGACAGATCCAGACGCGATCTAAGCAATAACTTCAATTAAAAGATTTTAAGATCTATTGCAAATTAACTTTTGTAATTCAATTAACTTTAAACTAAAATATAACTGCAGTGGATTAAGCAAAAGTAAATAAACATTTAGAAGTAAAAACATATTTATTAAAACCAAAAGCAAATAATAAAAACAAACTCAACTTCCACAAATTATATATCAATTATTGTATTCATTATAAAGATATCACATATCTAATTAAAGGTGTATATGGCTCTAATGTATATTTACCCAGAACAATCCTGATTCACTTGAACATCACTGGAAAATTATATCAGATTCCATCGCCGTACGCCGATAAACATTGATGTTATGAAAAAGGTCTACAAAATATAGTACTAACATCTCTAGACGTTCAAACACTTATTATAGCCAAAATGCATTCCTTCAGGATATATCATAAATAGATGTGGAAAAGTATTCCCAAGCATTTTTCATTTCTATTTTTTTCATTAAACAATTTGTAAAGTCTACCTGAACTCGACAACACGATATTTTCTTTTCATTGCCGCCTTTCAGCGTTTAAGTTTTTACCGCCACGGTTGGATGGTTGCGTATCGCGTTTTGGTCGTGGACCGTATACGGCAATTTTACTTGCGATCGCATTCGCTCGTATTCATTTTTTTAAAGATAAGTATTTAAATTTAATTAACATATAAAATCATCTTTTTAAGTCATTAATTTTTCTAAAGTCATCGTAATATTTATTAAATGTTATTCAAATTATAAGTAAATGTTAAGTATCTTCCGACTTATGCAAATTGCGTAGTCGATTCTGATTGGCCGATAGGTTTTCGTCCTGATTTAAAGGGACAGCGATTTCATGTTTTCGGTGCAAGGTGTGCGATGTCTAATAGCTGACTTATGGTACTATCTGGTGTGTTTTTATGAAGTTTCAGCGAATATGTATGGTATATAATATGGCTAAATACCGATATAATTGTAAGAACTTAAAGTTTATTAAGCATAATGGTTTAGGAAGAAGACGTTTCATCGAAAAATTGTTAATTAAATCGGCAATAGAGTTGTGTATAATATATTTCAAGTTGCTTAAATATTACTTATGTCGTCGAATAATGCAGTGCTCTCGAGTTCGGGTAGACTATCGTCGCAAGTGTCCATTAATTTAATCCAGGAACGAAGTCACGTTCATGTATTTCAAGCTCCAATAAAGGAAACCTTCTTCTGTTCATCATTTTGGCACATTACTGTAAGTACATTTTACACTTACCTTATCACTGAAACATCATATAATATATATAGGATTCATGAAGTTGCATATATTTCAACATATTCTTATTCAAAGTTATTATTTTAACAATATTTTCAAAGTTTCATATCTAACTTAAACTAATTTGTCAAGTCACTCTGCTGAATTTTTACGTGGTAGGGGCAAGCAACCTACACCCCCCCCACAATAGATAATTCAAGAATACACTTCTTTGAAACAGGAGACAATTTTCATCTACAGCTTTATGAGCGTATCTCAAACACAAAAGATATCTAAAGGCGATTTAAAAGATGAGGACCATTACATCGGTAAGTATATGATGATGAACTAAGACGATGACATTTAAAAGCTTTAGCGATTAAAATGTAAAACAGGATCGCCTAAAACATAGTTAAAAACACTTCATATGAACTGATGATTAATGACGGATCTCTCGATGCGAGGAAGGAGAGAATGAAACTACGACAAGGGAAAAAGCTCTTTTATACAACGACCAGCGATACACGTGCCGACACACCTCCTTTCAGGAATGTTTGATGGAGCAGCGATTTACTAAAGAAAACTACGTCAGCTAATTCATTCATCGAATACGCTACCATCATCTGGAGAAGGAAAAGTACACCGCATCATTCGATCAACAGAGCTGGACTTAGACATTTGGGAAAAGTACGTTCGGATATGACAGAAAGTAAATACGGCATTTAAAGGAACATAACTAAAGGAAACTAATAAGACTTTATAAATAACTTAAGGACCAAAGGATTAACTTGAAATAAAGGTAAATTTTTACTTTAAATATATCGTATTTAAATAAAGTTACTCTGATAAATAAAGTCTGTCAAATAAAAATATGGTCTATTATACTGGGAAATAATAAAGGGCTATTAAAGGCATTGAGAACTGGGAAAGTGGGCTTGTAGTTCTTGAGATAGGACTATTGGTAAAATCGTGTAAATCCTGAATAAAATAAACTTAAAAAAAAAAAGTAACAGACTTTAAAAAATGCACTAAAAAGAATTAAATAATTCTTTAATTTTCTCTAATGACAAAATATCCAATAACCACACATCGGATATCATGTGTCAGGATAAAAAAGTTAAATTTAATATATAAAATTTAATACCCACCAAATATGGATTTTTGAAAAAATATTTTTTACAAGAGTTGAATTAAAATATTTATGATTTAATTTATGAATACACACATATAAAAAGTAACTACTTTTTGAAGTTGGTGCCAAACTGCCTTAAGTATAGTAAGAATTGTGAATATATTATACCTAGTACCATGAATAAAGTGATGATGGAAAATATAATACAAAGTAGAAAAAATGTTTCATTTCTTCAGCAAATTAAATTTTTTAATCATTATCGACTGGAATTGCTTGGCACCAACTTCAAAAAGTAATTGATTACTTTTTATATGCGTATATTTGTAAATTAAATCAAATATATTAATTCACCTCTCGTAAAAAATATTCTCTCGAAAATCCATGTTTCGTGGGTATTAAATTTTATATATTAAATTTAACGTTTTTATCCTGACACATGATATCTGATGTGTGGTTATTGGATATTTCGTCATTAGAGAAAATTAAAGAATTACTTAATTCTTTTTACTGCATTTTTTGAAATTGGTTACTATATATTTCTTTTTTTTTTTTGGAAAAAGTTTATTTTATTTCCTACTTTTTAGTTATTCATACAGTAATACATAATTATTCTGATTTCAATATCTGCTGAATAAATAAATAATTTGTAATAGCGATTATAATTTACAAACATTATTAAATAAATTGTTTTTAATAAAATCTTTGTATTTTCAATAGAAATATTGATTTTATTATCAATTAATAGTTATGATATATTTGTTTAAAAAATACATTATATTCACAACCTTCTACATATAGAATTGTAAAATATCAGTTTATTTCCCGATTTATTTATTTATTTTATTTTTTTTTTTTAAAGACCTGGTTTATCTATAAAAAATTCTATTTATTTTAGGGCTTAAATCAGGTTTTTTGCAGTTTTTGCAACTGCATTTACATTCAATAACAATTCTTTACTAGAACTCCGTTGTCAAGAAGTGAAATTCAGAATACATAGTAATCTTTGTATTGACCCTTCACAGATGTTACATATGGTTGAGAATTCTACATTATTCCTTTCCGATAATCTCCACCAACTGTTTCCTTAGGATAAGATACCTCTATATCAGAGTGGCGACATACTTTGCTCGAACTCTTTTTATACAGACGCTTTTGTCCAAACTATGGCAAAATTAAACATTTTTTATTTTTGAAATTGACAATACTCACTTTGACAATACTCGGATCGTCAGCTTTACCCCCTTCCAATGTCGGTTAGTATCGCTGTCATCTTCAGGTTTTCTCGATGCGGTAACTTGTCCGGATAACATATCTCACTTCAGAAAGTTACCACATCCAGCAAACCTTAAGGTTAACATCGATACCTACGGACATTAAATGTGGGTGTCAAAAAGCTGACAATCCATCAGTAAAGGGCCCGTACACAACAGAGTGGGGGAAAAGTGCTTCAATATGTCAATGCACAGCAAAATGACTATATATATCAGTGCGTAGTAAAATGCTTTTCTCATGTAGTCAAAAGTACCTCCTCCCTTCAGTCAGAAAATGAAAGACTTTAGCAAAAATCGCTTCATGTTTTAATAAATAAACTGCAGCAATTTAATTCACATAAAGGCAGTAACGGTATCAGAAATAAGCCGTGATGATTTGATGTAGAATCCGAATCTGATAACCTATATCTGGCTGCCTCTATGTCAGAGTGACAACATTCGATGCCCAGATTGTGCTTTGGCATATGATTTTGTCCAAACTATAGCAATCCTAAGCATTTTCTATTGCAGAACTTGGCGATAGCCGCATGAAACAGATCGATTATACAAGTGAGAGTTATTAAAAAGCTTAACGATAATGTCTGGCTCACCAAAATGCTTGATGATTCGCTTTGTCCAGAATCATCTCAACCAATCAAATATTATACCTGGTGTGTTAGCAAGACTAACGAAAAAGACAGGCCACTGCGGTATATTACATGTGTCTCAATTTTAAGAACGCTTGAGTCACGTGATGATTGAATGCACGAATGTAGATGCACAAAAGGAGCATCACATAATTCATGTGGTCTAATGAAAAAAGGTAGTGCCCAGCCTGTCTTTTTTGTTAGCCTTGCATATCAAGGAATCCTACCTGAACAAAATCTGCAACCATTCTGATATCTAATCCGATAACCAAACACATAGCAATGTGCTTTATTGTGCACTGACATATGGAGACACTTTTTTCCTCTGGCATAACAGGCACCTTCATAAACAGGCACTTATGCTCTGATATATGAGAGTATTTTACTGGTGAATTTTCAGCTTTTTGTCACCTATTTCCGATGTTGGTTGGTATTGATGTGAGTTTCCAGTTTAGTGGATGTGAGAACTTGTCCAGTCAAGATTTCCCACTTTGGAAAGATCTCACATATCGGAAAGTTACCGCATTCAGCAAACATTTAGGTCCACATTGAAAGTGGGTGTCGAAAGACAATCCATCAGAAAAGTGCCCTTACATATCAGAACACGTCAAAGTGTTTCTATGAGTCAGTGCACAGCAAAGTGACTCTATATGTTAGTGGATATTAAAGTACAGCCCCTGCAGTCAGAAAAATTAAAAAGAAAGATGTTAGCAAAAATCACTCCGTGTTTCAATGAAAAAGCCAAATCCGTCTAATTCTCATACAAGCAACAGTGACATCAGAAATGAAAGGTGATGATTGGATGTTGAGTCCTAACCTGATAATCTGAACCAGACTGCCTTTATGTGAGAGTGGCAACATTCGATGCTCTTACAGATGCGCTTTTCCAAACTGTAGAAAACCTAGGCATTTTCTATTCCAAAACTTGGCGATAGTCACCTGAATGATTTGGATTATATGAGTGAGAGAGGATAACTATCTTGAGGGTAATGACATGCTCACCAAGATGCTTCATGATTCTATTTTGTCTAGATCTTTTCAACCAGTCAAATATCCCCGTATGTCATCACTTTCATGTCGAGGAAGTTTATCTGAAGAAAATCTGAAATCATTCTTATACCTAATACAAAACTAAATCTAAAGACAGTATCGTTACACACAGCATGAACTTTAATCTGTACTGACATATGGAGGGACTTTATGCCTCTGGCATAACAAGCATCCTGATATACAGGCACTTGTCCTCTGATACATAAGGGTAATTTAAAAGTTAATTTTAAGCTTTTCGACAGCTATTTCCGACTTCAGTCAGTATCCATGTGAACCTTCCGGTTTTGGTGGTTGCAAGAATTTTGCCGGGATCCAGATTTTTGCCTTTTTGAGAACTTTTCGCTGTTTACTCAAACACCAAATACAGGCTTCTGATTGGTCAATCTCGTATCGCTAACAGTAAAAAATCTATCTGGATTCCAGTCTTTGTCCAGTCAAGATTTTGCGGTTCAGAAAAATCTTGCATCTCTGCAACAGTAACAGCATCAAAAATAAACGTTTTTAATTGGGCGACTGCATCAAATTGAATTTGAATTTAAAAGTTTTTATAAAAAAATATTTGTTTTAATAATTAGATTTTGACGAAATTGGAATGGACCACACGGGTGACTTACACTTTCAAACAAAAAAAATTATTATTGAAATATGTGCATATTTACGAAAGTTATGCGTGAACAGAAAATACATGTCGAATTGATAACCTCCTTCTTTTTTGAAGTTGGTTAACAAATAGTTTTTAATAAAATATTTGTAATTTGATTAGAAATATTAATTTTATTAGCATTTAATATTTATGATAATTTTTTTTAACTGTTGTGAATACAATATATTGTATTCACAGCAGTCTGCATTCAAGAATTATTACCTTAAAGTCCAAATCAATACCTATGGACATCGAAAGTGGGTTCTAAAAAGCTGGCAGTCCACCAGTAAAGTTTCTTACACATCAGAGCGTGGCTAAGTTCTATAGCAAAATGATTCCATATGTCAGTGCACAGTACTTTTTTATGTGTAGTCAAAAGTACCCTCTCCCCCCCTGATCTGTGTCACAGACTCGCAACAAGACATTTTGTAAAAACGTGCCTTTTGGGAACCCCTAAAACATGTAAATCCATCAAAAACCGGAAGTCGAAAATTTTCATGAATCCAATGCTTTCTTCTTCTAAAGATAGAAGAAAGTAAAAAGCATGAATGTTTATTTTTCACATGGTAACATCCCTTTTTAAAACCAGCCAGCCAGGAAAGAAATACTGTTTACATAATCTCCTTAAATCTGAATACAGTTATAAAACAAAAAGTGTTAGAAAGTTTATCGATAAATTTCGGAAAGTAAAATGTTACAAGTACCAAAAACACTCAATTAGTCATCAGTAATATTATACAAAAGTTTTAAATTTATATAATAAAGTTACTTTGCATTAGAGAAAATCCTACGAAGTGTTTCTGGTAACTTTCTATGATTTTTTTTCTGTGTGTCTTTTGTTTAACAAAAAAAAAAAAAAAAAAAAAATGGTACTTTTAAATTTGAACAGGCAAAATTTCTCTATATGTTGAAAACTAATTATTCAAATAAGTTGCAAACTCGCACATCCATATTTTTAACGATTGTGGTTTGTTGTATGCAACAAGTGGGTAAGTGTGATCACAGATTGCACAGAGGGTTTCGTTTAATATTCCTTTCAAAACACTTTATCCTTTTGAAAAATCTGTTACTTCCACATTTTGCAACCAGGGGCAACTATTCTAAACAAACTCCTATCCAAACGAAACTCCATTTTACATACTATCCCGTACATATATTAGTCGAAGGGATTGGGCCCATAGCACCAGAGATAAGTAAGCTCCCCTGGCAGTAAAAAGTGGAACTAAAATATGCAAGGCTATGTTGCATAATATGAAAAAATGGTCAAAGGGGTGTCGGCAAAACTTGGAAAAGTGCTCCCCAGGTGAAAAGGGCGGAGATTAGAAAAACTGCTTAAAATATACAAGTTAGAGCCCGGAGGAGTAAATAATATAACACTTTTTGAGAATTTTATGATTTGTCGTATGGTCTGAGGTATTCAGCTGTCAAATTTTCTGAAACTGGCGTTAAATTTGATTAAAAAAAAAAACCCTGCATGATATAAACAAAAAACATGCAAAAAATTGTTGAATAAAAAAAAAAAAATAGATATATCTCTATGAATATACGTTTTATTCTTCCACAAATGAATACATATATTTTACAATATCCATATTAGGGATGCAACGGATATCCGGCTGATTTTTCAATATCCGAAATACCATCGGATATCTGGATCACAATCACCGGATATCCGACTTCTTTGCCGGATATCCGGCAGAGCGCAGCGAAGTGAATATATAAGGATAACAGAAATAGTTTGACCCCAAACAATACTGAACAATTTTGTTTATAATGCAAAATATGAAAGTAAGTTCACTATACATGAGTAAAAGGTAATTCTCACAAGTTTAAAGAATTGCCAGCTTTCCTAACATCGATATTTGAACTCTTTATAATAAATTTAAGAATTTATGTTTACTTCTTTCAGAAAATTGTAGCTTTACTTTCAGAATGCAAAATAAAATTTGAAGTTGTTTATTAAAGTATGACTTTATTAATTTTCTTTCTTTTTTTTAAGTTTAACAATTAAACAGGCCAATTTTTAGAAGAAAGTATTGTAATAGAAATTTTTTCGATTTCCGGTTTTCGACGGATTTAGATGTTTTAGAGGTCAGCCTCCTTCAATATGGAAACATTCCGCTGGAAGGAGAGGGACCACGTAATCGCGATTTTTGTGCCATTTTCATTATTATACCACCAAAAAGTGTATGAAGTTATCCATATAATTGAACAAAATTTTTTGTATTTGTTTTTGGCTATGTCCAGCAGGTTCTCCTTTAAATTGGAAATATTCTGCCAAAATGGGGCGCTGTAATAGAGATTTTTGTGCCACTTTCATTCTTGTATCATCGAAAAGTGTATGAAGTTATGCATAGAATTGAACCAATTTTGGGGGGTATGTTTTTGGCTATGGCCAGCAGGTCCTCCTTCAATTTGAAAATATGCTGGAAGGGGGCGCTATAATACGGATTTTTGTGTTATTTTCATTATTTTACCATTGAAAAGTGTATGAAGCTAAGCATAGAATTGAACCAATTTTGTGTATATATTTTTGGCTATGGCCAGCAGTTTCTCCTTGCATTTGGAAATATTCTGCCAGAAGGTGGCACTGTAACAGAGATTTTTGTAAATTTTTCTCGATTTTTCACAGTTTTTTTTTTTTTGTGCTGTATATTGGCGGCTCATGAAGCGAAGGGAACTTCGCATCCTGCTAAGCTGGCTATTCACAAACAGCTGAGGTACAACAGAATAACGAAAAAATTATTGATTTTAATAAATATCATGATCGAGATTAACTTATTCTTATTCTGATTAATTGACTGGAGCAGAAATTTTAGATCAAAATCAAAGTTGGTATAATACTGAACTAATAATATTGAAGTATGGTAACATTTGGAACTACTTTTTGAAATATTAAGATGTATGAGATAGAAGAAAGTTTTGGGATTGGCAAATCCAACTAGTTATTTTTTTAATTTCCTTATAAATATTTAAAATTAAAAGTAATTTTCTTTTTACTTATAAATATCAAAATAATTTAACTTAAAATAAAACTAAACGTGACTTAGAGCAAAAACAATATTAAATAATTAAAACAGAAAAAGGGCATCAATTAAACCTATGTTTGGCGAAAATAACTCTTTAATCATGGGTAATTAGTAGATATTTTATGTTTAAATTATAACAAGTTGGAAATTGCTCGTCAAACGTGGCAAATGAGGTGCGTTCGTACTATAACTAGTTTTATAATTATTTTTTGCACCCCATATTGTACTGAATGTGTATTTATTTGCAATTCATAAGTGCATAGTCTGTAACATCATTAAAATGCACTTGCAATAATTTTTTCCCATTCCCCTTAATGTAATGGAAAACTTTTGACTGTCCCTGTAATTAAGCTATACATCCGATTTTCATGAAATTTGAAATGGCTCGACAAAATTTTGCAGCAATTATATATTTAAAATTTCAGCCCATTCAGAAAGCTGTAACATCATTAAAATGCACTTGCAATAATTTTTCCCATTGGCTTTAATGTAAAGAAAAACTTTTGACTGTTCCTGTAATTAAACTATACATCTGATTTTCATAAAATTTGAAATGGCTCGACAAAATGTCGCAATAATTATATGTTTAAAATTTGAGACCATTCGGAAAGCTTTAACATCATTAAAATGCACGTGCAATAATTTTTTCCATTGGCCGTAATGTAAAGAAAAACTTTTGACTGTCCCTGTAATTTAACTATACATCCGATTTTCATAAAATTTGAAATGGCTTGACAAAATTTTACAACAATCATATATTTAAAATTTCAGACCATTCGGTTGGGTAGTTTTTGCTCTATTATATGCGGGCGGACGGACGGACTGAACGACGACTATAGGTGCTACATATTTATATAATTACGAACGCACCCAAAAAGAAAGTATGTAGTATTTCTTTGTGAAAATACTCTACAATTATATGCATATTAATTGGTTAAAATTTACTATACAAATTATCAGCATTTTATTGTACAAATTAATTAATTATTAGCAATTATCAATATAGTCAATCCCATATCCAAATCCAGTAGCAATTATCAGCATTTCATTGTACAAATAAACAAAATATTTTAATGTTTAAATTACATTTTTTATGCAATATTATTAATATACATTACAGGGCTTTAATGGCAGATACAGGGCTTGAATTTCGAGACGGGATGGCAGGATTCGTGCCCAAAAGATTATTATTGTGTCCTATTTATTATGCCCTATTGTGGGCGGGCGGCTCCTGTTTCCAAAAAATCATTTTCCGAAAATGTTTCTTTGTAAAACAACGATCAAGTCTCAGGACCGACCGACAAATTCCGTGATATTTTCTACTATCGATTAGCAGATTTCACAGGTTATTCTTACGACAGATTGACAAAATTCATAGTTGTTTTTCTGCATCTGACTGAAAAATTTTGTGCTTTTTCTCCACGACCGACTGACGAATTCCACGATTTTTTCTAGAGACTGATCAGTGAATTTCATAATTTTTTTTCTCGAGATCAATTGACAAATATAGCAATTTTATTCTGTGACCGATTGGCAAATTTCCCTGTTTGTTCTTGGGAAATACTGATGAAAATAACGATTGTTTTTTTCATCCAATTGAAAAATTTCGCGTTTTTTCTCTGCGACCGGCTGACGAATTTCATGATATTTACTCGTGACGAACTGGCAAATTTCATGATATTTTTCCATGATCGATTGACGAATTTTGTGATATTTTCCCGCTGCCAAATTCCCATGAACTTCAGTTTTCTTCTTGCGACCGGTCGACAAGTTTTGTTATTTATTTTCACCATAATTGACGAAATCGGCGATATTTTTTTTATGACCGATTTATATATTTTGCAATGTTTTTTCCCTGTGCTCAAAATAGGAAATAACTAAAAGGAAAGTAATGGCCACTGGAGACTGAGGCCTACCAAATTGGCCATTGGTCAGCACTGAACAAAATGAGATTACACTTGTGGCACACATGAAGAAAAAAAAATTGCTGAACTTTAAAAAACATGTTTAGAAATAACAAACTAGTTGATTTTTGCAATTCACAGAAATTAGGACATGACTTTTAAAATCAACCTTTTATCGTGTAATAGAAGAAATCAATTGACTATTTCCTTTTCAAACTTTGGATATCAGGGATGAGAATTTTCCGTCTTTTGGCGGATTTCCGCTTTTTTGTTATTTCAAGGAATTTCCGCTTTTTTTTTTCTCGAAATTTCGCCTTTTTTCCGAAGATTCCGTATTTTTTCTCCTGCAAAATTTTGTTATTTTCCGAAATATTCACTTTCCTATAGATTCCGCTTTTCTTCCGATTTTGAAAGAACATTCAAAGGTGATGAAAAAACTACAAATTTCGTCAAAAGATCGCGAAAAAACTACAAATTTCGTCAGAAGATCTCGAATAAACGGCAAATTTTGTCAAAAGATCGCGCAAAAGCGACAAATTTTGTCAAAAGATCGCGAAAAAGCGGTAAATGTCACCAAAAGATCGCAAAAAAACTAGAAATATCGTCAGAAGATCACAAATAAACGGCAAATTTCGTCCAAAGATCGTGATAAAAATGGCAAATTTCGTCAAAACATCGCGAAAAAGTGACAAATTTCGTCAAAAGATCGCGAAAAAGCAGAAACTTTCGTCAAAAGATTGCGAAAAAGCAGAAAACTTTGTCAAAAGATCGCGAAAAAGCGGCAAATTTTGTCAAAAGATCGCGAAAAAGCGGCAAATTTTGTCAAAAGATCGCGAAAAAGCGGCAAATTTTGTCAAAAGATCGCGAAAAAGCGGCAAATTTTGTCAAAAGATCGCGAAAAAGCGGCAAATTTTGTCAAAAGATCGCGAAAAAGCGGCAAATTTTGTCAAAAGATCGCGAAAAAGCGGCAAATTTCGTCAAAAGATCGCGAAAAATACATGTATTTAGTGCTTTTAGTGTATCCTCCCCTTCCCCCCTCTTTTGTAATCTTTCAGAAAATTTGCTGTGAATTTCAATTTTTTTTTTTTTTTTTTTATTCAGTATCACTCCTGATTCAGAATTCACATTAAGCTGGCTGTAGGTTCTGGTCCAATTAGCCCGTGTGACGAAAAATAACTAACCATTGTGATTTTCACTAAGTTTTTCATATTTTTTGCTAAAAAAATTATGACATACAAAAACTCTATTCTTAATTAAATTATTTCATTTTCAGGAGCGGTCATGATTCTGATGAGTCGAGCATTTTATATGACCTACACTCAATGTTTTAAGAGCTGTGTGTAATTTGGCTATTTTCACTCCTGTAATGTGTATACAGGCTTGTGCGCTTGTCTCCATTTGCCCGGAAATCAGACCCGGGTTTTATTTCTTAAAGTATCTTTCACGGATAAAATGTGGTACAATTTTTTGTTTGCGCGTAGTTTCAGTCTTTTTGCTTTTTTGCAATTCTCATCCCTGGGATATGGATTCAAAATTTCAATGCATTGCAATTCCATGCAAAAAAATCTGCAACCGAAATCGAAAAAGTAAAAAACAGCCGCATGAAAGATCGAGCTCAGCTATCTTATGCAAAAAGAATCTTTTAAAACTTTTCAAATTTAAACAATTAAAAAAAACCCTGCCCATTGGTTTAACATTACGGAATGGCCATTTTCAAGTTAGTGAAGGGTCTCCCCTTATAAATATTTAACTGTGTCATGTGAATGAAAAACTAGTTGGATGTGCCGATCCCAAAACTTTCTTCTATCTTATACATCTTAATATTTCAAAACCTAGTTACACATGTTAATACTTCAATATTATTAGTTCAATACTATACCAACTTTGATTTTCATCTTAAATTTCTGCTCAAGTCAATTAAACGGACTAAAAACGAGTTAATCTATATCATGATATTTGTTAAAATTATTAATTTTTCCTTATTCTGTCATTATCAGCTGTTTGCGAATAGCCGGCATAGCAGGAAGCGAGTTCCCGCCGCTGCATGAGCCGCCGATGCACAATTGTTTTAAGAGCTGTGTGTAATTTGGCTATTTTCACTCCTGTAATGTGTATACAGGCTTGTGCGCTTGTCTCCATTTGCCCGGAAATCAGACCCGGGTTTTATTTCTTAAAGTATCTTTCACGGATAAAATGTGGTACAATTTTTTGTTTGCGCGTGGTTTCAGTCTTTTTGCTTTTTTGCAATTCTCATCCCTGGGATATGGATTCAAAATTTCAATGCATTGCAATTCCATGCAAAAAAATCTGCAACCGAAATCGAAAAAGTAAAAAACAGCCGCATGAAAGATCGAGCTCAGCTATCTTATGCAAAAAGAATCTTTTAAAACTTTTCAAATTTAAACAATTAAAAAAAACCCTGCCCATTGGTTTAACATTACGGAATGGCCATTTTCAAGTTAGTGAAGGGTCTCCCCTTATAAATATTTAACTGTGTCATGTGAATGAAAAACTAGTTGGATGTGCCGATCCCAAAACTTTCTTCTATCTTATACATCTTAATATTTCAAAACCTAGTTACACATGTTAATACTTCAATATTATTAGTTCAATACTATACCAACTTTGATTTTCATCTTAAATTTCTGCTCAAGTCAATTAAACGGACTAAAAACGAGTTAATCTATATCATGATATTTGTTAAAATTATTAATTTTTCCTTATTCTGTCATTATCAGCTGTTTGCGAATAGCCGGCATAGCAGGAAGCGAGTTCCCGCCGCTGCATGAGCCGCCGATGCACAATAGAACTACGAAAAATCAAGAAAAGTATACAAAAATCGTTAGCACGGGGCCCCTTTACCGTGCAATATTTCCAAATTCAAGGAGAACCTGTTGGCCAAAGCCAAAAACAAGCACAAACATTTTGGTTCAATTGTATGCATAATTTTATACGCTGTTCGATGGTACAATAATGAAAATGGCACAGAGATCGGAATTATAGCGCCCCCTTCTTTCGGATTTTTTTCAAGTTCAGGGAGGACTTGTTTGCCATAGCCAGAAACATGCACAAAAAGTTTGGTTCAATTATATGGATAACTTCATACACTTTTCGATGGTACAATAATGAAAATGGTACAGACATCGCAATTATAGTGCCCCCTTCCGGCAGAATTTTTCCAAATTCAGGGAGGACCTTCGTGACATGACCGAAAATAAACACATAAAATTTGGTTCAATTCTATGCATAACTTCATACACTTTTCTTCGGTACAATATTCAAAATGGCACAAAAATTGTACAAAAATCGCTATTACAGCGCCCTCTACGAGCGATTTTTTTACAAATTAAGGGATGACCTCCTTGTCATAGCCAAGAACTTAATTTTTTTTTTTTTTTGGTTCAATTCTATGCGTAACTTCATACACTTTTCGGTGGTGCAATATTCAAAATCGCACAAAAATCGCTATTACAGCGCCTCCTAACGGCGAATTTTTTGTAAATTCATGGAGGACCTGCTTGCCATATCCAAAAACTTAAAATAAAAATTTGGTTTAATTCTATGCATAACTTCATACACTTTTGGACGTACAATATTAAAAATCGCACAAAAATCGCTATTACAGCGCCCCCTAGCGGCAAATTTTTCCCAAATTCAGGGAGGACCTGCTTGTCATATCCAAAAACTTAAACTAAAAATTTGGTTCAATTCTATGCATAACTCCATACACTTTTGGATGGTACAATATTCAAAATCGCACAAAATTTGTTATATCAGCGCCCCCTACCGGCGAATTTTTTCCAAATTCCGGTAGGACCTGCTTGCCATAGCCAAAAACTTATAATAAAATTTTGGTTTAATTCTATACATAACTTCATACACTTTTTGATGGTACAATGGCGACAGACAGACGGACACACAGACAGACAGACATTTTCTATAAACATGTTTTTTGGAATCTCTGACCCCTAAAACATGCAAATCCGTCGAAAACCGGAAGTCGAAAAAAATTTCGATTACAATACTTTCTTCTATTGAAGATAGAAGAAAGTAAAAAAATTACATTTGGTAACAATATTATGATAGTGTTAGAAAGTGTTTTATAATGTATGACTAATGTATGATTTTTTGTTCTTGCTAAAATTTCCCATGGGTTAATATAGAATTTCATGATTTGAGAAGGGAAAACCAGTTTCACTGGAATGTCCTCTTAACAAAAGAAATTACTTTGAGGAAATAAATGTTTCTTAAAATTTTAGAAAAATAAAGTATTTCTTAACAAAAATAAATAAATAAATAGGAAGGATTCACAAGGAGTTTATTTAATATTATTAATTCATGCTCAATAGATTGAAAAAATTTCAATATAAGCATAACATTTATTCATTAATCTTTCAAGTACAGTAAAACTCCGGTTATCTGAAAAGCATGGAACCAAAACATTTTTGTTGACTGGGGTTTCCTTAAGAATTTTCAGATAAATGGGAAGCTTTCTTATTTACCCTACCAGATGCCACTACTCAGCCTTCTCCCCCCCCCCCCCCAAATCTGTAATTGCAATGAAACAGATTTGAATAATGAAATATTGCCAAGCTACACATTAGCTTCTGGAGCAGAGAACAGCTCCTTGAGAAAATTAAGAGACATTACAGGAAAAGGTTGATACAGTTTTTGATTGAAGGACTGACTGATAGAGCAGAAGTTGTTGAAAATTTAAAACTTGTGGATATGAAGAAAGTTGACTACTGGTTAGATTCTTGATGGGAGTGAATGAAAGTGAATTAAAATTAAAACGTTAGTAACATTTTCAGGGTTCATACAGAGTTGGGAAGAAAAAATCCAAGGAGTCCAAAAAATTTTAAGGATTTGCCATTTTATTTTGTTGTCGATGTTTTTATTTGCTGAACCATTATGTGGTATGCACACTCCAATTTTTAATGCCCAATTTGGAGAAAAGAACATTTCAAAAACAAATTTTACTCTAATTGTTACTCTAATTTTACTCTAATTTTAATCTAATTGTTAGTGCTGAAATTGCACAGTATTCACAATATTGCTTAATTGATTTCGTAAGTTTAAATACAAAATTGACAATCTACTTTTTAATGCAGTGAACAATGGTCATGTCACAGGGGTGATTTTGAGTAAAAAAAAATTTCTGAAATTCACAGGAAATCTTCTGAAAAGTTACACCAGAGAGGGGGGGAGGGGGAAATCTACTTCCGACATTATGCGCTTTCTCTGTGGCTCTTTGATGAAATTCGTGTTTTTTTCGCGATCTTTTGATGAAGTTTGTGGGTTTTTTCGCGAACTTTTGACAAAAATTGTGGGTTTTTTCGCGATCTTTTGACGAAATTTGTGGGTTTTACGCGCTCTTTTGACGAAATTTGTGGGGGTTTTCGCGATCTTGTGACGAAATTTGCCGTTTTTTCGCGATCTTTTGATGAAATTTGTGGATTTTTTCGCGATCTTTTGACGAAATCTGTGGGTGGTTTTCGCGATTCTTTGACGAAATTTACGTTTTTTCGCGATTCTTTGACGAAATTTGCGTTTTATCCACGATCCTTTGACAAAATTGGCGATTTTTCTGCAAACGATTGACAGAATTTATTTTTTTCACGACCATATGTCCGAATTTTCGGATTGGCGACCGATTTTTTAAAGAAGACTAGAATCACCCCTAGGTCATAGAGATGTCAAACCCCAAACACTTATTATGTATATCACATACATGATACATCTTAAAAAAAAAAAAAAAAATTGCTAAATGCAACATACAAGAAAAAATATAACAAGTTTTGAATTTATTCTTTTAGAACAGCGGTAATCGCGAAATTTTGACGAATTCGGATTGTTTTCGCGATCTTATAATGAAATTCGCTTTTTTTTTTTTCGTAATCTTCTGGGTGAAATTCGCGTTTCTTTCGCGATCTTCTGGGAGAAATTCGCATTTTTTTTCTCACGACCTTCTAGGTAATTCGCTTTTTTTCCGAGATCTTTTAATGGAATTCGCGTTTTATTTCGATTGTTTAACGAATCTGAGTTTCTTTCGCGATCTTTTGATGGAAACCGCGTTTTTTTCGCGATCCTTTGACGAAATTTGGGTGTTTTTGCGATCCTTTGATGAAATTTGTGTGTTTTTTGCGACCATTTGAGGAAATTCACGTGATTTTCGCGATCTTCTGGGAATATTCGCATTTTATTTCAATCGTTTCACGAAAATAACGTTTTTTTCACGATCTTTTGATGGAAACCGTGTGTTTTTCGCGATCCTTTGAGGAAATTCGCGTGTTTTTCGCAATCTTTTAAGGAAATTCGCGTGTTTTTTGCGATCTTTTGAGGAAATTCGCGTGTTTTTCGCGATCTTTTGAGGAAATTCGCAGTTTTTCGCAATTTTTTAGGAAATTCGCGTTTTATGCGATCTTTTGAAGAAATCTGCTTTTTTTTCTCGATCTGTAACGAAATTCGCGTTTTTTCGTGATCCTTCGAGTAGATTCGCATTTTTCGCTGTCTTTTAAGAAATTATCGTCTTTTTAAGAAATCTGAGCTTTCCCGCGATCTGTTGGAGAAATTCGCATTTTTTCACGATCCTTTTTTTCACGACGAAATTTGACGGGGTTTTTTTTTTGGGGGGGGGGGGGGGGGCATATTTGCGAAAAACGCGATTTTTCTGAGATTCTTGGCTAAATGCCAAACATCGATAAAATTTAAAATAAAGGCCGGCTAACAGTGTCGAAAAACGGTCTTTACAGACCTAATAATTGAAAAACAGACCTAGTGGGAGCCCTGCTATTAAAATTACCCTACCCAATCAATGTTGTGCTTCAGATGAATGACGTGCATAAAGGATTTACCGTGCGTTTTTCAATCACGATTTTTTTTTCCTCGGCAGCAATATCGCTTGCGTCCGAAACCGCAATAGAATATAAGGAGTATCTAAGGAGTGGTTTGCTTATCTAAGTAGTTCTAAGTACTACTTGGGAATGTTTTCATTTCTAAGGAGTTTCCAAGGAGTCTAAGGAATCTGTGCGAACCCTGCATTTTTACATAAGTTATGGCCTAACGTTGAGTTGCTAGTCTTTGAAACACAGTTGCAGTCGACAAAAACTGATGTCAATGGAATTATGGACAGAAAAGTGACAATATATACACTAAAGTGTTTTTGGACATGTTGAATGCATTTAAAATTCCATAGTTCAATTTTAACGAAAATACCAGGGATTACAGTTTTGACTATAATTCCATTAAAGATATAATAAAACAAGTTTGTTCAGAAGTGACATACAATCACTGTAGGATATTGACAATAGAATCGCCGATACGTATTATTCATGCAAATAAGTTAAAAATTAATGCACATCAGATTTTGCAAAGTTTTCTAAAATTTCTTAACAGAGCATAACCATGCGTTTCCGATAATTTCTAAAGTTATAAAAGTTGGTCCGTGCTGTTTGTCAAAAGTGTAACTTGTGAAAGAAGCTAAAACATGCAAAATGGAATAAATACTAAATTAAGACATTTATTTAGCATCACAATTGTTAATTGCCCATAACATTAGGTGAAAGTTGAAAAATAGACATGGTATATATAAAACTTGATTCTGTTCCTTTGTTTTAATAAAAATAAACATTTTTGATAATAAATTATCTTGAGTTGTTAATTTAAATTATTTCAAAGGTATTTTGTCATGTCTGTATAAATGTTATTCTTTAAGTGGCACATAAAAAATAACAGGGTTTAAAGATATTTTTTTTTTCCTTTCCAACAGTTCAACTCCCCTGTATTTTTAAATGTTGGCTGGGAAACTCCCCTTCTGGGGGAAAACTTGAATTTCAAGCCCTGATGTTCAAAGAGATATAGTTTTTGTAAATTATATTTCAATGCATTTAAAATGTTTTAATGATGTATGAAACATGTTTGTAATTTATTGTTCTGAGATGGCGTTATATAAAGAAATAATTCACCATATAACTAAAAACATATCTAGTGCCGGATATCCGAATCCGGCAGGCAAAGGAGCTTAGGATATCCGGTATCTGATATCCGGCGCATCCCTAATCCATATATTTGTAAACTATAGCGATAGATTATTTCGTGCATTTTATTTTACAGGATAATCCCAAACATTCTTTTTCTTTGATTTTTTGTTGCCCCCCTAATTCTCCTTCTGATCAAAAACACCACTGATAAATATGAAGTAGAACATATTCTTCATAATCCTGAAGTTCCAAAAAAATCCGACAAATATATCTTTAAATAATCGACAAAATGTCTAAAATTGAAAGTGTTCAGTCATTAATGGCCCTATAGTGTATATTAAGGATGTACTGAATATTCAATATTCAGAATAAATATTGAATATTCGATTAGGCTGAATATCAAACTATTTGGTCTGCTGAATATTCAGCTTGGCTGAATATAAAAATATTCAGTCTGTTGAATATTCAGTTTGGCTGAATACTGAAATATTTGGCCAAACCAAATATATACGTTATACAACTTTAAATTTTAACTGTTGATTAATAAAGATATTCAGAATAAATAGAATGCTTTTATGTTATTTATTTGCTGATTGAAATGTGTCATTTAAGAAAAATAACCATTAATAAGAACCTTCATGGTAATTAATGATGCACAAATGCAAGTTCTTAAATATTGTCTCGTAAATAATCTGTTTGTTGCTTTGTCGCAAACAGGCCGTTTCTAAATAAAGAAAACACTTTCACGGGTGATAATAGACATCAAAATAGACAACTTTTGTCGAGGAAACCAAGATTGTAAATAAAGATGGACAACTTTCGTCGAGGAAACCAGGATTGTAATCCACTTAGCGGAGGGTAGGGGAAATTAAGATCACTTCTTGGCAATTTGCTTTGACAATTAATTGCCAGAGAATGAAGTGGACTACATACTAATGTTATGTATAATTTTACGCAGCAGGAAGTTGTATCTTGAAATGTATAAAGAATTATTTTCAGTGTACCATGTTACCTGGTACAAGTGTCTTTTTGAAAAAATACCACTTTGATCCCAATTACCCCCATGAAATGGGGTAATTTGGATCAGTGATATTTTTTCTCATGCCTTACAAGATACACAGTCATGATTAAATGGAATTAAAAGATCTCAGTCTGGGCTTTACAGCAAGATATTTTTGGCTTTACAACTACAACTATTCTCAAAGACACAGTATTAGAAAGATAAGTACACTGAAAAAAAAAAAACATTTTTTAAGGCATTTTCAATATTCATACATTTTACACTCTGCCTACAAAAACAAACTCAAATGCAAAACTTTCTATTGGGAATTAATAGCCTTATTGTATCATTAAAGAACTAATATTTAAAGTAAAAAAAAATAACCAATTTTTTTTTTTCAAAATAACATGAAATGCAAGCAACGGGGAGAAAAGGATCAGTCAAAGCTCATTTGTTGTGAAGGAGGAAAATTTCATTTACATTGAAAGTGTTGAGGCCTAAAACATGCAGTAAAGGCTAAAATTTGGAATAAATACAAAATAAAATTACAAAATAAATGTTTTGCTAACACAAAATGTGTAGTAAAATAAACCAAACTAGAGGTATTTCACAGAATCAGAAAACTGAAAGATTAAAAAATGCTAAAGTAAACAAAACTAACGGTATTTCACAGGATCTGAAAACTGAAAGATTAAAAAATGCCTTCTAAATTACAATTTGATTTAAATAAAAAATAAAATATGCAATTCCATTTACGCTTAACCAAAAACTATAATCCTATTTACACCGAAAATGCTATTTCTGGAGTAATTAGAGTCATGCAGATTATTAACATTATGCTTCATCTGTTGTAAAATGTAACCATTTTCTCTTAAAAACAACCTTTTTCTAAATTTAAATCCATAGCTATATTTCAATATTCCTACATTTTTTTTACACAGGACTTTTGAACTAAAACATTCTCACTTTGACGGAAAACGTTTTTCTTTGTGTACTGGGAAAACAGTCATTACTTCTACAGGAACACATATTTTCAATCCAAAAATATTGCACATGTAGAATATTAGTCATACTTCATAATTAGCAAGGTCAATTTTTTTTAGCTGTTACAGATTGCCCTTGAAGTGCCCCTGATCACAATTACCCCTGATCCTAACAGGGGTGCAGGAATGTTTCTACTCCCAACATTTCCCCCAATCCATATGAAAATTTCCCCAAAATTTTACGGTATGTTATAGGTAAATGCTGAATTACCATAGGTATAGAATATTTATTTTTCCAATATTTCTCAACTTATGCATGAGTATATTATAGAAGAAGTGATTCTAAGTGAAAAAAAAAAAAATTCTGAAATTCACAGCAAATTTTCTCAAAGGTTACAGCAGAGTGAGGGAAGAGTGAGGAAATCCACCGCCAGCACTATGTTTTATTCGCGGCTCTTTGACGAAATTTGCGGTTATTTCACAATCTTTTGACGAGTTTTGTGGTTATTTCACCTTCCTTCTGATGAAATTTGAGATTATTTTGCCTTCTTTTGACGAAATTTGCAGTTGTTTTGCCATCTTTTGATGAATTTGCAGTTGTTTTGCCATCTTTTGATGAATTTGTGGTTGTTTTGCGATCTTTTGATGAATTTGTGGTTGTTTTGCGATCGTTTGACAATTTGCGGTTCTTTCGTGATCTTTAGACAAAATTGGCTTTTTTTTTTTTTTTTTGGCGATCTTTTAATGAAATTTGTAGTTATTTCGTCCCTTATGACGAAATGCGCGGTTGTTTCGCGATCTTTTGATGAAATCTGAGGGATTTTTTCACGTTCCTTTGACGAAATTCACAGTTATTTCGACATGTTTTGACAAAAATCGCAGTTATTTTGCCCCTTTTCACGAAACTTGCGGTTGTTATGCGATCTGTGGACGAAATTTGCAGTCGTTTCGCGATCTGTTGACAAAATTTGCAGCTGTTTTGTGATCTTTTGACAAAATTTGTGGTTCTTATGTGACTTTAGATGAAATTTGCGTCTTTTTGACAAAATGTACATTTATTTCGCGAACTTTTGACAAAATTTGCAGTTGTTGCACAATTTTTTGGCAAAATTTGCAGGTTCTTTCGTGATCTTTTGACGAAATTTGCAGGTTATTTCACGATCTTTTGACGAAATCTGCAGGTTATTTCACGATCTTTTGACGAAATCTGCAGTTCTTTCGACAAAACTTGTGGTAGTTTTGCAAACTTTTGATGAAATTTGCAGTTATTTTGTGATCTTGTGACGAAATTTGCATTTTTTCCTTAATTCTTGGACAAAATTCGCGTTATTTTTACGTCTGAATTTTCAGATTGATGATCGATATTTTTTAAATTTTCAGAACCGAATGCCTTAAATTTTTGGAAAATTAGGAACAGAATCACCCCTGATATACGGTACATATTATTTTGAGATCGATTTTGTGAAAGTCACTATACGGATCTTTTTATTTGTAGCAAAATTTTTCTAATTCCAAAATCGAAATCAATTTGTATATGCTTCTTCAAAATTTCCCCAGGTGGTTAAAATTTCTCCCGATCCTAGATCGCCGGATCAGACATATTCTGCACCCCTGGATCCTTATTATCCCTACGTGCCCTATTCAGTCAAAAATACAGTATCTCAACACAGGTCAAACATGGATTTTTGTTTTACTTATACTGAATCACGGGCCACAATTCAGTCACTTCAATATTATCATCATGTTTCAAGCATGCAAAATTAATATGATGCATATTTCTGCAAAGTATCTTCAATATTGCTAAAATTGTGAACGAAAATTGATTCAGCTTATAGTGACACACCCTGTATTTTTTATGAATATATTATATTTTTGATGGAATAAGGGGACTGAGACGTTGTTTCTAGTTCAAAAAATGTTTGTCTTGATCACATTAACTTCCCTGAAAGTTTGTTATAAGAATTTAGGAACAACCTGTATGTTTAAAATCTCTGAAAACGATCACCACTGCCCTTTGGTGCATTTCTAACTTTCCTTGCTAAATCAAAAGGAACAGGAAGGTTATCCTTGTTGAATTGCCACATTTGAAACATTTATTTTATTTTCAACACAGTTATTTTTTCTTTTCTGTTGCCTGACTTTTAAAAGAAACTGCAAAAAAGTAAATATATATTTTGATAATAGTGTATTATATTTTAACATTAATTATATGGTGTTGCATTTATAAATCAAACTTTTTAAAAGCTTCTGCTAATGAAAATGCCATCATATAATATCCAGAAAACAAATATTTTACTATGATTACACAAAACGGCATAAATTCCACAAACTTTTCAGTTCATAGTTCTTTGTTTCTTTTTCCCAGATTTTCCTTTTGTTTTATTTGTCTGGGGTGAGGGAAAGCAGGTAATGCTATTTTATTAAATTAAAAGCACTTTTAGTGCTTTTTACTCACTGAATCCATTTCTTTAAATAATATTTATCTTCAAATGGCTATTGAGTTTCTACATTTGCAGTCATTTCTTTTTATTTTTAAAACAGAGCAAATTAGCCTGTTTTTAAAGACTGTGGGATCTCGAAGGAAGTTGACGAGCGTAGCTTCCTAGTATTAGTATAAAACAACAATAAAAATTAAAAAAAAAAAAATAATTACTACAAAATTTCTTTGGTCTTAATCAAAGGAAATACAATTTAACAACTGAAAGCACTAAAACAAATTATAGATAAAAATAATGGCAAATAGAAGAGTAAATTTAAAAATAAGAAATCGAACCTCATTTAAATCACGTTTTTGTTTTTCAGCTTTGGCTCTAGCTTCCTTCTCTGCCTCTAAATCTTCATGGACTTCTACTAACTGATTTTCCAACTCCCTTAGCATTTTCTGTGCTTGTGTTTTCACTACAATTTCTTCATCACACCTACAGAAAAGTAATACTATAATAATCCATGATTTAAAAAAAAAAGAAAGAAAACCTTTTAAATAATACACAAAAGAAGGAGATAGCAGTATTTAACTGCAGTTTTACAATTGCTAAATTGTAAAACTGTTCCTGTAAATTAATCATGTTTTTTTGTCTAAAAAGATAAGAGCAAGTTTTTGGTCTTTGATATACTAAATTTTGATTTCAACAAGAAATTCTATAAAAAATCTAATCAATTACCAACAAGCACATACATATTAAGACAGTGACATTTTTTTTTTTTTTTTTTTTAATGCTTAACTAGCAGACTTTAAAGCAGTGTGCATAATTTCAGAATGCACCCAGCGACCAGAAACTTGAGGTTTACAACTTCTGCTAAAAAGCAGCATACAGGCATGAGTGAATATTTTCAGATCGCAAAGCAACATTTTATCTCGTCTCATCAAAAATGTATAAAAATCTTTCCCTGCTTACTTCTTTTTGTACTTCCCTGCAGAAAAGAGTTTTTTCCATCTCCTAGATTTATATTAGGATTACATGAACATATGAGTTTCTATCTTACAATACACTTGAAAAAAAAAGTTCTTATTTTAGAATGCTAGTTTAAATCCAATTTTGTATTCCACTGATTTTCCATGACAGAGTTTGCTTGTATACTTTATTTTTTCAATGTAGTACTGTCAGCAGCTGCTGACATATACAGCTCATATTCAAAATACTAGAATAATTGAGAAAAATTAATAAGAAAAAATTATTTTTCATTTATTTATTTTCAATACTAACAAGGAAGGTCTCCTTACTGGGCATACTCAGAATATTTTGAAAAAAAATACCAATTAAACTACTTATCTATGTAATAAAGGATCAGTCAAATTTAGCGGCGGAATTACAGTAGAAAGTCTGTAAAAAAATAAAATACTTTCCAGTATTTGGCGCGAAAAGACGAAAGCATCACATGATTTGGCGAGCAGTACTTTTCCTCGCCAAAAGCAAACGATTTTAATGCACCTGAAAGTTGATTTTTAGAATGCGTGTAAAAAAGTATTTAATGAATTTGAACATAAACACTGAGAGAGTTTAATAAATACATTTTTCGTATTACATATTTATGTTGCTTGTTATTTAATTTTATTACTTTAAAAAAAAAATCATACTAAAAAATACTTTTATATATTTAAGCGTATTCCAAAATAAAGGCAAGATTCACTTACCAGTTATTCATTTCAATATCAAAGAATTCGTCGTTTCCATAGCAACAAAATTGAATCGACAGTGCTCCATTGGACTTAATTTTGAGATATTGAAACAATTCTAATTTATTTTAATTTTGTTTTAATTCCTAAAATATTTAACTTTCATTATAAATATATATATATATATGACAAAAATATAATTAAATTAAACTAAAACTGACAAAACTAAAGCTATTTACATTAAATTTATTTAAGCATGTTCAATATGAAACATTTTTATCTTAAAGAGTATTCGACATAAAAAAGTAATTTTCGAAATTTCATTTCATCGCCAACCGATGATAAATCGCCAAATAAATGAAATTTTTATTATTTTTTTACGAACGTTCTATAAAGGTTCTGCCAAAAAATTTTTATAAACATATATATCCACGAGAAGAACACTCTGTAATTTTTTCAGATTTTTCTGAATATGCTCATATGGACACCTTCCTTGTAAGTAGTGATGCAACGAATAGGGTTTGCCCGAATAACCAAATACCAATTATTCGGTCTAGTTGTGGCCGATTATTCGGCCGCCGAATAACGAACTCATTTTTGTCTAAAATCAAAATTTAGTATGCACTATATGCACAATTCTTATATATTTCACAATTAAAATAATCTTTACTTTTTAAAATAATCACAAAATTTTAAAAGTACTAGGCAAAACAAATTTCAAGTTTCAGATGAAAGAAAATCTAATAGTGATGTAAAACATGCATTCATACTAATTAAAAGAATTTAGTACTTTCATTTCTTTCATTATTTAATAATAAGTAGTAACGCACTTAGAAAAATATTTTTTTAATTATATTTAACTCTTGAGTGCATTTTAAGTATTGCAGCATATACAATTTAAATATTTTTGTTATACTTAGACATCTATATCTAATCTATAGTATGTATTCATGTTCTTTATAGGTCTAATTAAAAATATCATTGGAAGAAAGATTTTTTAATATAACAAGGGATAAATTTTACACTTCCCATTACGCTTTTAAAAAAAATAGAGTTTACTTGTACGGCTCTATTAGGAAAATTTTGAATAGATTAATTTTAAATTTAACAATTACGTTAGCTTATTACAGATAAGTTTTGTACTTATAAATACAGCATAAAAGTTTTAACATGATTCCTAAATGACCTTCTTATATAAAAATTAGTGGATAAAACCCATTCAGGGTATGAAAGTTAGAGAAAAAAAAAAAGTTTTGGTAATTTCAAATAAAATTTTCATTATACATGATGAATATAAATTGTCAAATTAAAAAGTTTTACTGTGCAAATATAAAAACAATTTGAACAGCATTATTCGGCCAAGGCCGAATAATGGATTTTATGTTCGGCCGAAGCCGAATATTCAGCATATAGGCCGAATGGCCCGATTATTCGGCTATGGCCAAATAATCGTTGCATCTCTAATACTAAGTAAATGCAATTAAATTTCTTATAAATTAAATCTGGAATGTTTAGATAAGATTTTAACGTTTAAAAAATATAAAATACACTACAATAAATTAGGTATACAGCTTTCTGAAACACATCAAAATATTAGAATATTTTATTTTACGCAGCAATATTACCTTATGAATATGAAGTAAATTGTAGTTAATATTTTGTAGCATCCCCTTTAGCTTTCATAACATCATACAATTGATCTTGCATACTATAGGTGTTTACAAACATTGGTGTTTACAAACATTTCTACCAATAATGATACATTTCATTAACAAGTATCAGTACAAATAATGATACACATCATTACAAACACTGATAGGTGTTTACAAACATTTCTACCAATATTAGTCCAAATAGACTTTATACGTGCAACTAACTCAGTTTTATTTGAAGGAGGATTTTCTCGGAGTTCTTTCTTCAACTTCTAAAAATGCATTTTTCTTTTTTTTTTTTCTGTTTTGTTCTTAGAACACTTAGAACATCACTTAGATCACTTAGAACAAAATCGAAGATGAACTAATTGAAAACAGTAACAATTTGCTTTATACACTTATAAAAAAACTAACTATAGGATTCATATCAAGATCAAGTATAAAAAAATCAGATGTTTTTAAAACAAAATTTTAAATAGAAAAAAGTTTTTTTAATTGAAAAATTTTAACATAAATGTAAGCATAAAATGTCTTATTTTTTTATTTCCTAACATGTTGAATAGTTTAAACTCAAATGAACCAAAACTTGAGAAAAGGTTATTTTCTAATGAAGCTCTATATAACTGCTTATTTAAATTAGTCAGTTTACCTTTCAACGGTTGTTCTGAATTAATTATGTCCCACATAATTATTAGTTCAACATTTAAAAATAAAAGCTTGAAACATATGTTTGTTTTCTTTTTTGGCTAAAAAAGTCACAGATAGAAGAAACAAAAGTTCTGTATCTACAGATTCACAGTCAATAACAGTTGAAAATTTATTTCATTTACACTGAAATATTACGAATTATGACTGAAAATATTAAAAAATATCTTGCACAGATTCATATTTTGAAAATAAATATCAAATATAGAAAATATGAAACATCTTGATATATTGAAAATAAATATTAAGTATATAGAAATATCAAAAATCTTGATATTTTGAAAATAAATATTGAATATATATTCACTGATATATATCAACGAACCCTGACTGTATATAAATGGTTATCTAAATTACATTTTATCTTTCAATGGCTGTTCTGAATTAATTGTCTAACATATTTATTAGTTCTACATTTAAAAATAAAAGTTTCAAATATAAAGCTAGGAGGAGATTTGTTTTCTTCTTTTCCTAAAAAAGAAATTTCCTAAAGTTCATTATCTACAGAATGACACAGTCAATAACAGGTGGAAATTTCATTTACACTTGCTTTTACTGTAGAAAATATCAAATTATCTAACACGGTGATATTTTGAAAATAAATATAAAGAATTTGAAAATATCGAAAATATCAAAAATCTTGATATTTAAAAAATAAATATTGGATATATATCAAGATATATATTCATTTATATATATCAACAAACCCTGGAAGGATAATATCAGAAATTTCTCAGATAGTACACCATTCTACATTAATCTATCAATGTTATAAATAGAAATATATACAAAAAACAATCAAATTACTCAGAACTTAACATATATTGATTGTAGCTGGATTAGAGGTCTGCACGGGCACGGGCTTGGCCCGAGGCCCGCGGAATGAAGGCGAATTTTCAAACGGGCCGGGCCGACAGACAAAATAAATGGGCCGGGCAGGCAAAAAAATTAATCGAGCCTGTCAGCCCGATATAAGAATTTAAGCGAAGCAGATAAAATACGAGCCATTTTCAATTAATATGATTTTCTCGAGAAGTATAAATGTGCGTCACGAGCCAATGCGAGTTTAACAACATCATTACAGAAATGTAACATGCCCATCATAGAGATCGACATCGTACAGTTACAAGATGTCTGATTCCGAGTTTAATTTTTTTTCAGAAGACTCGTGCCGGGACGGAACTGGTCTTAATCGATCTCAGGATGTGTAGAACAGTCATTGTATTTTGTAGTATTAATAGTGATAATGAACTTCTCTTAACAGTATCTTTGGAAATATACCTTAAGGTGGTTCTCATATTCACTGCTCAACAATGCGAAGCTTTCAGACACATTTTCTGACAAAATGTTTAACTATAAAGGCAGAAAATTGACAGGCCTGCCTATTGAAGGCATTTGGAAACGAATAGCTTTTCCCATATTTGATAAATTACTTACAGAGATAACAGAGATTCCTGTCACATGACTGTACGTTTTTCCCCTTTCCTCTGCTATCGCTTCCGGAAATTCAATTCAAAACGCTAACTTTGACAGTATTTTCAGAAAGATATATTGCTTTTATCTATGGAAAAAAAAAAAAAAAACGACATTTACATAGCTTCTGAATAAGAATACCTGCCAATCTTATGCGTTTCCGAAAAGAAAAGAATTCATAAATGTGTCGAAATGTAGATCCTTTGGATTTGAGAAAAGCCTTAAAAATGAGAGAAATATTTTCACAAATCTACTTTTTATTATACAGCTTCAAAAGTTATCATGTTTTTAATCCTTTATTCTGAACTACATTAATCTTTTAATGAAACCTTATTTCCATTTTGAAATGTCTGTAGACAGATGACTAAAACACCGTAAGTAATCGTTAATGTTTACTATTGTGTGTTTTCTGTTTTGCGAACATCATAGTAATGTAAAATATACTGTAAAATGTTCCCATAAATATGTATGTAGTATTCATTAACAGAATCTTAATTGTATGTTGAGAAAAAACGGATTTTTTTTTTTGTAGGAATTGTGTCGGGCCGGGCCTGTTTTCACTGATTTTTGTACGGGCGGGCCGAGAACTGTAAAAATGCAAACGGGCCGGGCCGGGCTCGGGCCTGGAAATTCCGGCCCGTGCAGATCTCTAAGCGGATACACAAACCATCCTTAAAGTACAGTATTATATTAAATTTTTAAAATGTAATAAAGAAAATTAAAAAAATAAAAACCTGCAAATATGTCATTTGTGCCACTTTGGTTCAAATCCTGATATATATAAATTTACAAAACATTCTGCCATACACATTTTATTTTAATGAACTTGTAATAGCAGTAAAATATGATTAATTAAATTTAATATCATTAATAAATAGAAGCACAATTTTTTTTTTAAAACTAACTTGTTTAGAGCCTGAGTAAGCTCCTCTTCTTTTTTAGCAACCTGCACCTGTAATTCTTCAACTTGCTGTTTCTTTTCTAAGAGCTGTTCTTTGACATCATTTAATTCAGTTTCTATTTTTCTAGATGCTCGCTCAAGTTCTTGTCGAACCTAAAGAAATGAACTTGCAGATAAATTTGATAATCAGAAACATAAAAGTTCAAAGAATGTTTTACATATAGCTAAAGATAAAATTCATACTAATTACCTTACCTGTTGTTCTCTACGTAATTTTTCGTCAATGTCAGCAATGGTGGTTTCATGTCTAGTTTTTAATTTTAATAAATGTTTTGATTTTTCTTCCTCTTCACTAAGGTTTTGTGAAACTTCTAATAATTTCTCTTCTAAAATTTTCTTTTCTTTTAAAACCTGTAATTAGAAAATAAAATAAAATAAATTAGTAATAATTTGCTTTGAAAAATGTTTTTATACAAAAAGAGATGAACTACAATTTTTTTTAGGTGTGTGTGTGTGTGTGGGGGGGGGGGAACATAAATTTACCTTTTGATTGCTATCTTCAAGTGAAGCAAAATCTTCTTCTATTTTTTTTATTTTAGAATCTAAAGTAACTTTTTCTAACTGTAGTTTCTGCCTAGCACCTTCTTCTTCTTCTAGCCTATGGATTAAATTACACAAAGTTTTAATAACATAAACTCATAAAAAATAATAACCCAATAAAATAAATGAAAACAAAGAAAAAGTTTTCATATATACATGAGTTTGACAGACAACATTAGAATATAATGTTAGGGGATTCTCACATTATGTTTTGCAGCTAGCACTTTATTTTATCATGGCAGAATTTTTTGCTATTTCTCCAGAGCCAGTTACATCATTGTTTCCGTATATTCTCTCTGTGTGTGTATGGCTAATCATGCCATGAATGACACAATATATGTCTGGTATATCTTTTTTTTGCGCTGACTGTTATTTTCAATTTTAGCATATGACTTTAAAGTTTTTCTGAATTTATTTTTGGGATCCCGTTTCATAAAATGTGATTTACAATACAGTCGAGTTTGTACCCTTAACGCATTGAGATGAGATTGAGTTTTGCTGAAGAAATCTGCTGTTATTAAATTTTATAAAAAAAGATGTTTGCCAATGATTCCTTCATAAATTCTCAGAGATAACTTATGAGGAAATCATTCCTATTTATTTATATGATCAAATAAAGAAGTTTTCATTATAAAGGATATCATCAATTTTACCAATTCAATTGCATATTAACTATATCTGTAAAAATTAACTATTTCTCTCTTTTTTTTTTTTTTTTTTTTTTTTAACCTTAAGGTTATTGTTATTATCAAAATTCACAACTGCGAAAATTCTATTGGATCCTACTTTTTAAATCACATTTAACGATGCAACAGGTGAAAATTTATGACTTTAAAAGGCTTTTGCAAAACAATAACAAAATATTTCTATATATCAAACTGCATACATACTCAACTCATTTTAACAGAGTACACTAAATATATTTCCCAACTTATTCAATCTAAAAATAAAACAAATATATGCAGTAAAAGATCTTTATACAGCAAACCTAAAAACACAAAGTAATATAAGGTTACATAAAAATTTTGCTTTATATAGATCACATTTTATAAATTATGAAACTTAACTTGTACACATGGCTAAATATGCCTGAAACATATCAATATACAGTAGAGGATCTTTATATCACATTCCTTGAGCCCAGAAGTTGTGCATATTGTAAATTTTTAATATAGATTATTTCACACATTGTTAAAATTACTTTAATGAACATCGTTCAAGTAAGACTGGACCGAATCATTTACTATATTAGTCATCTTCAAAAACTTTAATTGTAATAAGAGCAATTTTTTCATTAAAAGTTCTGAATTAAAGAGATAAAGATTAAATAATGTACCGTAAAATTCTGAAAATAAGCCCCCCACCCAAATGTAAGCTCCCTCTCCAATTTTCAACAAATTTCATTTTTAGAATCCATTTCTAAGCTCCCAAACAAAAAAATGTTTGGTTGGAATGTAATTTTCATCCATCCCTTGATGATGAATTTGTCGACGGTGTTGATAAGTGTGCCAAGGTTAGTTTCATTGTTTTCATGCTCCCTAGTGTTCCCATTTGATGTTTTTCAAAGGATGCCAAACACTGCCCTTTTATTTTAAGTGCCGATACACCCTGTCCTTAATTTTTAAAAAATCTATGCACAGTTTCTTCCTACCTAACGAAGCATATTATCTATCCAATGCTGATGATTAAATTCTGATACATGTTCAGCTTCCAACTTCACGGATTCGATTAAACAAAACGAACTGCAAGATAGTCCTCCTTTTTTAAGGTTTTATTCATCTGACAAAACCCTATTTGTCTCACTCCTTTGCCCGTCTGTCCATCACAGAGTCTACTCTCAGAAACTGTATAAGTTAGAGACTTGAAATTTTGCGTACTTAAGCTGAATATTTCCTGTCACACGACAAATCATAAAATTTTTAAAGGGTCATATTATTTTAATTAAATGAATTTTTTCAATGCCATCCAACCATTTTTGCATTACCACTAAATTGTAATTAGATTTCACTTAGGTTACGATTAAGATAGTTGTATTATGGTTTGGATACAGTTAGATTACAATTATTTTGTGGCTAGGTTATGAATATGCTACAGTTAGGTTACAATGTCTGTAAAGAACATACTGCACACTTATTTTATGAATAATACTTACCATTATTTCAGAACAGTAATTTCAGCAACTTCCTAAATTCTTATTTGTATCCCCCCCCCCCCTTTCACATTCAATAATTTTGCGAAATCTAAAGCTTTCTCACGTAACATCGCACTAATGTGTCCTGTAAAATGTAAACAATTTTACGAAGGCTGTTTCGATATCTGGGAAGGCACACTTCTTCATCATTTTGGACTTTGGATTGACACTTATGTGTTTTGAAAATGCTTCCTTTATCTTTCAGTATGGCAGCATGTTCGGAGGGATACCATATTTCAGGGCTAAATCCTTTATTCTTTAAATTAGGATTGTTTTAAATATCTTTTTTTCAAATTTGCTTTTTGTTCTAAAGTAAGATATTCCAATTTCCGCTTCGACATTTTAAAAGACCCAATTGAAATTGTATCAACATGTGAAAGCAATAAACACTACAATGACAATGTTGTGTCATATCTAATACATTTCTAAATAGACACAAACACGTGGTAGATAAATTTCTACCTAGAGAAAATAAATCACGATCGTATAGTACATTTTTTCATTGTAACAAAACCTAAAAAATAAAAAAGCTCAATAGAATTGAAAGATTAAAAAAAAAATCCTTTCCTAAAAGTATGATATATTTCACGAATTGGAATGCACTTAGCCACCTGTTCTATTTTGAAAGTACTCATATTGAGAAAAGGGAATACATAAAAGAGAAATGATTGGGGAGGGGGGGGGAGGATCAATTGCCGCCAAAATTGCAAACTCACAGATGCTCCACATTGACCGAGGGGGGAAGTAAAAATCGCGTCCTTCAAAGCTGGCGAACGAGTGTAGAAAACTTTTATCTAACAGAAAGTGCCAGTATTTCTGAGCTGTGGCTGAAAGATTAAGAAATTAGTCCAATTACTGTTATTTCTCTATCTAAAAAAAAAAAAAAAATCGACTTAAAAGATGTAGACTTCGACAGAACGAGAAAGATTAATACTGAATTGTAATAAAGAGGTTGGGACTTCGTGTAAACTTCGACTTAAACGAATATTCGATTTATCGAGAATTCACTGTATATACTTTATTTTCTATTGTTCAGTAATTAATTAAAATATTTTAAAATAGAGTCATGCATCGGATTTGACATCTGATTTAAACACTGTCCACATGTATTTATTTTTTTAAGCACATTTTTGATTGTGACTTTTTTGCAACTGGAGAGCATTTTGCTGAAATCGATTCACTATTTATGACTGAAAAAACAAAATCCTAAGGTTAAGATCTAAATTCAACAAATCAAATTTCAGTTTATATTTTCATGCATTATTGTGATGAAAAATTTATTTTTATATGTTTGGATAATATTGGAATATTTTAGTTTAATTTATTATTATTTTGTAATTTAATTTAAAAAATACTTTAATAGAGCTCTGTAGTAAGTTAGATAACTTGATTTGTACAGCAGAATGGAAATGAGTGGAGGGGGGCATTTATAGGATTTTTCTGCGGATCTGTGATTTTATGGGTTTTTTTTTCTTTTTTTGGCAATTTGTGATCATTAAAAATAGATATATTACTAATCTTACAGGGTGCCAACAGTCACGAAAAAACAGCAACTTCAGTAATGTGCTCTGAGGCTCGCACTTTCAATTCTTCTCCATCCAATATATGAATGTCAGCATTTATGTAAAACAAATTTTATTATAATCCAAAAATTAAAAAGAAATAAAATTGCACCTTATTTCTCATATATCTATCTTAATTTTTTCTTACAACTTTTATCATCATGGTAAATGAATGGCTAAAATCATCATTGAATTCATTGAACCTGCTTCTGTTTTACCTCCTACGTTTTTGATAGGACCAATTCGTAACTCAAAAAAAAAAAAATAAAAAATAAATAAATAAATAAAATAAAATAAAATAAAAACGAAAACAAAAAGGAGGGATTGAAGAAGAAAAAAATCCATAACTCTGTCAATTCACAAGAAATAAAATTCCCATGAAATTATATCTTCTTAATATTGTCTACAACATTTATATAGACAAGTTTTTGATAGGACCAACTCTTACAGCAGTGATGGAACAGCATGGGCCTCATTTTGGAGCAGAAAATAACTATTTTGGAGCATCAAAATGTCCTTTCAGTATTCTTTGACGAAATTCACGTTTTTTTTTTTTTTTTTTGCAATTCTTTGACGAAATTCGCATTTTTCCTGCGAATCTTTGACGAAATTCGTGTTTTTCCTGCGATTCTTTGACGAAATTCACGTTTTTCTGCGACTCTTTCACAAAATTCACGTTTTTTCGCAATTCCTTGACGAAATTTGCATGTTTTTCGCGATCTTTTGACCAAATATGCATATGGTTCGCAATCTTTTGACCAAATTTGCATATTGTTCGCAATTTTTTGACCAAATTTGCGTTATTCGGGCCCTTTGTTGAAATCAGCATGTTTTTCGCTATCTTTTGATGAAATTAGAGTGTTTTTCGAAATCTTTTGACGAAATTTGTGGTTTTTCGCGATCTTTTGACAAAATGTGCTGTTTTTTCACAATCTTTTGACCCCTTTTTGACATAAATAGCGATCTTTTAACAAAATTCACGTTATTTTTTCGCGATCATTTGACAAAATTCGTGTGTGTTTTTTGACGAAATTAGCGATCCTTTGTTAAAATTCACTTTTTTTTTCGTGATCGTTTGACAAATATCGCATGTTTTTCGCGATCTTTTGACCAAATTCGCATGTTTTTCGCAATCTTTTGGCGAAATTTGGGTGGAAAATGGCTGATTTGCCTCAAGAATTATTATTGAATTGGTGCAGATGGGTGCAATTTTGTTGAAAAATGATTGTTTTGGAGCAGAAATGCGCAGCATTATCGATTTGGCGCAGCTGTTCCATCACTGTTACAGCATAAACAAATTAAAAATCCATAGCAGTTGAAGAAAAAAATAATCTTATTAAGGGTGTATTCAAATCCAAACTGCTTATTTTCTTACTCATTTTTAAATTCATTTTTGTTCTCAGACGCATCCAATTGGTAGATTTTCTTATTCAGAAACTATATAATGTACCATAATGAACGATTTTTTGATAGAAGCAGAATATATTTCAAAAAATGTCAAAGTGGGCATTTTGAACAGAATTTCCTGAAGTCATAGTGTTAGAAACGAAAAATATTGTCCTACTGAGAAAATAATTGTTCATAAATCAAGTTTTATTAATTGAACGAAAAATAAAAACACAGGTCGCTTATAAATCTCTTCAAAAATCACGTCAGCAAGTTTCATATTTTTTCTATTAAAAATGAATCTGAAAATGTGCCAGAAAATTTCGAGATGTTGAGCATGGAAAAGTACTTTTTTGAATATCTCCTTAACATGAATGTGATAAAACCAGCTATTATATAAAAATGAAATAAAAAGTCATCAAAAGCGGCCAGATAAAATTGTTAAAGTGGATAAATGTCTAATCATGATTTGGTTTTTGTTGGTAAAATTAGTATACTTAACTTCGAAATCTACCTCTGCCTGTAAGCCGGGCCAGCAGGGATTTTTTACTTTTGTGGCATTAACTTCGTCTTTTTGCATGAGGCTTAGTTGGCAAGGCACAATAAAATAGCCCATCACAATCATATATGTGAGTTGTGGTTTTAGATTCCCATAAAACCCTACTCCTAGCTACAGGATATGATCAGCACTTTTCCATGAGAACTTGTAACCGCAGAACAGCAGATGTTATTGAATTTGCTGATATGCAGTTTTGCATTCTCTTCGCTTGGAAACAAGTAACAACAAAAAGCAGATTTCATTCTGACGCGGCCGATGGTAGGCGTATCTCGCTCTAGACGAGAGCAGAGGACAATCTCCGACGATTCTGTGAGTGCGTATGCCGCAGAAAAACCCCCTACCCTCCCGTACTTGTAAATATAATTTCTATTTAATATGTAAAACTATAACCTAGAATCATTAAACTCCTTTTTTCATTAACAACGATCTTATCTTTATATTATATATATGTACTTTGTTTGATATTCTTCAATCAGTAGATGACATTTTCTTTTCTATTCCCGAACTTCATGTGCTGGGACTTTTTTCAAGTGTCTGTGAATGTGCTTCATGATAATGTGTCGATTAACAAAACTCATTAACCATCTACTGGAGTCTTTGAAATCCTATTTACCTAATTTTTCATGTAAAAGAGTTGCAGGTATGGGAAAACTTTTGTTCTAGCATTCTAAAATAATTCAAAAGTTCAAGTATCAATGTCTTCATTTTTCAGAGCACTTTTCCCCTTTCTGTTGGAAGATTTACTGTCAAATTCTTTTTTCCCATATTTTTTTTCTTCTTTTTATAGCATCATAAATTTAAGTTTTACTATAAATAAACTTAATTTTAGATCTTTTACATAATAATTTTGTAAAAAATAATAGCTTTGATGTTATCCTTCAGTGATAGCTATAGAGTTCACATTTAGAAGCCATTTTCTGCTATGCATTTACTGACATCCTTAGACGGGAAAAAAAAGGACCATGAACAAATATGCAGATATATATCATAATACATGCAATGATAGTTTTCTGACCATATGATTTCTTAGATTAAAGCAACAACATTTTGATTTCAACCTTCTCTTTTCCAAATCAACAATCCATGCAAAATCCAAACAATTGTTGCCCAGTCCTTTTACAGCTTGTAGACAAAGAGTTAAGGCAACCAAATGACTAATTGGCATAGAAGATGTTATGAATTGGGAATCCGAAATAGGCAAAAAAGTAATAAATTTTTTTCTTAGTATAGTGCAACAGATAAAATAGTTAGCACATGCCGATTTTTTTTAAATCCTTGATTTTTTAACAATTATTTTGGTAAATGTAAAAAATAAAGAAGTTTCAAAGAAAAACACTTTTAAAACTTACAAGATTAGACTAAAAGGCTTTTAGGTTGGTAAATGTAAAAGCTTTTACATTAAAAAAATACTCAACAATGGCAATCTTTCGGACACATTCTATATCATTTTTACAGATAAAAGCATAAAATTGGAAGGCTTGACTCTTGGAGCAATTTCGAATTGAATAGTGTTTTTCTTTTTCTGATAAATATATTGGATCTTGATTTATAATGAATTAATGTTCAACGATGATATTTCCTTGATTGAAAACTCTGCTGAAAAAAGCAATTCTGAAAGATCTTTTGTCTTTATAGAAAAATGATAAACATACTATTCTTTTCCTTGTACTACTTGAATAAAAATACCAGCAAATTTGATTTTTGTAAATAAAAATGACACGGGGAATGTGTCACAAAATTGTTACTTTGAATTTCAGTGCAACCATAAAGTGCAATATATTGTATTTTAGAAAATACAGACATTTTATAAATGGCTATTTTACTAGTAATAATTTATGTATGCAAAAACGGAAAATAGAAAAAAAAAAAGCATTTTTAAAGAATTTAAACAGTTTGCTTTCTTTTGAAATATCTTTATTAATCTATTATGAAATCTACCATATTTTATGGAAGAAACGCCTCACTTCTCAAATTGCCCTGAATAAGCTTAAAAATATCGTAATCGCCGCACCCGTTGTAAACGCCGCACCCATCGAAACGCTACTTTTGTCGGCAGCGTCACATTGACCTAACTTTAATCAAAGTTTTCTGAACAGTGTAGAATGCCTCGTTTTTAATATCTTAAGATGTCTGAAGTTTTATTTAAAATATTTAAATCCGATTTTAAACATTTTTATGAATTTTTAAATTAAAGAAACTCAGTTGGTATTTTAAAAAAAATTGTAAACGCCGCACATGGCGTAAACAACGCACTTAGAAAAAAATTAACTTTTAAACTCGTAAACGCCGCGGCGTTTCTTCCATAAAATACAGTAATTAAAATTCTCAATAGTGAGTATTTGACATATTTATCAGTTTTAATGTTTCATAATTATAATTTTTTAAATATCTTTTTTTCCGCATTATGCAAAAGTTTGGTTTTGGTGGGACCTGAAAAACCTTCCCGTTTCCACATTGGGCAGAGTGGGATCTCAATGGGATCAGGAAGAAAAAAATGTTTATTTCAAATTTTTAAAAAATTTAAAAATTATTATTTTTAATGAAGCATAGTCAACTTGCATATCAAATCAAACCTTATAAAATTCTCTTTAAAATGAAGGGTTATAGAACTCTCTACGCCTGATAGAACTTGAGAAATTCAAAATTGAAAACATTTATGCAAGCCAAAAAATGATGATTTTTCAAAATTTAAATAATTAATTGTATGAAAATTTAATGACATAAAAAAAAAATTATGAAAATATATTCTCATTTATATCATCAGGGACAATGATTCCTGGCAGTTTCATTGAAATCAGAAATGGTCAGGTTGAGTCGCTGGTTGATTTGGCATGGAATGACCCGACAGCAGGCCTATTTTCACCAGCAAAGCCATGTTCTGCACACTTATGTGCATTTTCTTTTTGTTATTTCAGAAAACTAATCATCGTTTATTTAACAGCAGGATTATATTATCAAATAAGGCAGTGGAGATTGCGTCAGATTTCGTCGGCAGTTACGGGGATTTAAGGAAAAAAAAAAAAATACTCACTGTTCTTCTAAATCTTGAATAGTTAACTGTAATTTCTTTTTCTCTGCCGTTAAATTTTGATTTCGCTCTTCTTCTTCTTCAATTCTTGCTTCCATATCTTGTAATATGTCTTCAAGTTCTTGTTTACGAGCTTGAAGCCTAAGTCGTAATTCTTCTGCCTCAGCACATAACTCTGTCTCTGCTTGAAGTTGTTCTGCTAAAGTATTTTTTTCTTCAGACATCTATGAAATAAAATTTTCAGAAAACTAAAAATATACGCTATGAAATAAACAAGTATATATATATATAATAAAAAAAAAAAGTAAAAACAGGTATAACATACTAATTTTAGTGACACAAATGAAAATTCATATTTCTCATAAAAACATATAAAAAATATAAAAACACATTCCATAAAGGTAGTCTTAATCATTTTTCAAAATTTATTATTTAAGCAGATCACCAGATTTTTGCTATGCTGTCTATGCAAAGATTTTTATTGCCGAAACGTCAGTGAAGGCTTACTGTGGAGACACGAAAAGTTTTGATTTCCGTTTGTCTGTCTGTCTGTCTGTCTGTTCCGCGATAACTGCCGCAAAAAGCACCCGATCAGCTTGAAATTAATTGGGCATATTCGTGAGATACCCGGACGTAGCTGTATAGTTTTTGGTTAAATTTGGTTCATTCGTTCGGAAAATATGGAAGATTTTATTTTTCTTTATAATGCTTTTCTACGGCAAGTCAGACGATTTTCAAATTTCGATTTGTTGAAAGAAAATGGCACGTTTGATTAATGGATTTAAATGTCAAATTATGGATACTAAAATTCCAAATAAGGGTTTTAAATTATTCCTATTATATTGAAGTTTTATCAATATATCTATAAGATTTTTTTATTTACGTGTATAATGTTTTGAGGACATTTATACATGTATTCCAATAATATAAAGAATTTTTAAATTAATTTTCTTGTTTTACATGATACATATTTCTTTTTTTTTTTCCTTTTCTTCGTTGCCTAGCGACTGTTATTCGTAGCCTATCACTGCGTCAAATATGAATGAAGTTAGTAAATTACGTTAATTTTGTTGCAGGTACTATTAAAAGGCTATCACAAAAAATATTTTATCGCGCCAAATCGATGCAATTTATGCAATTAACAGTGGGCACGATAATGAATTATTTTCCAGTAGATTTATAGATCTCCAGATATGCATATTTTGGGGGCTTTTAATATGTTATTGCTATAGCATGGATTAGGATGTTTAAACTAATGTTTAACCATGCTATAAGTGAAAAAAAAGTACAGTTAAAGGCATGTAAATCCTTTTTAACACTTTCCAACATGGATGAAAAGTATTTATGACTTCAGTTTTTCTATCTGTCGCCTGCCGTGTTTCTCTACGTGCTCTAACTCGCGTAAATATAGTCGGGATTACATGTAATTGATATACGTTATTGAGGTTTGCCAAAGTATGTTTGGTATTAAAAATGAAGAGTGTAGCATTCATAGCTTAATTACAGGGGCACTCAAAACTATTCCGTTACATTATAGTCTTTGGGAAAAATCGTAAGCGGTGTATTTTAATAATGTTACACAATTTTAAACGTAATGAAATTTATATACTTTATTAAGGTGCACTAAAACCTGGTTACTATAAAATATGTTATGTGTAGCACTTACAGCATGCGTACAGGGAACTCAAAAGTATTCATAATATTACAATCTTTGAAGAAAATCCTTTTGTGGCTTTTTTTAATGATGTTACTCTGTTACAAAATAATAAAATTGATATGTATTTTTGAAACATTTTTGTAGTATATGGGGTGCAAAGCATATGTTTTTTTCAGGGTCACACAAAAGTGGTCGATTAAAATGTAGTCTACGGGGGGAAAAAACTCTTCACAGCTTATTTTACCACATTAGCGACGGGAAACGAGAATTCTCGTTTTTATTCAGAATACATCATTGGCTAAGGGAGGGACTTCTACCTTACAGAAAAGACATTTATATTGTGTTGTCCATATTTTTTATAGATTGTAAGACATTGTATATTACATCCGTACATTGAAAGATATTTACTGCTGCATAAACATGAAAAACATATCTCAGAAACCAATTTCCGTGACACTTTCAGAAGAGGGAGAAGCTTCTACTGTTTTTAAACCCAGATTTAATTAAATTGCCTGTCGTCAGTGTGTTAATTGTGTTGCACTAATTCAAACATTATGAAATTAAATTACATTACTGTGGTTGACTACAAGAAGCTTGAATATGTTTTGTATCGTATTTATCGTTCATTTATAGGGTCACATAAAAAATTTCGGATACAGTTCTGGTTTATTAGGGATGATTGCTGAAGAGCATTTTCGATTATGGTGTGCGTTTTAACGTTAAGTAAATTTGTGCTTAATAAGTAGTGCTTAAATATTGTATAGACCATGTACAGGGATACACAAATGAATTCGTAAGTATAAATGAAAATGAGCGCAAATTGCTTCAGTGTTTTTTTTTTTTTTTTTTGAGTTATGTATTTCCCAGCCCAATTACATTTAGTATACTAACAAATGTTTGCACAATTTAAATAGAACCATATACAGGACTCCGCAGAAACTGGATATATGGTGCACACTAATCCCCGGAAATGTGATATGAGCAGTTTTAAGAGGGCTTTTTGTCTGCATTAAATTTAAATGTTATAGACAACGCGTAAAAATCTTCATGTAATATACAGGGCTGTAGAAAAGAATTCATGTACGTTTCCATCTATTGGTAGAATTTACTAAAGGACATTAACACAATTAATTGATAATTATAAATGTAAATTAAATTACACTACGAAGGGGTTCAGGGGGGGCAGAGCCCCCCTGAAGAAATCTACTTTATTATCTAAAAATTACCAGAATAAGTAGCTCATGAGATTTTCAGAATACCATTACATAACAAGGGGTTTAATTTAACGCTTCTAATGTCAGAAACCTTCGAAATATTTTTTTCGTTTTATAAATGTTTATGTAATTTCAAAACTTTAAATTTCGTTTTTTGTAGAAAGATTAATATTACTCAAAGGGTGCTAAACACAATGAATTGTAGAGTTGACGTTGAGGCTCTTGATCTGCAGATTTACTAGTACTTATCATTTTTCAGACCTTGATTGTGACAAAAAAGGGCCCCCAAGGTGGAGACTGAAGGATCCCTTAATATGGAGAATCTTAAGTAAATGCCCAGTTTGCCCATGCCAAAATCTGTCTCTGTATATCTTTGCATATTTAATTAATACTTATACTAATTTTTAAAAAAAGTTCACTTTGTATGTCTGTGATAGCTAGGAAAATCTACCACGTGTATAAAGGCTGAAAATTTATATGAGGATACTCCAAAGGAGGTCCAAATGCACCCGAGACACAGGATTTAAAATTTTTGAAAATTAGCTGAGATAGAAATTGAAAACTCATCAAATGGCCCAATTAAAAAAAAATGTATTTATTTCCTCAAAACTACAAGCTGAATATATATGAACCATGCAGCAAGTTTCACATAACTGTCCAATGAAAACACTACATACATGAAACTCAGCAAAGCAGAAGGATAATAAAAATAAGGACAATTTTCACAGTTTAAAAGAAAACTAATCAAGATAGTGATTTGAAATTGTCTGAGCAAATGTACTAATTTTTTTTACATCCAAACATCCAATTTAATAAAAAAAAAATTGGTCTGTAATTTTAATTTTTACAAAAAACCGACAGCGACAGTACAAATGTTCAAAGAAACAACCAGAAAGGGAAAAGCATTCACTAAAAACTGAACTAAAAAGTGATCGATTTCAGCAGATATCTAGCTGACCCTCTATCTAATTTGGGATACGAAATGAAACTAATTATTAAACATGGACAAATGCTAAAAACAATTTTAAAAAGTTTTATCAGATTATTCAGATATTAAATAGTGTGTCTCTGTAGCAAGAGTTCCTTGATATGAGTTAAGAGTTTTCTCCCTTTATTTACATTTTAAAAGTATGCTTTCCTAAACATATTACATTTAAAAGTATGCTTTCCTAAACATATTACATTTAAAAGTATGCTTTCCTAAACATTACTTTAGTTAGAACCATTTTCAAACAATGATGGCACATTATCTTGAGTTCCATGTTTTGGTTTCAATGAGAATCAATTCATTCAACTTAGCTTTAGACTACAGTTACCACCATTTTCGAACATTAATGGTGTATTCTTTTCTCAGGTTCTATCGGCCCCGATTTCAACAGGAATTGATTCATTCAATTTAACTAACAATTCTCTAACAGTTTTTAGTTCCACCTTCCACTACCAGTATTGCATTCTTATCTTAGGTTCTATGGTCCCGATTTCAACAGCATTTGGCTCATTTAACTTGGTTTTCGACTGTCTTACAATTTTTAGTTCCAACTTCATCGGCAGGGCCATTCTTATCTCGGGTTGTATGGGCTTGATTTCAATGGAATTTGTTTTTTTTTTCGACTCAGCTTATGATTATCTCCTGATTTTCCGGCATGAGTGCAGCTCCCACACTATAATATGCCATAGGCAGCAGGGACACGTACCAGATGCTCCTTTGGAAAGAGGTTTGTTTGGAACACACTATGTAGCATGCTTGGTCTACACTTTCAAAAGTAGTAGAGATTCAACTCAAAGGTTCATTTTGAGATTATTATTATTATTTTTTAAATGTCAATATGAATAGAGGTTTTAAACATTTGCAGTTTGTTTGGGAAAAATAAAACGGCCCGGACAATGCAGGGTTTTATGGACCCGATTTCAAAAATTTTTTTGTTTTTTTAAACTCAGCTTACGTTTCTCTTCAGTTTTTATGGAGCATGTACAGCAGAATGCCTGGTATATGGTGTAACAGGCAGCTTGGACCCACATCAGAGAGGTTTGTTTGGAATATACTGTCTAGCACATCTGGTCTATGCTGCCGAAGGCAGTGGCGATCCATTCCAAATGGAGTCATTCCATGTCAATTCAACCACAAAAATGGAATTTGTACACCCATGAACTCAGATTTTGATGAAACTTGGTGTATTCAATAAACATATGATATCAAAAAGCACCCTAATTTTTTTTTTATCTCTAGCATCAATACTTTTTTATTTACAGCCATTAAAAATTTCTTCAAATTCACATTTTTGCATAGATCTGAGAAGTGCTAAACAAGCTGCACTCGGTTAAAAAAAAATTCTATTGGGCTGCCAAATCTTTTAATTATTTTCAAAATTTACCTACTTACCAACAAAAGCATGATAAACACAGAAAAAAATACTAGAGAGCTGAAAATATTTATTTATTATTAATCTATATTTTTGTTAGAAAAAACATGATTTTCTAAAAATGCGATATCAGGGTGAGGGACAAGTATAATCTTGACACTTTTTTTTTTTTTTTTAATGAGCCTAAATATATGTTCTAACTTATTATGGAATAAAATTAGTGGTTTTTTTAATTCCTTCTGAAGGAAAAAAAAAAGAAAGGAGAAATCGGCCAATGCTATAAAAGAAAATGGAAACCATCTTGAATATAATTTTAATTTTACATATACATGAAGTATAATTTTGGAATGTAATTTAATAATTAAATGCCTATTTAAATTAAATATTCAATTTCCTTAGTAATTTATCTTATAAATATTTTTTTCTTATTTATATAGGTTAAAATGGCATATTCTTGGTAGTTGTATTTTCTCAAGGTTTGGATCAGTCGGGTAAAAATGGATCACTCGACCCGATGCAAGACTCTAGATCATGAAATCTTATTTTAATGAGAGTCCAGTTTTCCTTTTTTTAAATTTTTTATTAAGTACATTTGTGATTAGAGTTTTAATTTATAATTACTCTTCAAGAAATCAAAACACTTCAAAGTAAATTCCTGCATAGGGTCATATAAGCTGATTTTCAACTTTTTTTTTTCTTTGCATTATTTATGCTTTATTTCCCCCTTCAATACTTTTTTCTTCTCCTCTGGGCCTCCCAAAACCCTCTGCCATCCCTCAGTCATTTTCACCTATGATGACAAAATCAACCTCAATAAAGAATAGCTCAAATGTTGAAATTAGTTACAATTTAATTTTACCTGTTGCAATTTTTTTTCCAGTTCTGAAACTTCTACTTCAGCTTTTTCCATTTTTTCTCTAACTTGCCTTAGTTCATCTTCTTTAGCACTTAACTTTTCTTCTTGTTTTGTAACTTGGAGTAGTGGTTTTACCTGAAAAACAAGATTGAAACACTGTTTTAAAAACAAAGTCAATGTCCCTATATCATGTGCAAAAAATATTTATGCTACTGAATCAAGGAGTATCCAATAGACTGAGTAGTCATGAATGCCATCACTTGAAGTCGTACCAAGACCCCCTGTGTCTGCCATATTTAGCTGCGTCTTGCACTGCAGACTGCTGATTGGACTGCTATCAGTCAAAGTCAAATAAATATGGCATATGCAGCAAAGGGAGAAAGAACATGTTTTCAGATTCAAAGCTTTCAACAGTGGAAGATTAAAAAGTCTACACCTTTCTTTTCATAGCTCCTTGCACCATATAGATATATGAAGAGAGAGGCAAATTCAAAATACACTGCATGTGGTTAAGCTTTGAAATTATTTAAAAAAGACAAAATTACACAAAGCTACAGAAAATATAATTTATATATATATACAGGGTGATTATAATTAAAGTTTAACTTTCAAAATGCTGTATTTTCTTCTGCGACCAGTTGACGAAATTGATTTTTTTAATACGGTCATTTGTCGAAATTCGCGGTAGTTTATCGCAAATCGTGCGATTTTGCACACTATTTCAAACCTTGCCCCTCAAAGAACCCCGCCTCCCCCCTCCTCCTTTCCAGAAATTCTTAAAATAGCACCTTGTTTCTAAGGAAACGAATTCCTGTGAAATATTTACAGAAACACAATTCACTCGTGGATAATATGCATAGAGTGTTTTATGTTAAGAAGTTTGTTTTGCAGCCCAGATTTTTTTTTTTTTTTCCATCAGCATTTTTTAATGTCCGAATTTTCAGACTAACGGTCAATTTTTTAAAACTTTCGGTAATGAATACTTTGAAATTTTGAAAATTTTGCAACAGAATCACTCCTGAAAAATATGCTGTGCGGGATAAAAATCGCAACTACAAACAAAAAATGCGTTTGGTTTTTTGCAAAAAATCGTAGTTTAAGACCGATTTTCATAGCATCGCAGTTGATAGGTCCAAATCGTAGCAACTACGATTTTTTCGTAGCAGTTGGCAAGTCTGTGTGTGTTACTGCTGTTTCCCATATTTAAAGACAGTCTCTCTATATATGCTGCTCTAAGAGTTCTCTTCCAGCGTCGTAAAAAAAAAAAAAAAAAAAAAAATACTCACCTGCAAAAAAAACTTTGCTTTATTTTCAACAGTTTCTTACTTGATGAAGTTGGCCATTCACTGATGAGTTGTATCCATTTGTGCTGACCTCTTCTCTAGTATTTTCCTTGTTTTACGGTAGAAGATAAATATATTAATACTATACTTACCTGCTCAACTCACTGTTTTATAACAATAACTTTAAAATTTATGCTTCATTTTTAATGCTGAAGTAACTATTGAAGAAGAGTCATGTCATGTTCGAGTCATTTTATCCTTACAATGTCCAATTCAATTCAATATCTTCTATGTTTGTCTCTAAATCTAAAATAACATTTACGAGTACTCTCAAATGTTTTCTCAAGTAATAGCTGTCACAAGACCTGATTATGGAAGTTTTGTTGGTTGGCCTTTTCTCTTGTGAGATGTGAATTATCCTTACTAAGTGGATTGGTTGACTTATCTGCTCCTAAAAGTCAGTGTTGCTACTTCTGCAAAAATTTTTTTTGCTAAATCAAGAAAATTTATGAAATATTATAAAATTAGTTACTTTCAATATTGATTTTGTATGTGTGTTTTTAAATATACCTGCAGTTACAAGAGTTGTATTTTGATTCAGGAATTCTCAAGATCAATCTATTTTCTGTCTAAATTCCCCATATTTCAAAATTTTATTGTGCCTTTGTTTTCATTTGTGAATATACCCAAAGTCTCTAAATTTTTATGTTGTCATATGCCTCATATTTTTACACAGGAAGTAATTAATTGAATGAATTCTGAAGATTTATTATTAATGAAGAAATAAAAAATTTTTTAAGCATCAAATCAATTTCTATACAAGATTACACAAAAAGAAAAAAAAAAAAGCACAGTTCTTAGTAACTATTTAACAGCGCCTTTTGATATAGAAGTGTTCCTTAGTGAATCTTCAAAATTACTAAGAAATTTAAAGAAAAAGTACTTATTGATATCATCACCTACCTACTTATGTCTCATTTCCCCCCCCCCCCCCCCCCCCCAAGATGTGTGTGTGAATACATCATCATTTTGTCATCTTCAGTGCTCTATAATTCATCCTTTTACTGTGTCCAGAAATAGTGATTACTGAAAGTTAAAGATTAGCTTCAAAAGAAGTGAAGCACACAGATGTTGTGTTGTCGCCCAAAAAAAGTTCTCGTCCAATGTTCCTGTATAATGTCTATTTCTATTCAACTGTTAAGTTGATGTTGCCTTTTTGTGTGTATCATCTAGAGATATGCGCCGGTTTCTACATGGTAAACACAATGTTTACACCTTTGTAACAATACATATACCTGATGTCTTTTTGTGTACCAAAACTTTCAGCGTGTTTTTGAACATTCTGGTAACATTTATTTATTTTTCATGCAAACTTTAAATTGTGTTTATAACACTAAGGAATCAGGGATCTGTATAGAAGGACATTGCTGTTGTTTTTGCAGTTATGGGTGGTATATTGTGCTATTTAGTGTATATAGTTATTTTTCGTTTTGCACAAGGTGTCAGGAGCCTTGTTTAGGGAGATCCAAGCCACCTGAAACATTGAGTAAGATGAGTAGTCACAGTGTATATTGTTCTATGACTGTGGATAATAGTATATTTTTTACATGATTCTCTTGATTTTTCTGCATGAAATATTTTATGTAAATGATTTTTAATATTTATATTATGGTACACTTAAAAATATAATTTCCCATTATAGAGTCAATTTTTTTAAAATCTTTCATTCTATATGAAGGCATTTATTTTTTCTGGGGATCCCCACCCACTCAACCAAATACCTACTTATTCTTAAAAACATGGTTTGTCTATAAGTTTATGAGCTTATCTTTATACATATTTAAAAATTGTATTAAGTAATGTCTCATATTTTAAAGAATAGTATATACTTTGAAAATTTTTGAGGAGTAAATAATACAAAAAGTATTGGTGTTTGTTGATATATTGCTTTTGCAATACATATTTTCAGTGTCTAATGAAAAATAGTAAGAGTATATGTTTCAGCAATATAACACATAATTTTTTTTAGACATGTATCTCTCTTTTATATATATTGTTGAAACTACCTTAACTATCTGTGTTTTACATGTGGGTGGTCATTTAGTGCACGATTTGGTCACTTGTTCATGTCGAGTACAGCTGGTTGTTTGAAGTCACATATTTAGTACTAAATTAAATTTAAAAAAAAAAAAAAAATGATGAATATCGTATTATGAAAATGTTACTAAAAATATTTTTTTATGTATGGCCAGTTTACATTTAGAGTGACTGAAGTAAATGCTCTATTTTATGAATATTAAATAAACTGTACGTCCTAGGCGATGATCAAATACTGAAGTTATTCTGATCTTTGTTGCTTGTAAAGTGCAACTTTTCTTATATGGTATACCAATTTAATTAAATGTTTCATACTGAGCTCATTTTATATATGCTAATTCTGATTTTGTTTAGCATTTTTACTTAAGTAATACATAGGATTTTATATATGCTAATTCTCATTTTCTTTAGCAGTTGTACTTAAGTATTTGTGAAGATAAGTTTATAACATGATACTGCAATTGCCATAAATAGAAAGATTTGGCATTTTTTATGTATACTATTTGAATATACTATGTATACTTTTGATGTATTTTCTTTTTCTTCTCTCTTCCCTTTTGGTCACCACTAATTTTTATTTGCGGCAATTTAACTTTTGGCTTTACTTTAATATTTTAACTTACACTTTTTTTTCTCTGTCTTTGGCATTCAAAATTTTGTCTTCCCGTTTCTGTAAAAGGTTTTATTTCATTTCACCTTTTACATCACTTGCTCTGCCAAAATTTTACTCGATAAATGGGGGTATTGTGAGATGAAATCTCACAGTGTTTAAATCATGTTACTTTTTTATTTCTTTTGGCCTTATACATCAATGTTCATTAAACTTAAATCCATATTTATTTTTGCGCGAGCGATTTTGTTTCAGTTCGTACTTCGGCAAATCTCTGCCATTCCATCGGCAATTTTCCTCCGTATCGGCGAGCTCCGAGTGGAAGCCTTCTCCTTTGAAATCTGCACTTATTGTGGTAACGTCATCGGAGCGAGTGTCGCCTGGCGTAAGCTTTGAATGGATGTCGATCTTTTCGGAGGTGTGTCTTATCGCTAAGCGTAGAGCAAATAAAAACAAAACTTTTTAAATGTATTCTTTTGGATTTGTTTATTAAGACCAGTGACCTGGAGCCGAACAATTTTTGATGCTCCAGCTCCAGCTCCAGCTCCGCTCCTAGAGAAAATACTGTGGCTCCAGCTCCAGCTCCGGTTCCAACTTGGCTCCGACTTCGCACTTTTGAGTTGCAGATTTTAATTTACACGTTTAATTTTTTGCTCACAAATAGTTTCTACCTTCATTAAAGATCTGACAAAATGCATTTTTCTTCTCATCAAACTTGAAATGCTTGTTCAGAAAATATGACATCTTTTAGCTTTTGCTTTTAAAATAGAAAGTTTGGTGGAATTTTAAACACAAAAATCTTAAATTTCTTCTACACTTTTCAAACAGCCAAAATTGTACAACTACACATGTAAACAACCGGCGGCCATATTTTTTTTCAAATAGTGTTGTCATTTAGTTCAAGTAGAAAGTAGAAGTAAAGTAGTGTTACCATGTTTAGAGAGGTTACCTTCTCTAATAATAATAATAAAAAAAACCTAAAAAATGAAATAATTAAAATACTGAACAATGATGCAATTAAAATATTTTAAGCCTAGAAATTTAAAAGACTGAAAAAAAAGATTTAAAAGAATATTAAAAACTAAAGGAGCCCTGGAGCTGGGGAAAATTTAGAGCTCCAGCTCCGGCTTCAGCTCCAGGGAAAATACAGCTCCGGCTCCGGGCTCCAGCTCCAGCTCCCTGGTTAAGACATTCCCTAATATTTTAAATTCTCTAATAGATTTAAATCTTTTCTTTCAGTAACTTTTGAAGTCCCCGTTTTCTTACTATAAATTAAAAATTCAGTTAATTTTAAATCAGAATCTGTTTTGTTGGTGATCTGTTATGACTTAGTTTTTGTTTTAAAGATCACGGGCCACGGGCTTCGGTCTGTCTGCCAATGGATGTGGGATCCAGTAAAAAGTTTACGAAAGCGATGTCTGCAATTTTAATAACTCCTGTTAAATTTATTTTCCTGTTGGTTTAAAAAGACTTTAATTGAAATTTTTATCAATAATTTTTATCACAAATTTTCAATAATATCATAAATTTTTATCAATAAATTCACCTAGTGCTGCATATTGAATTTTAAAGATGTTCTTAAAGAGAATAAATTGTTTTATCGGCCAACGTATTTATTTTCAAAATCGGTGACCAACGGGTGAAGGCCTCTCACTTCTCTTCTACAAGATGAATAAAAAGTTTGATTTGTTCTTAAAAGTGTCCTCATCATTTCTTTACAGATATACAAGTAAGAAGTTCCTGTTTCCTATTTTTCTTACAATTGCTGACCTCAAAGAACCAATGGTTTTATTGCAATATTACACAACGCATATTTCAATTGAAAAGAACTTTGTTATTAATTTTACCTATAATTAACGGCCCATGTTATGGATTATCATATTACAATTTATTTCCATCACAGTACTGTTAGTGGAAAACCCATCCATCACAGCAAGGTCGTACCACATTGGATGGGAAAAATCGGTTTTTAATTGTCCTTGGGCCAAAAACAGCATAAAAAGTGAATAATGATTCTGTTTTTAATTATTGCTAGACATGTGGCAGACAGGTTTCATATGCTGTCCACCATTGTCCGCCACAAGTTGAAACCGATAATCATTATCGGTTGTCTCATCGCATGTCTAACAATAATTAAAAACAGAATCATTATTCGCTTTTTATGCGATTTTTCGCCCAAAGACAATTAAAAACCGAATCAGTAAGTGATTTTTATACGGTTTTTGGCCCAAGGACAATTAAAAACCGATTTTTCTCATCCAATGTGGTACGACCTTGTCGTGGTGGTTGGACTTTCTACTAGCAGTACCGCAACTGCTGACTGATTTGGAAGTAATTTTTTCCATAAAACAACTGAAACACTCATGCACATTGAACAGTAAGGTTGGTTTACTGTGCAATGTATGACAAAACCGTCGTATTTCGATTTTGATTAAAAATGTCACTTGACGCCGAATCCACTTTCGTTATGCTGCTTACAGCACCATCTATTGATACTTTGGAACTTTTTTTTTTCTTGTGCCATACCGTTTACCCCTTCTTTCAGTATATTCATTTCAAATTTGAAGTCATTCTGACCAGTGGTTCTTTTTTTACAGCATTTTGAAAGTTAAACTTTAATTATAATCACCCTGTATATGAAATGATAACTAATTTAGCCAGTATAAACATCTTTGACATTGATTGGTGTTTAAAAAGCATTAAATGAGCACTTAAAATGATAAATTATAATGATCTTTGCAGCCACAAAACCACACCCATTAAAGGATACTGAGCTGATTAAAGAGTCAGCCTATTTTGACTTGTTCTCGGGTCCCCCACTGAACTCAAACTCTCTATATGTATTATCTATTTCAAATAATAAACCAGTTTGATTATAAAGAGGTCCTGAGCCAAGTTATTTCATCCAGCAACATCACTTTTAAAGTGATATGATTTTATAACCACCTGCCAAGAGATGACACACATACATTTTATTTAAAAAAAAATAATAATGTTTAGTTTTATTAGTTAATGAGAATTTTCAAAATAATTAGCTCAAAAAAATCCATTTTTTCCTTTATATGCCTTTCTGTTATATGAATGTATTTTTAAAGGAATTGACATGAATAATGGAAAAATACTTTCAATCTCTCATTTTAACTGCTATTTTATTTCACTTCTTGCAGCTATGTTGAAAAAAGCCTATAAAATTCAGCAAAATTTGTATTTTATGCAGTTTATAGTTAGTAATCATTAAAAGAAAATTTTTGGAAAAGTCCCTTTCTGGACCACAATTCAAAAATTCTGTAGTTACCGCAACGCATTTAACTTCCATTTAATTGCATTACATGAATGCATCTTTTATCAAGCTAAAACCAGCCATTCTAAAACTTCAGTGTACCAGATCATTGAAAATAAAGGCTATAGTGATTACCTCTTAAACCACTGATGATAGAAACATACTTCCAATTACAAGAAGCAAAGAAATCTTATTATTTAACAAAAGATTTTCCTTGTTGAAGGCTTTTTCAAATTCTTCATTTTGCACAGTTTTTTCAATACATTGTTGTAATTCCCCACATAATTGTTATATTTAAAAAAAAATATCCTGCCCATCACTAAGTTAAATTTAAGTGACAGTGCTGAGTTATTCAAGTATTTTTAAAATATTAGGAGATCTATGCTTCAGAAGTTATATTGCCTTCTCCCGTATGAGTACGCTATCTAAATGAGTCAAAATAATTTAATTTTGTCTTTTAAACTAGTATTTTATTGCAATCTGCAATAATTTTGTTGTTTGAATTAAATCATACAAAAATATGCTTTTTAAGCATACACTCACATTTTGCTCTTGAAACATGGCGCAAAAGATACTAGATATACTAGATTACTAGATACAAAAACTAAGTTGCACCAAAACAACTGAGAACATAACTTTGAACACTCCAGAATTCTTCTATTACAAGAATTAGTTGAATAATTGTTGCTGATACATTTCATAATCCAAATCAATTCTCATCTTTAAAAACTTATTCACAGAACTAAATAGATAAAGGGTTACAACTTGTAGACATTTACCTTCTTTCAGAGACGCAGGGATAGCAGCTAAATCTGTTTTAGTTCAAATTTACTTTTAATGTCTGCAATATACAATGCTGGAAAAAAAGTTTAACACCAGATGCTAATTTTGTTGTTTAGAATAAAATTTCTCGAAAAGAGTTATACATCTTGAATTTAGACATATATCTGATATAATATGAGAATTTAATTCAATTGTAAAAGTTAAAAAGTATTTTTTTTCTGCAAGGGTAAAAATCTTGCAATATTAAGAAATGAAAATAAGTTTAAGACCAGTAGCTTCTATTAAATCTAGCATAATGAGATGACCTCATGACTGTAGTATTTTATGCGGGCTCATCTGTGATGATGTTTATAGGATAGTAGTTGCTATATTTGAAGTTTAGGGATATGCAACTGCTGCTTTGAGCGTGATTTGTGGGAAATCATTGACTGAAGAAGAAAAGTGTAAAACAAAGGGCTGTTTTGGATTGCGTACTGACTTGGAAAATTTCCCTAAAATAAACAAATTTAAAACTATTGTGCACAATTTTCTTTATGATCCAATGAGTTACGTTAGAAATAAAAGAAGCGGATGGCTATCAAAACTGTTAGACTGGTGTAAATGGAACGTTATTAGAATGACCATTCAAGATTTGGGCTTATTGTTCTACTATGAAATCTGCTCTACAACTCTCAGTAACATTTAGAACTCTTAGAAATGTGTCAAAAAGTGTTGAATGCTTGAATTATGCTAAATTAGAAGCCAAGTCAAAACTAAAAAAGCATTACATTTTTGCAAGACTAAAATCCACATCTTCCAATTCAATCTATGGTGCAAATGGATTTTACTAATGAAAAAATATTCCCCCTTGATGGTACAGATGGTTTAAGATATTACTGGCATGATTTACCAAGTGAGCCATATCTGCTTTTAAAACGTCCACAAGGCAGTGGATTAATCCAGATTTGGGCAGGCTTTTAAAGCAAAAGGAAAAACAAGTTTGGTTTTCACCAAGACAAATATGAACTCCTTTAACTATAAAGATATTCTTGGTAACACAGTACAATCGCACTAATCTGAACTGATTGGGACCGGTGCCTGTTCAGATTATAAGAAATTTAGATTACCTGAAATTCCGATAAAAATAGAAAGGAAAAACATGCATGATAAAAAAATGTAAATTATAAATACTCAGTAGTACAGTAAACATTCTCTAACATAACATCTTAAGATCGGGCATGCTGAATCCAGCACGACTTTCGGAAAAAAAAACGGTGTTCCTTGTTTAATCACTCCTGATGCTTATAATAATCCGATGGAACTTCAGAATGAAGAATTACATAAATAACCCATTACAACCGGTTCAACATCGTGAATCTATAAATAGCTCAGTCGCCAAGTGGACGAAGGAGAAGGAAAAAACATTTTTGTAGATAATTTACAAAATCAAACTGTTGAAAGGAAAAATAAATTTTTATCATCTGAATTAAATACTTTTTGCATTTTAGAAAAGAATTTTATAGTAACTGGCAAACAAACTGATATTCGAGATTTTTAAAGATGGCTTTTATGAGTAGGCCTACAGTGCACGTTTTCATTTTATACATATGTTGTACGTTTACATTATTGAGAATTTTTTTATGCTATTCAAGCTGTTTTAAACAATAATAACAATAATAAACAGCATGCTTTACTGCCATTTTTTGTTTAATTCTAACTTCTACACATTTTTCTTGGCATTCATCCTGTAATCTGGAAAGTTTCGTAAGCTAATCTTTTCAGTTAATCTGTTCCAAGTATAATTTTGGAAAATAAAATCAGTTCGGATTAGTGGGGTTCTACTATAATTTTGTTCCATTTAAAGATGAACTTATTGATCAGAATTTAGCATTGCTTCAAGATAACGCTTCTATTCGAAATCTGAGTCAACTTCAGATTTGTCATCAGCAAACAAAATGAAAACAAGACAATCTAGTTAAAAGTCCTGACGTAAATGCCATAGAAAACATTTGGGGAATCTTGATTAGTCAAGTTTCTGCAACAGAAATAAATTTGAGTCAAGTGTCTTTTGGAAGTCATCAGTGTTAAGGGGCAACAAAGTAAGTCCTAACAATTAATGTACAAATCATTTACATGTATAATTTTAACTTTAAATATACTGATTCCTAAACTATTTTCCACCAAATTATCTAGAAATAAATTTTTGCTTTTTTTTAAAACATATTATTTTAATTTAAAAAAAAATAACAAAAGTTGAATAACTTTATGTGTATAATTTTGCAATATTTTTTTTTAAACCCCTTTGGGATGGGTGTCTTTTACAGAATTTTTAATCTTTAATTACCGTTTTTTTTTTTCTAAACAGAAATTTTTGCGTAATTGAATCGGGAAAATGCTCGGATTAAATAAGGCAAAATTTACAATAAAAATTTACTGGTGAGAATAATCCCCAATTCTGAGCACCTTACACGGCACGAATACCAGTCACTCATCACCAAGGGGTTAAAGCAAGAGCTTACTGTTTTTGCTGGGGGTCCTAAACTTTTTTCCATCACTGTATATTCTGTTCCACAGCTTGAAAGCTTTTTGAAATATTTATAGATGATTTAAAACATGCCAGTTTTAATGCAATATTTAAGGGTAATGTTCTGAAAATATAAAAATAATACCTTTGTATATAATCTCCACCATGCCCAATTCCTCAATTTTAGATAAGCAGCACAGTTCCTTTGAATAATTCTAATGGCATTCAACTGTTGTAATCTTTTTTGGAAATTTCTAGAAGAAAAAAAAATTTTTTTTTTTTTTTTAGATTTACTTTTAGAAAAATATTCTACTGGAAATATAGAGCAAAAAAAATTACCTTCTAGCTAAAGCACCACGACAAAATGCCTGAAACTGGATAATCAAATCTGATATTTTCAAGTCTCGTTCTTCTTCTAAATGGGCCAACACACCTGCTCGAAAGAATATTTTACTTTGGCCAATTCTATATAAATTTGGATCCAAATCCAAAGCATAAATCTAAAAGAGAAAAAAAAAAATGTTTATAGAACCTCAGTAAAAAACAAAGAAAAACTGATGAAGGCATACATTATGCATGTATAAATGTAAATAAGTTAGAGAAGAAGAGAAAAATTATGAAATGTTTGAAAAATTTCTGAAAATATGAAAACACCATATTTTCATAATTTTTAAATTGGTTTTACAAATTAAATCCAGGGACCGTGCTAAGAAATTAAGACTATTAGCCAACACATTAGCCAAACTTATCTATTATTTGCCAAAAATACACATGCATACATTACATTATATATATATATCAAACAACAAAACTGAGCCCCTTTTTAAAATTTAAAATCCTCTTTTTAAAAAATTCAAACTTTTTAAATGCTTTGGTAACTGTATTTTTAATGATTAAAGCTTCATTTGCCCCTGGTAAGTTGGTTTTCCTGCATAGCAGTTTATAACTTTAAAAGATCATTTTGAGACATTTACTAAGAATATTTTTTATGACGATGGTGCAACTTTAAATTTTATCGGCGACCTGAGGGCTAACGATAGTCAACGCCTTTGCCCCGGGGGTCATTCCATGTCAAATCAACACAAAAAAGTGCAATTTTTTTCCTCACCATCTCCAAATTTTACAAAATTTGGGGAACTAGTTAGACTGGTTGAGAAAGTAAAAAATCTGCAATTTCAAATTTCTGGGACTTTTAGTTTTTTAATTATAGGCATTTAAAGATGGCCGACTAAGACTAATTTACTGTCAGATGGCACCATTAAAATCATCATAACTCCTGTTCTAATCAACGTACAGACATGGGCATGGTATCCTTTAAAAGCATTTGAAATGCCCTTTAATATGATACCAAACACAAGACGTTTTTGAAAAAAAAAAAGGTTTGAAGGTCATGGCACTTGACCTTTCACTTACTAAAAAACAAATTCTTCAATTTTCACATTTTTTTTTTCTTTTTTTTCTGAATGCTAAAATGCCTTAACTAGATGTGTAGAAAGTTTCAAAATGGGACGACAATGGGATCATACAAAAAAAAAAAAAATCATTAACAAAATATGAAATGTCCGCATTTAAATTATCTATTCATAATAATAATGAGTTCGTGAACTCATGTAATTTTATCCAGTATATACAAATAGAAATTGAAATAAAAAGTAAATATATAATACAAATTAATTCGAATAAAAAACAATAGAAATTGAAATAAAATATACAGAATTTAACATATGAATATGTGTATATGATAATTATACATAACAGAACTGTTAACATATGGGCATAATATAGAGTATTTTCTTGCAAAATAGATCATGTAAATCCTTATGACAGTTTTCGTGCATTCACTTTCACATTTGCTGCTGTAATTGGATTAACAACTGTTAATATATCATGTATGGGCACTAAAAGTACATTGGTATACTTGGAAAGCTGTATGATGGAGAAGGTCCTGATGGATGAAAAAAGCTTAACTTGCGCATTTTCTTTATCAGGATCAATCACATAAGCTATCCATCACTTTTTACTAGATGTAGCAGTGACAAATATCACCAATTGAAAGTTCGCCTGGTTACTAGTTCTACATTTGAGAAAGGTGAAGCAATACAAATTTTAGTTTGTTATGGGAATGAAATGAATGAGTGAAGCTTTTGATTTTGTTTGTATTTGAATGATATAGAAGGAATATTAATGACTGCACACTCTTACAACTATTTACGAGTCATAATGTGTTCATCATATGGTTTTTGTAGGCTAGCACATCCAGATGAACTTTCCACAGTTCTTCCAATCCCACCACAATCCCCTTTTTCCATGTGCTGTCACAATGAAGTGTCATTCAGCAGATATACCAAAACCTGCTTTGTGATAAGTTTTATAAAATTCTTTCAGTTTTTGTAATGTGCTGCAGCCCTATCCAGAAAGTAAAAGATGTTTTTAATTAACGTTGGATACATCTTACTTTTGAGAAAATTTATTTAGTATCTCTGAAGTACGGGAAATGCATTGGTATCATGAGTTAAACAATCTGAAATAATTACAAAGAATAAATTCATTATCATTAAAATACGCAAAAAATGGATGGATAGTTACTTGGGAATTATTCCAATAGTATCCATGGATTTCATCTTGGAGTACGAAAGAATAATTTTCTGAAAAGTCACATATTACCAAAAACTATCCTGGTTGCAGCATTAATTTTAGTTCTCCTTGAAACAGGGATTGTTGTAAATGAATATCAAAGAAGGTGTTTTAAATTTTCGTGAAACACATCAAGAAAATCCTCATTTGCTTTTGTAACTGTTTCAAGTGTAGACGTATCTACAAATAACTACTGCTTATATGTTACTGTATCCACCATATTCTCATTCATCATGTTTCTTAATGGCTCTTTCATGATTAACATATTACTATATCAAGATTACCCCATTCTTATACAGCACAATAAAAGAATACTTGATTGAAGAACAAAACGTTAAAGAGCGATTCCAACAATCGTGTACAATTTTTGGTACTCAAAAGCTTCACTCATTCATTCCAGTAACAAAAATTTAAATTTGTACTACTTTCAATTGGTGATATCAAAGGTTTTGTCATTGCTATATTATATGACAAAAAGTGGTGGGTTACTGATGAAGAAAATGTGCAAGTTAAATCAAGCTTTCTTCACCATCAAGACTTTCTCCATCATACAGCTTTCCAAGTCACCCAGATGTACTTTTAATGCCCACACATTACATATAAACACTTGTTAATCCAACTACAGCAACTGGAAAAGTTTACAATATCAGTGAAAAATAAACTACAGCAATAAGTGTGAAACTGAATGTAAGAAAGCACTCTATATTATGCCCATATGTTAACAATTCCATTATGTATAATTGTTAATATTGTTATCATATACACATATTCATATGTTAAATTTTGTATATTTTATTTCAATTTCTATTGTGTTTTTTAATCAAATTAATTTGTATTATATATTTACTTTTTATTTCAATTTCTATTTGTATATATTGATAAAATTACATGAGTTCACGAACTCATTATTATTATGAATAGATAATTTAAACGCGAACATTTCATATTTTGTTATTCATTTATTTTTTTTTTTTTTGTATGATCCCATTGTCGTCCCATTTTGAAACTTTCTACACATCTAGTTAAGGCATTTTAGCATTCAGAAAAAAAAAAAAAAAATATGAAAATTGAAGAATTCGTTTTTTAGTAATTCAAGGTCAAAGATCAAGGGTCATGACCTTCAAACTTTTTTTTTTTCAAAAACGTCTTGTGTTTGGTATCATATTAAAGGGCATTTCAAATGCTTTAAAATGATACCAGGCCCATGTCTGTACGTTAATTAGAACAGGAGTTATGATGATTTTAATGTTGCCATCTGACAGTAAATTAGTCTTTGTCGGCCATCTTTAATTGCCTATAATTAAAAAAACTAATAGTCTCAGAAATTTGAAATTGCAGATTTTTTACTTTTTCAACCAGTCTAACTACTTCCCCAAATTTTGTAAAATTCGGAGATGGTGAGGGAAACGGCTGTGTTAATTTGACATGGAATGACCCCTGGGCAATCATTGAGCTATCGCCCAATAAAATTAAAAATACGCCCAGTTTAGTAGCAATGACCTCTCATGGAAATAATGCCAATTATTCCAGTTAAATACCGCAACTTGCAGCTGGGAGGACGATTTCACGCTTAGAAGAGGTCATATAATAATCCACGCCATTGTTCTCTTTGGGCACTCTGCGACAAGTCCCAATATCATTACGGAAACAAAGGAGTCTCAAGATCTCCTCCCAATGGGCCTGGTTTTCAAAGGAGTCCTGTACATAAAAAGAAATAAACTGGGTCCCAAAAACTGTACTGTGTATTTTATCAGCCACAAACACTTTTACATCCTTCTAAGACCCACGGACGGGCTTACACCAACCTAAACTTCACAAAATGTCATGCAAGAAAGAGAGTGGGGTGCAATCCATGAGCAGGCCGAACACTACAACGAGTGGACATTACATATATATATATATCATTAACCCTTTCAGCCCTGACATTATCAATGGGTAAAAAAGCATTTTCTCATCATATTACAGTTGCTGTGTGTTCAAATACTGCACATATTCTTATTTTCTATTAGAGTGTTTTACTCCACACAAAAATAAAAATCTTATTTTAGAGTATTATAAGTTTGATAAATCATAAGCTTTATATGAATTTTATTTTCTCCCTCTTATTTTTGCAACACATTTTTAGAATATGTAAAAAACTTGTTATATTCAAACAAAAATCATATATATAACTAATAAAATTACTTAATTTAAAAAGTTTTGGGCCACTTAAAAACAAATATGAAATAAATTCTTAATACAAACGATAAAAGAACTGCAAACTTGATCTTGACTTCCCTAACCATAGAATTAGAAAATTCCTTTTAAGTTGCAAGAAATATTTACAAGGATTAAATTATTTCATTAAATGTACAAAACAAAGAAGGAAATGCAAACAATTAAAGATAAACTAAGCATACTAAAAACTATATTAATAATTAAAGATTTTATACTTATTTTCATTTCTCAAACAAATTGCCCAACCGTGTATTTTTATTATTGCACCAATTTGAAAAAGTTGCTTCAAAATTAAAGTCTTTCATATCTGGTCCTTCGCTGTTTATGAAAATCAAATTGTTCAATTATTTTATTGTTGTGTTACTTCATAAAGCAGTCTTTGTTTTGTTTGCTTAATCCCCTTTCTACATTAGTTGTAGTCATAGGATATGTTAATCCAGTTCTTGCAATGTCCATAATATTACGATATGCCGTATCGTCACGACTGTATTTTTGAAAAACTTAATTCCAAAATTCTCTGAATGGCAAAAATTTATGCCTATGCATAATATTTTTAAATAGCTTCCATTCCATCTCAAGTTCTTCTCTATCTACTAGCCGCCTCTGGCGACCAGTTTGGTCGCCCTTAAATGTATGCTAAGAATTGCAACATGTTACTTTTATTTATAATTTAATTTATTTACTTAATCTTTCGCCAAAACGGAAGATCCTGACCGAGAAATGAAAAATTCTTTAAGATCATGTCAGCATTTCATAATTTTTTGATGCTATGATTTCATCTTTCTTGTCAAAAACCACTTAACTCATTTAGGCATTTTATTTCATGTCCGTCTGCGTATCAATTGTAATACGTTCACTAATGCTGAGATTTAAGTAATCTTTTGTAATTGGGTCCTCTGCCTATTGCCGCATTTTAGCTAATACGACACCAAAGGGACCCAGCGTCAGGGTCAACAAAACTACTGTGAATTTATCATTTAAATTACAAAAATTTACTGAGAAATGTTCGTAGCCTGCATCTCAAAGAAAATATTTATGTATAATTCCTAGTTGCAATTTTGATGCAGCTCTTTCATCATCAAATAAGCACTAAATTGTAATATCCACTTCAGAATCAACAGGAAATGTAAGTTATAGTGCAAACAAATAGTATATTTTCGAAATATAGCAAATAAATTGTTTTAATACGATTAAATAAAAATAATAATAAAAAATTATTCATGTTCAATGAATAGCGAGCTCAATTTTAAATCTAAAATTTATTTCGTTGGTTCATAGGCGAATGACGTCACGCACAAAGCTGTATTCTGCCTCCTGATTTGACAGCTATAAAAATCACAGTCTGGTTAATTGTTTAAAATTCCTCTCTCGAGAACTCGTTTTATGAATGATTACCTTCATGTCTTAATATTTTTAATCATCAAAATGAACGAATCGCTACTATTTGTTTACTTTGGTGGAATGAGATATTGAGTTGTCAGCCTAATTTGAACTGATGTTGTCTCAGAATATATCCATATTTAAATGTAATTTATCGCTTAAATATCAATTCTTTTTGGTACTACTTAGTTATCATGTCGACCAATTTCACTAAATTATATAAATCGCCAAATCATACAAAATTGGCATATATTTTATTTTTAAATAACGAAAGAACAAATAAATTAATAAAAATACAAATAAAACATCGAAATAAAAATCAGTTGATGACGTAAATACGTGTAACTTGCTTAAAGTCAAGTGAATGTGACATTTATGATCAACCATTATTGGCATTTAATCTTATAGTTTGGCGATTTTTGGTCGACGAGATAACCAAGTAGTAATAATTTGAACGATCTTTCAAAAAATTTAACTTTTGTGCAGTTTTATTGGAGAAAAAAATTTTTGATTAAAAATGGCTGCTTATCATATGGAAAGCAAAGCTGTCAGCCCGTGTTTGGAGATAACAGTGACACAGGTGTAATATACGTCCCATATTGCCGCGATTTTTTTTTCTGACGCCAATGTCATATATGCAACGGGTTCTTAACTGGCACCAAAGTGTCGTTATTTTGTTTGATATGGTAACCCGGATGTTGTTGTTTATGCCGTTGATGTTTTCGTCAAATTGGCACCGGAAAAAAAATCACGATATGACATATGTGCCATAACAGTCACATGAGTTAAACTTTTATTATTAGAGATGAAAGAAATGTCGTTTAAATTAGTTTGATATATGTGTTTTAAATGAAATGAGTGATAAGTTTATATTTAAAATGAAATGATGGCGATGGAACAACATTTGGCGATTTATCATCTGCGTCCTTTTAACATAAAAGTACTGAAATGGCTGTTTGGCGTATAAGAAGTGAAGCGGTCATCCCGGAACTATTGATGACAGTCAAATGCTTTGAGCTTTTATTATATAGATGGCGACAGATTTTTGGTTGACGGGATAACCAAGTAGTAATAATTTGAACGATCTTTCAAAAAATTTAACTTTTGTGCAGTTTTATTGGAAAAAAAAATTTTTGATTAAAAATGGCTGCTTATCATATGGAAAGTGAAGCTGTCAGCCCGTGTTTGGAGATAACAATGGCACAGATGTCATATACGTCCCATATTGGTGCAATTTTTTTCTGACACCAATGTCATATATGCAACGGGTTCTTAACTGGCGCCAAATTGTCGTTATTTTGTTTGATATGGTAACCCAGATGTTGTTGTTTATGCCATTGATGTTTTCACCAAATTGGCATCGGAAAAAAATCACGATATGACATAGGTGCCATAACAGTCACATGAGTTAAACTTTTATTATTAGAGATGAAAGAAATGTAGTTTAAATTAGTTTGATATATGTGTTTTAAATGAAATGAGTGATAAGTTTATATTTTAAATGAAATGATGGCGATGGAACAACATTTGGCGATTTATCATCTGCGTCCTTTTAACATAAAAGTACTGAAATGGCTGTTTGGCGTATAAGAAGTGAAGCGGTCATTCCGGAACTATTGATGACAGTCAAATGCTTTGAGCTTTTATTATGTAGATGGCGACAGATTTTTGGTTGACGGGATAACCAAGTAGTAATAATTTGAACGATCTTTCAAAAAATTTAACTTTTGTGCAGTTTTATTGGAAAAAAAAAATTTTTGATTAAAAATGGCTGCTTATCATATGGAAAGTGAAGCTGTCAGCCCGTGTTTGGAGATAACAATGGCACAGATGTCATATACGTCCCATATTGGTGCAATTTTTTTCTGACACCAATGTCATATATGCAACGGGTTCTTAACTGGCGCCAAAGTGTCGTTATTTTGTTTGATATGGTAACCCAGATGTTGTTGTTTATGCCATTGATGTTTTCACCAAATTGGCATCGGAAAAAAATCACGATATGACATATGTGCCATAACAGTCACATGAGTTAAACTTTTATTATTAGAGATGAAAGAAATGTAGTTTAAATTAGTTTGATATATGTGTTTTAAATGAAAGTTTTGTATTTTAAATGAAATGAGTGATAAGTTTATATTTTAAATGAAATGATGGCGATAGAACAATATTTGGCGATTTATCACATGCATCCTTTTAACATAAAAGTACCGAAATGGCCATTTGGCTTATAAGAAGTGAAGCGGTCATCCTAGAACTGTTGATGACAGTCAAATGCTTTGCGCTTTTAATTAGTTTGATATATGTGTTTTAAATGAAAGTTGTGTATTTTAAATGAAGTGAGTGAAAAGTTTGTATTTTAAATGAAATGAAGTGATAAGTTTATATTTTAAATAGAATGATGGCGATGGAACAATATTTGGCGATTTATCACCTGCGCCCTGTTAACATAAAAGTACCGAAACGGCCGCTTAGCATATAAAAAGTGAAGCGGTCATCCCGGAACTATTGATAACAGTCAAATGCTTTGCGCTTTTATTATATAGATTAGTGCAGGTAGAATTATGTTATTACTGTTTGTTTTATCCTGGAAAAACATTTTGCTAAGTTTATGGAAAAGAAGAAATTTTCAATTTAATAATTCTTGTTGATCATCTGGCAATTTATTGAGATTTAAGACATCAAAATAAATTTTTCTGACGAAATAAATCGAATCTGACAAATCAAAATAAATGATGATAATTTCTGCAAGTTTTGACATTCTTCTATCTTCAAGTTTTTTCCATCAATCATGCTATTTAAAACCAACTTGCATGACTAAATATTGTCTGTGACACACTGAACATAAAATAATCTTCTCTATCTATTAGTGCAGGTAGAATTATGTTATTGCAATTTGTTTTATCTGGGCCAAACATTTTGCCAAGTTTGAAAATTTCTTCTTTTCCGTAATTTAACAATTCTTGTTGATCATCTGGCAATTTATTGGGATTTAAGACATCAAATAAATGGCATATTCTATTAGAACAAAACCTTTGCTTAATATTGTAATAATACTTCTTAAAAAGTCAACTGCTGATTTATAGAAAAGTTTGTATTTGATTTGAAGGTATAGTAATAGCACGATTGCCATAATTTATGTGAGTTTTAAATTTGTAATCAGATGGCAGTCTACTAAATAATTTCTGCAAGTTTTGACAATGTTCAGAAATCATAAAAGGATTTTCTTTTTAAAAAAATGATACATGTCCCCCTTGCACCCCAGCATTGCTCTTGCTCCATCTGTGCCAAAAGAAATTAAATTACTGGTTTGTAGACCTTTTATATTTAAAGTTTCCAACACTTTTTTATAGATCTTAACAGAAGTTGCGGCCATCATCTAACTGTTCTAAGCTTAAAAAATGTGAAACTACCTTACCTTCAACTACTGCTCGAATATACAGGGCTATTACAAATGATGGACCCGATTTTAAAAAATCATTTTCGAAACTAGCGCACATATTACAATAAGTGCAGACAATAAGTGATACATGAATTTAAAGAGAAATATATCAAGTTTTTTTCAGTTACAAATGTTCGATGTGTGACCCTCTTGTTACATGGCATACGTCCAATCTGTAATCCACTTTGTCCCAAACATTTTGTAGCATCACTCTCTCAATGGTTCTGAATTCTGCAGAAATGCGTTCTTTAAGTTCAAATAGTGTCAGACATTGTTTATGTACCACCAATGCCGAAAACAAAGTGTTCAGAACTTAAACAACACATTTGTGAAGCTTTCAGAACAATTGACAGAGTGATGCTACAAAATGTTTGGAACGAACTCGATTACAGACTGGAGACATATGCCGTGTAACAAAAAGGTCACACATCGAACATTTGTAACTGAAAAAAACTTAGTATATTTCTCTTTAAATTCACGTATCAGTTATTGTAATATGTGCAGTAGTTTTGAAAACATGATTTTTTTAAATCGAGCCCATTATTTGTAATACCCCAGTATACCATCACATTTTGACTTGTACTGATATCTGTTGATGCATCAATTTCCAGGCGGTAAAATTTTGCAGACTTTATTTTGCTTAAAACTTCATCTTCAATAACAGTTTTTATTGCTTATATGAATTCATCAACACATTTGTGATGGGTATAACAGATATTTTCTTCATATTTTAGCATTTCAATTTGTTTAAAATCTTGTTGTAATAATAGCTCTTCTAATGATAACTTTTCTTTGGCTAAATTTTCTTTACAAATAAAGTATGATTTCCCCATTGTACAAATAATGGCTTTTTTCACTTTTTCATAAGCTTTACATCTTGCTCGAGGCATTTCTTTCTTACTTGATCATTTTGCTTCTATGATCTCCGGTTTTTTTCATGTTTACCAAAACCATCTGCCTTCAGAAAATCACTGGATTTACCTGCAGTAATGTATTTGAAAATCCAGCATCAATATACCAAGTGCAAACTAATATCTTCTTTTCAGAAATATGTTTAAGCCATTTATGCTTTGTAAATCAACTTTGTTGAATTTTTCCTTTTGTTTGCGGACGAACTTCCATTTTCATAATCTCAGGAGAAACTTCTGCTTCCCACCATGGAAGGGATGGAAAAATGATGGCCTTCTGCTTCAGATAGCAGATGTGCATTAAGATACGGAGAAAAACTCTGTAGCAGCAAGAAGAGAAGGAAGGAGTCTCAGACAGCCGAGAAGAGAAGGAATATAGGGAATACGGCTGCGCGAGAATGTAGGCTAGAAAAGGAAATTCATTTACATTCAAAAACATGATTACAACAACAAAAGAAATCCAAAAAGTCATTTGCCATTTTTTTTGCCGTAATAATTTTTTTTTGGGGGGGGGGGGGGCCAGTTTCAAGAAATGTTTGCATTTGACGAGTAGTTGAATGGCTAGCGCGGCCCCTGAAATCAAACTAAATTTAAATATCAAGACAAAATTTAAAGGAAATTTTCACCTTTTAACAGTAAATTTCTATAATTTTAAATCTCTATAGTAAAAGGTAAGAATTAAAACTTTTTAACATAATACAAGGAGAAAAAAAGAATTTTTTATATCAAAAGAAATGCAATAGAAACATAACTTTCACAAGTCATACTAGACAGCCAGCCATAAATGGCTTATTTTATATAATATTCATTTATTTCCATGTAATTCAACTGCCTAAATAACTATTAACAAATTAGTATAGTAATTTTAAATAATTTCAGTCAATTTAGATACACATAACTAAAGTAAATCTGTTATTAATTGGAATAATGAGGGGTCATTCCATGTGAACTGGTTCAGAGATTTCTGCTCAACCCTCTTCAATTTTGATGCAATCACTACATGTGACATACAGATAAGTCTGAAATGGACAATAGTTAACTGTCAGAGTGAAAGTAGTATAACTGCAATGCTTCTGTAAAGTTTACTTTTCAGTATCACAGGAAAAACAATTAAATCAAGAAATTTGTCATCTTACTGCACATGATACAAGAAACCTTACATAACTGCCCATGTGTGCCTTTTTGTGCTTAAAAACATAATGGCAGCATTAACGATAAAAAATTAATACATTCATTGACACTTTGTCTCAAATTAGGCCCTACAGATTTGTCACAAATTTGACCCTCACTTTAAGAAGCTGTATCTACTGAACAATTTTTTTTTTTTTTTTTTTTTTTTTTTAAGTGTGTAATTTTATCAATTAATTACCTAATCGATGGACATGTCAATGAGTTCTTGAAGTCATTTCCCTCCTGATATATTTATTGATTAATTTATCTTTGAAATTCCATCCAACATTAAATTAATAAATTGCAGCTGATTTTCATAAGCTTATACCTCAAAAGATACACTTTTCATTTGACTAACTGAAGTACTATTGTAAAGAATTAACAAGAAAACTTGTTTCATTTTGGGCCTTTCTGTAACTCTTTTTTTTTTTTTTTTTTTTTTTTTTTTTTTTAAATAAACGCTGTCACCGCTGCCAGTTTTGAATTTTTTGTAACATGAGTCTTTCTTCGTTAATATTAAGAAAACTACTGCATACAAAAATATGAAAATCGGTGGTATTATAGAGAAATGTTTGATAAACATGCTGATGGAGACAATTTTTTAATTGAACAATTATTTTAAGAAATATTTAATGTTAAAGTTGGTCAAAATTGTTCCATTAAAAAAGTTTTATAGGAGCAAAAATTATACATAGGAATGTAATAATTTTTTCTGAGGATATACATCAGATGTTCCTTGTAGGCGGACTGCATTTATTTTTTTTTTATTTGACTCATTTTTTGAGGATTTATTTCCATTTTAAATTCAAATTTTCGGCATTTTGAGACATATTTTTTACATCTTTTAGAAAAGGGTATTATTTTAAATTGTTGTTAATTTTTAAAACAGCAAAAAGAATAATATTTCTTTCAAATTAAAAATTTATTTACACATGACTACTATAAACGAAAAAACTTTCAAATTAGAATTAAATGATTATGTATTAAAAGCAGGAAAATATTGAAAATTATGTCATAAAATCTATATTTACACGAGAATTTTAAAAGAGAAAGAAAATTGTAAAATAATAAAGTCATTAATATGCATTAAATTCATAAATGGAGGAAATTACGTCATATTTAAAATGGCCAAACAGTTTAAATTAAACATATTTGCACAAGGCATTTATTTCATATTTTGAGATAATCTCATGGGCATAACTAGAGAATTTTTCTAGGGGGGGCCACGGCCCCATCTATTTGATAATTTCCAAACAATAATAGTAAAAACTTTTGTTAAGCCATAAATACTCGACATAAAGCTCATCTATTGATACATTTCTATAAACGTATAGTCTATCATAAAAACTAGGATGAAACTTTCTTTTATCTCATACAGTTTTTTCTTTTATTACACATCACGTCTTTTGTCAATAAATGCTTCAAAACAATGGGTGAGAGCAGAAAAAATTTCGTATTGAAATCTAATCAATGGGTAATATACCAAAAAACGTGAAAAATTTTGGCTTATTACAAATGCGAAAATTAAACACGGATAGGGCAGTTAGATGATTCAGTAGGTTTGATTTTTTTAAATAGCTTCCGCGTCTGTCACGGAAACTGAACAAAATTCGCTATCAAGCTCCACATTCTGGCCATTTTTCTCCAAACTCTTATACAACTAGGGGGCTCTGCCCCCTACGAGCTACCTCATCTATTGATACATTTCTATAAACGTATAGTCTATCATAAAAACTAGGATGAAACTTTCTTTTATCTCATACAGTTTTTTCTTTTATTACACATCACGTCTTTTGTCAATAAATGCTTCAAAACAATGGGTGAGAGCAGAAAAAAATTTCGTATTGAAATCTAATCAATGGGTAATATACCAAAAAACGTGAAAAATTTTGGCTTATTACAAATGCGAAAATTAAACACGGATAGGGCAGTTAGATGATTCAGTAGGTTTGATTTTTTTAAATAGCTTCCGCGTCTGTCACGGAAACTGAACAAAATTCGCTATCAAGCTCCACATTCTGGCCATTTTTCTCCAAACTCTTATACAACTAGGGGGCTCTGCCCCCTACGAGCTACGCGCGTCAACCCCCCCCCCCCGATTTTGACCCACTTTAACATTAAATACTCTTAAAATAATTCTTCGATTTGAAAACTGTATGCATCAGTGTGTTTATCAAATATTTCTCTACAATACCACTGATTTTCGTATTTTTGTATGCAATATTTTTCTTAATATTAACGAAGAAAGATCTCCTCCGGTCACAAAAAACCCAAAACCGGCGGCGGTGACAGAGTTAGTTTTTTTTTTTTTTTTTTTTTTTTTTAGAATAGAGAGATACTTATTACATTGCATCTAAATGTATGCCTATTATATTACATCTAAACATTAAATTTAGTCAAAAATATTCATAAATTCTTTACTTGGCATATAGTCAACCTGGCATCTATAGTCAAAAACGTATGTAGGAAGTTTGGTTCGATTCTATCCATAATTTCAGGCAATTTCCGATGATACAAAAGAAAAATCGCTATCACAGTGCCCTTCGGGGGAATATTCCGAATTTCAACCGGGACTTAACGATCATAGTCAAAAACATATGTATGAAGTTTGATTGAATTTAATGCATAAATTGATACATTATCCGATGACACAATAAGAAAAATGGCGAAAAAAATCGCTATCAGAGCACCTCCTTTAGGTGAAATTTTCTATTTTCACTTAGGATCGGCTGGTTAAAGACAAAAACATGTATATGAAATTTAGTTCAATTCTTTGCATAAACGTCATATACTTTTTGATTATACAAAGAAGATACTCGAAGATAAAGCATTTTGTAAAAATGTGTTTTACAGGATCTCTGACACCCTTGTAAATCCGTTGAAAACCGCAGAAGAAAAAAAAATCGATCATAAATACTTTCTTCTATTGAAGATAGAAGAAAGTAAAAAAGAGAACCCCAACACTTTTTAAAGACCGAAATTGTAATTGGATCTTCTCTCAATTAAAAAAAAAAAAAAGTCAAAACTGAAATTGTACCATAACTTTGAAATGTTCACTACGAACAGCTAATTTTGACATCATATTTATATTTTTTGGAAAATTTTATCAAAAGATACCAAATGAGAAATCATTCGACGAAGTAGTTTAGGATTATCTTTTACACGGGGACTGTATAAATCAGCTGTAAAGTTTTCAACTACTATAGTGTTAAACTAGTTTTTAATAGTTGTAAAACAGACTGCAAAGTGTATAGATTTTAAAGTTTAACTCAAAAACTGCAGGGGGACTGAGCTGAAATCTTAAATTCCCATATTCGAATGTTCTATATAAATCAATTTCAGTTAAATATTCTATAAATTTATAAAAATTAATTTTTTTGGTTATAAATTTCATAATTTAAACTTTATAAATTTTACATTCAATAAAAAATTGTAACCCATGAAAGTTTTAACAGAAATCGCTTTCTAGAAGTTTTAGCGAATCCGAAATTAACACTAAAACCACCGTTAGGAATCATTTTGACACCTGCCAAGATTGATAACAACAGTCGATTCGAACCAAAAAAATTTTCATGAGATATGTTATATAGTGCAAAAATAGGCTAATTAAATAAGTTAAATAGTTTTAAATAAAATTTCTGGTGGGAAACACTTTTTTATAAAAACTGAGTAAAATAGCCGGCGGTTCTAGTGTTAAAGATCTTTCCACATTACATTAAGTAGTTTTAAATTATGCTTAAGGGTAGGTCCGACTTCTTTGGATAAAAAAAATTTCCATTTTTTAATTTTTCATTTTCTGCATATCTTAAGTGTGCAGATTATTTTCCTAAAGCGTTTTTTGGCATCCCGATTATTTGCAATATTTTTTGCTTGTTGAGCATGACGCTGTTGTAAAACTTTACACATTTTTTCCCCATCGAAACCATGTTTTTAAAACTGCGCGACCTTCTTTTTCAAGGACTATTCAATTGATTTCATTCACTTTTTATTTAAAAGAAAGTTAATTTCTGCTGGAGCTTATACAACGGGAAAGTATAATTTTCATTGATTAATTATTTTTTCAAGCTTATAAAAGGTAAAAAAAGGTGAAAAATATTACCTTTTTTTTGTTCAAATGACCACAAATTTGACAAAAATCAACTATTTAAACTAAATGTTGATATAATCTCCAGATAATTTGACGACCTTTCATAATTCGGCGACCCAATTTGTTTCAGCTGCTTGTGACCTAAGAAAAACCATCGCCCTATTGGAAGTTCACGGCGGGCATTTGAGGTACTTCCCGTCACACATGGCGTCTTATTCATTTTTTCTCTTTTACACACAAAAATTTAAATATATAACTGAAATGTCAATAAATATAGTACATTAAGTCCGAAAGTTGTATCTCTTTAATTTGTAACCGTAAAAATAAATAAATAAAAATCACGTGAGTTTTAAACCAAAGAAATAGAATCTCCCCTTACACATATTACAGTTTGTTTTACAACTATTAAAAATAAATTTAACATTTTTCAGCTGTAAAATACTTAAAGATACATCACCGAATGACTTCCTGTTTAGTATCACCGTAGATAAAATTTTCCAAGAAATCCAAATATGATATTAAATATATAAGTGTTTATTGAAAATTTTAAAATTCGGTACAATTTCAGTATGAAGACTGCGCTCTGAGCTTATTTTTAAACATAAATTGAAAAAAAGTCATAATGCCTAATCGAATGGCTATTTTAATTTTTCTCTCCAAGAACTTAGCGATCAAAATGTATGGAGAATTCTTTTGTCTCTCTCTCTCAGCATTTTCTGAAAAATCTTTTGTCTTTATCAAAAAGTGGAAGGAAAAGTTCAATTGCATATTTTTTAATAAGAGCAACTGCCAATATGACACATTTGCGAACAAAAATAAATTAAAAATGTGTCAGAAAGCATCCAGTTTCGATTTTAGGAAAACCTTCACCAACATTATTCTACAATTAAAATTCTTTAAAAAAAATATTGCATGCATACGTATGCAAAAAATTTTAAGGTCATGCGTCTGCAATCCATGGAATGCATTAACGATTGTATGGAGAGTTTCATACATTAATAATAATTAATATATATATATATGTGAGAGGTCCGAAATTTAAAATTTCAATAAGATTAATTTATATATATATTTTTTTTACCTAGAGAAATTTACCTCTTTCGGTCTTTCATTTTCGTTGTGCGTTTCATTCTCCGCCTTTGCAATATTATCAAAAGATGCTAAAAATGGACTTAAAAAAAAAAAAAAAAAAAAAAAAAAAGGAGACTGCTTTTCATTTTCTTCTTATTTCTACGCCCTCCTTTTTCTATAATAATTTCACTCTTTTTTCTTTTCCGAAATTTTGGTAATACGTATAACTTTAAAATTAATATTGTTTAATATAGAAAAATCAAAATAATTTGTATAATTCTCAATAAGTTATTATGTGTCAAAGGATCTATTGTCAGTATTGGTTGCATTAAGTGGTCAGTGGAATTCAATGTAAAATGATTGTAAAACTGTCAGAGTCTAAATTAATTGGCTTTTCGCAAGGTAGGCGAGACGATTTGGGGTTTCGTTCTGTCTGTTTCATCTTCCGTGATGTAATTTGAGTGTTATAATAGATTAAGGCAACTTATTCAACAAATATCAAGTGAAATTTACAGCGAACGCCACCTGCCTCTCAAAAAGGGAAACACAATGTGGGCGGAGATAATTTATGACTGGAGAATCCTAGAATATCCCCCCACACCAAGCAGGAGGATCAAACACCCAACTGACCGGCCACATATTACATTTGGCGGGTTATCGCTTAGGTTATCCCACATTTCGTCAGTTCTTATTCTTACTAAAACCTAAATATTGAATCTTGTAAGCATTTTAAATGCACAAGAAAAGAAAAAACAGAACTGCTAAACAAATAGTGATAACAAAAATGAAGTTTCTGAAGAGTTATAAATAGGCAGATCATCTAATTAATTATAGAAATCACATTGAGTAAATTGTTTACTGTTTTTCATATTTTATTTTCGCATTTTGAAATTTGTTGCCAATCAGCAAAATTTAGGTGAAAATTACACTGTATTTACTCCTGTAGTTTTAAAATCTCAATTCTTAAAATTGTAATATAGTAGAATATTATAATGAGTCATTTTATTTTTTAGTGTTTTTACACAATTAATTACAGTCAAACCTCGTTAACGCGAACATGCTTAACGTGAATTACTTTTAACATGAACAGTTCCCATTGTCCCCGTCAAAATGAATACGGATTCTAGTGTTTTTTCTCCTTTTAAGATGAACACGGTTAACGTGAAATTTTGCTTAATATGAACAATTCGATGTCCCCATGACAGATTTTGATGCTTAACGTGAACGGAAATTCCTAGATAAGTGTGAAAGCTTCCTTTTCCCTGGGGAACAATGGGTCATACTTTAGAGCTTCATGAAAAGGATTATTCTTTAGAGCGATGGAAACGTGTACTATTGCCATTAGAATTTTCTCAATTTTGGACAATACGTGTCACCAGCTACATATCACCAGTATCAGGGAAAGTTGCTACCTAAAGGGAGTATTTTTATGTATTGTTTCTTTCTTCACACGTGCAAAATTTACAGTTTAGTATTGCAACTTTCATATGAAATGTAGCATGTGTTCTATTAATGAATAAAAAATTATAATAGTTTAATTATTAAAATAGAAACAAGTCTCTCAATTCTAAAACAAAGTTTTTTCCCATTAGACCCTATGTGAAATCCACATTTGTCCATGAATCCTTTACCACTGCAATTAAGCTTATTGTAAATTGACTGTTTATCTCTGGTATGAAATATGATTAAAAATGAACATTGTATAAAAGCTTCATTATAAAAGGTATTATTATTAAAAACTGATTTAATCGTTGATCAAAACAAATATTTATTAAATATAAAAAAAGCTCATCTTGATGCTTAAACATATCTTGTTTCCTGCTTTGCAAATAGCTAATGAAAAAAAAAAAAAAAATGGTTCAATGCATGTTCTTAAATAATACTAGAAATGATATTTACTGATAAATTTTGACTGTTATATTTTACGAGAAAACCCTGTTGTCCCGTTAGCTCCCATGTCCCATTAGCCCCCAGTCTCCCCTATGTGTATTTTTCTCAATTTTTGTTTTTTAAATCAGGAATTTTTGTTACTGATAGCATGAACTACAGATAACATGAACAAAAATTTCATTCCCCTTGAGGTTCATGTTAACGAGGTTTGACTGTACAGTCAAACCTCGTTAACATGAACACGCTTAGCGTGAATTACTTTTAACATGAATTATTTTCACAGTCCCCTATAAGAACGAATACAAAGATTTGATACTGATAACATAAATTACTGTTAACATGAACAAAATTTTGGTTCCCCTTGACGTTCATGTTAACGAGGTTCGACTGTATTAACAAAGTTTGAAAAATTTATTTGATCAGAAAATTGTATAACGAAGTGTAAATTGCATCAAGAATTCAAACTAGCACCAGGAAATAATTACTGAAATTGGAAAAAAAATTATCAAGAAATCCACATATAATCATTACAATTTATCATTTACCTTCTCAGGGTTGTTATGAAAATACTATACTTATGGTGAAAATAATACTCTTCTGATACTGAAAATACTCTTCTTTTAACATTATTTACACATTTATTATTAGATTTCGAAATGCATTCCAACCAGCAGAATTTAAGGGAAAATTCCTTTATATTGTATCTATGTAACTTAAAAATAGCACTGCTCTTCTGTTCGCTGTTCGCTAAAAATAGCACTTCTTTAGGTTCTAAATAAGTAGAATATTATAGTATGCGTCATTTTATTTGTTAACTGTTTTTACAGAAATATTAATAATGTTTGCACTTATTCAGAAAGTAGATTTGTAAGTATTCTAAGGATTTATAAGATTCGTAAAACTTTTTTTATTTTTCACTAAAGAAATAAGATCGTTCAGAAAATTCTGTCAAACTTGGCGATATGAACCGGATTACCGGACGCGACGGTGCGGAAAAGGGAAAAAATTGCCTCGGACACATGAACTGGAACACATGACTGAATTTATTTTGGCTACTTTACTATGTCCATTTTTACAACTTATAGTTACTAGGAAATAAAAATTATTTCTGAACATTATACACAATGAATTTATTCAAGAGTAATAATGATTCTTCTAGGCACAGGTCGTAACTGCGCCACAAATATTGGTATTTAAACCAGCTTTCTTTCCAAATGTATTTTTATCAAAACTGATGAAATGTATGTTTGAAAATGCAGGCGGTAAATTATATGGACAAAATTAGAATTATTTCTACGCTTAAACTATGCAGCAGCAGGAGTCGATTCAGGTCAAAATTGTATCCTCTTTGCTATCCTCTCACAAAATTTCATTTAATAAAAAGAAACTCTTTTATAAAATTTGTTTTCACAAAAAAAACCTCTTTACAAAATTCCAGTCCATAAAAGCCAATTCTCATTATTGTTTTTTTTTTTTTTTTTTTTTTTTTACTTCGTTACGATTTGAAATTTTGAAAACAAAACGAGCTCACCAGAAAAGAAAATTTTAGCAGTAGGAATTGGATTTAATTAACTGGTTTTGATCTTTTTTTGCAAAATTTTATATTTTTTTTGCAAAAATTTAATAAATTTTGCAAAACCGACTTTTTTTAAATCCTAATTTTCTCTGTTACAACATTCAGTTGTATCACTGCAGTTTCTATCAATACATGAATATGAATCAATCATATGAATATGAACAGAATTACAAAAGAACATTTTTATCGCACAATTATTTATTGATATCTGTAGAAAAAAAATTTATATGCTCATTTTCAATTAGATATTTTTAATGTTTAAAACATCTTTTTTCATTTTATAACAGAATGAGTGATAGTTTTCTCGCAAAGTAAAAATACAGTTAATGATATAAAGACATTTGTATACCATAAAAATGAAATGAATCAGTACGTGTATAAAAGTGCGGGAATTTTTTAATATTATGTATATTTAAGTTAGTTTATTAGCATTAATCAGGCAATACCACGAAGAGATTGGCTCAACATCTTTAATATATGCATATATATTTTAATTATAAATTATTTTAATGATATCTTGAATTTAGCGCCATCGCTAAGACTTTTTATTGGTTGGGGAGAGAACCATAAATTGCCAAGTCAAATTTCAGTATTTTCCAACTCGTTTTATAATTTTGTCAACTTAACACAGTTAGAAAATGTAATATAGTTCTTACTTGTTAAAAGTTTATCAATAATCCCAATTAGTTTTGTAATTTTGCCAATTCTATCAGAAATAGAAAATATATTATAGATTCTATTAAAGTTTTAAACAAATTTGCCAAGCGTAATACATTCGCGAATGTTTCGGGGAGGAGGCTCCCCCTCGTCCTCCCCCTTATCGAGGACCCTGCTTGAATTACATTTACATTGTACGGGTAGCTGTAATGAGAATTTTAAAAAAAATTGAATTTGGGTTGTATACACAGAAATATTTTTCCAACTCTTCATGATAAGTGTTCTGACGTTTTACTCTTTAATAAATTCCAAAGCACTTTTTCTGTTTCTAAATTCTGACCCTTTCCATGATTAATTGTTAATTTTTTCCGGCAAGAAACCGGCAAATTGTAATTTAAATACAATTTTACATGGCATCTCTTCATCGTGCAATACCATGTACATCCTTGTATAAATGCTTTGTAATCCTGAATATAAAACCATTTTTTACCATTTTGTTTGCATATTCTTGTCTGTTCCATTTTATCAATCAATGAATTTCTTTTTCGAAAAAGTAAAAATAAAGATTTTGCTTAGAAACTTTACGTAAAAACTGCTCTAGCTATGTTTTTCTTATTCACCCCTTTGCGAATGCACAGTTTCTCTTATCTCATGGCCAGTTCACCCAAGGCCATCTTGATACAATTGAAGTCACCGGAGCAGCACAGAATTTAGGATAAGGATACAAATTTACTATCCCATAAAATTTTATTTTAAAGGCCCTGATATATATTAATATCGATACCGAGATATATTAATATTTACTGTTTCAAAAACATTATTTTCTGGGATTTTTTCATCAATTCACTAGACTGTTTTTTTCATTTTCCCAGTAACCTTGACAGATATCAATTGTGTCGCATCAGAAACATATCTTGCATTTGCCATATATAACGTTTAAAAAGAAGTGTGTGTATGTGTGCAGGGGGGGGGGGGGGGTATATTATTCAAGTTATCTCAGGAAATTTTAGTCAGAATTAAAAGTTTAATATATCTAAATATCAGAAAATAAATCAGCAATCATTAAAACGGATGCCCCTTATTTCGATTGGATAGATTTTGGTTAAATATATAATCATACGAATTCGAGATTCGTTTGCTGAAAACAGACCAAAGTGTGTATATTGGTGAAGGTAATGTCCCCCCCCCCCCTCCACTCCCCAAAAAATAGATTCGTTTGGATAAATTTTCATTTAAAAATATAAAATCATTCAACACTGATTTTAGGTATATTTAAGGTTTCAGTGACGGGCCCAGGAAATACCAGTAGTGTATATATATATATAAAACAAAGAAATTAGACAAATTGCAGTGCAAACTGAGAAATTAAAAAATATTTCCTAAATAATCATCTTAAAATATTGTTGAATTTTTTAACATGCATGACCTTAAAAAGAAGTTGAAGTAATAACAAATCAAGTTTACATAATGCAAGCTGTTAGAGTTGTTTTATGCTTGTCTATTAAATGTATAAATATTATAAGCAGGGCTTAATTTGTGCCGGAGCTCAGCTTCGGTACTTCTCTGTTTTTAGTAAATATGTAAATATTGGTCGGAAATCGCCGGAGCTCATAAATACAGGGCTCCGGAGCCCAATGCAATAGCTCCTTTTTGTGTGTGTGTATCATGAACGCTGCCCATTTTACGGCTTTGTTCTGCACATTTACGAAGTCACTTTCATTTGGAAGTAGATACGTATATGTATTGTTATTCAGATGCAAAGCAATCAAACAGTGTTTCCTCTTCTTCTATAAAAGCATTAACTCTTTCGGTGTCAAATTTTTAATTTAATCTGATTTTAAGGGACACTCACCACAAAAGATTGTTAAGCGGAAGGAATCGATCATAGTTTAAGATATGCACCTTTTTATAGGAAACTGATAAACGTTGTTCCTTTCTTCAGCATATAAATATTAATTTCTATAAATTTTATTTATTTTTTCATAAAAATGTATAGTTGTGAACTATTGCTTTTTTTGTATTGACACTATTTCCCAGTCATAATCCTTACAATATTTAATCCCAGAATTCTGGCAAAGATTTCTATTCGGAAGGAGTGATAACTAAAAAGTGGAATAGCTGACAGCTAAGTATATGCTGATAGTTATATGTACATTTTTTGTTTTCCTAAAATTTAAAAAAATGCAATTTTGCAAATTACAACGACCATTTAGAAAATGATTTTTTCAAAGACTAAAAGATAATATTCCTTAGATAACATAGTGGAATTCCTTTTTAAATGTTCTATAGAGGGCGCTGGTCACATATAATGAGGTTTGTGCATGACTATATTGTACATTATTACTCCTCGGCCCACTATCATTTAAAAAACTGTTTTGCCAACATGTGCAAATATTATCTTACACTTGTTTTTGCTGCATCATTCTAGGTTAGAAAGGCTTTCTAATTAGTAATATGTTTTTTTATTTCTCAATCCTTTTTAATCATATTTTATTTACTTGAACTTTTTGTTATTCCAATATTTTATTTCTCTATTTACTGGGTGTGGTAGTCCTAAATTTGTATTCTTTAGTTCTTTTTATGGCTAATACGAAGATGAAACCACTTTATTTATGGAACTCAAGGCATTTAGAACCTGCTGAATCTTTCTTGGTTCTACAAATGTCCATTATTCCCTTTCTCGTTTTCCCTTTCTCTTTCTTACGCGTTTCGCTTTTAATTATAACGAAGAAAAGCTGCTTCATACATTATCCTTCTTAAGGTAAATTAAATCACTAAAATCAGTTTTATAACATTTATGAAATGTTTGCTGATAAATTGTAGTGTAACTGGAGATGGACAATAATAAACGCTTACAGAAATATTTATAAAATAAAAAGACTGCTTTTCTGGTTGCGAATTTTGGAAAAACATTTCGGTTAATTTTATAAATCTATTATTTTCTGAGATCTCCAATTTCAAAAAAAGGGAAAATTTCCGGAATTGTATGTAATCACAAATAATGATAAATTTAGGTATAAAGATTTCTTTTATATGAAATGTTAAAGCAATTTTTAGAATTCTATTCTTCGACGACCAAAACTTACCAAGAGAGTTTAAAGTTTATAAAATTTCAGAACTCTACAGTACTGAAACCAGACATATGATTTTTTTTTTAATACTGGAAAGCTCCGAAATTTCACAAACTTTAAAATATCATAGCTCTGTGAGTTTTGGTTGTAAAAAAAAATAATTTTTAAAGTTCTACTTCTCAAGGCATCAGCATACTGTTACTCAGGGCCGAAACTAGCATTTTTTTGCACCCGGGGTAAACATGGATTTTGGCGTCCCCCTCCCATCTTCCGCAAAGTATATTTACAAAGAGAATTTTACTAATTTTCTAAAAGCCGACTTATTTTAAAATTGTAATCATAAAATATGTAATATTGAACTACGTAATCTCCAATGGCAGATCCAAGGAAGAGGTCACGGGGGTCATACTCCCCTCTGATCATTTTTTAAATGAAATATACAGTAGACTCCCGATTATCCGAGTCCCGCATAACCGAGTTTCCGCTTTCACAGAGTTATTTTCTTCTGATGGACTGATGGCTTCCATTATTATGAAACAGCCATTATAAATTAAGTGTTAGGTGAAGATGAAAAAGCAGTCGTAAAAAGTTAGAACTCTGATTATCTGGTCAGAATGGGAGAAAAAACAGCCATAATTTTTTTCCTTTTTCAAAAAAATTAATGACCCCCCCCCCCCATTCTGACCAGAAAATCAGAGTTTTAAAAAGAAATTATGGCCACTTTTTCCCACCATTCTGACCAGAAAATCAGTTTTAACTTTTTACGGCTGCTCTTTCATCTTCATCTAACACTTCATTTATAATGGCTGTTTCATAATAATGGAAGTCATCAGTCCATTAGAAGAAAATGATCTATTCCAAAGGTACAATCCTTCATTTGGCGCCCAGGGCACATGCCCCCTCTTTAGTTTCAGCCCTGCTTACTACATAGTCTTCCGTGTGATAATTAATTTCATATTGTAATATGTATACATCCTTTTGTAGATACAGTGATCAAAGTTTTATTTAAGAATCGTTTCATCCTCGCCTGTACTCAAGAATTTACCAAACGACAAATTTGATTTTAAAAGAGCAAACAGATCTTGTCATATAGTTTTTGCGCCCTCCCCTTTCACCCAACACGCATCCTTGGGGGAACATACGAATCAAAATTTTAATTAAGAATCATTTTATTCCAGCTTATGTACAGGAATTTACCATCGCACAAATTTAAATTAAAAAAGGTCTGATAGATCTCAATGGGATTTTTTTTAACCATCCTCACACCTCGGGGGAGGGAGGTTACGGGGATCAAAAGTTTAATAAAGAATCACTTTATCTGTGTCTATGCTTGAGAATTTACCATGACGCAAAATTTAATTTTAAAGTGCCCGATAGAATCCAAGCTATGTTTTTACCTTCATCCTCACCCATGGAAGGATCACAGGGATAATAAATTTAATTAAAAATCACTTTATCTGTGTCTATACTCAAAAATTTACTATCCTGTAAAATTTAATTTCAAAGCGCATGATAGAGCCCAAGGTGTGCTTTTTGCCCTACCCCCTACCCCATGGAGGGGAGACACAGTAATTAAAATTTTAAATTAAGAATAACTTTATTTGCAACTATGCTAAAAATTTATAATCACACAAAATTTAATTTTAAAGCGTCCGTTAGCAACCAAGATACATTTTTTGCCCCCATTCCTACCCCTGGAGGAGGTCACAGGGATAAAATTTTAATTAAAAATCACTTATGTTTTTCACCCTCCTCCTTCTCATCTGCGTCAATGCTCAAAAATTTATCCACTTACAAAATGTAATTTTAAAAGGCCTAATAGATTTCAAGATATTTTTTGCCCCCACTCTCACTCTTTTAGGGGGGTCCGGGACACAAAAATCTCCAAATTTCCTAAAAAAATTTTATTGCATTAAAAATTTCTGTGTTTTTCTGTTTAAAAGGACGTTTAAATCATGTTTCTATCTTAATTAGAACTGGAAATATTAAATTTTTTGTTTTGGTGTGTTTTCAAAATCTAGCTTTCAAGCAATGGTTGTCATGAAAATGATTTCTTGTGAAAATGTGTTTTTTTTACCCGACTGAAAAGAAGGGTTATGTGTTTCACGTGTATCTGTGTATGTGGATTTCTTTATACCTCAAAACATCCCAAAGGCTGGATGGATTTTAATGAATGAGGTCTCTATCGATTCGTCTTAACCTCTGGATGGTTATAAGCTAGGTTTTGTTTTTATAAATTCAAAATGGCGGCCGTAAAATACAAAATGTCGGTAGAGACGAAAAAATTTTTACGCACCCTATTGAGTGGCATATCATTGGATAGGTCTTTCAAAATGAAGACAATGTTTCATTGACTATGTTACAGTCAGAAGCTCCGTTTAAATATTACACAACCTGGAAGTTGTGTACTTCGGATTTCTACCTTTACTGTAACTCTAACCTTCTTAATAGACATCTATAGGCCTAATCAAAACAGTGTTTGTAGATAGGAATTAATAATTAAACACAACTTAAAAGTCATCAATACAAGTAAATAAAAAAAAGGTAAGTAATATAAAAAATAGTTTCATATTGATGGGAAATAATTAATTAGTTCGCTTTTTACACAGTCGGGTTTTTTGATTTTTTAAATTTAATGTATTTATTCATGATGGCTTTTTTCACCATTTCTCGTATTTAAATCATTATGAGTCAAAATCCGTTAAAGCTAAATGGTTCAAACTTGGAACATGTCTTTTTCAATTGTTTTTCTTTAATTTTGATTCAGCAAATTAGAAAAAAATGTTTACTTTTGAAAATATGTTTTCTTTTTTAAGTTACACCATATTTTTTTCATTTTTTATTTTAATATTTTTAATTTTTTTAAAAATTAATATTTTTAAAAATGCTGAATTTAATTAAAACATATATTTCTGTTTATTTAAATGAAAAAAAAAAATTAAATCTTACAAATAACATTTTGATTTATAACGATCTTAAATTACCCGACTTTTTTAATAAATTTTTAATTTTTAATTTAAAAAAATATATATGGGAAGTTTTACCATGTGATTTTGTTCACAAATAACATTGTTAACCATCACAAAAAAATTCAAAATTTTAACTCAATAAATAAAAATGATTTTAAATTGTGTCCCGGACCCCTTAAGCAGATCAGGGATCAAAATTTTAGTTAAGAATAACTTTTTACGCACCTATTCTTAAAAAATTACCATTTAGCAGAATTTAATTTAAAAAGAACCGACAGATCTCGAGATACGATTTCATTCTCTTTCCGTGTCGGACAGGAGGATCAAAAGTTTTAATTAAGAGTTATATTGTCGGAGCATATTCTAAAAAATCTACTATCCCACAATATTTAATTTTTAACTGTCGGATAGAATACTACAAAGTGTTCCTATGTTCACTTCGTCTATTCAAAATTACTATGCCAAGACTGAAGCCCAAAGTTTTCTTTTTACAAAGATCTGGCGTCTTTCCATTTATAGCAACCCTTGACCCCCCAATGTGACTCCTCTTACATCCAGAGCTCAAGTAATCCATTAGGTCAGCTTGACAGCTCTCTAGTGGTTTTTAAGATACAGCTAATTTTTAATTCAAAATTACAGAGTTTTGATTACAATAAATTTTAAAAGTTGCCTAATTAAGTAAAAGAAAACAAATCAAATTTTGCTTGCATAAGCTCCAAATTTTTATATCTTTCTCCAATCTCTAGTTATAAACGAATAAAGACTACACATTATACTTTTTGAGATTTTCGAAACTTTAACACGAATTTTAAAATACTCAAAACTGTTTTAAAAATATGTTAAGCGTATAATGTACTGAAGAGCATCTGTACTCATATGCTGAAAATTTTTTTTTTGAAAATTTTGAAATTTGAATGAACAAGAAGGGTAAGTATTTTTTCCATAGGATAACATGGACATCGACAATGTTTCTTCCCCACGAGTAAGCCGCCTTAAGGCATCGTCTTCTCTGATAAGGAGTAAAGAAACCAGGCTGCATGTGAAAATTCAACGTCCTTGAATTGTTGTTTAAACACAAAGTAGACCCCTTCCCCACACCAAGCAGAGCTAATGGATCTGGATTATCGGGGCACTTGGAGTATTTCTCAAAACAAACTTTACAGGGATGAAGCACAGCAATACAGGCGATAAAGGTTTAAAAAAAAAAAAAAAAAAAAAAAGAAATCGGGAATTTAATATTTTTTAACGGTGCTTTTTTCCGCGCCCCTTACATTAGTTTATTCGTTGGTGCCCTCTTCATCTATGCGCCCCGTGCGATCGCACACCATTTAGGTCGTCCCTGATTATAAAATATTTCTAAAAGGTATATATAGAATAATCACGAGACATCTCTTAATCGTTCACAAACTGTACTATGCGTGAGTAAAACTCAATTTATAGGTAAGTAGATGTATTGGAATTACGATAGTAATAACTATCCCCCACCTAGAGGTCTGCACGTGCCGTACTTTCAAGCCCCAGCCCGCTGTAAAATTTAAAAGTTCGGCTTGAGTTCAGCCCGGCCCATTTATATTTTCACAGTTCATGGCCCCATCTGTGGAAAAACCAATTAAATCAAGTCCGATCCGATACAACTCAAATTCGACAAAAAATTCAAATTTTTCTTAACATACAATTAAGATTCTTTTAAAGAATACTGCATAGATGCTTAGGGGATAAATTTACAATATATTTTAAAATTTAGATGCATTTGCAAGACAGAAAATACACCAATAGCAACATTATTATTGATTACTTAGAGTCTCAGACGTTTTCAAAATTCAAATAATGATTCATTAAAAAAAAATAATAATGTAGTTTAGAATAAAAGAAAAAATGGAGAGTTAAAAACATGATAACTTTTGAAGCCGTATAACAAAAAGCAGATTTGTGAAAATATTTCTCTGTCATTTATTAAGGCTTTTCTCAAAAAGAGGTTATTCAGAAGTAGTTCGGGCAGCGGTGGCGCCCAGTTGGCAGAGCATCGAATCCGCAGCTAAGGCCGTGGGATCGAGGCCTACTGCTGGCTATAATCCGCCATGTACACTAATGGCGCCTGGTGCATGTAAAATCTGTCGTGGGTGCAAAGTCCTCCAAGTTACCTGTGAATTATACCTCTGGAGGTGCCTAGCCAGGTGAAGGTCTCGTCATCTGATCAAGGTTCTAAATTACGAGACCAACATGAGTAGCAATGTGCAGGTGCCAAACAACAGGATATAACGTTAAGTTACTGGCAAAACAAAGTATACACAAACGAGCAGTAGGCATTGCAGATAGGATGACGATCGAGGAAATGATGTCAGGTTTATTGCCGCTTCGCGGCGATTAGGCGGTCTTTCGCCCCGATGCCAGGTACTAAACCCGTTAAGCTGGGGCAACCTGGCAGGTAGGGGCCTGGTCATCGATTAGAAAGAAAGAAAAGGCTTTTCTCAAATCCAAAGGAGCTACTTTTGACACATTTATGAATTCATTTCTTTTCAGAAACGCATAAGATTGGCTGGAGTTCTTATTCATAAACTATGTAATCGAATGGAATTAACCATTTTTTGATAAATATAATATATTTTTGAGAAAATACTATCAAAGTTAGTGTTTTGAATTGAATTTTCGAAAGCGATAGTACGGGAAAGGAAAAAAACTTGCAGTCACATGACAAGAATCTTATATCTCGATAAGTAATTTATTTATCAAAAAGGTAAAACGCTATTCGATTCCAAAATCACTTTAATAGTCAGGCCTGTTAATTTTATGCCTTTACAGTTAAAAAATAATCAGAAAATGTGTCAGAAAGTTTCGCACTGTTGAGCAATGAATTTAAGAATCCCTTAAGGTGTATTTCCAAAGATTCCGTTAAGAGAAGTTCATTATCGCTATTAATATTTTTACGAAACATATTGTATACTCTATACATCCTGAGAACAATTAAGCCTAGTTCCGGCTCGGCTCCACTATGTAAAAAAAAATGCAAGTCTGATGTTGGCCTGGTACAAGATGCTGTAAAAATTAAACCCGGACGCGCACCATGTAACTTGCCGATGCCAACCTCTGAGCTGGACTTGTTATATTTCTGCATTCATATTGTCAAACTAGAATCGGCTCATGACGCACATCTATACTTACTCTCGAAAGTCATACATTGAAAATGGCTCATATATTCATTGGCTCCGTGCAAATTTTTATATCGGGCCGATAGGCCCGTTTAATTTTTTTTTTTTTATCGTAAAGGGCAAAACTGGGAAATTTCATTAGTGGCCAGTGGCTGGTAGTACTAGTTTTATAAGTGGCCATTTTCTTTAAACTGGTGGCTGCTTTTTTAAATAGAAGAACTAAACAATAAACTTTTGTTAATTTCTATTAGTATTAAGCTAAAATTGAATAGACCAGATGATTAGTATAAACATATTGCAATCAGAAAAAGTAGAATCCTTGATGGAATGCAAGAAAATGTTAATCTAAATTTGTAAGAAAGTGGCCATAAGATGGCCGCTGACAAGCCACTTTTTCCCAATTAGTGGCTGGTGGCTAATACTAATTTTGCCCTTTTCCGGCCCGGCAGGCCCGTCCGATTTTTTTTTTTTTTTTTTTTTTTTTGCCGGCCCGACGCGTTGTAAAAATTGTCCTAATTTTGCCGGACCATGCCATTTGAAAGTTCGCCTTTATTTTGTCGCCCCATCCCGCAGGCTAAGAAGGTACGGGCCTCGGGCAAAGCCCAGGTCTAAGCAGACATCAACCCCCCATCCCTCCCCTTCGAAGAAGACATACTTAGGTATGAAAAATTAGATAAATGTTCATGAAGATCCCAGTAGCAGAAACAGTCCAACACAGCAGAGGGCACTGCAGATTACTTTGAACCTTGCAGATTAAATTCACCAGCTTAAAAAGAAAGGCTGAACTTTAAAAAAAAGCTGAAATTTACTTTAAAGGTCTAGATTTATGTTATTTGTTTCATAATTTTATTATATTTTCTTTATAAAGGCAATTTTTTTTTATTATTATTGATATTGTTGATTTAGTAGACTTAGTCTAGCACTGTTGGGTCGCAGATAAATTTTAGTGTGCTGCAGACTGACACAGAAAATTCTGCTTCTGGGAGAAGATTAAGTAAGAGTAACAATAAAACTATTTTTCTTCTTGTAAAAGAAAATCTAAAAATAATATTGATGAAAATATACATACCCTTGAATATTGTCTGCTCTTCCTCTTACGTACATGATATAGGGGGGGGTAGCACAGTTCAGTGTACAACTGATACACAGAAAGCGTTAGCCAAAGCAAAACGCTGCAGTTAGATTTATTATCTTTGAGACAAGGCATAGGACAACGATTTTGATACCTAACTCTTCCCAGAATTTAGTGTAGAAGTTCTACCATGAAGGACATTCTATACAAAAGGGGAGTAATTGCCTTATCTCACATCTCACAATGTACAATAGAGCATCCCTCTACTCTAGTATTCCTCTTTGTGCTTTAGGCTTCAGGCATAAAAATATCGAGACCTTCCTAGTTACTTCCGGACCAAGAATCAATTTTATATCCGCGTGTTGTTATTTATCACTTTTAGGCTTTGACTGTGCCCCCCCCCCCCCCTCCCTAAATGGTAACACAGTAAACTAAAAGTCGCGTTTTATTGGGGTCGTGTTTTTATTACTTATCATTTATAGCACTTGCTCTTTTAAAAAATCTTTAAAATAAAAATCATTTTTTCATTATAAAATATTTTTGGAGGGTTCAGTTAGAAATCTGGGGAGGTGGTGGTGGTGGTGAGGGGGGGGGGGGGGGGGTCCAGGACCCCCCTGGACCCCCCCTTCCTACGCCCATGGATAATCTGTTAAACTATTGTTGCAAATTCTAAGAACGTGCAAATAATATTTCCTTTCTAACAACAAAAGTATTTTCACGTGAATATTAAACTGAGAAAGAACGCTTTGGTGAAAATTACGTCAGACTTAAAACAATACATTTAAAATATATTATTTAAAAGATACCGGAAGACAAAGACTGTTTATTTAATTAATTTTAAATTAGCTTATTTTCAAATGTTTTAATGATCTGACTTAATCAAGGACGACAACAGCCCGTTAGCAGGAAGATTGCCATTGTTTTTTTAATTATAATTTATTTTTCCGAATTTTTTTTAAAAGCTGATCAAATTAGCGTGCTTTTAGAGTTTGCGGTGTCTGAATGGGGGTTCGCGCTCGTAGGGGGCAGACAACCTTAGTGAGATTTAAAAAAAAAAAGACAAGGTTCAAAATACCTATGTTGCTGGAGATTTGAGTCAGATCTCTTGAACAGAGAAAGAATTGTGGAAATATCTACCTATAGTAAAACGACTAGGTCCTATTGTATGAGAGTGACTGCAGTACCTGCTAACAGCGAAATTCAGAAGTTGCTGGCTGTATCTCGAAAAATATCAGAGATAGAAGAAAAAAAATGTCAACTACAAAAGTGTAGAGTATCTTCAATTTAGTAAGAAATGGACATCTTACATGTAAAAATAACTTTATTAGAAGCTACAATCCATTTGAAAATGAAATTAAAGTTAAGTATGGCCAATGTGTCCACCATCGGCAGCAATACACATGAAATAATATGCCTACATACATAGCTAGAGATGGCAGATTTACCATTGGCAGACCATTTGGCGATTGTACAGCCAGGGAAATCCTTAATAAAGAAGCAAAGTTACAAATTTTGGAGTAACATTCTGACGTTTGCTAGGTGAAATTGAATATTAATTTATGTCTCTTAATAATTTATGTCTCTTATGTTACACAGTCTTTAATAATTGATGTATTTTAAACCAATAAATTGAAAGTTTTGTTCTATATGCTGACAATTCAAAATTTTCAATTTGTTGGGTTAAAATACATAAGTTATTGAAGACTGTATAACATAAGAAAAATAGATTAGAGCCCTGAGGCAAAAAATTATTCTGTTTTGTGCAACAAACTTTAGTAACAGCAAAATCTTTCTGTGTGAGAAGTCTCCAAAGTCAAAGAAAGAGTGATAATAGGTCAAGCTACAAAAAAATTAAATATTTTGCTCCCCCGCCCACCCATCCCCACATTTAGCAATCCTCCTTAGGAAATTTAGAGTAATTATTTTTCGTTGCTTTGAAGTAACAAATAAGATAACCAACGCACTAATAAAAATAACAAACAAATAAGGCAAACACATTTTTAAAATATTTTTTACTTTATATGTAGAAGGAGGGAGAAGTAGAGACTTCAGGGGGAAATTGAAATAAATGATTATTTATTGTTTATGAAAAGTAACAAATAGAACAAGAAAACTTAAATTTTAAATACTTTAAAATTTGTGTGTTGTGATAAGCTTTTTTTTTTTTTTTTTTGGGGGGGGGGGGGGGGGGGGGGACTAAACGATCATTAATTTATTGTTATTCCAAAGCAATAAACAGGACAAGTTTTGTTTTTTAAGTGAAAGGGTTTTAACACATTTTAAACACAGAGTACTGGTCCTAAGTGATATTTCAGGACATACTTTTTTTAATATTTCATTTACCCGGCAAACTATTTTTTTTCCACGATTGTTTGATGAAATTTGCAATTAATTTCTGCAATTTTTTTTTGACAAAATTAGTGATTTTTTTTTTTTTTTTTCTGCAACTGATTGGCAAAATTGCAATTTTTTTCCGTGATCATTAGCTGAAATTCGCAATTTTTTTCTTTTTTACGCAGTCGTTTGCCAAAATCTGCCATTTTTTTATGTGATCGTTTGCAGAAATTCATGGGGTTTTATTCTGCGATCGTTTGGTGAAATTTGCAATTATTTCCGCGATCATTTTCTGAAATTCACGATTTAATTTTGCAATCATTTCACGAAATTCGCGAACAATTTCTGCACTTGTTCGACGAAATTTGCAATTTTTTTTTTTTTTTCCCCATGACCTTTTGACGAAATTCCTATATCTTCCCACAATTGTTCGATCAAATTTGTGATTTTATTCCATGATTAGTTACAAAATTCACAATTAATTTCTGCAATGGTTTGATGAAATTCACAATCTTTTACCCACGACCATTGGATAAAATTCAAGACTTTGTTTTACACACAACCTCTAGACGAAATTCGAGAGTTTTTCCACGACTGTTTGACGGAAGTCGCGACATGGGGTGATTCCGAGTAAAAAGCATTTTCTGAAATCCAAAGCAAATTTTTTGAAACGTTACAGAAAAGAGGAGGAAAATTCCCTCCTGGTGCTAATTATTTATTTCGCAGGTCAGGTTAACTGTTTTCTGTTCAGGTCAATTTCAAGCTGAGTGTAAATTCCTGCAAGTTGTGTTCGGGTTAATTTGATTTTTCAAAAGTTAGTAGTATATTATTTCAACTTAAAAACTGTACCTATAATAGCAAACATAGATGTTTGTGTATGTACTGCTTTCTAAAGAGACCACTGTATTTTTTCATTCAGAAGCTTTATACATATGTAAAATTCTAGACAAATATGTATTTAAAATATCTTTGATATATATTTAAATTTCAGTTACAGTTCACCTTTAAATTTATATTTTCTTTACACATTTTTGGACGGAAGAAATAAGATCAGGGTAGATGTGAACAAGTGAATATGAATGACTTTATGAAACTTGACATATATTTACAACAATTGATTCTTACTTTTTTTGGCTATCCCCTCCAAAAAAAAATAAACTAAAATAAAATACAATAAAAATAAATAAAAAATAAAATAAAATCTAAAATACTGTTGTTGAAAATATCAGTGTTAATCTCTGTTCTTAAAAGATCTTTCCTATAACCACTCTTTTGACTGCTTTAATTGTTGAGTTGGATTGATGAAATATCTACACGTAAAATAAATTTTCTTATAAAAATTTATTGTATCTACTACTGAAAGACTGATTATAGCAGTTATTAATATATGTAGTATGTCATTGTTCTAATTTATTTTTATTTTTTGGAATTGACTTGTATTTTCTTACAGACTGAATCTTTATTAGCAAGTTAGGTTGGCTTGTAAAATTTTAATGAAATGCAAACCCTGAAAATAATGTAAAAATGTATTTTAATATAATTTGTGAGTTATTTGAGTGGATTCAACTTTAAAGTACTAATGCAAATGCTTTCAAAGTGAGAAATTTCTAGAAGAGTGGGTGTTTTTGCATCTCAAGCAAAAGAGTAAAATAGAAACTTGATTAAGAGCGAGAAAGAATCTCTAAAATGAAGGAATAGGGGTAAAGAAAATCAGTCTTTAGGCCAATGTCTGATTTTTTTATGACAGATTTTATCTGTCTGGAAAACATTTAAATACATAACAAATCAAATAACCCTCAATAAAAAGGTTTTCTTGCACCAGAAACCATTCTATAAAAAAATGAACAAATGAAACTGCTGCACTTATTTGCTTCAGTGGTGAAAGCAATTTTTGAAAATTTAGCAAATTTATTTTAGCTGGAGGGTTATCATTTTGCCAAATAACTTCATTCAGATTGTGTCACACTGTGGAAAGTAAAACATCCTGCTAATGTACTAAAGAAGATTTGTAATAAGTAGCTACGACAGTATCTGTAATACAGTCAAAGCTACTATGAAATAGAACACAATAGACAAGATGCTATACTGTACAATCAGTCCAGGACTATTTGTCCCGAAAAACAAATTACTCTGATGATCTGGTTAAGAAATTCCCTGAATAGTAACCCAATAGAAAAAATCTGGGAACATATCTAGAAAGAGGTTCTGAATGCTAAAATCAAAATGTCCTTAAAAACACTCAATGAAAAAATAAGAAATCATCACCCATGCATGCAGCAGACAAAAATTTAAATTCACAGTGTGTCTATTAATTTATACATATTTTCTAATTTTTCCATATAGCGTTTAAAATCAATTACAAAACATCCTACAGTCATAAAAGTGTTTTATTTAAGTCCCTAGAACTGATATCTTTGAAAAATAAATACCATTATAGTAATCCCTCCAATATAATTCTTATTTATAAATATTTTTAGCTTGTATTTATAAATATATATGAATAAAATGGAAATGTGTCCAAAATATTGGCCAGGACCATAGAATTAATTTGCAAGAGGGAAGATACAGCACAATTATAAGAAAAGAACATGCACACATTAACTTTCTAAAACAATTTTTTGTTAGCAAAATTTAGAAAATAAATATGGATGCTTCAATAAAAACAAAACTTAATTCATACCATTCTTTCACATGCTAATTTGCCATCCATAAATCCTTTGGGTATAGCATTTGGTGTCAAAAGTTCATACCTGAAACAAGTTAAATGAATTCACTAATAACACTGAATGAAAAATTGTAAGCATTTTTAATATCTTAAAGAATTTTTTTTATATGATACATTTGTCAGTCAGTTGCAAAATAATACTGCGAATTTTGTCAATTGAAAATAATTGCAAATTTTGTTATTCAGTTGCAGAAAAACATTAAGAATTTCGTCAATCACTTGCAGCAAATAATTGGGAATTTTCTCAATTGAGTGTTGAAAAAAAAATTACATATTAGCATATCGACCATAAAATTTCATACAATTATATAGATCAAATTTTTAGCTCTGTACTGATAACAAAATTTAATTTTTTTTTATAAATATATTACAAAAAATCATTTATATTTAAATTTTAACCCTTATTTCAGTTATGGTTGTATGCATAAGTTCAAATGCTGCAAAAAGTGAAAATTCAGAAAATAATTGTACAACTGCTGAAACGATAATAGTTCCAAAACCCCTGACAAATTAGACTGTTGTAGTCATATCTCTTCTGTAAATAATATCATTATCTTCTCTGTTAAGAACAGGTTTACCTATTACTCATGGTAGAGATAATAAAACATAATTTGGCTGATAGAAATAATTGAGTCGGGACTTCTTTATTGATCGACATAGTTTATTTAGTAGTTCACTCATAGTCATGGGGTGTTCAGAAGAGGTCACGGGACATCTGCTTTTTTTCAAGTAAATTCTGGATTTTTGATCCAGCACTTGTAATATTTTTCAGCAAGAAAGGAAAGTGTCAAATGGGAGGAAACTTTAATTAGTTTAATATTGTTTGATTAATGTCTGGGTCTATGAAGTAAGCAAGCCCTGGTCATGCCGGCTGCAGCACAAACCACAGACTCCTGCAAATTGCACTTAGCTTGCGTTTTGAACACAGTTTGGTTTTGAGTTGGTTACAATATTATATCCTACAGTAATAATTGTAGGGTTAGGAAAACAGCTTAAAAGGGGTAGATTCAGAATTAGAGATTAAGAGTTAAAAGATATTAAACTGTAAAATTAAACTGAAAATGATCAATTTAAATTTTAAGATTTTAAATGGAATTTTAAAATTTTAAAAATTTTCATATAGTTGAATATATAGAAAAGAAATTTTTTAGCAAATTGTGAGGAACTGAAGGTTTACTCATAATCTGTAATCACAGAATATCTAAGGTGCTTACTATAGGGGAGAGGGGGGGGGGTAGCTATAAGGTGTCATAATCTGATAGTTATGTGATTATTTTGTTGGGTAGATAAACATTTAATTTTTTTTTTAAAGGTGGAAAAAAATTACATTCAATCTATTCAATTTTGTGTATATTATAAGGAATGCTTATTTTGAGTGTTTAGCTACCTACTTAAAAAGTGAGAGGAAATGTAGCAGAAAGAGAATTTTTTTTATTTTAGAACAAGCATATTTAGCCCACATGTTCACTGTAACCCATCTTTAATGGAAAAAGGGTTATACTTTTATCTTGTTTAAAAAATATTGCATGCCTTTATTCTCAGCCATTGAATTGATTTTCTATATTTTAAGTACATCGCAATGACTGATCAACTAATTTTAAGAAAGTGAAACATTAAAAACAAGTAAGATGTTAGGTATTTCATAAGATGCCATATTCCGTTATTCCTGAACATTTTTATTCATTCATATGATTTCTGAGATAATTATACCCTTTTTATAAATCATTATTTTCAGGACACAACCGTCAAACATTTTCACACAAGGCCTAAAGATATTGTGATCGCAATATGTAAAAAAAAAAAATGTAAGCAAAAAAATATTTTGCAATATGATTTTTAACATTTTAATCGACATTCAATTTATTACAGTATAGGATCTATTATCCGGCGTCCCAATATCCGGAACGCTCTAAAAACCGGAACGCTAAACGATCCAAAACCCAAACTTAGTGAAAGCTTTCACTTCATAAAAATTTGCAGTTTTTTTTTTTAATTATTATTTTATTGAAGAGTTAACATGCTTTATAAATCGATATTTTGAATATTTTAAACTTTTTCTCATACACCTCAAGGTATCGTAATATCCCATTAATCTCCCCCCCCCCCCCAAAAAAAAACGTGGCAAAAATCGTAAAGTAATCGGAGAGGCCGGTTACAAGGATTAAAAGTGGCTATCGAAATCTACCGCCTGTTGAAACCCGAAAATGTTTATAAGAATAGTCCAAAGCCTCCCCTGATATTCAGATTTCTCTGCTTTTTGTTAACCGAGATAATTAAAAAACAGAACTTAAATAGCGTGAACTTAAAAGCACGCTCTCCCTGCGATCCCACTTATGACGCTTCCGTGAAAGATAAGAATTAAATGTACGCAATCATCGGACATAAGTTCTCTTTTCGATCATTTTTATGACTTCGCATCGGCGTAACCTTTAGAAATATGGGAAAACTAACTACATATTCTTAAATTTCGTATTTTTCTGTTTCAAACGCTAAAATCTATTATAAAAAAATTTAATTTTAACCTTTTGAAAAAAATTATTTTCCAAACATCACTTAGAATTTGAACGCGTTTTCCACGATCAAAAATCTGTTGGCAAGCTCCGACCTTTGACGTCATCTAAAGGCGCACCCACAATTCGGCCAATTACAAGAATGAGAGAAACGTTCGTTTTACCGTGATCAGCTGCGTCAATCCGTGGAACAGTAGAAAAGCAGAGATCGGATAAGACAGAAAGGTGATACAGCGCTTGGCGCGATTTTTTTTGTTTATTTGTTTGGGAAGAGGGGGGGGGGGGGGGGGGGTGCTTCGCGGGATTTTTTTAAAAATATCAAATTTGTTTACAAAATAGGGGAGGGTGGGTTAATGGAATATTACAATAATTATGCATTTCTTTATCTCCGCGAATTTGTGGAAAACTGCATCTTAAGTGTTGATAATTTTGCCTCTTGTATTTTTCTGTCTGCTTTCCATGCAATAAATTCATAAACAAAACAAAAATAAATAAAAAGTCAACTTTCAATATATTCCCCTCCCTCCCTCCCCAATTATTGGATGAAGATGCAGTTCAAGTTTGTTTCAATATAAGGCTCCACTTAGTCATCAGATGACATACAGTGAAATTTGTGAAATGATGACTAAAGATGCATCTGATGATAGTAGTGATGATGGTGACAAGAATGAGGAGGTAGAAAAAATATCTAATGAACAAATGATATTTTACACTCAACAATTAATTCAAGGCATGGTACAAAAGAGTTATTTCCATGAACAACAAATAATGTCCTTATATAAAATTTAAGACCAGCTTGTAAAAGGAAAACATTACAAGCAGCCAACTTTAAAAGGATTTTTCGAAAAAACTATTTCCCAAGCATCTGCATCTGAACCCCAAAACTAAATTTTATTTTTGATCTTGTTCATTTGTAAGTTTTATTATAATTTAAAATTATTACTTAACTTTTTTTTTTTTTTTTTTTTGTAAATAAAAATTAATTAAACTTTTCCTTAATTGTGTTTTATTGAATTAATTCAGCAAATGTGTAATACAATATTTTTAATATTATTTATGCTAACCTGTATTTCATATTTATGTACATTAGAAAATATTTGTAATAGTGTTCCGAATTACGGAAAAACCCCTTATCCGGAAGGCCCCAGGTCCCAAGGATTCCGGATAATGGATCCTATACTGTATATACAAGATTAACATTAAAATTGAATACTGTAAACACTACAAGTACAACATAAATCTTTCTGGTCTTTTTTGTTAAAAGAATTTCTCATTTTGAAAATAATTTTTGCTTATTTTTGGTAAAGATTTTATATTTTTCAATTTCATCAAGTACTTCATTGCATATACTTGATTACAGCATCACATACTGGCATAAACAATTGTCAAATTTATTCTATTTTTCGATTGCTAAAATGCTATTACCAATTCAATAATTCTTGGGAGAAAGAAGTAAACTAAGTAGTACATTTACAATATGAAAAAACTTAATATTTAACAATAGTTCAAATAAATTTTCAATATATTTTGGGAAAAAAAACAAAAAAAAAAAAAAAAAACAATACCTCTGCCTGAATTCTTGGAATGCAATTCTATTAGGAAATCCTTGACGGCAAATGCGAATACCTTCTAAAACACCATTGCATCTTAACTGATCCAGCACTAATAAAGCATCAATTTTTCCAGCCTAACAGAAATGAAAATAATAATAAAAATTAGGATAAATAGTAATACATAAAACTGTTTAGAATTTAAATCAATACTAGATAGTGCCCGTCAAGATTTGACGGTAAATAACTTGAATGTTTTATTAGAAAAATTCTTGAATTTTTAATTAGTTGCTTTTAAATTACTGAATGACGAATTTCTATATTGCATAAGCGATTCCTATTTTTTCAAGGCAATAGATGGTGCTGTCAGTCTAACCTATTCAATGAAGTGAAAGAATTTTAAGTTTATAATTTACAACGAATTATGCTTGCTTTTTATCAGAAATTTACCTAAAAAAAACGGGGTGGAGAATTTATTTTTACTTACTACAGCCTTTTTTTTTTAATAACAATATTTATTTTAATTGATAATTACATGCAAAATATTTTAGCTTAACTATTTTAAATATAAAATCTTTATTTTTTCAAAATATTATTGAGCGTTGAATTTTATTTAACTGTAAAGCATTGAAGTAATAATAATAATAATAACATAAAAATCCTATAACTTCTCTTCCTAATAAAATGTCATTATTGAAATGAATTATCGACAAAAATACTACACATTTTGGCAGGGTGGGGCTCAAACCTGCGTCCTCTACAAAAATTCAGAGCTTTAAACTACTGATTCGTTTTTCTTCCTTCTAAATTGAAGACGTTCAAAAAAACGGTTGACACATACGCAATTGTCTCGAATTTGAGTTCTGATCTTACAGGAATAGTTTTGCGTTTTAATATTTATGATACCTTATTTTTTCAAAGAAGGAGCTGCAACTTAACATACTAGTTTCCAATCTCCGTATGCAACTATTGGAAATTCATAAAACAAATCACCAGCCACAACTTTTAGCCTCAAATCACTGCGTTTATCTTCTGTATGTAATATGACCAAACAATATGACATGCCCGAAATAAACTGTATCTAGCTCTTAATATCAACACAATAAATTTTTGAATTGTTAATAATGTTGCAAGAGCCAAATAATATTAATTTTGTGTAAGAAAGAAAAGCTTGTTTACAGCAAGATCAAACAGCAGATGAACTTAAAACAACTTCTACCTGTGATGTGATAGTTCAACTGAGCGAGCATTTTTGTGCATGTGCAGCACGTCACTCCAAAGGCAGACTTGTACTTAGGTACTGCGCATGCACAATTGTAGAATTTTAATTTAAAATTACACCTAATTAATAAAATATTTGAACAACCGAATGTATGATAAATCTGTCGCCAAATATGTTTCATTTGAAAAAGGATTGGTGTAATTTTATGCAGTAGTTTCATCTCACGGACTGTCAAAAGAAAACTCTTAGTGTTTTAAATATATAGATATACTTCTCACTTCCAAAATATACATTCAATAAATAACAGTAGATTAAATCTGATAAATAAATTGAGACCTTTTTTTAATCCCATAAATAAAAATTGTCAGTAAAATTTCTGAATTTTTAGTTTTGTTATTTATGTTTCAGTTTCTTCTGGTATCCAAATTAATAAAATCTACTGCCTCAATGTGCAAGTTTAGAGTTTTTTAATAGTATTTAACATGCAGCATATACAAAAAATATACATTATTTATAAAAAACAATTCTACAATAAATTTTTGCAAATAATAAGATGACTTGTAATATGTTATGAAATTGAGATATACTTTAGTGGAAGTACAGTCATATGGTTGCAATACAACTTTAAAACACTGGTAAAATTCTATAAAACTAATAGAAAGTACTGCTAACAATCTTGTTTAAAATATGCAAATCAAGTTTTATTTATAAAATCGAGTTTCATTCTTCACAATAGTTTTGTATGTCTAGAGTGATAGGCCGAGAAAGCATTTTAAGTGAACACAAAAAGGGCAGAATAATTAATTGCTTACAAGAAATGTGGTTTTTCAGCAAGAGCAAATGCTAAAATTTGGATTATCTCACAAAGTTATTTTTAATTTTTACTTTCTTCTTTCTAAAGAAAAAAATATTGTAATCAAAAAATTTTTCGACGGATTTACATGTTTTAGGGGTCAGAGATCACGAAATACATGTTTATAAAAAATATCTGTATGCATGCGGTATCCGCATGCCCTCTTTGTATCATCAAAAAGTGTTTGAAGTTATGCATAGAATTGAACCACCTTTTTTGTGTATATTTTTTGGCTATGGCCAGCAGGTCCTCGCTGAATTTGAAAATATTCTGCTGGAAGGGGCGCTGTAATAGCGATTTTTGTGCCATTTTCATTATTGCACCATCAAAAAGTGCATGAAGTCATGCATAGAATTGAACCAAATTTTGTATGTATATTTTCGCTATATTATAGCAAGTCCTCCTTTAATTTGGAAATATTCCACTGGAAGGGGGTTCTGTAATAGCAATTTTTGTGACATTTTCATTATTGTACCATCGAAAAATGTATGAAATTATGCATAGGAATGAACCAAATGTTTTGTGTATGTTTTTGGCTATGGCCAGCAGGTTCTCCTTGTATTTGGTAACAATCTGCCAGAAGGGGGTGCTGTAATAGCAATTTTTCAAACTTCTATTGTACATCAGCTGTTCATGCTTCGACAGGCAATTCACATCCAGCTAACCCAGTGATTTTCAAGCATCTGATGTACTATAGAATAACGAAAAATGTTGATTTTATTATATATTATGTTTGAGATTAACTCAATTTTACTCCCATTAGTAAAATAAAGCAGAAACTTAAGATGAAAATCAAAGTTGGTGTAATATTGAAGTAATAGCACTGAAGTATTAACACGTGTAACTACTTTTTGAAATATTGACATGTTTGAGAAAGAAGAAAGTTTTGGGATTGGTACATCCAACTAGTTTTAAGCTATGTAAAAAACTGGCTTAATAAACTGGGGCACTAATGATTGTTGTTTCAGTAAGCAAAATTTACATCACTTCCATACAAACATAACTTTTTAATTTTATAAATGAAAAAACATGTAAACATAATGCCATTTTTATTTCTTCGAACTTTTCATATGTATTTCTCATATTTTGGATCCATGTACTATTTTAAAGTGCAAAAATGAATTAATGAATATATTTTCAGCAAAAATCTTGTTTACCAGCTTGAACAAAATGGTCATTTTAATGAGAAAAATGTATTAATAAAGATATAATTAAACCACCATAGTTCCCTTTTTCTGAACAATGAATTGGCGAAATTACCAATGCTTTGGAAAAATTTCATTAAGAATTTTTAAAATAAACAAATTGAAAGAAAGTAAATGTTAAGAAAAACTAGTGGGTAAGTCTGATAGATCACACAGAGGGTTTTGTTCCATATTCCTTTCAAAACTTTTTCTGTATATGGAACTGGAGATTCAGTACGAATCCAAGGAATTATGGAAAAAGAACAATACAAAACGATTCATGAAACAAACGCCATTTCCTCTGGGCTAAGATTCATTGGCCATAGGTTCATTTTGAACAAGATGACGACCCAAAACATAGTTCGAAATTATGCAGAGGCTATTTAGAACAAAAAGCAGCAGAAGGTGTATTAAAAAACATGGTGTGGCCGCCTCAAAGCCCTGATCTCAATCCGATCGAACTTTTATAGGAAGAACTCGATAGAAACATTCGTTATCAGTGCCCCTCATACATGAAGACATGTGAAAAACTTTAAATAAAAGCTGAAACAATACACCACAAGATACAATCAATAAATTGATTGCTCGTATGCCAAGTCTGGTGAAAAAATTATAAAACTCAAGAGGATTTTTTGATGAAAAATGAGTTTAAGCTGTTTATACCACTAAAAAATGTCGTTAAAAGCAATCTCTACATAATAAAAGGCAGTGTAACGCATCCGGGGCGAACCCATGAATCTTACCAGTCTCCGATAAGATGGAGCCACGTTAGGCTTAATTTTGATTTGAGATGTGTATGAGAAAACTTATCTGCCTAAATATAAATCTTTTCTACCTGAAATCCCTTCTGTTCAAAATAATCTATATATATATAAAATAAGAGATGTCTGTCTGCCTGCTGCCTGCCTGCCTGCCTGACTGCGAAAAGCTCTGAAATTATAACACCTAGACCTCTAAAATTTTTGTCATGTGTAGATTCTATTACCAGAAAGTGCACTTCACCACCGGATTTTAAAATTTCAATTTAGATATTTAAAAAAAATTAAAACGTAATTAAAATGTTATGTGTTAGAGGCTATTTACTGCTCTAAGCCAATCCGCTGCAATAAAATGGTATGGGTTAAAGGCTATTTACAGCTCTAAGCCAATCTGCGGCAATGAAGAAACCAGTCAATGAAAGCAGGTGGTAAATATGAAATACAGCAGCTGCATTTCCTAGCCTAACTGTAGCGGGAAATTGCACTGTTTATTTCCCATGCTTTATTTATTTTGTTACTATAAGATTTAATCTTATTGACATTATTTTATAATGTTTTTTATATTGTTTATAAGGAATGATATAATACAATTCACGTAAGTTACTTTAAATTGTATTCGTTCTTCGTATTAATATCTATTTACATATGCGTAGTCGCCCAAGAATGAAATAGTATAATGTTTCTTGAACTTTCTGGGATCTTGAACTTTCTGGGATATTATGAGTTTCATAACAAATCCCAATGAAAACATATTTTTTACACTTTATTGAATGTTTTCATTTCGTATCAAAGTCCTGATATATAACAAGCACAGGGATGTGTTTAGAAAAAATTGGGTTCTTTAAAGGACCCTTCACAACATTTTTCATTTCATAACAGGACCCTTCACAACATTTTTTATGTTAAAACTGGGCCCTGCACAAGTTTTTTCAAATCAAAGCAGGACCCTTCACAAAACTTTTCACCTTAAAAAAAAAGACCCTTCACAAAATTCTTTGTCATAAAAGTAGGCTTTTTACAAACTTTTTCACCTGAAAACTAAACTTTCGCTTTACAGTTATGTTTATCTCTTTATTAATTAATACAAAACTAAGATTATTATCTATAAAAATTAATAAAATGCTTAAAGACATTGCAGGTAAGTGGTGGTTTGATTAATTAATGCTTCAATTGTAAAATATTTTACCAGCAGATTATTTTTTGCCACTGAAGTATCTGTCAAACACACTTGGAGAATTTTCTGCAACTGTGGTGCCAGGCATAGCAGTTTAAAGTTTAGGCATAATTCAATGAAGAGAAATTGTGATTTTTTTTTTTTTCTGTCGCCATTTGTCAAAGTTCCCGATATTTCTCAGCGACATATCGGAAAAATTCAGCGTGTGCTTCTGCACTCTTTTGTCAAAATTTGCTATATATTTCCGCGATCTTTTGATGAAATTTGCAATTTATTCCCTCGACTGTTTATCGAATTTTGTGTTTTATTTTTATACTGATTGTTTTTACAAGATTTTTCATGAAATTCGCGTTTTTTTTTTTTTTTTTTGGCGACCATTAGCCAAAGATTAGACAAACTTTGCTATGCATTTCTGTGATCTTTAAATGAAATGTACAATATTTTTCTTCGTTTACTGAAATTCACGTTTTTTTCAGCAATCGTTTCACAAAATGCACGATCTCCCCTCCCCACAAATTGTTTCACGAAATTTGCAGTTTTTTTTTCACGATTTTTTTTTAAACGAGCAGTGATTGATAAAATTTGTTTTTCTTTTCCGTGGCCATTTGTTGAAGTTTCTGATATTTCTCAGCGACATATTGGCAAAATTTGTAATCTGCACTCTTTAGACAAACTTTGCTATGCGTTTCTGCGATCTTTTGATGAAATTTGCAATATTTTTCTTCGTTTACTGAAATTCACGCTTTTTTTTTTCAGTGATCGTTTCACAAAATGCATGATTCCCCCCCCCCCCCCAAAAAAAATCGTTTCATGAAGTTTGCGCTTTTTTTTATGATCAGTGACAAGATTTGTGTTTTTCTTTTCCGCGGCCATTTGTCGAAATTCCCGATATTTCTCAGCGGCAGATTGGCAAAATTCAACATGTGATTCTGAGATCTTTTGATGAATTTTACAATTTTTTTCTTCGATTGTTTCACAAAATTCAAGATTACTTTTCCAAGATCGTTGGATGAAATTAGTTTTTTTTTTTTTTTTTTTTTTTTTTTTTTTTTTAATGATAATTTCACAATTTTTTTCAACGATCTATGACAAAATTTGTGATTTTTTAAAAATTTGTGACAATTTATCGCATGTTATGTGTTCACCGTTCATGGGTGTCTAAAAATGTAGTCAACAACATTAACAGGAAGATAGATTATAAATAACAAACACTGAAAATTTTCGCTTTATTGAATTATGCCTAAACTTTACACTGCCCTTTCAATGTGAAAACATTCAATAAAGTATAACATATGTTTTCATTAAGATGAGAGAATATTAACAAAAGAATAAGAACTGAGTGAAAAATCCTTGAGTTCATGAAATGCTTAATATGCTGTGCATTTTGTGATATATTATGAGTTTTATAAGAATCGCACGTGAATGGACTCTTATCGCTCAAGAACGGAAATTATTTACTTCATAGAAAGTTCAAGAAACACGTTCCATGCTTGGGCGACTATGCATATATAAATTGCCATTAACACAAAGAACGAATGCAATTCAAATTAACTTACGTTAATGATAACATTTTAAAATTTTAAAGAAGGTGGGAGAGTTGAATTTCAAGTTTGGAAGGCAGGTGACGATAATTGTCCTTTCAACTGTAGCGTTTTCTACTATGAGCATCCTTTATATGTTGTTTACTGACAGAGGTCGTTTTAAAGCTTTTGGCCTGTACATTACTAAGCACTCACTCCTCTCTTCTTAACTAATTTTTTCATCAGTAGAGGGTGTTTTAAAATTTTAATTTGTTCACGACTATGGCATACAATTTTACAAAAATTTCTTAATAAAATTTGCATAACATCTCAACTATTTGCAACTGCTTCTCTCCCATTTTCACACTGTGAGTGGGTACGTATTTCAGACAAAATCAAGTTACATATAAAATCATATAAATTAAAGGCTTCTTTATAAATATTACCACGGACCCGGGCAACGCCGGGCGGGTCAGCTAGTATTCTATAAAAGATTCAAAACTAACAGAATTTTAATGATTTATGCAGCCATTTCAGAAAACATAGCGCACTCCGTGAGTAAAACGTAAATAAGAAGCTGTGATAGAGAATCATTCCTTTTATGATTCATTGAAAAAAAAATTTAAACCATGGAGCTATGAAGATTAAAGGAGACGACATAAATGACATCACTTGAAGCTGTCAGATGCGGGTAAACAGAAGAAAAACACCAATAGGCATGAAAAACACTTTAACAATGCTTCCCCTTCATTCTTTTGGATGGGATTCAACCCAAGATGCCTATTTATTAATCGATATACAAATTTAAAAAAAACTGAAGCGGGGAGGGGGGGGTGGGGGTATAAAAATACGATTTAAAGTGTTATTGTTGCAGCAGACTGTTTTAATTACGCAGTTTTATTGCATATTTGTTAAATTTTTGTTTTATTAAGAAATCTTAATTTTGTTATAGTATATTAGCCGAAAAACCTGGTTTACCCAGAAATATTGTAAATGTTAATTGTATGTTTATTAGAATATAAACTAGCCAAACTTTGCTCATCTAAATGCTTCCATATTGTCAATTATTTTTTATCAGTTTTTCAAATTTTAAGTGAAAAACACAATTTCTACCCACCGTCCTAGGACGGACATTTACACTAGTAATTGATAATTTGTGCACATTTAGATTAGTTTTATTTCTCATGTTGTATATTTAGTGATGATTAAATTTTTTTCTGAAAATACCAACAAGGTTTTGAGTTTTTTTTTAATTTTCTCGTTTTCTTTAGTATGGTCTCAAACTTTCAGCTAGCTGGCAGTGTATATATTAATTAAAATTTGTTCAGTAGAAAGTGTAAAGCAGATATAGAAAAAAATTGGCTACTGCTAAGGCACTATACTAAATTAACAACAAATTACATTTCGTTTCATTAAAAAAAACTTTTATTTCATTTTTTCCTGAAACTACTTAATACATTTTTCACTCAGACTTTCTGTCCCAGTTTTAACATTCCAATTCGACTAATCACATAACAGATAAAAACGCTTAGTAATTAATAAACTAATAGCTTCAACCTCAACAAATTTGAAGGTGAATCATTCTTCGACTAACAACCAAAATTGTTCTTGGCCATGTGCTTAGGCAATATACTGAATTTAACCCAAATTTTGCAATTTTTCCTGGGCCTTTCAAACTGAATAGGTATTACTCATCATTCTTTACCAACTGCAATAGCTATCAGACATTTTTGCTTGAAGTGTCTGATTTATATTCAACCTAACTTTAAAACTAAAATTAACTGTAGACTACTAATTTATAAAATCTCGCTACAGTTTAAAATAGCTTTTATTAAAATGTTGAAATTATTCTAACAATAATCTACAATCTTTATTCATCTAGTTTTTATTACACACATACGTAACAGGTTGTAAAAAAAAAGTTTTTTTCATTAAAAAAAAAAAAAAAAAAAAAGGTACTACATGTTTCTTTATTTAAAATACAATATTTTGGGCATGGAATATCAATTCAAACTAAGAATTTTACAGCAGGGTAGGCATGCAAACTTATTTTAAAAGGGTGTGGGAGGGAACCCAACACTGAAACAAATCTTGATTTAAACCACTGATATGAAATAATGATTTAAAGTACTTTTAAAAGAGACAGAATATAGAAATAGATTTAGAAGAATCATTACACAACAATAAAGTAAAGAAAGCAACTTGAAATTAAAGGAGTATTACCCTTTTCTCATGATTTGGAATAATGCATCTGACAAAATTTGGATTAGTATTCCGAAGAGTTGCCATTAATTTTGCCAATTGTTCTTTGTACAATTGACTGACTGTTCTAAACATTCCTTTCCTAGTCCTAGCTCCAAACTGAGTATCACCCATTGTTGCAGCTGCCATACCAACTATTTCAGCTAAAAAAGAACATTAAATCAAAAGGAATTAATTTCAGTTGGCAGATAAAACGCAAATTCATAAAAAATTCAAAGATCAGATCATCAAATAAAGAATTCACTTCAGATAAATTAATACATAATATTTTTTTTTTTTCTTTAAAAAAAGCTTGTTTGAAGGAAATATTTAGTGAAATTTCAAATTGTACGGCTTTAGATATCGCTATAATGTGCTGAACGAAGTTGGAATTTTTTCTCAAATCGATTTATCGTTTATCTAACATCACAATATAGTAAAACCACTTTTAAAAGTCACTTTCATTTAAAGGAAAAATTTACTAAGTGCAGGCCCATTCAAATAGGCCTTTCAGCCATGACTTTTTGGTTGGAAACAGACTTCAAACAAATGGTTGCTATGTTGTATTTTCTTTTTTGTTTGCATATTATATCTTAAAACACTGAGCTGTGAGACATAGCAATAATGCTTTATATGCAAGAGTAATTTTTTCTATGTTTTATATTTAATTTGAAGTTAAATATAGCAATCATTTGTTTGGAGTTAATTCCGAACCAAAAAATATCATGACTGACGTCACATTAAAAGCATTTATAGGTCGTATAATGAATTTAACCTCCTAATAAGGAATCCTCTATACAGTAATAATAAATTGCTCAAAAAAACAGCTAAAAAGCACATGCTATTTCATCACCAAATTATCTCAGTGATTTAAGAGGTACTGTTCCATTAGAAGTTGAGTCTTCTTTCTGAATATGACTGCAATTTTTGAAATAGAGTTGTCTAAATATTAAAAACAGCACCAACTTTTAAATTTTCAAATAGTAACTCAGTGGTGAAATCAGAGGATATATATGCTAGAATCAAAGGGTGTACGTTAGAGAGTATACACTAGAGCTTTATTTGTAAAACAGAGGTTATATACAGTTACTAAACAATGTCCAGAAGGTATACAGCATATACCCTCCACTACATCCCTGGTAACATCCACTTTCGACACTATATTTGAGTTCCTTGGATCAAGACAGTCCGATAAAGAGTATATTAATTCACATACTTTTCCTAAAATCTTCAAAGAGTTGATAGTAATTTCTGTAGATGCTCTAATAACAGGAGACAGTTTCTTAAGATCTGAAAGTAAAATTTATCTACATCCTTTCCCAACACATTTTAGACCCACAAAAGGGTTGAAAGGGGACCATGTTTTATCTAAAAAAGAGACTTTGGGGACAATTTATATTAAACAAGTGGGTAAGTGTGATCACAGACCTCACAGAGGATTTTGTTTAATATTCCTTTCAAAACACTTTATCCTTTAATTAATAAATCCAAATTTTTAATTTATAATTATTAAATCCTAAAATAGCTGGTAGCACAAATAAATTTAATTTTAAAATGATTATAAAAGGAAGTTATTTTTTAATAAAATTAAAAATATTCACATCAAATTAATTTACTAAAATTCAAAATTCTGAAAATTTAAAAACTTGCGAAGATTAAATAAAATTTCAAATATCGAAAAAAAAATTGTTTTAACGAAACTTAAAATGCTGAAATTTCTCAAGAATTTAGTAGATACTCAAGGATGCTCAAGGTCTTATTTTCTCAAAACAGGACGAATTGTTTAAACGAAATTTAAAAATCCGAATTTAAAAAAATTTAGTGGAAGTTTAAACAAAATTTAAATTTTCGCAACATCTCACACCATATAGCAGACGTGTGCAAGCCCTGCAAAATCTGTTAGTTCCATTTACCACTGGTAGGGGGAGCAGCTATTCTAAACAAACCTCTATCTGAATGAAACTTCGATATACAACCTATCCTTCAATATATTAGTCGAGGGGTTGGGTGACTGAAATAGAAATTTGCTGACATTACTATTCAGAGTTATGGAAAGGGGGGTAGAGAGAAAAAAATCTTAAAGCATCCCTTGGCAGTAAAAAGTGCAACTAAGATATGTTAGGCTATCGCTATCAAGTTGAATAAAACAAACCCCGTTGTCATTGGGCCCATGGAAGCAGAAATAGGAATGTGCCCCTGGCAGTGGAAAGTGGAACTAAAATATGTAAGGCTATTGATATCAAGTTGAATGAACCAAATCACGTTCATCATCTGGCCCATCATCATTGAACCAGAGATACTCTGAAATGGAAAAAAAAAAAAAAAAAATCTTAAATTATTATTCGAAAAAAGTGGTATGTGCTATTCATAATTTTACTTTAATGTTATAGAGTGCCATTATTAAATTACTTATAATGTTTGGAATCAGTTGCGTCAAAATCCGAAGGACAGTTGATGAGTTATAGAAATCGGTCAGAGGGGTCCCAATCTATCATAATAATATCTGTCATGTGGACTAATTGTGATGTTTAATCAAAAGTAGTTTTGCCCCCCCCCCCCTTCAAAAATATAACAATTACAAATGTTTCTTTATCAACCTATAATAATCCCACTCTATTTTTAATTCATTATTTTATATCTTTCTCTATTCAACAGATGCCCAGACAATATGTCTAGCATGAAAAAATCATTTTTTTGCAATCAATTTAATGAAATATTAATTAAACACACGCGTGTCTAATTATCTGATTTTTATGAAAATTAGATTTCTGGGTTCAGTATTCCATTCTATGCATAGATGTGCAATTTCAAAACCGGTATATGCATAATTTAAAAAAAAATTATAGAGCTTCAACTGTCGCAGCAGGTTAAAAATGTGTGGTTAATTCTCAGCCAGGTGTCTCTCATTCAAATAGGTATTTGAAAGTAATTATTTTTCTGCAATTGAATTAATAAAATAATCCAGCATGTATTAATTCCAAATCCATAAATGTAATATATATATATATATATTTTTTATAGAACCTGAAAAATGCTCAGTCTACCATCTTTGGGCTGTGGGAACAGATGTCAGACCGTTCCTCTGTGGTTTTCCAATAAACAAATGCATGCTAGGTAAAATTGCTCGAAAAATTAAAATTTTTAATTAATATATCTGTTAATTGCAGCCGGATTTCTAAGAAAATTAGACATTTGGATTCGTTGTTAAAAAATATGCATAGGAGTGTTAATTTCAAATCGATCAATTCAATACTAAAAAAAATTCTATAAAGCCCAAAAAATGTCCAACCTGCCATCTAACAGATGCGAAAATGAAAATTTTGGGGTCCTGCTCAAAGAAGACATCTCATTGGTTCGGAGTTAATAAATGGGTTTTTAATTAATATCTTGCATTAAGGATTTTTCAAAATTTTATGATTTGTCATGTCACGGGGGGCATTCAGATGCAAGTACAAAAAATTTCAAATCTCTAAATTATACAGTTTCTGAGAACGGACTCTGAGACAGACAGAGGAGTGAGACGAATTCAGGTTTCGTCAGATGAACGAGACCCTAAAAAAAGGGACTAAAAATAAACCATTTGTCTAAAAATACTGCACCAAGTTTTCCTAATTATGCAAACTAATTTTTAAAAATTACTCCAGAAAATACGTTAGTTGGTTATCTTTATAAAGATGTCATTAAACAATGTATGCAGCTTTATTTAAACACAGCTATATATCCTACTATAAGAAGATTGAAAGTATTCAATATTTAGCACTGAATTAAATCCATGCTCCTTTAAGGAGAATTAAACTGTTGTGTTATTAATATATAGAGCAACATAAAAATGATTTGTAATAAAATATAAACATTAAAAGTTAACGAAGTTAAGAAACTTTGAATCAATCAATTGTTAGTTTAGTTACACGCTGACAATTATGAAGTATACTCATATAGTGTATCTCTTAGAATTTAACACAGAGTAACAATGATCAGTTAATAAAAAAAGCACAGCATAACTGCAATTCCTATAGAGTTTCAATGACTAACATTTAAAATTAGACTGACATAAATATAGTTAAGCTGAAACATTTCTTTCTACACAATAGAAGCTGCCATGAGCTATACTCAATATACAGTCGAACCTCGTTAACGCGAACACTCAAGGGAATATTTTTTGTTCATGTTATCCGAACTTAAATACATTACATAAAAATGGATGGGGCAAACAGAAACAGTTCAAGCTAAAAGTAATTCTTGTTAAGCATTTTCGTGTTAACGAGGTTTGACTGTATATAATAAATGTAAGCATCAGTTGTATGTGCATGTCGTTATAATTCCGCAATCCACCCCCGTAGCCACATATGGTATGCTAGCTTTCTTTCCCCATCCATGAAGAAAGTTTCGGTTTGGAACTGCAAGAGTTGGGTTAGGAGATATGGGTGTCAAAAGAGGGCATAGCATCAATGAACTTTTTATGCAAAGTTGGTGAAGCAGCTGGGAATCGAGTGCCGAAGTGGCCAAAACTGGTCAGAATGTTCCAGACACAATGTTCTAAAATGTTGTAGAATATTCCAGAAGGTTCAAGAATGCTCTAGAATGTTCCAGAAGATTCGAAAATGTCCCAAAAGGTTCTGGACCTTCGAAGTGACTTCCGATTCTGGAATGTTGGAGAATATTTTAGAAAGTTCCAGAACGTTATAGAGATAATAGAGATGTTATAGAGATAATGTTACAGAAGGTTCTAGAATATTCCAGAATGCTCTAAAATGTTCCAGAAAGCCCTAGAAGATTCTGGAGGTTCAAAGGGGCTAAGGTTCTGGAATGTTCCAGACAGTTCTTGACAACTGAAGGGACTTCCTGTTCCAGAACATTTGAGAATGTTCTAGAAACCAGAAACGGAAGTCTGGAATCTTCTGGAGCATTCTTAATGTTCCATTATCTTTTTGTGGTGGGGATACTTTCCAGCTCAGAAAGGTATACATAGTTGATGGTGAGACACATACATCAGTATACATTTGGAAATCGATTAGAGCAGATCAAGGAAAAGTGAAAGCGATAGAAAGTGAAATAAATTTCAGTGAAAAATTTTAAATATAAGTGAAAGTGAATAGCTTAAGTTTTGCACACTGTATTAAGTGGAATTTTAAGTGGGTTAAGTAATATTAACATTTAACAGGATGCCAAAACGTAAAAGAGGAGATCTTGCAGTGGTGAATCGAAAAGAAGGAAACAGGAAGAACAGCAAAGAAATGACACAGATGAGCAAGAAACTTGTTTAGCTTTACAACAAAAGAGAATAAATAGATTGAGAGAAAACATAACAGATAAACAACGAGAATTAGAGAAGACGATCGAATGAGACACTCAGCAAGCAGACATAGAGAAACAGCTGAAGAAACAAGATTACGAAATGAAATAAGGAGAGTTACAATGAGTGAAGTTCATGAAAGAAAACAATCGCAAGCGCATGAACAAAAAGTCTTTCCGGCCAGTGCCGGGAGGAAGAGGTAGCTTTCATAATCCTTATTTAAAAAAAGCCAACTTATATCATGCAAACACTCGAAGCTCAATTTAGTGGAAACCGAATATAGGAGATTCAATACTAATTTTTATCAATATAATGAATGAGAATTTCGCGAAATTAGTCAGCTTTATCCAAGCTGCTTTTCTTTAAAGTAACTTATATTTGACTGCCAAATTCGGCAATTTCTTAAAGTGCCTGTCATTTTAAGACAACATGGTGGATGAGGCTAAGCAGTGAACTTGGTCGAGACCTTAGTAATTGCTGTGCACATGCTCACTCACATCGGAATCGGTTAATATATAGGAGTGCTGTCGCATGCAAAAAATCAGATTTTTCAAAATGTCACCCACAATAGAAATTGAAACTGCTATATCAGCCATTTTTTAAGGTAAAAAAAAAAAAAAAAAAAAATGCTCCTGAATCCTTATATCAAGATCAAATACTTAAGAAAGAAACCTTTGTCGATTTCTAATTTTTTTGCACCTCACTTTAAATATATATATATATTTTAATTTAATGGCCGCCATTTTGAAACAAGATGGCTGATGAATCTGGCCAGCGAACTTGGTCGAGGTGTTGATGTATACTATCCACATGCCTTCTTACATCGAAATAGGCGAATACGTGTGTTATCGCGTGACAAATACAAGATCGTTTCAAAATGTTAGCCATGCTAGAAATTCAAAGTGCTATAAATCAACCATTTTTTAAGATATCAACAAAAGAACAAATTTTCAGAAACAAAAACTGCTCCGGAATCTTTGTATCAAGGCCAAACACATAAAAAAAATCTTTTTCATTTTCCAATTTTTTAATACCTCATTTTGAATTTTAAATTTAATTTTTTTTTAAATGGCAATCCTTTTGAAACAAGATGGCGAATGAAGCTGGCCAACGAACTCGGTCGAGACATTGGTATGTACTATGTACAGACCAAGTTACATCCAAATAGGTTCATAAATACGCCTGCTATCGCGTGACAAAAATCAGGTCGTTTTAAAATGTTAGCCACAAGAGAAATTCAAAATGCTATTACTCAGCCATTTTTTTTTTAGATATAGACGAAAGAAAAACTGTTCCGGAATCTTTGTATTACGGTCAAACACATACAAAAAAAATCTTTTTCATTTTCCAATTTTTTGGTGTCGCATTTAAATTTTTTTATTTCTTTAAATGGCCGCCATTTTGAAACAAGATGGCGGATGAAGCTGGCCAATGAACTCGGTCGAGATATTTGTATGTACTATGTACACACCAAGGTACATCCAAGTCGGTTCATAAATACGCCTGTTATTACGTGAGAAAAATCAGGACGTTTCAAAATGTCAGCCATGCTAGAAATTCAAAATGCCATAACTCAGCCATTTCTTAAGATATAGACGAAACAAAAACTGCTCCCGAATCTTTTCATCAAAGTCAAACACATAAGAAGAAAATATTTTTTCAATTTTCAATTTTTGGTACCACATTTCAAATTTAAATTTTTCTTAAAAATTTAAATGGCCGCCATTTTTAAACAAGATGGCGGGTGAAGCTGACCAACGAACCCGGTCGAGACATTGGTATGTACTATGTATAAACGAAGTTACATCCAAATCGGTTCATAAATACGCCTTTTATCGCGTGACAAAATTCAGGACGTTTCAAAATGTCAGCCACGCTAGAAATTCAGAATGCTATAACTCAGCCATTTTTTAAGATATAGACGAAACAAAAACTGCTCTGAAATCTTTGTATAAAGGTCAAATACATAAAAAAAAAATATTTTTCCATTTTCAATTTTTTGGTACCACATTTCAAATTTAAAATTTTTAAAAATATTTTAAATGGCCGCCATTTTGAAACAAAACGGCGGATGAAGCTGGCCAACGAACTCGGTCGAGACATTGGTATGTACTATGTACACACCGAATTACATCGAAATCGGTTCATAATTACGAGAGTTACAGTGTGACATAGGTCAGATATATATATATATCAATTTTGAACGGAGGGTGGTTTCGGTGTCTGGGGGTCATGATCGATGAAAATATACCAAAATTTTTTGAAATCGCTTTCCTCCGAACGGCTGCAATAGGTAGCTTTTTTGTAAAGAAAGCTACCTAAAATTAGTGTATGAGAAGTGCAAAACAGAAGAAGTAGAGATTACAGTTTGCAGGTGAGGCATTACGTTATGGTCCCACTAAAGACTTATTGGCAAAATGGATCAAATGTGTCAATTCTGCAGTGCCAAGTCAGTTCGGCTGCTAGTTTTCCCCATCCTATACTCAAGGGACACTTTTATAACTTTTACTGACCCCAGCATGTGATATATCATTGGAAAATCCTTTGACCAATCTTTTATATGTGCCTCCAACCCTCCCTGCTATTTTCTCCCCCCCCCCCCCCCCCCCAAGTTTTTTTTCTCTTATTTGAATCTACATTCCATCAACTAACACATCTCCAGATATATTAAATAACGTAGTTTTGTTCAAATTGAGGTTTATTTAGATAGACTGTGGCCCCTGGTGGTAAAATGGGGAGCTAACAGATTTTGCAGCGCCTGTGCAACAAACCTACAATACGGTGTTAGAGGCAGCAGGGCCAAGTGTCTGGGTTTCACTTGAAAGGTGGTTTGTTGAAAATACAATGTGTCTTAGAACGATGGACGGTGAAACTAAAAGATTTTGCAGTGTGTGCGCAGCATACCTGGTATATGGTGCTGTAGGCAGTGGAGAACAGAGCTGGAGGTTCGCTATATATATATATTTATTTTCAGTTTAAACTATATAATTTCTTCATTGGGGTTACAAAAATCAGCATAATGCTTTCCTTCAATTTGCATCTTTGCAATTTCTTTTAAACTTTGTCATTACGTTAGTAATAACCATCAATTTCACACCGTAGATAATGATAAATAGTTACATAAATCATGAAAAATGCAACATAGTAGCACCACCAGTTAGGCCATATACACCAAACCTAATCAGCACCTATATGTGCTGTCTCATTAAATATGGTGTTTGTGATATTACTACAGTCGAACCCGCTTATAACGAGCGCAAAGGGACCGTGATATTTGCTTGTTATAACCGGGTGCTAATAAAAAACGGGTTCATAAATAATTGCAAAAATTCATGCATACTTAATTTATTATACATACTTTATTTATTTTTTTATTTCTGTACAGTACAAAAGAAGTTAGTTAATTTGTTTTGAACTGTCTTATTGTCTCTTGTGTTTTTGTTCTTTGAAGACTTGTGGCCTGAAAAACATCGTCATTTGCACCCCTGGCTTCGAAAAATGTTTGAAGTTTTTCTGCGCATTCAATTTCGGTTGACTGCGGAATGTTAAAGGAATTTTTCCAAGAAACGATTATCTGAGCTGGAGAGGTGGAAGACAATAGAAATTTTATCAATTGCAAAAATATTGCTCGCTATAACCGGGGTTTGCTCGTTAAAAGCGAGTTATAGACTTAACATTGTACAAACCATGTATTTATGATTTCCTCGATAAATCCGGCTTCTCTCTAAATCACGGCTCGTTATAAGGAGTTCGACTGTACTATCATATTTCTTTTATTTACTTGCCTATTTCATTGCTCGCCACTCATGCTGTTTATGCTTTCTCTGGAATTTATTTCCTTTGCCAAATCATGAAAATTCTCTTATTTTACTGTAAGGCAGACAGGGAGCTTTTTTTTTCATCCCATGTTTACTCCATCTGATGATCGTACTTTATGTGCAGCGTCACTCCGAATCTATTTTTAGAACGCTTTAACAACGATGGAAAGAAGGTGTGTGTCTACTTGAACTAATTAGAAGCTGGTTTTGTTTTCTCTTGTTTTTATACGCTTTCAATTTTCATTGTCATATTTAATTTGACTAATGGGTTCAAAATTAATTAGGAGACACTCTTGTAAACCTTTTTTACTTGGTATATATACCCATGCAGTTGAGTTTTCTAACAAATGTTTCAAATTGTAATAGAAAAGATTTTCTTGACGATGTGATCGCCAAGGCCGGCCCAAGGACATTTTGGCGCCCGTGCGATCACCCATCGGGCCCCCCCTCACACACACACACAAGAAAAATTGCTTGACTTATGGTCTTAATTTTTTTAAATATAACTTTTTATACACACTATTACTAATAATTTAAGATATTGATTTAAAGTGCTTCAAAAACAGATAAAAGATTCTAAATTTAATCCTATCTTTGAGTTTGTATTTGGTAAATTGTAAAATCAGCGAAATTTAAATTTTACAGTAATTTTCAGTCTTAATGTGTAATATTACGATACAAAAGTAAAACACAAGGGCGAAGCACATGGTATTCAATGAAAATAACAATAAGAAGTTAATTTAAAAAAAAACTTTTTTAGAAGAATGCTGTTTGGGATACTACAAAATAAAGAAGCAGAACTACGAGTAAATAACAACTAAGAAAGATGAAAACTGTCTTGTCTCGTTATCCTTCTATATATATAAAAAAATTTTGATTTGGAAATGGACGAATGAAAATCTGCGTAGATATTCTCGGCAGATCGGTATCCAATTTGAATGCTTAAGCATGGACTTTCTTAGTTCATATTAAAAAAAAAACTGTTGCATACAAAAATATGAAAATCGGTAGTATTATAGAGAAATGTTTGATAAACACACTGATGCAGACAGTTTTGAAATCGAAGAATTATTTTAAGAGATATTTAATGCCAAAGTTGGACAAAATCGTTCCATTAAAAAGTTTTATAGGAGTAAAAACTGTACATAGGAATTTAATCACTTTTAGATCATTTTATGTGTCAGAATTTTCTGGTGTGCAGACTGCATTTAGTTTTTTAATTTGACTCATTTTTTGAGGTTTTTTTTCTATTTTAAATTCAAATTTTCATCATTTCGAGAGATATTTTTTACATATTTTAGAAATCTGTATTAATTTAAACTGTTGCCAACTGTATAAACATCGCAAACAATAATGTTTGCTTAAAATTAAAAATTTATTTTACACGTGACTATTATAAACAAAAAATATAAAAAGCAGGAACTCATTGAAAATTACGTCATAAAAACTATATTTACACGTGAATTTTAAAAGAGAAAGAATATTGTAAAATAATAAATTCATTAACATGTGTTAGAAGTCTTAAATAGGAGAATTTACGTCACATTACACTTATTACGTACAATGAACAAAAAATAATATTGCAAAACAGTTTAAATTTAAAAATTGCGCGAGACATTTATTTGATATTTTAAGATGATCATAATATTTCATTTCTAACAAAAGTATTTTTACGTGAATATTAAAAAGAGAAAGAAATGTTTGGTGAAAATTACATGAGATTATAATTGTCAGATTCAAATTATAATTCAATCTTCCGAAATCTTTTTAAAGCCGAACAAATTAGCGTGCTGTTAGTCTGCGGTGTCTGAACGGGGGTTGACGAGCGTAGCTCGTAGGGGGCAGAGCCCCCTAGTTTAGTACACAAAAAGTATGAATAAATTTCATATTTAAATATCGAATTTCGTAAAGGGCTCACTTTTCATGGTGAAAACTTTTGAGAGAATGAAATATCCAGTTTTCTCTTCAGCTAATTCCGAAAACATAAATATTCTTATTCTTTCTTTTCATTTTTTGGATGGTTCTCAATCTTTGTGATGATATTTATATATAAAAAAAAAAAAAAAATTACTAAAATTTATTTTTCTAAGTAACTTAATTAAACGCTAAGAAAAAACTGTGTAAGGAATAAGATTAACAAAAAATGTCCCCCCCCCCCCCCCCCCAAAAAAAAAAATGTTTCCCAGATTTTGTTTTACTGGTGCATACGCTAGAATTAAACCATCCCACAAAAAATCTTTAAGTATTCTGAATTTACATTTTAGCGCCGCACTGAAATTGGATAAAGAATGTTTCATTATAAAATCATAGGTGTAGCAGCACATCATAAAAAAATCACCATATCGGGCACTAAAGAGAAAAAAAGTTATTTAACAATAAATGCATTAAATGAAAGATTTTTTCAAGACAATTACAGAATAAAATTTATATGCAGATATTATTATTTTTTTTAAAAATAGGCCCCAGTTTCACAATTCTGCAGTGTCAAGCTTATGTTGATTTATTAATCAAACTCTTTGCTCCTGTTAATGAGAAATCAAGGTAAAGTAATCTTACTATCAACTTCTGTTTAGTAGATTTATAAATAATAAAGTGCATGTCATGGGCGCTGGTGGAAGGGGAGCAAGGAAGGGCCTTTGCTCCATCCTTTTGAAAAAAATTCGTCATCGGAGATGATTAAAAAAAAAAGGGGGGGGGGGATAAATTTTACTTTTCGCTTAATTTTAAATAATAAATCACTAAGAGAACAATTGTGTTCAGGCATAAGTCTGTATAGATAATAAAAAGGCTTAGAACAATATTATCCCAAAGAAACCTTACCCCTAAGCAGATTTCGCTCTTCCAGTATTTAAGGTGCAAATTATTTCACAAAATAATGAAGAATCTCTGTAATATTGAATTGTATTCACTTTCAGTTTAGACAACCTTTGACTCAGTATTAAATATATATATTCTGATTCCAAAAAGTTTTTTTTTTTTTTTTTTAGTTAAATTTCCAGCAATTTTTATTTTTAAATTAACAATATTTGCTTAAAATTTCAGTTATTACTTTCTTCTATCTTTACAAGAAGAAAGTATTGGATTCATGAAAATTTTCGAATTCCAGTTTTCGACGGATTGACACGTTTTAGGGGTCAGAGAACCTGAAAAACATGTTTTTACAAAATGTCTGTCTGTATGTCTGTGTGTGACACAAATTTTGTGGGCGCTCTATCTCAAGAACTATTGCACGGAATTTAATATAAATTTATATTCAGTTAGTCCCTGATATAAATGGGTGCTGATTAGTTTTTGGTGTAAATCGCTCAACAGGTGGCGCTGCTATGCAGCCTTTTTCACGATTTCCGCAATAGCTCAGTATCCAGAACTAATGCACGGATTTTCATCAAATTTCAGATTCAGTTAGTCCTTGACATGATTTGAAGTTTTGTACATTTTGGTATAAATCGCTTAAGAGGTGGCGCTGCTATACTGCATTTTTTACGATTTCCGCAATAGCTCTACCTCAAGAAGTAATGCACGGATTTTCATAAGAATTCATATTCAGTTAGCCCTTGATATGACTTGATGCTGATTACGTGTTGGTATAAATCGCTCAACAGGTGGCACTGCTGTGCTGCATTTTGCCCGATTCCAGCAATCGCTCTTATCTCAAAAACTAATGCACGAATTTTCATCTAACTTCAGATTTAGTTAGATGTTAACACAAGTTGTTGCTGATTAGGCTTTGGTGTTAATTGTCCAATAGGTGGTGCTGCTATGCTGGAATTTTCATATTTCCACAATAACTATCTCAAAAACTAATGCACGGATTTTCCCCAAACATCAGATTCAGTCAGACTTTGACGTAAGTGGTTGCTTGGTGGTTTTGTTTTAACATAGATTTTGGTGTAAAGCACCGAATAGGTGGCGCTGCTAGGGTGAATTTTGATGGATTTACACGATTTCAGAGATAGCCATATCTCAAGAACTAATGCATGGAATGTCATAGAATCCTCATGATGGACATAGATTGCCGTTTAATTTTGGCAGTGTGATAGCGAATTTTCAAGTATTAACATGCATGAGATAGAAGAAAGTTTTGGGATCAGGGGCGGCGCCAGAACTTGCCCGACGGGGAGGCACAGTATCCCCGATAGGGGGGCCGAATTCAAAATATATATTAGATGTTTCCACGAGCCCTGGCCTGTTCCGAAGCCCAAACTCGGTAAAAGTTTCTTTCATTAAACTCGGGCTTGGCTTAATTTTATTTAAGAACTCGGTACGGGCTCAGGTTAAACTTTAGCTTTTCAAAAGTTGGTCCAGGCCTGAACTTCATTATCCCCGAGACACATCCGGGTCTTGCAATTTTTTCTGTAGATTTCGGCCGGATAGGGACTGTATACTTCAGAATTTTTTGGAGCAATGAACAATAAAACATTTCTTTGTTTCTTTTTACCCCTTTTTGAAATAACAGGTGGAATATGTTGATCAATCACGTGAAAAACATAAAATTTTTGAGTCCGGATTTGGCATATTCCCGAAATGCGCAGGTCTCTTAACACTCATACTGCTATTTAAATTAGAGATAAATTGCAGAGGGCCAAATGATTTTTACTCGAAACATAAATTTTGAAGCTTGTCAAAGAACATTGTAGATAAATAAAGTGAAAAAAAGCTCTTAATGTTATTTTTGAAACACCACCACTAATCACCTAATCTTTATAGACGGACGAATCCACGACAGAAAGAGTTTCCACATTTTTGAGCATTACCCGAAAGGATAAAAATCTGCTTCATACTCTTCTTCCACACAGCAACCTCCCAATAAGCGGTCATTCAATATTACAGATTTTACATGCACATATATGGCATATACACAGCAGTGCGTGAAAGACGAAGTATGGAGCATTTCCCCGGTTATGAGTCGAACCAAAGAGTCGCGCATCAGGCAAGGTGGATAACCAATTTTTTTCGAAACGCGGTTCGTGTTCCGGCCGGGTGTTGAGCTGACCATATATTTTAATGTCAGAGGTAACTGAAAAAAAAAAAAAAAACAGTCGACAAATCCCTATCAAAAATGCATAAAGTGACCAATGAAGAATTAAAAAAAAAAAAATGAGCTTCAGTTCGCGAACTTTTCGTGAGCTTAATAATTTTCTATATATATATATATATATATATATATATATATATATTTTTTTTTTTTGGGGGGGGGGGGGGGGGGCAAATCAAAACAGGAATTTTCGTGTTTTAATAATAATAATAAAAGCAATTGAAGAAACACCTTCAACTCACGTATTTTTTTTTAAATATTGATCGAAACCGGACAGCATGATCCTCTAACTTCTGATAAGATACAGAATTTAAATCTGAGATTAAAACTGAAATACAAAATTCTGAAGAAAAATGTAAGTTAAAGGAAAACTTGTAAAATAGCTTTAGAATGTAAAAGTTCATTAATACCAGCTCAATCATAAAACAAAGTCTTGTTTATGCTAAAAAAATAATCTTTAATTTCATGCTTATTTTGTAACAGCCAAAGTTTAGAGATCTGCACGGGCCGGGCTCGGGCCTATTTGCGTTCATGGCACTCTGGTCGGGTCGGGCCTAACTTCTTTTTTTCGTACCGAGATGAGGCAGGTTTCATTGTTCCTAGGTCTTTATAAGCCGATATTTTCAGTCCCGTCTCGATCCAACCTGGAAATCATTTTCTCCAGCTTCGAGAGCACAGAACCTCTCGGCTACTGGTGGGACGGACTTTTCTTTGGAAAAATTTGGTGTACTCGAATCGACTCCCAAGAAACAAAAACTCTAATCTGAGACAACCCGAAAATGGAAACGCTAGTCAACCCGATCCGCAGCAAAATTTTAGAGCCAATGGCCAACACGTTTGGGTAGAATCGGGTTAACTGACCCGATGCAAGATTTTAGTAGTTGCTATATACACATCTTCCCGCAGTTTACAATGAAGTTATATATCTATATAATTATTTTCTTATTTATACCTTCAATTTCTCTTCTATATATTAAATAGAGATTAATATCCATAAAATGAGACTCTACTCACTATATATTGAAATTAATGAACAAAGAAGGAATTAATTTTTAGTTTGATACTAAGTTTTCTTGAATAATTATACAAAACTCTCTTTTTATTAACTCATTCATTTATAAAAATACTTACCCTACGCTTTTTAATGAGAAGATCGAAGCGAGCAGATGAATTTAAACGTCCTCTCTCTCCTCTTGAAATCGTATTTCTTTTAGGCGCGTAAGTTTGCGGTCAATCGAATAAACAGGACCGCACATGAATGAGCTCTAGACAAAATGTATAAGGTTTTCGGTAACATCCGGCCGTTGAGACAACAGCCTTTAACCGACATGTGGTTAAATTCTTAAATTTTCTCGTATCAGGCTAAGGAATACAATTTTAATTTGAATTAAACTCGTAAAAATGTGACGAAAATCCGGGACGTTCCACATAAATTCCGGAAGTTCCACACCTGACAACACTGCTCGTACTCAAAACTCAACCCCAAACCCATCTGAATCCGAAACCGAACCCAACCACAACGAAAAAAGTTATCCTCAATCCGAGCCGTCGGTCCGGTCGGATGTAGGTAAAATCGGGCAACCTGAATCGATGCAGGACTCTAATTTGAGATATAATTCTGGGCACTTTTTTGAAAAATCAACTTAAACAAAACCGACGCGTAAGAATCAAAACTCATCCTGAAACCGAAAAAATTATAGCCAAGCCAATCCGACTTCAAAGCAAAAAAAAAATCAGCGCCCTGCTATTTCGTGTGTCGCATTTTCTATAAACTAACCTAAGATCTTTTTATAAAAAATTAACTTGCACCCGACTCGACACGACTCGGGTCGTGTGCAGTAAAAATCGGATTACCTGATCCGATGCAGGACTCAACACTCAAGTAAAAAAAATTTCCCCGACCTCTGGCGCCGCCCTTGTTTGGGATTGGTAAATCCGACTAGTTTTAATTTCAGAATTGCGAAATATTTATTGGTAATGGGCCAACGACTATATTCTACTAATAAATAATCCCTAATGATGAATGAAACAGTGTATCATTATAACGCAATTATATATTTTTATAACGTTACTTTTTACTGGCTTTCCGCTCAGTGTTCCTTTCAGACCACGTTTCGGAAAACTGGGGCAATACATAAATTCAAAGAATATGGCACGGGCGAGGGCTGAACGAAATCCCTAAAGTGGGAAGATTTTGGAACAAATGTATGCCTGTAGCAAAAATAGAAATAGTTCAATCTCTTTCCGTCAATTGAGTTCCGACCGCCCCCTTCTCTCCGTTTAAGAAGATAAATATTGGAATACTTAAACACTAAAAGAATTGTACTGTTGCTCGAAAATTTTCGCAAATAGGGGAAAGGGGAGGGGAGAGGCACTGCCTTCCACGATATGTGGCTGAAAGAAACACTGGTTCCGATCAGAGCCTGATTAATGCAAGGGCAAAATAGGCAGCTACCCAGGCTCTCAACTCTAAAATACCCACCCCCACCTCAAATTCCAAAATCGTTTTTGGAATCGTTTTGGAAGTAGAAATTGTGGCTAAAAGCATGTTAGGAGTCCCATCTGAATCTTTGCCTCACGCATTAGGGTGCCATTTCGGCCTTTGTTCCGCTGCTCTGAGTTTAGGGCACAACGTCCTTCGTAATTTTAAGAACTGACAACTTTAAAATACGACGAGGATGCTTTATAACTTTAAATATTCTACTATGTTTCACATTCGCATAAAAATTACTCATTTAAGTGAAATAAATAAATGAATCAAGCTACTTGAAAAATGTTTGGTTTGATTCATTTTTACCTATTAAACATTCAATTTACAGCAGTTTAATAGAATAATTAGTGAACGACCGAATTGTTTTGTCTCGATACTGCACTCATTTTAATAAGAATTATTTACTTTTTATTTATTTTTTCATTTTTCATTTTCGGCAAAATTTCTGACACTAACGCTATTGACTATTTGCAGAAGAAGATGAGCTCACATCCAAAAGACACTGCTAGGAAAAGAACTTTTTCAAAGACTTCTGTTTTTTTATTTTAAAATTTCTGTTCCTTTAAGCTCCTAACGTTTTCTTTTTTCGAGTCACCTGGGGGGCAGTTTCAGATTCCCTGTGGGATAAGAGGACTCTAGAATAATGCCCTTAAATAGCCGGAAGTGATAGAATTCACCATGAATCTCTTATTCGAAATTTAGCATCCCGCAAGGGAAGCAGATTTGAATCGGGTGGTTTCTGGGGTTCGTGATTCTGTTTCTTTCTTAAAGATTATTCCATTTAGATAAAGAACAGAAGCCGATGTCTGCATGCGAAAATTCGGCGCCCTTGAATTCCTTTTTAAACAGAACGAAGAATCCTTTCTCGAACTGGCCTCAGCCTAGCTATAGAAAATGTAAAAAAAAAAAAAAAAAAAAAAAACTACAGAATATAAAATAATTTTTATTGGTCTCTTATAGGCGCCCTTTCATCTGTTTGGCGCCCTTCCGGCTCGGCGCCCCGTGCGGTGGCACACTTCGCACATGCCTTGGTCCGACCCTGGTGATTGCACAAGAAATCTGGGGCTTTAGTGCCTGTTTCTTGATGCCGAGAATGATAGCTTTCAAAGCTCCTATTTTCTCAAAGTGATGTCATTATCTCTGTATTTTTAATGCCCTGGATTTAATTTTATATGTATCTAAAAGTTCATCGATAAAAATGATTAGATTTTCATTATCAAGACTATCTGTAAGAATGTTTTGCCAGCCGTTATTTCAATGCTTTGGAATTTAAAAGAATGATTCTCTCTGTGTAATTTTCATGTGGTGTACAGGGACTAATAACTTCTTCCTTCCTTCCTACATCTTTCTGATTGGATTAAATAAAAACGGATTACAGCAAAATAAAGTGTCATCATTTATTGCCAAGCTTCTATTGTTTTCACTCATTTTAAAGTAAGAGCTAATTTAATCTTAAAATATACAATATGGACTTTAAAAAGCTCCCTGTTTTACTGAAAAGGTGACTAAAATAATAAAAGAGATGTTACAAGTTAAAACTATACATTTTATTTAAAACTTCTAGATACTTTCAGGCTATATTTCCCAAGCCCATCATCAGAGAATATTTTAATAACTAATTGCTGTTTATTTATACAAATACGTCACTTTGTTTTGAAATGAAAGAGTCAATAATTAGAGTTGAAAGTAGCAATCCCTTGGATTGAACATAAGTAGAGAAAATATATATTAATTGCAGTTCCATTTATTTTATTACATCACTTTGTTCACATACATCACTTTCATTTTAAATGCGTAGCTGGACAGTCGAAATAGCAGTGTTTCAGATTAAATCTGTGTAGAAGAAAATATTTAATTGCTGTACCATAAACTTTAATGCGTCACTTTGCTCAAGATTTTAGGATTTATTTTTAAGATATTTAACCATATATTGAGGATTTTGTACAATAGGGTGTCGTAACATGATTGACTGTTTTTACACAGAATTTCTATGGATTCTCAGATAGCGGATATGCAATAATTGGACATTGGGTATATAATTTTTTGCATGATCAAAATGTATTGTGATATTCTGATTAAAACTTAAATGAGAGAGAGCTGTGCATTGACAACAAAATTTTATATATGCTATTTCCTATGTATTCCATTATTCTATTGCTATCAGTTCTAAAAGGAATAGCATATACACCAGCTAATCTTTCGGTGTTGGATCTATTTTCGTACAAATTAACTATTAATTTTCTTGGTGGACACACTATTACATTTACATTGTGTTTCAGTAAATTTCCTTTTAAGTAAAACAGTGAGTTTTTTAAAGTTCATACTGTATATTTTATGTTTGAATCAAGGTGAAATATTGCATTTCTTCTTATGGTTTTATTTATTTAATCTTATTTCATCCTCTTTCTACATTCAAAATTATATACAATTCACATGACAGCATTTGATGAAATTCCATGTTTTAGCTTTTGAAAAAGAGTGGTTACAAAATTTTTATCAACTAGGGAGCTCGGCACCCTACGAGCTACGCTCGCAAACCCCCGTTCCGTTCAGACACCGCAGTTTCTAAAATCACGCTAATTTCATCGGCTTTAAAAAGGTTTTGGAAGATTGAATTATAATTTAAAAAACAGTGGCGATCTCCCTATAAACAGGTTTCTATTCATTTCTCTTTGATTGGGGAGTTTTAAGGAAAAATCAGTTGCTGTTTAAAGATACAATGGCTGTTTTTGTCTTTGATTAAATAAAATCAGTTAAGCATGTGAAAATAAGCTTATATAAAATGAATTAAGTAAACAGAGTCTTTATCTCCCAGGATTTTTTAACAAAGCGAAAAGAAAGTTCTTTTAAATAAGACATTTTAAATGTATCATTTTTAATATGACGTAATTTTCACCAAACTTTTCTTTCTCTTTTTAATATTCACGTGAAAATACTTTTGTTAGAAATGAAATATTATTTGCGCTGTCCCAATAAAAATAGTTGAAAAGATCATCTGGAAATATGAAATAAATGTCTTGTGCAATTTTTAAATTTAAACTGTTTTGCAATATTATTTTTTGTTCATTTTACGTAATAAGTGTAATGGGACGTAATTTCTCCTATTTAAGACTTCTAACGCACGTTAATAAGTTTATTATTTTACAATATCTTTTCTCTGTTAAAATTCACGTGCAAAATATAGTATTTATGAAGTAATTTTCAATAAGTTCCTGCTTTTTATACGTAATTATTTAATTCTAATTTGAAAGTTTTTTTTTCTTCTTTTTATAATAGTCGCGTGTAAATAAATTTTTAATTTGAAGCAAACATTGTTTGCGCTGTTTATACAGTTGGCAACAGGTTTAATTAGTACAATTTTCTAAAATAAGTAAAAAATGTCTCTCGAAATGCTGAAAATTTGAATTTAAAACAGAAATAAAACCTCAAAAAATGGGTCAAATTAAAAAAATAACTGCATTCTGCACACCGGGAAATTACAACATATAAAATGATCTAAAAATGATTAAATTCCGATGTATAGTTTTTGCTCCTATAAAACTTTTTTAATGGAACAATTTTGTCCAACTTTAGCATTAAATATCTCTTAAAATAATTCTTCGATTTGAAAACTGTCTGCATCAGCGTGTTTATCAAACATTTCTCTATAATACCGCCGATTTTCATATTTTTGTATGCAATATTTTTCTTAATATTAACAGAGAAAGACCTCCGGTCACAAAAAATTCAAAACCGGCGGCGGCGGTGGTGACAGCAGTAGTTACTTTTTTTTAGAATAGAGAGATACGCACAAATATTTTCAAAAAAATTTCTAATCATACTCAAGACAACCTAAAATGTGCAATTCCATCAAAAAATGGAAATCATTTTCATAATTCCAATACTTTCTTCTGTTAAATATGTATTAAAGAGAGCATAAAAAAAAAAGGCCAAGAAGAAATTTTAATTATTTCATTTAATAGCTGGGATATACTGTGCCATCAAAATCGATAACAAAACTATAATAATATAGAAGAATGTCTGTGTACTGAAGAGAACGCTGCACATAGAGCTTTGGCAGGAAAGACCATATATGTCTAAAGTTATGCACCTCTAAGACAGTTTTTGAAATTTTTTTATTAGCTTTATTTTACTTTAATTTTTTATACGATTTTTAGCAATGTTTTCACATTTTATGGCGATTTTTCCACATTAGTAAAAGGTATTTCTTTTCAATTTTACAGCTCAATGTAGCAAATTTTAGTCCTCTTTCGAATAAAGTTTATTCAGAATTTGTGCAGCTATTTTTGAATTTTTCATGAATTTTATCTTTTTTTGCATTAGGCACAGACTTTATTTTTTACATCCGTAAAAGGAATTCAATTTAAAATTTAAGCTTAAAGTAGTAAATTTTGTCCTTTCACGATTGCGTCATCCAATTTGAATTTTTAACAGACAGACAGTCTGTCTGTCTATCTATCTATTTATTTTTGTTGTTCCGTGGCAATTTTTTATTTTATATTTGTGAAAAGAATTCTTGCTACAATGTTTTATCCTACTATAGTAAATTTTGTCCTGTGATTTTTTTTTTTAATATTTACCAATTTTTTTTATATACATTTTGTGGTGATTTTTCCACATTATCTGGTTTAAATTTTTTAACCTAATATAGCAAATGTCCTCTTCTCAAGAAAGCTTATTTGGAATTCATACAGCGACTTTTGAATTTTTCATGAGTTTTGCATTATCATCGATTTTTTGTAATTTGTTAAAGGAATCTGGTTTCAAACTTTTAGCCGAGTTTGGTAAATTTTGTCCGCTTCTCAATAAAATTTATTCAGAATTCATACAGTGATTTTTGAAATTTATACAAGCTTTTTTTTTATACAATTTTTTAAATTTTGCAACTATTTTTTGACATTCGTTTTCAAACTTCTAGATGAATGTAATAAATTTTGCCCTCAGCAATTTTTGAATTTCTAGTAATTATGAATACAATTTTTAACACTTTTTTCACATTTCGCAAGAATTTTTTTAACATTTATGAAATAATTCTGGTTACAATGTTTAATTTGTAATCACATTTCATTTTGTCGTGAGTAAACCTTTTTCTAAAAAGGGGATTTTAGGGAGGAAAATGGGAGCATTTGGGAACCCTCTACTTCTCAAAAATTAATGATTGGAACAAGTTATACACCCATGTTTTTTATTATCGCAGTTCGTATTATATAAAAAATAATGCAAGTAATAATATTTTTAATAGGTATTTATTAATAAATTTCATAATGAAATAAATGATTTTGAATTGAAAAAATGTATGGAATATGTTTGGGTCTATACATTGCATCTCATTAAAAATAAATGAACAAAAATGATCTAAATTTCAACTAGATCACTTTTTGAGAAGATAAATTAAAGTTTAACATGTAGATTTAACATCAGCATCCTCAAACTGACCTCTTTTAACTTTATGAAAATTTAAGCAAAAGCATACACATGACTTATTTACAGGCTGCCTTTATCCAAGAAACTCAAATATTATGTCAAGTTAGTATTACCACTTGAAAATTCAAAGTTGGTGTTATTTTTAATATGCAGATGACCACTATTTCAAAAGTTGCATTCGTATTTGGAAAGTAGACAATTTCCAGTTGAACGGTGGTACTTCTTGCATATCTGTTACAATTTGATGATGAAATTGCATACAGTGGTGCTTTTTTTTCACCCCCAGGACTACACAATTTTTTTATTATTATCATCATCAACTTTTATTTAAAAACATTTCCGAGTCTTTGTATAAAAGGCTTGTTACATTTTCAGAAAAATGAAGGGGAGGAGGGGATTACGAGAAAAGAACAAAAAAGAGAAAATATAGAGAAAAAAGGAAAAAAAGACATGATAATCAATTTACCATCTTTCCAAATATGGACAACAAATGGATCTTGAGAATTTTGAAGCAATGAAACTATATTTTCATTTAATGGATCCATATTTTTTAAAAGCCATTGGTCAGCTGAATAGTTAACCTAGAAAATAGGCATCAAAATTACATCTACAAAAACACAATAAGTTAGATAAATAAAGAACACTGAATAGACTTACTTTGCCAGCATAATGTTTAATACTGAAATCACAACTCGCCCTAAAGTCACATTTTATATATTTTGGGTGCAAGCTATGAGATGTATCAAGTTTATCTACAAAAGTTTTAACTGTTGCTTTCGGAAACCAACATTCTTCATCTAGAAGAGCTAGAATACCCATAGGCTGAAAAGCAAAAACAAATATCAGTTAGACAGCATAGAATGCAATCAAAGATTCCATACATTTAATAACATAATAAAGTTCAGAAAAAAATATAATCTATATTTGTTAGATCTGTTATGTTGACACAAAATAACAATTCATTTGGTTAGTTACATAAAATTTAAAGTTTTTCTGTATATCATTAAAACAGTCTAAAATCTACTTTTAAATATAGCAAATTTCCGTTACAAAATCACAAGGAAAAAAAAAATACAATTCTTTTTATTAAATAAGGTTAAAGAATGTTATTTAACAATCTTAAGTAAGGTGTCAATAGAAAAGAATGTCTTAAATTATTTAATTTTCACTACCAATATTTGAGAAGATTTCTGTTGACACTGTTGTTATATTATATGATATTTTTCTAAATTATATGCCATGCTCCTTATTATGTTATTTATTATGGCCATAAGAACATTTTAAAGACCATGAGAAAATAAAATAACTCAGCATAAATAAATAAATAAAAAATAAAAAGTTTTTCAACTTTTTTTTTTTTTTTTTTTTGATAAAAAGAACACATTTTCAGAAGTAATTTAAATTCACTAACTTTAATCCCAAAGGAATATCATTTTTTAATTTATATTTTTTTAACACTCTCAAATCTAAACAAGCTATTTTCTGATACATTTTATAATTACTTTTTGGTCACAAATTTATCAAATTAGCAGGTGTGGAGAATTAAGTTTTAACGCCAATTGAGCGATAAATGGACAGCGGTGGTTCTATTGTTTACGAGGGGTTGCTCGCTTCCTGGTCTCTCTGTCTGTATGAGTAGGTGTGTGTTGATAGAATGTTTTAAGAACATGTTTTCGCTTTTTACTGTAAACAGAAGTAGTATAGTGTATTATAGCTGTAAATATGTCTTCCAATAAAAAGGAAGAGAAAAAATGATATCCCGACGAATTAATTGAGTAAGTGCCAATAGATTTAAATTAAGATAGCGTTAGTTAATTAAGAAATCTACTGAACCATAGAACCAGCCACAACACTGGTGCAAAGGCCGTGAATATAAATTGATAACTGTGCTAAGAATTGGCATTTCATTAAACGGGTAAGTTATTTATAATTTCTTTTAAATTTACGATATATTGGAAGACATAATTCTTTGAATGAGAGAATATAAAGATTGATCAAAGTGAAATTTAAAAAAGAAACATATCTAATGCGGATCAATTAGATCCACAGTAACGAAATTGATTAAAAAAATTGATAGTGAAATTTAAAAAAAGTTCATTCCAAACCGGAAATAGTTGAGGATTCTTTAGTGGCACTACTTGATCTAAAATTATCATTAGAAAAATTAGAAGAGTCAATTGAATATATGATGAGGTATGTTCTGAGTTATATAAAAAAATTTAAAATATGGGTATAAAATTATCAGATGTTTTGGATGAATTAAATGATGGTGAGCATGAAGTAGATTTATTGATTGGTAGCGGATACTATTGGTCAATTATGACAGGGAAATATAACACATTTCACCAACTCTTGTTCTGAATTAAACTAAATTAGGTTGGACACTTCACAGCAGATTCTCAGAAGAAGTTAACGGAAATAATTTAGTAAACGCTATGTACATATCTATTTGGGATAATAACAAAGATGATAAAATTTCAGATCAACTGAAAACGTTTTGGACTATAGAAGGGTTGGGGATTCAAGAAGATAATATGAACAAAGATTTGTGTGATAAACAAATATTAGAACAATTTGAAAATTCCATTAAATTTAAGAACAACAGATATGAAGTTAAACTACCTATGAGATACGATAATTTTGATTTTCCTAATAATTATAAAATTGCCAAAAAGAGACTTGAAAGTTTAATTAAACGATCTGTAAATAATCCTGCATTATTTAAAGAATATAAAGATATCATTAATGGATATAAGGCTTTGGGAATAGTAGAAATTGTTGAACCCCAGGAAATAAATTCGACCAATGGTAATTTGACATACCCCAGCACCCTGCGATTTAAACGGACAAACAAACAACCAAACTGCACATCATTTTCGATGCATCATCTCACGCTGCTTTTGAACCTTCCCTAAATGATACACTCTTTCCAGGTCCGAGTTTGAACTCTGATTTATTTGATTTAAATTTACAATTTCGAAGCAATAAGATTACTGTAGTGGCAGACATTGAAAAGGCATTCTTACAGATAAGCCTTGCTGAAAGTGACAGAGATATGACACGATTTTTGTGGATCGAAGAACTCCCTCAAGATAAAAATTTCCCATTGAACTTTATAATTATGAAAATGTGCCATGTATTATATGGCGTAACTTCAAGTCCATTCCTGTTAGGAGTAGTAATTAAACATTATGTGAAAAGATATGCAACTTTGTATCTGGAAACTTGCTCCAAAATTAAATCTTCCATGTTTGTTGATGAGTTATTGTTGGGAGCAGATACTGTTAATGAAGCCTTAAAATTTTCAAAGGAATCATTAGATATTTTTCAACAAGTAAATATGTCCTTACGAAAGTGGCAAAGTAATTCTAATATTTTAAAGGAACATTTAAAATCATTAGATATGAATGTTTGTCCTGGTACATCAGCTGATATAATTCCATTTAAAATCATAGGGTTAATATGGGACACGGAAGAAGACATTTTCAGATTTGATAATCAGAGTCTTTTAGAAATTGTTCATTGTCAGGAAAAGTCCAAAAGAACTGTAATTCAAGCAGCTGGAAGAATTTTTGACACCACTAGGTTTTTATCTCCATTCAATATTTTAATTAAAATGATTTTTCGATCATCATGGGAACACGGTATCGATTGGGATCAAAAATTGCCAGAACATTTAGAGAAAAAATGGGATAATTGGTGCTCACAGATTCCATATCTTAGTAAAATAAAATTCCCAGGGTATTATTTTCAGGACATAGAAGGTTGTGACAATGTAGAAGTTCACTGTTTTAGTGATGCAAGTACTAAAGCCTATGGAAGTGTTATATATCTTAGATATAACAACAATAATAGCATAAAGACAAGTTTTGTTAGATCAAAAAACAGATAACCTCCCATAAAAAGGTTAACTTTACCATGTTTGGAGTTACCATGGGTGCTATGATTGGAGCTAGACTTGGAAAATAGGTAATGTCCATTCTCAAGATAAGTGAAAATAAAGCACGCTATTGGACTCGCTCAAAGATCGTACTTCACTGGATCAAGAGTTCATCTAGTACTTGTAAGTCATTTGTGAGCAATAGAGTATCGGAAATACAAACTTTAACAAATCCGATGAACTGGAAGTCATTCTTGACAGAGATAAACTTATTTGTGCTTACATAATAAAAAACTGCTAAAGGACTGCTGAGAAAACCAGTACAACTTTTGTATCCTTTTGAACTAGATTGCTGAATGATAAATGATTTCAGTATTTGATTTGAAATTTTATTTTTCTTTTCTCTACTAATGTTTGAATATCAAAATGTGTTTGTAGTTCAAATCCTACTCAAATATTTTTTTGTGTGTGTAGTTCAAAAATCCGGTAGTTCAAATCCTACTGGTCGACTTACAAGAAGACTCATTCCTCGACCTCGAGAGCGATCATCTATGGTGGTCAGGGCCACCCTTGTTAATTAAAGATTCAAATTTATGGCCCAAGGAAGACAGAGAAGTAGATGAAGATATGAAACAACTAGAAGCTAAAGGAAAAGTAATTTTCCAAAACCTTTGTTCATCAGAACACCAGAAACCACTTATAGAGATTGAGTGTTTTAGTTCATTCTTGAAGGCAATTAGAACAGTGGCAAGAAAGTAAAAGATTTGTCTTCAGTCTAAGAAGTCCAATTAAACGTAAAGGTGCCTTATCTTCTGAAGAATTGAAAGAAGCTGAAGAATTATTAATCAAAGAAGTACAAATAAAAAATGATAAGGAAGAAATTGAGTCATTAGAAAGAGAATCCTGTTAAGAAAACGTCACGAATTTATTCCTTGTCCACATTTGGATGAAAATTAATTTTTACGAATAAGAAGTAGACTTAATGAAGGCTCCTTTAGTTCAAATGAAACTAATCCAGTCATATTGCCAAAGAATGAAAAATTTACCGAGTTGCTAATTATGCAAGAACACAGAAAATTTTTGCATAGTGGAGTTTCTTTGACACTTGCACAAATCCAAAAAAAATTTTTGGATTCCACGAGGAAGACAATTAGAAAAATTGTCAGAAAATGTTTAATTTGTAAGAACTATAATGCAAAAGCAGCTGACCAACTAACTGGCCAACTTCCGAAGGAAAGAATATCAGTATCTCCTGCATTTTCCGTTATAGGATTGGATTTTGCAGGCCTGATAATCATAAAAACAGGGAATAAAGAGACATCAAAATCATATATTGTACTGTTCACCTGTGCCACAACAAGAGCCATACATTTGGAAGCAGCAAGGGATGTGATTACAAAATCTTTTGTTTCGTGTTTTCGTTGATTTATTTCAAGATGCAGAAACTGTAAAATGATTTTTTCTGATAATGCTCTGAGTTTTAAGGCTGCTTGCTGATAAAGAACTACAACAATTTGAAAGAATCATTAAAGCTCAAGAACTTCAGGATTTTATATCAAATAAAGGTATGGCATGGAAATTTATCATCGAGCGTGCCCCATGGTAGGAAGGGTTTTACGAAAGACTCGTAAAAAGTGTAAGGAACACCTAAGGAAAATTTTGGGAAGAGCTCTCACCACATTTGAAGAATTGGCAACAATCTTGACAGAAATAGAAGCCATAATAAATATGAGACCTGTACAACAAGGGATTTCGGCAGGACAGAACAACTAACAATGACTCATTTCTTTCAACTAAGAAAATATTAGTTTTCTTCTACATTTTGCCAAATTAGAAAACAAAATTTCTACCAAAGAAACGTTAAGGGGAGGAAAACAAAATTCAACCAAAAAATCGATTTTTACTTTTTTATATCATTAAACAGTTTAAACTTTCATCTTTCCTACAATGTGTCACACATGTTTGTAAAAAAAAAAAAAAAAAAAAAAAAAAAAAAAATGTTGAAATTATTCTTTCTTTCTAAGAGTACTTCACAGCTTAATAGCCATTTAAATCTTTAATTGACTTTTTCTCAAAATCTATTAAACTTAAGAACTCGGATTTTTTTTTTTTAATACTTATGTTATATTGTATACTTTAGCACAGGGATTTAATGATTTGTTGAGAATTATTTAATTTAGGCAGTGAAATCTTACCAAAAATGTTAATTTAAAAATGACTTTCAATAAATAATTAATAATTCATTTTGAGTTTCACTTAGAAAGAAAATGGTCTGTTAAAATATGTAAATCATTTTATTCTAACTACTCTAAAAAAAATCTAGACCTCTATCTTTCACCATTTCTGAGAAAAAGGTACATAAAGTCGGTGAATTTAACATGGCGGAGATAGGGGTTTCTCGGTCCCCTTAAGGAGAAAACAATATCAAAGTAAGTTGTTGATACATCTCTGGATTAAGTGGAAGGAACAATACTGAATTTAAGTTCAATTCATCAATTTAAAACTCCTGAAAGAGACAAAAACTTAAAATTTGGAGATGTTGTCTTAGTAGATGGTACTACTAAATCTAAATTGTTGTGGGACTTAGGAATAATTAAGGAAGTCATTCTTGACAGAGATAAACTTATTTGTGCTTACATAATAAAAAACTGCTAAAGGACTGCTGAGAAAACCAGTACAACTTTTGTATCCTTTTGAACTAGATTGCTGAATGATAAATGATTTCAGTATTTGATTTGAAATTTTATTTTTCTTTTCTCTACTAATGTTTGAATATCAAAATGTGTTTGTAGTTCAAATCCTACTCAAATATTTTTTTGTGTGTGTAGTTCAAAAATCCGGTAGTTCAAATCCTACTGGTCGACTTACAAGAAGACTCATTCCTCGACCTCGAGAGCGATCATCTATGGTGGTCAGGGCCACCCTTGTTAATTAAAGATTCAAATTTATGGCCCAAGGAAGACAGAGAAGTAGATGAAGATATGAAACAACTAGAAGCTAAAGGAAAAGTAATTTTCCAAAACCTTTGTTCATCAGAACACCAGAAACCACTTATAGAGATTGAGTGTTTTAGTTCATTCTTGAAGGCAATTAGAACAGTGGCAAGAAAGTAAAAGATTTGTCTTCAGTCTAAGAAGTCCAATTAAACGTAAAGGTGCCTTATCTTCTGAAGAATTGAAAGAAGCTGAAGAATTATTAATCAAAGAAGTACAAATAAAAAATGATAAGGAAGAAATTGAGTCATTAGAAAGAGAATCCTGTTAAGAAAACGTCACGAATTTATTCCTTGCCCACATGTAAACAATCACAATACAACCTCTTTTTTAAATTAATGGTAATTAATTAATTTTACTTATCGCGAGTGATGTCATCTATTTTCTTTTTGTAACTTGCGTTGCCCTTTCACCAGAATTTATTATCACATAATTTGTTTATATAAGCTAAATTTAAATGCACCAACTGACTTGTTAATGGTGTTCGGTAATGTTGGACAGATTTTATTTTTAAATTACCATTTAATAAGGGTGTGGCAATATCTGTCCAGCATACTCAAACAGAAAAACTTTATAATATCCCATAATGTTTTCAGTTGTTCCTTGTAAGCGATTTCTTTAACATTGTTAAAGTATTAAAGATCCAACAGAACAGAAAAAAAAAAAATCATATTAACTGATACTTTGCTTCAGAAGGAAATAGTGGTGGTAAAAGTTCTGATAGTCTCTACAAAAAGAGATCACTCTGAAGCCTATAGTTGGCTTTCAGCTAAGGGTAATTTATTTTATAATATTTAACAGAGGTTTAAATATATTTTAGTAGAAAACATTTATGAGTGCATTAAAAATACATTAATGCAAGTTTAACGTAAATTAACTGTAAACCAACTACTTTTTTTTTTTTAAATGGTTAAAACCAAAAAATGCAATTTGGTTTTTTATTACTTGGCTATAGTCCAGCAACCATGGAGCTTACAGAATAAAAAACAGTACACTCTCTCAAATCTGCTTAACTTGGGACAGCAGATTGTTGAACAGAAGTTGTGCAGATTTTAGAATTTTGTGGATTTCTGATCACAGCTTTGTTTACATTTTTTAAACAGTTATATCCATATAATTAGAGATGTGTCATTTGTTGAGGAACGACTCCAAAGGAACGATTCTGACAGTGAAACTGAAGGAACGATTCCATTCTGTAAAAAGGAATCTGTCCTTTTCGGATTCGGTCCTTTTTGGAACGGTTCCTCGGAATCGGTCCTTTTTGGAACGATTCCAAAAAGGAACGGCTCCACGGTTGGTTGGTTGTATTTATGACGGCCAATTATCTACACGAGGGATATAGGCCCGGGGGGGGAGTGCCCTTCGTGGGGGTCTTTCTAAGGGAACCTAACCCGTATTAACGCTTGGAAATCCAAGGTTCGAAGAAAACCACGAAAACTCCGAACGATTAGGCCGACGGGCGCGATTGGGATTGAACCCAGCACCTTCCGTCTACCAGATTCGAGAGCAGAACCTCTCAGCCACTGGTGGGGCGAACGGCTCCACGGAATCGGTCCAAAATGTACCGACTCCGAAAAGGACCGATTCCTCGCAGTCGTTCCGAAAAGGACAGATTCCTCGGAGTCGGTCCATTTCGGAATCGTTCCAAAAAGGACCGAATCCGAGGAACCGTTCCGAAAAGGACTGAATCCAAGGAACCGTTCCGAAAAGGACCGAATCCAAGGAACCGTTCCGAAAAGGACCGATTCCTCTGGAATCGGTTCTTTTCTTGTAGACTGGCCAGTTTTAATAAATTAAAATACGCTATTTTATTTCAAAATAACAGATTTTGATTCTATTAAAGCTGACTTAATTGCCAAAATAGCCTTCTAATGTGTGTGCCACTCTCCCCCCCCCCCCCTCAAAAAAAAAAAAGAAAAGTAAAGAAAGAAAGAAAAAAGAAATTGAAGTGCAGGGCGGAGTAGGGCATTTAATAAACATTACTATTTCAATTTCTTGTGCTAAATTAATCTGAAAGAAATAATTAAAAAAAATATTTTATACGAATTGGATTTTTTACACCTGAGAGAAAAAGTGCCCGAGATGGGATTCGAACCCAGAAACTTTACGTGCTTTACCGATTGAGTACCTGGACCCCGAGGGTAATGGAACACCATGTGTACTTTAATACACTAATACATTTTCTAATTGGTAAATGTATCATACAAAATGAATTTTTTCTAAATGAAATCTTAAGGCTGTTCTCAAATCCAAAAGGATAAATTTGTGACAAAAGTTTTCATTTATTTTTATTCGGAAATGCATGAAACGAACAGGTGTTGTTGTTCAGAAACTATGTAAACGAGCTGTTTTTTCCGTTTTTTTGCAAACGCAATAGGCCTTTCAGAAAATAGTGTGGAAGTGGGCGTTTTGAACCGAATTTTCGCGCGAAAGAGGCATAATTTCTCAAAAATGGGTGAAAAACATGTTTGTTACATGATCAAAATCGATTATAACTCAATAGGTAATTTACTGATCAAAAGATGGAAAACACAGTTCGATTCCAAATCGCTTCCATGGTCAAACATTCCAATTTTATATCTTTCCGTTAAAAAATGAATTTGTAAATGTGTCAAAACATTTTACGCTTGTTGAGCAGATCACTTAAGAACAGCCTTAAGAAAAACAAAGAAAATGCTTGTTTAATTACTAGTGAAAAATATTTTTTTAAATCTGACTAGAAACAGTTTTGAATAATCTAAGAAATATATCACTAGGCCATAAAAATTGCATTTTAATAGGATAATAATAACTGATTTTCAATTATTTTAATAATTGTAGAGTTACGCACTTTCATGCATATTTCACTATTTCATGCTTTTTCCTCAAACATAATTTCAATTTGAGAATCCTCTTTGTCAAAATAAATATATGACCAGCTACGAGCGCTCGAGTACCACTTTATTTCCACAGTTTGGCGTCTTGTTTTTCTCTCCTGAAGAAGATGATTAAAAAAAATCTCGAAACTCCCTAAGATTGTTGTTTTAATCAACTTACATTGAGGTTTATTACATAGAGTAAAATCTGTTAGAACAAGGAATTTTTGTAAAACGTTTCTTTCTTTCTTAAGATAATGAATATTTCAAAAAGCATAATGTCTAATAATAATAATAAGATAACAGTAACAGTGGTGGGTGGGATTGAAATAATTTAACCGCGGTTCGCTCTCTTAATGGCCGTTTTGAGTATAAAAACGGGAAAGAAAAATCACGTGCTACATATAGATTATCGGACTTTCTCCAACACTGTGACATATATAAAGCTGCATATTTTATGCTTGTTTCGGTTTAATAGATTTATGTTAACCCTTCGCCTACCAGAGGGGTTCAATGGCCCCGACAGGTACATTTATAATGATATTTCTAATTTATTTTAAAAACTGAAATTTCTGTAAATATGGGTTTTTTCTGGGATGTTCTATTCTTTTGAGTAGAACATTCCAGAAAAAGTCACATATTTACAAAATTTTCATTTTTTAAAATGCGAAAAATCAATTTGAATGTATCTATCGGGTCCTGTTGCACCGGTCTGGTATGCGGAAGGTTAATATTGCATTTAAAATTTTTACAATATACGAATTTAATTATTGGTTTCCAAAGAATGCACGTTGTCATTTTGTACAGTTTTTTCAATTGTTATTTTACTTCTATTTCTTGCTAAATAATTAGAATTTAAATAACTGTGACTTTGTTTTAATTCAACGTAAAATAAAAGCAAAAAAAAATCGTTTATCGTAATAATTTCTTATAATAATTCATATTTCTTGATCGTTATTGATACTCGTAAATCCCGAATTCAATGCCACGATTAATGCCTGTTACTGTGGTGATGGATAATACATATCTGAGTTTAATTTCGAGCAAATCAAGGCTCCCTTCATGCTAAACTAAATTTAATGTTTCAAGCCTAATACCAAATTTCTGTTTTTATTGAGGTAAAACTTACTGCAAATACGATACTAAATTTTATGTATTTTCCTTTCTTATTGTTATTCTTTTCACTTAGAAGATTTATTTATTTATTTATTTATTTTTTCTTAAATTACATAAAGTTTTCTGAAAAGTTCGAATTTAACAAAATGTTTTATCTATTTTAAATAGTATTGACAATAAAAAGTTTAACTCCGAATAAAAAATAGTTAAATTCTCAAAAAATTAAGGTTGGTATTATCTATAATATGTTTACAACAGATATCTTTCATTCAACGGCCGAAACATCGTCAAAAGGATAGTTCTTTATATAGTACTACACTCTGTAATAATAATGGACATACTTTTAATTTGTTTAATTTAATTAAACCAATAAACCGTTTTTCAGTTAAAATGTTAGCAAATTTCAAATTTAAAGAAATAGAACTTTGAAGTTTAGTGAATCACTATATCTTTTGGCGGAGATAATATGTACTATATATGAATAAAATCATATATATTACTATATATATATATTATAATATTAATGCATATAATATTATCTTATAAATATCACTAGCCATAGCCCTGCTAATGAATATGTTTACAAATCATCTGAAGGAACTTCTACCCTTTCGTGTAACACAAGTGTTCCATGACTTCATGAGTTATGAAGCTCCAAAGATCCCAATTCAAACAAACATATTAGCATTGCAATTCACTCACACCGAACTGAGGTTCTGTAGCATATAAGTGAAGAGAAAGTGACGGCGGATGAGGGTGTGAAATTAGAGAAATTCCGGTAGGTTCTCGTGAAATTGGGGATTCAAAAAGAGTTGTAAGTTTATTGAAATTCTACGTAGTTAACAGCAGTTCACAAATAGCGATGTTAGGGTAAAAGACAAGACATACATCAGTCACTCAGGAAAGACAGTGTGCAAAAACGTGCTTTACTTTTTAACTCTTTCCAATAAAGTTAGTGTTTATGAATGCGGTTTGTCTGTCCGTCAGACCGTCTGTTCACGCTCTAAGGCAAGTCACACACTAAGGCGACACATAAGACATGTCGCTTGAATTCGCTAGGAAAACTGGTTTAAAATAAGTTTGTAACAACTTCGTTCTTTGTTTCGACCGGTTTTTGCACTTCATGTTGCGCTTTGTGTCATTGTGTGGTCTCAGTGTGTAATATACCTAACTCCCGTAAATATACTCGGATTCCCATGCAATTGATATATGTTAATGATATTTACCATGGGATGTTTGGTATTCAATATGAAGAGTGTAGCATTAATAGTTTATTTACAGGGGCACTCAAAAGTATTTCGTTACATTATGGTCAATGGGAAAAAATCGTTTGCAGCGCATTTTAATGACATTAAGCTATTTCAAATGCATTAAAATTGATATATATCACTGAATTGCACTACAAGATGATTGCTATAGAATAGGGTGTTTCACTTCTGAACCAGATCCTGAAGGCGGTGATAATAATGTTGATGAATTATGCGAAATATCCTGTGTGCGTAAAGTTAGGGAGCTGAGGAGAAAGACGATAAAGGGCATAAAGTTATTGAAAGTACGGACACTGGAACAAAAATGTAATCTGCTTTAACTAGTTACATATTCAAACCAGTAGGGGCATCCAAATGAAAAATGAGATTCAGAATGAAAAATGAAATTAAGATTACCTAGAGGTAGATTTTGAAGAGGAATCTATGAGACTAAAAATTCCTAGACCCTGGTGACAAATATCAGAGCAATAATAAAATTTCATATACAGGATGTCCACTCTCAACGATGTCCAATAGCTAATTCCTAAACCGTTAGTCATAGCCATATAGTTACAATTACAAAAATGTTTTAAATGGGGGTAAAGAAGTATTTAAAAAGTGATTTGGGTCAATAGAACCATTTCTTGAAAAATTATGAAATTTAATTTTTTATACGATCCCCCGGTCCTTCAAGTTATAGTTAGTAAAACTTTCCTATTACACTTACCAGTAAGACAAATAAAAGTCCTATTATTCTACGACTAAAACTGACCGAAGTAATGGCTGTTTCAACTTGGAGCATATTTTTTGCTGCGAAATAGGGGTCATTTACAAATTTACTAGAAATATAAATAATCTTCAGATATATAAAAAAATATAGTTGATAGTAAAATTAACATTGCATTATAAATTTGAAATCTATAATCATTCTGAAATATTAATGCAAAATATACAGCTTGTACTAAACATATAACAGGAAAAAAATAATAGAATTTTCGTTAAATAAGATGTTGAAAAGCATCAGCCTCAATTCTTTACACACTGAATCCAAAAATGGCCTTCATTTTTTATCACAAAGTACAGATTTTTTGCAAATCGTAAATTTGAAAGCTAAAAAGTGAAAAATTTTCAGAAATCTGATTCTGATAGTATAAAATAGATGTGATTGTTATTTCTTTAACTTTTGATAATTGATTTTTATGTATTTTTTACTATTGAATCCGAAAATGACCTTCATTAGTTTTTGGTGTAAATCGCCCTGCAGGTGGCGCTGCTATGTAGCATTTTGCAGGATTTCCGCAAAAGCTCTATCTCAAGAACTAATGCACAGATTTTTATAAAACTTCAGATTCCGTTAATCCTTGATATGAATTAGTGCTGGTAAAGTTTTGGTGCAAATTGCCCAACAGATGGCGCTGCTATGCTGCATTTACACGATTTTCGTAATAGCTCAATCTCAAGAAATAATGCACGGATTTTCATCAAACTTCAGATTTAGTTAGTGCTTGACAAGAATTGACGTTTTGCCCCTTGTGGCGTAAATCGCTCAACAGGTGGCGCTGCTATGCTGCATTTTTTGAGATTTCCGCAATAGCTCTATCTGAAGAACTAATCCTTGGGTTTTCAACAAGCCTCAGATTTAGATATACTGGATATGAATTAGTGCTATTTATGTTTTGGTGTAAATCGCTCAATAGGTGGCGCTGGTATGCAGCATTTTTCACGATTTCCACAATAGCTCAATTTCCAGAACTAATGCACGGATTTTCATCAAACTTCAGATTCTGTTAGTCCTTGACATGAATTGATGTTTTGTACCTTTTCGTGTAAATCGCTCAACATGTGGCGCTGCTGTGCTGCATTTTTGTGATTTCCACAATAGCTCTAGCTCCAGAACTAATGCACCGATTTTCATCAAACTTCAGATTCCGGTATACCTTAATATGAATTAGTGCTGTTTGTGTTTTGGTGCAAATCGCTCAACAGGTGGCGCTGCTATGCTGCATTTTTTAGAATTTCCCCTACAGCTCTATCTCAATAAGTAATGCATGAATTTTCATCAAACTTCAAATTCAGGTATACTTTGATACGAATTGGTTCTAAATTGATGTAATTTCTTTTACTATTTAAATGATTTAATTGACGTGATTTATTTAGCAGAAAGTTTTGTGATGGCCACAACATACTAGTTTAACTTTGAAATTTGCCATTTACAAAAAAAGTCTAACATGATGGTTAAATATGAAGGTAATTTTTACATTCAGTGCTAAAAAGCACATACAAATCAGTCGTAAAAGTTAAAAAATACAACCATCGACTCTATTTTATAATATTAGCTATTTTTTCAATTTTGAAATTTACTATTTGCGAAAAATTCTGACATGATGGTTAAAAATGAAGATAATTTTCGCACAAAAAATATTTCAGCACAAAAAATATATAAAAATCATAATTTTAAAAATAAAAAAACACAACCATCGCAGTCTTGTGTTATCAATTCTAAAACTTTTTAGTAAACTTGTTGGCAGTAATCTATCCGAAATTTTTTGTGTTACCCTGTAAAATAAGTACATAATGGTAAGCACTGAAAATTATAATAATATTACATTGTCATCTGATTTACGTCAATATGTAAAATTTAACCTCGATCGCATATTTTAAAGTGAGTTGAATTTCGAGTACAAATTTTGAACTGGAAAGACATACATACGATCGTTTCAAGTTAACCCGTTACCCGCTGGTGTTGCGTTCATGCAACGGTCAAAATAATTGCTCATGCTTACATTAATTACTTTGTCACCACTATTTTCAATTAAAAAAATTGCCTTATTTATTGGCAGAAATTTTGATATTTTAATAAAGCGGAAATTACCTTTCTGAATTTGTGGTGACAAGCGACTTTCAACAAGAAATTTGAAAATTCCTACTTTATAGTTTTGGCGGTTAATAGGTTAAATAAAAGCTTATAAAAATAGCATAGTTTTTGTTAAAAAAATCATGAAACGAAACAGCTTCAAATCCTTACAAAAATCTGTCGTAATACGATTTCTTTCAAAGCGCAGCTACACATGAAATAAATCCTTCAAATACTTTAAGCACTTTGTTTACGACCCCTAGACCCATGGCTAAACTCATGTGTATTCGGATGCAGAAAAGTGGCATAAGTCTTGCATTTCAAAGTTTCGTATAACTTCATGAATTTTAGTGTTAGATGAATGGGACTTTTTTTGTCTTTCTTTTAAGAGAACAGGAAATTTTTACTAAATATCTCTTATAGGGCGGAGGACCGTATAAAAAATTAAATTTCGTAACTTTTTTAGAAATATTTTTATTGATCCAAATGACTTTCAGAATAATTTTTTACCTTATTTAAAACATTTTTGTAATTGGAACTATAGGTCTATGACTAACGGTTTAGGACTTAGCCACTGAACGTCGTTGAGAGTAAAGACACACTATATAAAATAATACTATAAATGGACGGTCATTTGACGACATATTTTCAAGAGAAACCAATGATTAGACTGAAAATCGAATAGACCTTGCACCGCCCTTAAATTTCCAAGAGGAATTATGCTTTATACCATAAATCATAAAGTTAGAAATAACTGCAAATTAATTGCACACGCTGATCAATGAAATGAACTCTTAAAAACAAAATCATCTGTCCAAAACATTACAAAATTAAAGCGACTGGATGCCTAAGAAAATGGATGGGTACATAAGAAAATAAATTAGTAAAAAATATTACGGATTGCATGTGGTTCTCTTTATCTCGGAAGTGTTTTTTTCCCCTTGGAATCCTTTATTTTTCAACATCGTTCTTTTTTTCTCGGAATCGTTCCTTTTTTTCTCGGAATCGTTCCTTTTTTCTCGGAATCGTTCCTTTTTTCTCGGAATCGTTCCTTTTTCTCGGAACGATTGCGAAAGGAACGACTCCAATGAACTCGTTCCTTTCGGTGAACGATTCCTTAAAAGGAACGATGTTGCCCATCTCTACATATAATAATGAACTCAAAATTACAATGAATGATAACAAAAAATGAAGTACTGAAATAATTAAGTAAAATAATCTCTCTATTCTAAAAAACAGTAACTAATGTTGTCACCGCCGCTGGTTTTGAATTTTTGGTGACTGGAAGCCTTTCTTCGTTAATATTAAGAAAAATATTGCATACAAAAATGTGAAAATCAGTGGTATTATAAGGAAATGTTTAATAAACATGCTGATGCAGACAGTTTTCAAATCAAAGAATTATTTTAAGAGATATTTAACGAGAAAGTTTGTCAAAATCGTTCCATTAAAAAAGTTTTTTTAGGAGGAAAAACTATGCATGGAAATTTAATCATTTTTAGATCATTTTATACATTAGAAGTTCCCGGTGTGCAGACTGCATTTATTATTTTAATTTGACTCATTTTTTGAGGTTATATTTCAAATTCAAATTTTCAGCGTTTCAAGAGATATTTTTTTACAACTTTTAGAAAAGGGTATTGTTATATAATAACATCCTTTCCAATTAAAATTAATTTAAAAAGCTATTTTAAAATATTTAAATTAAATTAAAAAACTTCTTTACTTTCAAAATTTAAATTCTACCTTTAAATATTCATTAATTTTCGTTAAGTTCTTTTTTCAGTTAAATTTCACTTAAAAACATTTTAATTTAATCGCCATAAAAGATCGTCAAAAATTATCAATAATAAAATAATAAATCTTAAAATTAATACTTTCTACCGTAATAGAATATTTTTATAATAATTTTCAAATCTAAAATTCATCATTTAAAGTCATTTCATTCAAAAACTTTTATTACTCTGTGTGGCATCGTCAATTTCAAATCAGCCAATCAACGACGTCCGTTCTAACGGCGGGTTTTTGTAGCGTCTGTTTTTGGAAATAGCGTCTCTCTCTTCCTGCCTGGATTCTACGGTGAGCGGACGTACTCCGCTTTCGGCGGCTCCGCCTTTTTCCTTTTCATGGCATATCAGCGTTGGACTAAACGGGTCCTTCGCTCGATATGGCCATTTCTTTTAATTGGTAACTTATTAAGAAATAATTTAAATTTTGATTCCTCCACCAACCCAATCCTTTAATAGAAATACCAAATGGATTATGTCGACTTCGTTATCATTGGCATCCTGCCGATGACGGCTACGCAATTTTGAATCACAGAAATGAGGTGATGAATACAGACATTGATTCCCATTGCAAGAGTTCCTCTGTAAAAGCAAATGAATCATGTTTCATATGATTTATCATTGCCAAGTAATTTCTTTCGTGATAAATGAATAACAGTATCTGCCAAGGGGAAATGATCAGTGCTTAGCGATCTGAAATCTTTGTTTTCTGGGCGTGCTCCAGCGTGACAACTTACTTGTGAGTCTTCAACTGTTATAGTTTTGACGGTGCATATTCGGCGAAATTAGAGACTTCATTAGTTCTACGAACTTAAAGCCGATTTGTATGGAGAAACTCTGACAGTAGTGATTCAATGACTTGTGTTAATGACAACAGACTGAAATGGTTAACGGAGTTGAAGAATCTACGTAACATTCAATATTTAATAATTCAAAATGTTTACCTAAATATAATTAAGAGTCAATATCTGTTAAATAGCCTTCCAAATCATATATGATAATGTTGGCATCCATGTTAAACAAATGTGTGTTTCATTATTTGATGAATATTCATTTATAGAAAAGAATCTGCGCAGATTTCAGGTCCGAAAATGATAAATAAATATACAATAAAGATTTTTTTTTTGTATATATGTAGTGTTATATTTTGTGTTTTAAATTTATTTAGTGAATTTTTTATGTAAAAATATCATTACACCATGAAGAAAAATGGGTAAGATTTACGAGCAAAAATGATTTGGTAACGTCACAGTAACAAGAGTTCAGGTAAGAGGTTTCTATTATACATTTTACCATGAAGATTCCTCAGATTATATTTATTTACTTCCTTCACATCCAATGTATACTAACCACTAACGATCACTGGCCAATAATTTAATAGTAAATTTCTCTCTTTTCTAATTCATAAATTAAATCTACATAATTTTTTATAACTCCTATTTTTAATAATAATTTAAATTTAAAATCCTTCTTCCCCTTTATTTTATTCTTTCTTTTTTTTTTACCTAACATTAATGGTGCCTTTGACAAACTTTCGAACTTCTATTTTTTTATTTTAATGGGACTCTTTCTGGGTTATTTCTTTCAGTATTGTTTATTTATTAAAATTCAATAGAAAATTTTGGCAATATGATTTAAATATATAAATTTTTCATGCATTCTCCGGGACTTCTTCAGGAAAAATACTTATTTGTTGCTATATATACATTTGTTATTGTTTACTATATATATTTTTATTTTGAAATTATTACATACATATTGAGTTAAAACATGTCTGAAGTTCAATTTTTTAAAATAAATATCAGACTATAAAAGGTTTATTTTGCAAATAATTTTTTTTCTGTTACTACATATTTTAAATATATAAGGATGGTTTTGAAATAATGATTTACGATGTTATTAATTGATTACAAGGTCAATATTCCAAAAAAATTAAATTTTTTTCTGTGATTCCTTAAATCGGTGTATGGTTGTAGAGACCTGATCAATCTTTACCTCCATTTTGTTATTTTGTCCCTGATCCAGACATTTTAACAATTGCATTGAATTGAATAAATCACAATTCATTTAGTGTCATTTTTTTTACTCCCAAGTTTGTGCAATATAAGAATTTTAAACATAAAATTTTCAGGCTTGATTTTCATTTACATAGGTTTAGGAGTATTATGGCTCTCTATTAGGATAAAATAAAATTTCAAATAAACATTTTTATACAAATAATATTCAATTTCATTCTGAGAATAAATTTTTCAATTATATAGAAACTATTTTAATCTGATTTTTCTATCCTAGTGCAATAATTTATAATTATTTTCTAGATGGTTTTCCATACCAGGAAAATTACTTACATACCAGAAAATTTATTTTTGTTTTATTTACAAAATTTTAGTACATGTTATGAAATTTTTACATTGTTTAAAAAATTACTTAATATATATAAAAAGTTAAAATTGCATTTTACTTTCTTTTTACATTTTATTGATAAATTGTGATCAATTAAGATTGAATTTATAAATGAGTAGTCTATGTTTTGCGGGCCAAAACAGACGGTGTGCTAGTACGCAATAGTACACTGGGATCTATTTGTTTTTACCATTCAGCATTCTTGATATATCATAATTTTTTCATTTAAAATTTACCATAGCCACAAACCACACCAACTTAATTTTTTAATATATTATATTTTATTTGGGACATCAGTATCATGTTGCTACAATTTTTTTTATATATACTCAACTATTAATTTTCATTTTACATTAATTTATAAATTATGGTCATTTGACAATTATGAATTTTTAACTTATATGTCCATTTTAATCATTTAAATTTCTGAATATACTTATATATCTCTTGTCATACAACCTTAAATTTGTTTACAAATGAAATAATTTAAAAAAGATATAGATATAAATATATCAAAATTATACTATTTTCCAGATTTTATTAATATTTATCAAACAACATTGACTTACAATATCTGCAATTCTCTCATGTCATTTTAATATTACCCCTCAAAATTCATTTATTTTTTTTTTCAAGCTATAGCATATTCAGTTTTAACCACCGGTTTTTAGTTAATACTTTTTTGGGTAGTTCTGTTTGTACACGACGGTTTTGTGGATTAGCGAGTGCATATTAAACCAAAAAATCCAGTGTTTTGTGGCAACAAACTACTCTTCATTTGGAAATTCGAGGCTCTTTTTTCTGTTATGAAGTCAAGTTAACCCTGTCCTTGCACTTTTGAGCGCCACCAGATTTCTGGGTCTCAGACAGTTTAGAGAGTCCAGTCGCAATTTCTGGACGCAATAGATTAAAATATTTAATTCCTATTTTATCGAATTTTTTCTTGCCATGATTGTCTCGTTTTGCGTTACAATCCAGAGCAGTAGAATTTCGTAATTCTCGCTGGCATTTAGTTAAGGGTCGTGACACAAAGGAATATAGCATTCCTCCGCCTTCCAGTCTTGTTCTGCGGTTTAGGAAACTTCTGATAAAATCCATTTATTTTATAATATTTATTTGATGCTATAGCTAAAGTTCAAATTTATTTATTTATTATTCACTTACAATAGCAATTGTTGGACTTTGAGAGAATATAGTGTTGTTATTTTGCTGAGGAATTTATTTTAATGATAAAATTAGTTAAATTTAAAGGGTACCCTATAGCTTATAAAATTGAGAAAGAAATATATAAAAATGAAAAATATGATAAAATATAGAAATGAAAATAATGAAATATAAAAATGAAAAATAAAAAATGAAATGAAAGGAAAAAATCGAAAAATATAATAAAATGAAATGTATATAAAAATATATATTAGACTGATCTAGGCGAATGACAGGACTTTGCTTAATTGTGGTGTAGAATGTTTGTTTTTTCCCTCAGGCTGACCTGGTCTAATTCAGTTATGATGAGCACACACAGAGGGTAAACTTGGCTTAGCTTGGGTAATTTAACCTTCCAATAAGTCCCTCACGGTGCAGTTATATCTATTTTGGATATCATGGGCAGTATACTTGTCAAATTGAGCGGAATAGTTCGTTTGAGTTTGTAAATATTTTTTTTTGGTTTAACGCTTAGAGACTTAGATCAGTCAGTCCATTGTTGTCGAAGGTCATACTATGGGGCAACTGCCTTACGTTTTTGACCTGCGTACACAATGAAGAGATTGTAGAAATCTATTTTTTGCTGCTATTTTACTTTATTTCCTCAGCATTTAACATTTCAATGCCAATATTTTTTTTCAAGAAAATATTTATGAAATAAAAATTATTACCCAAATTAAATAATACTATGAAATTTAATTATTATTCCTTTAAAAAATTTCAAGTAATATTGGACATATATCATTTTTTTTAAAAAACTCAGATTTCTAAGCCAAAATTACTCATTATATTCAATTGGTTGAATTTTTTATGTGGATATACAGATTTGTTATATATTGTAAAAGTTCTAGATAAATAGTAACGTAAATATGCTATTTTATTTTGCCCTTTTAAAATTATTTATTCAGTTGTGAGAGTCATATATACGTAGGTCACTTACCTTATCCTCACTTTTGTGCAATATATTGAAGTCTTGGAGAATGTCTTGGATTTCTTCATGGTGAAATTTTTTTACTTACCTGAACATCTGTTTCCTGTAAAAATTTGTTGTTTTGGTTCTTTATGTTTTCATCTTGGGTTCTGTGTGTTTGTATTACAATTTGATGTTTATTTGTATTTGTTATGCCAGTATTTGTGTATGCCAAAGATTTTAGAAAAATTTGTATACTTATATTTTTATATAACATATTTTATGTGTAGGCGCAAGCGTATTCATTATTATATATATATTTTTATACATTTTTATGTTATGTTTATATGTGTCAATTGTCCAAGAAACTGGGGCAGATAATTCCTTTTGATTTTGGTTTTGTTTTTAAGTTTTGAAAAGTTCCATTTGCTCGATGCCACAGGCAATAACTTTTTTTTTAATGCTTTTTTTTTCCTTAGGGGTAAGGTAAATGTTATATAATAACATCCTTTCCAATTAAAATTAATTTAAAAAGCTATTTTAAAATATTTAAATTAAATTAAAAAACTTCTTTACTTTCAAAATTTAAATTCTACCTTTAAATATTCATTAATTTTCGTTAAGTTCTTTTTTCAGTTAAATTTCACTTAAAAACATTTTAATTTAATCGCCATAAAAGATCGTCAAAAATTATCAATAATAAAATAATAAATCTTAAAATTAATACTTTCTACCGTAATAGAATATTTTTATAATAATTTTCAAATCTAAAATTCATCATTTAAAGTCATTTCATTCAAAAACTTTTATTACTCTGTGTGGCATCGTCAATTTCAAATCAGCCAATCAACGACGTCCGTTCTAACGGCGGGTTTTTGTAGCGTCTGTTTTTGGAAATAGCGTCTCTCTCTTCCTGCCTGGATTCTACGGTGAGCGGACGTACTCCGCTTTCGGCGGCTCCGCCTTTTTCCTTTTCATGGCATATCAGCGTTGGACTAAACGGGTCCTTCGCTCGATATGGCCATTTCTTTTAATTGGTAACTTATTAAGAAATAATTTAAATTTTGATTCCTCCACCAACCCAATCCTTTAATAGAAATACCAAATGGATTATGTCGACTTCGTTATCATTGGCATCCTGCCGATGACGGCTACGCAATTTTGAATCACAGAAATGAGGTGATGAATACAGACATCGATTCCCATTGCAAGAGTTCCTCTGTAAAAGCAAATGAATCATGTTTCATATGATTTATCATTGCCAAGTAATTTCTTTCGTGATAAATGAATAACAGTATCTGCCAAGGGGAAATGATCAGTGCTTAGCGATCTGAAATCTTTGTTTTCTGGGCGTGCTCCAGCGTGACAACTTACTTGTGAGTCTTCAACTGTTATAATTTTGACGGTGCATATTCGGCGAAATTAGAGACTTCATTAGTTCTACGAACTTAAAGCCGATTTGTATGGAGAAACTCTGACAGTAGTGATTCAATGACTTGTGTTAATGACAACAGACTGAAATGGTTAACGGAGTTGAAGAATCTACGTAACATTCAATATTTAATAATTCAAAATGTTTACCTAAATATAATTAAGAGTCAATATCTGTTAAATAGCCTTCCAAATCATATATGATAATGTTGGCATCCATGTTAAACAAATGTGTGTTTCATTATTTGATGAATATTCATTTATAGAAAAGAATCTGCGCAGATTTCAGGTCCGAAAATGATAAATAAATATACAATAAAGATTTTTTTTTTGTATATATGTAGTGTTATATTTTGTGTTTTAAATTTATTTAGTGAATTTTTTATGTAAAAATATCATTACACCATGAAGAAAAATGGGTAAGATTTACGAGCAAAAATGATTTGGTAACGTCACAGTAACAAGAGTTCAGGTAAGAGGTTTCTATTATACATTTTACCATGAAGATTCCTCAGATTATATTTATTTACTTCCTTCACATCCAATGTATACTAACCACTAACGATCACTGGCCAATAATTTAATAGTAAATTTCTCTCTTTTCTAATTCATAAATTAAATCTACATAATTTTTTATAACTCCTATTTTTAATAATAATTTAAATTTAAATCCCTTCTTCCCTTTATATTTTATTTATTTTTTTTTTTTTTACCTAACAGGTATTATTTTAAATTGTTGCCAAATTTAAAATTTAAAAACAGTGCAAAGAATAATATTTCCTTCAAATTAAAAATTTATTTAGACATGACTATTATAAACAGAAAGAAAACTTTCAAATGAGAATTAAATGATTACGTATTAAAAGCAGGAAAATATTGATAATTATGTCATAAAAACTACATTTACATGTGAATTTTAAAAGAGAAAGAAAATTGTAAAATTAATCCATTAACATGCATTAAAAGTCTCAAATGGAGGAAATTACGTGATATTTAAAATTGCCAAACCATAATACTGCCAAACAGTTTACATTTATTTCCTATTTTGAGATAATCTTTTTAAACTATTATTGAGAATTCTAAGACAGCGCAAATAACATTTCCTTTCTAACAACAAAAGTATTTTCATGTGAGTATTAAAAAGAGAAAGAAAACTTGGGTGAAAATTACATCAGATTTAAACCGATACATTTGTTCTTATAGTGTTGCTAAAAAATACCAGGAGACAAAGATTCTGTTTGCTTAATTCTTTTTAGTTTGTTTTCACATGTTTCACTGATCTGATTTAATCAATGACGAAAACAACTCATTAACAGGGAGATCGGCACTGTTTTATTTAAAAATTATAATTCATTCTCCCGAAATTTTTTTAAAGCCAATCAAATTAGCGTGCTTTTAGAGTTCGAAGTGTCTGAACGGGGGTTTGCTAGCGTAGCTCATAGGGGGCAGAGCCGCCTAGTAAAATAAAAATAAAATAATAAAAATTAAGAAATTTAAAAAATGATTAAAAGCAAAGGCCAAGTACATAATTAGTAATGAATAACTAAATATCCATAATAATGAGATAATTTTTTCATGCATAACTCAGTGAAACTTGCTTCATAAAAGTACACTAATAATTTACATCAAAATTGTAACATAACAAAGTTTCATTTCACGTTCAGTCAGACTTAATAACAAAAAAAAGCTTGATTAATACACAAATGTATTTGGTAAAAGATAACATTCTCCACTGATATCAACGCTATTAAATTTATACTTACTATGATGAGAAAGCATGCATTCAGACATATTAACCAGAATTACATATCAGAACGATATAAAAATAAAATTTATAATATTCCCCTACATCTTAATTAAGTTTCACTGTTTACATCTGCAACGGTGTGCAGATTTTAGGGTAGCAGATTTGAGAGAGTGTACTGTATCATGCACAGATGAATCTTAAAAGAGGATAAGTAATCTCCAAGGGATAAAAAGATCAATAAAAAAAATAACAAATGAGTAATTTGAGTAGCTTACATTATTTCACATAATTTTTTGTACATTAAATAAGCGAGATTTTAAAACAATTTCTTGAATTCCTTCTTATATATGTTTACAATATTTATAAGTTAATTGTGTAGCACATTAAAAAAAAAAAAAAAAAAAAAAATGTAAGATTATAAAAAGAATTTTAATATGGTGTTTTGTATTTTTGCTAATTTTTTGTTTTTGAACCAATCTTCTATTTTTCTAAAGATACTTATTTTTATTTATTTATTTATTTTATTTTTTTTCCAGGAATTCTTTCAAAACATATGTATGGTGTAAACACAGAATTTCATATACTGTAAAAAAAAATATATATATATATAATCTTTTTAATTAAAAGTTTATAAATGACTCTGGGTGAAAATAAAGTTTATGAAAACTACAAAAAATTCTTCAGAGAGAGTTACAATAATGAAATTTTATAAAATAAAATATGTATTGAAAAATTCAAAACATACATTACATTTAAAATGTGAAACTTGAATAAAATTTTTAAAACTTGAAATATATAAATTATTAGCTATACACAATTTGCTTTTAACATATGATGACGTGTGTAAAATTTAAACCTATTTAATTACAACAAATGCATTAAATGAATTTTCATAAACAGACAATTAGCTTGGAGCTTTAATTTTAAATTAAATATTTTTAGCATTCCAAAAAAATAAACTCAAAAGTAGAAAATTCATTGCAAATTCAAAATAATTTAAACATGCAATATTTAAATATGCAAGCTACTTACTTTCTCAATAAGATCAATGGTGGGTTGTAGATCAAGTCCAAAATCAATGAATTTCCATTCAATGCCTTCCCTCTGATACTCCTCTTGTTCCAAAACAAACATTGTGTGATTGAATAATTGCTGCAGTTTTTCATTTGTGTAGTTAATACACAACTGTTCAAATGAATTCAACTAAGATGAAAAAAAGAAAATAAATTCTTTAGTCTTCCCATAATACCACACTGCTTATTATTAATATTATTTTACACAAACTAAATATAACAAAAATAATTTTTCATATACATTAGTACTTGTCAGATTTAAATTGGCAACCAAAGTGCCAAGGAAAAAGTTTTTTTTTTCCTTGGTGATTTCTGAGATAAAGCTATAAAAAGATATTGATATGTTTAAATTAGGTATACTTTTTATGTTTAAAATAATTACTCTTTTTCTTCAGCTTTGCTTCATGTAATATTTTTTTGTTGAAACTGTTTCTTTTTGCATAACAAAACATTTATCAATTGAAAACTTATCCGATTCTCACAGAGCTAAATAAACAAACCACCTTCTCAGCTTTTTTTTTTCTAGTGAGTCTAAAAGTAGGCTTTTTTGTGGGTGATTATAATTTTCTTAAAATTTATGATTTTTTAATAAAAATTTGGTACACAGCCAAATTTATTATTATTGCAAATTGCTGAAAATTTTAACAAAATTGGCCAATTAGCGACAAAAATACCAATCACTTTGTTTAATAGTAAGGAAAAGAAGGTTTGCTTTAGGTTCATTTCCTTTTAATCATTACTTCTGTTTGCTGCCAACATTTTTTACTCAACAATGCAAAACTTGACATAGTCACAGGATCTTTTTTACACTTAAAGAAATAAAATTTTCAGGCATGACTATTGGAATGATTTGGAATCGAAAAGAGGGCTCCTTTTTCCAATAAATATCTTACATCTTGAATATATTTACAGATCGCCCCCCCCCCCCCTCCCCCCAAAAAAAAAAAAAAAAAATCTTTAAACATTGCATAAAAAAATTTATGAAAAATTCAAAAATACACATACAAATTCAAAAAGGAACAAAATGTTAGGTTAAAAAAATCGAAACCGGATTCCTTTTACACATATAAAAAAATTGCATGAAACATGTAAAAAATCATATTGAAAATTGCTGTAATGAATATAAATAAACAGTGTTGTAGTCATAAATTAACCAGTGGGTATACGCTAGAGTCATGAACATTCATGGCTAGAGAATACCCTACAGCTTTATTTGAGAAACAGTGGGTATACGAAGCTTCTTAAAAAAATACATAAGGTATACGGCGTATACCTCCACTGCACCCCTGCAAATAAACTTTATTGAAAAGAGGACCAAATTTGTTATGTTGGGTTAAGATACATTAAAATACATTATATGAATGTCAAACAATCACCGTGAATTGTGAAAAAACTCTAAAAACAGGGTTCATACAGGGATGGGAAGAAAAAATCCAAGCAGTACCCAAAAAATCCAAGGACTCCAAAAAATTTTAAGGATTTGCCATTTTTTTGTTGTTGTCGATGTTGTTTTGTGCTGCATCGTTATGTGGTTTGCACACTCCAATTTTTAATACCCAATTTGGAGAGAAAAACATTTCAAAAACAAATTTTACTCTATCAGAATCTAATTGTTAGTGCTGAAATTGCACAGTATTCACAATATATTGCTTAATGATTTCGTAAGTTTAAATATAAAATCGACAATCTACTGGGGTGATTCTGAGTAAAAAAAAAAAAATTCTGAAATTCACAGCAAATTTTCTGTAAAGTTACACGAGAGAGAGAGAGAGAGAGAGAGAGAGAGAGAGAGAGAGAGAGAGAGGGGGGGGGGGGGGAAATCAACTCCCGACACTAAGCTATGCGTTTACTCCGTGATTCTTTGACGAAATTCGCGTTTTTTCGCGATCTTTTGACAAAATTTGTGGGGGGTTTTGCGAGCTTTTGACGAAATTTGTGTTTTTTTCACCATCTTTTTACGAAATTTGTCGATTTTTCGCGATCTTTTGACGAAATTTGCCGTTTTTTCGCGATCTTTTGACGAAATTTGCCGTTTTTTCGCGATCTCTCGACAAAAATTTTGGGTTTTCGCGATCTTTCGACGAAATTTGAGGGTTTTAGCGATCTTTTGACGAAATTTGAGGGTTTTCGCGATCTTTTGACGAAATTTGTGGGTTTTCGCGATCTTTTGACGAAATTTCTGGATTTTTTCGCGATCTTTTGACGAAATTTCTGGATTTTTTCGCGATCTTTTGACGAAATTGTCAGGGATTTTCGCGATTATTTGACGAAATTGGCGATTTTTCTGCAAACGATGGACAAATATTTTTTTTTCGGCGACCATATGTCCGAATTTTTGGATTGGTGACCGATTTTTTAAAATTTTCAGAAATGAATGCCTTACATTTTCGGAAAATTCGGATTAGAATCACCCCATGGTCATATAAATAGAGATTAGTCAAACCCCAAACACTTATTATGTATATCACATACATGATACATCTTTAAGAAAATTTTAAAAGGCAAAAAAAAAAAAAAAAAAAGAAGAAGAATGCTAAATGTAACATACAAGAAAAAATATAACAAGTTTTGAATTTATTCTTTTAGAACAGCGGTAATCGCTTTCTTTGAAGGTGAAATTTTGACGAATTCGCATTTTTTTCGCGATCTTATGATGAAATTTGCGTTTTTTTTTCGTGATCTTCTGGGAGAAATCGCGTTTCTTTCACGATTTTCTGAGAGAAATTCGGTTTTTTTTTTTCGAGACCTTCTGAAAAAATTCGCTTTTTGCGCGATCTTTTAATGGAATTCGCGTTTTACTTCGATTGTTTAACGAATCTGACGTTTTTTTCGCGATCTTTTGGTGGAAACCGCGTGTTTTTCATGATCCTTTGACAAAATTTGCGTGTATTTCGCGATCCTTTGACGAAATTTGCGTGTTTTTGCGATCCTTTGACGAAATTCGCGTGGTTTTCGCGTTCCTTAGAGGAAATTCGCGTGTTTTTCGCGTTCCTAAAGCCGCTATCAGATTCACCAACTTTTCGAGCAATTTTTGAGCCAACTCTTGATTTCCTCCAACTTTTCGCGAAATGTTGTCTCGACACCCAGTGTGATAGCAAACAGCAATATCCCCAACTTTTTATCCGCATCTCAAAAAAGTCTGTCCTAGCCGCAACTTTTCCTCCCACCTTTCAACATTTCAGCGAATCAGAGATAAGCGATTGATACGAAAATGCGATAAATATTGACGGCTGGTACTAGCAGTACTGGTTTTCCCGGGTTTTCCTCCAACTTTAGCAAAGACAATTGTAACCTTTTTCTCCCTTTCAACTGGAAAAAGTTGGTGTTAAAATCGGCTGTAAAGTTGGTTGCTCGAAAAGTCGGTGAATCTGATAGCGGCTTTAGAGGAAATTCGCGTGTTTTTCGCGTTCCTTAGAGGAAATTCGCGTGTTTTTCGGGTTCCTTAAAGGAAATTCGCGTGTTTTTCGCGATCTTCTGGGGAAATTCGCGTTTTTCGCGATCTTCTAATGGAATTCGCGTTTTATTTCGATTGTTTGACGAAACGAACGTTTTCGCGATATTTTGATGAAAACCGTGTGTTTTTCGCGATCCTTTGAGGAAATTCGCATGTTTTTCGCAATCTTTTGAGGAAATTCGCATTTTTTCATGATTTTTTGAGGAAATTCGCGTTTTATGCGATCTTTTGAGGAAATCTGCTTTTTTTCTCGATCTTTAAGGAAATTCGCGTGTTTTTCGCGATCTTTTGAGGAAATTCACGTGTTTTTCGCGATCTTTTGAGGAAATTCACGTGTTTTTCGCGATCTTCTAGAGAAATTCGCGTTTTCCGCGATCTTCTAATGGAATTCGCGTTTTATTTCGATCGTTTGACGAAACGAACGTTTTCGCGATCTTTTGATGAAATCCGTGTGTTTTTCCCGATTTTTTGAGGAAATTCGCGTTTTATGCGATCTTTTGAGGGAATCTGCTTTTTTTCTCGATCTTTAACGGAATTCGTGTTTTTTCGTGATCCTTTGAGCAAATTCGCGTTTTTTCGCTGTCTTTTAAGAAATTCGCGTTTTTTCACGATCCTTTGACAAAATTTAAGAATTTTTTCCGCGATCGATTGACGGTATTTTTTGGAACATATTTCCGAAAAACGCGATTTTTCCGAGATTCTTGGCTAAATGCCAAACATCGATAAAATTTAAAATAAAAGTCGGCTAACAGTGTCGGAAAACGGACTTTACGGACCTAATAATTGAAAAACGGAACTAGTGGGAGCCCTGCTATTAACATTACCCTACCCAATCAACGTTGTGCTTCAGATGAATGACGTGCAATTTACCGTGCGTTTTTTAATCACAATTTTTTTCTTCCTCGGCAGCAATTATCGCTTGCGTCCGAAGCCGCAATAGAATATAAGGAGTTTCTAAGTAGTGGGTTTGCTTATCTAAGTAGTTCTAAGTACTACTTGGGAACGTTTTCATTTCTAAGGAGTTTCCAAGGAGTCTAAGGAGTCTGTGCGAACCCTGTAAAAATCACACATACACGCACACATAAAACATACATTAAAAAATAGCTGTAGGAATTCTGAATAAAATTTATTGAATAGAAGATACAATTTAATAACGGATGAAAACACAAAAACGTTAAAATTCACAAAAAAATTCTGAAAATTCAAAAATCACAGAGAACAAAAAGGACTATATTAGGCTAACATATTAAAGCAGGAATTAATGCTATTGAATTTCGAAAAATCTCCATGAAAAAAACTGTAAAAATCATATTAAAAAGAAAAAAAAATTGATGCATTTTTCTGAAATTATGGTACATGCAAATCAAAACAGATTACAAAAATAGCCTATTAAAAAATCAAGAATAATAGAATATTAATAGAAGATTTAGCAAAAAAGTCTGGCTGGGATAAATAAAAGATTAGTAATTTTTCATAATCTGGTCTGCAACATTATGATTTAAATTGAATATGGATACTATTTAAAAGGCTATCACAAAAAATACTTTACAACACCAAATCATGTTTGCTTATTTAGTCAATTGACAGTGGACACAATGATGAATGATTATTCAACAGGTTTAAAACTCTGGAAAAATGCCTATTTTTGTGCGATTTTAGTATGCTATTGCTATAGAATAGATTAGGATGCATTTAGATAAGATCTTGCTCTCTAAATATTATAGAAGGACCACCAAAACTGTTTTCGGAAAGAAAGATTATAAACATTAGATTTCTAAATTTGATATAAGTTAAATATAATAGATTCAGATTATATTTCTATAAGTTCTTTTCATGTATGAGATTTCATTCAACTTATCCATCAGATGCAGGTGTTTCGTGGTTGGCAGATGGCAAGTAAGTAAATACTGCTATTTGGATAATAGGATAACATGAAATGTTTGTAAAAACTGTTACTTATCCAGTGTAAAACAAAATCCACGATGTACTATAATCATCTGCACAATCAATAGGAAATTATAAATGCAAATTTTTGAGTACGAGAGTTCAGGTTGGCAGAGTCCCCCTTGTAGAAATGTACTTTTTTATCTAAAAAATTACAAGAATAAGCAGTTCATCAGAATTTCAGAATATTATTGCAAAACAATGTGTTTAATTTAACAGTTTCTAATTTCTGAAGCCTTCGAAGAATTTTAAATACTTATAAATATTTATGTAATTTTAAAAATTTAAATTGCAGATTGTAGTAGGTTGGATGTTATGCAAAGTGAGATTAAAAAACAATGACTTGCAGAGCTGACGCCAAGGCTCCTGATCCGCAGATTTACTAGTCACTTTTCTTTAGGGATAAATTTATATGACGAATAAAACTACCTGCATTACCCTTCAAATCATTTTTTTTTTTTTTTTTTTTTTTACTGACAGTTGTATTGAGTATATTTTAATTTTGAATTTAAAATTTGAGAAATAAAGCAGATTTCTTTATCCCATGATTTTAAATACCTTCAAATAATACCCAATCAGTATATTAAAATGTGTATCAACACTAAGAGATTTCTCTTTTACATCAAATCAAAGGCGACATTTATTTTAGTCATGTGAATTGGTCTTGCTCACTTTTAAAATTTTTCTTACAGCAGTAAATTTTCTGTAGCCAAAGAATCATATTGTAACTTAAATAAACATATGATTGTAGATTTGGGATAATGGTACTTTTTAATAGCTGAAATGATCTATTGTCAGTCTGAGTATGACTCCTTATCCACCATTTTTCTCTTCTTTTGAAAAATGACCAAGATTAAGAAAATTGTTAGAAATACTAGTATCTTCAGAAATAGATAAAACTTATCATATATCAAATTAATTGCTTTTCAAAAGCACTTAATGCCTGCAATAAGTAAAACTGTTTACATCATGCATCCATCCTGTTATGAAATTAGAACATTACTTCCTGTTTCATCTTTTGAACTGTCAATCAAATATTATTAACACTTGCATAATAGAGCTGCAGTATTGACATTATAAAAGCTATATCAATAATTTATTGACTTTAAATGAATGTATGTGTTACCTTGAATTTATTTATGTAATTAATCAAGTCTAAATAATGTTTTGTATTATTATCTTTCAGTATCTGTAAATGTTTTAACCGAGAAAGGAGCAAAAAATGAATGCTTCAATGTATCATTAGATATATAAAAATTTAGTTTAAAACCATAAATGCTGCAAAATTCCTGGGATACAAATAATAAGAAAAATACACATTTTTTAATAAACAAATTTACAAGCACTTTACAGGTGAAACCACTATGGATAATTCACATAATTAATGGATTAATCTAAGTTTACCTGGATAAGCAGAAAATTACCATGTACGATCCTGAAGTAGAAGGTAAGCTGATTTCCCTTACCTTTATTATATGATTTAAATGTGATTATTTTTACATCACATTAGTCTCTGTTCAACTAATCATCTAACAATGATTAAGAGACTGGTGTGCTGCCGTCCTTAAATATTAAATATTAGTATATGATAATTTAATAAAGGGGTTTATTTGAAAATTAAAAGGTGGTAATGGAATCAAAAATGGCTTCAGTAAAAGATGCACAGGTTATAGAGAAGCTCAACTCAACAAATTACAGTATTTGGAAATTTAAAATAGAAAATAATCTTCTCATAAAAAAAGATCTTTTTGAGATCATTACTGAAGAACCACCAAACCCAATTACAACCGATTGGTCCAAAAAGGATCAGAAGGTAAGAGCATGGTTCACACACTCAAGAACAAATAAAATTCAAGCACTTTTCAAGTACTATTCCAGTACTATTCAAGGACTGTTTAGATACATGCATAAAAATGGCGTAGAATAACACATAAGGAAACTAGCCACCCCATTGATTATCTATTTCAAAGAAATCTTATTGGATCTTTTAATTTTTATAAAAGGCATTTTCAAGACATTATATTATTAGAGAATTTTTAAAGAATAATGTGTTTTAACTTAGAGATGGAAAGAAATTTCACATATAATAAAAAGTTAAGAAAACAGAGCTTGATTTTTTTTTTTTTTTCTTTAAGTACAAAATAAATAAAAGGTATGGTATCGCTACAAGAGAAGAAGACAGGAGTAAACTAGTTAAATTTTAGGAATTCTGAAAACTCATCAGGGGTCAAATACTAGCATTTCTGAAGTTGTGCATAATTTTTTACAAGTTATACTTTAATATTTTTAATAAATATTACCTTACAACATTTGTGCTTATCCATACAAAAATAATTGGAATAAAGGTTAGATAATTTACTTTTACTTTTTAAAAACAAAAGATTAAAAAAAAAAGAGTTTAATGAATAAAAATTTTATTATCAGTTACACAGCGAAAAATTTATAATTGATATAATTCTGTGAAGTTTTTCCTCCTGATTGACACTATTTGCAATTTTCATGAATGACCGATTGACAAATTTTACAATATTTTTCTGGAACTGATTAACAAATTTAACAATTTTTTTTTCAATGACAGATTTTTGTGGTATTTTTTCCTGACGATTTTTCAGGGGCTGAGTAAAAAAAAAAAATTCTGAAATTCAAATTTTTTGAAAAGTTACCGCAGAGGTGGGGGATCCACTCCTGGCACTAACTATGTGGTTTTTTTCGCGGCCCTTTAACAAAATTCGCCTCTTTTTGTTTTTTTTGTTTTTTGTTTTCTGATCCTTTGACGAAATTTGCTGTTTTTCGCGATCTTTCGACGCAATTTGCCACTTTCTCACGATCTTTTGCCAAAATTTGCCTTTTTTCACGATCTCCCGTGGAAATTTGAGGTTTTTCGCGATCTTTTGACGAAATTTTCGGTTTTCTAGCGAATTTATGACGAAATTTGTGGATTTTTCATGCTTCTTGGACGAAATTGGAATTTTTTCGAGATTCTTTGACGAAATTGGTGTTTTTTTTTTTTTTTTTCGTGATTCTTTGACGTGCGTTTTTTCCGCGATCCTTTGACGAAATTTTGGTGTTCATTTGATGAAACACGCCTATTTACGTGATCTTTTAATGCATTTTGCGTTTTGCCCGTGATCTTCTGACGAAATTTGCTCTTTATTCGGAATCTTTTGCCGAAATTTGCATTATTTCTCTATTCTTTGATGGAATAAGTGTTTTTTCCGCGATCTTTTAACAAAATTTGCATTTTTCAGCGATTCTTTGGTGAAATTACCAATTTTTTTCATGCGAACGATCGTTTAAACTGATATTTTTCGGCGATCATTTGTCGAAGTTTGCAATATTTTCCACCACTTTTCATTCCTTGAAAATGAATACTTTTTTTTCCAGCACTTTTCATTCCTTGAAAATTAACACTTTTTTTTTCCAGCACTTTTTCTATTTTTTCCAAAGCGTACGAACCATGAAGAGCTATTATTAACCTCAGTATTGAGACTAGTCAGATTGTCCACATAAAAAATTTTCAAAAGGCTAGAGACATGGAATACTTTAAAAACAATTCATGAAAGAAGTAGTTTATCAAGTAAGCTATACCTTTTACGCAAGTTGTAAAGCACGAAATTAACAAAGGTGGTGATATGGTTAAACATATCACAAACAAACTTGAAATAGTTGACAAATTATCAGCTATAGGTGAAAATATAAAAGTTAGTCATATCTCAGCACTTTTGCCGTGAACTTACCAGCTTTCTTATGACACCCTCATCAAAGCCCTTGAATCCCGAAATGAAGAAGAGTTGACACCTACTTTTATAAAAAGTAAATTAATCAATGAATTTAATCGCAGAAGCGATAGTTCTGAATCATCTGAAAATACCGCTGGATCATTCAAAACTACGAAGAAATTTAACAATGTGGGATATAAAAAGGAACAAAAATACTGTACAAATTGCAATTTGAAAAATCATTCCACCAAAGAATGCTGGCATAATAAAAATAAACAAAACAATCCTTCACATAATACATATTATAAACAAAACTACAAGAAAAATTTTAATTCTTCTCTCGTTTTCCAAAAGGATGACAAAAATGCTAGAAATGATTATGCATTAAATTCGGATAAAAATGCCGATTGTAATGAGTATGAAAGTGATCAAGGTAATAAACACTGTGCCTTTATAATTAAACCACGCAATAACAAAGCTTGGATAGTTGACAGTGGCAGTTCTAGTCACATAACAAATTATGACCCTTTATTTACAGAAATTAAATCAAATGAAAAAACTAATGTTGTTATTGCAAATGGAAACAAATTAGTTTCTTATGGATCAGGAAACACACTAATAAATACAATAACTTAAGACGGTGAAACGCACAACATAACACTTAAAGATGTTTTATTTGTTCCAGAAATAGAGACAAATCTTTTTTCCGTTAGTAAAGCTACAGAAAACAGATGCGAGATTTTATTAAAAAATGATAAATGTAACTTAACGTTTAATGGAATAACCTGTCTGGATAAGTAGAAAATTACCGTGGATGATCCTGCAGTAGAAGGTAAGCTGATTTCCCTTACCTTTATTATATGATTTAAATGTGATTATTTTTATATCACATTAGTCTCCATTCAAGTAATCATCTAACAAAAATTACATTATTCAAGTTAAAAAAATACTAAATTTTTCGTTTTAAGAAATATTAGAATGATAATTAAAAATAATAATGCATTTAATATGTCTTACCTCAAAAATTTCAAAACCAGCAATATCAAGGATTCCTATAAAAGATGCACCTTGTCGTTTTGTTCGATCAAGTGACCTATTTATTCTATTGACTAGCCATCGGAAAAGTCGTTCATAGCAGGCTTTCGCTATGGCTTCTACAGAAAATTCTGCCTGAAAAAAAAAAAAAAAAAAAAAAAAATTCTTACTGAAAATAAGTTGCAGAATAAATTTGTTATTTCCAGATATGAAAAAAGATGACATGCTAAAATGAAGAAAATGCATTTAAAGGAGGGAAATGAAACAGAATAAAAATAAGGTATCAATAAGAAAACAAAATTGCAGATGCTAACACAATTTTGTGTTTATTACTGTACAGTAAAACACTGTAATAGACATTTCTCAATAGGAGATACATCTATTTAGTTGTACTTAGTCTTTTCAATCATCAACAGTAGGGATTGACTGAAGCAGGAATTTTGGCGAATACCGAAGCTTCTGTCAAAGTGTATACCGAATATTCGTTATTCGGCAACCGAATACTTGAAAAAATTTAATAAACATTTTTGCATATATTAGACTTTTAATAAACATTAATTAAAATTAAATTCTCAATAATTTAATTCAGTTACATTTTTATTCTTAAATCTAATTACACAAAAAATTTAATGACTTCTTTCTACTCAGAAATTCATTAATCCATAACTTATTTTTTATTATTTCATCACTAGTCAATACTCAAAATAACCTATGAAGGTATTAAACTATACAGGCTATTATTAAGGATAAGAATTGTCAGAAAAACAAAAGTTCATTCAAATAAACAGAAACAATGTTGCAATTAAACTGATTTACTGATTGTCTAATTATAAACATATTGAATAGAAATGTTCTCAAATACAAAAGGTATCATATCAATTTGTATACAATTAAATATTTTCTATCAAATTAATGATATTTATATTTTGATTATTTAACTTTGTGGTAATCAAGATAAAAAAAATTGAGCGATGTTAATTTAATGGATATAAAAGCTATAGGATAGGCATTAAGGGTATACTTATTTGATGTGTATATTACATATTAAATAAATTTAAAATTAAAAAACTAACATAGAAATCATTAAAATTAAATGATAAGGGGAAGATGCCCATCTTTCTTACTTTTTTTTTCTCTATTGTAGACAGTTGTTTTGATTTTATCTCTACGTAGAATATTTTAGAAAGAAAAAGGTTTTTTTTTTATTAAAAATGGCCTTTGACTTGATTTTTGTAGTGCAGCTGAACTCTGAACTCATGCTCATAATATCGAAACTCATCATTTAGCCTATTCTACTTCTAAGTAAAAGAGAATTCTTCTACTTCTAAGAAAATATGTATCTGCAATTATTCGGCCGAAACCAAATATTCGGTTTACATGCTGAATCCCCGAATAGACTATTCGGTATTCGGTCAATCCCTAATCAACAGCTGTTTATTTGTAAGCTTTTACCCCCGAATAGAAGGCACCTCCAAATAACAAAAAAAAATCTGGTGTTTCCATTATTCAGAGGTTTTACAGTATTTACTATCAGTAGATCAGTAACATTTAAAACTATTTGGAAAAGTAGAGTTCGTAATATAATAAATTTAATTTTGAATTAAGTTAAAACTTCAAATAGTAGCATAGTTTTTCTCACTACAATGTGAAAAATAAATTCATGAATAGGAGAAAGATCAAAATTCAGTGTGTAATCATTATTTTAAATTGTGATTTCCCGTAAGTACTTTAATGAAAAAAATTGAGAAAATTATCACTGACTCGTGACCTAACAGGGAAAAAAAATCTGATTTATAAAAATTAGATTTTTTCCCTCTTTCCCTGTTAGATCACGAGTCAGTGATAATTTTCTCATTAAAAGAAAAAAATTGATGGGATAAGATTACTTGAAAGGAAAAAAAAATCTGGCTTTACTTTAATGAATCATTTATAATGGATGATCATATAACAAATATTTCCAATGTAGATCAAATAAACTTAATTAATCTGTTATTTGATGATCAAATATGAAATGTAGTATGTGAAAAAAAGATTAAAATGCAGTTAGTAACCAATCTAGAAATTTTTTGAAAGGAAAATTAGGAAAAAGGAAAAAAAAAGGAAAAAGGTCTTAAAAACTAAAACTTGAAAAGGAAAAAGGTCTTAAAAACTAATGGCTTTAAAAAAAATTCGACTAAGTGTTATGACACTGGATCTTTAATTAGAGTGGTTTAGAAGTGGAGTCTTTATATAAAACATCAGAAAAACACATAAATCATTCAAAAACTTTAAATTGAAAATCATACCAAAAAAGATCATGCTGGAAAATAAATGTTCGATATAAACAGCATTAGCCCTCCCCCCTCCCCTCATCACCATCCACCCATACTTATTGCTTAGAATTATCAAATCCTCCTCATAATAATAGATTGATAAATACAATGAAATATACAACGAGTATTTAGTTACACATATTTAACTTTTATTTGTAAGAATATTACCTGCTCTTTCGTTTGTGCTTTGCTTACAAAGTCTCTTCCAACTTTGATCCTTGGCCTGATGAATGCTCGAGTCATTTCTGTGACTTTCAAGCCAAGTAACTGACCAATTTTTTGTGCCACTGTAGTTTCACCAAGAAATGCTTGATCTGAATTCCGTTCTTGCTGGAATTCTATATTACCAAACAGAAGTACAGCTGACAAAATCTTAAAAATTGCTAAAACAGAGGGAATAAATTATTTAAAAATAATAATTGAGAATGAATAATCATATTTATAAAGTATTCAAGTAATAAAGGGGTTAGTCATGACAAATTATAATATAAAAGTTATTGCCATATAAATATTGCAACACTAGTTTAAGAATTTAGCTTTCTATAAAATGCTAAATGAAAACCCGTAAAATATGGTTTTCCAATATACATATACAGTAAATTATATTAGGTGGAATCGATCGTGACTGAGAAAATGCTTCACCATAAATAGTATTCCACCTTACAAAGGAAATTAGGTAATCGAAACACTCGGTTTTTTTATATTTTTTTATTTGATAATTTGAAGGTAACTATCCAGATATAAAAAATCCAGTATAAAATTTGAGTTGATATGCATAAGCAAAAAAGTTATAACCAATTGAATTTTTAAATATTTTAAGGCTTAAGTAAGCCATACATATTTTTTTTACCAAAATAGTCTTCTCACTTTTATTATTAATGTGTCATAACTTTATGCTGGAGTTCCTTCATTTAAACCTGTCATTAGTTAATGACTTCCTCTAAATTCTTTTACACTATACAGGGTGTCTACTCTTATCGTTCAACAATAGCAAACTCCTAAACTATTAGTTATAGAGTGCATTATATGGCAAGAAAAAAAAATAGTTGGATGTGACAATCCCAAAACTTTAATCTATCTCATACTGTTAATACTTCTTGTAGAATGTGACATATCAGTGCAACCGGTTAGGTGATTTACACCAAAATATAATCATCAACAACTTATAACTGAATCTGAAGTTTGATGAAAATCCATGCATTAGTTTTTGAAATGGAGCTGACACTTCTGATGGTTTATCGAGGAGCCTGGGACCAAATGCCCCACATCCCCGAGCCATAACAACTGGAGAAGGATAACGTGAAAACAGTCAAGTCATAACAGATGGAATTGAGGAATTCAGATTGGTTGAGGCAAGTCCCGCCCAACTGAACTCCAGAGCATGCCAGGAAGATCAGAACGGAGGGGGAGAGAAAGCTAAAGGCCCAGAAACACACACAAAAAAAAGACCCTTTTCAGAGACCATACATTTTACATATCTACCCTATATATATAAAATCCTAATGAAACGAATTTATGAAATGGCTGAAATGAAACTAATTTATGAAACAATTCTATGAAACGACTGATTAAACAACTGATTATGTTTCAAATTCCTAAAATATGGAATACTTTGCGATGAAACTAACACCAAAAATCCATAATGATCCACAGATCTCAAAACTGGTATTAGAATTTTTAAATTCGAATTAGTTTTCGAAATATTAACTTTTTTCTAATTTTATACACTTTTTTCTAATGATGGCAACTCAAATTTAAATCATAACAGACATTTTTTTTTTTCATTTTAGAAAAGGTCGGTGATGGAACAGCATGGACCTCATTTTGTAGCAGCAAAAAGCCATTTTGGAGCAGTAAAAATGCTCATTTTGGAACAGAAAAAGCCACTTTGGGGAAGAAAATAACTATTTTGGAGCATCAAAAATGTCATTTTGGTATTGTTTGACGAAATTCGCATTTTTTCTGCAAATTTTTGATATATTCTCGTTTTCCTGCAATTTTTTTGACGAAATTCGTGTTTTTTCCCGCGACTTTTTCACAAAATTTGCGTGTTTTTCACGACCTTTTGACGAAATTAGTGTTTTTCGAAATCTTTTGACGAAATTTGCTGATTTTCGCGATCTTTTGACAAAATTTGCGGTTTTTTGTGACGTTTCAATGAAATTTGAGGTTTTTCCCTCGATCTTTCAGCAAAATTCGCATCTTTTTAATCTTTTGACCCCGTTTTGTTCGTTTTTTTTATGAAGTCAGTGATCCGTTGACAAAATTCCCGATCTTTTAACGAAATTTGCATGTTTTTTGCGACCTTTTGATAAAATTTGCGGCTTTTTTGCAACCTTTTAACGAAATCACGTTCTTTCACGGTCTTGTGACCGCGTTTTGTTCGCTTTCTGATGAAGTTCGCGCTCCTTTGACAAAATTCAAGTTTTTTTTTTCATGATCCTTTTTACGAAATTCGTGTGTTTTTCCCGCGTGTTTCTTTGATGAAATCTGCGTTTATTTGAAGTCTTTAAACAAAATCGCATTTTTTCATGATCGTTTGACCACGTTTTGAAGAAATTAGCACTCTTTTGACCAAATTCCCCCCCCCCACCCCCCACCCCCCCCCCACCCCTATTTTTTTTTTTTTTTTTTTTTGTGTGTGTGATCCTTTGACAAAATTTGAGACCTTTTAACGAAATTTGCGTTTGTTTCACTATCTTTTAAATAAATTAGCGTTTTTCACAATCTTCTGGTAAAATTCAAGTTTTCTTCGCGATCCTTTGACGAAATTCACAGTTTTTTTTTGCGATCTTTTGACAAAAATCGTGTGTTTTTGAGAATCTTCTGGCAAAAATTTGCATTTTATTCGCGGCCTTTTAACAAAATCGCCTTTTTTTGTGTGATCTTTTGACAGCGTTTTGTTCATTTTTTGATGAAATTAGCGATCCTTTGACAAAATTCACTTTTTTTTTTCGTGATCATTTGACAAACATCACGTGTTTTTCGTGATCTTTTGACCAAATTCGCATGTTTTTCGCAATCTTTAGGCGAAATTCGAGTGGAAAATGATAGATTTCGCTTAAGAATTATTATTGAATTGACGCAGTAGTGGGCACAATTTTGTAGAAAAATGATCATTTTGGCACAGAAATGCGCATCATTATCGATTTGGCGCTTGACCAAATTCACCTGTTTTTCACAATTGAAAGCAATAACCAAAAGGTTAATTACTCCTGGTAGTTATTAAACGTGAGAGTTAACACGCAAATGGAAACATTTGCTGACTTTGTCTGCTTAGAGACCTATTAACTGAAGCTGGTGAAATAAAGCAATATAAAACTATCTGTAAAAGAATATTTAAAGAAAACCAAACCAAGTTCAAACGAATAACAGCTTTATTAAAAACATTTAAAGAAAACAAAAGTAGAAATTAAAATCATTAAAATAGAATAAGACTTTCAAACACATGACATAAGTTCTCTATGACTCTATATCAACATGCTTGAGACATGAACCAGAGCACCAGAAAGTAAATATATCATTTCAAAGAAATCATTTACTTTGATTATAAAAACTGTAATTAAACTTAATTTTAAGCTTTAATCAAAAACTAATTATTTTAAAACTGATTAAAAGAAAAATAAAGCTTAATTTCAAAAAGGTATTTATATCAAAAGCAAAATGTAAATTTATTTCAATTAACTATTAAGGAAAATATAAACTTAATCCAGTTCAACAGAGATAACAATATTAATTATTGACGTTTAAGAAAAACAAAATAATTAATGAAAAAGATTATATTACTTAATTAAATTCAATCTCTCTTCTCCTATATAAAAGATTTCATGTAAAGGCAAGCACAACTTATTTCCAACATTAGCTTAACTGAAATCTCCAGATACCCTCAACTGCCACTCAAAAGTAAACTGAAGATCAGAAGCAAGACATTAACTAAAAGTTGATGATAGATGGATTTCTGAACTGTGGCAAGCCTAAATGGAAACTCCCTAGCGAAATACCGTCTGATAGAGTTTCCTAGGAATCACAAATATCCGAATACTACAAGCCATAACAGTTCCAATTACACTGCGTGGTAATCCGCTGTTGTGTTTGTATTGGACCTTCATTTCATATCATGACCTAGCAGTAGCATCGAGACGGGATAAACACTGGTCTCTTGGAAACCATATCATAACCCCACAGTCCGATCCTCCACCTTAAAAAGCAAAGTTGGCGAGATTCCAAAAAGTGAAAACCAAAATAACATCTGGAACTTAAAAAACGTATTCTTAAAAGGAGAGAGAATATTAACTGTAAATAAAAATCAGACTGTTTCAATAAGTAGAAAAAAAGAGAAAAACATTATCTGAAAAACATGCAGTAGACAGCAGGTACACTTCCCAATTCCAAAAGACTGAACTTCACAACACTCACATCTCCAGGCACATCCTTACGGAATTAAAAAGCCAAATGCATGGCGACAGTTCGTCTCCATCTTCTGTTTACACACTTGAAAGAAACCACACCAATATCATAAGCCATAGCCACTTTAAACATGACAAGAAAATAACACGTATGAATAAAACATTTCTTCATAAAAGCGTAGATGACTAGAACTAAGCACCAGGAAATATTATCTTTGAAACACCACCCACTTCATCTTAAATATAAATGCAGCGATAAAAACATTTTCTAAAAACGTGAAACATCGTTTTCCCAAAGCACCAACACGTACAACCACAAGACGTCAATGAAGCTACTGTTCGGCTGAAGTCCAAGCTATAAATAGTATTTTTCATCCGCCGGCAACGCCCCTCACGTGACTTCTGATCACCTGGTCAACATCACATCCGATGTCTGACGATCTCGGGAAAACGGACCTGTGATCGGCCACTAAGCAGAGTACGTCACGACGGACAGGTCACGCAATCTGCCGATAGCCACCACAACTCCTCAGTCTGTGAGCTGACTTTTCAATACGATGTTGACACCGGTGAAAAACAAAAGAAGAACTTGAATGCCGTAAAACATGTGTTAATGGGGGAAACGTAATGAACGAGCGAAAAGGAACTTACATAAAAGTAAAAAATAAGGTAAGATAAGAATATTGTATTTATTGTAAAACTATATTTAAACACTGAAAATAAAGATAAGTAAAAGTGTTTAAATATGAAACTTAAAGTATATAACAAGAGTTTATTTAGAAGTAAATGAAAACTTAAATAGGAAAGATTAAATGGAGTTTAATAGAAAGGTTGAATAGAAAAGTCAAATGAAAAGGTAACTGGAATAACAAGACCAGAAGGGAAAAAGATATATTTTTTCCTGTCAGCAATCTTCTCTCTGGCGAAAATCGAATGGAAAATGATCGATTTGGCTCAAGAATTATTATCGAATTGCCGCAGTTTGGCACAATTTTGTTGAAAAATGATCGTTTTGGTGCAGAAATGCACAGCATTATTGATTTGGCGCAATTGGAGCAACTGGCGCAGCTGTTCCATCACTGAAAGGTTATTATTTTAAACTAATTTGGCGACCAGTTTGGCCTCCCTTAAATGTATACTAAGAAATGTATCATATTACTTTTATTCATAATTCAATTTGTATTTCATTATCATTTTATTTAATACACAACTTTCATTTAAAACTGAAACATTTAAAATAATTGGCTTTCACTTCTTTCTTTTTTTTTTAAACGAAACGAAGAGAAAAATATTAGGCAAAGATGTCATATACGCAACGGGGTACCTAATTGGTGCCAAAATGGCGTTATTTTGCCTGACATAGTAACTTTGCTATTGTTGCTTATATTTATTAATAAATATTTATTTGAATTTATTTTTGTTGTTCTTTCACGAATATTAATTTTCACTAAGTCCGTGGATATTGACAGAACAAACAGTTTATTAAACGAAAACACTGCACAAACACATAACAATTAATTTAAAGATAAATTTCTCACACAGATTACTTTTTCATAATAACTTCACACAGAATAATTTTTACATCTACACTCTTCTACCGTTCGCACACAGACTGAGTGCGCCGGGGGGAAAAGACTGGCAGTGCGCAGATATAATGCGCATAAAAAATGTTCGCTCGCCTTTAAACCCAACACACCCCTCCTGCGAGAGATACATTTTTTTTTTTTTTTCTCTTTAAACAATTCCAAAAAACACATATACATATACATACAAAAATTACACACAAATTACATACAATAATTACACATATCATAATAGTGAAATACTTGCCATAGAATATAACAACTTATCTTCATTTACAACTTTAGTAAGGAAATCAGAAATAATATGTTCACTTTGAACATATTCCAATGAAATAATACCTTCTGACAATAAATCCCTGACAAAATGAAATCTTAAGTTCATGTGCCCAGATTTATTTGAGGATTTTGTACATTTAATCCACTGTATTGCTGCTTGGCTATCAGTGTTTAAAATTATGGCATCTTTTATAAATTGGTTACAATTTAACTCAGACAATAAGTTTACAGTCCATATTATATCCTTACACATTTCTGAAATAGAAAATAATTCTGCTTCACATGTAGAAAGACTAACACTTTTTTGTTTACGACATTTCCAAGATACTAATGACTTTCCTAACAATACAACTCCACCTGAAAAAGACTTTCCATTTTCTCCATTTCCCCAACTAGCATCTGAACTACTATTTAAATACCCAAATTCATTGCTGTAAAATAACTTTTTGTCTTTTGTACCTTTTAAATACCTTAATACTCTTTTAGCCAAAATGTAATGCCTTTTCTCTGGTTTGGGATTAAATTGAGACAAATAAGTTGTGACAAATGATATATCAGGACGTGTTCTATTGGCTAAATATAAAAGTTCACCAATAATTTCCTGATACATAGTTATGTCAAACAATTCATTTGTTGGAGGAAAACTTTTATCTTCACCTTTAACAATAGGTGTTTTCACAGATTTACAATTTTCTAAATTATGTTTTACCAACAATGACTCAATATATTCCACTTGTGACAAACTTATACCTTTTTCACGTTTTTCAATTTCTATACCTAGAAATTTAGAATTCTTATTTTCGTACAATTCGAATACATTTTTAATTTTAGAAACGATATTTTCATACATTATTTGATTATTACAGAAGATAGCTAAATTGTCCACATACATACATAATATAAAAATGTTATCATTTTCAACTTTAATGAATACACAGTTATCAGAAGCTAATTGATTTAATCCAATATTACCAAGTTCCTCTTTTATTTTTAAATACCAATTTCTACCAGATTGGGGTAATCCATAAATACTCTTTTTCAGTTTACAAACTTTATTAACCCCTATCAGTTTTTCATATCCAGGTGGTGGTGACATATATAAAGTTTCTTCCAAATCACTGTATAAATATGCTGTTTTTACATCAAAAAACTTAATCAAATTTAATTTAGCTGCAACTGCAATTAGTAATCTAAATGACTCAATATTTACAACAGGTGAATACGATTCAGTATAATCTTTGTTTTTAATTTGATTAAATCCAGCTGCCACTAATCTGGCTTTATATTTTATTTCCTTACTGTCGCCCTCTTTTAAAGCATAGACCCATTTACTTTTAATCAATTTTGTTTTTTCCGGCATATCAATGATTTCCCAAACATTATGCTTAATCAGGGTTGGCAAGTTTCTGCCAGAGTGGTTAAAACCAGCGGTTATAACCGGTTAAAACCGGCATGGCAGAAACTAGTTTCTGCCAGTAAGTGGCAAAAACTGGCAGAAACTAAGAAATAATATTAATAAGAACTTTAATGTACAAAGATTCATAATTCACACATGTATTTGATATGTAAACAATTAAGTTAAAAATTAAAATTAAAGATTATGAATGTTATTCAAAGTTGTAAAAAAGTTTCAAAATGATCATATAAATATACTTTGTTTATATAATAATAGGTACTAATTTTCTTTCACTTGAAAAACAGAAATTTTCAATGGTAACCTGATGCTGTACAAGTTTAACTATTTTATATTGTTGTTTAGAGTTGAATTTTTATTTAAAAGTAAAAAAAGAAATTTTAAATTTCTTTTTTTTACTTTTACAAAAAAATCTGATATTTTAACAAATGTATTTTTCAGAGTATTTTTAAATAAATAATGCAATGCAATAACTTAAAGATTATGATTCTTGTGAAATTATATAAGTAAATAATTGAAACACAATAAATAACAGAAAAAAAATTAATGAAATATCATGTACAATTATTTTACAATCTTGAAAGAACAAAATTGCCACTCAAATATACTATTATTACTTTTTCCACAGAACATTCCGTAGCATAGGACAAAATTTTGCTAATCTTCCTGAACACACTGTTTCTTAATTTATTTTGAATGAAAGAAAAGTTTGAAAATATTCTTTCAAGACTATCATTACTTGCTGGCAATGTCATTTTTGAGGATGCAAAATTTGAAAAATCCTCATTTTCACCAGTATTCGTTTTTAAAGATGACCACCACACAGGCAAGGGCAAAACATTTTCTAGGGCTTCCTTGGAGAAATGTTTCTGGGATAGGAGTCGATTTTGCTTCAATGGATATTATATATGGCACGAAATTGGGATTAATATCAGAAAGCAATTTCGTTGCCTTTGCTTTATGCTCATATGTCAATTTTGATCCCATATACTTAGGATGAAGTAAATAAGCTAGCATATGGTAGTCGGTTATTACTGTATTAAATCTGCTTTGAACCTTTGTAGTTATTTGTTTTGTAAGTGCAAAATGTGGTTGGAACATTTTCAACTAACAGTCTTAATAAAAAAGCCAAAATCATTAACAACGATTTTACACACAAATAACATACAGACACGACAAAAAAATCCCATATGATCGTTTTTTGTCATGTCTGTACGTTATTTGTGCGTAAAATCATTGATAAAGATTTTAGCTTTTCTATTAAAATTCGCACAAAGATTGATCTATGCTTATAAGTCTTAAAATTAAAAAAAAAAAAAAAAAAAAAGAAAAGTCAGATTTGTTCCTTTGAATACTGTATTTAAATGAAATGTTTTTAAGCCCATAGAATTACAAGATCCACGTATAACTATAACATGTCTATGAGAAATAATTTATAGTGTTATTATTAAATTATTACGTTAAATTACAGAAAAGCATTTTGAGCAAGTATTGAATATTTTTCTTTTCTTTTCATTGCTTCATTTATTTAAAATAAGTATTGGATATAGTTTTGTATTTGATTTTTAAACTGAAATTTTATCTGTTACATTACTCATTTTTTCTAATACTAATCTATTTATTTTTTAATTAAAACTACCCACAATATTTCATTTGTTATTTAAACGGAATAAAATGTACTTAAGGAATTTAATACTAGTAAAAAAGCCTCAGATTATGTCACGAAATGTGTTTATGCCAGTTGTTGCCAGTTTCTGCCGGTTAAAACCGGTTATAACCACTTTCTGCCACTGGCACGGCAGAAACCCTTTTTTGCCGGCAAATAGCCAGCCCTGTGCTTAATTAAAGAATCCAATTCATTTTTCATAGCTATTCCCCAATCACGTGAATTCACACTATTTATTGCCTCTAAATAATTGCTCGGGACATTATCAGTTAAATTAGCTGACGAATATTTACTTTTCAATCTTTCTGACCTTCGAACTTCAGTCATATTTTCACTTCGGTCTTTTATTTTGTTGTTTCGATTCCTTTTCTCCGCGCCTTCATGTCTAGCTGGAGACAAATTAAGTTTTGTTAATGGGGTTGCGCAACCGTTTTTTATTTCACTTGTGTCAGAAATTTCTAAATTGAGAGATTTATTCTTTTGATTTTCATGAATTTAATTCTCTTCCGGAAAATTTTTATTTATTAGCGGTTCAATATCCCAACACTCTGAACATTTACTTAATCCAAAATATCTACTTCCCTTTATAGTTTCATTGAACTTAACAGAAGCGCGAATTTTGGCAAAAGATTGCAAATTTCAGAAAAGATTCATGAAACAAACGCAAATTTCGTCAAAGGATTGTGGACACAGTGCAAATTTCATCAAAAGATCACGGAAAATGCGAATTATGTCAGAGGATCATGAAAAAATGCAAATTTCATCAAAGGATCGCGGAAAAGTACGAATTTCGTCATAGGATTGTGGAAAATCCGCGAATATTGCCAAAAGATCGCAATAAAACTCGCACATTTCGTCCAAAAATTGCAGAAAAAAAGATACATTCGTAAAAAAGCCATGGATAAAACGTGAATTTCACCAAAGAATTACAAAAAAATAATTTCCTTAAAAGGCCGCAGATTTCATTCAAGAGTTTTAGAAAAAACCCAGTGCTTTTCAAGCTTGAGGCCTCTGAAGCTTCCGAAGGTTTTTAAAAGCATCGTTATTGTCTATGTGTGGTTCTGTTTATCCTTCACACTTTAGAAATTCTACAAGAAGTTAGATGATGAAATGTTATAAGCAAAATTAATGAGAATGCATCATGCTTATCATGTTTTAAATAGAATGATAAAAAATTCCTAGTTTAATTTATTATTTATTCTTTAAAATGACATGCAAAATTTGCAGACAGGTTATGAAATTTTAAAAGCTTGTCGCAGACTGCTACAAAACTTTCTGCCACTGGGGTTTTTCCTTCGATAGAGGGCAGCAGAGGAAATTATGAATGAATTAGTTGACGTCGTTCGCTGTTAGCGAATCACGGCATCATAGATCATTCTAGTGAATGGACGTAACGGCACGTGCCGTGCTTGCTTCCGTATATAAGCTGTTTCTCTCGGAGGGAAGGACAACTTGTTATTGAGCTAAGGATCAAGTTACGATGACAACTTCGGTTGTTATCAGGATGCTGCTATGACATTATGGTTAGGGCTGGATTATTTATCAATATATCATCAAATATTGATATATTTTAACTATCGCAATAACAATATCGGAATTCTGACTCTAGGAATATGTCCCAATACTGATACCTAGGCTTTTACTATACCCATACATCCCAAGAACTTTTTTTTTTAATCGACCGCGACTTCAAACACCGAAAAAAAGCACCGAATATTCAGAACCATTAAAGCAATATCCTCTACTTTCAATCATTTCCTTAGCGCCATCCTTTCCCCGCATCTTTCAAAGCACAGTTTCCCCCTCCAATGATTATCTCTCTTTCGTTAATACTAACTATTCCAATATATCACCAATACATTCTCTACGTACTTATGTTTCAACTGCAAATTTCATTCTCCGTAATGTTTCAATCGTTACTGAATAATGGATGCTTGTTATCATCCACGTTTTAATTCTGTTGCTGTTATTGGTCTACTAGACATATCAAGGCCTATCTAGATATGTCATAGCATTGATATATTCAATAACAAACATGAAAAAATAAAATACTTTGGACTACGTAGTATCACTGATTATACCTTAGCAGCTGAAAAGCTCCGCTGTAGAACAACCAATCAGAGTCTGCTAATAATAAAGTTTTTCTTTCTGCTTTTCTTCGTTACATTGGCGAAGCTTCTCTGTTCGTTTATTGGTTGCTTTTAAGCTGGGCTTCCTAGCTAGAAACGTCTATGCTACGCTCAATAATCATTCGTTTTATCTTTTCTGTAGTATTATTGGTAAAATATAGGTTCTCAGGGTGAATTTATTATATCCTGTCTTGAAATTTTAGTTTAAACTGTTCATTAACATGTTTTTTAATGTTTAATTACATTTTTTAAAATTTATATTTTAAAAAAAAACGAAATTTTAATTAGTATAAAACTATTTTCAATTGTGATTTGAAGATTCATATTTCAAAAAAGGTTTCAATGTTCCATTCATGTAGTGAAAAATATAAATACTGCGAAATTTGATTTATTAGCCCCCAAATATGCTATTACTTTCGGGCAACAATTAAAGTGGCGTCCCTAAAAAGTAATACGTTACATTGGTCAACGTAAAACGAAGCATATGTTTCACTGTACGGTTAAGGGGACAGTTTACTCTTTCAACAACTTAGTTTATTTTTAAAATTTTCGTTCAAATGGTGAACTCACTGCATTCCAATGTTCAAATAACAGTGAATTTTGAAAAAAAGAATTAACTGCATATTTAATTATAAATTTAAAATAGTTAAAAAAATGCATTTTTAAAAATCGCTACTACTCTTTTAAATATTGATATTTTTGCCCAATGTTTTATTTTAAGATCTCCAAATGTGTATTACATAAGACTGCGCATGGATTTTCAGTTACATCTAATATTACATTTAATATAATGTTTTTACTGATATACGTTACTGAAAAACGATTAAATCTAACACATCTTCATTTACTTTTATTTAAAAAAAAAAACTGAAGTCTAATTCCATGAGTAGTTTTATCACATATATAATAAAGAATATACACAAAAAAGTTTTAAATTTCTAACTCAAATATAGAAAATGCCTTAGCATTTTTGGAAGTGACTGGAAAGTGATAAAAATATGAACATTGAGAAAAAGACATTTAAAGTTTTAATTATAATGTGTAATTGCACTGCGGTGTATTAAGAAAATTTACAATATCTCGCGATATTATTGCCGTATGGGTAAAAATGAGGTGTTAAAATAGTCACAATTAAACAAGCTTTCATTTAATGTTTCAAAAAGAAAGTTGACTTTTCGACAAATTTTGAGGTAAACTGTCCCCTTAAATATTGATAATCTCTACTGCAATTTTTTTTAATTCTAAGCGTCGCACATTTTCAATTTTTACACCTTCGTATAGCGGGGGGGGGGGGGGGGGGGGGAATACTTATAACTGCAATTTGTTTGAAAACTGCATCTCAATTTATTTTTGAAATAATAATTTTTTGTAATTTTTAATACCATTTATGTAATGGTGGCAACTGAAGTACTGTATTTATGTAGAAAGTAAAGGGAAAATAGTAGATTACTATATCTTTTTGTTTCCATTTTCTCAAATCAACTGAAAAAAATTGTAATTAAAATACATGCTATTTAAAAAATGAAAATAAATTATTCCTGACAAAATATCGAGCTGTTATAAATTATATTTAATTTTAAGTATCCATATTAATGTTATAAACAAATGAAGGCATATGAATCATTAGATAGCCGATTTTTTCGGTCGAGTTTACGACATCGCTTTTTGCTCGATTTGTGCAATATTCCACGATAGTGATTGACGACTGGACTTCCACGACTGAATTGTAAATGTGGAGTTCTTCAGCGGATGTAAATGAGGTCCTTTTAAAGAAAATAAAATTTTCGTCTTAAAACGGAAATAAGTATTGTAGAAGTGCATCATTTTCACTCCAGTGACTTTGAAATTCTTCACAGGTGGAAAGGCTTCCCTTTTGAAAATAACGCAATTGGAATCACACATTGATTAAGTGCAAAGTTTTACAAAAACTTAGAGTGTCTTTATAGAGCATATAGTGTCTTTATAGTGTTTTTATTGCGTTAAAATAATATTTGTTTGAGAATTAGACTAACCAATATAAGATGCATTTTTTATTGTAACTAATTTTGCAGGTTTGTTATAAATTAATAAAACAGTTCCTTCTTAAACATTTATTTCATAATAATAACAATTTTTCTCCTCGGGGGGGGGGGGACGACACCAGGTTCTGAAAGAGCAGAATTTCTGCTTTCTCCTTGTTTATTCATTTATATTAAGAAGGTACTGATAACATAGAAAAAGTTTGTGAAACAACATTTCTGCTGTATCTGGCATTCAATTGATGTAATCTAATGTAATGTGGGCCATCTAATTATATGTATGTTAACATGACATGTGACATTAAATCTATTTCAGTTTTGCCTTTGCTTTTCAGTTATTTTAATAATATTAAAATACGCAACGTCCTTAAGAATATTATATTTTAATTTATTTTTCATAATATACTCAGTAATTCATGGGGAAATTAAATAGTTATGATATTATTAATGGATAATGTATAAAATCGGAAGTATGGGGGGAATGTACTATTTCTCAAGAAAAACGCTTACGCTATGCTATGCAATCAATGGTATAAGTTCAAATAGATATCGAACATTGGTTCCTTTTTTCTAAGATATTTTTTTTTGTATAAATACATGTGTATTTAAAGGATGCTGTGTGAGCAAATGGGTATAAAACATTTATTGGTTTCTTTCTACATATGTTTTTACACGAATTGTTGCGACCTATCTTTTATCTTTCGAAATTGGGCATTTTTTCTGTTCTATACACTTTGTGGTAGTTATCACAATATATCACGAATATCGATATTAACTCATTGATATATTGCGATATTAAATTTCTGATATCGTCCAGCCCTAATTATGGTAATTATTTATTCAAGCGGCTTATTTTCATCTGGTTTACTTTTAGTTATCATCGCTTTTAAGTTTCTGTTATTTTAATCTTCATACGTCATGGCTTCTGTTGAAAGGTATAGTGGATCTGATGTGTTTATAAAATAGTTTTATCGTTTATCTTTTGTCAGCTTATTTATGATTTATTATGAAAGACTATTTTAACATAAAACTTTTATGTGAATTTTGGAAAAAAATAAAATGATCTGTGCCAATGGAAACCTTTGTATGTTTTAATGATTTCAAGGACATTTTTAACATTATCTATTTACGTTCATCATTTGCAGATGTTTAAAGAATTCATTTTGACATGATATATTTTTCTTCTTCATTTATTTATTCATAACACCTTCGAACCTGCATAGCTGCTCACTCTGCTTAAGACTTTTAAATTAGTGTTATATGTATTAGATGTTGGGGAGTTAGTACTTGTGCTAACCCCTAACAGTACCATATAGCAGGCATGCTGAGCACGCACTGCAAACTCTTTTTAAAAAGCCTTTCATGCTCGAACGAAAGTCGAACCGGGTCCCCACTGACTACGGCACCGTATAGAAGGCGTGCTGCACACGCCTGCAAAATCTTGTAAAAAGGCAATCTCGCTCGAACGAACCTCAACACGGGTCCCTGCTGCCTATGGCACCATATAGCAGGCGTGCTGCACACGCACTGCAAACTCCTTAAAAAAGCGTATCGCACTCGAACAAAAGTCGAACTGGGTTCCCGCAGCCTTGGGCACCGTATAGCAGGCATGCTGCGCATGCACTGTAAACTTTTTTAAAAAAGCCTTTCGCTATAACGAAAGTTGAACCTGTTCCTCGCTGCCTACGGCACCTTATAGTAGGCGTGCTGCGCTCGCACTGCTAACTCTTTTTAAAAAGCCTATCACACTCGAACGAAAGTCGAACCAGGTCCCCACTGCCTACGACACCATATAGCAGGCGTGCTGCACATGCCTGCAAAATCTTGTAAAAAGGAAACTCCTAGAGCGCACTCTATTTCGTTGAATTTTACGGTGGTCAGACAATTAAAGAGAATTTTTGAGAGGGAGGGGGAAGAGAAAGGTGGAGACAAATTGGCTCGTGATGTCCAACAGTTTGATATGCAACATGACTGTAATATTTAAGAAAGAAGAGAAGATGAAAAAGTTAACCTTTAAGGGCCGACACCCAAAAAGTGAAATGATGTGTGTAGTAGAATTGTTTTGAAGAGCTATAACCAAAAATGCAATCAAAACGATGCTAAAAATATTTTTGGTGGGGGCTCCTCCCCCCCCCCCCCTTAGGAAATAGAGTTTAGCTGATAGCATAGAAAGAATGTATGGGGAAAATCTGCATAGAACGAACTTTTTCTAAGGCGGAACTTCCTACTTATACGGGCAAAAATTACCGAGTTATTGTCTTTTGAAAGAAAAATTTTGCAGAAATTTGCTTTTTTCGGCCGTAACTTTTTGGAGACGGCTCATAGAGCTCAGTTGTCATGATTTTCAGTCCGGAAATTTTAATACCTTTAATTTAAGGTGTATAATGGAGTATTTGCTTAATTTAAATAGTTTAATAAAAACGGCCATAACACTATGGTCGTGCCTCATATTTCTAAGCTTGCATGTTATTCAGTCCGAAATTTACTTTACCTTTATTTTAAGGTGCATATTGAGGGGGTGTGTAGGAAATTTAATGCGATTTCGCTTTATCGCCCAGTACCTAGCCTCGTCAAAATAAAATCGGGGTCCTGTTTTCGTGAATCCTCCAATGATACTACTCCAAAGTGAACCTCGCAAAAGGGTTCCATTGTAGTCAAATTGCTGCTTTTGGATAAAAAGATTCAATTTTTCTTCGATAATGAGTTGTTAATTAGCTAATGACGTCCGTAATTACGGCGGGATTTTCTCGAAACCACAAAGTCAGTTTTTCTGAGAAAACGGCGGCCCGAATCGACATATTATAATACCCTCTGCGTGGCCTGGGAGAAAAGTAGTTACAACGACACGGGGAATGTTACACACAGACATACATACAGACGTTTACGGACATTAATAGTATTGATAATATATATACAATATATATACAATATTAGGCCTGGGCCTTAAATCGATTTAAAGCTTACATCGGAAATCCGATTTAACCATTGGTCTTAAATCGATTTAAGCTAAAATAGGAAATCGCGATTTAGCCATTGTCTTAAATCGCAATTTAGCCATTATCTTAAATCGCGATTTAGCCATTGGCTTTAAATCGATTTTAAACAAAATACTGATTCTGAGCTAACATCGGAAAACCGATTTATCTACTTTGATGTATCTACCACTTACATCGCAAGCTGGTGTTAAATCGATTTAGGAGGATCTGATTTAGAGGTCTGCACGGGCTGGAATTTCCAGGCCCGGGCCCGGCCCAGCGCGAAGGAAAGTATTTTGGCCCGGCCCGGTGTAAAAATTGAAAGTTCGGCCCGGCCCGTTTACATTTTTACCGTTCTCGGCCCGGCCAAAAATCAGTGAAAACAGACCCGGCCCGACTAAGTTTCTACAAAAAATTCCATTTTTTCTCAACATACAATTAAGATTCTTTTAATGAATACTACATGCATATTTATGGGAACATTTTACAGTATATTTTAAATTACTATGTGTTCGCAAAACAGAAAACAAACAATAGTAAACGTTAACGATTACTTACAGTGTTTTAGTCAACGTCTCTACAGCCGTTTCAAAATTTAAATAGGGGTTCATTAAAAGATTATTGTAGTTTAGAATAAAGGGTTGAAAAACATCATAACTTTTGAAGCTTATAATAAAAGGTAGATTTGTGAAAAAATTTCTGTCATTTTTAAGGCTTTTCTCAAATCCAAAGGAGCTACATTTTGATACATTTATTAATTCATTTCTTTTCGGAAACGCATGAGATTGGCAGGTATTCTTATTCAGATACCATGTAAATGCCATTTTTTTCTTACATAAAAGTAATATATCTTTCAGAAAATACTGCCAAAGTTAGCGTTTTGAATCGAATTTCCGGAAGCGACAGCACAGGAAAGGAGAAAACGTAGTCACGTGACAAGAGTCTCTTATCTCTGTACGTAATTTATGAAAAATGGAAACGCTATTTGATCTCAAATGCCGTCAATACTCAGGCCTGTCAATTTTATGCCTTTATAGTTGAGTCAGAAAATGTGTCTGAGAGTTTCGCATTGTTGAGCAGTAAATATGAGAACTACCTTAAGGTACATTTCCAAAGATACTGTTAACAGAAGTTCATTATCGCTATTAATACTTTTACAAAACATAATGCCTGTCCCACACATCCTAAGAACGATTAAGACCAGTTCCGTCCTGGCACAAGTCTTCCGAAAAAATTAAACCCGGGATCAGGCATCATGTAACTGTACGATGCCGATCTCTACGATGGACATGTTACATTTCTGTATTGATGTTGTTAAACTCGCATTGGCTCGTAACGCACATTTATAATTCTCGAAAAAGTCATATTCATTGGAAATGACCTCGTATTTTATCTGCTCCTCTCAAATTCTTATATCGGGCCAATAGGCCCGATTAATTTTTTTTTTATCGGCCCGGCCCGGCCCTGCAAGCCCGTTCAATTTTTTTGCCGGCCCGGCCCGTTGAAAAAATTGTCCTAATTCTGCCGGCCCGGCCCGTTTGAAAATTCTCCTCCATTCTGCCGGCCGGGCCGGGATGGGTACGGGCCTCAGGCCAAGCCCGGGCCCGTGCAGACCTCTAATCCGATTTAAGCAAACATCGCAAGCCTCAATGCTTTCCGATTTAAGAAAAACAAGGCAAGCTGGTGTTAAATCGATTTAGCAGGATTCGATTTAAGAAAACATTGAACCTCAATCCCCTCCGATTTAAGAAAACGATGATTTAAGTAAAAATTGATATTTATTTATTTATTTTGTAAACAAGATGCAGAGTTTACGAGATTGGAATGTGTATTTTTCAAAAATTACGAACTTATATGGTGGAAAGTTGAAAGGAAAAAGTAATGCTTAAATCTTAAAATTCAAATTCATCGAATTTCAATTTATATGCTAATGCAAACTTTTGATGAAAAATTAAGTTTTCACATATTTGAGTAATATTGCAATATGTATTTTTTATTTTCTAATATTCTGTAATTAATTAAAATGTTTTAAAGTAGAATCCTGCATTATTTCAAAAGATTGTTTTCCTGAAATTCATTCAGCATTTATATAATTAAAAATAATAATAATAAAGTTTTATATTTAAAATCCTCATCGACTTTCAGTTTATACTTTTATGCATTCTTATAATAAAAAATTCATTTTTTGCATGTTTTAGTAATATTTTAACATTTATTTTTTATTTTCTATTATTTTGTAATTAATGAAATTATTTTAAAGTATACTCATGCATTGTTTTGTGTATCACTATTTGGCTGTGATCCACATGAAATATTTTTCTTTTACTAATATTTTTTTCCTGAAATTGATTGAGTATTTATGGTTGGAAAAAAAAAAATAAAGTTTCATATTTAAAATCCAAATTCATCGAATTTCAGTTTTTATTTTTATGCATTTTTTTTAATGAAATATTCATTTTTCACATATTTGGGTAATATTTTAATACATATTCTTTATTTTCTATTATTCTGTAATTAATTAAAATATTTTTAAATAGTCATGCATGAGGTTTGACATATGATTTCAATGCCAGCCACGTGGATTGAGTATTTTGCTGAAATTGATTCGCTGTTTATATCCAAATTCATCCATTTTTAGTTTATATTTTTATGCATTATTTTCATGAAAAATAAATTTTCATATGTTTCGGTATTATGGGAACATTTTAGTTTTAACTTATTATTATTTTGTAATTAATTAAAAATACTTTAATAAAGTTCTGTAATGAATCAAGTAACTTTTTTTACAGCAGAATGGGGGAGGGGAGGAGGAGGCATTCATTAGATTTTTCTGCAGATCTGTGATTTTCTGCTTTTTTGACATTTTGGTATCATTAAAAAGAGATATTTTAAGATTATATTTTATTGCTAATCTTAAAGGATGGCAACGGCCGTGAAAAAAAACAATAATTTCTAAAGCTCACACTTTCAATCCTTCTCCATCCGCTATATAGATGTCAGCATTTATGTTAAACAAATTTTATTATAATCTAAAAGTTAAAAAGATATAAAATTGCACCTTATTTCTCACATCTCCCCCACCCCTTTTTTGTAACTACTTTTCTCATCATGGTAAATGAATAATTAAATTCATCATTGAATTCTTTTAATATGCTTCTGTTTTACCTCAATAACTTTTTAAATCTGTGTCTGTAAAAAAAAAAAAAAAAAAAAAAAAAAAAAAATGTGTAGGTTGTCTGCAATGAAGTGCTATTTGGGTGGACTTAGGGAATTTGTCCCCCCCCCCCCCTTAAGGAATTTAGGTTGTAGCAGGCATAACAAGTCAGCAGGGATGAGAATTGCAAAAAAGCAAAAAGACTGAAACCACGCGCAAACAAAAAATTGTACCACATTTTATCCGTGAAAGATACTTTAAGAAATAAAACCAGGGTCTGATTTCCGGACAAATGGAGAAAAGTGCACAAGCCTGTATACTACATTACAGGAGTGAAAATACCCAAATTACACACAGCTCTTAAAACATTGAGTATAGGTGAAAACTGGGAAATTGAGTTAGTAGCCAGTGGCCGGTAGACTCAGTTTCATTAGTGGCCACTTTTTAAAGTTAGTGGATACTATAATGTTTCAAACTTTCTTGACATCTAGATAAACTATAATCGTTGTATATATACATATTTTTCTATAAATCAGAGTTTTATACCAGACAACTATTCACAATAAGAATAGGGAAGCAGTCGAAATTCAAGAAAATTGCTTTAAAATTGCAATGTCCTTAACCCTTTCATGTCGGATTTTTATTCTTCAGTTTTGATAATAAAATTACTTTTATTTTAATAATGCTAATCGTAGTTATCTGAATAGATTTACTGAAGTTTAAAGATTATCTCATTGTCTGAATTCTAACGAATGAACTTATTTTATGTACTATTCAATTCATATGATAATAGGAAGGAAGTTTTTGGAGACGTTTGGAAAATATCATTACAACAGAGTTTAACAGATATTACAACTTTCTAATGTTTTTTGTGTTTTATCACACATGATTTGTTCAGAAAAGTAACCTATACTATTTTAAATTTAAAGAGTGATATATATTTATAAAATAAAGGAATCGCCAATGGTGCAAAGAGAATTAAGCAAACTTTTATTGTTATTACTAAATGTCCAAACATAAATGAAATCATAATAAGAGAGGCATAGCCATATACTATCATTACCATATGTAGATAGTAGCAAAAGTAATTGTTAAGACAAAACAATACTCGATGAAAAGACATGTACTATTAACAGTACTCCAAACCCGAAAGGGTTAAAATGCACTTGCAATTTTAAATGTGAAAGAAAAGGAAAAGGCAGTGAAAGAAAAGGAATAAATTATTTGAAACGCATGTGGAATCAAAGCTGATGAATATATTTTGCAGAATAAAACTGTAAAAAAAATAATCCAACTGAAGAGCAAGCACTTGGCGAAAAAATGAAATATTGAAAATGCAGCGAAATCATTGAAATCTACTTGCATCCAGTAGGAAAAAAAATTAACCAGTTTGCTAATTAGATGTAATCAAAGTAGACATGCATATTTTCATGAAAAAAGTTTTATTTCAGTTGGCGATCGATAACAGATTTTTTAATCGCCATTTGGCGAGTGGCGACTATAGTGGCGATCAATGGCCGATTTTTTAATCGCCACTTTTACAACTTTAATCGCCACGTGGCGAGTGCCGACCGCTAATTTACACCTATAACATTGAGTGTAGGTCATATGAAATGCTCGACTTATCAGAATCATGACCACTCCTGAAAATGAAATAATTTAATTAAGAATAGAGTTTTTGTGTGTCATAATTTTAATAAATTTTTTAGCAAAAAATATGAAAAACTTAGTGAAAAATCACAATGGTTAGCTATTTTTCGTCACACGGGCTAATTGGACCAGGACCTACAGCCAGCTTAATGTGAATTCTGAATCAGGAGTGATTCTGAGCAACAAAAAAATTTGAAATTCACAGCAAATTTTCTGAAAGGTTACAAAAAGAGGGGGGGAAAGGGAGATACACTAAAAGCACTAAATACACGTATTTTTCGCGTCATTTTGACGAAATTTGCCTCTTTTTCGCGATCTTTTGACGAAATTTGCAGCTTTTTCGCGATCTATTGATGAAATTTGAAGTTTTTTCGCGAACTTTTGACGAAATGTGCCACTTTTTCGCGATCTATTGGCGAAATTTATCGTTTTATCGCGATCTTCTGATGATATTTGTAGTTTTTTTCGCTATCTTTTGACAAAATTGTCTGCTTTTTCGCGATCTTTTGACGAAATTTTCTGCTTTTTCGTGATCTTTTGTACGAAATTTTCTGCATTTTTGCGATCTTTTGACGAAATTTGTGCTTTTTTGCGACAAAATTTGCCGCTTTTTCGCAATTTTTTGACAAAATTTACCGCTTTTTCGCTATCTTTTGACGAAATTTGCCGTTTATTCGAGATCTTCTGACGAAATTTGCCGTTTTTCCATCACCTTTGAATGTTTTTACGAAATCGGAAGACAAGCGGAATCGATAGGAAAGTGAAAGTTTCGGAAAATAACAAAATTTTGCAGGAGAAAAAAATCAGGAATCTTCGGAAAAAAGGCAGAATTTCGAGAAAAAAAAAGCGGAAATTCCTTGAAATAACAAAAAAAGCGGAAATCCGCCAAAAGACTGAAAATTCTCATCCCTGAAGTCAGACAAAAAAATTCTTTTATATTACTTCAGAATGAATTTATAAAATGTATTAAAATAGGTCACTAATTTTTAAAATGGAAAAAAAAACTAGTGTTTTAGGACATTAAAATTTTTTTATGTGTAAAATATACCACTTTTCAAAATTATTTGAAAAATTAAAAACTAAGTATACTAAATAATACAGGAGGGGGGGGGGGGGCACATAAAGACCGTATTTTGTTACTAAAAATTAAAAAATAGGCTTCTAGATTCTAAAATGTAAAATCGGTGTTAAATCGCGATTTAGCACTAAATCGCGATGTTAGATGGATGATAAATCGATTTAAGAAATTTCTACATCGCCCAATCCTATACAATATACATATATATATTGTATATATATATATTGTATATATATATTGTATATATAAAACGTTTGTCAAATAATATAGATATCTTCATTCAAAAATTAATATATAAATATGGTTTACCAAATAGCGTTTTTGAGGAATGGAGGCACTATATTTTAAAAGAATTTCAAGGCTTTTACCATAAAGATTTTGAGGGTGTCTCGGGAGAATCTTACAAAGATTTGATTAAAGCAGTAAAAAATCTACAGGATGATTTTATCATTACGTATGTGGATAAAGCTAACACCAACTATGCTTTAATATGTAAAAAATTATACGGAGATATTCTAAGGGACACCTACAATAATGAGGGAATTTATCATCTACTAAAAACTACTAAACAAGTTACTGTACACAGAGTGAAGGCGTTCTATAAAAAAATCAAATCAAAGCAAAATAGTGTGGAATTTCCTTATCTTGTAATGATTCCAAAATTCCATATAAACCCAATTACTTTTAGAATCGTAACTTGTGGGTTTGGTTCTTACCTGGAATGTGTAAATAAAAAATTTTTGAATATATTACAAAAGATTTTCGATCAGGTTATAAATGAATATTCTTCGATAGTAATAAAAAATAGCCATGAACTTATAAAAAGTTTTAAAAAGCTGAAAAACATTATAGGATTGTATACATATGATTTCGAGAATTTGTATAATAGCATTAAATTTAGATGATTTGAAGTACAGAGTTATGGATTTTTTCAAGAAATCTAAAGAGAAGGATATCAGTATTGAAATATTCACCGATTTATTTCAATTTGTTGTTTACGAAAGTTACCTGTTTGAAGGGAAACAAATATATAAACAAGTGAGAGGTATTCCAATGGGGGGGGGGGGGCAGTTGTAGCTCCATCCTTGCAAATATTTATCTGTTTACATATGAAGCCGGTTTATTGTTGGAAATAGATTTAAAGATATACAGATATATAGCTGATGTTTTGGTGGTTGAGATGAATAATAATAAAGAAATTTATCAATTTAAATGTTATCCAGACACTTTGAATTTAAAGAGTACTTCAGATAATCAGGGCAATGTCAACTACTTGGATGTTAATTTGGAGATTATAAACAGAATTTTAGTATATAGTATTTATGATAAAAGAAATTATTTTGATTTTGATACAATAAAAATATTAAACTTTAATAGTAACGTGCATGTTTCAATTTTTAGAAATATATATTTAAATGGTTTAAATCGTATTGCAAATTTGTGCTCAAATGTCCTTTACATAAACGCCAGTAAACAAAATTACCCAATACATTTTCTGAATGATTTAACTTTCAATTTTATCAGGAAAAAAAGCTATCGAAATAAAACATTGGAATTGTTCGATGATTGTGATTTATCGATACGTGATTCCTATCGAAAATAGCTTAGCGGTGAGGATAATCACGGACTTCATTTGACGGCTTTTGAATTAGATTGTGGTTTTCATTTTTTCCAATCTCTATTTGTTTGGTCTCGGCAAGTGAGGGGGAATGTTGTGCACGTAAAACATGTTTAACCCCGCAGTACAAGTCATAAGCCTTGGCCACTTGTCTTCATGTTTGGTTTTTTCTTAGTTACTCTTGGTTTTGTTAATTATTGTTTTAGTTACAGTTTGTTAGATGTTTTTTTTCGTGTACTAATTTATATGAATTTGGATTTTTCAATATATATATATATATATATATATCAATATATATATACATATATATATACATATATATATATAAAATATATATATAAAATATATATACATATATATATATATAAAATATATATACAATATATATATATATATATATTTATAAAATATATATACAATATATATATATATATACACACACAGAAATAAAATTAAAATTTTGAGATATAATTACAGACTACTTTTCATAATTGTTTTAAAATACTAGCATGCTTCATCTGCTACACTGGTCAGTTTCTTCAAACGAATTCTGAATCGAATATCGGTGGTATCGAAATAAATCAGTGAATTTGACCTCATGTTTTAAAGCAATATGATCCTGATAATGTCCTCCCGCATTCCTAAAACGATACGAATGCCACTGCGCTATTATATTTTTTCTAATGTATCAGACAAAATTTGGGCTGTTGATCAAATCTTTTAGTTGATGATTTTAGTAAGATTTGGTAAAGAAGATATGTAATATAAGGTGTGTCCCAACGAAATAAAGCCACCGTAATTGTGTGCCATAACTGGACACGAAAGAAACAAATAAGAACAAAACAAATATATTAAGAAAGTCTATATAGAAATACACATTTACAAGGAGTAACTCACTCCCTGCTCCACCTGGGCAGGAGAAAAGGGTGAATGTGTAAAAGAAGAGGGGGGAAAGTGTCCCGCCGAAATAAAGCCACTGCCAATATTAGTATTTATTGGTAACTTTTGACATTCGAGCTGCTGCAGCTCAACATGTTTATGACGCCAGGATGTTGTCAAACACTTTTTCTGTGTCAGTTGAACTTTGTACAGACTTTAGAAGGATTTACTTTCTATTTCTTCTGCAGCATTGCAATAGGAAAGAAAACCCATCTATTAAGTTCAAGAAAGGACAGATAACAGCTTTTAAGGAAGAAGGTCTTTCACATAGACCAATACCTAAGCAAATCAAACGATCTAAAACCGTAATAGACAATTTTGTAAATCAGGACAACGCGTACGGGCACAAAAAAAAGGAGGTGTACATGCAGAAAAATGACTTACAGGCAGAAAAGAGAAGTTTTGTGTCGTCTTTCACAAGTTGGTACTTCCCTAAAACAGTTGGCCAAAGAGGATAACATGCCTGTGACAAAATCAGCCCTGTCACGAATTGAAAAACACACAAGCAAGTTGTGATATGAGAAAAAGAAGTAGTAGCCCATGTTGAAAGATATCCACATGCAGAGGGGTGTCAATTGAGACAAATATCATCAAACCTGGAAGGGCCAGTGGCATTGTTTTATAGTCTCAGATGAGAAAAAAAGTAATTTGGATGGGCGAGACGGCCTTGCTTTTAATTGGTATGACATGAGGAAAGAAGAGTAATTTCTCCAAAAGACAGCAAGGTTGAGGCTTATTAATAGTGTGGGGAGGCTTTGGCTATGGAGGTAAACATAACCTGGCTTTTCTCTCAGGCCGCATGTAGGCTACCGATTATCAAGAAATGCTAGAAAACAATTTACTGCCATTTGCAAAGAGAATTGGTGCACTAAGTTGAATCTTGCAGCAGGACAAGACCTCCATTCCCTTTGCGAAATCTTCCTGGAAACGGTTTTGGGATAATCAGATGCATGTCACGGAATCTTCTGCCCTTTTCCCCTGATCTCAAACCCTTAGAAAATGTGTGAAGTATCTTCAGTAGGGCTGTATATGCCAATGACTGACAGTTTCAGTTTGTGGCAAAATTGAAGGTCATCATCAATGAAGCATGCGAGAATATTTATGCTACTGTCCTACAAGTATTGGTAAATGGTGTGCCACATCGTATATTCTAAGTCATATATAACCATGGCAGATATATTGGCTATTAATAGTAGTGGTTTTATTTCGGCGGGACACTTTTCCCCCCTCTTTTTTTTACAAATTCATTTTTTTTCCTTCCCATGTAAGGCAGGAAGCGAGTTACTCCTTGTAAATATGTATTTTTATACAGACTTTCTTAATATATTTGGTACACCCCGATCTGCACAGAATTCTAGTATAATGCTGAGGAGATTGTTAAGAACATACTGTATATAATATGATTTAACAAAGCAGATGATTTGATGGTGTTGTAATGATTGCAGTAAATTATGTGACACTAATAAAGCAAAATAAAAAAATTCGAATAATTCAGAAGAATTAATCCCCTTCTTCCTCTAAAAAGAAAAATTCCATCTAAATTTTGGACTAAAGGGAGAAATTGACCTAAAAAATTCTAGCCCTCAGGAAGAAGAGTTTTCATTTGATCATTTTGTACACAGCTGAGAAGCAGTTCATATAATTTTTTTTTTCTCACATATCTTTTTAAAATTAGCCAAAATACTCATTAATGATAAACTTCTCACCTTCAGAATGTTGAAATAGCAAAGTCTTTAGAAAATATTTTGAGAATTAGTTTTTGTGTCTGAAGTGTTTATTTATTGCATATGTTTTTATTGTAATAAAATCTGATTTTTGGAAGGAAAAAAAAATTGTCTGACCTGTGATGATAGATAAATTTTCTGAAATATCAAATTCCCAGCCCCCCCCCCCCTCCTCAAATAGCACCCCTGAAAGCAAGATGATGATTTCAGTGAAAAAAGGGTACAGCATACATATAAAAGCCCTAAAACACTGAAAAATTCAATCAGATAAAGCTTTTTTTGTTTATGCTCAGGAGTGGGGAATTTTCAGAAAATCTTACCAGTCAAGGATTTATTTTACCAGACAGCAAAATGCAACATACAGTTGAAAATTATTATGACAAAATTTACACGACTGCAAAAATAGTTAATTACTATTACTACAACGCATTTTCAAATTTCTGTTCCATATTTGTTCCATAAAATAAAGAAACATACATAAGAGAGAAAAGTTTAGTATAAGATAGAACTTAAGTACCATGTTTTGTTTATGTTACAGTAATTTGAAAAGTTGCAAAATATAGCTATCTAGTAAAAAAAAAAAATGAACTTTTTGGTTATATTTCTCTATAGTTTGCAATTTTGAAAGACAACCTAAAATTCACTTGCCCCGGCAGAAAATTCACTTGCCAGTGGCGAGTAAACTGACATATTTCCCCACCCCTGTTTATGCATATCAGCCGACTTTCACATAGATTTTTTTTTATAGGTATGTAGGACATTCTAATCACCAAAATTTGAAAAACAATTGGAATAAACAATTTATTTAACTTCCTTTGATGAACAAAGTTTACTGTACTGAACTAATTCAGCAGGACTTGTAAAATCTTTGTGCATTAAACAGATATCAGCCTTGTTTAGAATCCACCTTAAACAGTACATTAAAGACTTTGACAGGATATACAATGAAAAATGAAGAAAGTCTGCATCATTAATAATTAATTCACAAAACAAAGTACAGTTATAACACTAATATTAATTTAATAAAGTTAAATTATATCAACCTGATAAATCTTCAGGTGAAAGCCCCATAATCTGCATTGCGCTCACAGTATTCTGAAATTCATAAGCATCATCAACACCAGGGACAGCTAAACCTCCACATGATAAAAATCTATATTTTTTGGCATCTTCTAAAAGGTATTCTTCTATAATAATAATTAAAAAAAAAAAAGTAAGATTTAGACATTATAATGAAAAACATCAATGTTGAAGACATATATATTCAAAGGGTTTTGGGATTAAACCTTTATTACTTTCTTCTATCTTCAATAGAAGAAAGTATTGTAATCGAAATTTTTTTCGACTTCCGGTTTTCGACGGATTTGCATGTTTTAGGGGTCAGAGATTCCAAAAAACATGTTTATAGAAAATGTCTGTCTGTCTGTGTGTCCGTCTGTCCGTCCGTCCGTCTGTCTGTCGCCATTGTACCATCAAAAAGTGTATGAAGTTATGTATAGAATTAAACCAAAATTTTATTATAAGTTTTTGGATATGACAAGCAGGTCCTCCCTGAATTTGGAAAAAAATCGCCGGTAGGGGGCGCTGTAATAGCGATTTTTGTGCGATTTTGAATATTGTACCGTCCAAAAGTCAATGAAGTTATGCATAGATTTAAACCAAATTTTTATTTTAAGTTTTTGGCTATGGCAAGCCGGTCCTCCATGAATTTGCAAAAAAATCGCCGTTAGGGGGCGCTGTAATAGCTATTTTTGTGCGATTTTGAATATTGCACCATAGAAAAGTGTATGAAGTTATGCATAGAATTGAACCAAAAAAAAAAATTTAAGTTCTTGGCTATGGCAAGGAGGTCCTCCCTTAATTTGCAAAAAAATCGCTCGTAGAGGGCGCTGTAATAGCGATTTTTGTACAATTTTTGTGCCATTTTGAATATTGTACCGCTGAAAAGTGTATGAAGTTATGCATAGAATTGAACCAAATTTTATGTGTTTATTTTTGGTCATGTCAGGAAGGTCCTCCCTGAATTTGGAAAAATTCTGCCGGAAGGGGGCACTATAATTGCGATGTCTGTACCATTTTCATTATTGTACCATCGAAAAGTGTATGAAGTTATCCATATAATTGAACCAAATTTTTTAACTGATATTTTGTTTAACTGATTTGTTTAACTTGCCTAGTTTAACTGATATTTACACTCAAAAGCACTTAAGCACATATAATGTTCAGAGTTAATAGTTTATCTTATGAAACGCGTTTAATATAAATTATACCTTTAAAATAAAAGAATATGAGATTAAAGAATGCACAAAATGGTTTGGAGCTATCTTTCGCCATAGCCAAAAAAATTTAAATGTGACATTGCCTTTTAAGCATCCACTTACGATTGATTAAGAAATACAAAATATGAAATTTCTTTGTTTGAAACTTCTTTAAAACACATTTCTTTGTTTGTGATAGAAAACAATTATCAAATCTGCATTTCAAAACTAAAAACAGTACTCTCAAAACTTTCATTCCTGCATACATTCTGGGCCCGTACCTAAATAAGGCTTTTGTTTCTACTCATTAACATGAAAAATGCAGTTTTGAGAAAATCAAATTTAAACTCAAGATGTATTATTAGGATGTTACAAATCCTTCTAGTTATAAAACATAACATAAATTTACTAATTTCTTCCAGATTACTTTGAAATTTTTAAAAAGGTTTTCAAAAAACAATAATAATAATAATATTAAGAAAAATGATGAAAAGACTTTCTTTTTCTTTTGAAAGCTATTTATTGCCTGCATGGAGCTGAAAAATAATATAAAAACAAGGTACAGTAATACCTCGGTTTTTGCTGACTTCGGTTATCGTCAGTTTCATTTTTTCTCATATCCCAAACCAACAAGAATCCGACGAATAGTAGTGATCTATGTTAATAGATGGCAGCACCATACACAGATAGTCTGAGATCGTAAGGTTTTGCATGCAACCAGTGATATCGATACAGTTGTAAGAAATTACTTGTTTTGAATAGCTGCACTTTGACAGCTCTTGTAAATATGTAAATAAACTATAAGTAATTTTATAGTTATGCCTCCTTTCTCAGTAAATAGTAATAATAAGAGTGTGGCGATGTAATAGTGGAGACGTGATGGGATTTAACCCAAATTAAAATGTAGTGAAAAATTTTAAAAAAAAGAATGAAAAATGGCCGATAAAGAAATAATTTCTCTGGGATGCTTAGAAAAATAATTTGAAGGTTCCTTGGACTATTTACGTCAAAAAAATTGACTTTTATTTCTCAGCGAATAGCATCAAAAGTGATGAGATGAAGAAAAATATTTTGCTCAATTCGGTTGGAACATCAACGTTCGCCATTTTAAAAGATATTATAGCCCCTAATACTCTGAAAGAGATTAGTTACGAAGATCTTTTAAAGAAAGGAGCATTTTTCACCACGCCCTAGTGAAATAGTAGAACGATTTAAGTTCCAGAAACGACTTAGGAAGCAAGGAGAGAATGCAGCAGATTTCATAAGAGATTTACATTAGTTATCCGAATATTGCAACTTCAGAAATACTCTTAATGACCGCCTGCGAGATCAATTGGTGTTTGGGATCCAGGATCAGAAGATACAACAGATATTACTGGATTCTAAAGACTTAACGTTCCAAACAGCGGTGGAAATAGCTGAGTCGTTTGAATCAGCCGAGGCCAGGGTAAAATCCCTACATACGGAGAAAGTACAACTGTCAATCAGGTGCGTGCTTCGAAAGTCGAGAAACCAAAAGTAGAGAAGTTCGCTCGTGCACCTAAGCCTAAAGAATATAGATTCGCGCCGGAGACACCATCTTACAGATGCTCTAAAAACCATAATCCCAAGTTTTGCCCTTTTAAATCTGCAGAATGCCATTTCTGCCATCGATTAGGTCACTTAAAAATTTGTTGTCGAAATTGAAAATTTGGAATGAAAATTGAGAAACAGTATAAGAACAGAAAAATTAAAACTGCTCAGGAAGCATACTGTTTAAACTTCATGGGCAACAACTCCAATAATGTGTCGTGGGTAAAATCGGTTAAAATAAATGGAGTAAATATAAAATTTGAAATAGACACTGGTGCGGCTCATACTATTGTAAGTAAAAGTGTTGCTCACAAATTGTTCTCAGGCAAACTGCCTTTAATTAAATCTAAAATAAAGTTACGAACTTATACTAAAGATTCTTTAACTGTTTTGGGGGAATTAAAAGTAAATGCTGTCGTTGATGAATATTGTATTCCTGATTTAAGAATATTAGTTATTAAAGAGGAGGGTCCGAGTCTAATTGGAAAAACTTGGTTAAAAGCATCAAAATTATTTTGGCCTAATGTAAATATAATTAAAAGCATTTCGAAAGATGATTTAATTAGAAATTTTCCTAATGTTTTTGCTGACGGGATCGGGTCAATCAAGGGTCCTCCCATGTCAATAAATTTGAAAAAAGATGCAAAACCAGTTTTTCTTAAGTCTCGACTTGTTCCTTTTGCTTTAAGGAAAGCTACTAATTTAGAATTGGAACTCATGAGGGTATTTAAACCTGTTGATCATTCAGAATGCGCTAGTCCTATAGTAATTGCTCCTAAGCCTAACGGTTCTGTTAGAATATGCGGTGATTATAGAGCAACAGTTAATGCTAATACTGACTCTTCCTAGAATGGAAGAATTATTTTCTAAATTATCAGGTGGAAAATTTTTTACTGTTTTTGATTTAAAAGATGCGTATTTACAACAACCTGTAGATAACTAAAGTAGTAAAATTTTGACTATAAATACACATAAAAGTTTATTTAATGTGTTACGATTAGCATTTGGGGTAAAATGTGCTCCTGAAATGTTCCAAAGAAAAATTGAGAATATTTAAAAAAAATATGAATATGTTGGTGTGTTTTTAGATGATGTTAATCTTTAGCCCAAGTAACGAATCAAAACATTCTGAAAGAGTTGAAAGCGTTCTGAAATGCCTTTCTGAGCATGGTATAAGATTAAATAAAGAAAAATTATAATTTATTGTTTCAGAAGGTTCTTATTTAGGGCATAAAATATCTCAGGAAGGAATTAGACCTATTCCAGAAAAATTTAATGCTATTTTGAATGCTCCTATTCCAAATAATGTGTCACAATTGCATTCATTTTTAGGCTTAATTTTATTATAGAAACTTCCTGCCTAATATTTCAGATGTTTTAGAACCTTTACATAGATTATTAGATAATAATGTAAACTGGGCATGGTCAGAAAAGCATGAAAAAGCGTTTCAAAAAGTTAAACAATTATTATGTACATCTCCTGTTTTAGAATTATATGATGTTAAGCTTTATCTGTAATGTTTGGTGTCACTAAATTTCACCAATATTTAGCTTTAAAATAGTTTAAAATTATAACAGATCATAAACCTTTAATTAGATTGTTTGGTCCTGTTAAAAAGGTACTTGATACATTATCACCTAGAATGCTGAGATGGTCACTAATGTTAGCTGGGTATGATTATACAATTGAGTATCGCAAAGGTAAAAATAATAAAAATGCTGACGCATTAAGTAGATTACCTCTCCCAGAAACTGTAAATATAGTAAGTAATCCTGCAGAAATAATGTTCGTTTCAAATAATGATAATTGGCTTGTTACTTCTAAAACTATTGCAAAATGGACAACTGAAAATCCTGTAACTTAACCAATTTTAGAGTGGGTGTTACATGGGTGGCCACGAAAGGTTAAACCAGAATAATATCGACCATATTTTCGTAGAAGGGAGGAAATTTCCTGTCTAGAAAATTGTCTATTGTGGGGACATTAAGAGTGATCGTACCAGAGGAAGGCCGTGAATATATATATTAAAATTACTGCATTCCATTCATCAGGGTATATCGAGCATGAAAGCAAAAGCTAGGGGGGTAGTTTGGTGGCCAAATATGGATAAAGAAATTGAACAAATGGTAAATTCTTGTAATAAATGTCAAGTGTTTGCGAGGGATTGTCCCAAAATGGAACCCTTGAAATGGAAATCTGAACTATCCTGGGAAAGGATCCATATAGATCATGCTGGTCCTTTCAAAGGTAAAATATTTTTAATAGTAGTCAATTCTTATACTAAATGGTTGGAGGTAGAGGTAGTACCCAGGTCTGATAGTAAAACTACAATTAAAGTATTAAGGAGAATTTTTGCTACTTTTGGATTACCTGTTGAATTGGTCAGTGATAATGGTCCCGCGTTCACAAGTGATGAATTTGAGGAATTTCTGAAAAATAATGGAATAAAGCATACCATTCCACCATATCATCCGTCTTCCAACGGACAAGCGGAAAGATATGTGCGAACTGCGAAAAATTGTCTTAAAAAGCTAGATAAAAGTGACATAACATTGTCAATTTCACGATTTTTGTTAGAAAATCATTCCACTCCTCATTCGGTGACTGGGAAAACTCCTGCTGAATTAATTTTTGGAAGGCCAGTTCGAACCATCCTTCACTTGGTATCAAAACCTAAAATACAGCAACCCCTTCACAAATATAAGCTTCATGATTTAGTTTTTATTAAAAATTTTGGAAAAGGGGAGAAATGGGTAAAAGGAAAAATTATGAAATTATTGGGAATTAGATGGGTTTTAGTAAATAGATGTGATGGAATAATGTGTAAGCGTCACGTTGATCAGTTGAGATGTAATAGAGATAAGTTATGAAATACCAGAGAGAGTTGTAGAGATGAATCGAAATGATAAACTAATGTCAGACAAAGTTGAAAATATGGGACATAGTGGTAAAAATTACAGTGGTTATGATAGGTATGAAAGGGATAACCGAAACCGTTTTTCTGGAATTAGTGGAAAAATAAAAGAACAGCTTAATAATGATAATACGATAGAACCAAGCCAATCTCAGCCTTCGCATGATATTGTAACAGGTACGGTTGTGAGTAATAAAAATGATAATACAACAAATAAATCTGTGAAAGACAATTTGACTAAAACTAATGACAAGGACTCTAAGGAAAGTACTCCAGTTCGAAGAAGTCAAAGAGCAAGATTGCCTGTAGTTCGTTTGAACTATGAGGGGAGGGGTGTCATATCCCAACCCAACAAGAATAGTAACGATCTATATTAATAGATGGTAACACCACACACAGAGAGTTTGAGATTGTAAGGTTTTGCATGCAATCAGTGATATCGAGGTAGTTGTAAGATATGACTTGTGCTGAGTAGCTGCGCTGTTGTAAATGTTAGGAAAGTTTAACAATCCCATTTCCCTAGTCTCAATGCCTCTATTCTTATTCAATAGCTTTTTATTTTGTCAATATAATTTACAGCTTTCAGTTATTATATCTTTATTTATTAAAGTAACTTTATTTAAATATATAAACATTTCGGAAGTAAACTTACCTTTTATCTCACGTTAATCCATTTATTCTTTAGTTATTTATCCTCCTTTATTAGTTTCCTTGAGTTACAATTTGTTTATAAAACATCGCACTTTTGTTTACAGCTCATGGATAATTTACGATGGCCACGCGTCATAGTTCATTTCAGAAGTTCAAATTACGCGGTTGGTTTTTCCTTTGATAGAGGGCAGCAGAGAAAATTATGAATGAATTAGTTGACGTCATTCGCTGTTGGCGAATCACGGTATCATGGATCATTCTAGTGAGAGGACATATCGGCATGTGCCGAGCTTGCTCCCGTATATAAGCTGTTTCTCTCGGAGGGAGAGACGCAACTTGTTATTAAGCTAAGGCTCAAGTTACGATGACAACTTTGGTTGTTATCGGGATGCTGCTATGACTTTGTGGTAATTACTTACTCAAGCAGCTTGTTTTCATTTGCTTTACTTTTAATCACCATGTTGGCAAATCACGGTATCATGGATCATTCTAGTGAGAGGACATATCGGCATGTGCCGAGCTTGCTCCCGTATATAAGCTGTTTCTCTCGGAGGGAGAGACGCAACTTGTTATTAAGCTAAGGCTCAAGTTACGATGACAACTTTGGTTGTTATCGGGATGCTGCTATGACTTTGTGGTAATTACTTACTCAAGCAGCTTGTTTTCATTTGCTTTACTTTTAATCACCATCGCTTTTAAGTTTCGTTATTTTAATCTTCAAACGTCATGGCTTCTATTGAAAGGACTAAGTTATCTGGTATGTTTATGAAATAGTTTATCGTTCATCTTCTGTCAATTTATTTATGATTTATTTTGAAAGACTATTTTAACTTAGAACTTTTATGTGAATTATGGAAAAATAAAGTTATTGGTGCTATTGGAAACCTGCGTAAGTTTTTAATGACTTTGTGGACTTTTTTAACATTATCTATTTAAGTTTATCATTTGCAGATGCTTAAAAAAATTCATTTTTGACATGCTATATTTTTCTTCATTATTTACATATTCAATACACCTTCGAATCTGCGTAGCTGCTCACTCTGCTTAAGGCTTTTAAATTAGTGTTATAAGTATTAGATGTTGGGGAGTTAGTACTTGTGCTAACCCTTAACAGTAAATATGTAAATAAAACTATAAGTAATCTTACAGTTATGCCTCCTTCTTAGTAAATAGTAATAATAAGAGTGCAGCAACATAATAATGCTCATATGTCAATTTTAATCCCATATACTTTGGATGAAGTAATAAGCTAGCATATGGTAGTCTGTTATTACTGTATTAAATCTGCTTTCAACCTTTGTAGTTGTTTGTTTTCTAAGTGCAAAATGTGGTTGGAACATTTTCAACTAACAGTCTTAAATTGAAAACTAGTTGGATGTGTCAATCTCAAACCTTTCTTCTATCTCATATATTTTAATGTTTCAGAAGGTTGTTACAGACGTCAATATATACGGATTTGAGGGAGTCTACTGTATTTCATTTTTATTAGTTCAATACTATATCAACTTTGACTTTCATCTTAAATGTCTGCTTCAGACAATCGGTGTAAGAACAAGTTAATCTCGATCATGATATTTATTAAAATCACGAATAGTCGGCTTATCAGGATGGGAAGTTCCCGTTGATTCACGAGCCACTAGTGTACAATAGAACTATGAAAAATTAAGAAGATTACACAAAAATGGCTATTACAGCGCCCCTACCAGCAGAATTTTTCCACATTCAGGGAGGACCTTCTTGCCATGGCCAAAAACATACACAAGGAATTTGGTTCGATTCTATGCATACACTTTTCAAAGGTACAATATTGGAAATGGCACAAAAATCGCTATTACAGTGCCCCCTTCCGGCAGATTTTTTCCAAATGAAGGAAAGAAGTGCTTGCCATAGCCAAAAAACTTTTTTTTTTTAATTTGGTTCAATTCTATGCATAACTTCATACACTTTTTGATGGTACAATGGCGACAGATAGACATTTTCTATAAACATGTTTTTTGGGATATCTGACCCTTAATACGTGTAAATCCGTCAAAAACTGGAAGTTGAAAAAAATTTCGATTACAATACTTTCTTCTATTGAAGATAGAATAAAAAAAGTGAAATTTGTTCCTTTGAATATTGTATTTAAATGAAATGTTTTTTAAATCCATGCAATTACAAGATCCACATATAACTGTAACATTTCTATGAGAGAGATTTTTTACTATTATTAAATTATTATGTTAAATTACAGAAAAGTATTCTGAATAAGTATTGATTATTTTTCTTTTCTTTTCATTGTTTAATTTAAAATAAGTATTCGATATAGTTTTCTATTTGACTTTTAAACTGAAATTTGAAAATATTCTAAATGTTTACATATAAAATTATACAACCATATTATAAAAAAAAAAATTCTGTTACATTATTCATTTTTTCTAATACAAATCTGTTTATTTTTTAATTAAAACTACCCACAATATTTCATTTGTTATTCATACTGAATAAAATGTACTTAAGGGATTTAATACTACTAAAAAAGTCTCAGATTATGCCATGAAATGTGTTTATGCCAGCTTCTGCCGGTTATAACCACTTTCTGCCGGCAAAAAGTCAACCCTGAGTGTGGTGTTGTTTCTCATCGTGTGTGCATCACTCTGCGAGTCTATACAAACAATTTTGTTTATTTCCAATGTCTTTTTGTTCTTTTTTTTATTGATTATGAGTGCACCATGAGACCAAAGAAAGTTTCCAGAGCCAGCAGCCCTTCAAAGAAGAAGGCCAGGAGTACGATCGAATTGAAGAAGGAAATTATTCAAAAATACGAGAGCGGCATTAAGATTGTTGAAATCGGCCGCACATTTCCGGGAAATCGCCATCCACAAGTTCCATTCTGGAGAAAAGGAAAGCAATAAAGGAAGCTAATCTAACCTCTTTCGACAGTAACTTCTTACTGTTGTAAGATTCAGAAACTCCTAGATTTTTTAGCAGAAACAAATCGATTATAAAAGTAAATTGTGTGATGTGGAGGGCAAATAAGAAAGCATGGGTCACAAGACAAATTTTTAATGAGTGGATGAATGAGGTGTTTTGCCCGAGTTTGAAAAAAATACCTCCTGGATAATCAGTTGCCCATTAAGTGCCTTCTGGTAATGGAGAATGCTCCTGCACATCTTACAGATTTGGGAAACACATTATTGGAAATGTTCAATTTTATCCCAGTGAAGTTCTTGCCCCCTAATACCATACCACTTAGCCAGCCCATGGACCAGAATGTCATTTCAAATCTCAAGAAATTGTACACAAAAACGATGTTTCAAAGGTGCTTTGGGGTGACATCAGATACAGAAATGGCTTTAATAGAATTCATGAAAAGACATTTCAACATTCTCAACTGCGTCAGCGTCGTAGGCAAAGCTTGGCAGGAAGTAATATTCAGGACGATGAATTCTGCCTGGAAGAAATTATGGGCAGGGTGTGTGCATGAGATAGATTTTGAAGGATTTGAGTCATCCACTGATGACCCTACACATGTGGTGCAGTCAACTGTTGACTTCGAGAAGTCCATGGGTTTGGATGGGTGTGGTGATGCTGTGAAAAAGTTTATGGATAAACAACAATGATGAACGTGCCACTGAAGGGCGGCAACACCATCACCTAGAAAAGAAACAGGCAGCAGACGAAGAAGTTGTTTCAGATTCAGGAGGAAGAGACAGGGAAGAATGTGCCTTCTTCAGAGATTAAGGAGATCTTCGAGGAGAAAAATCACTCGGACAAAGCTGAAGCTGTTGCAAGCCGTGTCTGTAACTTGTTTAATGATAAAGTCCTGTCAAATTTTAGGCAAATATTAAAGAGGTGGCAGAAACAGACCACTTTGAACAGCTTGTTTGAGAGACATAGTTGCTTTGACTCTGAAGCTAGTACTACTCCCAAAAGGCCAAAAAGGGGAGTGATACCAGATATAGTGCCTTGATGCTATACGCTATGAACAATATATTAATTTATTACTGTTTCTTGTATTAAATGCTATACTTATCTATACTAATATTATAAAGAAGTAAAGTTTGTTTGTTTGTTAGAGGTAATCTCTGGAGCTACCGAACAGATTTCAAAAGTAATGGTATCAAAATGATGGTATTAGTCCAACTTAGAACATAGGCTATATTTTACGTCAGTGACACTACCCCAAAGGGGGTGCAGGAGCAAAAAATGTTCTAAAAATTCTTTTGCGTTACTGAAGGGCCTAGAAATATGAAATTTGGAATATTAGTTACTTATAAGATATAAATGATGCCTAAGAACAGTTCTTAAACAGTTTGAAATTTAAAAAGGGGTGAAAATGCACAAAAAGCGTTCTAAAAAACATTCTAAATGGTAGTTTTTACACAATCTCAGGAAATACCACACAGATTTAAAAAATATTGGTGCCAAAATGATGGTGACAACCCTTGCTCCAGGATAGGCTATGTTTTATGTCGGTGCCACTACCCGAAAGGGGGTGCAGGAGCAAAAAACATTCTACAAATGCGATTTTTGCGTTACTGAAGGGCCTATAAATATGAAATATTAGCTACTTATTAGATATAAAGGATTTTTAAGAACAGTTCTTAAACAATTCGAAATTTCAAAGAGGTGAAAATGTGCGAAAAGTGTTCTAAAAAACGTTCTAAATGGTGGTTTCTACACAATCTCAGGAAATACCAAACCGATTTAAAAAATAATGCTGTCAAAATGACGGCGACAACCCTTGCTCCAGCATAGGCTATGTTTTATGTCGGTGCCACTACTCCAAAGGGGGTGCAAGAGAAAAATGCCCTAAATTGCTGTTTTTGCATTACGGAAGGGCCTAGAATTGTGAAATTTGGAATGGTAGTTATAAGATATCAATGATCTCTAAGGACATTTCCTAAAAAAATCAAAATTTAAAAGGGGGGGGGGGGGTCAAAATGTGCAAAAAGCATTGTAAAAAACGTTCTAAATTGCGATTTCTATGCAATCTCAGGAAGTACTGAACCAATTTCAAATATAATGGTGTACAAATGAAGGTGACAGATCTTGCTTCATGATAGGCTATATTTTATATCTGTTTTAACAACCCCAGAGGAGATGCAGGAGCAAAATGCGTGAAAAGCATTCTAAAAACGTTCTAAATGCCTATTTGTCAGCAATATTTCAGGAAGAATCAAACTGATTTCAAATGTAATGGTAGGAAATTGATGCTGACAGCCTCTGCTCTAACATAGACGCTATTTTATGTCGGTATAACTACCACCTAGACGTTGCACGAGCAAAAAAGCGTTCTAAATTCCGATTTTTGTGATCAGTAGGGGTTAGCAACTTAAAATTAGGCAAGGTACATATTTATTAGAAATAAATGATCTTTAAGAACAGTTTCGAAAAAATTGGAAATTTAAAAAGGGGTGAAAAAACGCGAAAGCGTTCTGAAAACGTAAATTGCGATTTCTACTCAATCTCAGGAAATACCAAAGCTATTTCAAAAGTAATGGTTGCAAATCAATGGTGACAGTCCCTGCTAGGTTATATTTTATGTTGCTGTCACTACCATCTGAAGGTTGCAAAAGCAAAACATATTCTAATTTGCATTTTTTGCACAACTGAGGGGTCTAATACATTGAAATATGGCATGTTATTTACTTACAAGATGCAACTGCTTTCTAAGAACAGTCGAAAGAAAATTCCAAATTTAAAAAGATGAAGTGAGCGAAAAGCGTTATAAATTACACTTTTTAAGCAAACTTATAAAATACCAAACCAATTAAAAAAATAATGATGACAAATTGTTGGTGACAGAACCCTCTCAAAAATAAGCTATATTTTATGTCTGTGCCACTACCACCAGAGAGTGTCAGGAGCTAGAAAATTTCTAAATTGCGATTACTGTGATACTGAAAAGGCTAGAAACTTTAAATATTTCATGGTAGTTACTTATAAAACATAAATGCCCTCGAAGGACTGTCGAAAATAAATTTGAATTAAAAAGAGGTGAAGGGAAAGGGATGTGTGAAAAGAGTTCCAAAAAAGTCCTAAATTACGATTTCTATGCAATTTCAGAGAATATAAACCGATTATAAAAGTAATAATAGTTTCGAATCAATGGTAATAGTCTCTGATCCTGCACAGGCTATATTTTATGCCGATGATTCTACCACTTGGGGCTCACAGGAACAACAAACGTTCTAAAAAAGACCTTTAAAAGCTTTCTAAATTACGTTTCTGTGGAATATTTAAGAAATAACAAACCGATTTCAAAATTAATGTTGGCAAATTAATAGTGACAGTTCCTATTTCAACATAGCCCTTTATGTTGAGAGAAGTAGTAGGACTTGGAATTTGACATGATAGTTAATTTTAATATGTAAGAAGATGGTTTCTAAAAAATTCAAAACTTCAAATGAATACTGAAATGAGCGTATTAATTGAGCATAAAAGTTTCAAAATATTTTCTAAATTATCATTTTTTTAGTTTTATTTTGTTTTATTAACTTAAGTCTCATTTCTGCCTAATGCAGTGTAATAATGATGTTTAGTCAAACTGTGTTTTAAATAGTAATTTTTGAATTATTCCTAAAAGTAATAAGTACCTTTTAATAAAATAAAATATTACCTTTTAATAAAATAAAATATTACCTTTTAATAAAATAAAAATTTAGTTAGTACTTTTTAATAAAAATTAGACATATAAATATCACTTGGCATATTTCAAATATTACGCAAGCAAAGCCGCGGGGTTTGCTAGTTCCCTATAAAATGTGTTTTTGGCACCTATTTTGAAGTGTTTAGAACGAATTAATTGGATTTACATAGATTTATATAAAAATAATTGCCTCGGTTTTTGTCGGTTTTAGATTTCGCCGATTGTTTTCGAACGAATTATCGACGAAAACCGAGGTATCACTGTATTTTATCTAATTTGTTTAAGGTTAACAAAACAACGAGTTAAACAATTAAAATTTCATAATGAACTTAAAAAGTGATTTTTTTCAGTTTGTTTTTTCCTCTTTCATAACACAATACTGATGTTAACAAAAAAAATAATAATAATAATTAAGAATATGTAGCACATACACAGTACATAGAGTAGTACATAGACTTTAATAAAACCAAATAAGATCATCTTAGTGTTTCAAATTATTAATAAAACATTAATTAATGATAAAGTTACAATTTATACATCATAACAAAATGTGTTATTACATGCCATGTCCTTGGCTATTTTGTAATAAATATGCTAACACATTACATCGAACTTAAGTAACCAAATCATCACTTCATAGGGCAAAAAGTTCACATTCTTAAAAATTTTCCTTCTTTTCTTTTGATTTTTATATCCTTACACATTATTAGTGAGATAAATAATTTAAAAATTTACTTTTTTGTTCTGGACTAGTTCCTGCTAACATCTGATAAAAAATATGGAAAGTACGTTCATCTTTTGCTTGCCTAATTGCTCTAGATTTTTCTAAAAGATCTGTCAAAAGTTAAGAAAATTAAATCTATAAAATTACTAAATGAACAAAAACACAAGCAATACACAAATAGAAATAACATATAATGAAGGATACAAGTCTCTATATTTGCACCAGCTATAAAACCTGAAGCATCAAAATTAATTCTGATGAATTTCCCCTACAACACAAAACAGAACATTAAATAAATAAATAAAAAATCCAAAACAGTGAAACTCTTTGGTACATACAAAAGCAAACAAAATATCCTAAATATATAATTTAAAATATTATTTTACTCTATATTCAATTATTTTCCCTGCGGCACTTCTCAAAAAATTATTTTTTCCCAACTCAAGAATGCAAAACTTTGAAATATTTTCTGACTCACTTTTAAACACAAAAGCATGACACTTACTTGCAGGCATGATTACAGAAGCAATTTGTGATCAAATCACTTTGCAATAAATTAATTACATATTGAGTTATAATCAGTTACAATCTCATGACAGTTTTTTTTCTTTAAATCTTTCTTATGCTATTTTTAAATCAACTGAGTTTAAAATAAATGAGTATCTACGTACCCATCGTTTAATGGATGGCAGACGAGATGCTAACAGAAATAAGGTTCTCTGAGCGAAATATGCTGATAGTCAGCCCATGTAGTTCAATAGGTAGAACACTAGTAATGTAAGTCAAAAGTTCTAGGTTCGGTTCCCGATTTGGGCATTTTTTTTTTCACTCAGTTGGAAAAATTCAATTTGTATAATATTCTTAAAGATTGTACTTTTATGTAACAAACGCCACAATCAGTTTGAAAAAATATCATTGCTAACCCTCAGGCATGAAAGTGGGCCAAAGAAAAAAAGGAGGAAATTTTTTTTTACTTCATGAGCCAAATTTGGAGAGCCAAATTAGGGAGATTCTGATAGCGACATTTTATAGATTAGAGTGCAGTTTTAAATTTTACATAAACATGAAAATTACAAGGAGATTGATAAATAAAACATTTTTTTAATGGACATTTGTTCTTTTTCAAAAATCACAATATAAGAGTGTATTCCTTTAAAAACAGGTAAGTACTATACAACAAATGCAAGGATGCAAGTATGGACTATACAACAAAACTTAAAATTTAGCATGTTTGAATGACATAATTTATATCCATGATTACTTTATCTTTTATCATAACACAAAAAATAGAAAAAAAAATTAATTTACCAAATGTAAGGATAGTTGCAATAAAGAAATCAGCTTGCTAAATGTTAATCAAAACATCTGTTGAATTTATGTAAAATAAGATTATAAAGTTTTTTGACGAAATTCGGGTTTTTCCCGCGATCTTTTGACGGAATTCGCGTTTCTTCAGCGATCCTTTGACAGAATTCGCGTTTTTTCAGCGATTTTTTGACGAAATTCGTGGTTTTTCAGTGATCTTTTGACGAAATTCGCGTTTTTTTGCGTGATCCTTTGACAGAATTCGCGTTTTTTCAGCGATTTTTTGACAAAATTCGGGGTTTTTCAGTGATCTTTTGACGAAATTCGGGGTTTTTCAGTGATCTTTTGACGAAATTCGCGTTTTTTCCGCGATCTTTTGACGAAATTCGCGTTTTTTCCGCGATCTTTTGACGAAATTCGCGTTTTTTCCGCGATCTTCTGACGAAATTCGCGTTTTTTCCGCGATCTTCTGACGAAATTCAAGTTTCTTCCGCGATCTTTTGATAGAATTCGCATTTTTCCGCGATCCTGTGACAGAATTCGCGTTTTTCCGCGATCCTGTGACAGATTTCGCGCTTTTCCGCAATCCTTTGACAGAATTCGCATTTTTTCTGCGATCTATTGACGAAATTCGCGTTTCTTCCGCGATCTTTTGACGAAATACCAGTTTCCTTCGCGATCTTTTGACAAAATTCCCGTTTTTTTTTCTGCAATCTTTTTTGAAAATAGGCGTTTATTCCGAAATCTTTGGACGAAATTCGCGTTTTTATGCGGTCCCATGACAGAATTCGCGATTGTTTGACAGATTTCGCATTTTCCCCGCAATCCTTTGAAGAAATTTACGTTTTTTCCGTGATAATTTGACAGAATTCGCGTGTTTTCTTGATTCTTTGACGAAAAATTCCGAGTGTTTCCCTGATCCTTACACAACATCCGCGTTTTTTCGCGATCTTTTGGAAAAATTCAGAGTTTTTTCGTGATCCTTAGACGAAATCCGCGTTTCTTCACGATCTTTTGGCATAATTCGTGTTTTTTCACGATATTTTGACGAAATTCGTAATTTTTCCGCGATCCTTTGACGAAAGTTGCCATTTTTCGGCAACCCTTTGGCGCAATCATCGTTTTTTCGCGAATCTATGATGAAATTTGGAGGTTTTTTTCCCGCGATCATTTGACGAAATTGCGTATTTTCCGCGATATTTTTCAAAATTGGTTATTTTTTTCCTGCGAACGATTGGCGGAACTGTTTTTTCGGCGATCACTTGTCGAAATTTGAGATATTTTTTATGTCCTAATTTTCGGACTGACGACAGATTTTTTTTTTTTTTTTTTTTTTTTTTAAATTTCGAATCATCAATGCCAGAAACGGCAAAAAATCGGAAAAAGCGGAAAATCGCGGATCCGCGGAAGAATCTCATGCCTGCCAGAATAAATCATCTCCTTTACAAAATTTATTTTGCTACTTCAGTGTCACAGTGACCTATGAACCTCCTCAGATTCTCGGAAAAAAACAATAGTCGTTCGTTCGCAAAGCTACTTCCTTAGAGGAAAGATAGGAGAAGTATAGGAGACATATGAGAAGTCTGTGGCTACTTCCCATTTTAAAGTCTAAAAATAGATCTTCGCCCCGCGAAATGCACGGCATCTGATCAAGATATAGGGTTATCTTATAGGACGTGTTGATCTGATGCGCCTAACGTACGATGACCTTGATCAGATATAGCTCTTCCGTAATTGAGTGGGTGAAAAGAAAATTCTGAGAATTACGCTTCTTGACCCCCCCCCCCCCCCCAATATTACTCGCAATATTTTCTTTGCATTTTTGCATCGATCCAGAGAATGGCCAAAATCGTCCTCAAAAAGGCGGATTTCCGCCTAAAGGCCGAACTCTTTCATCCCCGAACCCTTTAAAAAAATGTTTCAAAAAGGTTCATTTTCGCAGTGGACGTTTTCTCCCTGATGGCAACGCTCCCACAGGGTGCAATTTTAGCGGTACCGATAAACAAAAAATACTTAAAGTTGAAAAATTCTTCTAATCAATGGTGCAATTGGTTTTCAAAAATAAGAATGTTAACCCTTTCAAAAAAGTCACAATTACAGGTCACTTCATACCTTTTTGAGACAATATTTTTTTCTACGCTAAAACTAACTAAACATCCATATTTCAACATAATCTTTTGAAAGCCTCTCAGCAGGCCGAATTAACATCACTTACAAAAATTTTGAAACATTCGGAGGAGTAGAAATATTTAAAAATAAATGAATAAATAAAATCTGAGAAATTTTTGAAAAAAGTGCTACAGGAAAATAGAAAATTAGGCATCCAGGCATTAAGGAAAACAGAAAAAAATTATATTGGATATTTATATTTTATTTACATATTTTTAATAATTATCCCTCACGATGGGTGAATGTTTCTGATGTCAATGGAAACTGATCTATTCTATGTAACTATGCACTGCAACATTTCTTCAATGCTTTTTCGCTTTTAAAATTATGTTGTGTCCGTTTAAAAACACTCGCTGGCTTACTTTAGTCCTGTGAGACATTATTTTAAATATCTCGTTTGCATTTCAATATTTATGGATGCATTTTTTTTCTTTATTTCTTTTCTTGCCTTTTTTGCACTAGATAGCTAAAGGTCGATCTGCACAAAGACCTTTCTGTACTTTTTCGATTTTGTTTCCAGATTTGTTTTTTATAAAGATGCTGTCACTTTTGTAATCTATTTTTAAAGTAAAACTGTCCCCATAAAAAAAAAAAAAACCTGCAACCAAAAAATAATAATAATAATAATAATAATAATAATAATAATAAAACACAATTGTAGAGATCAATCTTAGGCTATCCAATGCAAAAAATAAAAATAAATAAATAAAAATAAAAATATTGAAATGCATATGATACATTTTTTAAAATATCTCCCATAGGATTAACATTAGTGAACAGGAGTTTTAGCACGAGTGAAGTAGCCCAAAGAAATAACAAATAAATCAGTAAAATATCATTAAAAATACAGATAAGTGTGGAATTGAAAATCAATGACATAACAAACATGTATAACACATCTAACGTCAAGTGAGTGTGACGCCACAAATTGTGGCATAAAATCGATGATATTATCGTAAAATTGGCGATAGATTTTTAAGACATGACATCGCGGTGCTTAAGGAGTGCCAACGCGGCATGCAACACCGCCATGCGTAACCTCCAACTAAAGATGAAAACGAACTAAGAGTGAATTTCGAAACAATGCACGGCCTAAAAGTATCATTTGGAAGCTCTGGTGGAGTCCCGAGGGCCATTCCAGAGCTGGAAGCACGAGGTTAAATATAACCTCCATAAAAAAGGAGTGCATAAGACATCCAAGAATTTTTTTTGGTTGCCCTATACTTCGATGTCACTTCACCAATTGGCGTCGGCAAAAAACGGAAAATGCAAAGACAGTAGAGTACCAACGAGCACAGAAAGCTATAGCATAAGGTATCCAAGCCTAACTAACTTTTCAAAGAACTTATAAAAAAAAAAGGGGGGGGCCACATAGCTCACTAATTTTGATGTCAAGCCTATTGCGCATTACAGGTCGCAGGTCTCCCGGCTTTCGCACAAACCGTTAAGCCTTGAAAAAGGCTTTGTGGTACTAGACATTGAGAGAACACTGCTATTGCAAATTGCATTTTGGCATTGGCAGAGATCGAAAATGGGGATAAGTTAAGATTAAAATTAAAAGCTAAAAAAGACAAGTAACTTCAAAAATTAACTATAAAACTGGGTCATGATTTTTGTGACCAGGGCGCCAGAGTACCCCGGTCAAAAGATCCGAAATTGGGGGTGAAAGGAATAAATGGCCGGGGTGCAGTGAGCAACACCCCAAGGCCGGTCGGGAATAAGGTAGGCGAACCTAACCTCTCCCTGTGTGGAAGTACCGAACTGTTGAAACAATCTAAAATTTTGAAAAGTAAAGAGCACCCATAAACACTTAAAAACTATAAAGTAAAGGAAGCTTTTTAAGGAAAGCAGTTGACAGGATAGTGGAAAAGTACCATACTTTTACTTATATTCCACAATAAACAAGCAAAGTGAATTACTGTATGCAAAAAATCAATAAGTTATGAAGGATATATTTATAATGGCTCGTAGTCTTAGCACAGTCAGAACTGAAAAGCCAGTAAAAATGATGTCATAGTGGTGCAAAAGTGCTAAAATATTTAAGTTTTAAATATAAAAATGCTTGTGTTCTTTTAATTATAATGCCATTTAAACACAAAAATGCACTTTAAATAATGTAAAATATTCCAAGAGGGAAGGATGTTTGGGGGGGGGGGGGGGGATTCGGACTTATCCAAAGCTTGTTTGGAGTACGTAAAAACAGATTTTAATATAAATAAGAAACCTTTCTATATAGCAAGGAATTTGGATTTTTATTTATTTAAATGAACTTTTTTATATGAATGCGATAATCAGACATATCCTAGTGATATTCTGAATGTTTTATAAAGATTTAAATGATTATTCTTCAACAATCGTTGCCCAAGTATATTGTTGGTGGTAAAAATGAACTTTTTCAGAAGCAATTAGGTACATCTGGCAGAAAATTTGTCTTGCTTTTACAATTGCTGCTAATTTTGCACCAAGGTATATCGCCACTGCACTAAACTACGAGTATAGCGATGCTTGCAATAATATGGTAGTGGTTTTAAACATAAAAAAGGTAAAAGCACAATTATCTATCAAGAAATATTAGCACATTTACAAAATGTTTCTGAAAATACTTAAGTTCATGAAATCAACCAATGGTAAAATCAATTAATTTTATTTTTTCAAGCCAGTTAAAAGAAATTTTTACTTACATATAGGCCATTATTTAGTACTCAATTTAGTACAGAAGATAAGCCTTGAGTACAGCACTCTAGAGAATTTTTATTGTGTTTATGATAAATGACCATTAGATGGCATTGGACATTTTGGCAAGAATTTCGATTACGGAAGACTGAAAATAAAAAACAACTTTTCTCGAATTAGTGACCTAGCTAGATTGATTTCTTGTGCTCGAATTAGTATAGGCATCGATTTCTGTGAAAAGTGTTAGAGCCATTTTCGCTATATAGCAGCATTTTTGAGTGCTGAGTTTGTTTTAATAGGTCAAAATAAACTTTCCCGAATTTGAAACCTAGCTAGATGGATTTCTCGTGATCGAATTAGTATAGGCAACATGTTTCGTATAAATCGCTTGAGTATTTTTCCATTTATAACAAAAAGCATTTTCAGCACTGAGTTTGTTTTACCCAGTAAAAACTAATTTTCTTGTATTCCGAAACCTAGATAGATCTTTTTCTTGTGCTCGATTTAGTATAGGAGGCAAGTCTTGTGGAAATTTTCTCAGCTGTTTTCAATATCATTCATTATCGGGAAAATCACTTGCTCGTATATATGATTTCTTACACTGTAAATACAGTTATGCTTTTCAGATGAAATAAGCCAACTTTATTACATCTTTCTTTCATTTTTACCAGGGTTGGCAAAAGTACAGGTTTTATTTGGGGAGGGGGAGGGGACAGTTTATTTGGTTTAAACTTTTTTTATATATATACAGTATGGAACCATGCCAAACTCGTGATTATTAGTAATTGGGCCCATATCCAAATTGAGGAGCGATTCATTACAAAAACTAATTAATAGGTCTAATCTTTATAATTTTTTTACATATACATATTCGAATATTTCTGGTTATTTTGCTTACTGAGTGATAACTCCCAAGTCAATTTTTCAGCCATTAGATTAAGCAAGTAACCCAATTGATTAACTGGTATTATTGAAATGCTATAGCTAGCACTCAATGTTGTCTTATTCAACTTGATATTTTAAGTTTATCTTTTAAATTCTTAAAGGATAATCTCCCCCATTCAAGAAAATTTTCTGTTACAACTTGACCAAATTATTAAAGAACATTGAGCAATTGCATGTCAAATCAACAAAGCTCACAACCTGACCACCCCGGATTGTCTTGAAATTTGGCACATATGTACATTTCTTGGAGAGAATTAATAATTTCAATCTTTATATCTCAATTTGGTTTTGAGTTTAAAATAAAATTAATTTCAGGAAAAATGGCATTTTTTTTAATTTTGCACTAATTAAAAAAAAATACCACTCAAGTTCTAATTAAGTTAGGAACAACTTTTGTGCTCATTTTTAAGATAGTAAAAAGACTTTTCTAATAATATGTCACATTAAAAAAAATTCTTAAGGTAAAAGGTCAAAGATTTCTACCTTTAACCTTGAATATCTCAGTAAGTCCCCCTTATTTTTGTTTGTTATTTTTTGTGTTCTTAATCATTTAATAATATATCACCTCTCCAACTTTTATGCTGGAAATATAACATTATCAGAAGATATGAAATTTTATGTTTATATTCTATTGCTACTATAATTTAGTGTATAGATACAATATTTTTCTCTGCAGTTTGGTTGCCGAATTTTTATTGAAATTACATCTGTTAATCTTAATGTTAGTTTATCTTATGATCAATATTATTTCAACTTTTTTTTTTTTTTTTTTTTTTACAAACAATGATATCTTTCACATAATTCATTTTTAAAAATAATATTAAAACCTTTTGAGCAAGTTACATTTACAGAAGTGAAGAACACAAAGCTGGCAAAAATTATAGGAGTACGTTACAGAATAACATTAATTAACATAACAAAAAATTAACTCATTTTATTCACTTACAAGCTAAACACTGAATTTTAACTATAAACGTATTTAATAAAAAGTTTTTATCTAGGGCAGCAAAATAATTACTTGGATCTCAGACATCAATTAATATAGTACACATAACTTATTTCTTAAAACACAAATTGTAAATTTCTTCAGTTTTTTTAAATGTCATCATTGGTTAATTTGTATGCTCAACCTGTTGCTGTTCTCAAGTCCACTTGTGCTAAAATATCAGCTTTGTAAACAGTGAGAATATCTGGATGTAAAGGATATGTAAATGAGGTGATGGGCCATGTGGATGCAAGAATGTAATTTTAAATTCATTGTCATCATACGCATCTAGTACACAACCAAACCACCATTTTTCATTGTGCAAGCAAGTAACAAAATCTTTAACATCTTTTATGTCTTTGTCACCAGCAGTAACAGGCTTCTAAAAAAAAGTATCAGAGTTTGAATATAACTTTGTTTTGATATCGTTTACACTCATGGGAAAGAAAGCACATTTTTATGTGTTCCAAAAATTGTCTTGCATGGTTGAAAACATTCCTTTAAAAGTACTCATTCTCCATCATGATACTTCTGTGTTACTCACGCAAAATGACATTTTGTTATATTTTTCTGTGCCCATTCAAAAAGTTTTCTAGCTGTCATAATTTGTTCACAATATGGCCTCTGTAAACTTGCTTGAAATGCAAGCCTTTTTATTGTTCCAGAAATGCCATCAAAGGGTCCCTTGCCATGTGCCGTGGCAAAAAAGTGCTATTCAGCCAGAAAACCAAAATCTTGTTTATGATGACACAGATTAAGAAGTCTTTTCTATTTTTATAATGTGCAGCTGCACAATCAGAGAAGTAGCATATGTAATTTGGAAATTTAACCATTGTTTTTCTCAAACATTTTGTCAAATGATGTTGGAAAAGGTAAACACTTGTGGTATTATGCTGAAGACAATTAGGGATTACAATAAAAGTAATATGATCAATTGATGAAGTTTTTGAATTTCTAAATTACAAAAGGATGAATCGTTGGCTGGCTATTATTACAATGGAATCCCCGTACTTCGTCTTGCAAGGTAAAAGAGTAATTTTCAGCAAAATCACACTGCACTATATATTCATCTGTACATTTTAACTCATGCATAAACTTATTTTGTTGCAAAGCTATAAATGCATGAGGTAAAAACTTTTCTAATTTTTCAATCAAAGCATCTAGAAAATCATCACTTGAATGAGTGACACTAATGAATTCTGCTCTATGTTGAAATCCAAATATTGCAAGTAATTTCATCAATACCATTCTTGTCAAATAAGTTTTCCATTTGCCTTCGCAAATTAGATGCATCAAGACAGTAATCACAATTTCAAAACAAGTGGGTAAGTGTGATCACAGGTCGCACAGAGGGTTTCGTTTAATATTCCTTTAAAACACTTTATCCTTTTGCGAAATCTGATAGTTCCACATTTCGCAACCAGGGGGCGCATTCTATTCTACACAAACCTCTATCCAAAGGAAACTCCGTTTTACAACCTATTTGTAGGTATATTAGTCGAGGGGATCGAGTCTATAGCACCCGAGATAGGTAGGCGCCCCAGGAAATTGCATGGAACATTCTTTTATAAGCCTTTTATTATGTGTTATGAACTATGTCAAAGTTTGCAGCAGATCGACTTGTTAGATTTCATAATTTTAACAAAATTGCAAATTCCACCACCAGGGAGCGCACACTATTCATAACAAAAGTGATGGCAGAATAAATTTTGTTCTCCTTGCTTCGTCTCTTATCGCTTATCTTAAAGTACCAGTCTTTTGTTTACTTTTTATATATATTTTCTTTATTACAGTTTCATTAATAGTTAACATTTATTCATCTTTATTTACTTAAATATATTACTTACTTATCTCTTCTGTAATGGTCCTTAATTGGAAATCCTTTTGATTTGTTTTCTATGCGATGTTTACTTCGTGAACATCGTTAAATTTTTGCCGTTCTCCATACTGTGAATTAGCCACGTCGTGCATAGAACGTTTCATGATCGATAAGACGTATCGATATCACTTTCACTTTGTCGCCAGATGACAGCACAGAATCTTTTAGAATCGAATAAATCGATTCATCGTTTCTGGTTTTTGCATATCCATAATGATATCGGCTGCTCATTGGTTGCTGTGGTTCTTCTTGAAATCACGTGCTATTTCTTTGATCGTATATAGCCTTGGCGTGTTGTGATATTGTGCCCTTTCATTTTGCTTCTCCCATGAGGGGAAGTATTTTCAAGAATCCTGAACGTTCGCTTGACGGCGTTCATGGAGTTTATTAGTTTGAAAGTATTGAATGAGTTTTATTTTTAATGTGGTTTTAATCAAGCTTTAATCAACTGTGATATTTTTCTTAATGTTAATTAATGTGCAATTAAACATCTGTTCCTGCTGTTATGAATTTCATCAACCTTGCTCTCATCTGTGAATATTATCAGCTGTAATCTCGATCTGTGATATTTTTAAATAAACTGTGTGTACCAAAGTTCAATCAAGCCTCAGCCATTTTATTTATACAGTTAGAGGAATGTCTTTCATATTTCACTGACGTTACGATGCACTCTTCAGCTCACTCTTGCCAGCTAGACTTTCATAGCGTTGATCTGCTCTTTTAATAGTTTCCCATTCTTTAATGGCATATCAGCACAAGTTATATGCCCTAAATTATTAAAAAGTGTATCAGATCGAAACTCTGTTAAACAACCTATCAGTGGATGTGTTACTCGAGTTGGTGGCGGCCTTAAGCGAGAAATTAAGAAATTTGCTGAAAGTACTATTCGGAAATAGTGGTAACTAAAATTTTGACATTTTTATATTTCATAAGCAGCACGTGTCTGAGTATATCATAGTGCTCAAAAAACGACATCTAAAAAGGTCGTAAACGCGAATTTTTAGAAAAGAAATCCAGCGCCCCTCACCCACCCTCCCTTCACAGGAAATTGCATGCACCATTATTTTATAAGCTTTTTACTATGTGTCATGACGTATCTTAAAGTTGCAAACGGATCGCCTTGTTATATTTCCTAATTTTAACAAAATCGTGTTACGTTAGTTCCGCATTCCACCACCAGGGAGCGCACTCTATTTTTAACAAAAGCATATCTGAACGAAACTCCTTTGCGCAATCTCTCCGTAGATACATGGTCGGGAGGGTGGCGGTGCAGTCTTAACCAACAATTTAAAACATTTTCTGCGATAACAAACACTAAGATTTAATAAATAAATCTAGTCCCCCCCACCCCGTCCACTCCTCGAAATATCACACTCCATTCTTTTTTACTCTTTTTCTTATGTGTTATAAAGTATCTTAAAGTTTCGAACACATCGAGTGGCGGTCTTAAACAATAATTTAAGATATTTCCTGAAATTGCTATTCGGAAATAGTGGGATGAACACTTATAAACCTATAAACTTTTTCATATTGAATAATTAATACTTATCTCATAGCGCGCCGTCGAAACACCCCACGCAAATTGTTAGATTTCCTAATTTAAATGAAATCTCCGTTAAAAAAAGCACGTGCCTCCATCTTAATCTGGCATTTGATGGAAATAAAAGGAATAAAATAATAATTAATATCTCAGCTCGTAATGAAGCTATCTCTTTGAACCGGGTATGTATGAAATCTGCGAGAAATTTCCAGCCCGGATGTCAAAAAATTTAATCGAAAAATTTAATATTTAAAAAGTTTAAATTTCGTATTAGACTTTCCTCCCCTTAAATTTCTCCCGCGCCGATATGTCGAGAGATGACGACAGCTGCCTTCCGGTGAATGGAAATCTGTTTTCATTGTCTTTCCAAACACAGAAATTAAATTTTTATCGATCGATTTTTAGTGGATTTTTTGCGTTCTATCCTACGCAGAAATTTGAAATTTATACCAAAATAAAGTAGAATTTTTTCCGCGTATTTCTACACCTGTTACGAATTTGTACGACCAATACTTCGGCAGATCCAATTTTGCTTTTTAAAGGTCCAGTTCATTTATTGCTTAAATTACTCAGTGGCAACCCTGCACCGGCTGATTTGACAGAGTATCCGCCGAATTTACTGGCAACCCTTAGGAGAAACTGGGGAGGATTTCGATAACGTGTGTTCGCACCTGCATTCAAAAGGTTGATTGGTTAATTTTAGAATTTATGTGAGGTGTTCAGCTATAAGTACCCAAAATTTCAAGTCTCTAACATGTATAGTTTCTGAGAACGGGCTCTGTGACGGACAGACAGACAGACAGAGGAGTGAGACAAATAGGGTTTCGTCAGATGAACGAAACCCTAAAAAACAGTTTGACATAGGAGGGTTATATACGTATCAGAGATGCAAGACAAAGTTCATAAGACTTGAGAGAATGCTTTTCATTTACAGAAAGTTGATTAATTTTGCAGCCCTTAAACACTAGTTTAACATTCTGATGAATGATACAAACATATACCGTGTGTGTACCACTTGATCCTACTAGGACACAGTTCTTTGGCCAAAGTTCGCAGAATTTAAAATATCCAATTTGGTATTGGTTCCTTTCTTGGAACTAATTGTAAACTTTTTTTAAATTGCTTAGAATTAATTGTTTTTGGACCTTCACCACATTTCCTCTTATTGAAATACAGTCTAGTCTTTATTCCCAGGCATACATCTGCTTATTTCATAGCTACAATTATATTCTATTACCCATTTAAGTACTTTGTCATTGACTGCTCTTGTTGGTCTAGGATTTGGTGTAGATAGTTTACCTTTCTGTTTTACAAGCTTTTTGGCACTTCTGGTCATATAATTAGAAACTCCAAATTCTGCTTGAATCACTCCCACTACAAGCTATGCGTTTTTTCGTGCCCCTTTGACGAAATTTGCGTTTTTTGCTATCTTTTGACGAAATTTACCGTTATTTCGCAATCTTTTGACGAAATTTGCTGTTATTTCACGATCTTTTGGCGAAATTTGCCGTTATTTCGAGATCTTTTGGCGAAATTTGCCGTTATTTCGAGATCTTTTGGCGAAATTTGCCGTTATTTCGAGATCTTTTGGCAAAATTTGCCGATATTTCGAGATCTTTTGACGAAATTTGACGTTTTTCCGCGATATTTTGACGAAATTCGAGTTTTTTGCGCTATTCTTTGACGAAATTCGCGGGCTTTTTTCGCGATCCTTTGTCGAAATTCGCATTTTCCCGCAATCTTTTGACAAATTGCGCGTTTTTTTCGCGATCCTTTGACAAAATTCGTCTTTTTTCATGATTGTTTGATGAGATTCGCGTTTTTTCGCGATTCTTTGATGAAATTCGCGGTTTTTCTCAACGGCCGTTTGACTGAACACTAAATTCGTGTTTATTCCGCGATCCTTTGGCGAAGTTAGCTTTTTTCCGCGATCCTTTGACGAAATTAGTTTTTTCCGCGATCCTTTGACGAAATTCTCTGTTTTCGCGATCCTTTGCCGAAATTCTCTTTTTTCCACTTTCCTTTGTCGAAATTTATTTTTTTTTTTTTGCTATCCTTTGATGTATTTCAAGTTTTTTTGCGATCCTTTGATGAATTTAAAGTTTTTTCTCCGCAATCTGACGAAATTCACGTTTTTTCGCAATCCTTTGACAAAATTTGTGTTTTAATCGCAATTCTTTGCGCCGAAATTGGCGATTTTTTCCTCGAACGATTGACAAAATTGATTTTTTCGGCGATCATTTCGAAATTCGCGATACTTTTCTATTGAACTGATGACCGATTTTTCGCAATTTTCGGAACCTTTAATGCCTTAAATTTTCGGAAAATTCGTAACAGAATCACCCCTGAATTTGCCAATCGACTGCGGACACTTGTCAACTGATCTCGAGAAAAAAAATAATGAAATTTGTCTAGCAGTCGCATCGAAAATTCGTGAGTTTCACCGATCTTTCCCGGCAAAAAAAAAAAAAAAAAAACGTAAAATGTGTCAATTAATCGCGCGGAAATATCGGGAAATTTGCAAGGCGTTCGCGGGAGTTAATCGTAATTTCAAAATGCAAAATTTTCAGGAAAATGGTGAAATTTTTTGGACAGGAGTCTCCCGCCCACGATATTATTTTGGGCGGGATTTTAAAATTTTGGGCGCGAATCCCGCCATCCCGCCCTGAAATTCAAGCCCTGCATTTTTTTATTTTCTTAAGCACAGTCATCTTTTTTCATTCAGAAATGGTGTTTTAAAGTATGGCAAATCTCTTTCTAATCTTAAAAAAATATTTTGATTTGTTTGTGCTAAATTATGAATTCAGTCACATAGGCATGTTAAAACTTCTGCACTGCCCAGTAGCAGAAATTTCTCCAAGTGTCTGCGACAGATAATTCAGGGGCAAAAAATAATCTGCAGGTAAAATATATTTTTATAACTGAAGCGTTAATTAATCAAACAATCACTTACCTGTAGCGCTTTTAGGCATTTTATAAATTTTTATTAATAATAATCTTAACTTTTTGTATTAAGTAATAAAGAGTTAAACATAAGACGAAGCAAAATAAAGGTTCGATGAAAAAGAATCTGCAAAAGAGAAAAGAAAATCTGCAACGCCCGTCTCCCGTCTGGAACTTTCTGCTACCAGGCTGTACTGTATTAACATAATTATGCTGTTTGTTCCAATATTTTCAATAGACATAAGTAATGATGTTGTATGAACATTGGCAGTACGAAACCCAGGGAAGATAGGTTTTAGAACGGATATGACTGTGGTCCGCAGCTTTTTTTTTAATGGAGATTATAAAAATGAAATGAACTAAACTAGAAGATAATAATAATAATAATAATCGAAATTTCTGTGCAGGACAACTTTTAAAATATATCAATATAAAAACAACTTAAAAATTTAACAAATAAAAAAGATTAAATATTCAAAAATAAATTTCAACTAGGATTGAAAAGAGAGAAGGAAAAAAAAAAAGGAATTGAACAGTAACGTTTATTTTCATTAAGGGGGACTGCCCCATCCCCTTAAATTTAACAGTTTAAGATATATTTGAAACAAATCAATGTAAAAAGTAAAATAGATCTAAATAATGACTAGCGAGCAGGGAATTCAAGCAAACCCCCTCCTGCTCCCTCCCCTCCCAGCACACACATCTTCCAAAAAATTATTACTTCCTCTATTTCTGAGCGTTTAATGTTTAATTAAAGCCGACTAATAAAAATACATTCTGCTATTCTTTTTAAAAAACGTCAGAGAAAAGAAAATTTATGTAATTAAATTTCAAAATGTATTGAGGGACAGTGGCCTTCACCCCCTCCACCCACAAACACACACTTTCATTCTCCTAACCAGTGCCTATAACGTGTTGCATCGATCTGTTTTTCAAATGTACAGTGAGCCAATAAGAAAATATTTTAAATAACATGTATTGCAAAAATATTCTAAATTTTTAAAAGAATAATACAAGTAATTTACGAAGAAAAAATTTATAAATCTTGATTATTATCTAATTAATAGATTTATAAATTTAATTTGATTCTAATGTGAGAAATTTACTTACAATGATTAACTTTTAAGGATTTTCCACGGTTTATTCTAAAATCGCAAAATCAACCTATTATTTTTTTAATCAATTTCAAAAACATTACAGTACATGAAAATTTACATCTGCAGAAAATTTTTAAGAAATTATTTGAGTTTGCAGACAGTTTTACATTTTATATAAGTCTGCCCCCTATAAATACTAAATCTGCATCTTGCAATTTTTTAAATACATGAAATGAAAGAACATATTTATATTTTTCATCACAATAAAAATTGTGTTTTTAAATCATATGCATTTTAAGACATTAAATGTTGCAAATGGTCATTTTTTTTCTTTTTTTCCAATTTTAAGAGTCCCGAGACACCTTAAATTATTCTGTTTTTAACAATTTGACGTTTATTGCTTTTATACTACTACTGGACATTTTATTACACTTATATATCATTAAAAGTTGTTAACTAGGCATAGATTATGCCGCCCCTGTCGTTATGTATGTCCAAAGTATCCGTATCTTTAAGGGTTAATATCTCGGCTAATTACTGACATTTTATTTTTCAAAAATCATTATCAACAATGCTTTTATACTTCTGCTATGATAGGTACCTTCAGCACTGCTCAACAATTTTGCTGAATGCCCGTAAATCGAAATTTGTGTGTAACAGAAAAATGCGATTTTCTCAAAAACTATGTGATTTAGGGTAATCGCTATAATTTTTCTTCCAGGTTTAAGTTAGCGTCTACTACCTCTAATTTTTTCATAATGTTAGTGTCAGTAGATTCGGAATTAGATTGGGAAGGGGGGGGGGGGGGGGGGAGAACATATTTTTGCGCTACATTTTGGGCGATATCTTTGAAAATATAATACCTAAAATTAAAAGGAATGTATTTTTGAGTTCAGCATTACGAAAGCTTTCACACAATACCCCACATGATATAAAAATAAAAAAGTTTTTTTTGCAAGTAGCTTAATTAGCCCCTATACATTTTTACTAAATATATTTATCAATGTTTAATGATCTGAAAATATGTGGGTCAATAGTCTTTATTACTTCCCTGAATTTGGAATTTCCAAGTTCCATAGTTTACGAGTAAAATGCCTGTGACAGACAGACGGACAGACACAGGAGTGATCTTATAATGGTTTCGTTTTTAATTTTTAAGTACGGAACCCTAATAATTACAAAAACTACATTCATTTTCATTAGTTAGTAGTTAAGATACAATAATGTTATATACATTAATATGTTGCAATAATTATGTAAAACTGTATTAAATACTATACTGATATTTACATTTATTAAAATTATTAATAACAGCATTTAATATTAAATTGTTAACACTGCTTAAAATTAATAATCATCTAATTTGGAAAATCATATACATTTTTATGCTTTAATTACTAAAATGATAATTAATAATTTAGTATTCATTCTAGAAAGAAAAAGGGGCAAGGTGCTAGCTCCCCAAAAAGGAGGTGGTTCAGTAAAAAAGGCATTATTTCATGAGGAAATATATTAGTAATTTATTTTTAAAAAAAAGTATATAATTTTTTAATATGATAAATACAGTGACATTTTTTAATGATTTTATGAATTACAAATTGAAAAAGACAAATAACATGATTTAATAATATCCTGTTTTTTTTCTAAATAAATAAAGTTTTATAATTTTTGCAAAGTCTTGGGCACACAAATTTATAAATAAAGTGGTATGGGCAATTTCTTCACGAGAAATGGGTGCAACTAAAGGTGAATTTCACTATTTTGTTTTTTAAAAAAAAGCACAGTGCTTTTCAAATTTTAAAAAGAGCAGGGTGCTTCAATCTTAAAAATGGCATAGAGGAAACAATAAGTAAGAATTAATAAAAACTACAAATAATATAATTTCATTAGTTAATAGCACAAATAACAAAACAAACATCATTTGCAGCTCGTTTTGTATTTGTATTTAGAAAATTAATGTTAATTACTTAAATGTAAACTTACACACATATTTTTTATAGCCAAAAAAAAAAAAAAAGTTTAAGGAAATTATGACTTTGCAAATTATGTTAGATTTAAATATAATTTTTAAATGAAATGCTTTTTATGTCAGATAAAAACTTATTTTTTTCAAACTTATTGGCACTTAATTTTTTACAAGTCTAAGGAATAGTTTAAGCTTAGTAATAAGTATTTAAAGCTTTTTTTGTTTATTCATAAGGCAAAATACCTATACAAACTTTCCAAATTATATTCATCTTAGATTTTAATACTTTATGTAATTCTAAACATTTAGAAAATTTATGATTTTAATCAATGATTTAAAAATCAGTTGATTAAAATCACAATTTAATCTTTGATTAAAATCATTGACACCCTAGTTAAAACCACTTAGTTTAAACAGTGTCAACCCTGATATTTTCAAAGTGAAAAAAATAACATTTTTATATTTAAGAGATACTTCAACAGAATTTTTAATTTCTATTTAATTAGGCACTTCTCAAACTTGAAATTGATTTTGAAGACAATTTTTTCATTAGAATTAAAAAATAAAAATTATAAAACTATTTTTATATAAATTTGAAGACATTAAACATTTTAAATAAATAATCTAAAAGGCTAAATGAAATCCATAACAAACTTATGATGTTTTAAAAAAAATAGTATAAAAAAAAAGTATAGTAAAATATAAATGAAGATGGAAAAAACCATAAACACAATACACAATATTTACTTACAAAGCGAGATGAATTGTCATTTTTAACTGTTTTGGCATTGCCAAAGGCTTCTAAAATGGGGTTAGCTTGTAGTAATTGTTGTTCCAATTCTCCCTAAATAATTAAAAGCACAGATCAGATATATTTCCTAATAAACATACATAAAAATTCTAAATTATCAGCATAAAATGTTTTAAAAGTACTCATGATTAAGCAGTATATAAACAAGATAACTAAAAAAAAAAAAGATAAAAATGCCAATATACCACTCACCCCAGAAGGAAGCAGCTTGCAAAAGAATGAATATAAAATGAATACTTACATAATACAATAAAAGCTAAACATTCACAATAAAGCAAAATACCCTTTAAATGCTACTATTAAATATAAAATTATCGAAAGTACTTACAATGATCTGTGCAGGCGTTGGCACACTCTAAAAAAAAAAAAAGAGGAAAAAATTGACTTAATAAACTATCTATATCACATTCAAATTACTACAACTTAAAAATTACTTATAATCAGGGGTGGCACCTGCTTCTTGCATAAGGCACTTGGGGTATGGCCCCACCCAAACTTCTATATTTAATTTGCTAAAATTAAATATGCCCTTTCATTAAAATATTGGCTATTTAAGATAGTTTAGACTCCAGTCCGTGGAGTCAGATTAAGGATATAAATAATTTATCTCTTCTACCTTCCAACAACCAGCACTCAACAGTGTTATGGTCTGAAAGTCACACATCACCCTTGATTAGGAATAACCACTCACTACTCTTTCATGGTACTAAGGGCTCGAGAGTCAAAAGCCAATGCGCCTATCTCACACATAGCACAAAATGCCTGATATTTTACACAGTCATACATCTTGGCATCTTCCTGGTATTTACTGGAGAGGAGGCATTGGGGGAAGTTAGAGGGCAGTTGTCCGTCCAAGAAATTTGATATTTTAAAATATATCAGCCATCTCATATCATACTCAAAATAAATAAATAAAAAATACCACAGAAGCTAAAATAACTTGTCAAAATTGAGTAAAGTACAAACATTATCATTAAATAAACACTTTAAGCACTGAAATCAATAATTACATTTACTATTACGACAATTGTCACTAATACTTTGGCTACTTTAAAATATATATCTGAAAATGAAACAAGCTAAAATAACTTGTCAGAATTGAGTAAAGTACAAACATTATCATTAAATAAACACTTTAAGCACTGAAATCAATAATTACATTTACTATTACGACAATTGTCACTAATACTTTGGCTACTTTAAAATATATATCTGAAAATGAAACAAGCTAAAATAACTTGTCAGAATTGAGTAAAGTACAAACATTATCATTAAATAAACACTTTAAGCACTGAAATCAATAATTACATTTACTATTACGACAACTGTCACTAATACTTTGGCTACTTTAAAATATATATCTGAAAATGAAAGAAGGGCTGGCTGCACCAATTGATACTAATCAGGTCCCATGCTAGAATAATCCACTCTCAGCTTTTTATGCACACACTAGTGATGGGCGATTTCGATTTTTTTAATCAATTTAATCGATACTATGTCCAACTCGATTTAATCGATACTATGAATTTTTTAATCGATGTCTCTAAGACAAAATAAGGTAATATCATTTTAATTTTCCTTCAAAAATTGAAGATAAAATAGTTGGATGTGCCAATCCCAAAACTTTCATCTGCCTCATAAATGTTAAAACTTCAAAATTCACTATCACAGTGTCAAATTTAAATGCTAACCTATGCGCATCATGAGGATTAAAAAAGGATAGGTTCGTTGAAGTATGTGCATTTAAAAAGAAAATATAAGCATTGCATTTTCCTAACAAATCATTGAATTTCGGCCCACACCCTCTTAGGCTAATGTCAGACGAACGTCTTTTTGCACGCTTTTTTCAATCTTACGCTATCCCTACACCTTCGCTAGCATGTGTTAGGGACTGTGTAAGAGCGAAAAAAAAGCTTGCAAAAAGACGTTTGTCTGATATTAGCAGACCTGCCAACCTTTGAAAATGAGAAATCGTAGCACACAAAATTTAAATTAATCTGGAGGTTGGTTGGTTGGTTTTTCGTGTTACGCAGCCATCTTTTGACATTCGTAAAAGGAATAAGGTTTCAGTCTTTCAACTCAATATAGTAAATTTTTTACCACCCCTCCCCCTTTCAGAAATTCTTAAAATGGCACCCTTGTTTCTAAGGAAGAGAATTCCTGTATAAATATTTACAGAAACACGATTCACTCCTGGTTAATATACATAAAGAGTGTTTTATGTTAAGAAGTTTGTTTTGCAGCCCAGATTTTTTTCAGACTAATGGTTATTTTTTTTTAAACGGATTTTTTTTTAACTTTCGGAAATGAATACGTTGAAATTTTGGAAATTTCATAACAGAATCACTTCTGAAAAATATGCTGCGCGGGATAAAAATCGCAACTAGAAACAAAAAATGCGTTTGTGTTCTTTGCAAAAAATCGTAGTTTAAGACCGATTTTCGTAGCATCGTAGTTTATAGGTCCAAATCGTAGCAATTACGATTTTTTCGTAGCAGTTGGCAGGTCTGTATTAGCCTAGATGTCCGCAACGGAAAATCCCAATTCAAAGAGCATATAAACGACAGCTGTTGGGCAGTATACACCCAAGCCTAATAGATCTATTTATCTGAAAGTGTAACAGAATATGAAGTTTGATTAAATTCCGTGCATTAGTTTTGAGATATGGCTATCACGAATATCATGCAAAAAAAAAACAAAAACAGTATAGCAGCGCAGCCTGTTACATGATTAACACGAAAAACTCAGCAACAACTTATGTCAATGACACAGAATATTAAGTTTGATGAAATTCCGGTCATTACTTCTTGAGATATTATCGCTAATATCAAATAAATTCTGAAAAACAGTGTTAAATTCAGGGGCTGGTACGGGTGGACAACCCCCCCCCCCCCCCAAAAAAAACTCTAGAATGTCCCTCTCCTGAACCATAGAAATCCCCCCCAGAGAAAAATGTCTGAATTCAACACTGCTAAAAAAAGCAGCATGGCAGCACAACCTGTTATATCATTTACACGAAAACCTAATCATGAACAACTTATGACAGAATATTAAGTTTGATGAAATTCCGTTCATTAGTTCTTGAGATATGATCCCTAAAATCGTTTAAATCCAGAAAAACGTCTTTAATTCCGGGGGTAGCTCGGAGGGACATGCCCCCCCCCCCACCCCCCCTGATAAGGCGCTTCCCTAATTAGATTTGGAAGTTCATTGGTTAAATATAAAGGGGGGAACAGGGGGCTAATACCCCCTTAATTTAGATAAATGGGTTTTTCTATCCGATTTGCTTCAAATTTGGTATACCGATTTATTTCGATAAGGTGCTTTTCCCTGATGACATTTGGAGGGTCACTGGTTAAGTATAAAGAGGGGAAACGGGAGGGGCAATTCCCCCGCCCCTTAGTTTATTTTTCGAGGGGCATTATTCTTTGAAATAAGAGCATAATATATCAGGGATGCCGCGGACGCGCTATAGCGCGTAAATTACGCGAAAAATCGGAGACGGGACGCAAAAAAATAGCTCTTACGCGTCCCACGGGACGCGTAATTTCGTCAAAAAATCGCGGAAAACAGCCGATTTTCGTCAAAGAATCGCGAAAAAAGCGCAAATATCATCAAAATATCGCGCAAAAGCAGCTATTTTCGTAAAAGGGCCGCGAAAAAATAGCGTATTTCGTCAAAGCATAGCGAAAAAAAAGCGAATTTCGCCAAAAAATCGCGGAAATAAGCGCAATTTTCATGAAAATATCGCTGAAATAAGCGCAAATTTCATCAAAATATTGCAAAAAAAACGCGATTTTCGTAAAAGGGCCGCGACAAGTTAGCGTATTTCGTTAAAAGATCGCGAAAAAAAGCCGAATTTTGTCAAAGGATCGCGAAAAAAGCACAAATTTCATGAAAATATTACGGAAAAAACGCTATTTTTGTAAAAGGGCTGAGACAAAATAGTGTATTTCTTCAAAAGATCGTGAAAAAATAGCGAAAATCGTCAAAAAATCGCGGAATAAAGCCGATTTTCGTCAAAGGATCGTGAAAAAATAGCGTTTTTCGTCAAAGGATCCCCCAAAAATAGCAAATGTCGTCAAAAAATAACGTAAAAAAGCCGATTTTCGTCAAAAGATGGCGAAAAAAAGCATAAATTTTATGAAAATATCGCGGAAAAAGCGCTATTTTCGTAAAAGGGCTGAGACAAAATAGTGTATTTCGTCAAAAGATCGCGAAAAAATAGCGAATTTCGTCAAAAAATCGCGATAAAGCCGAATTTTGTCAAAGTATCGCGGGAAAAAACACGATTTTCGTGATAGGCTCGCGAAAAAATAGCAAATTTCAACAAAAGGACCGCGGAAAAACGCGAATTTCGTCAAAGTAACGCGGAAAAAACTTGAATTTAGACAAAGCACCAAAAAAGATGTGCAAACTAAACTTATAGGTAGAAAATTCATAAAATGGGATTTAATTTTTTTTATGAGATTCTTAAAAATACAGCATGATTTCAGTGTACTTTGATAATATACTCAGTAGGTGAACCAGTGAAAAATCCCCCCCCCCCCCTCGTTATTACTGCATTGAAATGTCTCCCGCCTTCAGAACATTTAAGATTTGATGCTTATTAGTGATTTAGATGTAAATTTCCCTTCCAAGGAAAATGTATAATTCCAACACAGATCTATGCTGACAAATAATTCAATGGGAAGTATAATGAAAGCACCCATTCATTCAACAAAAAGTACACCTTTACTTAACATAAGTATTCTTTTTTTCAGCAAAAATTTCTTTTTCAATAAACCCGTCTTGCCCCTTTTTAAAAGAATGCGAACATTAGTGATACTTGTTAGTGGAACTTGGTATCTTCTACTCTCAAATAAACATTATTTTACAATTCAACTTGTATCTTGCATTTTTACTTTTAAAAAAGTAAAGAAAATTTCTCTTAATATTTTTTTTAAATATCTTATTTGAGTGCAAATAATACTGGTTTTAATTCATTATTTAATTCTTGTTAAAACAATAATTAATGCATTTCATTTATCTTTTCCAAATAAACAAGTTTCATTTATTCCTTTAAAATATAAATTATTATTGATGGGGACCCGCTTTTGTAAAAAAGGGACCCAGATTTTTAGAAATCCTGGGTCCCGGGGACCCAGGTTTTTTCAAGTACAGCGGCATCACTGATATACAGTTAGTGTGAATAGCCTGCGAGCTCAATGCCATCAGTTTAACTGGGCACTTTTCTTTTTAGCTCACAGGGTATCAAAGCCTGAGAGCAATGTGCCCGCAGTTTCTGTATGTATGTATGTACGTACATACTAGAAACTGACGTACATACGATACATACGTAACGCGATAACTCTTGATAGAAATATCCGATTTGTTTCATTTATTTTTCTAGGTTCATTCTCATAAGGCACTTCCCTGATTAGTATTGGGGGTTCATTGGTTAAGCATAAAAGACGGGGGTATGGGGGCTATTACCCCCCCCACACACACACACACACTTAGATAAATGGGTTTTTCATGCAGAATTATCAGATTTGCTTCAATTTTGGTATACAGTTAATTCTGATAAGACGCTTCCCTGATTAAATTTGGTGGTTCATTGTTTAAGTATAAAGGGAGGAACAGGGGCTAACCCCCCTTAATTTAGATAAATGGGTTTTTCTATCTGATTTGCTTCAAATTTGGTAACCAGTTTATTCTGATAAAGCGCTTCCCTGATGAGATTTGGAAGCTTATTGTTTAAGTATAGAGATGTGACAGGGGGTGGGAGGGCTGATTCCCCTTTATTTATTTTTCAAAAGACATTCTTTGAAGTAAGAGTATAAAATACAATTAGTATGAAAAGACTGTGAGCTCAATGCCATCAGTTTAACTCGATACTTTTCCTTTTTATTTATTATTGTTTCAGTGAGTGCACTCTGCATGTCAGCGAATGAGTCAATAACTGTTTATAGTTTTTAGATTACTGCTGGAAAAAGAAAAAAAAACAAAAAAAAACATATAATCAAGGAATATACTTTTATTTATTTGTTACCCAGAGAAAAGTATGTTATTTCATTGTCAATGGCTCTAGGATGAGAACATTTTTTTTCTCTTAACAGTTTAAAATTTGGTAAACATTAAAAAGAAAGATATTTATAAACTGTAAATGAGATAAGGAGATATATATTTTAAAAAGGGAAAGAAATTTTAGTTAAATATATTATTAAAAGGAGAATTTTGATTATTAATTGGGGATAATTAGTATGTGATGATTGGTTAATTACATTCATCACAGCTATTTTAAAAGAAGATTTGCTATATTTGCATTTCCCCCACGCTTATAGGACACCCTAAAAAGACTGAAAAACCATTTCACTTTAAAAATAAATTTAGAGCCTTCAAAATTTCGCTCATCTGCGCTTTTTTAAGAAGAATGACGTTTATAGGAAGTAAGTCCCCATCTGTTTGGTTGAAGGAAATAAGAGTAGAAAGTACATCTTTTCCAGATGAAAAAAAAATCATTTCTTTCTTTTTTTTAATCTGACCGAGATCTTTTTGAAAGATAAATTTAAATGTAATATAAATTATTATCAAAATTACATCTTAAAAATAATAATTTAAAAAGTTAAAAAACCTTATTATTTGACTCAAAGGTCTGTAGTAGCTTACTTCTGGGCCGCTAACATTGTCTAGGGCCCCCATAAATGGAGGTGAGGGGTGAGAGATAGTCATTACGTACGGCGATGTTGATTCGCTACGTTTTGGAATTACTATTGTTCAGCTTATCTGTGTGAATCTGTGAACATCGAAATATCGATTCTAGAATTTGGGAATCGATTCTTATTGCGATCGATTCTGTTTTATACGATGTCGATTTTAATCGATTCTCAAAATTTCCAGAATCGCCCATCACTAGCTGACACACTGCCGTGTGTCTAGATTCACCAAGCAAATTGCTGTATTGAATGCATGTTTTGAAACGAAATGTATTGATTCGAAATTTTTATTGTTTCTGAAAAAACAATGTAATCCCTTAAGATAATATTAGAAAATTATTAAAATATCTCAATTTGTTGATTTTCTGTAAGCAAGTAAACCTAGATAAACCCCCCAGATAAAGTAGGTAGGTTTACAATGGAAGTCTATGGGAATTTGGCGAAATATTAGAGATATCGCCAAGGTGGCGTCACTTTTGGCAACTAATTTTGGTTGCCAAATTTGGAGATATATCGCCATGTTGGCGAGAAACTTGGCGGTATTTGGCGACAGAACAGCATCCCCTCCTACGGCAAATTAAAATTTCGCCTAACAGACGTAATGTTAAAGTAAAAATGGATCCCCCCAGGTGGGTAATTCATCGATTTTCACAATTTTTTTATTTTATTCCTTAGTTTTAAAGTGTAAACGAACTTCGCACCGAATTTGAAGCCTGTAGTTACAGTAGATATATGAGATCTTTTTGATGAGTGAGTTAGTCAGTCAGTCAGTGATAAAATTATCGATTATCAGACATTTTCAAATGTCATTATCTCGGAAACTAATTATGTGTTATTTATAAAATTTTGGATTCTAGGTAATTAGGGTGGCCTTACTACACATTTCGTATAACAAGTACGTAGGTCTCATAGATTTTCAATAGTATAGCAATGAAATTTGACAAAAACAGCTCGAAATGGTTCGTGTAAATAACACACGGCTATGTCAGGCGAACTTGGCTGACACACTGCCGTGTGTCTAGATAATTCTATATCTCTTCCTGTAAAGTACCCTTCTAATCTAGAACTTAGTACTACCTTTTCAAATAATACTAGTATCCATTTTATGTTAAAATTAATATTCTCCCTAATAACACCCTAACATTCAACATTTATGATAAATGCAATAAATTTTCATTTAATGTAATTAATTTTACGAACTTTAATTCCTGCTTGCATATTTCAGTATATAGAAATATTCTGCTTAATCATAGTCTTCGTATCAAACGTTTATGTTCCTCCCAATTCTTACAGCCTAACATTTTTAAATTAAAGCAATTAGCATTGTCTTATAATTATCCCATCTCTTTTATATCTGCATGGCTCAAATCTTAATATTCATTTTTTTCTACTTCTTACCAGTATAGGCATTTAATATGTTTATAAAAAAAACCTAAAAAATCGAAAACACTATTATGGAGGGTGGGATGTGGATTGCTGAAAAAATTATAAAAATTATACACACAAAAAATTATATGTATGTATACATAATATATATATATATTTATTTATTCTTAAAAAAAAAAAAAAAAAGTTTGGCATATGTGTATGTTTTCCATACATTATACACTAAAAACATAAAAAATAAAAATACCATTACGAAGGGTTGAGGTCGGGAATGCTAAAAAAAGTTTAAAACCTTGTATGTTTTAATTGTGTGAGCGTGTATAAGTGTATGTATATATGCTTATATATTGTATGGACATATAATAACAACAAATAATAATAATAATAATAAAAATATGGGGTATCATGCATTTAACATAATAAATTTTCACATATTGCATCATCATTTAAGGATATATTTTACTATCTCAATATTCCTCATTGCTTTTTAAATTTTCACATTTATTTACATAATACAAGGCTAAATTTTACTATCTCAAATATTCCTCATCTTTTTAAATGTTATTTATATTCTCATTTTTTATATTACAATTTTTTGTCTTTAAAACGTTAATTTAATCAGTTGCCCTTTTATTTATTTTTATATAATTCTTTATTTCTTTATTTGTATTAATTTATTCCTTTTCTTTATTTTATTTTGTATTCACTCAGTACTTATTAAGTTTATTCCTATTTTTCCATTCTAGTTTAACTAAAAGTTAATCTGTCTTTTCTTGATTTCTTCAATCATTTTCATTCCTTTTATTTACTTTTTTTTTTGGGGGGGGGGGGGTGCTTAAGATGGCAACACTAAACATTATTGTTATTAATCTAGTTCCAATTTACATTTTTCCTTTCTCACACCAGATGGCAGCACAGTTATGGGTTTCACTCAGATGCTCAACTGTAGATCACATGTTAAAATAGTCTTAACTTTGTTTTCCATGCTGATATGCAGTAGTTTTGACTCTTAGTATGTCATTCAGATTTTGTGCTCTAATAATTTTTAATATCTTGTATGAGGTGTATCTTTCTTTGGATCTCTTAGCTTTTTATTATCTATTTTCTGTAATGTTTGCGTTATAAAGAGCTAAATTTTGTCATTTTAGGCTTAATGCCAACAAAATTGGATGAAATAACGCATCTTCTATGAATGAACTCACAAGCTCCTCTGACGATTCTGTGAGTCATTCATAGTTTCTTATTTTACATACTGGTTTCCTATGTTCATTTCTAAATCATCTTTTGAACTTTATCAATTTCTTCATATATTTGTGATTTCAAATTTATTATTTCAGCATTCTAATAGCATTGCTGCAAATGCGCATGTTATTAAGAATGTTAATTTTAGTTTAGTCTTACAACCTAATTCTGGCATTTTTAATGGTACTCTCTTTATCAAGTAACTAGCGAACTTGCCCGGGTACGTAAAAAAACAGCAGGAATTACGAAAAAGCTCTGAAAATCACACTAAGATATCGCGAAAAATTTTTAAATCGCTTCTCAAATTTTGAAAAGAGAAAAAAAAATTATATATTGTGTTCGAAAATTGCAAGTTGATTCCTTTCACTAATATGGAAAAAATAGTAGCAAATCGAAAATCACATGCAAAATTCCCGAAAAATTCGGAAATTGCTATACAAAATCCGAATAAACTTTATTGAAATGAGGGCAGAATATACTTTAGGTCAAAAATGGAATGTCAAAAAACTGCAGCAGATGGCGAAGAAACGTAAAAATCGCATTAAAAATCACAAAAAATTCAAAAATCACGAAAGTCAAAATTGACTATAATTGGATAAAAATTTCAAATCTAATTCCTTTGACCTGTGGGCATCAAATTTATGTTTTGGAAATCATGCTAAGCATTAGATCGTGTTACTTTTATTCGTAATTAATTTACTTGGACTCCCTTAAATATATTAATATAATCCCTTAAGTTAATATTGGTTTTTGTTGCATTAAAATATCCCAATTTGTTGATTTTTTGTAAGAAAGAAATCCATATTGGTTTACAATGGAAGTCTATGGGAATTTGGCGAAATATTAGAGAGATCGCCAAGTTGGCGTCACTTTTGGCGACTCATTTTGGTCGCCAAATTTGGCGATATACCGCCAAGTTGGCGACAAACTTGGCTGCATTTGACGACAGAACTATGTCCTCTACGGCAACCTCCTTATAGGTATGGAAACGCATTAAATGTTGTTCAATAATTGCATAAAAAATTCGCTAAAAATTCAAAAATCGCTGCACGAATTCCGAATAAACTTTTTTGAAAAGAGAACAAAATTTACTATATTGGGTTAAAAGAAAGAAACCATATTCTTCTCACTTATATGCGAAAATCGCCGCAAAACACAAAAAAAAAACCGTTAAAAATCACATAAAAAATTAAATAAAAAAAAATCTAATAAAAAAATCGAAAATCGGGCTTCGAGGTGCAAAACTTCATACACAGACGTAACTTTTCCCTAAATTTTGTAGCTCTACGTGCAGTGGTCTCTTCAGAACACCGTCGACACACTCACTCACTCACACACAAACTTCTTTCTTTATTATTATAGAGATACGCAATTCTAGCTTGGTAATTATTATAGCTTGGTTTTAGCTGTTCAATTTCACTTTGTTCATTTTAATACATACATACATACATATATATATATTGATATTGTAAATTATATTGTAAAAGGTACCGGCAAGATACGGAATTTTTTATAAATTTCGTAGTGCTCGATCGGCTCCAGAAACCATGGTGGGGAGCGGATCGTCAAAAAGTTACCATGGACCAAATGTATATGGTTGTGATTATGGCGAGAAGAGGGGGAAAGGTCATGTATGCAAGTTTTATTGCAAGCAGAGTTATATAGATGAGAGTTCGATAGATAATTGTTTAGTAATGAAGAAAAATTGTGTTATAAGTTAAATAAGGACAAGGGTGTTTATAGAGATACAGAAGTTGTAAGGTATAGGACAAGATATGTTTATATACAAATTTAATGAATAAACATAAAAAAAACAGATTGCATCGATAGAATGAAAAGGTATAAAACAAGATTGTTTTATAATAGGGGTATAAAAATTGGACAAGATATCAATGGAATAAACTTAATAAAATGTAGTGACAAAAGATGTAGAGTTTGTATTTGTGCTGATACGGATAATGGAGACAAAGTGATTGAAGAAAAATCTTTAAAATTTTGTAAGGTATATAATTGTGTGTATTGTTTAAGATGTAATGTGTGCAATCAAATATACATTGGAGAGACTTCTACTCCTTTAAATAAGAGATTCAACAATCACAAATCAGACATTAGAAATCTTAAATATAAAAAAGAGGATCAAGAAATAGAAATTTCACATTTTTCAGAACACGGCATAGATAACATAAGGATTTCTATATTGTGTATTATACCTGATAAAATGGAAAGAAAGATTCGTGAAAAGGATATGATGATAAAGTTTAGTAGGGTATATCCATATGGACTTAATGTTATGTTTAACCACAGTAATATAATTAAAAACTTTAAAACTAACAATTTAGATGATACAATTTACGACAAAATTAATCATGACATTGGAAATGAGTTGATTAGAAATAGTAATCAATATACTAAGTTGAATATTTTTAAAAAATTAAATACTTGTACAGACATAGTAAATGCAATAATTGCCGAAACGTCAGTGAAGGCTTACTGTGGAGACACGAAAAGTTTTGGTTTCCGTTAGTCTGTCTGTCTGTTAGTCTGTCTGTCTGTTCCGCGATAACTGCCGCAAAAAGCATCCGATCGGCTTGAAATTCCTTGGGCATGTTGATGAGCTCCCCGGATTTAGCTGTATAGTTTTGGGTTAAATTTGGTTCATTCGTTCGGAATATACAGAACATTTTATTTTGTGATATAATGCTTTTCTATGGGAAGTCAGACGATTTTCAAATTTTCATTTGTTGAAAGAAATCGCTCATATGAATAATAGATTTAAATGGTAAATTTGGATGCTGAAATTTTTAAATAAGAGTATTAAATTATTCTTATTAGTTTGCAATTTTGTCAAAACATTTGTCAGAGCTTTTAAATTAGGTGTATAACTTATGATAGAATTTTATACATGTGTTCGAATAATATAAAACATTTTATTTTATGAATTTACTTATATTTCATTTTTTTCTTTTAACCGTTGCGTAGCAACAGCATCTCATCTAAAAATATCATAAATGTGAAAGTATGTATGGTTTTTCGAAGTCAAATCAAAGCAAAAGGAATGAATTAATGAATGCCTTTGTATAGATATTTCCATATAGATTTATTTAAACGCAGAAATGAAAATAGTATTTATATACTATATAGAATAATATTTTCATTTATTTATTCAACTATTTGATTATAAATGAAAAAGTTCGTTATTTTCATACAGAATAAACTGACATTATTCTGTTAAATTTTATAAACTTTATTGTTGCCAAAAAAAAAAAAAAAATGAATAACAATTTCTCCCAAAGAGTTAATTTTAATTTGTAAGATTTTCACGTGCAAAAGAAAAATGGAATAAGCAAATAAAAAATAAAAAAAAGGATATATAGGACAGGAATGAATACATATAAACATTTCACACCAAATACCACTTAAAATAGTTTTTGTAGCAGTATTTTCCCAGCACTACGAAGAAAGATTCCTCGATTTACACGATTTTACTTGGCCTTCCTTTTCTCATTCTTTGCGATTTCATTTTCGCAATTGCGTGCATTAATTGGCACAAAATTTTACATTTTTATGACTGAGATATATGTAAGGCCATACAAATAAGAAATTCCGTATTGTCTCCTATAAAATGTGATAAAGTGTTGGTTAATCATATATGTTTTTATTAAGAGGAGCAGAGCTGCCAAGCCTCCGGCGTTCTGGATACCAGTATTTTAATACAGAAAATGTTACTTTATTTAATTGAAACATTTGCGCGATTTAAAAGAACATTTTCTCTAAGATAATAGTGATGTGCAAAAAGCTTGAGACTTGGTATGCCTGGTGGGGAGTGAAATGTTTTACTTAATGCATTTATCTCTATTTTAATGCTACGTGAACAACGTCCGTGTAACAGCTTGTAGAGTGTAAAATAAATTAAATTATTAAAATAATCCTTATTACGAAAAATGAAACAGAAAGTCCGGCTAAGGGAAATGAAATGTTAGTTAACCTTTCGTAATTTGACCTGAACATAGGTTTGCGTCAAATTTCAACGGTATTTGTAACATCACGATTTTAAATTAAATGTAGATACTATTAAAAGAAAATCACAAAAAATACTTAAAGGCGCCAAATCATGTTTATCTATTTAACGATGATGAATTATTAACTGTTAGGTTTAGAAGCCCCCCTACTTTAGGGTGATTTTAGTAAGTTAATGCTATCGTGTGCATTTTTTGATATTTAGATTAGATCTTAGATATAAATATTGCAGAATGGTAATCAAAATTATTTTTTTATAAACAAAATTTATAAAGGTATTAGATTTCTAAATTAGATGTTTCAGTTTACATTTCCAAAAGTTCTTTATCCATTAGATACAGGTATTTGTGGTTAGCAGGCAAGTAAATACTGCTGTATGGATATTAGGATAACGTAAAATGCTTGACCGAATTATTGCTTATCCTTATAAATCGCAGTGTAAAAAGAAATCTAAGATATAGGGTAATCATTAACTCAATCAGTAGAAAATTACAAATGCAAAATAAATTACACAACGGGGGGTTCAGGGGGGGGCAGAGCCCCCCTGAAGAAATTTGCTTTATTATATAAAAATTACTAGAATAAGTAGCTAATGAGAATTTCAGAATATCCTTACATAACAACGTGTTTAATTTAACGCTTTTAATGTCTGAAACCATCGAAATATTTTTTTTCCTTTTATAAATGTTTGTGTAATTTAAATAGTTTAAATTTTGTTTTTGTAGAAAGATTAATATTACGCAAAGTTTCATAAAAACAATGAGTTGCAGAGATGACGTTGAGGCTCTTGATCTGCAGATTTACTAGTTGCCGAAACGTCAGTGAAGGCTTACTGTGGAGACACGAAAAGTTTTGATTTCCGTTTGTCTGTCTGTCTGTCCGTCTGTTCCGCGATAACTGCCGCAAAAAGCATCCGATCGGCTTGAAATTAATGTGGCATGTTGATGAGGTACTCGGACTTAGCTGTATGGTTTTTGGTTAAATTTGGTTCATTCGTTCGGGAAATATAGAATATTTTATTTTGCTCTGTAATGCTTTTCAATGGCAAGTCAGACGATTTTCAAATTTTCATTTGTTGAAAGAAATGGCTCATATAAAAAATGGATTTAAATGGTAAATTTTTGATGCTGAAATTTTTAAATAAGAGTAGTAAATTATTCCTATTAGTTTGCAATTTTGTCAAAACATTTGTCAGAGCTTTTAAATTAGGTGTATAACTTATGATGGAATTTTATACATGTGTTCGAATAATATAAAACATTTTATTTTATGAATTTACTTATATTTCATTTTTTTTCTTTTAACCGTTGCGTAGCAACTACATCTCATCTAAAAATATCATAAATGTGAAAGTATGTATGGTTTTTAAAGTCAAATCAAAGTTAAAAGGAATGAATTAATGAATGCCTTTGTGTAGATATTTGCATATAAATTGATTTAAACGCAGAAATGAAAATAGTATTTATATACTATATAGAATAATATCTTTATTTATGTATTCAACTATTTTGATTATAAAGGAAAAAGTTCGTTATTTTCATACAGAATAAACTGACATTATTCTATTAAACTTTATAAACTTTATTGTTGCCAAAAAAAAAAAGGGGGGTGGGGGGATAACAATTTCTCCCAAAGAGTTCATTTTAATTTGTAAGATTTCCACGTGCAAAGGGAAAATGCAGCAAATTACAAATAATAAAAAAGATAAATAGGACAGGAATGAATACATATAAACATTTCACACCAAATACCACCTAAATTAATTTTTGTAGTGGTATTTTCCCACACTACGAAGAAAGATTCCTCGATTTACACGATTTTACTTGGCCTTCCTTTTCTCATTGGTTGCGATTTCATTTTCGCAATTGCGTATATTAATTGGCACAAAATTTTACATTTTTATGACTGAGGTATATGTAAGGCCATAAAAATAAGAAATTCCGTATTGTTTCCTATAAAATGTGATAAAGTGTTGGTTAACTATATATGTTTCTATTAAGAGGAGCAGGGCTGCCAAGCCTCCGGCGTTCTGGATACCAGTATTTTAATACAAAATATGTTACTTTATTTAATTGAAACATTTGCGCGATTTAAAAGAACAACATTTTCTGTAAGGTAATAGTGTTGTGCAAAAAGCCTGAGACTTGCCATGTCTGGTGGTGAGTGAAATGTTTTATTTAATGCATTTATCTCTATTTTAATGCTACGTGAACAACGTCCCGTGTAACAGCTTGTAGAGTGTAAAATAAATTATTAAAATAATCTCTATTACGAAAAATGAAACAAAATGCCCGGCTAAGGGAAATAAAAGGTTAGTTAACCTTTCGTAATTTGACCTGAACACAGGTGTGCATCAAATTTCAACGGTGTTTGTAACATCACGATTTTAAATTAAATGTGGATACTATTAAAAGGCTATCACAAAAAATACTTAACGGCGCCATATCACGTTTATCTATTTAGTCAATTGGAAGTGGACACGATGATGAATTATTAACCGTTAGGTTTAGAACTCCCCCTACTTTAGGGTGATTTTAGTAAGTTAATGCTATCGAGTACATTTTTAGATATTTAGATTAGATCTTAGATATAAATATTGCAGAATGGTAATCAAAATTATTATTAGATTTCTAAATTAGATGTCTCAGTTTACATTTCCAAAAGTTCTTTATCCATTAGAGGCAGATGTTTGTGGTTAGCAGGCAAGTAAATACTGCTGTATGGATATTAGGATAACACAAAATGCTTGACCAAATTGTTGCTTATCCTTATAAATCGCAGTGTAAAAATGTATCTAAGATATAGGATAATCATTAACTCAATCAATAGAAAATTACAAATGCAAAATAAATTACACAACGGGGGCGTCAGGGGGGGGGGGCACCCCCCCTGAAGAAATTTGCTTTATTATATAAAAATTACTAGAATAAGTAGCTCGTGAGAATTTTAGAATATCATTACATAACAACGTGTTTAATTTAACGCTTCTAATGTCTGAAACCATCGAAATATTTTTTTCTCCTTCTATAAATGTTTGTGTAATTTAAAAGTTTAAATTTTGTCTTTGTAGAAAGATTAATATTAAGCAAAATTTGCTAAAAACAATAAGTTGCAGAGATGACGTTGAGGCTCTTGATCTGCAGATTTACTAGTTAATTATAAAGGTGAGCGAAGAGTTAGTGTGACTAAAGGTTTGATTTTCAACATTAAGAAGAAATTAATTCCCGTAACTTTAAGAACTTTACAGTCTAGGGTAGAAAATGGGAATGTTGACTTAGGCTTGGATTTGTTGAGATATACAATCAAGACACAAAAATTACGAATGTATTGTAACATTGATTATGGCCAAGTTAGTGCAATAAATAAAATCAATTTTATAATGGATTATTTGGGTGATAGCCATAGGGGTGTAAATTACAATAAAATGTTGAATAAATACAATGAATTACTACCAGTCAGTAAAATAAAAATAGTTAAGGCTTTTAAATATGATAAGCCTTTGGGGAGAACTATTTTTAATTATAATTTATTTGCTAAAGATCTAAAGAGAAGTATAGCAGGCAGTATCTGCCATTGCAATGATTCTGAATTTGTTAATTATAAAGACAAGTATTATGGACATGTTATTATTGGAGATCTAAAAATAGTAAAGGATGAGGAGTTGAGGAGGTTAATGGAGTATGGAACTAAATATCGTGTGAAACGTACTCTAACTAAAAGTGTTGCAATTAAACGTTTTACTATTAATATAGATATATTTATAAATAAACTAATGTATAGATACAATTTGCCATCCAGTGTTTTTGACGACTGGAAGTACTATATGTCAAGAGATTTTAAACGAGAATTTTCCAGAGATTTTGACGGAGTTAACAGAGAGAAATACAACAAACTTACACATTCAATTAAAGAAATTCAAGAAAATTTTATAATCACCTATGTGGATAAAGCAAATACAAGTTATGCACTGATATGTAAGGTACTTTACAGTAAACTTTTGAATGATTGCTACAATAATAAAAATAACTATTTACCATTGAATTCGAAAGCTGCAGTAATAGAAAATAGGATTAAAGCCTTCTATAAAAAAGTTAAGCTGAAACAAATGAGTCAAAGTTTCCCTTATCTCATATTAGTGCCTAAATTCCATAAAACCCCTATCAAATTCAGGAATGTGACTTGTGGATTTGGATCATATATTGGTGCTGCTAGCAAGGCTTTGCTGGGGGTACTGGAGGGAGTATTTGACGGAGTGATGGGGGAAGAGACGACTTTTATTATCAAAAATAGCTATACACTATTAGATAATCTGAAAAAATTAAAAAATATTACTGGTTTATTCGCTTACGATTTTGCAGACCTCTATAACACAATTGATTTGACAGATTTAAAAGATAAAATAGTAGATTTTTATAATACAAATAATACTCTGGATGTTCATAATGATTTTTTCATAAATTTATTTCAGTTAGTAGTACAAGAAAACTACCTTTACGAAGGAAATACAATATTTAAACAGATTCGGGGTATTCCAATGGGGGGGAGTTGCAGTTCCATTTTGGCAAACATTTACTTACATATATATGAAAGAAATAATAATTTAAACAGTAACACATTATCCTACAGATATATAGATGATGTTTTGATAGTCAAATTAAACAATGATATTGAAAATATTGATTTTACATATTATCCTACGTCCCTGAGTCTGGAACCCTCCTCCCAGAATTGTAAAAATATTAATTTTCTAGATGTGAACCTAAGCAAAAAAGGTGAAAATTTGATATCTAAGTTATTTGACAAGCGAAATGATTTCAACTTTAATACCTTAAAGCTGATATATTTTGATTCCAACGTGCATGTTTCGATTAAAAGAAATGTATTTAGAAATGGATTAATACAAATCGAAAGACTGAGTACTAGAGTTAAAGATATGTTTAATGATATTTTAGAGTGGTGCCGCTTAGGATTCAAGCATGGTTATCCTTGAAATTTCATCAGGAGAATTACTAGTGATTTTATTAAGAGTAGTAGGTACGGAACTGAACTGAACTCAGTGATGGATGAGAATGGAGGTTTTGATGAGTTGATTGATCTATTGAGTTAGAGAAATATTTTGGTGGATGTTGTAGTTCTGTTTAGTTTTTCATAGTTTTTCATTCTTTCAATTTTGGTCTTGGCGAGTGAAGGAGGACGTAGCATGCGTAAAGTCTGACTTATCCCTGCAGAATATGCCGTTAGCTATACCACTCGCCTTCTGCTCTGTTCTGTTATGTCTTGCAATTATATATATTTTCTTTAGTTTGGTTATTCAGTTTGATTTTAAGAGTTAAAGTTTATATGTTGGTTATTTTAATATTTTCGATGTGAGTTTCAATTTAGATATGGTGAGTGATGGATTTTGATATTTTGATTGTGGTTTTAAATATATATTGTATATATACATCTATTTCCACATAACTTCCAATCCATGTATACCTGGATATCAATTATTGCTGTTTATGTATTGGTGTAAATCACTCAACAGGTGGTGCTGATATGCTACATTTTTCAGAATTTCCGCTATAGCTCTATCTCAAGAACTAATGCACGAATTTTCATCAAACTTCAAATTCAGATGTGATTTGATATGAATTGGTGCTAAATTGATGTAATTTCTTGTACTATTTAAATGATTTAATTGACGTGATTTATATAGAAGAAAGTTTTGTGATGGCCACAACATACTAGTGTTTTTTTTTTTTTTTTCTTTTTCATACGACTATTTCACAAATTTTGCGATGTTTCCCTGCAACCAAATGCCAAAATTTATGATTTATTTCCTGCGATCAATGGACACATTGTGAGTTTTTTCCTACCGCAATCAGAAAAAGAAATTAATTGAAAGGGCAGGTCAAAAATTGCAGTAAAGGCCACCGGGTCCATAAAAGCTAAAAAGGCCGCCAGGTGTTGCTCCCTGCCAAATTGGCCTAAGAAGTTGTTAGAAAAAAAAAAGCTAGTGAATCGGACCATTTTTAAGCGAGCTATAATAGAGGGCAACTAGTATGTTGTGGCCATCACAAAACTTTCTTCTACATAAAATCACGTCAATTAAATCATTTAAATAGTACAAGATTATTACATCAATTTAGTACCAATTCATATCAAAGTATACCTGAATTTGAAGATTGATGAAAATTCGTACATTAGTTCTTGAGACAGAGCTATAGTGGAAATTCTGAAAAATGCCGCATAGCAGCACCACGTGTTGAGCGATTTGCACCAAAATATAAACAGCACTAATTCATATCAAGGTATACCTGAATCTGAAGTTTATTGAAAATCCAAGCATTAGTTCTTGAGATAGAGCTATTGCGGAAATCGCAAAAAATGCAGCATAGCAGAGCCACCTGCTGAGCGATTTGCACCATAATGTATAAAACGTCAATTCATGTCAAGGATTAATTGAATCTGAAGTTTGATGAAAATCCGTGCATTATTTCTTCAGATAGAGTACTTGTAGAAATCGTGAATAATGCAGCATAGCAGCGCCACCTATTGGACGATTTACACCAAAAACTAATCAGCACCAATTTACATTAGGGACTACTGGAATATAAATTTTTATTAAATTCTGTGCATTAGTTCTTGACATAGAGCGCCCACAAAATTTGTGTCACATACACACAGACTCACAGAACCACAGACAGACATTTTGTAAAAACATGTTTTTTGGAATCTCTGAGCCCTAAAATGTGTAAATCCATCGGAAATTTTCATGAATCCAATACTTTCGTTTTGTAAAGATAGATGAAAATAAAAAAAGGGCAACTGATATTTAAAAGCAGTACCCTAACATGAAAACATGTTAAAATGTCTTAGTACTTAATGCTTTAGATCTATGATTAATCAAAATTAAGCATAGGGTATGAATTATTTGTTAGAATAATATTTTAAAGAAATGCACAAGAAATTGGATAAATGTTTAAAACAGAGCCCTAGGGCCCCAATAAAAAAATGAGGCTGTTGGTCCGTAAGGAAGAGTCCAAGACTCAACTTTTAAATTATCCACTTAGAAGATGAGAAAATTAGAAGGTGAAAAATGCTTGGTGCAAAAAAATTTAACTGGACTGTAGAAATGTGAGAATAAGTGAATGGAAAAAGGATTCCAAAAATGAAGATTGGACTAAGAGGGAGCAATTTATTAACAATTTACGGTGTAAAAACTTCAAGGGGCCCGGTACCAGAGGCCGAGGTGCTAGGGACTTAACTGGCATGCAGTTGGGTATAAAGATATTTTTTAGTAGTTTTTAAAATAACCGCAGGACGCTAGAACTATGTTAAAGAAAATAGCATTCAATTCAAATGATTTTTTAAAAAAGCTACACCAAGAGACACAAGAAGGCGGTTAATATTCAAAATTGGTTTTAACTGAAGTCTAAAAAATTTTTTTTGTCCTTCATGTAGTAGCTGGAGGACCTAAGAAGTTATTAGAAAGAAAAAAAAAAGTAGAGAATCGGACCATTTGTAAGGGAGTTATAACAGGGGTCCCAAAGAGGGCCAGATGATAGTTAACTAGTTGGATGTGCCAATCCCAAAACTTTCTTCCAGAGGTGCAGAACAGAAAATGTTTCTACTCCCAACATTTCCCCCAATTCACACGAAAATTTCTCCAAAATTTTACTGTATGTTATAGGTAAGTGCTGTATTACCGTAGGTACAGAAAATTTATTTTTCAAATATTTCTCAACTTATGCGCGAGTATATATGGCAGGGGTGATTTCTGAGTAAAAAAAAAAAAATTCCTAAAGTTCACAGCAAATTTTCTGAAAGGTTACAGCAGAGTGGGTGAAATCCACTCCCAACACTATGTATTTTTTATGGATCTTTTGACGAAATTTGCGGTTATTTCGCTATCTTTCGACGAAATTTGCGGTTATTTCTCCTTCCTTTTGACGAAATTCGCAGTTGTTTTGCCATCATTTGATGAAATTCGCGGTTGTTTTGCGAAATTTGCGGTTCTTTCGTGATCCTTTGGCGAAATTTGCAGTTGTTTGCGATCTTTTAACGAACTTTGCGATTCTTTCGTGATCTTTCGACGAAATTTGCGATTGTTTCGTGATTTTTTGACGAAATTTGCAGATTTTTTTTAATCTTTTAACGAAATTTGCAGTTATTTGCCCCTTTAGACGAAATGCGCGGTTGTTTCGCAATCTTTTGGCAAAATTTGCGTTTATTTCGCGATCTTGAGTAAATTTACGTTCATTTCGCTATTTTTTGACGAAATTTGCGATTTTTTTCGCTTTTCTTTAACGAAATAGAAGGTTATTCGCCCTGTTTTGACGAAAATCGCGGTTGTTTTGCGATCTTTTGACGAAATTCAAGGTTGTTTTATGAACTTTTTACGAAATTTGCAGTTTTTTGCGATCTTTTAACGAAATTTGCGATTCTTTTGTGGTCTTTTGACGAAATTTACGTTTCTTTCGTGATTTTTTGGACGAAATTTGCAGCTTTTTTGCGATATTTTAACGAAATTTGCGGTTATTTCGCCCCTTTTGACGAAATGCGCGGTTGTTTCGCAATCTTTTGGCAAAATTTGCGTGTATTTCGCGATCTTTTGAGTAAATTTACATTCATTTCGCGATTTTTTGACGAAATTTGCGTTTTTTTCGCTTTTCTTTGACGAAATAGAAGGTTATTCGCCCTGTTTTGACGAAAATCGCGGTTATTTCGCCCTGTTTTGACGAAAATCGCGGTTATTTCGCCATGTTTTGACTAAAATCGCGGTTGTTTTGCGATCTTTTGACGAAATTCGAGGTTGTTTTGTGATCTTTTGACGAAATTTGCGATTGTTTCGCGATCTTTTGGCGAAATGTGCATTTATTTTGCGATCTTTTGACAAAATTTGCGTTCATTTCACGATCTTTTGACGAAATTTGCGGTTCTTTCGCGATCTTCTGATGAAATGTGCGGTTATTTTGCGATCTTGCGACGAAATTCGCGTTTTTTTCCGTAATTCTTCGACAAAATTCGCGGTATTTTTATGTCCGAATTTTCAGATTCCGATTTTTTTTTTCCGGAACCGAATGTTTTAAACTTTCGGAAAATTTGGAACATAATCACCCCTGATATACGGTACATATTATTCTGAGATCGATTTTGTGAAGGTCGCCATATGGATATTTTTATTTGTACTGAAATTGTTCTATCTCAGGGAATTATGGAATTCGTTGTTAAAATCGAAATCAATTGTATATGTTTCTGAAAAATTTCCCCAGGGGGTTAAAATTTCCCCCGATCCTAGATCGCCGGATCGGACATATTCTGCACCCGTGCTTTCTTCTATCTCATATATTTTAATATTTCAAAATGTTGTTACAAATGTCAATATTTCATTTTTATTAGTTCAATACTATATCAACTTCGAAAGAAAATTACACAAAAATTGCTATTATAGTGCCCCCTTTCGGCAGAATATTTCCAAATTCAGGGAGGACTTTCTTGCTATGGCCAAAAACATACGCAAAAAAAAAAAAAAAAAAAAAAATGGTTCAATTCTATGCATAACTTCATACACTTTTCGATGATACAATATTCAAAATGCCACAAAAATCGATATTACAGGGCCCCCAACCGGCGGATTTTTTTCCAAATTAATGGAGGACCTACTTGCCATAGCCACAAACTTAAAATAAAAATTTGGTTCAATTCTATGCATAAATTCATACACTTTTCGATGATACAATATTCAAAATACCACAAAAATCGCTATTACAGCGCCCCCGGCTGGCGGATTTTTTCAAAATTAAGAGAGGACCTGCTTGCTATAGCCACAAACTTAAAAAAAAAATTTGGTTCAATTCTATGCATAACTTCATACACTTTTCGATGGTACAATGGCGACATACGGACAGACACATTTTCTATAAACATGTTTATGGGGATCTCTGATCCCTAAAACGTGTAAATCCGTTGAAAACCGTAAGTCGAAAAAAATTTCGATTACAATACTTTCTTCTATTGAAGATAGAAGAAAGTTAAAACAGGGCCCTAACATGAAAACATGTTAAGATGTCTTAGTAATTAACGCTTTAGGTCTATAATTATTCAATAAGCATAGGATATGAATTATTCATTCGAAAAATATTTTAAAGAAATGCACAAAAATTGGGTAAATGTTTAAAAGAGGGCCCTAGGGCACCAATAAAAATATGAGGGTGTTGATTCGAAAAGAAGAGTCTAAGACCCAACTTTAAAATTATGCACTGAGAAGGTGAGAAAATCAGGGAGTGAAAAATGCTTGACAAACAAAATGTTCAAGTCTGGAGTGGGTCCTACGCCACCCTAGGGGGCCCCAGGATCTAAACTGGGATGTAGAAACGTGAGAGTAACTAAATGGAAAAAGGATCCCAAAAATGAAGATCGGATTAAAAGGAAGCAATTTATTAACAATTTATTTACACAAAAACTCCAAGGGGCCTAGGACTTACCTGGCATGTAGTTGGGTATAAAGATATTTTTAGTAGTTTTTAAAGTAATCGGAGGACGCTATAGCTATGTTAAAAAATTTGCAAGCAATTCAGATCATTTTTAAAGAAGCTGCATCAAGGGCCCCAAGAAGGCGATTAATATTCAAAATTGGTGGTAGCTGAAGTCCGTAATTTTTTTTTTTTTTTTTTTTTTTGTCATACATGTAGTAGGTGGAGGAAATAAGAAGTTGTCAGGAAGGAAAAAAAAAAGGTAGTGAATCGGGCCATTTTTAAGGGAGCTACAATAGAAGGCCCTAAAAGGATTAACTGATAATTAAAAGCAGGGCCTTAACATGAAAACATGTTATTTTAAAAAAATGCACAAAAAATTGTGTAAATGTTTAAAAAAGGGCTCTAGGGCTCCAATAAAAATATGAGGTTGTTGGTTCGGGAAGAAGAGTCCAAGACACAACTTTAAATTTATGCACTGAGAAGGTGCAAAATGCTTGGAGCACGAAAAATTTAAGGGGGCCTGGACTGGGCCCTACGGCACTGTATAAGAGCCCTAGGATCTAAACTGGAATGTATAAATGTGAGAATAACTAAATGGGAAAAAAATCTAAAAATGAAGATTGGATTTTAAAAGGAAGCAATTTATTACCAATTTATATGCACAAAAACTTCAAGGGCCAGGGTCTTAACTGGAAAGTAGAAAGGCAGGAATTACTAAATGGAGAAAGGTCCCCCACAATGCAGAAGATTGGATAAAAAGGGGCAAGTTATTAAAAATTTAGTGCATAAAACTTAAAGGGGACCAAGTGCCCCGGCCCTTAAAAATTAAAAAATCTGAGCCTCAGGTACATCAGGACCTGTCTTGGACTATACTCACCAACATTTTCAGACTTCTATGCACAGTATATTTCGCTAGCCATCACGAACAGAGAGACAGACAGACACACAGAGTGAAATGTTCTTTTACTATATAGATTATAAAAGATAAGTTGTATTAGTATATTCCATTGTAGTTTTTTTTATAAATATATTCTGAAATAATAAATATAGTATATATCCACAAGAGGATAATAAAAAATGTTCTTAAAACTGAGAATATGTAAAACAATCAAAATTAGCAAGATCAATGACCTTAATCCATGGAGCAAGTTTAGGATGTTGTCAGAAGTGCCATGCGACGTTGTCAACCCTTCACCGGCAGCAGGTATAGGGAAACAGAGCTTTTTTATCCCCAACTGAACTCCGGCCAACGTTGAAGTAGTTAAGACCAAGACCGAAACTAGGAGGGAAGGAGAGGGTGGGGGGTGGGGGGGGGGGGGGGGGGGCATGTGCCAAGGGGTCCAGAATACAAGGTGAAGGGAGAACAAAATGAAGATTTTGTTTGTCGTTTGATACAAATATGTATGTATATACATGAAATTTGGACAAAAACGTCTCTCAGCTGGAAAATCTAAAAAGAAAACTGAACTAAATACATTAAAATTGACAAGATAAAAAGATTTGTCCACAGTACAAGATTACAAATGAATAAGAAAAAGGAACTATTCTCTTAGGCTATTTTTATTCTCCCATTCCAAATATATATGTCTATACCCTCTATCGTGGAAATCACTACGTAGGAAGAATGACTGAATGATTTTTCAAGGTCAGTCTCTCCTCATGTTTCTATCACACTGTCCAGCAAGGATTCCATCAAGCCAAGCGATTCCCCCACTTTTCTATTAGGTGAAAAAATTCCATGAAGGGTGTTCTCCCCCCCCCCCCCTCTCCTCTCGCTGAGCAGCATGGAGCTTTTCTTTTCCCCGTCTTGCCATGGGCCAGTTCGGCTGACTGTCCAGTACAATAAAAACAAAGAGAAGTATAGCATTTGCAGAGATACAGTAAAAAATCTTGTACAGAGTGCTATTGCTAGTAAAACCACCCCTGCCTTTATCTCCCAAAATGATTTTGTCTCGTCTTTTTTCCATTTCTAGACGTTTTGCCGCCATAGGAGGGAAATGAAAAATGCTCCACTATTCCATTTGCTACAACTATTTTTTGCATTCATATCCAGTTTTAGCAGTGTTGAAATTCAGACACTTTTCTGTCCCCCCAGGGCCAACCCCTGAATTCAACGAGTTTTAGAGGGGACAATCTTGGGCGAATGCCCGGAATTCTAAAAACAAAGTAGTGGAAAATATGTGAAATACAATACTTAGTAAAAACTTTTTTTAAAAAAATAACCTATTATTTGTAGGGGTGCAGAAAAAAAAACTTGTCCAGGGCACCATGACTACTAAAGACATCCCTGCCTTTATCCTCCCAGAGTATTTTTCTGCCCTTTTGCCATTTCTAAGTAGGCGACAACTGTCCATTATGGAATTCTGACTTAAATGAAAAAAATCACATGTTCCCAACAGAAAGAATACCAACAATTATACCTGCTAAGACGGAAATCTGTATAAAGCGGAATTTTTTTCAGTTCCTTTCATTTTTACTTTCATGGTTTTAACGAATCATTGACAAAGCTGATTATGTATTTAAGTATTGCGCGGCAGCGCAATACTTATTTATTTCCAGTGTCACTTCTCAATGTTAATTTAACATAGAAAAGCCTATGGAGATGATAACTTTTTCATTTTTTCTGCCCACCTTTTTGTCCCTGATGCCACTCATTTTTAATTCTTTTCAATTCTAATAATATTATAAATTCAAAGTGTAAAAACATTTGCCAGACGTCAGGGTGAAAACGGATCATAAAATACCTTTGCATATAGGTGGATTATAATCTAGAGAGTAACATGGGCTAATTTTTATTTACATTATTCAAATATTTTTCTTAATAATTCCAAATTTCGCTTTTTTCATTGAGAATCAACGGACATTTTCTAATAAAATTTAACTTTTTCCCCTTCATTGTTGTAAATAATTCAAAAGCCGTATTAATAATTTGCCTATATTTAGTTGAATGATTTTCACGTGAAACATGAAACTGAAGAAACTGAAATAGTTTTTTTTTTTAAGAATTAAAAAGAAGATGAATATGGCGTCATAGTGAAAATAAAAATAACATTTTCAAGCAGATTTTTTCAATTCCTACTATTAGCTCACACTCTCCCTATATTTATTTATTTATATATTTATCTTGTTCAAATTTTCAATCGATAATAAAATACTCGTTATTCATCCTATCAAGTTGAAATAATTTTTTTTAACTTGTACAGGATGACAAATGATGTTAACACAGTTTTTTCAAATATTAATTAATTAATTAAATTTTAATTAATTAATTTTAGTTTTGCATGGGAAATAAAATGGCGGCCATGGGTTATTGAAGATGAATGAAAGTATTTTCAATAAGGGGTTACCATAGGGGGGACCCTGTTCTGTCGCCAAATACAGCCAAGTTTGTCGCCAACTTGGCGATATATCGCCAAATTTGGCGGCCAAAATGAGTCGCCAAAAGTGACGCCAACTTGGCGATATCTCTAATATTTCGCCAAATTCCCATACAGTTCCATTGTAAGCCTACTTGCTTATAGAAAATCAACAAATTGAGATATTTTAATGCAACAAAAACTAATATTAGCTTAAGGGATTATATTAAATTGTTCTTTGATGGCCTAAGTAGGAATTGACTTTAAAAACAAAATTTTTATATTACTTGTTTAAGTTCAGATTGTAATTTTTTGACCAAACTAGAGCAACCTCCATTACTGCATTGGTGAAACATTTTGAATTATAAATAGGTAAATTGCATCACAAATTGTGAAGCGATATCGCACAAATCAAAGCCTGATGATGATATACCCTCCATTAATTTTGAAATATGTTCGTCTGAATTCAGTAGTTATTAAAAAACTTGATATATTAAACAAAAACCTAATTTGCAGAACAAATTAAAAAAACAAAATTTATTTCCTAAATTGTTTAAGCCCGAGAAGGGGCAGATATTAAGATATTTCATTCAATTCGTTCTACATTTAATGTTAAATTTTTGTAACAAATAAGTTAAACCAATTGAACATTAAAAAATAAAAATGAAATTCATACAATATAATACTTTAAACACTTATAAACTTGGATTCTCTTCAAATGAAATCGAAATAAATCTTAGACTTTTTCCATTTTTAAGTTGTAAATATTTGTACTGCAGATTTTGCATTATGTTTATGACGATTGTACATAATATGATAAGATACATGCAAAATACAAAACTTTAAAAAAGTCTAAGATTTATTTCGATCTCATTTGAACGGAATCTAAGTTTATAGGTGTTTAAAGTATTATATTGTATGAATTTCATTTTTATTTTTTAATGTTCAATTGGTTTAACTTATTTGTTACAAAAATTTAACATTAAATGTAGAACGAATTGAATGAAATATCTTAATATCTGCCCCTTCTCGGGCTTAAACAGTTTAAGAAATAAATTTTGTTTTTTTAATTTGTTCTGCAAATTAGGTTTTTGTTTAATTTTATAATAGCTATTAGAACCTAAGTAAAATGTTCTTTGTAAATTTACTTTGCTGATGTGGGAAGGGAGGGAGGGAGAGCGAAACAACATCAAAATCCATGTTTGCCCCAGGTGCAAATAACAACTTAAAATTCACACATTTAGACAGGTGAGATTTGTTGCCATAAGTTGCCATCAACAACTTCTTAACATTATGTGGGCTGTTCTATGACATAGATGTTTAGATTGGCGTCACTCTAAATTAGTAGAGCTTGTATAATACAAAAAAGTCCTTCCGGCCAGTGCCGGGAGGAAGAGGTAGCTTTCATATTCCTTATTTTAAAAAAGCCAACTTATATTATTCAAACACACGAAGCTCAATTTAGTGGAAACCGAATATAGGAGATTCAATGCTAATTTTTATCAATACTAAATCATTATGAATGATTCGCGAAATTAGTCAGCTTTATCCAAGCTGCTTTTATTTAAAGTAACTTATATTTGGCTGCCAAATTCGGCGATTTCTTAAAGTGCCTGCCATTTTAAGACAACATGTTGGATGAGGCTAACCAGTGAACTTGGTCGAGACCTTAGTAATTGCTGTGCACATGCTCACTCACATCAGAATCGGTTGATATATACGACTGCTGTCGCAGGCAAAAAATCAGATTTTTCAAAATGTCACCCACATTAGAAATTGAAACTGCTATATCTGAGCCCTTTTTTAAGATAAAGACAAACAAAAAATGCTCCCGAATCCTTATATCAAGGTCAAACACTTAAGAAAGAAACCTTTTTCAATTTCTAATTTTTTTGCACCTCACTTTAAATATTTTTTTTTAATTGGCCGCCATTTTGAAGTAAGATGGCTGATGAAGCTGGCCAGCGAACTTGGTCGAGATATTGATGTATACTATCCACATGCCTTCTTCCATCGAAATAGGCGAATACGTGTGTTATCGCGTGGCAAATACAAGATCGTTTCAAAGTGTCAGTCCATGCTAGAAATTCAAAGTGCTATAATTCAACCATTTTTAAAGATATAAACAAAAGGACAAATTTTCAGAAACAAAAACTGCTCCAGAATCTTTGTATCAAGGCCAAACAAAATAAAAATCTTTTTCATTTTATAAATTTTTTATTACCTCATTTTAAATTTTAAATTGCATTTTTTTAAATGGCAACCCTTTTGAAACAAGATGGCGAATGAAGCTGGCCAACGAACTCGGTCGAGACATTGGTATGTAATTATGCACAGACCAAGTTACATCTAAATCGGTTCATAAATACGCCTTTTATTGCGTGACAAAAATCAGGTCGTTTTAAAATGTCAGCCACAATAGAAATTCAAAATGCTATAACTCAGCCATTTTTTTAGATATACACGAAACAAAACCTGTTCGGGAATTTTTGTATTAAGGTCAAACACATACGAAAAAAATCTTTTCATTTTCCAATTTTTTGGTATCTCATTTTAAATTTTAAATTTTTTTTATTTTTTTAAATGGCCGCCATTTTGAAACAAGATGGCGGATGAAGCTGGCCAACGAACTCGGTCGAGATATTTGTATGTACTATGTACACACCAAGGTACATCCAAATCAGTTCATAAATACGTCTGTTATCACGTGACAAATATCAGGAGGTTTTAAAATGTCAGACATGCTAGAAATTCAAAATGCTATAACGCAGCCATTTTTTAAGATATAGACGAAACAAAAACTGCTCCTGAATCTTTTTATCAAGATCAAATACATAAGAAAAAAATATTTTTTCAATTTTCAATTTTTTGGTACCACATTTCAAATTTTAATTTTTCTTAAAAATTTAAATGGCCGCCATTTTTAAACAAGATGGCGGATGAAGCTGGCCAACGAACTCGGTCGAGACATTGGTATGTACTATGTATAAACGAAGTTACATCCAAATCGGTTCATAAATACGCCTTTTATCGCGTGAGAAAATTCAGGACGTTTCAAAATGTCAGCCACGCTAGAAATTCAAAATGCTATAACTCAGCCATTTTTTAAGATATAGACGAAACAAAAACTGCTTCGGAGTCTTTGTATAAAGGTCAAATACATAAGAAAAAAATATTTTTCCATTTTCAATTTTTTGGTACCACATTTCCAATTTTAAATTTTTTAAAAATTTTTAAATGGCCACCATTTTGAAACGAAATGGCGGATGAAACTGGCCAACGAACTCGGTCGAGACATTGGTATGTACTATGTACACACCGAATTACATCCAAATCGGTTCATAAATACGAGAGTTACAGTGTGGCGCATATATATATATATATCATTTTTGAACGGAGGGTGGTTTCGGGGTCTGGGGGTCATGATCGATGAAAATATACCAAAATTTTTTTTAATCGCTTTCCTCCGAACGGCTGCAATAGGTAGCTTTTTCTAATGAAAGCTACCTAACAAACTGAACCATCCCCACCATTTATTAGCCCAGGCCCAAAAAATAAGCTAAAGCCGGTTTGCGCTAGCGCAATAGCAGGCAGCGAGTGACAGCGGCCTTTTAAATATGGTAATTGCTCTGGCAGTAGACTAATGCTGAGCTGAGCTACAACATGATGGTTATTTTGGGCAACAAGATGGACACATGTCGGCTCCCCTTAGACCTATATCAGCTAGCCTGACCTGGAGATGTGTCACATATTTGATTTACCATGTAAATTACAAAAATGTTTGTTACTTTCTTTTCATCTTGCTATGCTTCTATATGATGTTCTAATAGTATAACAAGGCACTTACGTACAGTCTTGGAAAAAAAAAAAGTAAGCACCCTCTACCAAATCTTCAACAAATTATCGTAGAAGAAAGTTACTGGTACCTAACGATTGTAAATAAAGCCTACTTTTAAATGATGTATATAAAATTTGCTTAGGGGGCCATGTACATACTAAAATGAACCCAAACTTCATTTTTTCCAATGACAATACCCAATTTTAACAAGCTATTTCGTATCTTCGGTTCAAACTATGCGTAGACACCAAATTTCAAGTCATTTGAATGATAAATTTTTGAATTATAAACATTCAAAATTTAGTGCTACTAATGTTAAATTACATTTTCATATATATCTCCTTGAAATTATACTCCTAATGCGATAATTTTTTGTATAGCAATAATACTAAAATACCCAAACATAAATATGTTGAATTTTCAATTTTTATAATATGAATTATGAAATTAATATTTGAAGAAATTATGAATTACAACCTACATTTTTTTTTTTTTTTTTTTTTTTTTTTTTTGGATGGATTTAGATTTATTAAGTCCTGCTTTATGCAAATCCAAAATGTCACATTTTTCTTCAAAGTAGTTTTCAAATTATGCTTTAAAAATGGCAAAATGATGGTTTAAGGGTTCGTCTATAATAGAAGTGACTAGATATTTTGAAATTTCTTATGCTATTCTGTAACCTAGAGGTCTTCAATGACTGCTTGAGTGGCGCTTAAGATGCCTTGATCAAGAAAGGGGCTCTCTCGGTCAACAATAGAGTACGGAACTTTAATTTGGATATAGCCCATAAAATATGCTCATTGTAAAATAATTTCTCGGAAACTTATCGTACGAATTGCATAAAAATTTGTTTTTAGGCTAATTGAAGGGTGTAGAGTTCATTTATGCTGTCAGAATTGTGTACTGCTATTGAAAAAAACAAAGTTATGGTTTGGTTTAGTATGTATATGGCCCACTATGCAAATTTTATGTACATCATTTAAAAGTAGACTTTATTACCAATTGTGTGGTACCAGTAATTTTCTTCGACGATACTTTTTTGCAGGGTTAGTATGGGGTGTTTACTTTTTTTTTTTTTTTTTCACGACTGTACCAAATTTCAAGATTTTATATTACTTTTTATAAATTACAACACACACACACACACACACAAAAAAAAAAAAAAAAAAAAGTGGGTAAGTGTGATCGCAGATTGCATTGAGGGTTTCATTTAATATTCCTTTCAAAACACTTTATCCTTTATTTAATAAACCAAAATTGTTAATTTATAATTATTAAATCCTTACATAGATCGGGATGACATAGAGGGGTGACGATGGAGGTAGGAAAAGTGTGAAGAATATCATTATTGGGCACATGGATTTTCATTTAAGATATTACATGACATATTATAGATTAAATTTGAAGTTTGCGAATTTTTTTTCAACAGCGCCCTCTGCCGACAGAAACACAAAAATGGGTCAGAAGATACTAATTGTTGAGATTTGCAGATTGTTAATTGTGTAGATTTTTTACTTAATTTTTGGGGAAATTTATGGGGTAGTAATGAACAAAATAAAATGTTAAAACATCCTCTAGTGGTGAAAAAATGAGTTAAGAGGGTGAGTATTGGGTGCTTAGTAATGTACAAGCCAAGAGCTTTAAAACGATGTGTCACATGAATCAATTTCCAGTTCTAGTGCTTGTCTTTGACAGGAAATAAAATGAGTTTATATAAATCGATTTTTAATGCATTTTTCCGCTTCTAGATGGAAGTTTAAAAAAATTTTATAATTTTTTTGTGTCTGCGTGAGAAGTTTTAAAGTTTTTAGGTCCAGTAGATTTTAAGATACATGTGTGTATATTTGTTAACACCCAGTACATTTAACGCTCTTATAGCTGTGCGAAATTATGGCAATCCTCCTCCCCCTTTTTTGCAAAAATCGTTGAGGTTTGATTAAAATCAAAGCTTTAGTTGAATAATTTTCCATCGGTTTAATTGGGAGCTTTAATTAATAATGTGCATTAAGACTTTTTCAAAATTTTATGATTTTGGCAAGGTCAGCTCTATGTAAAAAAAATTCAAGTCTGGAACTTAATAGTTTCAGAGTATGAACCTGTGGCAGACGGACGGACAGACAGACAAAAAAGCGAGACTATAAGTGTTTTGTGAGATGAACAAAACTCTAAAAATACTTTTTTTTTTGCATCTAAACTTTTAAAGGCCAGTGCCCCATAAAACCAACAGCCTCCAAAACCTTCAAAAGTAAAAAAAAAGGCGTTATATGTTTACACACTTAAAAGAGATAGTTCATTTTAAAAATTTCTAAAGACTTTCTAAAGACAACATAGTATATTTAAAATTACCTAAAAATACACATGTAAAGCTACTTACAGAATGATGTAAAGAAGATGACCTTGGTTTGGAAGATGCAACATATGCTAAGTACTGGATAACTTTTTTTGTGTTTTCTGTTTTGCCAGCACCAGATTCACCTCTGAAAGCAAAAGCTGGTATATCAGAAAGTGTCACATAAGGATAATTCAAAACAAACAGAAAAGTTTCATAAATTTTACAATGGAATAAAAATTCCTAATTTTAAGATCCAGTCTAAGAAAATCTACAGCTATGAAAAATATGGCATTGTGAGATAAAAATGCAATAAATATGAAAGTTAAAAGATTTATTTATTTTTTGTTAACGATTTATTTTTTAACTGTTATGCTTCACCATGTTTTACTTTTTTAAAAATAGCATATATATCTTCCATCTTGTTCAAAATGTGAAGGGTTTCAGAATAGAAACATAATGTTGTATGTTTATTCTTCAATTACTCTAATCACCTTAAAGTCATATCTGAAGTAACATATTAACAAATTTACTCAAAAACATTTGTTAATATAATCACTTTAAACAATATTCTCTCTCTGACATGAAAACACAAATTAAATCCCTATCCTTGAACAAGATAAATGTTAAACAGAATAGATAGAAATGATAAAATAGAATAACAAGGAAGTGAATTTACTCAAGACAATCCTAAAGTGTATAAAATTTGAAGCATATGAAAGAAATTTGGGTTATTTATGAAAACATAAATATGCAAATTGGGATCATCAGAAGTGTTGTTTACTGTATAATCTGATAAAGAGTTGGTTAATAGTATATCTGTTTTTAACTATCAGAAGTGAAATTTTCTGCTTCATTAATGCAAAGATAATATCTGGAAATATTATAAATGTGAAAATTTGAATGTTTAGTTGAACTCAGCATCAAAACAATTGAATGAATGCAAGTGGAAATATGCATACTGGTGGATTATTAACTGGAAAAGAATTTAATCTCTTTTGTAATTGATTTTGACTTACAAGGAGAGGGCCAACCTTGTTAATCATAGATTTTGATTATTTTAATATATGTTGTAGGGTAGAGACCCCTTAGTGTCAGGTTCAACGGATTTTATCCAACGCTCCTTAGTTCTTGAAAAACCGGGGGGGGGGGGGGTCTAATAATAGTACACAACTTAAATACTTACTTTGCAACTGCAGTGATAGGTTGGTCGTAGTTGGTATGGCGTTTGCCGGCTGATCCGCGGGCCCGGGTTCGATACCTGAATCCGCTACGTTAGTTTTTCTCATTTTTTGTTTTATAAATATACTTGTAAGTATAATTAATAATCTCATTGTCAATTAAAATTTATAATATTGTATATCAATTATAATTTAAACCTATTTAATTTTTTACTTTTAAATAGTTATATAAAACATCATAAAACAGTTAAATTTTTAAAAATCACTTTTAAAATGTATTTCATATATTCTTTATCGATGCAATGATTTTGAGCAATTGTGTCAATTCGTGATTTTAAAGAAACATCATTTACGCATTGCTTTAACAAATGAAGTCAATGCGATAATACTATTATTCTGTTTTTAAAGTAACAAGCATGATTATATTAAAAATTAGTATCAGAATTAAATTACAACCGATTTTTTGCTTATTAAAGATTTTTAAATTTGTAATATGTAAGCTTGCGCTTTCAATTAGTTTGCTTTCACCTTTATCTTCTTTCTGCTTTTATTTTTATTTTATTTAAATATTCTTTTATTTTATCATAACTAGATGGCACCAAAACAGATTTTGTCAAGATTTTGGAATTTTTATCATTCAATAATAGATCCAATTTTTTTTAAAGCTCTTTAAAAGATGACAAATAATAGTTTTAAAATAAAAAAATGATAAATTTAAGTTTGTTAACATTATAACGAAAACGTATGATATTAAAATTTGTAATTGAAATTATTAAATTATAATTACAAGTATATTTATAAAACAAAAAAATGAGAAAAACAAATGTAGCGCGTTTGGGTATCGAACCCAGACCCGCAGATCAGCTAGCGAACACCGTACCAACTGAGCTACGACTAACCTATCATTGCGTTTGCAATGTAAGTATTTAAGTTGTGTACTATTATTAGACCCCCCGGTTTCTCAAGAACTAGGGAGCGTTGGATAAAATCCGTTGAACCTGACACTAAGGGGTCTCTACCCTACAACATATATTAAAATAATCAAAATCTGTGATTAACAAGGTTGGCCCTCTCCTTGTTAGACATAACAAATATTCGGCCGTTTTGCCGAATTTTGGCCAAATATTGTTGGATATTTAGTCTAATAACTTCAGGATAATATATATTTTGTTTTAGCTGTTTTTTTTATGCAATGCTTTTTTTTTTACAAATACAAATATGGTATTTTTTGACGCACTGATCAAACCATTTCATTCTTAATGTACAAATATTATAAATATGTTAAAGTACAAATTAAAAGTACAAATATGTTAGCTATTCTGGATCGGATACTAAGAAATCAAATAGAATATCTTATAGGATCTTTAAGAAAGTGGTGCCAAAGTTGGAGCTTTAAATTAATTTTATACTCACAGTTTTCAGGGAAGGATCTTCATTGGGGAAAAATACATTGCAATTGAAAATGCAATGCATTTATAGAAAAATGAAAAACTATTCAATCTTAAAATGCTTGGATACTAACGTCTATAAATTTGATATGCTTTGTGCATCAGAAAAATTTGCATTGTTCAACAGTATTTTTTTTTTAATAATTATTTTTAAAGAACAGCCTTAACCCTTAAATGCCGGATTTTTCAAAAATCATTGTAATAATGTTTTTCGGCTTTCATTTTTTATATAAATCATGGGAAAAATACTTTAAAAAATCATATTTTGTTTTAAGTATGATTTACGGCTAAAAAACTGTTTGTTACTATTCGGCAATACTGGTCTTTAAATACTGGTCTGAAAAAATAATTTTCCTTGATAAAATTCTATAATGTTAAACACACAAGAATTTTAGGAACTATAATAAGAAATAAATTTTACTTGCTCACTGCAGAACAAAATAGGGTATTTCGCAAGCTTCCAAACAAAACAAAAAGAACATGTAGCAACAATTGAAAAAAGAAATATATCTTACAACTGTTGCCATCTACATGTTGAAAATCGATTTAATAATATTTTCAGAAGGTATTTTATTGGCGACATTAGGCATTATAGCTTCAATATTATTCTAACAGTATTTTAGACCCTAATTTGGGTATGCTGCCGAAAAGCAACACCCGTCATTTAAGGGTTAAATATATTTAATACAAAATATTGCAAAAAAATCAAGAATATATTCATACTCTGTCTCAATTTCTGTATGTACTTTTAGTATGTGTTCTGTAAGTTGTAGAATTTTCTGTGTTGTGCACATTCTGGTCCAACAGTTAAGTTTTGTTAAATATGTATTTTCTACTTTGTAAAAATTTATTGGCCAATAGTAACACAAACACCTCACAAAAGAATTTACTTGACCAAAGACTATTTCAGCAAATGTCGGGAAGAATAAGAATAATGAGATGTTCATTAATTTTGAATGTAAGAAAAGATAAAAGCATCACCGAATAGTAGAAGTGAGTTATTTTCTTTATATTTTAAAGGACAGATTAACTTACAATCCTGACTTACAGAAAGTCAATTTGATATGTCTAACAAGGGGGCCACCAAACATGGTGCTCACCGATTTTGATGAATTTAAAGTATAATGTAGAGATTTTAATCCTAATTATTTTGGTCAAAGGATTTCTTCAAATGAGAATTAGTTTGTGAGAAATTGGGGGCCAAAGTTCAGCATACATTTCAAATACTCATTAGTTTGCAACATTCAACGAGTATTCCGTGGCGTGATAGCAGAGTGCTCGCCTGCCAGCCGGGCGACCCGAGTTCGAAGCTACCTCTTGACTTTTTTTTCTTATTTAATTAATTTTATATTATGACGCTTTACAACTTTTAAGCAAAATTATGACTTGCTGAAACTTTGATTTTTTTTATGTTTTCCTAAAAAGTAAACAATTATGTTTATGTGTTTTTCATGAATATTAATATATTATATAATTCCTAAACTAATATCTCTACTGCTAAAAATCCAAGCTATTTTATGTGTAAAATATTATATTTTTTCTAGTAATTATTATTTACCATTATATATTTTTATATTGTAAGCAAAGTTGATATATATATATATATATATATATATATATATATATATGTATATACTATGTACTTTATGGAATTTTAAGTGAAAATTTATTATTTTTTGTAAATTATAAATAATAATTTTGATGTCAAATGTTCAAATGCATTTTTTTTTTTTTTTTTTTAAGGAGGAATAAAAATGGACAAATTATATTTCAAAATATTTTTTCACTCTACTAACAGAAAATAATAATAAAGCAAAAACTGTCAACTGGAAATGTAAAAATCGTCTGCTGATCCCACATGACATATAACCTATGATACATACATATATATATATCTACTAGGGGGCTCTGCCCCCTGCTAGCTACGCTCGCCAACCCCCATTCAGACACCACAGAATCTAAAAACATGCTAATCTGATGGGTTTCAAAAATATTAGAGAAGGTTGAATTATACGGAAAAAAGCTGTGCAGATCTCCCTGTAAACGGGTTTCCATTCAATTCCCTTTGATTGCAAAAATTTAAGGGCGAATCAGTTGCTGTTAAGATCCCAATGGTTGTTTTCGTTTTTGATTAAAGAGGATCAGTTAAACATTTGAAAAGAAGCTAAAATAAAATAAATTAAGCATAAGAGTCTGTCTCCCGGTATTTTAAAACAATCTATAACAATAGCCTAAGTCATGTGACTATCATCAACAGTTCCAGGCAGACCACTTCGCTTTTTATACTCTAGGTGCCTTTTTAACTTGGTCTTTACATCAAAATAGCATGTTCATTACGATTATCTTTTACAATTGTCATACACACGTTACAATTATCTTTTATCAGTTCTATTATCTACTTTTATGAAAATAAAATTATTACTAAAATCATTATATGATTATAAAATTATTTAATTAAAAAATATGGAAAACCCCAACCTTTGGAATTCCTATTCTTCTGTATACATATATAATCCGATGTTCGAGAAATCATATGCGAAGTATGTTTGAAATGGTAACAAGTGTTTACTACTAAATAAAATAGAAAGAATGTTGTCCACCTATTTTGTTGATAAAAATTTCTGTCTGCCCCATCTCCTGCAGGAAAGTTGCAAGAAGACATTATTATTGAATGCATTGTATAACAAAAAGATATTATTGAATACTTTTAAATAGTAACTACTTCGTTTAAGTGTTATTTGATACAAAGTTATTTCATATATAAAGTGACATTTTATTGACTTCTCTTCATTTGAATCAATAAAGTATGCGAAAAATAAATGCAACCATATTTGTACATCACTCCAAGCAAAAGAAAATTTTTATCCAAAAATCTAAAGAATTCTTATACATTGATAACGATATCATTACCGGGGGGAGGGGGGTCCAAAATTTCCAAAAAAGTTGATAACGTTATATATGAACAGCCCCTAAAATGGAGCCATGTTAGGCTTAATTTCGATTTCAGATGTGTAAGAGAAAACTTATCTGCTTAAATACAAAACTTTTCTACCTGAAATCCCTTCTGTTCAACATAATTTTCTTTAAAAGATTTAAAACTAACAAAATTTCAATGATTTTCACACCAGAAAAATAATCGAGTTAAAAATATACATTGGCGTAAAATGTAAACAAGCGGTATCGCGTCATTCACTTGATTCATTGAAAAAAAAATTAAACCATGGAGCTATGGCGCAAATCAACTACGGTGATCTTTCGGCCTCGAAGCTTCCAACGGTTTTAGCCGTCGTCTCCTTTTAATTTTCATGGCTCCATGAAAGAAACAAACATATTTTTGTCAAACTGCATTCTATAAAACAAATCAATTGGCTGTATGGTCAGCATTAGTGGTATGGTGATTCATTCATTGAAAGTTCGAAGTAATTTGGCAATACTTATAGATTCGTTATTCGTTACTTTTTGAATGAGTGGTCCCATATAATGACCGGCCACTGATAGTGTTGAAGAAAATAGTGTTCTTTTCAGTAATATGAATTTGCAAATATTCTTTTAAACAAGTTTTATAGAATTAAATGTATTTTTTTCTATAACATACGCATATATATATAGTACAGGACCCATTATCCGGAATTCCAAAATCCGGAAAGACCCGAAATCCGGAAAATTTTTTCCATAATCCATAATCTTTTACTAAAATTTTGAAAATTTTCGAAAATTTCACAGATTTCCAATTTTTTTTGGTATATTGTGTTGCAATGTGTAACCACTAAAATATGTTACATCAGTGATGGGGGGGATATTTCGATAGAAGTTTGTTTTTTACTATGAACTTAAATTAAAAGAAAAGGCCTATACCCTTGCTTCTTATTTTCATTCATATTTAATAATCATATAGAAATTTTTGAAAGTGAGAAAGAAAATAATAAAATATTTAATGGCATTTGATGCTGCCATCTATAATCAAAACTTAAAACTACACACAAATCACGCTTAAGGTTGGATGATGCGTAAGCTGGGAACATCAGCGCCGGGAACCAAGTATTATATCTGTACCTTGGAACAAAAAGGACCAATGTCCATTTTTCTCAAATGGCAGGAAACCCAAGTTTGAGGAAGTTTAAAAATCTTGCTACTATTTCTGTACTATTATTTTTCAAAGTTGTACTTTCAATTCAGTAATGTTTTTCTCACTATAATCTAATGTTAAATTTAGTATTTTTTTACATTTTAAATTGGCCGTTTTTACATTAATAGTAGAAATGTGTCATTTGTTGAGGAACGACTCCAAAGGAATGATTCCGGCAGTGAAACTGAAGGAACGATTCCATTCTGTAAAAAGGAATCGCTCCTTTTCGGAACGATTCCTCGGAGTCGTTCCGAAAAGGAAGGATTCCTTGGGAATTTGTTCTTTTCTTGTAGACTGGCCAGTTTTAATAAATTAAAATACGCTATTTTATTTCAAAATAACAGATTTTGATTCTATTAAAGCAGACTTTATTGCCAAAATATCCTTCTAATGTGTGTGCCACCCCCCTCCTCAAAAAAAAATTATAGTGCAGGGCGGAGTAGGGTGTTTAATAAACATTACTATTTGATCTTCTTGTGCTAAATTAATCAGAAAGAAATAATGAAAAAAATATTTTATACGAATTGGATTTTTTCCACCTCAGTGAAAAAGTGCCCGAGATGGGATTCGAACCCAGAAACTTTAAGTGCTTTATTGATTAAGTACCTGGACCCCAGACCTGCCAACCTTTGAAAATGAGAAATCGTAGCACACAAAATTTCAATTAATCTGGAGGGTGGTTGGTTGGTTTTTCGTATTACACAGCCATCTTTTGACATTCGTAAAACGAATAAGGTTTCAGTCTTTCAACTCAATATGTAGTAAATTTTTTTACGATTTTTAGAGTTTCTTTTCGTTTCGCAGTGTTTTTTTTTTTTTTTTACATTTGTAAAAGGAGCCTGGTTCCAATTTTTTAGCCCAATGCAGTAAATTTTGACGAAATTCGGGATTTTTTTCCTGCGATCATTTCAGGATATTCACAATTTTTCTGCAATCGTAATTCATATTTTTCTATCACGATTCTTTGTTGAAATCCGCACTACATGAACTTTCGACGAAATTCGCATTTTTTACCACGATCCTTTGTCGAATATTGCGTTTTTTTCCCGCGATCCTTTTGACGAAATTAGTGTCTTCTTTCTGCAATCCTTCGGTGAAAATCTGCGTTTAATTCAGAAATAATTCAGGTTTCTTGATCGTTATTGATACTCGCAAATCCCGAAAACAATGCCACGATTAATGCCTGTTACTGTGGTGATGGATAATACATATCTGAGTTTAATTTCGATCAAAGCAAGGCTCCCTTCATGCCAAACTAAATTTAATGTTTCAAGCATAATACCAAACTTCCGTTTTTATTGAGGTAAAACTTACTGCATACTAAATTTTATGTATTTTCCTTTCTTATTGTTATTCTTTTCACTTAGATAGAGGATTTATTTATTTATTTTCATTTTTTTAAATTATATAAAGTTTTCTGAAAAGTTCGAATTTAACAAAATGTACTCTGTAATAATAATGGACATACTTTTAATTTGTTTAATTTAATTAAACCAATAAACCGTTTTTCAGTTAAAATGTTAGCAAATTTCAAATTTAAAGAAATAGATCTTTGAAGTTTAGTGAATCACTATATCTTTTGGCGGAGATAATATGTACTATATATGTATAAAATCATATATATTACTATATATATACATATTATAATATTAATATATATAATATCTTATAAATATCCATGGCCATGCTGCTAATGAGTCTGTTTACAAATCATCTGAAGGAACTTTTACCCTTTCGTGTAACACAAGTGTTCCATGACTTCATGAGTTATGAAGCTCCAAAGATCCCAATCCAAACAAACATATTAGCATCGCAATTCACTCAACACCGAACTGAGGTTCAGTATAGGTGGAGAGATGGTGAGGCGAATGAGGGTGTGAAATTAGAGAAACTCCTCGTGAAATTGGAGATTCAAAAATAGTTGTAAGTTTATTGAAATTCTACGTAGTTAACAGCAGTTCACAAATAGCGATGTTAGGGTATAAGACAAGACATACATCAGTCACTCAGAGACAGGGGTGATTCCGGGGGGGGGGGGGCGCAGCTTTGACGAAATTTGCGGGTTTTTTCGCGATCTTTTGACGAAATTTGCCGATTTTAGAGATCGTTTGACGAAATTTCCGGTTTTTCGCGATCGTTTGACGAAATTTGAGGTTTTTCGCAATATGTTGGGGAAATTTGCTGTTTTTTCGCGAAACTTTGACGAAATTGGCGTTTTTCGTGATTTTACTGAAAAGAAAAAAAAATTTTGAAACAAATATTCAATTCTCGTATTCTATATATATATATATATGTTTAAGGGGAAAAAATATGAGCAGTTTTCTTTTTACTATTAACTGCCAAAAAAATTTTGTGTTTTATTATGGCATTTTTTTAGCCACTTTTCACTATGAAACGAAAATTTTCTTCAGGTTTTTTTTTTTAAACCACTTGGAATCACCAAATTTCACAAAAAAAAATTGTAGAGTCCTTGAAGGACAACAAAGACTGAAGACACTCGATACCTCACAAGCCTTTTTTTGCACTTCAAAATTAGCCGTCGCACACTTTGCACACTGTCACACCCTTGAAAATTGACGCACTAACATTTCACTTTTTTGCTGGAATCTTATGTCACTTTTAAACATATTTCACAGAAAAACACTGGTGGCACAAATGACGCATAACGCGGTTTTCACAACACAGAACTTGTGCACAATTCTGGTGATTTTTTTTTTTTTTTTCCCCAGAAGAGTCGGAGGGAGCACACGCGAATTCACCAACCCACGGAAGAACCGAAAAGGTGACCAGAGGAAAAAAAAAAACACAGAAGAAGCCACTGACGAACTTCGGCGAAAGAAGGGGGAAAACACAGCATCGTAAAGTGTCCGTCCAAGAGATGAATTCCCTCACTCGGAAAAGCTCTCTCCAGAAACAGAACAGGGGATTTCCCGTTTCCGTGTGACAAATGAACTGCCCGTCATCTTACGCAGGTCACTGGCGAAGACATGTAGTGGTGAGAAAAATGTTCGCAGGCAGAGAGAAGTAAAATCATGTCTCTAATCATTTCTTTGAGTTGGAGAAAAATTCGGCTGTTATGCACCAATTATATCTCAAGGGGATCGCATCAGACGGTGGTTCTCGGGTTCGCTGAAAAGATGATTAAAAAAAAACTCCAACATATCGATGAAAGTACAATCACTTATTTATTTAGGCTCAAAAACAAAGGAAGACATCTCATAAAAATGGAGCTTCGGATATGAAGCAACACAGAAGGACACATTAAGTATCTCGATGTGTATAAACAAATTCGTTTCATCACTGCTACGCATCGCCACAGAAAAGAAAACAACAGCGGTCCTTTAACGGACCTTCCAGTCAAGCGGTCATGGGCGAACTCCTCCATAATGCGTACTGAACTCATATGCCTTGGCATATTGTATTATCGCCAACTAATCAAGATTTTAACGCCTATATTACAAAGACAAAGCATTGGCGACAGGATTATCAGACAAAATACGTAGCAGCCCCACCTTTCGGCGCAGCCACAGGATGTGAAGCAACCCTACATGTTTCACGACTAAGAGCGACAACAAGTCTCAATTATGTTTACATTAAAGAAAACAGATTGCAGTTAAATGTGATTGAGTAATCTTTAATCAATGTATGTGAACTGTAGAAAGCATAATGATAATTGAAGATATAATTTATAACTGCAATTCCAATAAATACATCTTTTCTTTATTTGATTTTTTTTACCTGTCAAATTCTAATAGGAAATGAGAGTAGTTTATTTACAGTGCAAATGAAATACGTTAAAGAAAAATGAACGGTTAACGGAAAGAGCAGCTGTACGGAGTTAAATATGATCGTGATTGCATTCAAATAAAAAACCGTTAGGAAGGGAAATAAATAATCGAGAATGAGAATTTTGAATAAGTGAAACAAAATATCTGAAACCATAAATCTTTATATGTGTTGAGAAAGGTTCCTTGTGAAAGGAAAAAAATAATAACTAAATGAATGTAGAAGTATGAATTGTTTTAGGAAAAAGAATTACTATAATGAATTTACTTTTTTAAAGTAGATTTTGAGAAACGGGGGGTGAAATTGATATGTTGCAGATAAATCTGCCACAAGCTCGTCACAGAATATCCCCCCTTCTGCTGTAGATGATGCAGATTACCTTTTTGTTGTTGTTGTTCGAGGGTGGAGGCGATATTTACATATTAAAAGTTCAAATAACGCAAGTTAATATTTAGAATTGATTGATTGGATAAAAAAATCCAAATAGAAAACTAATTTAATATAATTCTATTAATTCTAAGATAGATTAGTTTTTCTAGTCCTCCTGGTCCTCAAATGAATCACTTTTTTTTTTATCGAAACTCTATCCTCTGATGGCTTTCGCCATGCACGATTCCCGCCAAGAATTGTCACTTTGATGCTGAAACTCTGACCAATCAAATTACGAGATACAGCATAAATGGCAAAATGTGGTAGGAAAAAAAAAAATATTTTGTTTTAATATGTGAGAATGAACAAAAATCTCAAAATATATTTGTAATGTTAATTTACTATCAATGTTTACTGTTAAATTTTATATGTGACGATTATTTTTATTTCTAGTAAATTTGTGACTGACCCCTATTTTGCAGCAAAAAAGATACTTCAACTTTAAACATCTATTACTCGGTCAGTTTTAATCGCAGAGGAATGGGACTTTTTTTGTCTTACGTGTCAGTGAAATAGGATACTTTTCCTAAATATTACTTGTAGGACCTGGGGATCGTATAAAAATTTAAATTTCGTAATTTTTTTAAAAATGTTTTTCTTGACCCAAATCGCTTTAAAAATACTTCTTTACCTCATTTGAAACATTTTTGCAATTGGAACTATATGTCTATGACTAACGGTTTAGGAATTAGCCATTGGACACGTTGAGACTGGACACCCTGTATACTAGTTACAAATAGCCAGAGTTGTATAATATAGACGCACGCCGTGCGCGGAAAATTTTCTGCAAAATTCGGAACTTTGCGGAAAATTTTTTTGGGAAAAAAAAAAAGTAGAATTTGTTCCTGTAACTTTTTTTTTTTTTTTAAAGTATCGAAATAGTAAAAATATTTTCCCAATTTTATGTGCGATTTATTTATTGTTTGCCAGGGGTGATTCTGTTCCGGATTTTCCGAAAATTATAAAAAATCGGCCATCAGCCCGAAAATTCAGGCATAAAAAAAAAATACCACTTTAAAATATTGCGAATTTCAACAGATGGTCGCCGAAAAAAAACAATTTCGTCAGTCGTTGGCAGAAAAAAATCACCACTTTCGTCAAAGCATCGCGGAAAAAAAAACACGAATTTCGTCAAAGGAGCTCGGAAAAAAAACGCTAATTTCTTCAAAGGATCCTGAAAAAAAAAAAAAAAATTGTCAAAGAATAGCAGAAAAAAAAGCAAATTTCATCAAAGGAGCGCTTGAAAATTAGCGAATTTCGTAAAAGCATAGCGGGAAAAGCCCGAATTTTGTCAAAGGATCGCGAAGAAAACAAATTTCGTAAAAGAATCGCGGAAAAAATTAATTTCGTCAAAGGATCGCGAAAGAAACCCGAATTTCGTCAAAGGGATGCGAGAAAAGCACGGATTTCGTCAAAAGATCGCGAGAAAATCCACTAATTTCGTCAAAAGATCGCAGAAAAAAAGCTAATTTCGTCAAAGGATCGTGAAAAAAAAGCGAATTTCGTCAAAGAATCGTGAAAAAAACGAATTTCGTTAAAGAATCGCAGAAAAAAACAAAATCTCGTAAAAGGAGCGCAGGAAAAAACGAATTTCGTAAAAGCATAACGGAAAAGCTCGAATTTTGTCAGAGGATCGCGAAAAAACGCACATTCCGTAAAAGAATCGCGGAAAAAAATTAATTTCGTCAGAGGATCGAGAAAAATATCCACGAATTTCGTCTAAGGGTCGCGGAAAAAGCGTGAATTTCGTGCAAGGATCGTGAAAAAAGCAAATTTCGTCAGAAAATCGCAGAAAAAATTTTTTGTAAAAAGAGCGCAGAAAAAAACGAATTCCGTAAAAGCATAGCGGAAAAAGCCCGAATTTTGTCAGAGGATCGCGAAAAACACACACATTCTATAAAAGAATCGCGGAAAAAAACTAATTTCGTCAGAGGATCGAGAAAAAATTCACGAATTTCGTCAAAGGGCCACGGAAAAAGCGTGAATTCCGTGAAAGGATCGTGAAAAAATACTAATTCCGTGAAAAGATCGCTGAGAAAACGCCAATTTCGTCAAAAGATTGTGAAATAACGCCAATGTCGTCAAAAGATTGTGAAAAAACGCCAATTTCGTCAAAAGATCGCGAAGGAAACAGCAAATTTCGTTAAAATACCGGGAAGAACACGCAAATTTCGTCGAAGATCGCGAAAAATACACGAATTCCGTCAAAAGATCGAGAAAAAAACGTGAATTTTCTCAAAGGATCGCTAGTTTCGTGAAAAAACGAACAAAACGCGGTCAAAAGATAGAAAAAAACCCTGTAAATTTCTTCAAAAGACCGCAAGTTTTGTCAGAAGATCGCGAAAAACGCAAATTTTGTTCAAAGATCGCGAAAAACAAGCTAATTTCGTCCAAAGATCGCCAAAAACACACAAATTTTGCCAAAAGATCCCGAAAAATACGCGGATTTCGTCAAAAGATCGAAAAAATAAGCGAATTTCGTCAAAACACCGCAAAAAATACGCGAATGTCGTCAAAAGATCGCGAAAAATAAGTGAACTTAGACAAAAAATCGCGAAAAATAAGAAAATTTTTTCAAAAGATTGCGAAAGGCACGCTGAATTTCATTAAAAGATCGCAAAAAAAAAAAAAAAAAAACCTCAAAATTTGGTAAGAGATCGTGAAATCACTTGAATTTTGTCAAAGGATCGTGAAATGATTGCGGAGATTTCGTTTATTTTATTTTGTGATTTGCTGAATTTAGGTCCCTAAAGGTTCTTTTTTATGCAAAATATATGGTCTTTTTTGGTCTCTTTTTTTGGAAAAAAAAAAAAAAAAAAAAAAATGGTCCCCTCTTATCATTTTTTACTACAAAAGTTGAGTAGGAGTCCTGCATGTTGTTTTCATAGGCTTTTCTTTGATTGGTTAAAATTACTGCTCTAAAATAACATTTTTTAAAGCCAAATAAACTTTTTTTTTTTTTTTTTTTTTTTTTTTTTTTTTTTTCTTGCTGCTAATTTTCCATTATTGCAATCTGTACCCAATTGTCGTTTAGAATGCCCAGAGTAAGCAAAATGTGTGGAGATATTTTATCTGAGTAATTATTCTTTCAAATGTGAAAATATTTTCAAGATAGCAATCATTTTAATTTTTAGGAGTTTATTAGCATTAGAATTTCAGGCTGCTCCAAAAACATAATTTTATTGCTACAAAATTAGATTTTTGCTGCTACAAAAATGGATTTTACTGCTACAAAATCAGATTTTTGCTGCTCCAAAGGTACTCAAAAATGGCTTTAGTGTACTTTCATCCCTGCATCAGTCTAATGGTGATATCTATGAATAGACCTCTCCCTATAAAATGTGATTCAGTTGTATCAGAAGCAATGCCGTATTATTTCTGTAAACAGAGTGACTGGCATTTAGTACGAAGAGGTTACAATATTAAGGATTGGGCTGTTTCTAAATGAACTGACAAAATAATTGATAAAAATTCACCTTTTCTTATCATGGCTTTTTAGCTTTATTATTTTTTAACTAAAATAATTATTCTTTAATTAATATCAATTAATTTTTAATTTAAATGGTAATTACTTTAAAACTACTGTTTTTAATTAATATCGTCAAAATAATATAACACATTAAATTAATTTGCAGAAAATTTTTTACCCAATATTTGCGTGCGCAGAAAGTTTTTGGTTTTATACAAGTCTGCAAATAGCCATCAAAGTTAATGTTTCTAAGGTAAATAAGAGAAATATGTGATTTGACATCACAGGGGAGTCCACAAAATGTGACACAGTATGAAAGGGAGAAAAGGATGGGTTAACACAACAAGTGTGATGTTGCATTTAAAAAATATTAAAACAAGACTGGAAATGTTTGGAAGCAGTTTAAATAAAGTTAATAAAAATGAGTACTTTTACTCAAAGCATACAGTATATTTTCCCTATGAATTTACACAGTTTGAAATAAAACCACACAAGATTTTGAAAATCTTGTTGTATTTATTTCAATTGATAATAAACAGTATACAAAAGTAATAAAATTTGTGTGACATAATTAACAGATGACACCTAAGCAGTTAAGAAAATAAAACAATGAAAGATAAATCAAACTTACGTGCAAAGTATTGATTGGTCCTCTCGATCTGTAATATAATAAAAATGACTTTAATATCATATCTTATACATCAGAAAGGAAAATTTCTTTTAATTGTTAAAATAGCCAAGCATGTAAAATCGAATAATTACATTACATTTAGGCAGCTTATAAACTAACTCGATTTTGTAAATACTACATAATAATAATAAACTGATGAGTTAATGAAGTTGGCCATTTGTATGTACATTAGGGAGGTCCAAAATAGGTCGATTATTATTTTTTTAAGTTTTTTACTGGTGCTATCCTCTTAATTTGTTCATTTTAGTTAAAAAACAAATATTATGAAGTTTGAGCTTAAAACTTTAATATTTAGAGGTAGCTCAACACTCTTAAAAATTTCCTTTTTTTTTTTTTTTGTAAATTTACAATTTAAAGAATTCAATTGCTACTAATATCTAAAAAAGATTTATTTGCCGTACGTGGGGGTAAGAATCTGAGAATTCTAAGTAATTAACGTACGGCCGTATTTCTAGTCTATATTTCTCCTCTACTTCTCGGCCGGCAAGATTTGCTGTTCTGTTCCGAATTTTCCGAAAATTTTTAAAAATTGGTCATCCAGTCCGAAAATTCGGACATAAAAATATCACGTAAAAATTTCGAAGAAAAAAATAACCAATTTCGTCAAAAAATCGCGAAATGAAAAAAATTTCGCCAAAAGATCACTGAAAAAACGCAAATTTCGTCACCAAGTCCCGAAACAACGCGAATTTCGTTCAAGGACCACGAAAAAAAAAAATTCTTAAAGAATCGCGGAAAAAACGCAAGTTTCGTCAAAGGGCCGCGGAAAAAACGCATAGTTAATGCCCGGAGGTTATCCCCCCCCCCCCTTTTCATACGCTCTGCTGTAACCTTTCAGAATGATGTTAATCAGAGAAAAAAAAAAAATTCTACTCAGAATCACCCCTGGCGTGAAACTACATGAAGATCCGAGAGAAATGTATGAGAAATAAAAATATGAATAAAATCTTTTATTATTCTTAATAATAAAAACTATATTAGGAGAAAATTTTAAAAAAATAATTAGATAATTACATTTTTTACAAAACTCCTTTTAAGAATAATTATTATAAGGTTACTAAGAAGTAATAATTAGTACCTAAATAATAATTAGTAATAATCTTACAACCTTATAATAATTAATATTATACACATTATATATATAATAAAATATATGCATATATACACTTTTGGCTAATAATAAATAAATTTGGCTAATGTGTTAGCTAATAGTTTTAATTTTTTAGCGCGGTCCCTGTATATATATATTTATTTATTTAATCTGGCACCCATAACTTACTTAAAAAAATTTCCTGCATAATGTAAGGGATATTTTTGTATTATTTCTTATTAACTGAATTTTATGATCTAATTTTTCATTTAGATAAATTTATTAAAATCGAAGCTAACTTTTGTCATTTTTAATATTTCTTCAATTGTTTATGAGATTGATAATGTGCTGATAATAAAATTGCTGTAATTACGAAATTACAAGGAAATTTTGTTTTGAAATATGGCGATCACTTTCAAAACATTAACTTTTTTAAAGAGCCAATAAAATATCTTTAGTTTTGAAAGTTATCTGCCATATTGGTTATCAGGACAGGACTCGCAGATTGCCGATCATTTTCAAAAATGGCTTGGGAAAAAAATTGCCAATTTCATGCTGCTTATAAAACATATATATAAATAAATATATATATGTTTTATTTATATATATGTTTATAAAATGCTTGTGTTTTCGGGTCAAGCTGCTTATAAAACACACACACACTACAATTATATTATAATACGAGCAAAAAATGTGTGCGTATGTATGTGTGTGCAAATTTTATCTTAAAAACGGCTCTAACGATTTTGACTAAATTTTGCATTTTACCATTTTCGCGCATGAGAAGACCATTGGGCTAGGTCATGTGTTCGAGAAAATTCGATTAGTGGGTCCTTTTGGGTCAGGGTCAAGCTAATTATATCTAAAAAACGGCTCAATCGATTTTGACTAAATTTAATATCCAACAGTTTGTGAGTACGAGAAAACTATTGGGCTAGGTCACATGTTCGAGAAATTTCGATTATTGGGTCATATTTGGGCCACTTCGGGTCAAGCTAATTTTATCTTTAACACGGCTCTAACGATTTTGACAAAATTTTGTAATATACTGTTTTTAGATTACAAGAAGACCAATGGGCTAAGTCACATGTTAGAAAAAATTCAATTAGTGGGTCATTTCTGGGTTTCTGTGGGTCAAGCTAAGTTTATCTAGAAAACGGCTCTAACGATTTTGACAAAATTTTGTTTTCTATCGTTTTCGGTCACGAGAATACCATTGGGCTAGGTCGCATGTTCAAGAAAATTCAATTAGTGGGTCATTTGGGTCACAATGGGTCAGGTGTCAAATTAATTTAATCTAAAAAAAAGCCTCAAAACATTTTGACAAAATTTTGTAATAGGCCGCTTCTGGGCATTAGATGACCATTGGGATAAGTCACATATTCGAGAAAAATCGATTACTGGGTCATCTTTGGGTCACAGTGGGTCAAGCTAATTGTATTTTTAAAAAAGGCTCAAACGATTTTGCAAAATTTTGTATTATACTGTTTCCGGGCACGAGAAGATCATTGTGTTTGGTCACATGTTCGAGAAAATTCGATTAATGGGTCATCATTTGGTTAGTGTGGGTCAAGTTAATTTTATCTAAAAAACGGCTCAAACATTGACAAAATTTTGCATTCTATCGTTTCTGAACCAGGGCCGTAACCAGATGGAGGCGATGTGGACTGACCCCCCCCCCCCCTTCCCCAGAAAGAAATTAGGAAGATACACACTCAGAAATGAATACTCGGATTTCACGAAATTTTTTTTGTTTTTGACGAAACAGTTTCCTGGGAAATGCTCCGAGCTAATATTTCGTCAAATTGATGAAATTACTTTCTTCACTTGCTTGACGATATAAATTTCGTCAAAAGTTGGCTGGTGGCGCGATCGATCGAACAGTTTGGAAGCTCCAGTGGGAAGAAAAAATTCACCTCTCGTTTTCCTCGGGGTGATTCGAACCCGCGGCCTTTGGCGTGGGAGAACGTTGCTCTTCCAACCTCTCTACTGGAAACTTGTATAGATTTGCTTTTAGATTGGTGCAATGAATTTTGCTGCGTATTTATGTTTTTGTAAGGTAGATTGTAATTTTATCGGTGCTGCTATAATTTCTGGAAGTTTTAAGTAAGGCTAATTTATTATTATGGTTTTCTCATGGTCAATGAATAATTATAATATGGCTTGATTAAATAATTTATTATTATGGTTTTCTCATGGTCAATGAATAATTATAATATGGCTTGATTAAATAATTTATTAGTGAAATTTTCTTTGCTCAATGAATGGTTAGAATATGATCTGGTTAATTTGTTGCTCACAAATAACGAATTGTGAAGTGCATATTGCGTGAGATTTTATCGCTTTGAGTAGAGGGATAAGATTTTAACACTTTACTGTTTAAAAAGGGGAGAGGGATCATTTATGTTTATTTTAATTTGATTGAAAACAGAATATACTTCTTAAATAAATTTTAAAAAAGATATCCTGGAACCTGGAAGTTTGAAATTTTATTGACCAAATTTTCTTTTTGAATGGTTTTCAAGAACACAGGAAATTTCTTTTCGAATTAAAACATAACGAACAACATATGAATAAATAAATAAATAAAAATAATAAGCATTCCTAAAAATTTTAACAGCTAAAAAAATAACTAATGAAGAAACAATAACTACCTATATTTCAGTATTTTTTGAAAAGCACTAAGTGCTGTTTTAAAATAAATTATTACAGGACTAACATAAACAAGCAAATATCTGCTTGCTAAAATCGCAGGATTTGAGGAGGTACAGCAACTGTTTCCTTGAAATGTATTGAGTCTGACCGTGATTGAGGCAAAACTTTCGTCAAATATTTGAGTTTACCTTTCGTTAAAAGTCACGTGATGCTGATAGGAAATGATCGTCAAAAACGACGAAATACAGCTCAAGGATTTCTGAATCGTCAAAAGTGAGTGTTTTATTTCTGAGAGTGTATAAGGACTATCAATTTGTACAAATGGAATAAGAAAAAACATTGAACAGACACCATTAATTATTTCATGTCGTGGATGTCGGTAGAGCATTTGTGGCTAGGGGTAATTTTTTTTTTTTTCAATCTGTCTGTTGACAATTAAACATTAAGCGAAGCAGTATAAATAAAGTAAAATTTATTATAATGTTTTTGACGAAAAATCTCTTCATTTAAAAAACAGTGGATAATGTATTTAAATCTGCTTTGAAGTTAAAATCCGCTAATTTCTGACACAATTGCTTTATTGATAGAGATATAAAATTTAGAGATCTGGTTATTCACGCTCAAAGAATTCAATTGTGTTTTTTAGAACGTTGTTTTCAAATCTAAACCAGCTACTTTCTAACATATTCTCGAAAAATATTTATTGCTGCTTACCTATAACAATAAACCATGTATCAGAAAATAATGTCATATTTGATGCTTTAGGCTGGTTTTTATGACATGACAACGACATAATGGTAGTAGTCATCTTGTAGCAATTGGATGTAACTCAAGATGCATGAAATGTCTAGGAAAATGAAGAACGCTGTTCGATTCTTTGGCGCATTAATGTGAGAACTTGGAAATTTTTAGACTAATAGGAAAGAAATTTAGTTCTTGAATGTGTCAAGAACGCATTGTCGATTGAAAGAAAAATATTTTTTGAGAACCTTACAACTGGTGGAAACGCACATAATATTCGCCTACATTTAAGGATGTTGTTAACTCAACAAACTCAAAACGTTTTGACACATTTACAAATTCATTTTTTAATGGAAATATATAAAATTAGTAAACCTGACCACGGAAACGATTTGGAATCTAACTGTGTTTTCTATTTTTGGATCAATAAATTACTTATTGCGTTATAAGCGATTTTGAGAAGATTGAAACCGGATTATTTTCATTAATGTTGAAAAATCGCAGCAAATCACGAAAAAACTTTAAAAGTCGCATAAAAAAAACGCTAAAATTTCAATAATCACAGAGGACAACATTTACTTTATTGGGCTAACGTTGAAAACAGTCTTTCTTTTACGAATGTCAAAAAATTGCCACAAAACATGAAAATTTCCAAAAATCGCGAAAAATTCTAAAATTGCTGTACGGATTCTGAATGAACTTTATTCAAAAGAGAACATAATTTACTGTATTGGGCTAAAAGATTAAAACCGGATTCTTTTTACTAATGTCTAAAAGTCACCACAAATTTAAAAAAACACTAAAAATTGCACAAAAAATCGAAAAAATTTCAAAAATAACAGGACGACAATATTTAGTCCAATGAGCTAAAACACTGTAACCGGTAATATTTTCCGAATGTCAAAAAATTGGCACGAAACGAAAGAAAAAAAAAAAAAGCTAAGAATCTCATTAAAAATCACTTAAGACAAAATGTACTCTATATTAGACTAAATGCTTGAAATTGAAACCGAATTCCTTTTAGTAATGTCAAAAAATATCCTTAACAGGCAAAATAATTTGTAAAAATTGCAAAAACTTCAAAAATCGTGCAGCAGAAATTTTACTACATTAGGACTAAAAATTTGAAACTGAACTTTATATTTTCAAGCTAATTATTTTGCCCTTATCTCAATATTTCAAAATCAAAATTTTACTAGAACAGCAATTAAAAAGTTAGTTTAGGGACTTAAAAGTTTAAAGGTTAACGCATAAATAAGTTTACCTAATAAGTCGTGCAATGTTAAACCTATAGGAATTATTTTTATCGCGAAACTGATTCTCCCCCCCCCCCCCCCCCAATTCTAAATGTCATAATTTCTGATCCAAATTTATACTCGATCATTAGCTAAAACGCTGGTGGATATTGTATTAAAATTTCAGAGCAATTACCGGAAATGTCGTTTTAAAACTGAATGTACGCTCAAAAAGGGGGTACGTTTTTTGTATTTTGTTTTTCGAAGCTGATGCAGTGCTTTAAAGTATACATAAAAACCCAAAATCGCCGAATTGACTTTCGGAAAAGAAGTTTTTTGGAAAGGTTAATATCATTTTTTCAAACGGATTGAACCGTTCGTAAGAAAATTGAATGCTAAATAATCGTTTTTTTCTTTTTCATATTTTGATCCAAAACGTGGATGCAGATTTTTAAAAACACTGCAAAATAATAAAAATAAATAAATACCGAAACGTCGTCCTAAAATGAATTTTTTGAAAGGGTTTATATTCACATTTTAAAAAACAGATTGCACTGTCAAAGTGAGGCACTAGCTTTAAACGAGTATTTTTTTATTTTCTGGTATTTCGAACGATTAAATTTATGTAAGAGGGGAGGGGGGAGGGGGGCACAAAAAACGACCTTTCTAAAGACTTTTTTAAAGGGTTACGAGTAATATTAATATTTTTAAAATGGATTGAACCATTAGAATGATAAGAGTGTGATAATACCGCATAATGTTTTTTTTTTTTTCTTTTACGTACCTCTATTCGTCTAGCCCAGATAAGGAAAAAGTATGATTAATCCGTTCTTTTCAGTTTTAAAAACTGCGGAACGGGATTTCCGATACCGCGCTGTTGATTTTCGCGTCATTTTGTGATGTTTATTATGGTTTTTAAATAATATATCGGCTAATTAACACAAAATGAAAAATCTAAGCCTGAGGTGCATCAGGACTATTTTGGACTATTCTCACCTACTTTCAGACCTCTACGTGTGGTAGAAATTACTAGCCATCCCGGGCACACATACATTTTTCTTTTATTAATACTAGGGGATCGAACCCGAGCTCCTCGGGTTACAGAATATAGGTGAAAACCATTTTTTTTTAACTCTAATTATTTTTTTACATGTAATATATATTTTAGATTGCCCACTAACATCAAAAAGAATTTTTATATGAAAAATATCAATTATGCAATCAAATAAAATTTTGAAATTTATTAAAAGCGATACTTTCACATGTCACCGCATGCCAGGAGTTATTAACCCAAGATTTTTGGACTTACGTCAGTTTTTCCGATCATTTCGATGCTTTAAGCGCGTGGTTCAATCACATGTCTGCTAAATTTGTTTCTTATTTACATTATTTTATTTATTTTTCTCTAGAAGAAGTTTAAATTTTGTTATGGAACATTAGACGGAAACAAATGCTGAACTTTTTACATTGTTTTAAGGGCAAGCGGTTTAACCTGTCGTAATCGAGCTACACGTGATAGAGATAAATTTAAAGTAATTTATGCTTGAAAATCTATATATATATATATATATTACGCTATCATACGTGGCACAGAAATCGCGATTATTTGTTAATTGTTTAATGGCAATGCCTAAATAAAACACATCTGGTTATTGTGTAATATTTTTAAAAAGGGAATAACAATAAATAAATAAAAAGTTTAATTAATAACTATAGAACAAAACAATTTATATAACTTTAAAAAATAAAATAAAAGTAAATAAACAATTTATTCATAAATAAACAACAACATTCGGGTTACCATATCAAGCAAAATAACGACACTTTGGCGCCATGTAAGTTCCCCGGTGCGTATATGACATTGGCATCATAAAAAAGTCGCGCCAACGTAGTGCGTATATGACACCTGTGCCGTCTTTTATTCATCTAATTTAAAATACAATAAATAAATAAATAAATGAAGGTACTTTTCCAGTATAGGTACTTTGCGAAATACAGAAAAGATCCATGGTGAGAAAAGAATTTTTTTTTTTGGCAACCGATTTAATCAAAATATTTTTTTTCAAATAAAACTACATAAAAGTTGCCAAAATAGTAAAGAGTTCGTACTCTTATGTTAGCTGAGCGCAATTCTCGCCAATAGCATTTTTTAACTCTCCAGCAGCATTTTTTATTTTTCGAGGGGTAAATTAAAACAATTGCTTTGATGTTGAAATTAATTGGTTTATGGTATTATTTATTCTTTTTCTTTTCTTTTTCTTTTTTTAAAGAATTTTTTTTTTTTTGAAGTGAAAGTTATGAATTTTAAATGTTTCATTTTTAAATTAAAGTTATCCATTCTAAATAAAATGAGTGAAAGGATTATATTTTAATCTGAATTAACGAAATATGGGGAAAAAAATGCGACGGGTACAATGTTTGGCGATTTATCACCTGTGCCCGACTAACATAAAAGTAGGGAGTTCTCGATTTCTTTATCAGAATCTTCCAATTTGGCGAAGGATTGAGCAACTAAATTAAATTATGAATAAAAGTAACATGATACAATGCCTAGCATACATTTAAGGGAGACCAAACTGGTCGCCACGGGCGGCTTGTTATTTTAAAAACCATAATAACTCGGTTAAGTAAGATACAATTTTCAAACAAATTGCATTTGAAAGTAGATTTTTTTCTCTATTTGACGGTTTAAAAATTGAAATTGTGCGATATTTAGAAAATAAAAAAATCGCTGACATAGCACGTATTTTAATTTCATTTTTTTTTTCACTTTTTATGAGAAAATGGCAATAAAAGCTACAGAAACATAATATTTTCTTTTCTCCGTGATTATTTTCCTTTACTTTCATTTCAACCCTCCACAAACTTTCAACAGAAATGGAGTTCTTCAGTTGCCACAATTGCAAAAAATGTATTAAAAACTACAAAAAAATTAATATCTCAAAATTAAATTGAGATACAGCTTTCAAACAAATTGCATTTAAAAGAGCATTTTTTTCCTTATACGACGGTGTAAAAATTTAAAATGTGCGATGTTTAGAAGTTTAAAAATTTAAAAATTTGCAGTAGAGAAAATTGCAAAACCAAAATTTTATTTCAAATTTCAAAGTGTTGCCATTCGCAGAATGACGTATGCGTTACGCACAGATATGTTTGTCCTTTATAATATAGATAGATAGATAACTTCTGAAAGGATTGAACTAAGTGACGTCTGTAAAATACAACCCATATCATTGCTCTATGCTTTATTTTTCTTCATCCTATTTTTGTTAAGTTATCAATTGCTTATATCTTATTTTAACACCAGTTAATAATTTCTACTTATTATATCAATTGTGAATGTAATCGGGAATATCTTTGCATACTACATATTGCAAAACATGCTCAATAAGGTAAAAAATAAATTCATGTAACTAGGGTGAAATGCTTGATTTTTTTCTGTATTAAAATTTTAATGAAATATTTTTTTTTTCTATTTGGTGCCGTATGCACTCTATGTTTTGCAATATATACAGTAAAAACCGCTCACGGGATGAGAAAAAAATTATATTTTTGATAGGTTTTCGTCTCAGCAGGTACACCGCTCAATTTGTATTCTTTTCCCCGGATCAATTTTTTTTCCCGTTTAAGAATTTTGCTGTAAAATATTCCGTTATAGACAGGTTACATTGAAAACAATTCCTTTATAAACAGTTCCGTTTTCGCTGGTTTTACTGTATTTTGTTTACACAAGTGATATGTATTGTTAAAAGATGTTAGCCCCACAAAAATATTTCAGACTGTATTTCAATTGCTTTTGTTATTCTTGAAAAAAAAATTTAATGTTTCTTTTATTTTCACATTTTTTTCGTTGCAATTTGTTTTTTTAATTGATATTCAATATTTTTCGTATTACATTTGTAATCACTCAAAACTTTTTATAAAGTAGGGTTATTTTAGTATACGGCGGGCATAAATTAGAAAATGTAGTAGTGCACACGGGCGCCGGACACTCCTGGACCGATTGCATTGATTTTTGCACTGGACCGGGCCCTTAAAATTTCGCGTCGCGACGACCAGAAATTTAGAGACCAACTAAGAGTTAGTACGGCTATTATGGGCGGGGCAGATTAAAAAATATTATTTCTAATGTGCGACTTTTGGCCGCTTTCATTAATTATTCTGTGAACCGATTTCCCCAAACCCTTTCATTAAAAACGGTGCAAGTTTCTTTATATTTATCAAAATCATTTTTTTTTTTTTTTTTAAGAATTATTTTTTGTTAAACAATCTAAAATCTGCAAAACCTCTGGTCCCAAACTGTGCGTTTTTGAAAGAGTATTATATTTCCAAAATGAGCACTATCAATGCAACCAGAGGAGCTGACTTTTCGATCATGGAAGTCGCAGAAGTTAACGAAAGGCAAAAGTGACAAACCTATTTATTTTATATTTTCAAGGTGGCAACACTTCTACAAAAAGTTTCCAGAGGGAATACGTGCACTAACTCCCCGAATCGAGTCGTAGCGTGCAACTTGTCGCAAAGAATGCTTAAGGCAATTAAAATAACGCGTAAATTGTTGTAATAAAAATAAGAATAATAATCTGACTTTGGAATGAAATATTTTTATTCTAATTGACATTAAAAATTGTTTCCACGATCTTTAACAAAAAAATCGAAAAATTACTAGATGGTCAATAAATCGTCCAAAACTCTTTTTTTATGCATTATACTGCAATATCGATTTTAAAATAAATTGAAAATTATTGTTAGGGCTGAATCCATATCAACTCAGGCAGGGGGGTTACCTTCATAGTCTCAGAAGTTTTTGAATTGAACATATGTTAAAATTTAAGAAAAAGTAAGATACTTGTATATTTTCATTTTGTCCAAAAAAATTCCTGGCCCGAGATACAGGCCGCCAAAGATGACATCCCCGGCATCCTTTCTCATTCGTGATTTTCGATAAAAATTTTAAAGTGCTCTATCTCTAGAACGGTGTAAAATATTTTGTTGCGGTTTATTTTATTTTAAAGATAATATTCTTCTGTTTAAAATGATATACCCAATTTTGAAAAATGTATTCAACTTTTTTTGTGGCAGCCTTTTGAAAAAAAAAAATTTTTTTTTTTTTTTTTTTTGGATTTGCCAATCCCAAAAATTTTGATTTTTTTGCTGTTGATCAATACCATTGGGAACTACCTTCACTGTAAAGGAGAACTTCCACTTTTGAGTTTAACAAATTTTAGAAACATTTAAAAAATTCAGAGAATTTTACAGGAACTGTATATATACAGTTCCAGTAAAAGTCACTGAATTTTTGCTTATTTGTATCATATTTGTAAGGATAAGCCTACTATATATCCTAAACAAGTTAGAAATTGCAATATCAAATGTGGAAAATGAGGTGCGTGCGTACTATAACTAGTTTTATAAATATTCAGATCTTGGTGCAATAAGTTACACTCTTGGGCAAAAAGGGCATGAATACAAAATTTATTATGATTCTACATATTAAATTCAGTAATACAGAAGTAATATGAATTCATCTTGAAAGGACTTAATCGCCATGGCAACCTAGAATCATTACCTATCATGGTATATCATTTCATTGAATCAATTATGTATTATAGGATTTTTAAATAGAATGAAGAAAACTTTTATTAATGTCTTTTATGTTTTAATTTGATTTTCATAGCATTTGAAGTGATACATACTTTATTTTCAATACCAAACATAGTAAAACAATCTCAATAACATATATCAATTACACAGCAATACAAATTATATTAATACAAGTCAGAGTTCAGACAGATGGGCAGACAAATCGAATCCATAAAGACTCAACTATGTTGGAAATTGTTAAAAGCACATAAATAGATCGGAATTTGACTTTTAGAAATTTATGTCAATAGACGGAAGCATACTTGAATACTTTCATACAACCCTGTATTTTACCTACTATCTTTATATAGATGCCACTATTTAGCTAATATTTAATTAAGATTAAAACATCCTTAAAACCAGTGAAATCACACTTCCAGAGATTATCATCCATAGACGGCCATGTATCTAATTCTTTGCGTGGACCTGTATATCATTTTATCTATATTCTCCAAACATATCTTAGTATACTAAATGTAGTTCAGTGTAAAAATGCATAACTCATTTAAAAATCACCTTTAAGCTACTTTCATTCATACTCAGTAAACCCTTAAGATTTCTTTTGTGTAGCCCTGTATATGATCTACAGCATTTATGCACACAACGTAATATGGAAAAATTTAGTTAAACTTAAAAATTCAAACACAACTAAAAATGCACTTCCAGCAATAGCAATACCCTTACGATTTCTTTTGTGTAGCCCTGTATATGAACTACAGCCTTTATACACACAACGTAATATGGAAATATTTAATTAAACTTAAAAACTCATATCGCAACTAAAAATGCACCTCTAGCAATCATTGCTAATGTACAATATTTCCAATAAGGTAAAGTATCCGAAATCTTTTGTGTGTCCCTGTAAACATTATGCACTTTCTATGACACAGGAAGTAATTTTTTGTAAACCTGTGCAATAAAGTATGTATCACTTCAAATGCTATGAAAATCAAATTAAAACGTAAAAGACATTAATAAAAGTTTTCTTCATTCTATTTAAAAATCCTATAATACATAATTGATTCAATGATATACCATGATAGGTAATGATTCTAGATTGCCATGGCGATTAAGTCCTTTTAAGATGGATTCATATTACTTCCGTATTACTGAATTTAATATATGGAATTACAGTAAATTTTGTATTCATGCCTTTTTGCCCAAGAGTGTAACACTTATTGCACCAAGATCTGAATATTTATAAAACTAGTTAATACTATGCACGCACCTCATTTGCCACATTTGATATTGCAATTTCTAACTTGTTTAGGATATATAGTAGGCTTATCCTTACAAATATGATACAAAAAAGCAAAAATTCAGTGACTTTTACTGGAACTGTATATATACAGATCCTGTAAAATTCTCTGAATTTTTTAAATGTTTCTAAAATTTGTTAAACTCAAAAGTTCTCCTTTACAGCGAAGGTAGTTCCCAATGGTATTGATCAACAGCAAAAAAATCAAAATTTTTAGAATTGGCATTTTTGAAAAAAAAAATTTTTTTTTCAAAAGGTTGCCACAAGAAAAGTTGAATACATTTTTCAAAATTGGGTATATCATTTTAAACAGAAGAATATTATCTTTAAAATAAAAAAAACCGCAACAAAATATCTTGCACCGTTCAAGAGATAGAGCACTTTAAAATTTTTATTGAAAATGGCGAATTGGAAATAGTGCCCGGGATGCCATCTTTGGAGGCCTGTATCTCGGGCCAGGAATTTTTTTGGGCAAAACCAAAATATACAAGTATCTTATTTTTTATTGAATTTTAACATATGTTCAATTCAAAAACTTCTGAGACTATGAAGGTAAGATTTTTTCTTTGGCTGCCTGAATTGACATGGATCATACCTTAGGATGTTTGTTTGTGCAAGTAAACTGCTTGGAATCCACCCGAATAACATAAGTTAGGTGGTGGCATGAAGCCCATTTTGACGTGATTTAGAGGACGCGTCATTGAACTGTTTACAAGCTTGTGCCACACTATTACAAATTTAAGGGTCGCCAATAAACACAGATCTATTCTAAAATTAGGTTATTATGAAAAGAATTTCCTGAAAATATAAAGAAAAAGAAACACAGAATGGAAACCATAGGCGTCAGTCAGCATGGGGCGTCAGTCAGAAGGTTAAAGGGGGGTGGGGGGGAGGGTCTCCCCCTCCAATATTTGCCAACTTGGGAAATTTGGGCTTAGAGTTGGGAAGTTGTAGATTTTTGAAAGACTTTCTTTTTTAAAAATAATAGTACAACAAATATGAATGTATTATTCTTTCGGTGACTTCTTTTCAGAGTGTTCTAACAGTTAAATAATTTTTAAAAAATACAAAAAGAAAGCAGCAAGACTCAACCTGTGTTGTGTATATCTATTCTATAAAAATATCCTTCATCTACCAGACCTTAATTACTCTACACTTGCCCATCAACAGTTGACGCTAATCTATATTGTACCATCATAATATGAATTTCAGGAGAGCCTTGTGGGCGAACACAAGCTTTATTTACATAACACAGCAACAGTAAAACATTAAATTTATGGTTGTAATTTATGCGTGTTTTTGAAGAACATAAGTCCATAAGACCTTGTCCGTAGAGCTCCGTTCTAAGAGTGGATTCTTTGGGTTAAATAAAAACCGTACTCAAACTTGATTATTAACCCCTTGAGGGGCGGTGGGATATATTACATCACACCTTTGATTAATGAAGATGCGCACCAGAAAAATTTTATTACATTTTACTTTTCCAACTTTGGTGGAAAAAAAGTCGTAAAATTGCTTTTCCTTATTTTGCAATAAAATTTTTTGGAGATTCCAGGGTGAATTCAACATTACAGAAACACAATTACTTGCCCCTGAAAGGGTTAAAGTGAGATGTCCACCAGAGTTCTCCTACTGTGTGCAACCTGCTCTGCAGATTGGGCAGAACCTATTCTTTTGAAAAGGCACAGAAGTGAACCCAGTGTTGAATACAGGGGGTAGACCCCCCGGGGGGGGACATTCCCGCCCGGAGAAATGAGATGTCTCCCCGGGAGATTTGAGATTTTGTGTTTTCAATGGTCAAAAAATACAACCCCCCCCCCCCCCCCCACACACACACACACACCAGAGCCATAGAAATCCCTCCCGGAGTGTCTGAATTCAACACTGAGTGAACCTATCTCAATCGCGTTCGAAGTAAAAATCCCTGAGAGGCCCCATGAGCTATTGTTTATATTCGGAAGCGGATTTCTTTATTGCTTACTGCTACGTACGGGAATCTGGAGTTAGAGGTCTGCACGGGCCGAAAATAAATTATTTTATTTAAATTGGTTTCTTTTTATTATTAATAAAGTACCAATGAGTAAACAAAGTATGTGTCCGAGTTTTACTTTAAACCATTGTACGTTATAGGCAACTGTTGTGCAATTAAATCTGTCATGATATGCAACTATTTTTGGCTTTGAACGCTACAAAAGCAACTATTTCAAATAATTTTTGGAATGGCAGCCCTATTTTTTCAACTTTCCCTGGGCAAAAATTGAAGAATTGATTAAGAAATTTAATACTTTCGTCCGAGTCATAATACAAACAATCGCTTAACTCTCAGTAAGTAAGTCGCCAATTGGGTTGTTTCAATTAATTCATTATTCTCAGGTAACATTTCCGCATTGTCACCTGAACAAGTAACTCCATTGATAAAGAAAGTTTGCACACTGAAAGCAGATATCTTTTTTTTTTTTTTTTTTTCGGTTATATTATAACAGCTGCAGGGTGAAAAACATGCTTAATTTGTTGTTTATAAAGTTTTCTTTTTCATGTGCTTTTCTTTTTTCTTTTAAAATGTGAACAACAGTGTTTGGTTCTTTTTTAACGTTCAATGAAAAAAGCAATAAAGAGTCGTTTTGTAAGCTGATAGTAACGTTTATCAGGATGAATAAAATAATCAAATTAATCAGCATTTGTGATTGTGTATCAGGAAAAAAAGAAATTGGTATAGTTGAAATTTAAAAATGTTCATAGACGAGTGTTTTTAGTCAAATAACAGTAACATGAGAAAAATAGATGAATTTTTTTTTTTCATTTTTAGTCACCCTTTAATTGTTGAAATTATACTTAGTTAAAAATTGTGTATATTTTATTATTTTTTATTTATAAATTTTTTAAAGAAATAATAAGTCTGTTGCGGAACGCACGGTTGAAGTAAAATTTACTTGTTAAGAGCCTACACTAATCGCTCAAAAACACATACACTGATGTTAAACCTATGGGAGCGTTCTTGAGTTACTTTCACTTTCGGAACCGATTCCAAAAGTAAAAATACTCTCATTTAAAAAAAAAAAAAACAACCAAAATCAAAGTACAATCAAAGTTCTCGTCAGTCATCGATGGTCCCGTTCATTCAAGGTATTTTTCCGACCGCACTGCTGTCGGAGATTTGATGTTTTACTGGTTACCTGATATTCACATTTATACTCGTGAAATTATAGTGTGCCAAAATCCAAACTGCATCGCTACCTCGAAGGTGCAATGGTCCCATCTCTTGTACGCCAGCTATTTAAATTACACATTGCTTATATTTTCCTTTTCTATATACAGGTGTATGTAAATTTAAACTAAAAAACAAAAACAAAACACATCCCATATTTTAAAAGTAAAAAATTAATATTTATACGAAAAGTAAAATTAATAATTTTTGATTTATAGCTTTGCATCAGGAGGACAGAAGCTTAGGGGATTAGTCGCCTCCCCCCCTCCCCGAAATAATATCCTGGCATTTTGTAACTTATTTTAAAATTACACATTACTTATATTTTCTTTTTCTATATACAGGTGTATGTAAAACATATTCCATATTTTAAAAGTAAAAAATTAATATTTATACAAAAAGTAAAATTAATATTTTTTGATCTATAGCTTTGCATCAGGAGGATAGAAGCTTAGGGGATTAGTCGCCCCCCCCCCTCCCTCCCTCCCCGAAATAATATCCTGGCATTTTGTAACTTATTTTTAAATTACACATTGCTTATATTTTCCTTTTCTATATACAGGTGTATATAAATTTAAACTAAAAAACAACAACAACAACAACAACAAAAAAAAACACACACATCCCATATTTTAAAAGTAAAAAATTAATATTTATACGAAAAGTAAAATTAATAATTTTTGATTTATAGCTTTGCATCAGGAAAACAGAATCTTAGGGGATTAGATGGATGGGATTCAACCCGCGATACTTATTTATTAATCAATATACATATTTTTTTTTTTTTAATGGAGGGGGGGGGGGAGGAAGGTGTAGTAAACGATAAAAATACAATTTCAAGTGCTATTGGGCGATTCTCAAAAGGTGGGCACTGGACACACGTCATTAACTGTAAGCCTTTCAAACATAACTTTAATTATCATTGACTTTATTTTATTTTTATTTTTTTTAGACTGAGTTTTTAGTTCTATTTACAGACAGAAAAGGACATAATTTATTGTAAAAGCTTTGTATAAATATCTTAAAATTTTATTATTTTATGCTAAAGAGGCCAATTTCGGACATTCATAACGTTAACTGTTCCAATGTACCACCAAGAAAAAGAGTTTTAACTTGCTTCCAGGTGGTTCTAATGGTAAACAACGAATGCATAAAGGAAACGGATGATTTTTTGATAATTTCGTTAAGAGATGGCAGGCTGATTTATTGCTTTTTTGAAGATAGCAGGACATTTCTATAAAGAATTTTTCTGTATTCTGTTATGTCCAAAAGTAACGTACGTAACAAAGCATTTGATTTCATTATTATTATTACTGGATAACAAAAAGTTAATTATACATATATATATGTATACAGACACATTTACTACATTCTTAGTCTAAAGAATTTTTTAAATACTAAGAGCAACGTCAAAAATCTGAAAGGTACGTACAAAAAAATGTCCAACATTTGTAACGTACACAACTGCTAATTAAATGCTTTAATCATTAATTTTCTAGAATAGTTGCTGTCTTTTAATGTTTGTGTATAATTTTGTAGACATACTATTAAAAATATTTATATATTATATTTATATACAAAATACTATACTACTAAAAAAAAATTGGCCTTAAATTTGAAAATTTAAAAAATTACATATAGTTAACGTTTAATGATCCCACCTTTTGAGAATCTTCCTATTAAAAAAAATAGTATTATTTCAATAGTTGCAGCAGACTGTTATAATTACGCACTTTTATTGCATATTTATTAAATTTTTCTTTTATTAAGAAATCTTAATTTTGTTATAGTATATTAGCCAGAAAACCTGGTTTACCCAGAAATATTGTAAAAGCTAATTGTGTGTTTATTAGAACATAAAGTAGCCGAACTTTGCTCATCTAAACGCTTCCATATTGTCAATTTTTTTTTTTTTATCAGTTTTTCAAATTTTAAGTGAAAAACACAATTTTTACCCACCGTCCTAGGACGGGTATTTACACTAGTAGTACAATAAAAAGTCCTTCCGGCCAGTGCCGGGAGGAAGAGGTAGCTTTCACATTCCTTATTTTAAAAAAGCCAACTTATATCATTTAAACACACGAAGCTCAATTTAGTGGAAACCGAATATAGGTATTGAGGTATTGATGTATACTATCCACATGCCTTCTTACATTGAAATAGGCGAATACGTGTGTTATCGCGTGACAAATACAAGATCGTTTCAAAATGTTAGCCATGCTAGAAATTCAAAGTGCTATAATTCAACCATTTTTTAAGATATAAACAAAAGAACAAATTTTCAGAAACAAAAACTGCTCCGGAATCTTTGTATAAAGGCCAAACACATAAAAAAAATCTTTTTCATTTTCCAATTTTTTAATACCTCATTTTGAATTTTAAATTTAATTTTTTTTTAAATGGCAACCCTTTTGAAACGAGAAGGCGAATGAAGCTGGCCAACGAACTCGGTCGAGACATTGGTATGTACTATGTACAGACCAAGTTACATCTAAATCGGTTCATAAATACGCCTTTTATTGCGTGACAAAAATCAAAACGTTTCAAAATGTCAGCCACGCTAGAAATTCAAAATGCTATAACTCAGCCATTTCTTAAGATATAGACGAAACAAAAACTGCTCCCGAATCTTTTTATCAAGGTCAAACACATAAGAAGAAAATATTTTTTCAATTTTTGGTACCACATTTCAAATTTAAATTTTTCTTAAAAATTTAAATGTCCGCCATTTTTAAACAAGATGGTGGATGAAGCTGGCCAACGTACCCGATCGAGACATTGGTATGTACTATGTATAAACGAAGTTACATCCAAATCGGTTCATAAATACGCCTTTTATCGCGTGACAAAATTCAGGACGTTTCAAAATGTCAGCCACGCTAGAAATTCAAAATGCTGCAACTCAGCCATTTTTTAAGATATAGACGAAACAAATACTGCTCCGAAATCTTTGTATAAAAGGTCAAATACATAAGAAAAAAATATTTTTCCATTTTCAATTTTTTGGTACCACATTTCAAATTTTAAATTTAAAAAAAAATTTTAAATGGCCGCCATTTTGAAACAAAACGGCGGATGAAGCTGGCCAACGAACTCGGTCGAGACATTGGTATGTACTATGTACACACCGAATTACACCGAAATCGGTTCATAATTACGAGCGTTACAGTGCGACATAGGTCAGATATATATATATATATCAATTTTGAACGGAGGGTGGTTTCGGGGTGTGGAAGTCATGATCGATGAAAATATACCAAAATTTTTTGAAATCGCTTTCCTCCGAACGGCTGCAATAGGTAGCTTTTTGTAATGAAAGCTACCTAAAAGCACGGAAGCAGCTGTTAATATCCAAATACCTCTTAACGAGGCGCATCTGACAAGTCACTAAATCAAATCTTGAACTGTTAGCAGCTAAGTGGATCCGACTTTCTACGAGTAGGAGCGCTTAAGATAACAAGGAGCACTACCTACACCAACGGTGTTCTTCACTGCTCTACTGGTAAAGCGGTCCATGCCGATGCTAATTCACTTGAGTAAGAATGACTCATTCCATTCTTTCCTGACGCGTCGACGAGAGGTACGGTACTACGCTACACACTGACGGAAAGAAAGGCATTTTTAAATCGTTACGCGGGCAGTAATTTTGGGCTCTCTCAGAGTTTGGGAGGAGGAGGGGGGGGGGGGGAACCTCATGCCAAGAGAAAAAAAAAAAAAGAATATTTGTACGACGCTCCCTTTTTTTTGTAAAATTCTTTCAGAAGTAACCCCTCTTTTTGTAATAACAAAGCCATACATGACAAGAAAAAGGACTAAAATTTTGAAGATAAAAAACGAATAGGTGCTGGGGTGCATTAAAATACAACTTTATTAACACCATATTAGCATTTAAATAATGTTATTTAGTGCTCGCCATTACTTGCGTAGACGAGTTCCGTACTTGATTAGAATAATTTTCACTCAATAGGAAAACAGTCAAATTACTCATCAATATTTTTGAAAACTTTCAAAATATTTTATCATAATAAAGTAGGAACAAGAACATTCCACAAAATATTTCTACGAGTACAAAATTAAAGCTGTGTTGTGCGTTTTCTAAATTGTTTCAGATCAGATGCCGTGGCCTGCATGAGGCTCAGTGTTGTACTGAATGCGGTCAGCGGCGCATTCTGGGGAGGCTAAAAAAGGGAGGGGGAAGCAATTGCATTCTTCAAGGAAATTATTTTTCAGAGCGTATGTATCTGTCATGACAGGCCAGATTTAAAAAACAGAAATCGCACAAAAGCTTGTTATATGCGACTACATAGAAAATTGCATCATGAAACATTTTAAGCATAGAAACTTATCATTATCAATAATATTTGCAGCTACTGAAACTTTCCCAAAATGAAAAACATTTATAACTAATAAATACTACTTTGGCTAATTTTAAATGTATATGTGAACATTAAAAAAGAGAAAAAAAAAAAACAAAACCTACCAATTGCATCAAAAGAAATTTGCCCTTCCAAAGAAAACTCCCCCCCCCCTTCCCCTACCCCCAGAAAAATTTGAAATGTCGCCCGTTAATACGGTCTGGCAGAGAATCTTAACATGTACAGATTTCAAAAGTAGATTTTTTAATCTGTAGGTTGCATAATGCATTTATTGAAAACAGTGCTTTAAAGTGGCGGGTGTGTAAGTTTACTATTGAAAGAATGCATCCAGGGTCAACCAGGCAGGCGGGGAGGCCTACCAAAAAGGCTTAAGCACTTACTAGAGCATTTATTACACTGATCAGATAAAACGGAACGACAACTAGAAGTCTGCACGGGCAAGAATTTCCAGGCCCGGACCCGGGCCGTTACACAAGCATGAAAGTGGGAAATGTGAAAAAAGGTGGAAATTTTTTTTTCATCTATACAATAAGGCGAAACTCGTATAATTTAGACACATTAACAGTTACAATAAAATAGGTTTAACTCAGCATTAAATCGTGATTTTAATCAAATGATATTTTTTTAAATCATTGATTAAAAAAAAAAATTCTAAATGTTTAAAATGACATAAAAGTATTAAAATAAAAGATTAATATAATTTGGAAAGTTTCTACAGGTAGTTTGCCTTATGAATAAATGAAAAAAAAAAAAAACGGTACGAAACGGTTATCGGTAAGAAACGGTTTCAGATTAAGAATTAGCATTATACTGGGAAAATGTCTTTTTATAGCTATCCGATTTCCATGAAAATAGGCGCCACAATCGTTAAAAATAGACTCATCACTTCAAATAGGAAACGCGACTCTATACTTTAGTACAAAGTAATGTTTAATGAATCTCTGTACTACAAGACATTATTTATAGGATTACTGTACATATTTACATCGCAAAGCTCAGAAGAAATCCGCTGATCTGGAAAACATTTTGTCACTTCCCGCCTCTCAAAACTCCGGGGGAATTAAAAAGCAAGACAGCTTACAATTCAAAACCTGTCCATTCAGAGTCTCAAAATTCTCTGCGGGAAAGCTAATGCGCATGGAATCATGGGAAAAACCTATTTGGCAGCCCGTTAAAATTAGAGACTGTCGTGTGCTGCCATCTACTGTATCAATATTTAAATATTTGTTACATTTTTACATATTACAGTAGGGAAACTTTTGAAAGATTTTTTTATTACTAATAATATTTTAAATTATTATTTAAAATCCTAAATCTTCATACCAATGTTTTCAGATTTAAAATTTGGCGAATTTATAAAATAGGAATTTATAACATACGGCAAGATTTTTGAGATATTGTTATATTGAAACTTTTTTTTTTACATGACCAATAGGCGAATTTCGCGGGTTTTTTTTTTTTTTCCCCTCCAATCAGCTGAAGAATTTCATGTTTTTTTATTTCTTTTTTGAGAAACTGAAGAATTTCTCGATTTTTCCCGAGAATGATAAATTTCATGATTTTTTTTTATAGATGAATTTCGCGTTTTTCTCAATGACAGAGTAACGAATTTTGCAATTTTTTTCATGCGATTGATTAACAAATTTCGGAATATGATTGACGAATTTCGCGTTATTTTCCTCACGGCAAAAGGATGAATGTTACCAAAAAATTCTGTGCGACCGACTATCAAATTTTGCAATATTTCCCTGACTGATAGCTTCCGTGGCCAATTGGTGAATTTCACGATTTTTTCGCCATTTGCTACTGAAAAATGTTATTGGCGAATTTCGTGGTCTTTACCTTCGCAGGATTGATTCAGAGAAAAAAAAATTCTGAAATTCACGGCAAATTTTCTGATAGGTTACAGTAGGGAGGGAATCTCTTCCGACACTAATTTTGTTTCACGGCCCTTTGACGAAGTTTGTGTTTTTTCCGCGATCTTTTGGCAGAATTTACGTTTTCTCTGCGATCCTTTGATGAAATTAACGATTTTTCTGTGAACGATTGACGAAATTGACGATTTTATTGCGAACGATGGACGAAATTGACGATTTTTTTCTCCGAACGATTGACGAAATTGACTATTTTTTCGGCGAACGATTGACGAATTGACGATTTTTTCTGCGAACGATTGACGAAATTGATTTTGTTTGGCGACCATTTGTCGCAACTCGCGATATTTTTTATGTCCGAATTTTTAGACGGATCGATTTTTTTTTTAATTTTGGAACTCTGAACATAATCACCCCTGATCATTTGATAGATTGGCGAAATTCACAACTTTTCCATCTGTTTTCACAGAAAAATTTCGATGTTTTTTTTTCTCTTGACCAATTGAGCTAGTTTTGCAATATTTTCTTGGGGCCAATTTGTGAATTTTGCTGTTTTTATTGTGACCGGTCGAAGAATTTGATTTTTTCATTGCCACGGATCGCGAAATTTCTCGACTTTTTTCCTACGACTGATTGACGTTTTTCGCGAATTGCTCCCGTCACTGAAAAAGCAACCTGCTCACAGTGACGTCTGCAAGAGGCTGAAAAAATCTGCGACGCACGTCGCGCGCCTCGCATTTTCTGCTACCGGGTAAAATACTAATTACTTTTAGTCTTTTCGAATTGGTATATTTATATATTTTTTTTTTAATTGTGTGTAAGCATTTTCTTTTATGTTTGTGATTTTAATCAAACTTTTAATTAGAGACATTCTGAATCAGTTATTAAATTTCCTTCTATTGTAAACGCATTTTCTACGTTTTTGATACACGTAATTGACAGTAAAAAAGAAAACGTGATATTTAAGCATTGAAATAAAGTGTTTTTTATGCCTGATGTTTATAGAAAAAACAGCTTCAATATTTTTTTAAAAGTTCATAGTATCACTTATATAATATAAAATTCAATATATTTTAAAGAGATAAATAACTACGTTTTACATTAGAAATGTTTTTTAAACAATAAGAACAGTACATATGTAGTAATTTCTTTTCTTTTTATATCTCCTCCTTTTTACTATTTCCCAGATCAATCTTTTCCTATAAAAAATACCAAATCTATTTAGGTCATATTCACAAAATACAATATATACGGGAATAAAAGAAATAAATATGGCTTATCATGTCGTTTTATAAATAAGCGTTGTGTTAATATCAGTTTTTCAGCAACAGCAGAAGACAATTTGAAATCATGATTAAGTTAAGGAATATGTTTAAAAGAAAAAATATATACATATTCCAGAGAATATAAAATTTTAGACTCCATGTTCATATTTAATAAAGCAATGACAAATCACAACACATAAAAAAAAAAAACTTACACATTCTTAATATTTAGACCAAGCTTAGAACTTATTAAAACAAGTTGGAAATTGCTCGTCAAACGTGGCAAATGAGGTGCGTTCGTACTATAACTAGTTTTATAATTATTTTTTTGCACCCCATATTGTACTGAATGTGTATTTATTTGCAATTCATAAGTGCATAGTCTGTAACATCATTAAAATACACTTGCAATAATTTTTTCCCATTCCCCTTAATGTAACGGAAAACTTTTGACTGTCCCTGTAATTAAGCTATACATCCGATTTTCATGAAATTTGAAATGGCTCGACAAAATTTTGCAGCAATTATATATTTAAAATTTCAGCCCATTCGGAAAGCTGTAACATCATTAAAATGCACTTGCAATAATTTTTCCCATTGGCTTTAATGTAAAGAAAAACTTTTGACTGTCCCTGTAATTAAACTATACATCCGATTTTCATAAAATTTGAAATGGCTCGACAAAATGTCGCAATAATCGTATGTTTAAAATTTGAGACCATTCGGAAAGCTTTAACATCATTAAAATGCACGTGCAATAATTTTTCCCATTGGCCGTAATGTAAAGAAAAACTTTTGACTGTCCTTGTAATTTAACTAATTTGAAATGGCTCGACAAAATTTTACAATAATCATATATTTAAAATTTCAGACCATTCGGTTGGGTAGTTTTTGCTCTATTATATGCGGACGGACGGGCAGACAGACGGACTGAACGACGACTATAGGTGCTACGTATTTATATAATTACGAACGCACCTAAAAATGTGTCAGTGTTTTTTTTAAGTGGGAAAATTAAAAATATCTTAGAAGAATAAGACCCCAAAATAGCGATATTTTGCTAAAAGTAACGTAAAAAGATAAGATTTTATATTTGAAACAAAACTTAAAATGAAATCGCACGTTGTTAATCATATAAGATTCACCTATTTTACAGTTAATAATTAAACTTTAAAATTAACTTAAAATACAGTAAAAAATAACGTTTGATTAGATTTAAATTCAATAGCAATAAATACCGAGATCTAAATATTTCAAATTTGAATTACACATGGGGAAAAAAAAAGAACATAGCGTACATCACGGGAATTATTAAAATACTAAATGAGTATCTGAAAAGAAAAAAATAATACTAACTGATTACGATTTTGGTTAATTACTTGCCCATATAAGCATTTTAAAATTATCATATATTTATAGGCCGTGCAATGAAAGCAAACAAGGGATAAGATCAGTAATCTAATTTAATTCATATGTAACTTTAACTGAATTTTTCCTTAAAAGTTCAATTAGTGTTACAAACTATGAATTAAATAAATGCTGCCAATAAAGTATTTTATTCCAATCTTTACCACGATTGTATTTATTTTCATTGTATGCTCTAAAAGATGAGATTCTTTTAAAATGTCCATAAAACAGCATAAAAAAGAATTCACTGCATGAAAATTGAACATTCACTCCTATGAAAGAGTGACTATTAACTCCTACCAGGGGAGAAAAAACGCACTCTTTTTGCAAGAGTGAATAGTCACTCCTCCGAAAGAGTGATTATTTTCTATAAAAATAAATAAAAATAAATAAATAATAAAATAAATAAATAATAATAATAATAATCTGATTTTTTTTAAACTGAAAAAAAGCAAATCTCCTTTAAGGACTTTCAGTTTCCTTTCATAGAAGAAAATATAAAACATAGCAAATGATTTACGCGCCTAAGTTGAATCAACAAAACATAATACGTCACTAGTCCTAATGTTGTGGGCTCATGTGTTCAATAATTTAAAAACCATTTCTATTAGGAAAAAAAAGCAATATTAAGGCATTTTTGTTAATAACTATCGTTAATATTAGTAAAGCGTACTAAGCAAAAATTTTTTAATGAGACAAATTTTCCCCCGCAAATATGGCCTGGTGAAATAATCTTTATCTCATGCGTCATGAACCTGACTTTCGTAACAAAATTCTGATAGTGTTGGAAAAGTGTTTAATTATACCTGATTGTTTTTTCTTGTTTTGCATTTCGCCCGACTTTTAGCACATTTCCTGCTTTATAAATCCTCCTTTCATCCCTTATTTTCAATTTCGGCAAACAACAATTAACTATAAACTTTCCGTTTTCTTTTGAAATACAGTAACGAATTACACATTATAAAAGCATCTTACCCTGCAACATACTCCGATAAGCACCGTCTGTTACTGCGAAAATATGAGGAGGAACGTCATGCCTTTTTTTACCTTTGTACAGTTCAATCACTTTCTCTGTGTAGATTGGCAGCCGTTTGTAAGGGTTGACCACCACGCAAAACAAACCAGAATATGTCTGGGGGAAGAGAAAAAAAAATTAAATTATTAGATGATAAACAGAAATGGAAATTTCATAAATATATTTGTTAAAAAGATTCTTTAATTATATGTATGCCTGGTCCAGATCCAGGCATTGTCTCTATGATAGTAACACTTGAAAGCAGGCCCAGAAAATTAATTGATAATATTTAAAAAAAAAAAAAAAAAAAAAATATTAGGTTGCTCTAGAAGCGTTAACTTCCAAATCATGGTGGGGAAGGGGAAAAAAAAAAAAAAAAAAAAAACTTTATATGGCATGCGTGATAACGGTAAGGGCCGTTAAAAAATATTTCATACAAATGCTCATATTTCATTAAATATTTGATATATGTATATTCTAACTAGCAAACACCGCGGCTTTGCTCGCGTAATAGCTGAAATATGCCAAGTGATATTTGCATGACTATTTTTTATTAGAAGTACACTTTTTAGAATAATTTAAAAATTACAAATTAAACTACAGTTTGACTAAACTTCATTATAAAAGTAGAATAGACAGAAATGAGATTTTCATTAATAAGAAGAACTAAAACTAATTCCAAATATGCTCATTTCAGTATTCATTTGAAGTTTTGAATTTTTTAGAAACCATCTTAACACATTTACATCTTAAAATTAATCATCATGTCAAATTCCAAGCTTCTTGTCTAACAGTCTACCACCTCTCTGGTGTTAGTGAAATAGAATGTCTCGAAAAATGTTGAAACAGAGACTGTCACCATTAATTTGCCAACATTAACCTTGAAATCCGTTGTTATTTCGAAATATTCTATAGAAAACGGAATTTAGACGTTTTTAAAGGCTTACTTGTTGTTCCTGCCAACCAGGTGGTAGTGACACTGGCATAAAATATTGCCAGTATAAGATCAGGGACTCAGCGCCATCGCTAATACTTTTTATTGGTGGGGAGAGAACCTTAAATTGCCAAGTCAAATTTCAGTATTTGCAAACTCGTTTTATAATTTTGCCAACTTACCACAGTAAGAAAATGTAATATAGTTCTTATTTGTTAAAAGTTTAATAATATTCCCAATTAGTTTTGTAATTTCTGCCAAGTCTATCAGAAATAGAAAATATATTATAGTTTTTAGCAAAGTTTTAAACAAATTTGCCAACTATGTTTGTAAATTTGCCAAGTGTAATAATATTTGCGAATGTCCCCCCCCCCTCCCCCCTTAGCGAGGCCCCTGCGAGGGACTATCACTCTTGATTCTCAACCAATAACTTCTGTAAACGGTTTATTATTTCCTGAGATTCCATAGAAATCGTAATTTAGGACTCTTTTGGAATGCTTTTCGCACTTTCCCTTCGCTTCACCCCTTTTTAATTTCGAATTTATTTTCGACTGTTCGTAGAGGACATTTATAATTTATAAGTAGCTACAGTGCTATATTTAAAGTTTCTAGCCTCTTCAGTACCGCAGAAATCGCAATTTAGAACGTTTTTTGCTCCTGCAACCCTCTAGGAGTTGTGGCACCGACATAAAATATAGCTTATGTTTGAGTACGTTCCATCTCCATCAATTTTCAACCATTATGTTTGAAATCGGTTTCGTATTTCATACGATTGCATAAAAATCGTAATTTAGCACACTTATAGAACGCTTTTCGCTCACTTCATCCTTTTAAATTTAGAATTTTCTTTCGATAATTCTTAGAAAGCATTTGCACCTTTGGAGTAATTACCATTACAAATTTACCATTATTACCACAAATTACCACAAAATTACCATTACAAAAAAACCATTACAAATTAAAAAAAAAACCCTCAGTAACACACACACAAAAAAAGCTATTTAGAAATTTTTACCACCTGTAATTCCCAGGTGGTAGTGACAACAACGTAAAATATAAGATATGTTGGAGCGGGGGCTGTCACCATCAATTTGAAACCATTACTTCTGAAATCGGTTTATATTTCCTGAGATTGCGTAGAAATCGCTATTTAGAACGTTTTTAGAACGCTTTAAGTTCATTTTCACCCCTTTTAAATTTAAAATTTTTAAGGAACTCTTCTCAGAGAGCATTTATTATCTCATAAGTAATCACCATGCCAAATTTCAAGTTGCTAGTCCCTTCAGTATCACAAAAATCACAATTTAGAAAGTTTTTTAAAATGCAACGCAAGGTGGTAATGACGCCGACATGAAATAGATCCTATATTGTAGCAAGGGCTGCCGTCATCAATTTCCAGGGTTCACAAAAACCCGGGTTTTTTTGAAAAAACCCAACCCACATGGGTTTTTTCATGAAAAACCCAATTTTCCCCGGGGAAAATCGGGTCTTTTCAAAAGTACAATATGTGCGATGTTACATTATTGCATTCTATATTATTTATATATTATATATACTATATATTGTTCCCTTGTATACAATATAATTGTAATACTATTTTACAAGTTATAAATTATATGAATTTAAATTAATAAAGTGTCAGTGTTTCTCACAAATTAGTTTTAAATATAATAGAAGATAAAAAACTGTTAATTTGCTTTTAAATCAAATAATAAATAGAATATTAATATTTAAAATATATAAGTGGGAAGAAAAAAAGGGGTAAACTAATCAGATGTGCCAATCCCAAAACTTTCCTCTATCTCACACATGTTAATAATTCAAAATTCGCAGTGCCACATCTATGCCCATCACAAGGATTGTAAAATATAGGTTCATTGAATTGGATGCATTTAACAAGGAGATGTAAGTATCACATTGTTTCAAACAAATCATTGGATTCTGGAACCCTCCCTCTAGGATGTCCACAGCCAAAATTTCCAACCCAAACAGTATAAAATCAACATCTGTAGTTCAATTTACATCCAAGTCTAATAAGCATTTATTTACATGAAAATGAAATACAATATTAAGTTTGATTAAATCACGTGCATTAGTTTTTGAGATAAAGATTTTGCAAAAATCGTGAAAATTTACCATATCAACACTACCTACTGTGCAATTTACACCTAAACCTAATAGGTAACAGCTTACGTCAACGTCTAACTGAATCTGAAGTTTGATGAAAATCCGTGCATTAGTTCTTTAGATAAAGCTATTGCAAAAATTGAGATAAATGCAGCAAAGCAGCACCACCTGTTGGGCAATATTTACCAAAAACTAATCAGCATCAGTTTACATCAAGGTCTAACTGAATCTAAAGCTTTGTGAGATTTTGTGCATTAGTTGTTGAGGTAGAGCACCCACAAAATTTTTGTCACATACAGACAGATATTTTCTAAAACCATCAAATCGTCTTCAGGATCTTTTTAAAATGTATAAATCCATTGTAAACTGGAAGTCGAAATTTTTCACAAATTAAATACTTTCTTGTAAAGATAGAAGATAAAGTAAAAATACATATCTTTTATTTTCATGAGTATAGTTCATTTGAATTTTTTATATAAAGACATTCTTATGATATTGCCTTTACCTATAATTGTACTATGTATGTTGCCTACTATGTTGTATGTTAGTAAAGTATTTCAATGTGCTAAAATACATTTTTATTTTACTTCGCGTGTTTATGTAATGGTTTTTATATATTAATTTTTTTTCAAAATTAACTGAAATGATTTAAATTCATTAAATATATATGTTGTTTAAAATTTTAAATATTTCTGAAAATTGAAAAAACCCACATTGTGGGTTTTTCAGTGGGCTTTTTCAAGTGGGCCCATTCTGAAAAAACCCGCCGGGTTTTTTCAAACTGGGCCCAGCTTTGCGAACCCTGTCAATTTCCAACCATTACTTTTGAAATCGGTTGGGTATTGTCTGAGATAGCGTAGAAACCGCAATTTAGAAAGTTTTTCGTCCATTTTCACCCCTTTTAAATTTCGAATTATTTAGGAAATGTTCTTAGTGATGATTTATATATTATAAGTAACTACCATGCCAAGTTTCAAGTTGCTAGCCCCTTCAGTATTACAAAAAACGCAATTTAGATCGTTTTTTGCTCCTTCACCCCGTTTGGGGTAGTGGCACCGACATGAAATACAGCCTATGTTGGAGAGAGGGCTGTCACCATCGTTTTCACACCATTATCTTTTAAATTGGTTCGGTACTTCCTGAGATTGCATAGAAATCGCAATTTAGAAAGTTTTTTAGAACTGTTTTTGCTCATTTTCACCCTTTTAAATTTCGATTTATTAGAAAATGTTCTTAGAGATCATTTGTATCTTATAAATAACTGTCCTGCCTAATTTCAGGATTATAGGCCCTTCAGTAACACAAAAACCGCAATTTAGAATGTTTTTTGCTTCTACAACCCCTAGGTGGTAGTGACACCGACATGGAATAGGGCTTATGTTGGAGCAAGGGTTCTCATAATCAATTTCCAACCATTACTTTTGAAATAAGTTGGGTACTTTTTGAGATTGCGTAGAAATCGCCATTTAGAACGTTTTTTAGAACTCTTTTCGCGCATTTTCACCCCTTTTAAATTTCGAATTTTATAGAGATCATTTATATCTTATAAATAACTACTATTGTAAATTCCCTGTATCTGGGCCCTTCAGTAACACAAAAATCGCAATTTCGAACTTTTTTTTTTTTTTCTCTCCTGCCACCCCCTTTAGGGCTAGTGGCACCGATATAAAAAGTAGCCTATATTGGAGCAAGGGTTGTCACCATCATTTTGACACCATTATTTTTTAAATCGGTTTGGTACTTCTTGAGATTGCGTAAAAATCGCCATTTAGAACGTTTTTTAGAACGCTTTTTGCGCGTTTTCACCCCTTTTAAATTTCGAATTTTTTAAGAAATGTTCTTAGAGATCATTTATATCTAATAAGTAACTACCATGCCAAATTCCATGTGTCTGGACCATTCAGTAACACAAAAATCTCATTTCAAACGTTTTTTGCTCCTGCACCCCTTTTAGGGGTAGAGGCACCGGCATAAAATGTAGCCTATGTTGGAGCAAGGGTTGTCACCGTCATTTTGACACCATTATTTTTTAAATCGGTTTGGTACATCTTGATATTGCGTAAAAATCGCCATTTAGAACGTTTTTTAGAACGCTTTTTGAGCATTTTCACCCCTTTTTAATTTCGATTTTTTAAAGAAATGTCCCTAGAGATCATTAGTATCTTATAAGTAACTACCATTCCAAATTTCATGTTTCTAGGCCCTTCAGTAACACAAAAATCGCGTTTTTAGAACGTTTTTTGCTCCTGCACCCCCTTTCGGCCAGTGGCACGAACATAAGATATAGCCTATGTTCTAAGTTGGACTAACACCATCATTTTGATGCCATTTCTTTTCGAATCGGTTCGGTAGTTCCAGAGCTTACTTCCTACAAATAAACAATTTTTACCTCTTTAGAATATTAGTATAGATACAGGTGCTGGCAAGATCTAGACAACTATTAAAAATTAGGTTAATGAATATCTTAATTTATCTATAAATTCCCTAGCACAAGCTAACAAGAGTGTTGGGCGCACCCTTTTCTCCGAACTTACTTGATCCAAAAGAAAATCTATCTTATAGGCGCCTCTAATTATAGAGGACCTGGTGATCGTAAAGCCTAGTTAGTTAATAGATAACCTACGGTCATTTACCTAAAAGGTTATCTTGGATAAATAAGACAATGCGTTGTGAAATGTTTAGAAGATAACTAACCTATGGCCAATTGGTTTGAAGGGAAATATATAATAAAATCAAAACCACTAAATATAACTCCCCAATTTTCAGACAAACCAACCCTACAAGATCAATTTAATTATGGCTTTTACATATATGGTCTAATAATAATATTAAGCAGTCAGGTAATTTCTAAATACGTAAAATAAGTAATTAGCAAGACTTTTAACAAATAATAACAAAGAAGGAAATTAATAATAATAAATCATTTATTTACACCACAGGCAAATCATATTAAGTGACAATTAAATAATTCATACTTTTACCATCCAAAATAATAACTCATGAAAAAAAAAAAAAAACACTAATTTGGATATTAATTGAAGTTGACAAGTTCTCCTGGGCACCCTATTCCCAATACAAACATTTGATATTAATACGGTACACAATAGAAAAGAGAACATCCATAACATCGTACCTTTTTCCCCATTGGGGTCACAAGATCCTTTTAGAGTTGTAGACTTGACAGTATATATATATATATATATATATATATCCAAAAGTTCTTTTTTTTTTTGTTTGTAGAACCACAACACACATATTCGTGTTCCGTAATTTTAGTTTTATTTACACTAAATTCCACCCAGGTCTGGGCCAAAAGCAAAATTATTTAAATCATTTAAAAAAAAAAAAATTAACACTACTATATTGCTCGTCATAGACAGAGCAAGTAAACATGGGCAGATCAGCCAAAAGGGCTTGAAAAAAATAACCACCGCACTCTGGAACTCTTTTTGTACATCTGTATTTTTTTTTTTCGAGAAAAAGAAAATCTCTCTCTGTTAAAAATTTGCATGTGCGGCCCTGAGTGGTGGATGCGAATTAACATATTCAGCATAATTAAAATCTCCAACCACTCGCCGCTGCCTGGACCCGCCTTCATGTCGGCCAGTGGTCAGTGGGTCCCCGGAATGCACAGGGCCTTCCGACCCTCCTACATCCGATATTTCAAACCCCACTTTCTCACGAGACCGCGGGCTCCCACACGAAGATCCTGCAGCTGTCCCATAAAACATGAGGTCATAAAAGTCCCTCCTTTGTACCAAAACTGTCCAATTCTTTACTTTACATCGTAATATCATACATACAGATAGTAACTGGCAATTAAGCTTTCCCCTTAGCAAAACACTTGCCTGGGAAAATACTTAATGCTCTTGGTACCCATCCTTAATAAAATAATAATAATGTACTAATAAATGCATACATAAAAACAATAATACTGTACATTGAAAAAAAAACTTGAATTAAAAAATTAATCAATTAGATAAAATAATCACTTAGATAAATATATACATAGATGATATCGACAGTAAACTTATTCATATATATATATATATCTTTTTCCTTCAAAAAAAAAATAGTTCTAAATATCCAAAATGTTGAAATCATGCCAACATTACTTCCCCCCCAACACAAAGCACTTGAAAGTCCATGTACAGGAACTATAACATCTTTCAAGTGGACCGATGTCCTTATCAAACACCGAAAGCCTCTCCAACGGCTGGACGTTGCAGTGTTGTTTTTTTTGTTTGTAGAACCACAACACACATATTCGTGTTCCGTAATTTTAGTTTTATTTACACTAAATTCCACCCAGGTCTGGGCCAAAAGCAAAATTATTTAAATCATTTAAAAAAAAAAAAATTAACACTACTATATTGCTCGTCATAGACAGAGCAAGTAAACATGGGCAGATCAGCCAAAAGGGCTTGAAAAAAATAACCACCGCACTCTGGAACTCTTTTTGTACATCTGTATTTTTTTTCGAGAAAAAGAAAATCTCTCTCTGTTAAAAATTTGCATGTGCGGCCCTGAGTGGTGGATGCGAATTAACATATTCAGCATAATTAAAATCTCCAACCACTCGCCGCTGCCTGGACCCGCCTTCGTGTCGGCCAGTGGTCAGTGGGTCCCCGGAATGCACAGGGCCTTCCGACCCTCCTACATCCGATATTTCAAACCCCACTTTCTCACGAGACCGCGGGCTCCCACACGAAGATCCTCCAGCTGTCCCATAAAACATGAGGTCATAAAAGTCCCTCCTTTGTACCAAAACTGTCCAATTCTTTACTTTACATCGTAATATCATACATACAGATAGTAACTGGCAATTAAGCTTTCCCCTTAGCAAAACACTTGCCTGGGAAAATACTTAATGCTCTTGGTACCCATCCTTAATAAAATAATAATAATGTACTAATAAATGCATACATAAAAACAATAATACTGTACATTGAAAAAAAAACTTGAATTAAAAAATTAATCAATTAGATAAAATAATCACTTAGATAAATATATACATAGATGATATCGACAGTAAACTTATTCATATATATATATATCTTTTTCCTTCAAAAAAAATAGTTCTAAATATCCAAAATGTTGAAATCATGCCAACAACAGGGCTTGAATTTCAGGGCGGGATGGCGGGATTCGCGCCCAAAACTTTGAAATCCCGCCCAAAAGAATATCGTGGGCGGGAGGCTCCCGCCCAAAAAAATTCACCTCTTTCCGAAAAATTTCACATTTCGAAACTACGATCAACACCCGCGAATGCCTTGCAAATTTTGTGATTTTTTCGCGCGACGGATTGATACATTTTAGGCAATTTTTATTTCGCGATTAATAGAAAAATTTCACGATTTTTTTTTACCGAGGTCGATTGACAAGTTTCGCGTTATTTTCCGGGTGATTCTGTTCCAAATGTTCCGAAATTTATCAAAAATCGGTCATCAGTCCGTAAATTCGGACATAAATAATATTATTGAAAAAATCATGAATTTCGACAAAATGGTCGCTGAAAAAATCAATTTCGTCGCGAATAGACGCGGAAAAAAAACCCCGCTAATTTCGTCAAAGGTTCGCAAATAAAATGCAAATTTCGTCAATTATCGCGGAAATAATGCGACTTTCGGCAAAGAATCGCAGTAAAAAACACGCGTTTATCAAAAGATCGCAGAGAAAACGCGAATTTCAGCAAAAAATAGCGAAAAAACGCAATTTTTTTCAAAAAAAAATCAAGGAAGAACTCGATTTTTGTCAAATAATCGTGGAAAAAACTGAAATTTCGTCAAAGGGTAGCGAAATAAACACAAATTTCGTCAGAGGATAGCGAAAAAAAAACCAATTTCCGCCAAAGGATCGCTGGAAAAACGCGCATTTCCTCAAAGCATTGCAGGAAAAACGAGTGTTTCATCAAATGGCCACTAATAAAACGCGAATTTTGTCAGAGGACAGCGAATTTCGTCAAAGAATCGCGAATAAATGCAAATTTCTCCAAATGATCATAGAATAAACATGAATTTCGTCAAAGGATCGCGAAAAAACACAAATTTCTTCAAATGATCGTGGAAAAAACACTAATTTTGACTAAAGATCGCGTAAAAAACGTGAATTTTGTCGAAGGATCGCGAAAAAACGCGAATTTCCTCAAAGAATCGCGGAGGAAAAGCGTTAATTTTTGTCAAAGAATCACGGAAAACACGCGAATTTCATTAAAGAATCGCGTAAAAACACGAATTTCGTGTAAGGGCTGCTGAAAAAAAACCCGCAAATTTATTCAAAGGATCGTGGAAAAAATGCAGCGGCCTTTAGAAAAAGGCACAAATATAAATATCTATGTTTATTATTATTATTATAGGTGTAGTTTTTAATCTGAAATAATATACTCAACTAACTTTTAAAAAATTCGATTTAACCCGAATCCAACTTGCATGAATCTACATTCAGCCTGAAATAGACCCAAACCAAAATGAAGTTTACTCGACCTGCAACAAAAATAATTAGCGCCGGGAGAGGATTTTCCCCCTCGCGCCTCTCCCTTTAATTCACAGAAATTAGGACTTGACAATTTAAAGTTAACCTAGATTTCTTTTGTAATAGAAGAAATGAATCGACGGTTTCCATTTCAAATTTTGGACTTTGCTTAAAATTTGAATGCATAGTAGCTTCTTCAACCAAAGAAAATATCAGGAAGCTAAGTTTTGACTATAATTCCATTAAAAATATAATAAAACAATTTCATTCTAGAAATAGATATTTTTGATGGCATCTCTGAACATGTTCATGCTAATAGTTAAAAATGAAGACACCTCAGATATTGCAAAATTTTCTGAAAATTTTTTAAGAGAGCATAACCATACATTTCCGGTAATTTCCAAAGTTATAAATGTTGTGCTTGTGCTGTCTGTCACAAGTTTAACCTTGTAAAAGAGGATTCGGGGCACAAAATCGAAAAAAATAAAAATTCTGAAATTTATTAAACAACCCCCATTGTTATCGACGCATGTCATTTGGTTGAAAGTTGAAAAGTAGACTGTATGAAAGCTTGACTTTCTTCCTTTTTTAAATAAAAGAACATTTTTCATAATTATTCTGAAATGTTGATTTAAATTGATTCAGTTGTACTTTGTCATGTCTGTATGAATGTAATTCTTTAAATAACATGTAAAATAACAATGGGTTTTAAACATTTTTTTCTCCCTCCCAAACTGCTCAACTCCCCTCCATTTACAAATGTTAGGAGGGAGATTCCCCGCCTAGGAAAAATAGAATTTTAAGCCCTGAGATAGATTAGTATAGATTGCACTATGTTTTTTCTACTGTACTTTGTCAAAGTTCCTGAAAGTGGCGTTAAATTTGGTGAAAAAACTTGAGCATGCAAACAAAAAACATGCGAAAATTTCTTGAAAATTTTAAAGAAACCTTTGTATATCCATGAATATACGTGCTTTCCTTACACAAATGTTGTACAATATCAACATAATCATGTACTGCAGCTACAGCTTATTTCGAGCATTTCATTTTACAGGGTGACCGAAAACTTTTTCTCTTCAATTTGTTGTTGGTCTCCTAATTGCTGTCGTGATCAAACCTTCACTGAAAAATATGAGGTCAAACATTCTTTATATTCACCTGCAGTTACAAAAATAAATTCCCGAGGATTTCTCTAGATATCCAACAAAACGTCTAAAATCGAAAATGTCCATATTTTGGCAATAATAGTGTACATGGTTTATTTCTAAAATATATTTAACCATCCAGTGCATGATTTTTTCTTTTTTCTTTAAAAAAATATATTTGTTTCCTTGACGGCCATAAATTACAGGAAAAATATTGAAAAAAATTCCACTCTTATATTTTTTAGTATTTTGAAGTTTTTTAAATTGTTGCCAAATGGCAACACCATGCATTAAGACAAAAAAAAAAATGTTTTTGAACTTTACCAACTAGCAACACTGTGCTGTTTTATTGCAATTTTTTTTTTTTTTGGTAAATTATAAGATTTTAAATGCATATAATACTTTACATACACTTAGGAAAATAAAATTATATATACTATATATATATTAAATATATATATATATCATCATCATCAACCGTTTTCAATCCACTGCTGGATGTAGGTCTCCCCCAGATTTTTCCAATGTTTTCTGTTTAGTGCTTTAGTCATCCAATTTACACCGGCTACTTTTCTGATTTCATCACTCCATCTTACTTGAGGTCGTCTTCTTGGCCGTTTTACATCTCTGGGATACCACTGTAGGGTGTTTGTGCTCCATCTATTGCCTTGTCTTCTTGCAATGTGCCCAGCCCATTTCCATTTTAGCCGTTTAATTCTTTCAATGATGTCAAAAACTTTCGTCTGACTTCTTATCCAGGTTATTCTTTTTCTGTCTCTTCTAGTTATACCTGGTATACATCTTTCCATACTTCTCTGTGTTGTTTGTAATCTTTGTACCATCCGTTTTGTTAGCGTCCATGTTTCTGCTCCATAAGTTAGCACAGGCAAAACACATTGAAAAAAATGCGGAAAAGCAGCCATATTTATCCTGTATTTGAAACCAATTGAAATCATTTAAAATTTAAAAACCAAAATGAGCTTATAAAGTGTAATATCACATGCAAAATACAATGGAAAAAAATCATAGGCTAATAAAATATACTCCATAAATATACGGGCAAGGCAGCAGAATACTGTAGAATTTTATATCAATAATATTTATCAAAGTTAAGAATGGTAACCAATAGAACATTTATTGTTTTTATTTAAACATAGAGGTACCAAACACTTAATGCATTTTACTCTAGTGTAACCTATACAGCCCAGAACTTTACACCGTTGTTTTTTATCGTGTTGTGGCCAGTGATCAATTTTATCCTTCCTGACATCTTTAGAAGCTTCATAAAGCTGAAAACAATGGACTACTAAGTTGTTACTATAAAATTTTAATCAATGGCTTTTTTGATGATGTAAGTGGTACCTTCAGGGGGGCATGGACAAGGAAGCACAAGGGAAGGAGAATAGAGCCCCTTTAAATCTGAAAAAGAAGTATTTAGGCCATTTTTTATCATTTCGCTCCCGTTTAACAAAAAACTTATATTTGCCATTAGGGGCGACCCTCAAATCGGGAGACCCAGGGCAGCTGCCCGCATGCCCCTGCGTTAGTGAGGCCCTGGTTTTACAGTAAACTGATATGGTGATAAAAGTGAAAAAAAATTAAATATCATGCGAACCAGTTGTGAAACAAACAATGCTCAAAATGTTCATAAAAGCGGAACTCAATTCATGGTGTTGCCAAATGGCAACAAATGCATATTCATGTGCATGCAATTTTTGTTCCAATAAACATTACTGAAAATTATTTAAAATAACTTTTAAAAGTATATTCTTTTCAGAAATATTTTTTTCAAATGAAACTTTGCATGTTAAATATTTTTTATATGAGTTAGAAATCCAACTATGGCTAACAAAATGGAAGGTATCAAAAGTTGCTTTTTATTTGTAATTTATAAACAACTATTGGCAACTATGATACTTTTTATGAACTAAACCTAAATATGGGACCAACATGAATACGTAAAGCATGAAGTTGTCAAGAGACAACGGCAAATATAAACAATAAGGAAAGAAAATTTAATATGTTGCCAATTGGCAACAGTATGAACTAGAGGGTTAATGAATAACTAGTCGGATGTACCAATCCCAAAACTTTCTTCTATCTCATACATGTTAATACTTCAAAATTCGCTATCACACAGCCAAAATTAAATAGCAATCTACGCATTTCATGAGGATTCTAAAGATATGAAATTCCGCGCATTAGTTCTTGAGATATGACTATCGCTGAAATCGTCTAAATCCAGCAAAATACTGCCTAGAAGCGTCACCTATTGGGTGATTTATACCAAATCCTAATCAGCAACAATTTATGTCAACGTCTGACTGAATCTGAAGTTTGGAGAAAATCCGTACATTAGTTTTTGAGATACAGCTATAGCGAAAATCGTGAAAATTCCTGCATAGCAGCGCCACCTATTGGGTGATTAACACCAAAACCTAATTAACAACAACTTGTGTCAACATACAACTAAATCTGTAGATGAATATTCATCCATTAGTTCTATAGATAGAGCTATTGAGGCAATCGTGAAAAAGACAGCACAGAAGCGCCACCTGTTGGGCGATTTACACCAACACATAATCAGTAGCAAGTCATATCAAGGACTAACTGAATCTGAAGTTTGATGAAAATCCGTGCGTTAGTTCTTAAGATAGAGCTATAGGGGAAATCGTGTAAATCCTGCAAAATTCATCATAACAGCGCCACCTGTTGGGCGATTTACACCAAAACGTAATCAGCATCAATTCATATCAAGCACTAACTAAATCTGAAGTTTGATCAAAATCCGTGCATTTATTCGTGAGATAGAGCTATTGCGAAAATCGTGAAAAATGCAGCATTGCAGCGCCACCTGTGGAGCGATTTACACCAAAAACTAATCAGCATCAATTTGTATTAGGGACTCACTGAATACAAATTTTTATTAAATTCCGTGCATTAGTTCTTGAGATAGAGCGCCCACAAAATTTGTGTCACATACAGACAGACAGACAGACATTTTGTAAAAACATGTTTTTTGGAATCTCTAACCCCTAAAACGTGTAAATCCGTCGAAAACCGGAATTCGAAAATTTTCATGAATCCAATACTTTCTTCTTATGGCAACACCATTATATTTAATTTTAAAATAATAAAAAAAATATTTTTAGACAAATTAAAAATATTCAAGTAAAATTATTTAAATAAAATTAAAAAATAGGAATATTTTTAAATTCAGCAATTTAAAAAATTTAGCAGATGCATAAATAAAATAATTTTAAAAAATGTTTAAAAACATATTTAAAATGCTGAAATAATTCCGAAAAAATTCATATTAATTATTTCACTTTCCAAACACTCACTAGATGGCGCCAAAAATATGTTAACATTTATTAAAATTCCAAAAAACCCGTAAAATGGATAAAAAATACGAAATTTCTTTTAATTAAATCCATCGGACAATTAAATGCAAAAAAATGATAATTTGAACCTCCGCCGACATGCTTTGAACCTGGGACCTTTCGGTTAGAAATAACCAGGGTTCGTTGATATATATCAATGGATATATATCATGATATATATCCGATATTTATTTTTAAAATATCAAGACATTTGATATTTTCAAATTCTTGACATTTATTTTCAAAATATCAAGATGTTTGATATTTTGTATAATTTGATATTTATTTTCAAAATATCACCGTGCAAGATCAATTAATTCAGAACAGCCATTGAAAGATAAACTATATAATTTAGATAATCATTTATATATACAGCATTATTGGAAAAGTCTTCTCTGATTTTGGTTTACTTGAGTCTAAAAGCTTACATTTATGTTAAAATTCTTCAATTAAAAAAGCTATTTTGTATTTTAAATTTTGTTTTATAAAATATAAAACTTTCTTGATACTTGATACAAATCCTATAGTTTATAAAAATAAGTGTATAAAGCAAATTGTTGTATCTTTTCAATTAGTTAGCCTTCAATTTTGTTCTAAGTGAAAAAACAAGAAAAGGGAAATGCATTTTTAGAATACTGTTTAAGTTTGCATGTTATCATGTTATTTGCATGCATCAGAAATACACTGACGGAATAATTATATGGATTTTTTTTGGATAATTTGACACCTTTTATGTATTAGAAAATCATTTTAATTTTTCTGGTTTTAATGTTATTTTAGTAAATTACACCTTTTTTTTTTATTTATTCTTTTAATTTTTTTTTTAAATTTTACTATTTATTTAAAAGAAACTTCTGCATCTATTTATAGTGTAATAATGCCCAGACCTGCCAACCTTTGAAAATGAGAAATCGTAGCACACAAAATTTAAATTAATCTGAGGTTGGTTGGTTGGTTTTTCGTGTTACGCAGCCATCTTTTGACATTCGTAAAAGGAATAATGTTTCAGTCTTTCAACTCAATATAGTAAATTTTTTCCTCTGAAACTTTTTATAGGATTGTTAGAGTTTCTTTTCGTTTCGCAGATTTTTTTTTTTAACACTTGTAAAAGGAGTCTGGTTCCAATCTTTTAGCCCAGTGCAGTAAATTTTGACGAAATTCGCGATTTTTTTCCCGCGATCATTTCAAAATATTCACATTTTTTTCCCCCACAATCATAATTTATACTTTTCTATCACGATTCTTTGTTGAAATCTGCATTTTTTACCATGAACTTTTGACGAAATCCGCAAATCGTGCGACCTTGCCCCTCAAAGAACCGCCCTCCCCCTTTCAGAAATTCTTAAAATGGCACCCTTGTTTCAAAGGAAGAGAATTCCTGTATAAATATTTACAGAAATACGATTCACTCTTGGTTAATATACATAAAGAGTGCTTTATGTTAAGAAGTTTGTTTTGCAGCTCGGATTTTTTTCAGACTAATGGCCATTTTTTTTAACTTTCGGAAATGAATACGTTGAAATTTTGGAAATTTCATAACAGAATCACTCCTGAAAAATATGCTGCGCGGGATAAAAATCGCAACTAGAAACAAAAAATGCGTTTGTGTTTTTTGCAAAAAATCGTAGTTTAAGACCGATTTTCGTAGCATCATAGTTTATAGGTACAAATCGTAGCAACTACGATTTTTTCGTAGCAGTTGGCAGGTCTGTAATGCCCCATGAGAGAAATTTTACATAAGAAATTTTGTAGGGTATATCTCAAATTGACTATTTGGACATGATTAATCTAAAAATGTTTTGAATGATCTAGATGAGGTGCTACATTTATGAAATTACTAAAACCCCGTGCGCATCACGGAAGGAAAAGGTTGAAAAAAAAAAACTTCTTATGGTTCTTCTGCAGACCACATACAGAATATGAAATTCATGACATATGTATTTTAAAATTGGAGAAAACAGGGTAGCCATATAATAATAATGGGGGAAAAGCCCGCTATCAAAGAAGTATGTTATGAGAGGAAAGAAAAATAGTAACTTAAAATGGATAAAGTACGAATCCGGAAATGTTACTTGTGAATTATGCTATTCATACAGTCTTGGCGATAATCAAATATCACTTATTCTTAAGACCAATGTCAGACGGGCGTCTTTTTTGCTGCTTTTTTGCTTAAGTATTATCCATTCACAATTCTCATTGTGAATGGATAATGGTCAGCAAAAAAGACGCCCGTCTGACATTGGTCTAAAGTACTACTAAAATCTATTATAAAATGTACCAATTCTATCAGATGCAATACAAAATATGAGAGAGATTTCAAGAAATTTTACGAAAATAAAAATGTAGACTATTTATCACTTTTAAATTTGAGATAAGTTGCCAAAAAAACAAAACTTTTGTAGATGTAATCATGGGCATCATGATTTCTGAGATGCTTTGGTGGGGCACGGCCAAAAAAAGTTGGGAACCACTGCTCTATGGCTTTCTATAAAGCAAGTCATAAACCAAGTACCAAAAACCTTTTCATACAAGAAATTATCAAATAAGAAAATCGTCTGCATCTTACACTGTAGTTGGAACGTTTAGTATTCTAACCAGTGCAGATTTCAGGGGGTGGCCCGGGGGTTGGGGACATTCCCCCCGGAGCAATAAGATGTCCCCCCCGGAAGATAGATTTTGTGTTTTCAATGGTCAAAAAGTGCAATTCCCCCCCCCCCCGGAGCTCAATAATGTGTCCCCCCCCCCCCCGGAGCCACAGAAATCCCTCCTGGAGAAAAGTGTCTGAATTCAACACTGATTCTAACAGGAACCTTTCCGATACTTTCGGATATGTAAGAGCTATTTTCGTTTTCTGAAACATCCAGAAACATTTCTGAACGGCTAGGTTTTCTTTCCGCGGTTCGCCTCTGTTCTCGCTAACGCATGCGCACTCCAAGTATTTCGTCCATGTGCTGAAACCGGAATAGCCGAAAGTCTATGCTAACATCAACGTCAACTCGTCTGTATTTGAGTAATGGCGGCGCGGCGTGAGAACTTGTGTAGCATGTGGATTTCAATTGGGTTTTATTTAGAAAACAAAAACAATATAATAATATTTTTTACATTTTGTGGGTAATTTTTATTGTGTTTTAAAATTATACAAGAAATATAAACCTTGGATATTATGAGTGGACTGTTTTAAAGCTTCGGAAAAACATTATTTTTGAAGACGGAACAATTACAACTTTGGGCAAGTTTTTTTTTTTTTTTTTTTTTTTTTTTTTTTTTTTTTAATCATCTACAGTATTACTTTTACTTACTATTTTTTATTATTAATTACTTCTTTATTAGCTTTGTTACAATATATGGAAATAAATTTATAATCTATTTTTTTAATATATCACATCTTGTATCTGTTATGTGTGCATGTAAATAAAATAATATAGTTAAACTCGATGTTAATACCGACTCCGGTACACAGTGTGCCCTTAATAAATTATTAAATGCGTTATAATTTAAAAGAAAATTTATGTATTATATTTTTATCAAACAAGCTGAAGGTTTATTGACATTTTACTTTTTTATTATTGATTGCTTTTATGTAAAAAATATAGTATTATGGGTAAAAAATAAAAATAAACAGTAAACTATTCTTTCAATTATAAGTTTTATTTTTATAAATCATTATAGTAGTTAATAAAATTGATTCATTTGTTTTGCTGCTTCCTAAAAAACTTTCAAAAATTCGAAATAGCATTTATATCTCAGTAATAATACACAATAGAACTATCAATAATTCAATTATATGCATATTTTTAGTGTAATAATATTTTACTTTTAATTATACATTTCAGTACATTTTGGTTTTTAAATTAAGTTACGATGTGTGCATTATAAATGTATAGAATAATGTTAAACATATTCTGTTAATCTAATTAATTTTTTATATTAAACCTCTTTTCTCCTCAAATTTTAATAACAAATTTAAAAAAAAATGTTTTAAGTTAATTAACTTATTCAGTACTCAGGTCCAGATATGTAACCCCCACCCCCGGCACACACACAATTTTTTCTTTTTTTTTTTTCAATGCTTCGAAAAAATTAATTATTGCATTTTTTGCGATTTGAATTTCACTTGTTCATCTAAATGTTCTTGCTTGAAAAGAAAAATGCTTTCTTCTGATTTTGCGCAACAAAATTGTGAAGGAAAAAAAAAATAATAATACTATTGTTGTTATTTAACTTAAGCACTTTACAATAAATGAATTTGAAAATCTCTAGATTATTAACCATCAGCTTGTTTTATGAAAATATAGTACACAAAATGTCTTGTTTTAAGTTATAAGGCATTTTAATTTATTAATATCATGCTAAGAAAAGAATAATACGATATTGAGTCAACATTAACATCAATTGCAATCATATCTTATTTACATGCACAAATAATAATAATAAGATGTTATGTATTAAAATGGCAAAGAAAGGCTAATAAAGAACTAAAATAATAAGTAAAACTAATGCTATGATTAAAAAAAGAACACTTTTCGAAAGAATTTATCGTTTCCTTTTCAATAATAATACAGTTCACTTTAATGTTACCTATTAATCCACATGGTTAAAAAATTATCAATGGAAGATGTTAAAACACAATAAATTTTATCTGCATTATAAAAAAGGTACAACAGTATTGATTTTTTTTTTTTTTTTTTTTTTTTTTTCAGAATAAAATCAAACAGGCATAAAAAAAAAAAACAGAGAACTCAGAGAAAAAAAAAAAAAAGATTCATAAACCAACATCCATTTAAAACTGACTCCTTCATAAAATTTGATTTAATAAAACTGGCTACTTCACAAATTCATTTTTCCAAACTAAGCCCCTTTCACAAAATAATCTTAAATAAAAGTTAAAATACTAGTGCTAAATTCACCTTGAGTATCTATATTATAAAGGACAAACATATCTGTGCGTAACGCATACGTCATTTTGCGAATGGCAACACTTTGAAATTTGAAGTAAAATTTTGGTTTTGTAATTTTCTCTACTGCAAATTTTTATACTTCTAAACATCGCACATTTTAAATTTTTACACCGCCGTATAACGAAAAAAATTCTCTTTTAAATGCAATTTGTTTGAAAGCTGTATCTCATTTTAATTTTAAGATATTAATTTTTTTGTAGTTTTTATTACTTTTTTTGTAATCGTGGCAGCTGAAGTACTACATTTCTGTTGAAACTAAAGAGGGAAAAAATGAAAATAGTAGACTGCTGTATCTTTTTGATGTCATTTTCTCATAAAAACCGAAAAAAATTGAAATTAAAATAGTGCTATGTCAAGAATATCGTCTGTTATAAAACCCGGTGAGTTTTGGCTTTATTTCGTTGTTATTTATCAATTAAATGATTTTGCCGCGCCGGCTTCATTGAGAAATATTAATAAACAATTTGCACATAAAAAAAAGTTCAGAATTTCTCTCCCGCTAATTTTCTACAAAGAAATTAAAGCTTCATCAATCAATAAATAAAAGAATAATATATTAAAAAGCACGAATTTAACATATATGTAGTCGAACAATTTAATTTTTTCGAGCCGAATTGGGAAAAATATGTGCTTTTAAATGTAATTTGTATGAAATAGCTGGCTATGAAATATGCTAGGCAACTGTTAAAGTAAAAGAGAAAAAATAATCTATATATTGAAAACACAAGATAGCTTTTTTAGGCATCTTCCTTGAACTTTCTACTGTACCAATTTTGCTAATAATTCTTTTTTTAAATGAAAGCTGTTCATTTGTAGATGTCCTCGCACTGGCTATTTTTCTAAATATTTTCACTTTTATATTTTTAATTTAATTTGAAAAGATTTTTTGAAATTTCATCAAAATGGTAGCAATCGTATTATTTCCACTGTTGCAGAAAAAAAGAAATATTGGGGTTTATTTATCCTTATTGATACCATTTACTCATTGCAATTAAAAATAACTTTATTTTAAGTCTGAACGGAAAATGACGTCACTATTTAAAAAACATTTTCGCCCATAAAGCTAATGTTACAATATATTTTCATTCGGCTGATACCGAATTTGAGACACTTGGCGTAATGCTTCACAGTAAGTGCCATATTTAAAAGAAAACAACCCTTTTCTTTGATAAAACTATATATTTTTACACGAATACATCTAAAAGACATCAGTTTCTGGAATTTGTACTTCGCGGTACTGAAATTTGACCCTCAAGCCAAAAGAATACATTTTCACATGCAAAGTTTTAGCTGACAAACGGAACTTCAAGTTTGAAAATCTATCTAAAGGAAAAATATGTCCGTGCTTACGGCTGGCGTCATTTTGAGAATGGCAACGTTTGACGATTAAATGTCGGATTTGCAATCTTTGCTACTGCAATTTTTTGAATTTCTAAACATCGCGCATCTTCAATTTTTACACCCGTTATATAGGGAAAAAAATCTACTTTCAAATGCAATTTTCTTGAAAACTTTATCTTAATTGATTTATTTATTATGTCTTTTTAAATAATTTTCAAGAATAATGTTTTTTAATCTATATACATTGCGTACATGCTCCATTACGGAATAAGCCATTTGCACTTAAAATAATATAAATAATTCAGCATTTGTCCCTGACTAATTTTTTATAGCGAAATTAAAACTTCAAGAATCTATTATATTAAAAAGTGACTGTCCATTTGTATTTCACAGCTGTTCCTCCTAGAATATGGAATGTTGGGTGATCAAATTAACGCCAGTTATCCGCATGGGTCCGAGGATGTTAAACGTGGTCGTAGAATTTTTAAATTTGTTTAGTTTTCGAGATATAAATTTTTACGTTATTTTGATGATATTTCTGTAATGATGGAAACTAAAATTGCTCCATTTTTGTGGATAAAAGAGAGAAAAGGGAAAATTACAAGGATTATTAGGTATCATTGTTTGAAATCATTTTTAAATTGAAATTAACGTATATTTGAATAAATAGTGAAAAAATTATTGTAGTCTTCAAGAAAATTTCACGAAATACGAACTCACACATATTCAAGCTTAATGAATCCATTTATTTTAGAAACACAAATTCGACTCTCGACTGGAACCTTAGATAAATTCTGTTGACGTCAAAAGAAAAAAAAAACAGCGTGCGTTATTTTCATTTAATTTAAAGTCGTAAAGTAGATTTTCAACCTTTGCCTTAAGATGGCTAATAAAACATTTCAGAAGCGGACATTAAAAATGCGAAATAGCGAGAAAAAAAAGAGAAAAGTTTTAGCGAGAAAAAAAAATAATTCTTTAAATATTTATTTTAATTCATAAATATAAAATGCTTCTGAATAAATTCGTTCAAACAAATTCATTTTTGTATAAGTTGACCCAAATGACATCATTTCTACGAACTCCGAAATTCGAAGCAAAATCTTGGAAGAGCGAAAAGCTCTAGGCAAATAAAGTTATGGAATATGTGCATTTTTTTGGGAAAGTTTTGACTTAAATTGTAAATATAACTTATTATTTGAAATATTGTATTTAATAAAATTAATATTGCAATGGCTTTCTAAATTTACAATAAAGTTAAGATTTCATTTTTCGCAAAAAGATCGATTGTCTCATGCAATTCAAAAGCAACACAACGGGTTGCTACGCAACTAGTATAATTAAAATTCATATAAAAAGCACAAATAACTGTACTAAAACTACTTGCAGGTGCAATTTTTAAGATATTTCTAATATATTTTAAGTAATTTTATATAATATGTATGAACCTGCAAGTAATTTTAGTACAGTTATTTGTGCTTTTTATGAATTTTAAAATAACCCTAGACTTCAGAAATGTTTCATGTGTATTCAGAAACCTTTCCGATTCGTGATGAAAGGTTTCCTATACATTCAAAAACATTTCCTTGTCTTCAGAAAGATTTCATATATATTCAGAAACCTTTCCGATTGGGAATGAAAGGTTTCCGATATATTCAGAAACTTTTCATTACGAATCGGGAAGGTTCCGTATTATAGCCGAAACATTTTTCTGCTCTAATCAGAAACCTTTCCGTTAGTATCGTGCAGCAGAGGTCTCCGTTACTTTCAGAAACGTTTCTGAAAATTGTTTTACAGTGTACAGAACGCTCAAATAATTATAAATTCGTTTAATATTTTTAAGTTATGAACATTCACCTACATAAGGCTTTTAAAGGGAAACTCTACATAATGCAATCAGTGATTTAAACCTTGTGCATTTTATAGCTAATTTACAAACATTAAAGCAACTTAAAATATATGCCTATTTTTTTTCTACGAAAATATAACATTTATAACAATTAAAAATTGGGAAATATAGCGCGTTTTCTACTATTTCTACCTACGGTGAGGTTAAATAACATAGAGTAAAGAGAAAGGGGGGGGGGGATAGAGATGAAGTGTGGTGACCGGGGGTGACGCCAAAAATGTAACCCTAAAATCCGCTACGTTCGGCCCAAACACAATCACGAAAAAGAAGAAATTTTAATTCATAATACAATGAAATACTACAAAATGCTTAAATTTAAAGATATCATTTTTATTTAGAGAAAAAATGCACGGGTTATGGATGTCAAAGAATTCGGTCCCTGTTTCACGTGTTTCCTTTGAGCGATAACCTGCATCACATAGCAAATTGCAAACCCTTTTTACAGCGTACTGCATCTCTATTCTTTCCCTTTACTCTATGATCTATCTCGTTTCGCTTGACTTTCCCTCCCTGGGCAAATATTTCTTTTCGGGATTACAGGCGGCTAGAATTTTTTCCGCCTCCGTTACCGTAAAAAATAATAATAATTCTATTATTCGTTATGTTCTAATGGTAAAATCTTTTAAAGTATTATACTGATGAACCGTTCAAAATTGTGAAATTTTATTTATATTAGAACTATTTCAATTTGGCTTATCTATATTTTACAGAAATGTACAACGGAGGCAGAGTCTATCTTGCTTCACTGATGCGCCACCCAACCCCATTTGATAAATTTTCAACTGCCAATTATGAATCAGACATGGTACAGGCTCAGCAAAAAAAAAGCTGAACTTTCTCGGCCTAATGGAATTTTGACGAAATTCACATTTTTTCGCAGCGTTCAGATGAAATTTGCGCTTTTTCTGCGATACATTGACGAAATTAGCGTTTTCCCCCGACCACTTGACGAAAATCGCGTTTTTCTGCAATCTTTCGAAGAAATTCGTGTTTTTTCTGCAATATTTCGAAGAAATTCACGCATTTACCACGATCTTTCGTCAAAAATAGCACGTTTTTCACGATTTTTTGCCAAAAATCGCGCATTTTCCATGATCTTTCGCCAAAGATCCATTTTTTTTATCATCCGACAAAAATCGCATTTTTTGCGATTCTTTGACAAAATTCACATTCTTTTTTCACGATCCTTCGACGAATTTCGCGTTTTTTCCACGACCTTTCAAAGCAATTCGCTATTACACGATCTTTCGCCAAAATTCGCGTATTTTGCACGATCTTTCGCCGAAATTCGCATATTTTACAAGATCCTTTGGCAAAATACGCTTTTTTCTGCAATCCTTTGATGAAAATCGCATTTTTCCAGCGATCCTTTGGTGGAAGTCGCATTTTTTCCCGCGATCCTTTGAAGAAATTTGCACTTTTCCTGCAATTCTTTGAAGAAATTTGCATTTTCCCGCGATCGGTTGAAGAAATTTGCTCAATTTGGCACGGTTCATACTCGCGTTTTTGTTGTATTACATCCATTCCCGCTAATCCCCCCCCCCTTTATTAAAAATGTCAACAAATTTTAATGCATATTTGCATCGATCCCAGAGATAATAAAATTCACTGCCGAAAAAGCGGAATTCTGCGTTTTCGCGGAAAAGTAGCATGTCTGATGAATATAAATATATTTGGGATAATATGAAAACGAGCTTTTTCCATTAGTAAATGTTTAAAATTAGCTAAAGTTAACGTTTTAGTGATCGTATGCAATTTAATTTTCTAAAGAACATGAAAGGTAAGTAACGGGTTACAATATCTATAATAATAATTTAAAAAAAATTGTAATTTAATACATTACAACGACCATTTGGAATTTATTTCGTCCACCAAATTCCGTCGCATCCTCTTCAACAACAGATCGCAAAGATCAAACTTCAGACGACCAAAACCTTCATCGATAAACTCTCCAAGTCCCGTTTCGAGAAGAAAAACAGTTTGCAAATCGAAAGCAGTTCCACCGAATCATCCACAGATTGCGACAAATTACCTACGTTGAGCTCAATTTTTCCCGGTTACAATCGACCGATTGTAAAACGCCGTGGCTAGTGGATTGGAGCCCCTTGAGACATGGCCTTTTACTATCAATCGATTAAATATTAGATTGTTTCCTTTTCCGCGTTCGTCTTTTATTCTGTAATCGATTTTCATGGGCTACATAATGAGTTGAAGACCTCGATTTTTGCTTTACACGACGATTTTCATTTCGGCGTCGCTCTTTGGCTTTGGATTTTTCCATATCTGATAATTTGCGCCTACCCATTTTGTAACTTTTTCAATTTTTAACGATTTTATGCCTTTCGATTACCTATCCAAACAGTTTTTAACGATTTTATGCCTTTCTATTACTTATTCAAATAAAAATTCTAAAAGTAAAGAACATCGTTGAATTTCGTTGAAAAAATAAAATAAAATGCGAGCATCATTTGGCCCCCATCTTCGACCGAAAACAACAATTTCCAAATGGTTAATAAGCAAAGGTAAACAGTTTGTTTGATTGGGTGTGTGCTGTGTTCTGAAGAGGCCGCTGCGTGTAGAGCTACAAGATTTGACAAGTAGATATAGAGGTACTTGTATGTCTGAAGTTATTCACCTCGAAACAAGTTTTTCTCTTTTAATAATTTCTCAGATACTAATTAAAGACCACAGAGTAAGTACATCGCAAAATGGCGCGTTGTGACAGTTGTGTGTCTCAAAACGGCATTTCCACGGAACGTCAAGCAGAAAGGAACAAGAACGGAAAATCCTTTTTGGAACTGTTATTTCAAAAAATCGCCTGCCCATATACTTTAGAAACACACTGTAATTTCAGTACGAAAGTCACAAATTTAGGTGGCGCATCTATATATTATATACTTATCTTACTTATGCGTACAAGTATTAAAGAAAATATTTTTTCATTGTAAACTTCACAAAAGAAATTTTTCCTTTACTTTTTTTGTGAGGAAGGGTGGGGTGGATGCTGAGAAAAGTTTTGCAGCTATGGAATAAATAAATTTATTTATCTATATGGAGTAAATAAATCTATCTAACTAAACAAACTACTGAATCATTCCATACCAAATCAACACATACAACCTAACCTCTTAATGTTTCAATGAAACTCGGGGTACTTAACAATATCATGGTACATAAAAAAAATTAGATGACTGGGGGTTACAGGGTAAAAATTTAGGGTAAATAAATAAAATTCCGTAAAATGCAATCGGTAACGAGTCTCTCCAATAGGTGACGAATTTTTTATTAACGATTTTCTGTCTTTCTCTTAACTAACTAGCCGCCTCTGGCGACCAGTTTGGTCTCCCTTAAATGTACGCTAAGCATTGCATCACGTTATTTTCATTCTTAAACTAATTTACTTGCTTAATCATTCCCCAAATTCAAAGATTCTGATAGAGAAATCAAGAATTCTTTGTGATCTTGATAACATTTCATACATTTTTAACCATTTAAAAAAATGGTTAGGATTTTTCTTCCAATGACAAATTGAAAAAATTTGTAATTTTTTCAAAGTGTAATTGATAAAATTCACAAGGGTGATTCTTGAAAAAAAGAAAAAGAAAATCTTGAATTCACAGTAAATTTTCTGAAAGGTTACAGCAGAGAGAGGTGCGAGAAAATTCCCTCCTGGTGCTAGTTATGCATTTCTTCCAAGGCCCTTTGAAGAAATTAGTCTCTTTTCGCAATACTTCGATGAAATTTGTGGGTTTTTTCGCGACAGTTTGACAGAAATTTGCGTTTTTTTCGCGATCCTTTGACAGAAATTTGCGCTTTTTCGCAATGATTTGAAGAAATTCGCTTTTTTTCGCAATCATTTGACAGAAATTCGCGTTTTTTCCACGATCTTTTGATAGAAATTTGCGTTACACTATGACGCAAAAGTTTAGACAATGAAGAAATTCTTACATACTTTGAAAAATATTTATTCAATTTTCAAATCACTGCTTGAAATTAATGTGCTGTACATATAAACAATATTTATAACAAAGAAAAGTGGAATTGTGCATATTGCAATAAATTAAATGGTAACAAAAATAAACTGCTGTCTCAAAAGTTTAGACACAAATTAAATAAAATCGAAATAAACAATTTTTAAAACCTGGTTGCGCATCCATGCTTATGTATTACGTCATATACACGAGATTGCATGGAAGAAACTAAATCTTGCATAGTTTGTGGATCGATATCGTACCATGCATTCTCAATAGATGTCTTAAGTTCCTTTTCAGAAGAGTATTGTCTAGCGTTGCTATAAACTTTGCGACACATGATGCTCTAAAGGTTTTCTATAGGGTTAAGATATGGGCTACATGCTGGCCAGTCGAGAACTCTTATATTACGAGAATTAAACCAAGATTTTGAATGTTTTGCAGTGTGAATTGAAGCATTGTCTTGCTGAAATTCCCACTGAGGACCCCCTAGAAGCTCAGCAAATGGCAGTAGGTTTTCTTCTAATGTCTGTGTATAATGCTGTGAAGTTTGACGACCACTGGTGAAGGTCAGAGATACTTGTCCATTATAGCAAAAGGCTGCCCAAACCATCACCGAGCCCCCTCCTTGTCTCCGACTAAAAAAACGTCGAGGTTCCTTCCACAAGTCATGCCAATACGATAAACAACCATCTGGACCATCCAGATTCCACTTTTTTTCATCGCTAAATATGACTGACTGCGATTTCTCTCCATATGACATATGCTTTCGAGCCCACATAAGTCTTTGTAACTTATGATATGGTTTCAGAGCTGGTTTCTTCTGCATTTTGCTATAAACGATTGTTCCTTTTTCCAAAATTCGTCTACGAATCGTATCCTTTGATACAGAGAGTCCAGATGAGCTTTGAACTCCACGTACGCTCATTTGTTGAGTACTCGCTAGTCTTTGTATCAGGCGATCCTCTCGTACATTTGTTACACGTGGCCTCCCAGACCGACATTTTGCTTTATATTCGGAACCACTCGATAAAACTCGATAAATAGATTTTTTTGACCTATTAATAATAGCAGAAATTTCAGAAACGCTCTTCCCTTCACCTTTCAACTGCCAAATCCTTGAAACCTCATTCACTTGAATTTCTTTAGCTCTCGGCATGTCGACTATGAAGCGCAATCGTTTGCAGAACTTAAGTACTCCAAATTTGTGACATCATCGATTCTAAATTTGCATATGCCAGCGAATATTCAAAGAAATTTAGAATAGTGTCTAAACTTTTGCGACAAGCACATTTGAATTTTTATGAAAAAAATTAGTATTATAGCAAATAAAACGACTGTCTTTTGTACATAGCATTTTAAATCAGTTTTTGAATATATTTACAGGTTTTTGTAATTCTGACGTCATAATTCTACATTTTAAACCTGAATGACGTCATTGTCTAAACTTTTGCGTCATAGTGTATTCCGCGATCCTTTGATAGAAATTTGCGGTTTTTTTCGCGATCCTTTGACGAAATTTGCATTTTCCCGCTATCGTTTGACAGAAATTTGCATTTTTCGCGATCTTTTGAAGAAATTCGATTTTTTCCGCGATTCTTTGACAGAAATTTGCGTTTTTTAGCGATCCTTTGACTAAATTTGCTGTTTTCCCGCGATCCTTTGACGAAATTCGCGTTTTTCTGCAATCCTTTGAGAGAAATTTGCGTTTTTTCCGCAATCTTGGCCCGAAATTCACATTTTTTCCGCGATCATTTGATAGAAATGAGTTTTTCCCGCGACTGTTTGGAGAAATTTGGGTTTTTCTGCGATCCTTTGATGAAATTCGCGTTTCTTCCGCAATCCTTTGACAGAAATTAGCGTTTGTTCAGTAATCCTCTGGCGAAAATCGGGTTTTATGCGAACGATTGTCGAAATTGGTATTTAACGGCGGCCATTTGTCGCAATCGCGATGTTTTCCCGTGATTTTTTATTTTGTGTGTGTCCAAATTTTCGGACTGATGACCAATTTTTTAAATTTTTCGGATCCGAATGTCTTAAATTTTCAGATTAAACTTCAAGGACTATTTTACATTTATGGAAAATTACCAGCACTTTTCATTCCTTGAAAATGAATACTTTTTTTCCCAGCACTTTTTCTATTTTTTCCAAAGCGTACGAACCATGAATAATATTTGGACAAACACCTGGTCATTTTCTAATTAGTCTAAAACTGCATAGTCTTATTGCAATATGCCCAGGGGTTTAAAAAAAATACTGGAAGGAAATTTAGAGTTGTGTTATGCGTTTCCTAACCGAACTAAATTTTAGCATATTATGTAGCATACATACAAATTCCTAGATCATATACATGCCTTCACAAAAATATTAGAATACTTTTCCGACTATATATAGTAACTGCTAAAATTAGGTTTTCAATTTTTTTTTTATCTTACTTAACGGTGAAGTTTTGTTACAATGTTTTGGATTTATAGGGAAATAAAATACAGAGTGCTTTATAATCTATGGATGTATTGGGAAATAGATAGTGCTTTATAATCTCAGACCTGCCAACTGCTACGAAAAAATCGTAGTTGCTACGATTTGGACCTGTGAACTTACGATGCTACGAAAATTGGTCTTAAACTACGATTTTTTGCATAAAACACAAAAGCATTTTTTGTTTCTAGTTGCGATTTTTATCCCGCGCAGCATATTTTTCAGGAGTGATTCTGTTCCGAAATTTCCAAGTATTCATTTCCGAAAGTTTAAAAAAATTGGCCATCAGTCCGAAAATTCGGACACTAAAAAATGCTTATGAGAGAAAAAAATTCTGGGCTGCAAAAAAACTTAACATAAAACACTCTAATCGTGTTTTGCAAATATTTATACAGGAATTCCGTCCCTTAGAAACAAGGGTACCATTTTAAGAATTCTGGAGGGGGTTCCTTGAGGGGCAAGGTTTGAAATAGTGTGCAAAATCGCACGATTTGCGATAAACTATCACGAATTTCAACAAACGTCTGTGTAAAAAAAAAAAAAAAAATTCGTCAATTGGTCGCAGAAGAAATTAAATTTCGTTAAAGGATCGTGGTAAAAACGTGAATTTTGTCAAAATATCGCAGAAAGAAAACGCGAATTTCATCAAAAGATCAGTAAGATAATGCAAATTTCATCGAAAGAAAACACTAATTTAGTCAAAGGATCGTGGTAGAAAAACGCAAAATTCGTCAAAGGATCGCGTAAAAAATGCGAATTTCGTCCGAATGTTCCGTCTTCGTTTCGAAAGTTCATGGTAAAAAGTGCGGATTTCAACAAAGAATCGTGATAGGAAAATGTGAATTACAATTGTGGGCAAAAAAGTGGATATCCTGAAATGATGGCGAAAAAAAAATCGCGAATTCCGTCAAAATTTACTGCACTGGCTTAAGAAATTGAAACCATGCTCCTTTTACAAATGTTAAAAAAAAAAAAAAAAAAAAAAAAAAAAAAAAAAAAAAAAAAAAAAAATGCTGCGAAACGAAAATAAACTCTAAAAATCGTATAAAAATTTTCAGAGGAAAAAAATTACTATATTGAGTTGAAAGACGGAAACCTTATTTTCCTTTTACGAATGTCAAAAGATGGCTGTGAAACACGAAAAACCAACCAACCTCCAGATTAATTAAAATTTTGTGTGCTACGATTTCTCAATTTCAAAGGTTGGCAGGTATGTAATCTACACTACAAGCTGACCCGCCCGGCGTTGACAGGGCTCGAGATAATGGGCGATTCCGTGGAGAGTGTCACACACGTAACGCAGGTTTTAATTTGCATTTATTCAATTATTTATTAAATTTTAATGTTAATTCTGATTTTAAGTGGTATGGTAAATAAGTTATTAGCATATTTTAAAATTTAAATGTGTGGCAATAAAACTCACAGAAGTATATCATTTAATCTCATTACTCAAAATGTGCTTTTTTTCTACTTCAGAAAAAAAGCGCATTTTGAGTATGAAATTAAATGATATATTTCTGTGAGTTTTACTTACACACATTTAAACTAAAAAATGTTAATAACTTATTTACCATACCACCTAAAATCAGAATTAACATTAAAATATAATAAATAATTGAATAAATGCAAATTAAAGCCTTCGTTACGTGTGTGACTCTCCGCATGGAATCGCCCTAATACTCTTAAATGAACCTTAAATTCGTACCCGCTCACTGTGTGAAAATCAGGGTTGTAAAAAACCCGGGTTAAATGGGCAATTTTCCCCGGGTAAATTAAATTGCCAAAATGTGGACGATGATTCCACCTTCCTCACAAATAATAATCTTCAGAGTTGCCACTGTATAGGGAAAACTAGAAAATCTGAAGGAATTTAAAAATGAGTATTAAAAACAAGGAATTTTACTAAACTTTGGTACTTTGCAAAATTTATCCGTTGAAATTTTGAAAATTCTCAGAGGAATTACTCTGGGAAAATTTAATATTTTGCTCAGTAAAGCACAAGAAATTTGATTGCCGAAATAAGTGGCAATCCTGATCTCAAATACAATCTTTGTGAACACTTCATAGTCTAATAGATGGGAAAGATTTCATAGTCTTAATAATGATCTCACCATTTTTCTCTGTTCTTAAAATACATATATAGATATGATCACTTTAATTTAAATAACAAACAAAGGTACTTCTTAGTTAACCTGTCGACCACTTTCGCCAAATTTAACTCATTGACATAATTTTTATTTTAAATAACAAAAGATCAAATAAATTAGTAAAACATTAATAAAAATACAAATAAAACGTCGAATTAATGGTTTTATTGGCATTTAATCTTACAATTAATTAATTAATGGCAACCATTATTGGCATTTAATCTTACAATTTGGGGACAGTAATTTGGTCAACGGGATAACTAAGAAGTACCCAAACAAATTTTAAATTGCAAAGCTATCAATTGTGTGTTTTCCAATTGTTTCCAATCTAAAAGTGCAAGTAAATTAAATACAAATATATTTTCCAAGATTCAAAGAAGTGAATAAATAAAACAAAATAACCATAAACTGTTAACAATTACATCATCTGTTCTTTTCCAGAAATATATTTTAAAAAACCCGGGTTTTTTACCTGGGCTTTTTATAAAAAACCCAGCCCGGGCGGGCAGCTGGGCGGGTGCCCGGGCAGCTACCCACTACAACCCTGGTGAAAATGGGGAGAGAAGCTGCTAATTGTTAAGATTTGTTATGCAATTTTTTTTTCATAATTTTTGGAAAATTGTATAAGGTAGTAATGAAAAAAAAAACTAAAACTTTAAAATGCCCTCAAGTGGTGAAAAATGCGTTAAGTGGGGATGAGGGAGTGCTTAGTAATGTACAAGACAAAAGCTTTAAAACGATATGTCACATTAAAAAATAAATTTCCACATCACCCCCCCCCCCCGCCCCCGTAATTGTCCGAGGTAAAAATAGACCCTATCAATCGAAGGCCCATGAGGAATTTCGACATCGATCAAGCCATCAAATGAGGTCGGATCTCGCTGTAGCTTAATTAGGAGCTGAGTTAGAAAATTTCCTCCCCCTGAAGGTGGAAGAAAGGTTCATCATATGAAAGAGTGGTCCCAGAGCTTTTCGATGACATATCACATGAGCGGGTCCGCTATCGCGCTCCCGGAATTTACCCACCCACTCTTTGAAATTTTGGGAAAGCATGCTAAGTACAGTATCATGTTACTTTCATTCATAATTTAATTTACTTGGACTCCCTTAAATATAATTAATAATTCCTTAAGCTAATATTAGTTTTTGTTGCATTAAATTATCTCAATTTGTTTATTTTCAGTAAGCAAGTAAACCCTATTGGTTTACAATGGAAGTCTATGGGAATTTGGCGATATATTAGAGATATCGCCAAGTTGGCGTCACTTTTGGTGACTAATTTTGGTCGACAAATTTGGCGAATTTGGAGACAGCACAGGGTCCCCCTATGGTGACCCCACTTACAGGTATGGACATGCATTAAATACTGTTCAATATGCGTTTCATTTGGGCTTTGCCATTAAACAATTAACAAATAATCGCGATTTCTGTGCCACGTACGATAGCGTAATATACATATACAGATTAGTGCAGGAAGCTTAGATTTAAATAATGTGCCGTTGGCAAGTCTTTTTCTATTTAAAAATGGTTTGTTTGGTAAAATAAAAAGTTTTTAATCTATTTAGAAAATTAGATATTCGGAAACCGCAATTAAAAATATTAACAGATGAATACCTTTAAAATCTGTAAATGTACTATTTGAAACAATGTTACACCCCGCAAAAAAATCCTAGTCCAAAAATTATCTGTGGTTTTACTTGCAGGTGCTTTAAAATGTTGTCCGGGAGAAGGAAATTAAATTCAAAATAAATCCTTCCATTAAATTTGATTTTTAATTGATAATTAGAGTTCTACTAGAAATGTTTTAACGAAAATTACATATTTCAAATCAGCGAAAAAAATTACAAACAGAGGCATGAATTATAAATATCTAAATGCAATATTTAAAAAATATATATAGGCCAGGAAAAAATACTATACTTCGAAAGATTACAAACATCTGCGTTCTACGGCTTGCATTTCAACGGAAAAAGATATTTTATAAATCGATTTTTAAACTTTTTACAGGAGTATCAATTTTAAAATTCTGAAAGGGGGATTTTTTTTTTTTTCGCCTGGCTAGGTTCCGATAGATTTTTAAATACGGCTTTCTTTAAAAAGGCCCAGTACATTTATCACCCTTGGCAACTCTTCATTCCACCAAATCCTCCCCATCTCTTCGGGTTTTTCGAAGAAATTTTCTGCGGTTTGGTACAAATATATGCTTTAGTTGAATTATGAATACTTTACCATTCTTTTAATTGGGGTTTTTAATTAATAGCTAAGCTAATTATTAGAAATTTAAAATTCTGAGTCTCGGGTGCATCAGCAGGGCTGCCAAATGCGACTATTTTTATATTCTGTTCGCACCAGTATTTTAAAAATACAGATTTTGAAGTATACTCCTCTTGCAAATGTTGTCAGCGTGCATGTTAAGGATCTCTATTTCGAGAAAGTGGTGCCAATTAGAATTAAAAAATAGTCGCCTGTGGCAGCCCTGCATCAGGAGACACTTTGGGCTAGCCTCCAAAAATATTCAGCCGCGTAGATTTTGTTAGTCATCGCGCGCGCACACACACACACACACACACACACACACACAAAGGGAAACTTTCTTTTATTAGTATAGATGCTTGACGCATGATCCACCTACAGCATGTGGGCCCAGCATGTCTTAACCCTTTCCGGCGCGGTGTCCTTAAAAAAGGACACCTAATTTTAATTGCAAAACTTACAAACGGCACCAAGAATATTTAACAAATTTTCCTATTATAATCTACATGGAAATAAGCAAGTTCGTATTTTCTAATAAATTCGTTTATAAATTGCGGTGTCAGTCCATTATTTCACCAGTTTATGAACAGAATTACTCCGCGCCGGTAAGGGTTAAAATATTTTTAATCGATAGAGGAAATAACTAAAAAGTGTCGTAGATGATTTCCGCTTTTACCCTATTTATCCAGTTTAGGTTACTATTAAATGAAAGATGAATACTAATCCAAAGAATGTCTATAATCCTCCTACGGAAGGTGTTGACTTCAGTATTTTGAAAAGAAAGGTGGTGGGTGGTGTTATCTCTACTCGTACTTTCTTTGCTTTGAGAGATTCCCTCTTTTATCAGATGCCGGAACCGGTTATAATTAGGAAGTTTCTTTAAAATCTACACTTTCATCTTATTCCTTTAAATACTTATGAAAATACCGTGAAATCCAAAAATTACACTTCTGAAAGTATGTTCCCCAAATTTGGGGGTTTAACCCGAACCCTTTCTACTTACAAATGAGCTGGTTTATCACAGTTCAGAAGTAAGGAGATCCTGGTTTTAACTTGCAGAAATAAATGAAATGACTGGTCTATTATAAACGCACACTGTAGAAAACTAACTCTGTTGTAACAATAAAAACTCAGATCTAATGAACAAAAATTTGGAAAATGACAAAACTGTTTCCATATGTTTCAACAAATGAAAGCGATATCATAACTGTCATCTTTTACACTTATTTCTTTCTTACCACTGAAATTCATGGCAAATTTCACCTTATTTAATCGTTCAATGCGATTAAATAAGATAAAAATTTCTATTAAATTTTATTGGTAAAAATAAATAAAAAATAAAATTTGACAACTAATATTAGTGATTAATATGAATTATTTCACAATAAGTGTAGATGCCTGTCCTAGGACACTGGGTATTTAAAATTTTAAATAATTCATAAAAATATTCATATACTATTCATTATTTTTAGGGTTCCGTACTTAAAAAGTAAAATCGGAACCATTATAAGATCACTGGTATATCTGTCTGTCCGACTGACACAGCTGTTTTCCTCGAAAACTATGGAACATGGAAAATCAAACTTGACAGAGTTATAAAAGTTTAATTTAACCAGGGATCGGTTTAGCAAGAAACTGGGTACTTTAAAGGACCCTTCACAAAATTTTTCATTTCAAAACAGGACCCTTCACAAAATTTTTCATCTCAAAACAGGACCCTTCACAAAATTAATTGGTAAAATAGGTTTTTTACAAAATTTTCCAGCTCTAAACTGAATCTTTCACAAATTTAATCATTAACCCTCTCGCTGCGTAATTGTTTTAACAAAATAGCTTCAAAAATTGCGTATTTATAGAATTTTTATTCTTTTTTCACCGGTTTTTCAAAACAAATTTTTTTATCTAATTTAATCGATAAAATGCTCCAATTAAATAAGGCAAAATTTACAATAAAAAAATAACTGGTGGGAATAATCAAGGAGGGTTAATTAGGAGGAAAAAATTCATCTCCGATAAAATCTTGGGTTGCGCAGCGAGAGGGTTAAAAGTAAAATCTGACCTGTCCCTTTTACATATATAAAGAAAATACAATGTATTTTACATACATATATATCTTCTTAAAAAAATATATATAAAAGAACCATGAGTATAACGTTCATTTCAAATTCACAAAATTACGACTAGATTTTTCACAAATGTAAAAGAGCTCTTCACAATTTCACAAAAACAGGACCCTAAGAGAAAAGTCTGGACAGACCCCTGATTTAACATAGTAAAACCCATGGACCCTATATATTTTTTTTTACCTTCCCACCGTTTTGTCCCCGATGCCACAAAAGTTTTACTCTATGTTAATTCTATTAATATTATAAATGTGAAAATGTTTGCCTGACGTCAGGGTCAAAATGTATGATTATATGCCTTTGCATATAAGTGTATTATAAACTAGAAAGTAAGATAGGCTGTGTTTCATTTACTTTATTCATATATATATGTCAGGGTTCGTAAATATCATATTTTCGAAAATATCAAAAATATCCGATATTTTGATATATATCCGATATTTTCAAAGCAGCCAACTTACCGCTGATCATAAATGTTTTCAAGCATAATATAGATTAGAAACTAAAATATATTTCATTTAACATGAAAACGTAAAGAATATTTTTAAAATGCATTTTTCTTTCTTTTTTTTTTTTTTCACTTAGAACAAAATTAAAGATGAACTAATTGAAAACAGTAACAATTTGCTTTATAAAAAACTAACTATAGGATTCAGTATCAAGATCAAGTATAAAAAAATCAGAAATTTTAAATACAAAAAAGTTCTTTTAATTGGAAAAATTTAACATAAATGTAAGTACAAAATATCTTATTTCGTATTTTCTAACATGTTGTATAGTTTAAACTAAACTGGACCAAAAATGAGAAAAGATTCCTTTCTAATGAAACTGTATATAACTGCTTATTTAAGTTAGTCAGTTCATCTTTCAATGGTTGTCCCTCGTAATTATTAGTTCAACATTTTAAAAATAAAAGCTTCAAATCTAAAGCTTCAAAAATATATTTATTTCCTTTTTTGGCTAAAAAAGTCACATCCAGAAGAGACAAAAGTTCTTTATCTACAGATTCATGTCAATAACAGTTGAAAATTTATTTCATTCACACTGAAATATTACGAATTACGACTGAAAATATCAAAAATATCTTGCACACATATTTTGAAAATAAATATCAAATGCAGAAAATATGAAACATCTTGATATATTGAAAATATATATCAAGTAATATGAAAATGTCAAAAATCTTGATATTTTGAAAATAAATATTGGATATATATCCATTGATATATATCAACGAACTCTGGCTATATATAAAGAATTATCAAAATTACATTTTATCTTTCAATGGCTGTTCTAAATTTATTGTCTAACATAATTATTAGTTCTACATTTAAAAATAAAAGTTTCAAACATAAAGCTTGGAAAAGATTTGTTTTCTTCTTTTCCTAAAAACGTTACTGCCAAAGGCAAAAGTAAATTATCTATAGAAGGATACTGTCAATAACATGTGGAAATTTCATTTACACTTGATTTGAATGTGAAAAATATCTAAATTATCTCACATGGTGATATTTTGAAAATAAATATCAAATATACAAAATATCAAACATCTTGATATTTTGAAAATAAATATCAAGAATTTGAAAATATCGAAAATATCAAAAATCTTGATATTTTAAAAATAAATATCGGATATATATCAAGATTATCCCCATTGATATATCATGATATATATCAATGAACCCCGATTCAAAATTTCGTTATTTTCATTGAGAATCAATGGGCATACTTTCCCATAAAATTTTACATTTTTTACATGATTTCCACGTGAAAACTTACAGAACATATTTATGACGTCATACTGGAAAGAAAATGGAGATTTTAAAATATTTGGTACCAATACAAAGAGAATGAATTACAGAAAGAAAGTGAATATGGCAACATATTTATAATAAAAAGGACATTTTCAAACATTTGTTAAGGAAAAGAGAAGCATAGATACAGAAAGTAGGTGAATATGACGTCATACTCAAAACAAATAAATTAAAATATATTTTACCGATATTAAATGTTTAAGCATGAATATCAGCTACATACAGAAAAGAATTTTCTGGCAGACATGTCATGATTCATTTGAAAAGAAAGTGGAACATATTATTAAAAAGAGAATTTGCCGAAGAGAAAAGTCTTGATATATTAATAGTCCAGGCAATAGAGACCATATAGAGGCTCTACCTAGCAAAATTCATAGTAGTTCTGGAAAAAGGCTTACTATATATTTTTTGGGTCGCTGAATGCGAATTTTTAATTTCCCACCAAAATTTCCCCCGGCAATCCCACCCCAAATTTTGGTAAAATGACCCCCCCCCCCCCCAAAAAAAAAATCAATTTTTTTATTCTTTTAGGGAAAAGGTATCTAGAAATTCAGAAAGTAAACAAAATTTGCAACAAATTAGATGCATGACATTATGACGTAGGATGAAGGGGGAGGGGGGATTTGCCTCGGAACATGCGGCGCGGTGTTGCGTGGACTAAGTTGCGCAATTCCACTTAACCACTCACATCGTTTACATTCGCCGTCCCATCTCCCCTCCGAACTTTCCCTATAAGGTTTACTTTAAATTTTTTGGGTTTCTGAATCCAAATTTTTAACTTCCCCCAAAAATCCCCCCCCCCCCCCGCAACCCCCAAAAATAGTTGTTTTTATATTAAATTTATTTTTTATTGTTTTAGGGGAAAAGTATGTAGAAATTCAGAAAGTAGACAAAATTTGCAACAAATAGGATATGTGGCATTATGACGTAGGATGAACGGGGAGAGGGGGGTGGCTGCCTCTGAACATTCCCCGCGCGCTGTTCTCAAAAAACCAAATTTTTTCAAAAAATCCATTTTTTTGAGGTTTGCCGGTGGAAATTTTGGTGGGAAGTCATAAATTAGGATTCAGCGACCCAAAAAACATAAAAGTGACTCGAAATTCAGAACTAGCATTAATTTTGCCAGGTAAAATCCCCTACTGCCAGGACTTGCATAACTTAGAGGCAACCCTCTCTCTCCCCGTTCATCCTACGTCGTAATGTCATATATCCTATTTGTTGCAAATTTTGTCTACTTTATGAATTTCTACATATTTTTCCCCTAAAACAATAAAAAATTTAATTAAAAAAGAACTTTTTTTGGGGGGGGGAGGGGGGGTGCGGGGGAAAGTTAAAAATTCGGATTCAGCGACCCAAAAAACTTAAAGTAAACCTTATAGGGAAAGTTCGGAGGGAAAATGGGAGAGCGAATGTAAACGATGCGAGTGGTTAAGTGAAACTGAGCAACTTAGTCCACGCAGCACCGCGGCGCATGTTCCGAGGCAGATTCCCCCCTTCCCCTTCATCCTACGTCATAATGTCATGTATCTGATTTGCTGCAAATTTTGTCTACTTTCTCAATTTCTTGATACTTTTTCCCTAAAACAATTAAAAAAAAATTGATTTTTTTACTAAAAACCTTTTTGGGGGGCCTTTTTACCAAAATTGGGGGGGGGGGGGGTCCGGGGGAAATTTTGGTGGGAAGTTACAAATTCGGATTCAGCGACCCAAAAAACATAAAGGAAGCCAATTTCCAGAACTACCATTAATTTTGCCAGGTAAAATCCCCTATTGCCTGGACTATGATAGCTTAGATGGTTATTATGAAATAGGTTGTACTGATTCAACGCCATTCAATTTTGCGCTTATAGCGCTTACTGTGAGGAAATAGGGTAATCGAATTCAAGTAAAATTGATTTATTAATATTCACTGTGTAATATATAGCTATACTGCAGCAGTCAGCGGCGCCAACTTTTATGGGCTCATGGGGCGCGAGCCCACCCAATACTTTTATCTAGCCCGCCGAATTTCCATTGATTTATTTCGTTATTAATTTATTTAACTACTGAAATAAAATTTGGTTTTACTGACGTTCTCAAAATAATTTTGTTTGGGAAATAGTAAGAACATCAATTAGACTAACAGCAGCACTTAAAGCCTCTTCAGCGGATGTATAATAAAATTCCAAAAACAAATTTCCAGCATATTTTGCATCTGCTTTTTGTCTTGAATCGATAAAGCACTTAGATGACTAAATTGTATATGTTTTCCTAGACACAGAGTTTGCACTTTCAATGGCAATTTTTATGCTATTTATTAAAAATATTAATGTACTTATGAGGAAGAAGTTATAAGAATGTAATTAAATAAAATTATTTATTAAATTATAATAATTTAATATTTTACTTAGAAAAACCATAATTTGACTTCGAATCAACTTTTTTTAATCATTCGCTCCTCCCAAGTCCCTCTCTTCACACACACACGCACGCACTTGGGAAAGAAAATTGTATGCTTTATTTTACTCAAAATTTTTTGAGCCCACGCAATATTTTTGTTGGCGCTACTCACTGTAGTTAAAGGTAGTTGACACAGATTCAATGCAATTTTCATTGGTGATAGCGTCCCCTAGCGGGAAACTGGGTAATTTTAAAAAAAAATATTTTTTTTAAATAAATTTTCAGAATAAGCTTCTGCTACGGTGTAATTTATGGTTTGATAAAAATTTTTACATGATTAGGTCTTTTTATGCTGGTAGCGCACCTGGGTAGAAATTGCAAAATTAAAACTTTAAAATAGTTTTGTTTTTTTTTTGTTTTTTTTAACGGGAACTATACTACAAACTAAAATTAGCCAACACGGACGTTTATACTGTCCACTGGTCAGAAACAGGATAACGAAGTTTAAATAAAACTGATTTTTATTTTTATTTTTTAAAATTTTTTAGATTCTATTGCGTCAGTTTTATATGATTGGTTTAAAAAAAAAATACATGTTACGTTTTGCTTCATTACTAAAATTTTGAAATACATTTTTACTTTCTTCTATCTTTACAAGAATAAAGTATTGGATTCGTAAAAATTTCCGAATTCCCGTTTTCGACGGACATACGTTTTAGGGGTCAGAGATCTTGAAAAACATGTTTTTACAAAATGTCTGTGTGTGTCTACGACTGCCTGTCTGTATGTGACACAAATTTTGTGGGCGCTCTATTTAAAAAACTAATGAACGGAATTTAATAAAACTTTAGATTCAGTTAGTCCCCGATATAAATTAGTGTTGTTTAGTTTTTAGTGTAAATCGTCCAACAGGGGCGCTGTTATGCTGCATTTTTCACGATTTCAGCAATAGCTGTATCTCAAGAACGAATGCACGGATTTTCATAAAACTTCAGATTCAATTAGTCCTTCATATAGATTGGTGCTGATTACTTTTTGGTGCAAATCGCCCAACAGGTGAGCTGTTATGCAGAATTTTTTACGATTTCCGAAATATCTCGATCTCAAAAACTAATACACGGAATTTCATCAAACTTCAGATTCAGTTAGAAGTTGACATAAGTTGTTGATGATGATTTTGGTTGTAAATCTCCTAACCAGTGGCGTTGCTATGCTGCATTTTTTAGGAAATATTAACATGTATGAGATAAGCTTCTTGGGATTGCCACATCCGACTAGTTTTTTATGTTTTAATCATATGCAGACCTGCCAACCTTTGAAAATGAGAAATCGTAGCACACAAAATTTAAATTAATCTGGAGGTTTGTTGGTTGGTTTTTCGTATTACACAGCCGTCTTTTGACTTTCGTAAAAGGAATAAGGTTTCAGTCTTTCAACTCAATATAGTAAATTTTTTCATCTGAAAATACGATTTTTAGAGTTTCTTTTCGTTTCGCAGCGTTTTTTTTTACATTTATAAAAGGAGCCAGGTTCCAATTTTTTAGCCCAGTGCAGTAAATTTTGACGAAATTCGCAATTTGTTTTCCCGCGCCCATTTCAGGATATTCACAATTTTTTTCCCACAATTGTAATTCACATTTTCCTATCACGATTCTTTGTTGAAATCTGCACTTTTTACCATGAACTTTTGACGAAATTAGTGTTTTCTTTCTGCGATCTTTTGGTGAAATTTGAGTTTTATTACTGGTCTTTCGATGAAATTTGCATTTTCTTACTGATCTTTCGATGAAATTTGCATTTTCTTACTGATCTTTTGACGAAATTCGCGTTTTCTTTCTGCGATATTTTGACAAAATTCACTTTTTTACCATGATCCGTTGACGAACTTTATTTTCTTCTACGACCAATTGATGAAATTGATCTTTTTTTACACTGTCATTTGTCGAAATTCGCGATAGTTTATCGCAAATCGTGCGATTTTGCACTATATTTCAAACTTTGCCCCTCAAAGAACACCCCCCCCCCTCCAGAAATTCTTAAAATGGCACCCTTCTTTCTAAGGAAGGGAATTCCTGTATAAATATTTACAGAAACACGATTCACCCCAGGTTAATATACATAAAGAGTGTTTTATATTAAGAAATTTGTTTTGCAGCCCGGATTTTTTTTCCCATGAGCATTTTTTAAATGACCGAATTTTCGGACTAATGGTCAATTTTTTTAAACTTTCGGAAATGAATATTTTTTAAATTTTGGAAATTTCGGAACAGAATCACTCCTGAAAAATATGCTGCGTGGGATAAAAATCGCAACTAGAAACAAAAAATGAGTTTGTGTTTTTTGCAAAAAATCGTAGTTTAAGACCGATTTTCGTAGCATCGTAGTTTATAGGTGCAAATCGTAGCAACTACGATTTTTTCGTAGCAGTTGGCAGGTCTGCATATGCCAAATTAAAATTAGGCAGGGAAATTTAAACTCAATCGTTGCGGACATAATATATATAATAGTGTATTCCTTTCGCCAAAAAGCGTCTAAAAAGCGTAGCTGGGCTTAGCACAAACTGGAAATTATCTATTACTGTTATGTCAGCAGCTTTTAATGAGCACGTGAAAAAGTTTAGTTATATTAGGAGCGTTCAAAAAGTAACGAGCCGGAGGCCTAGGAACAGAAACTAGTACATGTATTTCAGAAGTATTGGCCCTGGCTGTTGAGACACTTGCAGTGATGGAACAGCATGGACCTCATTTTGGAGCAGCAAAAAGCCATTTTGGAGCAGCAAAAACGCTCATTTTGGAGCAGCAAAAAGCCACTTTGGAGCAGAAAATAACTATTTTGGAGCAGCAAAAATGCTCTTTTTGGAGCAGAAAATAACTATTTTGGAGCATCAAACTGTCATTTTGGTATTCTTTGACGAAATTCACGTTTTTTCTGCAATTCTTTGACGAAATTTGCGTTTTTCCTGCGATGCTTTGTCGAAATTCGCATTTTTTTCGCGACTCTTTCACAAAATTCGCTTTTTTTCGCAGTCCTTTGACCAAATTCGCGTATTTTTCACGTGTTATTCGGGCTCTTATTTGAAATCAGCGTGTTTTTCGCTTTGGTGAAATTAGCGTGTTTTTCGAAATCTTGTGGCGAAATTTGTTGTTTTTTGTGACCTTTTGATGAAATTTGTGCTTTTTCCGCGATCTTTTAACGAAATTTGTGTTTTTTCCTAATTTTTTGAACCCTTTTTTTTATTATTTTATTTATTTATTTATTTTTTTTTTTTTGACGAAATTAGTGATCCTTTGACAAAATTCACGTTTTTTTTTTTTCGCGATCCTTTGACATAACTCGCGTGTTTTAGGCGATATTATGACAAAATTCACGTATTTTTTGCGACCTTTTGATGAAATTTGCGGGGTTTTTTCGCGAAATTTTAACGAAAGTAGCGTTTTTTTTTACGATTTTTTGACGGTGCTTTTTCTTGTTTTGACGAAGTTAGCCGTCCATTGACAAAATTCACGTATTTTTCGTGATCCTTTGACGAAATTCGCATTTTATTCGCGACCTTTTGATGAAATATGAGGTTTTTTTCGCGATATTTTAACGAAAGTGGTGTTTTTTCACGATCTTTTGACCCCGGTTTGTAAGTTTTTTGAGGAAATTAGCGATCTTTTGACAAAATTCATGTTTTTTTCGCGATCCTTTGGCGAAATTCGCGTGTTTTTCGATCTTTTTATGAAATTCGCGTGTTTTTTCGACCTTTTGATGAAATTTGCTGGTTTTTTTCGCGATATTTTAACGAAAGCAGCGTTTTTTCACGATCTTTTGACCGTGTTTTGACAATGTTAGCGCTCCTTTGACAAAAAGATTTTTTCGTGATCCTTTGACGAAATTCGCATGTTATTCGCGATCTTTTGACGAAAATCGTGTTTTTCGCGATCCTTAGACGAAAATTTCCTGTTTTTCGCGATATTTTGACGAAAATCTCGTGTTTTTCGCGATCTTTTGTCGAAATTTGCGACCTTTCGATGAAATTTGCGGTTTTTTCACTATCTTTTAAATAAATTAGCGTTTTCCACGATCTTTTGACCGGTTTGTGTTCGATTTTGGACGAAATTAGCGATTCTTTGACAAAATTCACTTTTTCTCGCGATTTTTTCGCAATTTTTGACGGAATTCACGTGTTTTTCGCGATCTTTTGACGGAATTCGCGTGTTTTGCACGATCTTTTGGCAAAATTCCAGTGTTTTCCGCGATCTTTCGACAAAATCTGCGTTTTATTCGCGGTCTTCTGACGAAATCTGCGTTTTATTCGCGATCTTCTGACGAAATCTGCGTTTTATTCGCGATCTTCTGACGAAATCACGTTTTTTCGCGATCTTTTGGCGGAATTCGCGTGTTTTTCGCGATCTTTTGGCAAAATTCGCGTGTTTTTCGCGATCTTTCGGCAAAATTTGCGTGTTTTCGCGATCTTTAACGAAACCTGCGTTTTATTCGCGATCTTTAAACGAAATCACGTTTTTCCGCGATCTTTTGTCCGCGTTCTGTTCGTTTTTTGACGAAATTAGCGATCCTTTGTTAAAATTCACGTTTTTTTTTTCCGTGATCATTTGAGAAACATCGCGTGTTTTTTCGCTTTCTTTTGACCAAATTTGCATGTTTATCGAAATATTTTGGCGAAATTCCAGTGGAAAATGATCGATATGGCTCAAGAATTATTATCGAATTGGCGCAGTTGGGCGCAATTTTATTGGAAAATGATCGTTTTGGCGCAGAAATGCGCAGCATTATCGATTTGGCGCAATTGGAGCAGCTGTTCCATCAATGCACTTGTCCCACTGAGACACAAGGCGGTGAATGGCTGTCTCGTAAAATTCCTGGGGCTGCGATGTGAACCAGTTCCGCAGGTACTGCTTGACGTCGTCGTCCGAGGTGAATCGTTTGCCCCTCAGAGCCTTTTTTAGGGGACCAAAAATGGCGTAATCGCAGGGAGAGAGGTGAGGACTGTATGGAGGGTGACCGAGAACCTTCCACTTGAATTTCTGCACGAGTGCCGTAATCGTGTTGGCCGTATGAGGCCTTGCATTGTCGTGGAGCAGAATGACCCCACGGGTGAGCTTGCCTGGTCGTTTTGATTTGATCGCTTGGCAAAGGGTGGTCAAGGTTTGCGAGTAATGCTGCGCATTCACTGTTGTCCCGTGCTGCAGGAAGTCTATCAGAAGGGGACCGTCTTGGTCAAAGAAGAACGTCAGCATAACCTTTACTGCACTTGTGTGGATGGCCTTGGATTTTCTTAGTGGTGGTGACCCTCGATGTTTCCACTGGAGACTTTGTCGTCTCGATTCTGGGTCGAAGTGATGACACGAAGACTCATCTCCAGTCGCTTACAACTCGAATGAGCGTTGGACGATTGATGAATGCTTCTGCTAGTTTTGTAGTCATATGACTTGCACTCGTGACCCTTTAACGGCGGGCATGGGAACTTCCGTGCTCTAGTCGAAAACCCTCTTTGTTACTGACGCAACAATAATACCATTCTCTCACCGGTTTGCACATTCCATACTTCGGCTCGTTTCTTTTTGAACGTCCCTTATATATGCATTGTTTTCTTTATAATTTGCATTTACGTCTTGAGTTAGTCATGATTGATAGTTACAAACAACGAAATTCGTAGCAATAAATAGTATCATTTGAGCTGGCCGATAAAGCTCAAATCGATGAGAAACGTTGAAAATTTCCGAAGGAAGAAACGAGATTTTTGGAATACTGATAGTTTTTGTCCAAAATATGAGTTTAGCCGAAAACGAATTTTCGGCGAAACTCAGATTCTGGACCGAAATTCAACCGAATTAGACCTACCCCAAGTTCAACTTAGGTAAAAATTTCATCTTGCGTTTACATCGTCCCCTACGAGGAAATGGGGAATTTTTTTTAAAGTAAAACTGCACCGTTTTTTTTGTGTCTTACTCAGGGTTCGTTGATATATATCAATGGATATATATCTTGATATATATCATGATATATATCCGATATTTATTTTCAAAATATCAAGGTTTTTGATATTTTCGATATTTTCATTTTCATACATTTGATATTTATTTTTTAAATGTCGTATTTCTGGATATTTCATATATGTGATATTTATTTTCAAAATATTTTCAGTCAAAAGAAGTGTAAATGAATTCTTCAACTCTTATTAAAAATTAGCCCATCTGTAAATAAAAACTAAAAAGAATAGCTCACAAAATATTCCCTACACTCCAAAATCTAGTTTTGGATTGTACCTGCAGCTTTCCCATTACCATCATAAGAAATCTATCTGTCTTTCAACAATACCTCCCTAGCCTGTCTCAATTCTTTTTGTAGGCTGCACCTGTTAGAATGGGATAAAGGGGTTAATTGGTGATTGGATATTAGTAAAAAAAATCTCAATTTTATAAGGTTTATGTTTGAAAGTGAATATTTAAATGTTGAACCAAAAATTTGGTGGGATAATATTAAATTAGAACAGCCCATAAATGATGATTTAACTTATCAGTTGTTTACAGCTTCTCCTTCAGTAGAGGCATTAGAATCTTTTCTAGTTTTGGTTTACTTCAGTCTAAATAAATAGCATAGTACATTAGGGAATGAAAAAGCAGACAAACTTACATTCATGTTCAAATTCTTCAATAGAAAAAATAAAAAATAAACTATTTTGTATTTCAGAATTTGTTTATTTTTATTTTTTAAATTGAATCTTGAATTCTGTGTTTTGATGAGTGAAAAAGCAACTTTTACAGAAAATTGTTTGTGTTTTCATTTATTTGATCATAAGTTGAAAGAAAAAAATAAAAAAAAAGTCATTTAGAATATTGCTTTATTATGTTTTCATGCTAAATGTAATATGTTTTAGATTCTAATTTATATTAAGTATAAAAATATTTATAATCAACAGTAAGCTGACAGTTTTGAAAATATCGGATATATATCGAAAATATCGGATATATATCAAAATATCGGATATTTTTGATATTTTCGAAAATATCATGATATTTACGAACCCTGGTCTTACTGTATAACAGCTATACTGTTGTTAAATATTAGCAGTAAAGATTTAACACTATTTTTGCATCCGCAGCGTTCCCGAGTGGAAAATGGGGTAACGAAATTTATTTTTTTTTGTTAATGCTCAGATTGAAAGTTTTTGTCTGAACTACGACAACCCGTATTATTTTTTTGATGAAACATTTTGGATTAATCATTGGTAAATTACACCACAAATTGTGATGCGATAATCAAACCCTAATGATGGTACATTCCGTTAATTTTGAAATGAACCGAATTTTGAAAAATTATATCCCATGAAGGAAAAATGATAACAGTACGCATTTTTTTATATGTGTTATTTCTACTTCTAAACATGACCAAGAAAAAACAAGTTGGAAATTCCACGTCAACCGTGGCAAATGAGGTGCGTTCGTACTGTAACTAGGGTTTATAAATATTTTTTGCACCGCATATTGTACTGAAAGTATATTTTAGTGCACTTCAACAAGTGCATATCAATTTCATTCTGTTCGAAAGGCTGTAACATCATTAAAATGCACTTGAAATAATTTTTTCCCATTGGCCGTAATGTAACGGAAAACTTTTGACTGTCCCTGTAATTAAACTAGACTTTCGATTTTCATAAAATCTGAAATGGCTTGACAAAACACTGCAAAAATTATGTAAATTTCAGACCATTCGGTTGGATAGTTTTTGCTCTATTATATGCGGACGGACGGATTGAACGATGACTATAGATGCTACGTATTTATATAATTACGAACGCACCTAAAACATGGATTTTGCAGACCTGCCAACCTTTGAAAATGAGAAATCGTAGCACACAAAATTTAAATTAATCTGAAGGTTGGTTAGTCGGTTTTTCGTGTTACACAGCCATCTTTTGACATTTGTAGAAGGAATAAGGTTCCAGTTTCAACTCAATATAATAAATTTTTTTCGCTGAAAATTAGTATACGATTTTTAGAGTTTCTTTTCGTTTTGCAGAGCTTTTTTTTACATTTATAAAAGGAGCCAGGTTCCAATTTTTTAGCCCAGGAGTAAATTTTGACGAAATTCGCGATTTTTTTCCCGCTATCATTTCAGGATATTCACAATTTTTTTCCCACAATCGTAATTCCCATTTTTCTATCACGATTCTTTGTTGAAATCTGCACTTTTTACCATAAAATTTGACGAAATTCGCGTTTTTTACTGCGATCCTTTGACAAATTTTGCGTTTTTTACCACGATCCTTTGACGAAATTAATTTTTTCTTTCTGCGATCTTTCGATGAAATTTGCATTTTCTTACTGATCTTTCGATGAAATTTGCATTTTCTTATACTGATCTTTCGATGAAATTTGCATTTTCTTATACTGATCTTTCGATGAAATTTGCATTTTCTTATACTGATCTTTCGATGAAATTTGCATTTTCTTATACTTATCTTTCGATGAAATTTGCATTTTCTTACTGATCTTTCGATGAAATTTGCATTTTCTTACTGATCTTTCGATGAAATTTGCATTTTCTTATACTTATCTTTCGATGAAATTTGCATTTTCTTACTGATCTTTCGATGAAATTTGCATTTTCTTACTGATCTTTCGATGAAATTTGCATTTTCTTACTGATCTTTCGATGAAATTTGCATTTTCTTACTGATCTTTCGATGAAATTTGCATTTTCTTACTGATCTTTCGATGAAATTTGCATTTTCTTACTGATCTTTCGATGAAATTTGCATTTTCTTACTGATCTTTCGATGAAATTTGCATTTTCTTACTGATCTTTCGATGAAATTTGCATTTTCTTACCGATCTTTCGATGAAATTTGCATTTTCTTACCGATCTTTCGATGAAATTTGCATTTTCTTACCGATCTTTCGATGAAATTGCATTTTCTTACCGATCTTTCGATGAAATTTGCATTTTCTTACCGATCTTTCGATGAAATTTGCATTTTCTTACCGATCTTTCGATGAAATTTGCATTTTCTTACCGATCTTTCGATGAAATTTGCATTTTCTTACCGATCTTTCGATGAAATTTGCATTTTCTTACCGATCTTTCGATGAAATTTGCATTTTCTTACCGATCTTTCGATGAAATTTGCATTTTCTTACCGATCTTTCGATGAAATTTGCATTTTCTTACCGATCTTTCGATGAAATTTGCATTTTCTTACCGATCTTTCGATGAAATTTGCATTTTCTTACTGATCTTTCGATGAAATTTGCATTTTCTTACTGATCTTTCGATGAAATTTGCATTTTCTTACTGATCTTTCGATAAATTTGCTTTTTCTTACTGATCTTTCGATGAAATTTGCATTTTCTTACTGATCTTTCCATGAAATTTGCATTTTCTTACTGATCTTTCTATGAAATTTGCATTTTCTTACTGATCTTTCGATGAAATTTGCATTTTCTTTCTGTGATATTTTGACAAAATTCACGTTTTTACCACAATCCTTTGACGAAATTTATTTTCTTCTGCGACCAATTGATGAAATTGATTATTTTACACAGTCATTTGTCGAAATTCGCGATAGTTTATCGCAAATCTTACGATTTTGCACACTATTCCAAACCTTGCCCCCCCCCCCCCCCTCCCTCCTTCCAGAAATTCTTAAAACGGCACCCTTGTTTCTAAGGAAGGAAATTCCTGTATAGATATTTACAGAAACACGATTCACCCGAGGTTAATATACATAGTGTTTTATGTTAAGAAGTTTGTTTTGCAGCCCAGATTTTTTTTCCAATGAGCATTTTATAATGACCGAATTTTCGGACTAATGGCCAATTTTTTTAAAAACCTTCGGAAATGAATACTTTGAAATTTTGGAAATCTCGGAACAGAAATCAGAATACTCCTGAAAAATATGCTGTTCGGGATAAAAATCGCAACTAGAAACAAAAAATGCGTTTGTGTTTTTGCAAAATCGTAGCAACTACGATTTTTTCGTTGCAGTTGTCAGCTGTCTGATTTTGGTATCTGTAATTAAATATATATTTTTTCTAGTTTTTAGTCGTTTTAGTTAATTAAAATTCCATTTAATTATTTATTATTATTTATTTATGAATATCTTAAATACTTTTTTATATGCATCTCAATTAATTGTATAAATATGGATTAATGATTATGTGTCTCGGGCCGCAGGTTGAGTACGGCTGTTCTAAAGTAATGGTTTACTTCGTGATGTCTGCTCAGTGTACTGGACATTTATACATTGTAGAAGGCATGATGGACCAGTATCAGTATAAAAAAGTGCTTGAACAAAGACAAGTTCCACAATTAAAAGACTGGTTTCCAAATGGAGACTTCATATTCATGCATGATGGAGCTCCGTGCCATAAAGCTTCATCTGTGACCTCATATTTGGAAGAAAAAAAATATAAAAACACTTCCATGGCCTGGAAATAGTCCAGATATGAACTCCATAGAGAATCTTTGGGCCATTGTAAAGAAAAAATTAAAGAAATCCAACGTCACAAACAAGAATGGTCTGATAGAAAGACTCATCCAAATTTTGCACCATGACAACAAAATTAATTGCCAAAAACTCATACAAAGTATGGCAAGACATATCGAATCTTAAATAAAAAACATGAGGATGCACATTAAATATTAAATGTATCGATATTTTTAAAATATTGTATTTCACAATTATTCTTATAATTTTCACACGTCTGTATGTGAACATAATAGAGTTAATAATTTAGGTCTATCAAAATTGTTTAATCCGTTTTCATATTTTCTACAAATACATTTTGTGTTTCAACTGTTGTAAATAATAAGCTTGCGCAGAGCACAGTAATACAACATAGGTAATATGCCTTTCCATTATTACTTTATCCCTTGAAAAAGCAGGCAACGCTTTCCTCTAGTACACATTAATCGCTTCGACGAAATGAATTTATCCTAACTGTGAGATTATTTAATCGAAGTTCCTGAAGACGACTAAGTAAGTCAAGTTCAACGCGACATATGGTTTGACTTCCTCTGGAAGCTTTTTGAAAGTGGAATCGCGAGGAATGCAGACTTGTTTAAAATTAGCTTCTCGAAGATTTAAGATAATTGCAGACGTGCCGCAATTGATGTAAGTCTATTTGTCAAATGGAACAGTTACATGGTCAACTAAATCAGCCGTTTCTGAATAAGGACGAGATAGAATAAAATGCAGGGCTGGCAACCCCCCCCCCCCCCGCCCCTTCAAAAAATAAAATAAAATAAATAATAGGGTCAATCCATTTCAAGTGGTCCAGCACTGGTTGCTCGACCATTTTTAAAAAATCTGAAATTTTTTGTACAACCCCAACATGATTGAAGTTCAAAATGAGTATTATTTTAATTTTATTAATTTTTGTTTGAGCATGGTGGCCATCTTTGTTTCATCGTCTGTAGCAATTTTCTCACATGAAGGGTTTACGGAATTGTAAATAATTCATCGTTTATTTCTCCAATTCAAGTGCGGATTAAAGCAATTTGTACAGAATACATTGGGCTAAAAATTTGGTAACAGAGTAGTTTCCGAAACTAACTGCTTATTGGTGAAATTTAAGCATAAGTTTCAGTTTTTTTCCAAAATTTGTCCGTTTACAAGAAATTTTTCTAGCAAGGAAAACTGTCAACATATTTTTTTTTTTTTACAAATAAGCCGAAAGTACTTGTACTCACCTGTCAAGTTCCAGATCTGGGACTTGATTTCTCTTCGTTAAAAAAAATCCCAAATTTTTCAATAATGTCAAAAATCGCACTTTTGAGGCTGTGATGTTTCTGGTGAGGCACGATAAAAATCTGAAGTTCTGGTTTCTGAGAGTATTGTATGGTAGTGTTATGCACAAGAAATTTTAGGATGGAGATTTGACTACAAGCTCAGATATGGCAAGGGCAACATGTCAAAATAATTGCCAAACATGCCAAACTATTGTTTTGTTACAGGTAAGCATTTATCTCAGAGTGTCATTTAAATTTATTTTTTTTTTATTATCTTTAAATAATAGTAACAGAAAATAAAGCCTTTTGAAAAGTTTAGCAATTAATCAAAAAAAATAATTATGCCAATGGCCTATATTTTGTATGGTTTCAGTAATTTTTGTTGTAATTTTAGTAACTAAAAGAAACCTCAGCACTTTTACATAAAGAAAAAAAAAAATATTTTTTATACAAGACCAGAGACAAAAACAGAATAGGGAAAGGGAAAAGCTGTTAATGTTGACATACTTGTTGAAATACATTATGCGCATTATATTTTTGACTGCATTCGCGCATGCGCAGTGAAACATTTATTAGTAAACCTGCTCATTTTTCATTCAATTGTTATTATTTTTTAATTCTCATTGCAGGGTATTGTGTACAATGTTGTTTGTCATATTTTCTGAAAAGAACATTTTTTTATATAAAGAACTCTGCAAATTATAAGCAAAAAACTTGGCAAAATTTAAGACTTTTTTTATAAAATCCCTAATTTCTCTACTAGTATACATGCTATCCTCATAAAAATGAACACAGTTTATTACAATAAGCTTCTTAATCGTGTTGTACAGTTTGAACGCTTTTGCTACATTAGTTTTTACAGATTCTCATATATACGTTCGTTTTCAATTTGTTGACGGTCTCCCATGGGGTTTCGGGAAAAAATCTTCGCGGAAATTTTTAAAAATCATTATCAACAATGATTTTATACTTCTGCTACGACACGTACAGTCGTGGAAAAAAAAAAGGAAACACCCCCTACTAACTCCTCAACAAATTATCGTAGAAGGAAGTTACTGGTACCGAACGATTGGAAATAAAGCCTACTTTTAAATGATGTATATAAAATTTGCATACTGGGCCATATACATACTAAAACGAACCATAACTTTGTTTTTTTTCAATAGCAGTACACAATTCTGACAGCATAAATGAACTCTACACCCTTCAATTAGCCTAAAAACAAATTTTTATGCAATTAGTGCCATAACTTTCTGAGAAATTAATTATTTTAAAACGAGCGTATTTTAAGGGCTATATCCAAATTGAAGTTCGGTACTCGATTGTTAAACGAGAGAGCCCTCATCTTGATCAAGGCACCTTAAGAAGTCAATGAAGCCTGCTAGATTACACGACGGCAGAAGAAATTTCGAAATATCTAGTCACTCCAATTATAGACGGCCCCTTAAACCATCATTTTGCCGTTTTTTAAGCATAATTTGAAAACTACTTGGAAGAAAAATGTGAAATTTTGGATTTCCATAAAGCAGGACTTAATAAATCTAATTCCATCAAAAAAAAATTCTAGGTTGCAATACATAATTTTTTCGAGTATTAATTTCATAAATCATAATTCATATCATAAAATTATAAAAATTGCAAATTCAGCGTATTTATGTTTGGGTATATTAGTATTATTGCTACCAGGGTTCGTAAATATCATGATATTTTCGAAAATATCAAAAATATCCGATATTTTGATATATATCCGATATTTTCGATATATATCCGATATTTTCAAAGCAGCCAACTTACCGCTGATAATAAATGTTTTTGAGTACAATATAGATTAGAAACTAAAATATATTGCACTTAACATGAAAACTTAATCAAACAATATTCTAAAAATGTATTTATCTTTATATTTCTGTTTTTTGTTTTTTATTTTCATTTAGAACAAAATGGAAGATGAACTAATTGAAAACAGTAACAATTGGCTTTATACACTTATAAAAAAAAACTAACTACAGGATTCAATATCAAGATCAAGTATAAAAAAATCAGATATTTTTAAAACAAAATTTTAAATACAAAAAAGTATTTTTAACTGAAAAAATTTAACAAAGTATAAAATGTCTTATTTCACATTTCCTAACCAGGGGTCTGTCCAGACTTTTCTCACAGGATCCTGTTTTTGTGAAATTGTGAAGTTTTCTTATTTTTGTGAAAATTCTAGTCATAATTTTGAGAATTTTAAATTATCGATGTCTTCATGTTCTATCCTTCATATATAAAAAGCTCAGTAATACGCTCTTTGATGAGTTCAATTGCTTACTTACAGGCTAGATTTTATTTTTAATTGACTAAATTTGTGAAAAGTTCAATTTGAAGGTGAAAAAATTCTGTGAAAGATCTATTTAAGAAACAAATAATTTTGTGAAGGGTCCTGTTTGTGGATAAAAATTTTTGTGAAGGGTCCTGTTTGTGGATAAAAATTTTTGTGAAGGGTCCTGTTTTAAGATAAATTATTTTGTGAAGAGTCCTTTAAAGGACCTAAAATTTTCCTACACATATCCCTGCTAACATGTTGTATAGTTTAAACTCAACTGAACCAAAACTTGAGAAAAGATTATTTTCTAATATAACTGCTTAAATTAGTCAGTTTATCTTTCAATGGTTGTTCTGAAATAATTATGTCCCACATAATTATTAGTTCAACATTTAAAAATAAAAGCTTCAAATCCAAAGCTTGAAAAATATATTCGTTTTCTTTTTTGGCTAAAAAAGGTCACATCCAGAAGAGACAAAAGTTCTTTATCAGATTCACATAGTCAATAACAGTTGAAAATTCATTTCATTTACACTGAAATATTACAAATACAGCATACGACTGAAAATATCAAAATATCTAGCGCACATTCATATTTTGAAAATAAATATCAAATGCAGAAAATATGAAACATCTTGATATTAAAAATAAATATCAAGTATATGAAAATATCAAAAGTCTTGATATTTTGAAAATAAATATCGGTTATATATTATCCACTGATATATATCAACGAAAATAAATGGAGCACAAACACCCTACAGTGGTATCCCAGAGAAGTAAAACGGCCAAGAAGATGACCTCAAGTAAGATGGAGTGATGAAATCAGAAAAGTAGCCAGTGTAAATTGGATGACTAAAGCACTTGACAGGAAACATAGGAAAAATCTGGGAGATATCTACATCCAGCGGTGGATTGAAAACGATTGATGATGATATATCAACGATCCCTGGCTATATATAAATGATTATCTAAATTACATTTTATCTTTCAATGGCTGTTTTGAATTAACTGTCTCACATAATTATAAGTTCTACATTTAAAAATAAAAGTTTCAAACATAAAGCTTGGAAAAGATTTCTTTTCCTAAAAAAGTAATTGCCAGAGGCAAATGTTCATTATCTACAGAATGACACAGTCAATAACAGGTAGAAATTTCATTGACACTTGCTTTGAATGTGAAAACATAAAAATTATCTTGCTCAGTGATACTTTGAAAATAAATATCAAATATACAAAATATCAAACATCTTGATATTTTGAAAATAAATATCAAGAATTTGAAAATATCGAAAATATCAAAAATCTTGATATTTTAAAAATAAATATCGGATATATATCAAGATATATATCATGATATATATCCATCGATATATATCAACGAACCCTGATTGCTACACAACAAATTAGCACATTAGGAGCATAATTGGAGATATAAATAAAAATATGAAAATGTAATTTAACATTAGAAGCACTAAATTTTGAATGTTTATAATTTAAAAACTTATCATTCAAATGACTTGAAATTCGGTGTCTAGGCATAGTTTGAACCGAAGATTTGAAATACCTCGTTAAAATTGGGTATTGTCGATTGAAAAAAAATGAAGTTTGGATTCGTTTTAATATGTAGATGGCCCCCTAAGCAAATTTTACATACATCATTTAAAAGTAGACTTTATTTCCAATTGTTCGGTACCAGTAACTTTCTTCTACGACAATTTGTTGAGGAGTTAGTAGGGAGTGTTTACTTTTTTTTTTTTCCACGACTGTACCTCAAGCGCTCCTCAACACCTTTGCTGAAAGCCTGCAAATCGAGATTTGTATATAACAGAAAATTGCGATTTTCTCAAAAATCATGTGACCTAGGATAATCGCTATAATTTTCCTTCAAGGTTTAACTTATCGTCTACTACCTCTAAATTTTTTATAATTTTAGTTTCAGTAGATTTGGAAATAGATGGGGGGATGGGGACATATTTTTGCACTAGATTTTCGACGATATCTCTGAAAATATAATGCCTAAAATTAAAAGAAATGTATTTTTGAGTTCAGCGTTACGAAGGTTCTCTCACGATACACGAAGAAAAAAATTTTTTTTCAAGTAACTTAATTAGCCCCTCTGCATTTTTCCTAAATATTTTTCTGAATGTCTAATAATCAATAAATATATGGGTCACTAGTCTTTATTATTTCCTCCAATTTGAACTTTCTACGTTCCATAGTTTACGAGTAAAATGTCTGTGACAGAAGGGCAGACAGGCACAGGAGTGATCTTCTAACGGTTCCGTTTTTACTTTTAGGTAGCTTTCTTTACAAAAAAGCTACCTATTGCAGCCGTTCGGAGGAAAGCGATTTCAAAAAATTTTGGTATATTTTCAGCGATCATGACCCCCAGACCCCGAAACCACCCTCCGTTCAAAATTGATATATATATATATATATATATATATATATATATATATATATATATATATATATCTGACCTATGTCACACTGTAACTCCCGTAATTATGAACCGATTTCGATGTAATTCGGTGTGCACATAGTACATACCAATGTCTCGACCGAGTTCGTTGGCCAGCTTCATCCGCTGTTTTGTTTCAAAATGGCGGCCATTTAAAATTTTTAAAAAATTTTAAAACTTGAAATGTGGTACCAAAAAATTAAAAATGGAAAAATATTTTTTTCTTATGTATTTGACCTTTATACAAAGATTCCGGAGCAGTTTTTGTTTCGTCTATATCTTAAACTAGTCGGATGTACCAATCCCAAAACTTTCTTCTATCTCATACATGTTAATATATCAAAATTCACCATCACACTGCCAGAATTAAATGGCAATCTATGCATCTCATGAGGATTCTAAAGATATGAAATTCCGTGCATTAGTTCTTGAGATATGACTATCGCTGAAATCGTGTAAATCCAGCAAAATGCTGCATAGCAGCGCCACCTATTGAGTAATTTATACCAAATCCTAATCATCAACAATTTATGTCAACGTCTGACTGAATGTGAAGTTTGGAGAAAATCCGTGCATTAGTTTTTGAGATACGACTATCGCTGAAATCGTGCAAATCCAGCAAAATGCTGTCTAGCAGCGCCGCGCCACCTATTGGGTGATTTATACCAAATTCTAATCAGCAACAATTTATGCCAACGTCTGACTGAATCTGAAGTTTGGAGAAAATCCGTGCAATAGTTTTTGAGATAGAGCTACAGCGAAAATCGTGAAAATTCCTACATAGCAGCGCCACCTATTGGGTGATTAACACCAAAACCTAATTTATAACAACTTGTGTCAACATACAACTAAATCTGAAGTTAGATGAAAATTCGTCCATTAGTTCTATAGATAGAGCTATTGAGGCAATCGTTAAAAAGGCAGCAAAGAAGCGCCACCTGTTGGGCGATTTACACCAACACATAATCAGTAGCAAGTCATATCAAGGACTAACTGAATCTGAAGTTTGGAAAAAATCCGTGCATTAGTTTTTGAGATAGAGCAACAGCGTCTACAGCGAAAATCGTGAAAATTCATGCATAGCAGCGCCACCTATTGGGTGATTAACACCAAAACCTAATTAACAACAACTTGTGTCAACATACAACTAAATCTGAAGTTAGATGAAAATTCGTCCATTAGTTCTATAGATAGAGCTATTGAGGCAATCGTGAAAAAAGGCAGCACAGAAGCGCCACCTGTTGGGCGTTTACACCAACACATAATCAGTAGCAAGTCATATCAAGGACTAACTGAATCTGAAGTTTGATGAAAATCCGTGCGTTAGTTTTTAAGACAGAGCTATTGGGGAAATCGTGTAAATCCTGCAAAATTCATCATAACAGCGCCACCTGTTGAGCGATTTACACCAAAACATAATCAGCATCAATTCATATCAAGGACTAACTAAATCTGAAGTTTGATCAAAATCCGTGCATTAGTTCTTGAGATAGAGCTATTGAGAAAATCGTGAAAAATGCAGCATAGCAGCGCCACCTGTTGAGCGATTTACACCAAAAACTAATCAGCATCAATTTGTATTAGGGACTAACAGAATATAAATTTTTATTAAATTCCGTGCATTAGTTCTTGAGATAGAGCGCCCACAAAATTCGTGTCACATACACACAGACAGACAGACAGACAGACTCACAGACAGACATTTTGTAAAAACATGTTTTTTGGAATCTCTGACCCCTAAAACGTGTAAATCCGTCAAAAACCGGAATTCGAAAATTTTCATGAATCCAATACTTTCTTCTTGTAAAGATAGAAGAAAGTAAAAAATGGCAGAGTTATAGCATTTTGAATTTCTAGCGTGGCTGACATTTTGAAACGTCCTGAATTTTGTCACGCGATAAAAGGCGTATTTATGAACCGATTTGGATGTAACTTCTTTTATACATAGTACATACCAATGTCTCGACCGGGTTCGTTGGCCAGCTTCATCCGCCATCTTGTTTAAAAATGGTGGCCATTTAAATTTTTAAGAAAAATTTAAATTTGAAATGTGGTACAAGAAAAATTAAAAATTGAAAAAATATTTTCTTCTTATGTGTTTGACCTTGATAAAAAGATTCGGGAGCAGTTTTTGCTTCGTCTATATCTTAAGAAATGGCTGAGTTATAGCATTTTGAATTCCTAGCGCGGCTGACATTTTGAAACGTCCTGATTTTTCTCACGTAATAACAGGCGTATTTATGAACCGACTTGGATGTACCTTGGTGTGTACATAGTACATACAAATATCTCGACCGAGTTCGTTGGCCGGCTTCATCCGCCATCTTGTTTCAAAATGGCGGCCATTTAAAAAAATTAAAAAATAAAAAAATTTAAATGAGATACCAAAAAATTGGAAAGTGAAAAAGATTTTTTTTGTATGTGTTTGACCTTAATACAAAGATTCCGGAACAGTTTTTCTTTCGTCTATATCTAAAAAAAATGGCTGAGTAATAGCATTTTGAATTTCTCTTGTGGCTGAGATTTTAAAACGACCTGATTTTTGTCACGCGATAACAGGCGTAATTATGAACCTATTTGGATGTAACTTGGTCTGTATATAGTGCATACCAATGTCTCGACCGAGTTCGTTGGCCAGCTTCATTCGCCATCTTGTTTCAAAAGGGTTGCCGTTTAAAAAAAATTAAATTTAAAATTCAAAATGAGGTATTAAACAATTGGAAAATGAAAAAGATTTTTTTATGCGTTTGGCCTTAATACAAAGATTCCGGAGCAGTTTTTGTTTCTGAAAATTTGTTCTTTTGTTTATATCTTAAAAAATGGTTGATTTATAGCACTTTGAATTTCTAGCATGGCTAACATTTTGAAACGATCTTGTATTTGTCACGCGATAACACACGTATTCGCCTATTTCGATGTAAGAAGGCATGTGGATAGTATACATCAACACCTCGACCAAGTTCGCTGGCCAGATTCATCAGCCATCTTGTTTCAAAATGGCGACCATTAAATTAAAAAATATATATATATTTAAAGTGAGGTGCAAAAAAATTAGAAATTGAAAAAGGTTTCTTTTTTAAGTATTTGACCTTGATATAAGGATTCAGGAGCATTTTTTGTTTGTCTTTACCTTAAAAAATGGCTCAGATATAGCAGTTTCAATTTCTATTGTGGGTGACATTTTGAAAAATCTGATTTTTTGCATGCGACAGCACTCCTATATATTAACCGATTCCGATGTGAGTGAGCATGTGCACAGCAATTACTAAGGTCTCAACCAAGTTCACTGCTTAGCCTCATCCACCATGTTGTCTTAAAATGACAGGCACTTTAAAAAATTGCCGAATTTGGCAGCCAAATATATGTTACTTTAAAGAAAAGCAGCTTGGATAAAGCTGACTAATTTCGCGAAATTCTCATTCATTATATTGATAAAAATTAGTATTGAATCTCCTATATTCGGTTTCCACTAAATTGAGCTTCGTGTGTTTGAATGATATAATTTGGCTTTTTTTAAATAAGGATTATGAAAGCTACCTCTTCCTCCCGGCACTGGCCGGAAGGACTTTTTAAGTACAGAACACTAAAAATTAGTTGTGCCGGGACGGAACTGGTCTTACCCGGTAATTCTCTGTCAACCTCAACCTCGCGTTTCGAGCTTAACTCTCGGTTGAATGGGAAATCCAATTCACCGTTTACCCAACCTGACGAAATTCGAGGTAAATACTAACCTAGAGTTGACCAACTCCAGGAAGTTTATTGAAAGTCTGAAAATTATCGTTGATAGAATAAGCTCAAAATCCGTTGTTCCCAAAAGGAAGCAAAAAGGTGAGGGGTTGTATCAAAATACAGTAGTGCGTGCAACATTGTGTGTGCTATATTGGCACTAATCATTGATATATGGATACAGGCCCTCATCTTTTTGCATCATTTTCGGAACAACGGATTTTGAGCTTATTCTATCAACGATAATTTTCAGAAATTTCAAGCTATTTTTTTTGAGACTTTTACAAAAGTTGCTCTATACATTTACCTAATATATTACGCACATTATATTTTGATTGCGTTCGGACATGCGCAGTGAAACATTTAGTAAACCTGTTCATTTTCATACAATTTTTACTATATTTTAATTCTGATTGCAGGGCATTTTGTATAATGTTGTTTGTCATTTTTTTTTTTTTTAAGAACTTTTTTTTTATATTAAGAACTCTGCAAATTATGAGCAAACAACTTGGCAAAATTGAGACTGTTTTTATGAAAACTCTGAATTTCTCTTCGAGTATACACGCTATCCTCATAAAAATGAACACATTATTACAATAAGCCACTTCATCATAAACTACAGTTTGAACGCTTTCGCTACATTAGTTTTTGACAGGGTAATATAAAAGATATTCGCTATTTTTCAATTTGTTGACGACCCCCTATGGGGTTTAGGGAAAAAATCTTCCCGTAAATATGTGACCTATACTATATTATTTACACACCTGGAGTTTCAGGTTAATTCCTCATGTATTTTTCTATATATTTAACAAAACGTCTAAAATCGCAAGTGGTCGGTCACCTTTGGCCATACAGTGCATGATGGTCTACGGGAAAAAACTGTTCGCAGAATATTTGAATTATGTCGCACTATTTCAAACATGATGAAATTGATATAAATCAATTGTAATAAATGAGGTTTATTACAAGATGCTTGAAATAGAATATGATGTGCATTGTATTTACCGTTGTTTTACACGGACACACAAACGATTTCGGATACGCTACTGTATCCGAAGTATTTGCTATTAGGGATCATTGCTGCGTTTTCAGTTACGACGTGCGTTTTTAAATTTAACTAAATTTTTGCATACTACATGGTGTGCATAAATTCTATAGACCATATACAGGGCTACAACAAAGAATTCGTAAGCATCACTGATAAATCAGCGTAAATTGCTTAAAGGTGATTTTTAATTTGAGTCATGCATTTTCAAGCTCAACTAAATTTAGAGATGTTTCTAGCATATAAATAAAATCATATACAGGGCTATGCTAAGAACTGGATACATGGTCGACTACGGATGGTAAATTCGGGAAGTGTGATTTCAGTAGTTTTAAGCATGTTTCTGCCCGAATTAAATTACATCTTAACATGTAGAGTGTAATAAAATATGTATGTGATATACAAGGCTGTACAAAAAATTGCTGAAAATGAATCTTCAATTCTTACTAAACCGAATTTTAGCATACTACGTAGAATCTGTATACGAATGTATAGATCATATTATACAGAGCTGCACAAAAGAATTTTAATATCTTTCCGGCTATAGGTGATCGGTAATTGTTAAAATTTGATTTTCAAATGAGTTTATGTTTTATAAAATGTTTACTTAGGTATCTCCTTTACTTTATTAAACGGCTTTGTTAAAGTATTCTGGAAGTGTTGAAAAGTGTTTCATAATCTATGCTTGACGCATGCTTTTTTTCTCTTGTTTGATATCTGTATTATTTTATTTTTGTAAAATTTAAAATAAAGTATACTTTATTTTCTGTTTGCATGTAAAATGTACTTTAAGTTAGCATGTGCTATATGCTGCAGATGAAAACCGGTAAATGCATAATTTCATAAAAGTAATTCATATATAAGAGAAAAACTATAATTGGTATTGACAAAATATTCGTACGCGTTTAAGAACGTACAGTCGTGGGGAAAAAAAAAAAGTAAACACCCCCTACTAACTCCTCAACAAATCATCGTAGAAGAAAGTTATTGGTACCGAACGATTGGAAATAAAGTCTACTTTTAAATGATGTATATAAAATTTTCTTAAAACGAATCCAAACTTCATTTTTTTCAATAGCAATACCCAATTTTAACGAGATATTTCAAATCTTCGGTTCCTACTATGCCCAGACACCAAATTTCAAGTCATTTGAATGATAAGTTTTTGAATTATAAACATTCAAAATTTAGTGCTTTTAAGGTTAAATTACATTTTCATATTTTTATTTATCTCTCCCGAAATTATGCTCCTAATGTGGTAATTTTTTTTTGTAGTATTAATACTAATATACCCAAACATAAATAAGCTGAATTTTCAATTTTTATAATTTTATGATATGAATTATGAAATTAATATTCGAAAAAATTATGAATTGCAACCTACAATTTTTTTGATGGATTTAGATTTATTAAGTCCTGCTTTATGGAAATTCAAAAATTTCACATTTTTCTTCCAAGTAGTTTTCAAATTATGCTTAAAAAACGGCAAAATGATGGTTTAAGGGGCCGTCTATGATGGAAGTGAGTAGACATTTTGAAATTTATTCTGCTGTACTGTAATTTAAACGCTTCATTGACTCCTTGAGTGGCGCTTAAGGTGCCTTGATCAAGTAAGGGGCTCTCTCGGTTAACAATCGAGTACCGAACTTCAATTTGGATACAGCCCTTAAAATAAGCTCGTTTTAAAATAATTAATTTCTCGGAAACTTATGGTACGAATTGCATAAAAATTCGTTTTTAGGCTAATTGAAGGGTGTAGAGTTCATTTATACTGTCAGAATTGGGTACTGCTATTGAGAAAAAACAAAGTTATGGTTCGTTTTAATATGTAGATGCCCCCCTAAGCAAATTTTATATACATCATTTAAAAGTAGACTTTATTTCCAATCGTTCGGTACCAGTAACTTTCTTCTACGATGATTTGTTGAGAAGTTAGTAGAGGGTGTTTACTTTTTTTTTTCCACGACTGTACGTAACGGTTTCCATCAGTGTCACAAATATCGTCAAGCTTTGCGATACTTAACTAGATAGCACCGAATTTGGGCTATATAATTAAGTCGCCATAAGTGAAGCCAACTCGACGACTACCGGAGTAATTTTTGGAAATTCCTATTCAAATTCAGTAGAGATGGGCAACATCGTTCCTTTTAAGGAATCGTTCCAGCCGGAATCGTTCACCGAAAGGAAGGAGTTCTTTGGAGTCGTCCTTTCGGAATCGTTCCGAGAAAAAAAAGGAAAGATTCCGAATTCCGAGAAAAAAGGAATGATTTTGAAATATAAAGGATTCCAAGGGAAAAAAAAACACTTCCGAGATAAAGAGAACCACATGCAATCGATAATATTTTTTACTAATTTATTTTCTTATGTACCCATCCATTTTCTTATGCATCCAGTCGCCTTTTGGACAGATGATTTTGTTTTTAAGAGTTCATTTCATTGATCAGTGTGTGCAATTAATTTGCAGTTATTTCTAACTTTATGATTTATGGTATAAAGCATAATTCCTCTTGGAAATTTAAGGGCGGCGCAAGGTCTATTCGATTTTCAGTCTAATCATTGGTTTCTCTTGAAAATATGTCGTCAAATGACCGTCATTTATATTATTATTTTATACAGTGTGTCTTTACTCTCAACGATGTTCAATGGCTAATTTCTAAACCGTTAGTCCTAGACCTATAGTTCCAATTACAAAAATGATTTAAATAAGGTAAAAAACTATTCTGAAAGTCGTTTGGATCAATAAAAATATTTCTAAAAAAGTGGTGAAATTTAATTTTTTATACGGTCCCCCGGCCTTTTAAGTGACATTTAGTAAAAATTTCCTGTTCTCTTAAAAGAAAGACAAAAAAAGTCCCATTCATCTAACACTAAAATTCATGAAGTTATACGAAACTTTGAAATGCAAGACTTATGCCACTTTTCTGCATCCGAATACACAATAGTTTAGACATGCTTCTAGGGGTCGTAAACAAAGTGCTTAAAGTATTTGAAGGATTTATTTCATGTGTAGCTGCGCTTTGAAAGAAATCGTATTTCGACAGATTTTTGTAAGGATTTGAAGCTGTTTCATTCCTGATTTTTTTTAACAAAAATTATGCTATTTTTATAAGCTTTTATTTAACCTATTAACCGCCAAAACTATAAAGTAGGAATTTTCAAATTTCTTGTTGAAAGTCGCTTGTCACCACAAATTCAGAAAGGTAATTTTCGCTTTATTAAAATATCAAAATTTCTGCCAATAAATAAGGCAATTTTTTAAATTGTAAAATAGTGGTGACAAAGTAATTAATTTAAGCATGAGCAATTATTTTGACCGTTGAGCGAACGCAACACCAGCGGGTAGGGTTAACTTGAAACGACCGTGTGTATGTCATTCTAGTTCAAAATTTGTACTCTAAATTCAACTCACTTTAAAATATGCGATCGAGGTTAAATTTTACGTATTGACGTAAATCAGATGACAATGTAATATTATTATGATTTTCAGTGCTTACTATATGTACTTATTTTACAGGGTAACACAAAAAAATTTCGGATAGATTACAGCCAACAAGTTTACTAAAAAGTTTTTAATTAGATAACACAAGACTGCAAAGGTTGTGTTTTTTTATTTTTAAAATTATGATTTTAATGTAGCGCTGAATCCGAAAATTATCTCTATTTTTAACCATCATGTCAGGATTTTTCGCAAATAGTAAATTTCGAAATTGAAAAAACAGCTAATACTATAAAATAGTCGATGGTTGTATTTTTTAACTTTTACGATTGATTTGTATGTGCTTTTTAGCACTGAATGTAAAAATTACCTTCATATTCAACCATCATGTTAGACTTTTTTGAAAATGGTAAATTTCAAAGTTAAAAAATAGCGAAAATCTGATACTATAAAATGGATGTAAAACTTCTTTTATTCAAATTAATTTTATTTAATTCAAGAATTTATTCAATTTTTGGCCTATACTGGGATTATTACAGCTAAACAGCTCGGGGATCCGATGATGTGGGAAGGGAAGAGGTTCAATTAAAACTATGAAATTTGCAATTTGCGAAAAATCCTGACGTGATGGTTAAAAATGAAGGTCATTTTCGGATTCAATAGTAAAAAAATACATAAAAATCAATTATCAAAAGTTAAAGAAGTAACAATCACGTCTATTTTATACTATCAGATTTCCGTAAATTTTTCACTTTTTAGCTTTCAAATTTACGATTTGCAAAAAATGTGTACTTAGTGATAAAAAATGAAGGCCATTTTTGGATTCAGTCCTACAAAATGCGTAAGAACTAATTATCAAAAGCTAAAACACATGACACAACACAAATTTGCATCCTAGTGTAATCTAATAACATTTCAAAATATGTGTCATTTTGTAAAGAACCGAGGCTGTTGCTTTTCAACATTTTATTTAACGAAAATTCTATTATTTTTTTCCCTGTTATATGTTTAGTACAAGCTGTATATTTTGCATTAATATTTCAGAATGATTATAGATTTCAAATTTATAACGCAATGTTAATTTTACTATCAACTATTTTTTTTTATATATATCTGAAGATTATTTATATTTCTAGTAAATTTGTAAATGACCCCTATTTCGCAGCAAAAAATATGCTCCAACTTTAAACAGCCACTACTTCGGTCAGTTTTAATCGTAGAATAATAGGACTATTTGTCTTACTTGGAAGTGTAATAGGAAAGTTTTACTAACTATAACTTAAAGAACCGGGGGACCGTATAAAAAAAAATTAAATTTCGTAATTTTTCAAGAAATGATTCTATTAACCCAAATCACTTTTTAAATACCTCTTTACCCCCATTTAAAATGTTTTTGTAATTGGAACTATATGGCTATGACTAACGGTTTAGGAATTAGCCATTGGACATCCTTGAGAGTGGACATCCTGTATAGGAAATTTTATTATTGCTCTGATATTTGTCACCAGGGTCTAGGAATTTTTAGTCTCATCGATTCCTCTTCAAAATCTACCTCTAGGTAATCTTAATTTCATTTTTCATTCTGAATCTCATTTTTCATTTGGATGGCTCTACTGGTTTGGACATGTAACTTGTTAAAGTAGATTACATTTTTGTTCGTTTTGTTCCAGTGTCCGTACTTTCAATAACTTAATCCCCTTTATCGTCTTTCTCCTCAGTTCCCTAACTTTACGCACACAGGATATTTCGCATATTTCATCAACATTATTATCACTGCCTTCAGGATCTTGTTCAGAAGTGGAACACCCTATTCTATAGCAATCATCTTGTAGTGCAATTCAATGATATATATCCAATTTAATGCATTTGAAATAGCTTAATGTCATTAAAAGGCACTGCAAACGATTTTTTCCCGTTGACCATAATGTAACGAAATTCTTTTGAGTGTCCCTGTAAATAAACTATTAATGCTACACTCTTCATATTGAATACCAAACATCCCATGGTAAACATCATTCACATATATCAATTGCATGGGAATCCGAGTATATTTACGGGAGTTAGGTATATCACACACTGAGACCACAGAACGACACAAAGCGCAACATGAAGTGCAAAAACCGGTCGAAACAAAGAACGAAGTTGTTACAAACTTATTTTAAACCAGTTTTCCTAGCGAATTCAAGCGACATGTCTTATGTGTCGCCTTAGTGTGTGACTTGCCTTAGAGCGTGAACAGACGGTCTGACGGACAGACAAACCGCATTCATAAATACTAAATTTATTGGAAAGGGTTAAAAAGTAAAGCACGTTTTTGCACACTGTCTTTCCCGAGTGACTGATGTATGTCTTGTTTTATACCTTAACTTCGCTATTTGTGAACTGCTGTTAACTACGTAGAATTTCAATAAACTTACAACTATTTTTGAATCTCCAATTTCACGAGAACCTACAGGAGTTTCTCTAATTTCACACCCTCATTCGCCGTCACCCTCTCTCCACCTATACTGAACCTCAGTTCGGTGTTGAGTGAATTGCGATGCTAATATGTTTGTCTGGATTGGGATCTTTGGAGCTTCATAACTCATGAAGTCATGGAACACTTGTGTTACACGAAAGGGTAAAAGTTCCTTCAGGTGATTTGTAAACAGATTCATTAGCAGCATGCCTATGGCTAGTGATATTTATAAGATAATATAATATATATTAATATTATAATATGTATATATAGTAATATATATGTCAAAACTATTTAAAATAGATAAAACATTTTGTTAAATTCGAACTTTTCAGAAAACTTTATGTAATTTAAAAAAAAAAATGAAAATAAATAAATAAATCTTCTATCTAAGTGAAAAGAATAACAATAAGAAAGGAAAATACATAAAATTTAGTATCGTATTTGCAGTAAGTTTTACCTCAATAAAAACGGAAGTTTGGTATTAGGCTTGAAACATTAAATTTAGTTTGGCATGTAGGGAGCCTTGCTTTGATCGAAATTAAATTCAGATATGTATTATCCATCACCACAGTAACAGGCATTAATCGTGGCATTGATTTCGGGATTGCGAGTATCAATAACGATCAAGAAATCTGAATTATTATAAGAAATTATTACGATAAACAATTTTTTTTTCGCTTTTATTTTTCGTTGTATTAAAAGAAAGTCACAGTTATTTAAATTCTAATTATTTAGCAAGAAATAGAAATAAAATAACAAATGAAAAAACTGTACAAAATCACAACGTGCATTCTTTGGAAACCAATAATTAAATTCGTATATTGTAAAACTTTTTAAATGCAATATTAACCTTCCGCATATCAGACCGGTGCAACAGACCCGATAGGTACATTCAAATTGATTTTTCACATTTAAAAAAAATGAAAATTTTGTAAATATGTGACTTTTTCTGGAATGTTCTACTCAAAAGAATAGAACATCCCAGAAAAAAACCCACATTTACAGAAATTTCAGTTTTTAAAATAAATTAGAAATATCATTATAAATGTACCTGTCGGGGCCATTGAACCCCTCTGGTAGGCGGAGGGTTAACATAAATCTATTAAACCGAAACAAGCGTAAAATATGCAGCTTTACATATATGTCGCAATGTTGGAGAAAGTCCGATAATCTATATGTAGCACGTGATTTTTCTTTCCCGTTTTTATACTCAAAACGGCCATTAAGAGAGCGAACCGCGGTTAAATTATTTCAATCCCACCCACCACTGCTCTGTTATCTTATTATTATTATTAGACATTATGCTTTCTGAAATATTCATTATCTTAAGAAAGAAAGAAGCGTTTTACAAAAATTCCTTGTTCTAACAGATTTTATTCTATGTAATAAACCTCAATCAGGGTTCATACAGAGTTGGGAAGAAAAAATCCAAGGAGTACCCAAAAAATCCAAGGAGTCCAAAAAATTTTAAGGATTTGCCATTTTATTTTGTTGTCGATGTTTTTATTTGGTGCACCGTTATGTGGTATGCACACTCCAATTTTTAATGCCCAATTTGGAGAAAAGAACATTTCAAAAACAAATTTTACTCTATTAGAATCTAATTGTTAGTGCTGAAATTGCACAGTATTCACAATATATTGCTTATTGATTTCGTAAGTTTAAATACAAAATTGACAATTTACTTTTTTATGCAGTGACCAATGGTCATGTCACAGGGGTGATTTTCAGTAAAAAAAAATTCTGAAATTCACAGGAAATCTTCTGAAAAGTTACACCAGAGAGGGCGGGAGGGGGAAATCCACTTCCGACACTAGCCATGCGTTTTCTCCGTGGCTCTTTGACGAAATTCGTGTTTTTTCGCGATCTTTTGACGAAATTTGTGGGTTTTTTCGCGAGCTTTTGACGAAAATTGTGGGATTTTTCGCGATATTTGTGGGTTTTTAAGCGCTTTTTTGACGAAATTTGTAGGTTTTTTCGCGATCTTTTGACGAAATTTGCCGTTTACTCGCGATTTTTTGACGAAATTTTTGAGTTTTCGCGATCTTTCGACGAGACTTGTGGTCTTTTTCGCGATCTTTTGACGAAATTTGTGGGTTTTTTCGCGATCTTTTGACAAAATTTGCGGGGTTTTCGCGATTATTTGACGAAATTTGCGCTTTTTCGCGGTTCTTTGACGAAATTGGCGATTTTTCTGCAAACGATTGACAAAATAAATTTTTTTAGCGACTATATGTCCGAATTTTCGGATTGGTGACCGATTTTTTAAAGTTTTCGGAAATGAATGCTTTACATTTTCGGAAAATTCGGATTAGAATCACCCTTAGGTCATATAAATAGAGATGTCAAACCCCAAACACTTATTATGTATATCACATACATGATACATCTTTAAAAAAAATTTTAAAGGAAAAAAAAAGAATACTAAATGCAACATACAAGAAAAAATATAACAAGTTTTGAATTCATTCTTTTAGAACAGCGGTAATCGCTTTCTTTGAAGGTGAAATTTTGGCGAATTTGCATTGTTTTCGCGATCTTATGATGAAATTCGCGTTGTTTTCCGCGATCTTCTGGGGGAAATTCGCGTTGTTTTCCGCGATCTTCTGGGGGAAATTCGCGTTTCTTTCGCGATCTTCTGGGGGAAATTCGCGTTTTTTCTCGCGACCTTCTGGGAGAAATTCGCGTTTTTTCGCGATCTTTTAATGAAATTCGCGTTTTATTTCGATTGTTTAACGAATCCGAGTTTCTTTCGCGATCTTTTGATGGAAACCGCGTGTTTTTTCGCGATCCTTTGACGAAATTTGCGTATTTTTCGCGATTCTTAGACGAAATGTTTTTTGCGATCCTTTGACGAAATTCGCATGTTTTTCGCGATCATTTGAGGAAATTCGCGTGTTGTTCGCGATCTTTTGAGGAAATTCACGTGTTGTTCGCGATCTTTTGAGGAAATTCACGTGTTTATCGCGATCTTCTGGGGAAATTCGCCGTTTATTTCGATCGAAACTAACGGTTTTTTCGCGATCTTTTGATGGAAACCGTGTGTTTTTCGCGATTTTTTAGGAAATTCGCGTTTTATGCGATCTTTTAATGAAATTCGCGTTTTATTTCGATTGTTTAACGAATCTGAGTTTCTTTCGCGATCTTTTGATGGAAACCGCGTGTTTTTTCGCGATCCTTTGACGAAATTTGCGTATTTTTCGCGATCCTTAGACGAAATGTTTTTTGCGATCCTTTGACAAAATTCGCGTGTTTTTCGTGATCCTTTGAGTAAATTCGCGTTTTTCGCTGTCTTTTAAGAAATTATCATATTTTTAAGAAATCCGAGTTTTCCCGCGATCTGTTGGAGAAATTCGCGTTTTTTCACGATCCTTTGACAAAATTTACGAATTTTTTCCGCGATCGATTGACGAAATTTGACGGTATTTTTTTTTTTTTTTTTGGAACATATTTCCGAAAAATGCGATTTTTCCGAGATTCTTGGCTAAATGCCAAACATCGATAAAATTTAAAATAAAGGTCGGCTAACAGTGTCGAAAAACGGTCTTTGCGGACCTAATAATTGAAAAACGGACCTAGTGGGAACCCTGCTATTAAGTTTAATCTACCCAATCAATGTTGTGCTTCAGATTGAATGACGTGCATAAAGGATTTACCGTGCGTTTTTCAATCACGATTTTTTTTCCTCGGCAGCAATATCGCTTGCGTCCGAAGCCGCAATAGAATATAAGGAGTTTCTAAGTAGTGGTTTGCTTATCTAAGTAGTTCTAAGTACTACTTGGGAGTGTTTTCATTTCTAAGGAGTTTCCAAGGAGTCTAAGGAGTCTGTGCGAACCCTGCTCAATGTAAGTTGATTAAAACAACAATCTTCGAGAGTTTCGAGATTTTTTTTAATCATCTTCTTCAGGAGAGAAAAACAAGACACCAAACTGTGGAAATAAAGTGGTACTCGAGCGCTCGTAGCTGGTCATATATTTCTTTTGACAAAGAGGATTCTCAAATTGAAATTATGTTTGAGGAAAAAACATGAAATAGTGAAATATGCATGAAAGTGCGTAACTCTACAATTATTAAAATAATTGAAAATCAGTTATTATTATCCTATTAAAATGCAATTTTTATGGCCTAGTGGTATATTTCTTATTATTCAAAACTGTTTCTAATCAGATTGAAAAAAATATTTTTCACTATTATTTAAACAAGCATTTTCTTTGTTTTTCTTAAGGCTGTTCTTAAGTGATCTGCTTAACAAGCGTAAAACGTTTTGACACATTTACAAATTTATTTTTTAACGGAAAGATATAAAATTGGAAAGTTTGATCATGGAAGCGATTTGGAATCGAACTGTGTTTTCCATCTTTTTATCAGTAAATTATCTATTGAGTTATAATCGATTTATCACGTGACAAACATGTTTTTCACCCATTTTTGAGCGATTATGCCTCTTTCGCGCGAAAATTCGGTTCAAAACGTCCACTTTGACTCTATTTTCTGAAAGATCTATTGCGTTTGCAAAAAAGGGAAAAAACAGCTCGATTACATAGTTTCTAAACAACAACACCTGCTCGTTTCATGCATTTCCGAATAAAAATAAATTAAAACTTTTGTCACAAAGTTATCCCTTTGGATTTGAGAACAGCCGTAAGAATTCCTTTAGAAAAAATTCATTTCGTGTGATACATTTACCAATTAGAAAAAGTATTAGTGTATTAAAGTACACATAGTGTGCCATTGCCTTCGGGGTTCAGGTACTCAATCGGTAAAGCACGTAAAGTTTCTGGGTTCGAATCCCATCTCGGGCACTTTTTCACTCAGGTGGAAAAAATCCAATTCGTATAAAATATTTGTTTTAATTATTTCTTTCAGATTAATTTAGCACAAGAAGATCAAATAGTAATGTTTATTAAACGCCCTACTCCGCCCCGCATTTCAATTTCTTTTTTCTTTTTTTTTTTTGGAGGAGGGGGGGGGGGGACACACATTAGAAGGATAATTTGGCAATAATTTCGGCTTTAATAGAATCAAAATCTGTTATTTTGAAATAAAATAGCGTATTTTAATTTATTTAAACTGGCCAGTCTACAAGAAAAGAACCGATTCCCAATGAATCGTTCCTTTTCGGAGTCGATACGTTTCGGAACGACTCCGAGGAATCGTTCCTTTTCGGAGTCTGTACATTTCGGACCGACTCCGAGGAATCGGTCCTTTTCGGAGTCGGTACATTTTGGACCGATTCCGAGGAGTCGTTCCTTTTCGGAATCGTTCCGAAAAGGACAGATTCCTTTTTACAGAATGGAATCGCTCCTTCTGTTTCACTGCCGGAATCGTTCCTCAACAAATGACACATCTCTAAAATTCAGTATTGGCCTAAACTGGGAATCTTCTATAATCGGGTTCCAAGCATTCTAGCTTCGTATTAGCTGAATTCTTTAAACTGAGGAATGGGTGTCTACCTTTACCTCTCGGTACAGACCGCAAGGACTTTAATTATTCTAAATAGAAGTTTTTAACTTTTAGCAACTTAAAATGGTGTCGCTTAGGAATTATGTAATTCAAATAAATTTAAAGAGGGCAGAAAATTGTTATATTTAATGTGTGTTATGTTCCGATTGAGAAGCGGCTGTCCCGCTTTTTTAATCTTGCTGCCCCTCTATTCGCTTCCCTGCATTTGTCAGTATAGAAATCCGAAAACTAGTTGCACCATTTACCTATAATTCTACATTTCATTAAATCGAAAAAGTATTATTAATATACGCGTACATTTTATTTCATTGGGACGATTTTTATTTTCCCGCCCAAAAGTCGAGTTCTTTTATCAACTTGTTGCCGTGCTTACGTTGAATGTCATCATACTTCTGGTATGTGTGATGCAAGTTGATTACTGAGGGCATTCCCGTTGTCGAAACAATTTTAGACCCGCAATCCTAGGGAGGAAAAAGAAAAAACTGTACATTCTTGTTGGACGATACTCAAAAGCTACATTCTCCCTGATTAACAGCATTCAGTCACTATTTTAAACTTGCGTGTTGATTGAATAAATATAAAAAGAGCACTTTTTATTTCGTTTCCTAGAGCAATTATGCTTTCAAACACAAGTCGCAACGTAGTGCTAATATTTTTATGTAACAACTAGAAGAACTACCCGGCTTCGCTCGTGTCAATTATAAGGAGCCTTCCAGGTAAAATAAATTAAAATCAAATAATACCGCTATCACAATAACTGAAATTTGTTCATTCCCATCCATAAATCGTTAAAAAGACAATCAGAAAACATGACGCTATTGTCTCACAACCACAGTAAAATCACTGAGCTTTAATAACAGAATGAGCGTTTTCTTTGGCTTGGCGAGTGTAAGAGAAAAATATATGATTTTCCTGACAATGCGAAAAAAAATCCACCAAATCACGCAGCATTTAGTGAAATTCTCGTTTGTATGGCATATAGCTACATTATAAAGTAAAAACACTGACAGGGGCGGACTGGCATAGTTTGGCCCACCCCGCTAGACTTATGCATTGGCCCACCAATCCATAATCCCATTGTTAAAATGTTTGAATACTGACTATTAACATGGATCTTTGCTCTAACTCTATGACGATGACTAATTCCAATTCGGGACATATTAAAATCTTTGTAACCGTTTATTTTCAATTGGTAGTAATTTCATCGTGAAAAAAACTCATGCGGGGGTGGAGATTAACTTGCTTAATTTTTATTTATTTTTTGAATATGTAAACTTCAAACAATTAATAAGTATACACGTAATAAATAAAAACTTTTGAAATTTCTTATGGAAATTCTGTACAGATATTTTTTCTCTGTGTTAAAAAAAATGTTTGGTCCCATGGCGGGTCAATTGCGCTGTCAGCATCAGCCAACGATATCGTTAGAATAGATGATGGCTACTTGCGAAGGGGCTTCCGACGGGAATAGAGAATCGCTGACCCTAACCTATGCACATTGATAACATCTAGAAACATCCATGCCTCACCCGGAATTTGGACCCAAAGCCCCTTTGCGTGGACAGCTAACATCACATGCTAACCACTATAACGACAAAAATATTTTAAACTTGTCTGTACACTACATTGTAAATTACTGGAATTTGTTAATATTGACCGGAAAGTGCTTACTTTTAAAATTGACTCACATACATTAATAAATTTGTTATTTGAAATATCATTATTTGTACGTTTTACTTTGTTATTTGAAATTGCCAATATATATACATTATATAGCCATTAATCACCGGACACTTTCAATTTTAGACATTTTGTTGAATATTTAAAAATATACTAATCGGATTCTTTTGGAACTTCAGGATTATAAAGAATATGTTTGCCCTCAAATTTATTAACGTCGATTTGATGAGGAGGACAATTAGAGGATCAACAAAAAATCAAAGAAAAAATAATAATTTGGATCACCTTACACGAAATGATCTATCACTGCAGAATACAAATTTGTGGATACTGTATAACAGGTTTACTGATTTTTGTAAGAAGAGCATGTATGTTCATGGAGATATAGCGATTTTTGCAGATATAGCGATATATTGCAATTGGAATATAAATACAGTGAAACTTCCATTTAACGAAGTCTCATCGTTGCACTTAAACACTTCGTTATGAAGAAAATTCCTTAAATATAAATCAACTCAAATTCATGAAATTTACATAATAAAATGCACATGCATAAAATGAAAAATGCACCTAAAATGGAAATATTGGAAAAATATGTTTTAATTCGGGCAATAAATTTTTTTATGTAATGTAGACACCTGAGAAAAATTTAATTACAATAATGTCTAAAAAGAAAAAAAAAGCATAATAAACAGAAGTAAACAAAAACTGAAGCATAACGTACCTTTTCTCTTTTTCCTTAAAGAGAAAAGGACTTCCCTCCCTCCTTCTGTTTTTTTCAAATTCTTAACTTTAAAAAAGTCTGTAATATTACTTTATACAGGTTTCTTTTGGCAAATATACTGTTCATATAAAAGTTTTCGCATTTATGTACGTATCCCAATAACTCATCTGTAACATTTTCGTGAAACTGTAATTCCCTTCTTTTTGTATCGAAGGTTTTTAGTATTTCTTCTTTTGTATGGAAATGATTAAATAAATAAATAATTTTATTTACATACAATCCGTTGAAATAAAGTTATACATTCATCGCAACAGCAACCTCTCCGTTTAAATGCTGTACACGCACGAAAGTGGCATAAACTTCGTTATATAGAATATATTTTTGGTAATACGGAGATTAATTTGCATGTTACTGGTGCTCAAAGCAGTGTTCTCGCTACCGCTCGCCATTGCGCCAAATCACGACAAAATGATCCATTTGGCGAGCAAAAGATCAATCAGACTCGCCAAATTGAGAGTGCTGAATTTTTGCTCTTTTTGTCTGAGTGTGTGTGTGCGGTGCGCCATACAGTCAAAGATTCTTATGCGCGTTGCTAAACGCTTAATGTCACTTTACATGTTCAATCGCACCGTGTCATTCACATTGCTCGATTTATAGAGATACTGACTTAACACCAATTCAGTTTAGCAACAACCAAAGACACAGAAAGGTTTTCTCTATTGTCAGTTAATCACTATCTATGCACCGGCGTCGCGCCGGTTAAAATACAAACAAAATTACTGGCACCAAGCGCCAAATAGAGAAATGTTTTGCTGAAATTAGCCATTTACCATACTATTTATTAGTTGTATGCAAAGCGTCATTTTTTTTTCTATCGACCACGAGTTGAAATCTGATAGCAATTTTTAGTGTACATTTTAACAACGGTAAATCAAAGATGTTTTTAACTTTTATTTAGAATGCTAAAAGAATCTCTGAAACATTTAAACATTTAGGAGACATTTAGTATGTACTTGTTCTTAATAGTTTCTGTAGCGGTTAGTCGAATTTCTATTTTATAAGCAATTACAAAAAGTTAGGTTAATTTAGAACATTTTGAAAAAAAAAAGAGATTCAATAAGGGGTTAAAGATAGGTTTTTCAGTGTTTCACGACGAATCCATTTTGCTAACATTTGTTTTAATTTGGATACTGTTTTTTATTTCAAATTCGCCAAATCGCTAATGTTGTTCAAAAGCCAGCGAGAACACTCCCAGATAGCATGTAAGGTTTCCGAAAAGGGTCGTTTTTGCTTTACTTTCTAACTATCCTGCAAAGTTTTTCGTGATAATCGTGTAGCCAACCCATGTTCGGAAATCATTATGATCCGTACGATTTTTGCGCATGCGCAACTTATTTCTTTTCACGGCCAGCGTAGATGGCGTCTGTTTTGAAAGCTTTCGTTGTGTCAAGTTTCTAACATTTACAGAAAATGCGGTAAGTTTGCCATTACTTTTACTTATTAGTATATATCATTATTGTTTAAATCGTTCTTACTGTAGTCTTTTTTTCTTCTGTACTGTCTTATATTTAAGATTTCTGTGTAAGTTACCCATGAGGAAAAGATGATATTTGATTCAACGCTATTTTGTTTAATTATGTTATACAGCATGCTACATCTTTAAATTAAACTAACTTCTATAAACATGATTTACTTAAAACATGTTATAACGTATCGTTTCACGTTTCGTAACCATCGCGAATTTTCAAATGTATTTTGATAACATAACTGCAGTTCCGTTATATATACTTTTAACACATAGGATTGACGTAATGGTAATGTAAATGAACCATAAAATACGAAATCGAGAAAGTGTAAGGAGTTTTTTGTAGGAGTAAGTGTTTAGGAACATATTTTATTATAATAAAACATTTTTAATTATGATCGAGGCTAACTAGTGTTTTTATAATTAAAAACACTTAAGTCTTAAACACAATTTTGTTTTTATGTTTAATTATTTTAAACTTGTAAAAATAAATTTTATCTTTTTTTCTTAAAGTCTTCAAAAAATAAGGAATGTATACTTAAAGTTTTAAAATCACCACCACCCCCTTGCTGTGGACTGATTTACAAATCAAAACAGACTTTGACCTTCAACAAATTACATTCATTTGAAAATATATATGCATGCATAGCGTATAAAACACGTAGATCATTTCATTTAAATGTATTTATCAAAATGTAGGTATATTGTTTGTTATCCCTTTTAGCGTCTATATATATATTTACAGATGATTTTCTGTTGTAATTTTAAAATAACATCCAAACAGAAATCTTTTTTTTTTTCAATTATATGCGAATATGACATCTGTGCCAATAATTGTATAATTTTAATGTCCTTCATTAAATTTATTTGAGAATATCTTATCCTTATTGCACAAACACCCTTTTCGCTATTCCTATATTTATAGTAGCTGCTATATGTAAAATTTAAAAACTGTCTTCAAACACAAGTAATTATTTAAAAGTTTTTCTGCAAAAAACCCCCACTAAATCATGTGCATGTATACATCTCAAAAAATAAATTTGCTATGTGTAGTGAAGAATAAAACAATTATTTATTAAAAATAAACATATATTTACAGTAGAAATTAATTTTCGTATGTCATTTTGCCAGCTGATTGAGAATCGGCAAAGCTTTTAATATTAAGAGGCTGTACATATATAACGTTACCAACTTTATAGTAATTTTGTAATCTTTCCGGCCTTTACAATATCTTACATTATCATTCCTGGATTATGTCCCACCCTTCCATCACTAATCATATTGTTATCAGTGTCTCAAAGTTCTTTTTTTTTTCCTTTCATTTTATTTTTACATATTTTCAGTTATATGTAAACATATTGTTATATATCTGTTATTTATAAAATTTTCTAATAAAGAAGAAAGAGTATGTAAAATATCACTATATTAAATATAAAATAAGTTTATATCAATAAAATTTTTTAAAAGTATTTAAAAATAGCTCTTTGTTACATAATGTATTCAACAGATATATTGTTTCTTGCCACTCTTATCAACAAAACAGATAGACAACATTCTTCCTCTTTATTTTACTAATAAGCACAAGTATCACTTCAAACGTACTATCTGGTTTCTCCAACAGCAGATTATATGCAAATATAGGGTAGATGTGCCAGTAATGGACACCCTTAAGGAATTTCTTTAAAATTTATTTTTTTATTAATAGTTAAAATTATTATATTCCAGTTTTTTCAATATTATATTAATCTATCGACAATATTTAACCATTCTTATAGCCTCATTTCCCAATATGAATAGAAATTTAATTTTAAATAACAGAAATATATCAAAACACCCAAAAGCCCAGTAATGGACACCCTCTGGCCCAGTAGTGGACACCCTCTGTTCCAGTAATGGACACCCCATAAAAAGTAATAAATATAATTGTTTTTATGACTATTTAGAACCAGAATTTAATGAATACATACTAATGAAACAAAATAGTTATTTTCAAATAAATTTAACATTTAGGATACCAGTAATTAATAAAGTATTTGTGATAATCATTTATTGTTTGTATCAATAATTGAAATTATCAGATGATCGATGTTTTAATTATTTTAGATGCATAGATTAAAATACTAAATATCAGGCAATTACAGCTATCAAATTATTGTAACAGTGATGGATTTAAAGGGTAATTAAAAAAAAGTTTTGGAATATTAATGTTTAGTTTTGTGCCACTATTTTTAAATGTTTAGTTTTGTGTCACATTTTTAACAATCTTCCAGACTCTACTTGATATATCATTTATAATAATTAATATTACAAATATGAAAGAAATGATATTGTGAGTTGAATATTTTAAATACTAAATAAAATAATTTCAAAATAAAACTGTAGTACTGATGTTTGAGGCCAATGATCTGCAGATTTACTATAGTTTCATGAATATTACCTGCAACTTTCATTAATAGTATTACATTTTTTTTTTAAATAAGGAAACATTTAAGACAGAAAATAGATTTTTAATAGCTTCTGTAACTTAATTGTTTTTATTTAAACGGAGAGGGATTAAGCCGTATGAGCCCCTCTTTGACTGTGCTCTTAAACAATATTTTTTGCTTCCTGGCTGGTTTGATTGCCGGATTACAAAATATGCAAGGTATATGTACTACATAAAAAAAAAAAATAATAATAATAATAAATAAAATAAAATATTGAAATTTCATAAAATCTCATAAAATAACTTAAAAGCAGCTATTTATAAAAGTTTTGGTGTTATTACATTTTGGTAAGTATAATTTAAAAATTAAATTTGATTATTTGGGTTTGCAGTTAAACCAAAGTGTTTTATGCACTATAAACATTACTAAAATTGCATTTTTAGCAATGTCTACATGGGGTGTCCATTACTGGAAAATGACTAATTAACCATCCCAGTAATGGACACCCCTCTTAAAATCTTAAAAATAAATGAAATTTTGTAAATGGCCATTGGTATATAAAATTCAAAGTTTTCTATTGCTACTCAAACAAAAACATTAAAATTTTGCAAGAAAATAAATAGTGTATAAATTAATTAAACAAAGCCAGCTCTTAGCCTCTTCATTAAGATTTTCACAGAAAAACAGCGAAACTTTGAAACATTATTTTCTGCTTCCTGATTGGTTTGATTAAAAGTGTCAACAATAACACAGTTTTATAAAACATGCAAGGGGGAATTATTAAAAAAAATAATAAAAGCTAAATATTTATTAGTTATTTTTTTATGAACCAAAAACATCAAGGGGTGTCCATTACTGGAAGGGTGCCCATTACTGGCACATCTACCCTATATAAAAAAAAAATAGGAAAGCCAAACGTTGAGGTATTCCACATTTCAGAATGAAATAATTGTATATATAATCATTTAATGATTTTAATAATAACTTAGTATTTTCATAAAAATAGATAACTGAATATTTTGATGTAAAGAAACAGTTACAAATAGAAAAATGAATATTTTGGTTGGATCAAAAATGGTAACAATATCGAAAATGAATTTTCTCCCTCACCCTAGAGATATCTTAAGATATCAAGTGCCAAACTCCACCTCCCTGAAGTGATACCGTTATATTAAGCACAGCCTATAAAATCATGAGCCTTAAATGCTTATCAGTTAGCTTGTTAATTTTAAAATTGCCCATCAATACTTTGTTATTAATAGTAAATTGGAAAAAATGAAATCAAAATAAGAATTATTTAAAAATTAAATGTTTTGTAAATTCATACAAATTAAAACTTGGTTTATTATTATTGTTGTTTAATTAATAAATATGAAATTACCTTACCCTTCTTGTCCCTTCCCCCCATAATTTTATCTGTACTGGCAGTGTGATCAGTGTGAAAACTGACAGGTCAGGAAATTCATACTACTACTTCTTTTGGTACTACCTGATTATCCCGACATCCAATTTCACCAAATAAAGTTAGTACATACTTTTAATAAGTGTACTTTTAGTAGTTGACCCAATAGCAGAAAATCCTCCAAGTGTTTGCAACAGATACTTCAGAGGCAGAAAATAATCTGCAGGTAAAACAGGTTTGACAGGTTGCAAGTTTTACAATCGAAGTGTTAATCAAACGATCACCTTTTTTTAAAAATGTTATTATGCATTTTATTAATTTTACTAATAATAATCTTAAGTTTTTGTATTAAGTAAGAAAGAGCCAAACATAATATAAAGCGAAATAAGGGTTCAATAGAAAAATAACCTGCAAACGAAAAAAGAAAATCTGCGACTCCCATCTCTAACTTTCTGCTACCGGTGTAGTTGATAATAAATATAAATTGGTACAAAAATACATTACAAAATGTATTGTAATGTTAAGCCCTTCGTGACAACATATGTGTGATATAAAGTGTGTACACAGTCCTTGTAACTATTACTATATCGGAATGGTAATTTTTACGGTACTTTTCGGTTAGCCGGGCGCCAGTGTTAGATATACATACATACATATATATGTATATATACTTGTATACATAACACTGGCGACCGGCTAACTAAAAAGTACCATTTTTACCTTATTTAATATAAATTTATTAAATAAGGAAAAAGTCACTATTTGAAAATAGTGGTACAAGGGAGGCTTGTCATGAAGGGTTTAAAAGTTTTTTCTTCATTGTTATTATTTTATGTTTTATTTTTTAGTTTCAAGAACTAATGACATCATCTGGTAAAGATGCTGAAGTCATGGTTGCTAGCATGTTGAGAAAATTACAGATGATGTCGGAACAAAGTCCTAACAGAGGGTACAAAATCTAAAATTGCCCAGCAAGAAGAGGAACAGACAGTTGTTCTAATTTAACAGGTTGGTTATTATATATTTTAACAAAATTTGTTTTTGTGAGTTCATGCTCAATGGTACGAATAATGTTTTCTTTTTCCTATGAAAGTTTGTATTTTTCTGTAACTGTACGCCAGTGTTAAATATATACATATATTTACACACACACACACACACATATATATAGTGAAACCTCCCTGTGCGACCACCTCCTTGACCGATCATTTTTTCATGGAACGAAATTTATTCCCATAGGCTCAATACTAATTTTACCTCCATTCAGAGACCATCCCATTTGAACTCCCTCCATGAGCAACCCATTTTTTTGAAAACTTTTTACTTTAAGATTTTAATTAAAACTTTTTTACTTTATGATTTTGATTTGAATCAATAGGTTACCTTTATGAGTAAAATTTCATTGAATAATTCAAGGAAAATGTATCTTACCTTTATTATGCATATTTAATTATACATTATTGATCATTTACTTGACCTTTACTTTCAATATTTTAATCATTTTCAAAATTATCTTACTTTTTATCATTGTAGTTTATTACTTTACTTAATTATTTTAATATTTTACCATATTGCAAGCATTATGTATAATTTCGAATGCATTATTACATTCAAATTACTGTTTAAAAAATGTAAACAAAGTAATGATCAGAAATGTGCAAAATTCTAAATTCCGCACAACCACTGGTCCCAAGCTGTGCGGATTTGAGGGAGTCTACTGTATATAATTCTCGATATATGACAACTCATTGTTTTTTCGTGAAGAAAGTAGTATAAATTTATTTCTGAAAAAAATCAAGATATTGCAGCTGATAATTGGTAATCACAATCTTTTTATCAAATATATTTATGTATTAATCAAGCTTTTATTATTATTAAGACTGGCTAAACCTGAAATAAAACTTCCTTACTTTATGACTTTGATGTGAATTAATATGATACCTTTATGAGGAAAGTTCCATTGAATAATTCCTGGAAAATGTATCTCATCTTTATTATGCATATTTAATTATACATTAATTATTATTTACTTGACCTTGAGGGGAGAGTGGGGAGGAATGTGATGCTTTTTACAAAAATAAGAAAATCAACTTTATTTGACACAAACAAAATTTTGATATATAGAATACAAAATGAAACACTCTCTAATGTCCTTGAACAATATAGAAACATAATTTGCAGAAACAATTTTATAAAGAAATTATAAATTTCAAAATGTGTCCCATACCTTCCCACTAACAGGGAGGTATGGGACAGCTATAAAACAATGTATGATAAGGGGCAAATAGTCTATTGTTGGCTATATATACAGTCTAACAAAGATTGTAGGTTGATGTCTGTGCTACAATATCAAATTTCAGTAACTTCATCACTGGAAGGAAAATTCAGGATTGTCAATCAGAGATAGCATTAAAAAAATCATCAGTTCAATTTATTTATGTTTTGAAGTAAATGAATATATTTATAATGTTATAATTAATATAGTACCTTCTAAAAATATTTGCATGTTAGCAGTTTACATTCATCTTATTAAAAAGAAAGAATTAAACATGTCCCATTCCTCCCTCTACCTTCTTTTATGTTAAACTTCTTGTATAAACAAAAGTTCTACTTTTAGTCTAGTTTACAGTATGATGTTCAATAAATAGAAAAACTATTACATCTATGCGTAAACAAGCCTATACTACTATATTTTACTAATATACAGAAAGCATAAAAAGTATATGAAGCAAATTTACTTCTGATTCTTGAAATAATGCTTTGCTTAAGTCTTTAAAGTAAATCGGCTTGTCAAACGATGATTAAAAATTAGTTTAATTAACAAGGTATGCAACTGATATGAAAGGTTTGATAATTCTAACTTTTATTTTTCAATTTTAGAAATTATTTAATTATTTTTTTTAATATTTTAACCCTTTGCACTCAAAGGTTTTTTTCATTTGTATTACCAGCAACTCAAAGTGATTTTAGTTATATCTTATTATTTTTTAAATTCTTTATGAATACGAATACAAATTTATGATATATAAAAAAAAAACTAAAAATTATAAAATTATTACATTTTGTAATCGTAAAGTGTGATACCTCTTGAAGCAATTGCCAATATGTAATCTTGGCTTTTCTAGACAGATATCACAAAATTATTTTTATTGCCTCCGTAGTGGAGCCCTCAAGTTTGAAGACAAATTTTAAATGGCTCCGCTCCGGAGTCCTCGAGTGCAAAGGGCTAACTTTTTTTCAATATATAATGTATTTAAAACAATCAAAAATGGTATCAAAATTCAATTTGTGCGATTGCAGCATTGTATTTCTACAGTCAAAGATTTTGCACCTTAGCCGACTAAAATTTCGATTATACACCTTTCTCAGTTATGCATCGTTTTAGAAAGGTTTCCTGAAAGACATATAATTGGTACTTTACTGGGGTTTTTTTTTGGGGGGGGGGGGGGCTGAAATTGTCATATTGCCAGAGCAAAAGTTCTTTATCTACAGAACGACAAAGTCGAAAAATCCATTTACTCTTGCTCGACTGAAAATATACACAATATTTTGAAAATAAATATCAAACTTCATGATATTTTGAAAATAAATATCGGATATGTATCCATTTATATATATCACTGAACCATCCTTTTTGTAGCTATAGTGTTTACTCTTTAGTGTACACTATACACTCTTCAGTACTCCCGCTGCTGATAGAATATAATCTTTTTTTTTTTTCCCCCATCATCTGAAGATATAAGAAAATGCTCTTTTATGAAACCTTTAAACACATAAAGGCTAGATTTATTATGGTTATTTGTGCTTTTCATTATGTAGGGTTTTTTTTTTTTTTTTTTTTTTTTTTTTTTTTTTTTGTATCACAAAATCAAAACGTTCATTTTATGAGTAACAATCCCAGATGAAGATTCTGTCTGTGTCACTCTCTACTCTCTATTGTGTACAGTATAACCTCGAAAATCCGGCATTGTCAGGACCATGACGATGCCGAATTTCTGACTTCAAAAATACTTTTAATAGTCTTAATGGTGCCGTTATTCGTAATTTAATTCATACCCAAGTAATAGTTATGTGAGAAAAATAGAAAATTAAATATTTTAAAAAATATTAAAATTAAAAGTTTCTATTCATATTTTCTGTGTTACAAAAAAAAAATCTAGTATATATCATTTCTTCTCGTGTTATTTCCTAAACATCAATGTCAATTTTATTTGCTTCAATTATTTGAACAGCTTTTTAACAAGTTTTAATTTTACACTAATGTAGAATATTGAAAATATAGTCTTATTTATCTAAAGCAGATGTTAGTTTTCCAGTCAAATTTAAGCATTTTTCCACTGATACCTTTTCTTCTGTACTCAGAAGGGATTCAATTTAGCATAGCATCTGCGATCTCACAGTCAGCCAATCCATTGCTTTCAATCTCGAAATTTTTAATTGTTTAACGATTTATTATTATTCTTTCTCCTATAAGGTGGAAATGTAAAAAAAAAAAAAGCGGCGAGATGACTTTGATGCTGGATTTTCGAGGTCACACTGTACTTTATTTACTTTTACTATACGTATGTGATTTTTGTGTTTGTAATTTTATTTTTTATTTTTTTCTAGAGAGAAAAGAATGAATCAAGAAAAAATTTTTAATGAAGTACCTGTTAATTATATCAATTCTTTATATGTAAATAAATTACTATATTAATTCTTTATATGTAAATAAATAGAATTTTATAAACTGAATGATGTTTCATTTGTTTTCAAGACTATTTCCTTGATACTGAGAAATATTTTTCATTGCTTCAGTCTTAAGTTATTAAAAATAATTACAATCAGAAAAAGAACAATTTAAGTGAGTTAAATTATACTTTAAAAAACTAAAAAAAAATAATGTTAGTTTAGTATTTGCTCTGTTGTACATAGGATAATATTTCTCTGGTAAAAGAAAAACATTGGAGAAGGGAGGAAGGCAGATGATTTTAAAAATTTGTCTTATTGTAATATGTAATTTACATTGTTAAACAAGCAAGAAATTACTATTTTTATGTAAAAATGCTGGAAAGATCAATGAATTTGTAAAAAAATTCTTTTGTATGTTGCATCATTAAACTATTTTCAGAGAAAAGACTAAATATATTCCTGTGGTCATCAATCAGAATCCTATGGAGGATTTATTTTATAAATCTGACAATATTCTCTAAATAATAATTGAAAATTCTAAGAAATAAGTTTAATAAATGAAAGAATTAAAAAATTAATGAAGTAGTAATATAAAAAATATACAATCTTCTAAAGTCATTAAATGTACACTATATTGGAATTCCACATATTTGATGTGCTATTTATTGTAGGTAAACACAAGATTTCATTATATATGTATACAATAAAAAATTATCTGATCCTGAATAGTGAACTGGATTCAAAAGGTAAGTAACTGAAAGTATAATTAAATTTACTATGTATAAGCATAGACATAGAGTTGTATGTTCTCAAGTCCCTGTAACATTTTAAATACTTTTTCTTACCCTCTAATATAAAAAAGCTTTTAGTTTTTTTATTTTATTGAATTTCTCCTTTTTCTTTTGTTAAAGGATAAATGACAAAAAAAAATCCCTTTGCTTTTTTTAATTTTAAGTTATCAATAATTTTCAAGACTCTATGCCTATGTGTATAAGAATGATTTTTTAATATTAAATACGTGAATTTTTTCAAGTTGCTAACTAAGCGTAAATAAACAGAGTGAAAAATGTTGAACTCTGATCTTTGAAATAGTGCTCCAATGCACTGTTGATTTGCGCCGAGTTAGCAATGTAAAAAATTTCACGTATATAATCTTCAATAATTTCACTGCTGATAATTAATTAAAATTTTACTTGGAATGGTTTTTATTCAAATGAAAGTGTTTTTCCTTAAGAAATTTTTTTTAATGGGATTACACATCCCTCATGCGTAGACACTTGCATGCTAATGTTAATCCTATGGGAGAATTTTTCTAAATATCTCGTTTGCATTTCAATATTGTAAATTTTATTATTTGTTACTTGTCAATCTGTACAAACACCTTTTTTTTTTTTTTTTTAAGTTTTCAGTTTTGTTTGCAATGTGTTTTTTTTTTTTTTTTTTTCACTAGAGTATTTTCGCTTTTGAAAGCAGTTCTGAATATATCCTAATAAGCAAAAAAACCTTGTAAAACAAAGTCGAAAAATGGCCTTTGTATCAAAACTGCAGGTATGCAATGCAAAAAAAAAAAAAAAAAAAAAGCAAGCGAGATATTAAAAAAAAAAATCTTTCAGCGGATTAACATTAGCAATCAGGTGTTTCTGTGCGAGTGAAGTATCCTCTTAACATTATTAAGCTTTTTTTATTATTAAAATAGGATCTAATAATGTAGCGAATTGATAAAAATTAAACATATATTTTATACATACATAGTAAAGGACAGGGATGTAAGAATTTCTTTCAAGGTAAAAAATGAACATATTAATTAAAATAAGCAATTTGATAAACATGTGGATTAATAAAAACCAGTTTTTTTCAATGTATAGATAATATTTGACTAAAATTTAATTTTCCACAGGAACAAACAAACAACAACAAAAAAATATGCTCAGCTCAGAAAAATTCTAAGTTGAGTTATTTATCTCATTTTTCTATCAAATAAGATTTTATGATTTATAAAAACCTCATTTTCATTTTTTTTATACACGCTTGTAATAAAAGCCTTTCATCAATCTTTGATTGTAACTCCTCTAACTACCCTTTCGTTTCTTCCTTTTCACATGCTTATCATGAAACACTTACAAACTCCCTCAGATAGCGTCAACTAGCAACCTTTTTCAATGCTTTACAAAACATTTACAAACTTTTCATGCGAAGCCTTTAAAAAGCATTCAAACATTTACGTAGCATGGTTGTAAAAAGGCTTTAAAAAGCAAAAAATGCTATCTGGGCTGGCTCAAAGTCAACGTTCAGCAGAAAATTTCGTTAAGAAAAAAACTTCGTTAAAAGGAAGTTCGACCGTACATTAAATGTTTTATGAACAGTTGTATAAAATAATAATATTATGTGTGCATGCGCAAATGATAACGAAGATTTTTTTATATAATTTAATAGTCAACTGTATGGAGCAGCTCATAAAAAAATCCAGTCAAAATTCAGAAAGATATCGTCGATAGAGTGAGCTGATTTTTAGTTGTCCTCTAAAAGCAGCTGAATGATAAGGGATTTTCCACAAATAACTGACTTTCAGAAAAAGTATTTAATGAATATAACTGAGTAGAATTGGAATAAATGCCTCGATTTTGATACTTCATTATCATTTAGCTGCTTTTAGAGAGCAACTAAAAATCAGCTCAATCTATCGTCGATATCCTTCTGAATTTTCACAATATACGACTCGATTTTGTTTATGAGTTGCTCCATAATGTTGACTATCAAATTTTGAAAAAGAAAATGTTATCGTTCGCGCATGTGCAGATCAAAATTATTTTATACAACTGCTCATATTTCTTAAAATATTTATATTCCAATAGCACTATATTGTCTCTACTGAACTTTTCTAATTTTCTTAAACTGGTGAAACGTATTCATAATCAAAACTGTCGAGAAATATCTTTCGTAGCAATAAAATGATTTCGAGAAAAAAAACATATTTCGTTGAATCCAATTCTTAAAAAGTAATAAATCTTGAAAGTCTTTTTATATTTTATTTTTGACAGCACACCAAGACGACACATTGCACATTTATATTTAACATTAAAAATAAGATAATAATTTCCGAGAATGCCATATAAATATGCATCTCAGCCTAGTATAAATATATTCTGAACATTTCGAGAAAATATATTCAAGCATCACTTCATTATTAAATCACACTTGTTCATATAAATATTTACAATTCCGAGAAAACATTTTTCCCGAATAAGCATTTCAAGTTTTCTTTACTTATAAAAAGAATTCTAGCATCAAGCTGCGCGCGCTCTCTCTACATGTACAGAGCCACGTGATCTTGGCTATTTTTAGTTTTCTCCCAAAGCAAAACAGGTACAATTTCGCAACAACTGGCGTTAAATTTGGTTGAAAATCCTGCATGATATAAACTAAAATCATGTGAGATTTTTTTTAAACTTTAAAAAAAAAATCGCTATATCTCCATGAATATACGTGCTATTCTTATACAAAGCAGTAAAAATGTTGTACAGTATCCACAAATTTGTATTCTACAGCGGTAGATGATATTGTGCATTTTAATTTACAGGGTGATCGCAAATATTTTTGATTTTTTATTTGCCCTCTAATTATCCTCCTTATCTAATCGACGTTGATAAATATGAGGTCAAACATATTTTTTATATTCCTGAAGTTCTAGAAGAATCCGAAGTGTATATTTTTAAGTATTTCCACAAAATGTCTAAAATTGAAAGTGTCCGGTGATTAACGGCTCAGTGACTAGTGCACTTTATACATTTATTAATGTTTGTTTAAAATATCAATTTAGAACCTGGAAATTGAATAATTTGTTTTATACTCTCACTATTAACCAATAACAAGGTAAAATATCTGGACAATTCTTTTGAACTACAGGCAACTCCATCTATCATCTTATCATAATCGTAGCCAAAAGATCGTTTAACATTGAATAGGATAAAATCATCTAACAGTTTTTGTCCTAGAGATAAACATAAGCGATTCTTTATAATTTTAAGTGTTGAGAACACTCGTTCACTCTATGATAAAGTTAGGACGTACTTATAAGCTATGTACAACATTGGATAAATACGACCATATCAAACATGGTTGGATATATACGACCAGTCATTCAACTAGCACAATAATTCTAATGCACAAGCTAAGCATTTTTTACATTTCTTACGATTACATTACATTTCTCGTATTAATTTTACGACGATTCCCACTTCTTTGCTGTAAGCGGCTGAGAGCTCGCTACGTCGAGATTGTTGCTGCAATAGCGAGTGATTATAATCAGTATAGTGCCAGAAAAATTGCATCAACTCTTTTCTGACATAGTCTTTCTTTACTTTCGCTAAGCCAGACAGAGTACTAAGAGCTTCTTCAGCAAGTTCATGCAACAATTTAACCTCACTGAATCGGTGAGAATCGGACCAGGGAATGTCTTTCATGAGCAAGTCATTTCCAGTAAATCATGTATTCAACTGCTAAATAGCTGTGTCTCAAGATGACATAAACGTTTACTCTAAATACTTCTGATGGTGACTCGACAATATTTCTTGTCTCGTCGTGAGAATATTCGCCACATCAATGTTTCGCTATAGATATTCTCTATTTCCAACTCTCAAGAAAACTCTCAATTTCCATAGAGTACTCCTTTTCTATACGTTACTTCTGAAGATGTTCCGCAAATTCAGAAGCATTTTTCAGAACCATATCAAAATTATTTCTTTTGTGTAGCAGATTGGATTTCAATGTTTGGATTTTATTAGCAGCAGTTAAGTAGTCCCAGCCGCTTATCAGCAGATACTTCCATGTGGGCATAGACATATCTACTGAAACTTGCACTAATTATTAACCAGTTATCTTGCCCAAAAAGATACATGTGACAGGAAGTTGACAATTTTGGTGATAGCTTGTAGACACTTAAGCAGTGTTAACTACTTATATCGATCTTTAAAAGGTTTTGAAGACTTATCAAACATGCTATTAACTTCTCGATCCTTATTCTGCTATCTAATAGCATTTACTTTTTGTAATCGGCGAAGAAGTTTATTTCCACCAACAGACTCCTTATTCACTGAAGTTCATACTTTCATTCACTTATATGACTCTGAGCTAAACACTATTGTAGCTATCATTAAGTCCAAGAAGTCCGTTGTCAATTTGCAACATTCTGTTGCATCTATCAGGACCAAATTTCGCACATGTGTATATTAATGCACATGCTGCATATTCGAATTGTCGTTTTTCAGTTGTGCCTGCAGACCTTTATACCTCCCACTCATATTTTCTGCACTATCAAATGAAATGCCAACTATTTGTGAAGAAGGGAGTTTAAACTTTTTAAACTCTTCTTTTAATTGAAGATAGAGGTCTTCCCATGTTATTTTGAGGGTATCAACCAATTTTAAAAGCCTAAACTTTATCTTGCTGCACATAACGAGCCTGCCAACTGCTCCATTATCGATACTAGTTGCGTAGCAACCCGTTGTGTTGCTTTTGAATTGCATGAGGCAATCGATCTTTTTGCGAAAAATGAAATCTTAACTTTATTGTAAATTTAGAAAGCCAATGCAATATTAATTTTATTAAATACAATATTTCAAATAATAAGTTATATTTACAATTTAAGTCAAAACTTTCCCAATAAAAATCCACATATTCTATAACTTTATTTGCCTAGAGCTTTTCGCTCTTCCAAGATTTTGCTTCGAATTTCGGAGTTCGTAGAAATAATGTCATTTGGGTCAACTTATACAAAAATGAATTTGTTTGGACGAATTTATTCAGAAGCATTTTATATTTATGAATTAAAATAAATATTTAAAGAATTATTTTTTTTCTCGCTAAAACTTTTCTCTTTTTTTTCTCGCTTTTTCGCATTTTTAATGTCCGCTTCTGAAATGTTTTATTAGCCATCTTAAGGCAATGGTTGAAAATCTACTTTACGACTTTAAATTAAATGAAAATAGCGTACGATGTTTTTTTTTTTCTTTTGACGTTAACAGAATTTATCTCAATGTTCCAGACGAGAGTCGAATTTATGTTTCTAAAATAAACGGATTCCTGAAGCTTGTGTGAGTTCGTATTTCGTGAAATTTTCTTGAAAACTACAATCATTTTTTCACTTTTTATTCAAATATACGTTAATTTCAATTTAAAAATGATTTCAAACAATGACCTAATAATCCTTGTCATTTTCCCTTTTCTCTCTTTTATCCACAAAAATGGAGCAATTTTAGTTTCGATCATTACAGAAATAACGTAAAAATTTATATCTCGAAAACTAAACAAATTTTAAAATTTTACGGCTACGTTTAACATCCTCGGACCCATGCGGATAACTGGCGTTAATTTGATCACCCAACATTCCATATTCTAGGAGAAACAGCTGTGAAATACAAATGGACAGTAACTTTTTAATATAATAGATTGATGAAGTTTTAATTTCGCTATAAAAAATTAGTCAGGGACAAATGTTGAATTATTTATATTATTTTAAGTGCAAATGACTTATTCCGTAATGGAGCCTGTACTCAATGGATATAGATTAAAAAACATTATTCTTGAAAATTATTTAAAAAGACATAATAAATAAATCAATTAAGATAAAGTTTTCAAGAAAATTGCATTTGAAAGTAGATTTTTTTCCCTATATAACGGGTGTAAAAATTGAAGATGCGCGATGTTTAGAAATTCAAAAAATTGCAGTAGCAAAGATTGCAAATCCGACATTTAATCATCAAGCGTTGCCATTCTCAAAATGACGTCAGCCGCACACACGGACATATTTTTCCTTTATAATATAGATAGATTTTCAAGCGTGAAGTTCCGTTTGTCAGCTAAAACTTTGCATGTGAAAATGTATTCTTTTGGCTTGAGGGTCTAATTTCAGTACCGCGAAGTACAAATTCCAGAAACTGATGTCTTTTAGATGTATTCGTGTAAAAATATATAGTTTTATCAAAGAAAAAGATTGTTTTCTTTTAAATATGGCACTTAGTGAAGCATTACGCCAAGTGTCTCAAATTCGGTATCAGCCGAATGAAAATATATTGTAACATTAGCTTTATGAGCGAAAATGTTTTTTAAATAGTGACGTCATTTTCTGTTCAGGCTTAAAATAAAGTTATTTTTAATTGTAATGAGTAAATGGTATCAATAAGGATAAATAAACCCCAATATTTCTTTTTTTCTGCAACAGTGGATATAATACGATTACTACCATTTTGATGAAATTTCAAAAAACCTTTTCAAATTAAATTAAAAATATAAAAGTGAAAATATTTAGAAAAATAGCTAGTGCGAGGACATCTACAAATGAACTGCTTTCATTTAAAAAAAGAATTATTAGCAAAATTGGTACAGTAGAAAGCTCAAGGAAGATGTCTAAAAAAGCTATCTTGTGTTTTCAATATATAGATTATTTTTTCTCTTTTACTTTAACAGTTGCCTAGCAACTCTATTTCATACAAATTACATTTAAAAGCACATATTTTTCACAATTCGGCTCTAAAAATTTAAATTGTTCGACTACATATATGTTAAATTCGTGTTTTTTTTATATATTATTCTTTCATTTATTTATTGATGAAGCTTTAATTTCGTTGTAGAAAATTAGCGGGAGAGAAATTCTGAACTTTTTTTTTTTATGTGCAAATTGTTTATTAATATTTCGCAATGGAGCCGGCACGGCAAAATCATTTAATTGACAAATAACAACGAAATAAAGCCAAAACTCACTGGGTTTTATAACAGACGATATTCTTGACATAGCACGTATTTTAATTTAAATTTTTTTTCGGTTTTTATGAGAAAATGGCAACAAAAAGATGCAGCAATCTACTATTTTCACTTTTTCCCCCTTTAGTTTCAACAGAAACGGAGTACTTAAGCTGCCACGATTACAAAAAAAGTAATAAAAACTGCAAAAAAATTAATATCTTAAAATTAAATTGATATACAGCTTTCAAACAAATTGCATTTAAAAGAGCATTCTTTTCGTTATACGGCGGTGTAAAAATTTAAAATGTGCGATGTTTAGAAGCATAAAAATTTGCAGTTGAGAAAATTACAAAACCAAAATTTTATTTCAAATTTCAAAGTGTTGCCATTCGCAAAATGACGTATGCGTTACGCACAGATATGTTTGTCCTTTATAATATAGATATCTGGTATGAAATTTACTTAAATACCAACCTGACTGTTTTACTTCATCGGCAATTTTATTTGGATCTAAATGCCGATATGATGCATTAACTTATTAATAAAGGACATGGACAGGAATGTAATCAATGCACTTCTTCCATGCCGTTTAGGATTTTCATTTTGTTCTTTTTTCTGCTCTATTCTAGCCTTCTTCATATTTTCTGAAGATCTGTTTTGGCTTTTCTTCATGGCCTGTGCTACATGATAGTGCAAAATTTGATAATATTTAGACAGTAGCATTACCAATCCAAAAAAATTGCCGTGGTTAACGTCTCTATTATTCACGTCTGCAGCTGCCTCCTCTTGTTTTTCTCTATAAGCTAATACAAGCCTTCCAAAATCCTTGTTCTGTAGATCATCCCTAGTTATGTAAGCTAATCCTTGCCTATCTTTTGTTAATTCACAAATGTCCGCAGGCAGACTGATCATACCAAACAACTTTCCACACTTCACTGACCGTATCTGCTCTTTACTTTATTCTCCATCTCTCCGCAGATTGCTGATGGGAGAGGAAAATGAGAAATTAGGACGTACCCGAACAAACAACAACAACAAAAAAACACGCTTTACGAAAAAAAAAGGGAAAGGTAAAGGTGAATTTCATAATAATTATTTTTTTTAAGTTTTATTGAAAAGAAAAACAAAACTTAAAAAATTATTTTGGCCCACTACACACGTTTGGCCCACCCCGCGATCGCGGGGTAGCGGGGAAAGTAAAAACACTGATATCATACTGATGATGGCTAGGGATGCACCGAATAGTGATTTTGGCCAAATGCGGAATATTCGGACCACAGGTGAACCGAATACCGAATATTCAGCTAGCCGAATAGACAATTTTCGGCCGAATACCGAATATTCGGCTGCTCGACTACTTTTTATGTTTTAAAGTTTTATAAAGTCGTTCAGATACTTCATACATATTTTTAGGTTAAATATGTTCAGGACAGTTATATATACTTTTAAGTAATTTCACGTACAAAAGACTCTTCGAGTGACATAATAACAGAGCAAATAGAAGTAGAAATAATTCTCTTTCATAATTCTCCATATTCTAAAATAATTCTCTTTCAATAAATAATCGAAAACGTTACGAAAATTTGTAAAATCCTGTCCCACAAAAATTATAGTTAGATTTAATACAAAATGATATCAAAATATTTTTAAAATGTTATTCGTATAATTATTCTGCTGTTAAATGTATTTTAAAGTTTTCACTGGGAACATTTTAAAAATTCAATAATAAAAAAAAATGATTTTTTTGTAATCTAACTTGTATCCCATTTATTTTTAGTCTACAATAATACTTAAAGAAAAAAAAAAAAAAGACAGAAGAATTTGATAGCGAATGATTGAGCAACAAATTTGAAAGTAGACCCCTAGAAAGTCAAATTGCCTCCCAGTGGAGCGTACGCCCCATGTTGGGAACCACTGCTCTAGAGTCTAGAACAAAGAAAACAATTTGCTAGAGAAATAAGAAAAACTTCAATAACTGCAACGCGAGAAACATGAGTAACTAACTAATCACGAAAACAAGTAATATAAATTATTTTTTTTAAGTCAATTCCTACTTAGGTCATCAAAGAAAAAATTAATATAATCCCTTAAGCTAATATTAGTTTTTGTTGCATTAAAATATCTCAATTTGTTGATTTTCTATAAGCAAGTAAACACTATTGGCTTACAATAGAAGTGTATTGGAATTCGAAATATTAGAGAAATCGCCAAGTTGGCGACTCACTTTGGTCGCCAAATTTGGCGACAGAACAGCCCCCACCCCCCGTATGGTAACCCCCTTATAGGTATGGTGATGCATTAAATGCTATTATAACCAATGGCCGCCATTTTTTCTCCCATATAAAACTAAAATTAATTAAAATTTAACGAATGAATTAATATTTGAAAAAACTGTATCAACATCAAGTGTCATCCACTACAAGTTAAAAAAAATGTATTTGAACTTGAGGATGAATAATATGTATTTTATTAACGATTGAAAATTTGAACAAGATATATATAGGGAGAGTGTGAACAAATAGTAGGAATTGAATAAACAAGAGGAGAAAGGAGCTCCCGAAGAAATGCAACTGTGATAAAAATCAACGAGAAAAACGCTTAGTTAGCCGAACAAAAAGAGTCTGGCAATTTCTACACAAAATGCAAGAAAGAAGACTGCAGAAAAATATACTGAGATTTTTCCTTTAAAAATGTGTTTAACCTTTTCCGGCGCGGAGTTATTCTGTTTGTAAAATAATGAAATAATGGACTGAAGCGAGAATTTTCAAACGAATTTATAAAAAAATAAAAATGTGCTTACTTTCCCGTACTTTATAAAAGGAAAATTTTAAATATTCTCGGTGCCAGTACTCTTAAAATTAGGTGTCCTTTTTGTGGACACCGCCCTCTAAAGGCTTAATCAAATAATTTATTTTATATAATTTCATACCAATTCCAATATTCAATACCAATTTCAGACCAATTAGATATTACAATGAATTATGCCACTGTTAACTACGAGGTAGTAGCTGTTATGACGAAGTGGTGAAGTCGTAAAGAAACAAGAGGGTAAACACCAGGCATGGCCTTTAAATAAACGAGGTGAAACCCATCGAATTTCGACGAAAGAAAATGTTTAAGAAGGAACTGTTTCATTGCTTTATAATAAACCTACAAAATTAATTGCAATAAAAAAGGCATCTTATATTGGTTAGTCTAACTCTCAAACAGATATTATTTTAACCTAAAGTTAACAAAATTCTATAAAACTCAGTTGTCCAAATTATTAAAATTAAACTTTAATCGTATATGTAATCCGTAAAATATAATAAAGATCAGTTATTATGATGAATTTATCAATTGAGGCTCTTATACTTGGTATTAAGAAATGAAAAATTAGCAAAAATTACTCCACTTTGACACGATCATAGAATTTTTTCCCTGTGAAATCTAAACCCGACATGATTTTCACATTCTCAAATATTTACATACGCACCTCTCATATCCGTATTGGCCATTTTTTTTAAATAGTATTTTAATTTGGTCATTTTAAAATCCTTTTAACTAAAAACTTTAAGTCACGATTGTTAGCAACATCTTTGCATGTGAAAAGTAGCAATCTTAACTTCAGATTCTAGTCTTAGTACCGGACAGTAAAAATAGCCGTAATTTATATTTTTTAGAAGCATGTGTTAAAATGTTTAGTTTCATCTAAGAAAATTATCATTTTCATTTAAATATGAAGTAATTTTCTTTACTTAAGCATTTCGCCTAGTGTCTCAAACTTAGTATCAGCACACATGCAGAAAGAAAGAAATATAGAAAAATGCGTGTTTTCAAAAGCAATAAGTCATTTCCGTTCAAAATATTTGGGCGCAGCATGTCTCTAACAGGATTTTGCGCCAGTAAAACCTATGTAACAAAATTTAAACCATACAAATTTAAAAAAAAAAAAAAGTTTTTTTTTTACTTTTTTTAAAATCAGAAAATGGCATGAATAAAGATAAATAAACCCCATTATTCCTCTCTTCTCGGCAATAATGAAAGCTATAATTACCACCATTTTGAAGGAATTAGACGATTTAAAACTGTATACACTTTTTGCGAAAATTTTTGGGAAAGGAAAAATTTTTACTGATCTTAGAATAAACCAGGCAACGCCGACACAATGATTTTCATACGGGCTGGGTCAAAACCGGAACTGAAAATTTTGGCCCGTGAAGACTAGGAAGAATGAAACCAGTACTGGCTCGGTGCGGAAAAAATAAGCTTGGCTGGGCTCGGACAGAGCCTCCTGGAAAAAGTAAATCCCGATCCCGGCGCAGAAAGAGTAGTGACTAGGCCCGTCCCGAGCCTTAAAAAAAGTAAGCCCAGGCCCTGCCTTACCCGAAAAGAGTGCAGACCAGACCCGAATCGGCCCGAGCGCTGTGAATGAAAATATACCCGATCGCGGCCCATGTATGAATAACCATACAACACTTTATGAAGAATAACTGTTCCTTCTTGATAATTGGAAAATTTTGACAAAATTCACGATTTTTTCCCCACGAGCGGTTGAAGAATTTCGAGATATTTTTGCGACCAATTGACAAAATTTGTAATTTCTTTCCATCAATTGTCGAAATTCGTGATTTTTTTAATGCGACAGTGATAAAATTGGCGATTTTTTCTCGTGATAAATTGACGAAATTCGCGATTTTCCGCTCCCGATCAATGAAATTCGCCATTCTTAACTGAATGGCCAATTTTCTAATTTTTTACCGTGGAAAATTGACGAAATTCGCGATTTTTCCGCCGCTTATCAACTAAATTTACAATTCCTCCGCACATCGACAAAATTCACGATTTTTCTGTGCCCGATTAACAAAATTTGACATTTTCCCCGCAGCGAATCGACAAATTTCGCGATTTTTCCGCACTCTGTCAACGAAATTCGTGATTTTCCACATTCGATCAACGAAATTCGCGATTTTTTCGCACTCCATCAACGAAATTCGGGTTTTTTCCCGTACTCCATCAGCGAAATTCGCGATTTTTCCGCACTCGTTCAACGAAATTCGCGAGTCTTAACTGACTGACGAAATTTGTAATTTTTCCCGCGGAAAACTGACGAAATTCGCGATTTTTTTTCGCTGCTAATCAACTAAAATTTACAATTTTTATACAGATCGTCGACAAAATTCACGATTTTTCTGCGTCCGATTAACAAAATTTGAGATTTTTCAGCACCGAATCGATAAATTTCACGATTTTTCCGCACTTGATCAATGAAATTCGCGATTTTACCCGCGCTCGTTCAACGAATTTCGCAATTCTTAACTGACTCTGACGAAATTTGTAATTTTTCCTGCGGCAAACTGGACGAAATTTGCAATTTTTTTCTCGTGATAAACTGACGAAACTCGATATTTTCCCGCAGACGATAACAAAATTTGAGATTTTTTTCGCACATGATCGACAAAATTCGCGATTTTTCCGAACCCGATCAACGAAATTCGTGATTCTAAACTGACTGACGAAATATGTAATTTTTAAAGGCGGAAAATTGAAATTCGCTGAGCCGATCAACGAAATTTGCAATTTTCAGCATCTAATCTACAAAATTTGCGATTTTTCTGTGCCCGATTAACAAAAATTGAAATTTTTCCGCGCCCGACCAACGAAATTCATGATTCTCAACTTCAACTGACTCTGTCGAAATTTGTAATTTTTCCCGCGGCAAATTAACGAAATTCGTGAGTTTTTCTCGCGATAAACTGGCGAAACTGGCGATTTTTCCGCAGCCGTTCAACGAAATTTGAGATTTTTCCGCCCATGATCGACAAAATTCGCGATTTTTCTGAACCGATCAACGAAATTTCGTGATCTGCTAGACGAAATTTGTAATTTCTCCGCGGAAAATAGACGAACTTTGCGATTTTTCCTAGCGATAAACTGACGACTTGCGATTTTTGCGCAGCCGATCAACGAAATGAGATTACTTCGGACATGATCGACGAAATTCGCGATTTTTCCGAACCCGATCAACGAAATTCATGTTTCTTAACTGACTGACGAAATTGGTAATTTTTTCTCGCTTTACATTCACGAAATTCGCGATTTTTTTCTCACGATAAACTGACGAAACTCGCGATTTTTCCGTAGTCGATCAACGAAATTTTGAATTTTGCAGAACCTCATCAAGAAAATTCGAAATTTTTCTGAGTCCAATTAACGAAATTTTGAATTTTGCAGCAGCTCATCGACAAAATTCGCAATTTGTCTGAGTCCGATTAACGACATTTGAAGTTTTTATGCACGGAATCGACAACATTCGCGTTTTTTCCACACCCGATCAACGAAATTCGCGATTATTAACCGACTGACGAAATTTGTAATTTTGCTTATATTTCACATGCGGAAAGAAATTACTATTCGTAAGCTGGAGAATCGAACAACGTTTCAATTTTCTGCAAAAAAAGTGTACATCTTTAACTAAAATCGATTCCTTTCTCATAACAATCTTCCGGGATTGATGGGTACCTGAAAATCAACGTAAATTAAAAAAATTGACATTGTTACCTTTAAGGTCCGATGCTTTTTATAGGAATTTTTACAGGAATAGGAAGTAATTTTAAGTGGAAAAAAGTTCTTTCAATCTTTTCTACACATGAATAAATAAAATTTTCCTATTTCAGAAAAAATTAGCCCGAGCCCGTCTCATCTCTAAACGAATATCATTTGGCATATTTCATCTATTACGCGAGGAAAGCCGCGACTTTAGTATTCAATAAATCTATATAACTTAAGGATGCACAATAGGGTGGGCCGAAATTTTTTTTTTTCTTCGATTTTCGATGATGGGTAGTGCGGAAAAGTTGCCACTGGTGGCACTAAGTTCACACAAAAAATTGAGATTTTTTTTTACAATTCCTACATTTGCCGCAAATGGCTTGAAATTTTGCTCAAATGCTGATTTTTTACCTTTTTCAGCAAAAATTTTAAAAATGTTAAATTTATTTTATCTGAATTTGCTTGAAATGTCATGTTTAGTGTACGGAAAGTTTAAATAAGCTCCGGTTATGTATTATTTAATAGCTATATGTATTTTGAATTAGGCGATTTTTATACCCTTTACGCATATAAGTGAGAAAATATTGTAAGTATTGTTTGGTTCGTTCGACGGTTTCTCTTTTCTGTCTTTATTATATGTTATCCCCTCTTCCTTCTGTTTTTCGATGCGTTCAGAGTCACATATTTGGATGACGGTCTATCGGCTTTAACGACTGCTAACGACGGTTTTAACGACTGCTAAAGTCGTTGAAAATCAAAGACACCGAAAAGCCACAAAAAACGAAGCCGACACTGAAATCAGTTAGAAGGATAGTGGGTACGCAGCCTTAGGCTGCGCACGCACCATCCTTCTAACTGTTATCAGTGTCGGCTTCGTTTTTTGTGGCCACGCGGTGTCTTTGATTTTTAACGACTTTAGCAGGAAAAGGACTGATGTCCGGCAAAAGAGGAACCTTTCCTTCAAGTAGAGTCGAGCTTGACGAGTCTCCTGACCCATTGTTGATTCCCCTCATTCTTTTGTTAATAAACCGCAGATGGGTTTAGAATAAAAGATTTTCCAAGAAAACTAGAGAAGTAGGCAAAATACGCGTCTGCGTACTGACGCGTATTTTGCCTACTTCTCTAGGTGCGTATGCGTACGCACTATCCTTCTAACTGTTATCAGTGTCGGCTTCGTTAAAAGTTTTTTTTTCCCCCAGAACTTTCTATTATTTTTAAATATGTACTTTCATAAATTTCTTAAGGGGGTTCTCAAATTCCCTTCTCAACAATGCGAAATTTTCTGAGACAGTTTCCGATTAATTTTTAAACTTAAATGTAGAAAACTGGCATTTGAAGCGATTTGAAATCGAATAGCGTTTTTCCTTTTTTAAATAAATAGATTACATGTAGAGTTTAAAACGATTCTGATCACGTGATGAAATGTTTTTCTTTTCTTTCTGTCACACCGGAAACTCGGTCAAACTTGAAGAGTATTCTCAGAAAGATCTCCTGTCTTTACCAAAAAAATGGAAAACGTCTTTCGATTACATTATTTCATAATCACAACACCTGCACATTTCATGCGTATCCGAACAAAAATGAATTTAAAAATCTGTCAAAAAATAGCCCATTCTGATTTGAGAACAGCCTTAATCAGTATTTTTAATAAATGATTTTTTAAGTAGTACTTTTTTATGAGCATATCTTTTTAAAAACTGTTCTTTTAAGAGAAAATGTGTGATTAAAATTTTTGTTATGACATCAGTATATTCACGAAATATAAATTCTTACACTTAAGTGATTTTTTTTTGTTTGTTTGTTTGTGTGTGCTTTATATTTTAATTATATTGCGGTAATGAAAATATCCTATTTCTAATGACAAAAGTAAATTCTTTCCTCTCTTATTTTACTGTCATTATTTCTCTCTGCTCCCCGCTTACACCTATGGGGTTTGTCTTTTAATGAAAAAACATACAAACAACAACAAAATAGCATTATAACAATTAGTCAGATTGTTTGACTTTTTTAAGGTAGTGCATTATTTTTCATTGCATTGATTAGTTTCTTATTTGCAAAGCAAGAAGTATAAAAATTTATTTTAACTATCAACGATTATTAATATTTAGTAAAATCTACATCATAATTTTAGTATTATATTTTAACATGGATGTAGTTTAGGAATTTCCTTTCATATGACATTTGCTGTTTATAATTGATAAGAGATTAAAATTGACAATTTTTGTTATAGCTCTAATATTTAACTTCGTAGAATAGTCTTTTTTTCCCCCCAGAACTTTCTACTATTTTTAAATATAGGATTTCATAAATTTTCTCAAATTGGTTCTCGAATTCCCTTGTCAACAATGCGAAATTCTCTGAGGCAGTTTGGGATTCATTTTTAAACGTAAATGTAGAAAACTGACAATTGAAGCGATTTGAAATCGAATAGCGTTTTTCTTTTTTTTTTTTAAATAAATAAATTACGATGACAACTTTTTTTTTTCTTTTCAGAAAGTTCTCCTGTCTTTACCAAAAAATGGAAAACGTCTTTCGATTACATTATTTCATAATCACAACACCCGCACATTTCATGCGTTTCCGAAGAAATATGTTTTTAAAATCTGTTAAAAAAATAGCCCCTTCTGATTTGATAACACCCTTAATCAGTATTTTTAATAGGGATACACCGAATAGTGATTTTGGCCGAATACCGAATATTCGGCCAACAGGCGAACCAAATATCGAATATTCGGCTAGCCGAATAGTAACTGTTAAGCCGAATACCGAATGTTCGGCTTGTTGAATACTTTTATATTTAAAAGTTGAAAGGCATTAAAATGTTACATTTTAAAACAATTTTACATAATATTTAAAACAGAAACTATTATTCTAATAAACAAGAGCTCTTTTCAAGTAAACTTTATGCTGAAAAAAAAATCTGCTTTGAGTTATTCAAGAAGAGGATAGTTATAAAAAATTTTTAATTAATAAAATTTTAAATTTCATGGATTCTTCTGAGAATTAAAACAAATGAATAAAATTTTCTTAAATTCCTAAACAAACATTTTAAAATCAAACAGAAATTGTGAAAATATTGGTAGAAAAATTGTACAGGATCATATATTATTTGTTTGTCAGGAAGAGCCTAAAGTAAATAAATAATATAATCGATTCAAATTTTATATGGTGGCAACTTAGCAAAAATAACTGTTCTATTCCCTTTGATTAAGCAAGGAAGTTTTTAAATGCATTCTAGATCGGTGTCTGGAATGGACAATCATTTTAAGAGATTGTGTAAACGTTGTTCTTAAAATCTTAGCAAGAAACAGATTATTTGCTGGACAATGTTCAGGAACTTGCATTTGTACATACTTAATCCCTATGAAAATCCTCGTGATTGGTTAATTTTCTTAAATAATACTTAACAAACAGCAAATAAATAATGTAAAAACATTCTCTTTTATTTAAGCTAGGGAATCCCACCCAGGCTTCCCGGGTTACAGAATATAGGTGAAAACAATTTTCTAATTGAAAACTAATAATTTTTTTTTATACGTAATAAATTATTTATATTGCCCACTTGCATTAAAAAAGCATTTTTTTTATAAAAAAATATGAATTGTACAATCAAATAAAGTTTTGAAATTTATCAAAAGTGATTGTCTTATTAGCCGCATGCTAAGAGTTATCTGACCAAGATTTTGCTACTTACGGCATCCTTATATATTCTAATAATTTCAGAGCTTACATTTCTGTTAAATTTGTGTTTCCTTTATATTATTTTATTTATTTATTAATAGGGAAGTTTTTTTCTTTTTTTTCTTTTTTAATGAATACTAGCCGTAAGAAGATGATGAATTCTTTATGTTGTTTTAAGGGCAAACGGATTAATCTTTCGTAATCGAGCTCCGCGCGATATAGATAAATTAAAAAATATTTCATGCTTTAAAATTATTTTTAAAACTATAGACAATCAGTAAACTAAGATGCACTTTGCAAAAAAATTCCATTTGATTTTTTTTTTTATATTTGGTGATCTAAAATTTTAAATTGTACGATTACAAATATGTCAGATGTGTTTTTTTTAAATATTATTCTTTTATTTGTTTATAAAGGAAGTATTAATTTCGTTATGCAAAAATAGTCAGAAACAAATGCTGAACAATGTTGCTTTATGTGCAAAATGTTTATTATTATTATGTATTGAAGCCAGCACGTGATAAGATAAACTTAAAAAACATGCTGAAAAAATTATTTTAAAAAACATAATAAACCAGTCAATTAAAATAAACAAATTGCATTCTAAAGTAGATTCTCTCCCTATGCGACGAAAATTGAAAATGTACGATGGTCAGAAGATTAAAAAATTGCAGTAGTGAAAATTTCAAGACCGAAATTTGATCGTGAAGTGTTGCCATTCGCAAAATGGCGCTTTACGCACCGATACATTTGTCCTTTATAATATAGACACGTAATCAGTAAAATATAATAAAGATCATTCATTAGGAAGAGGTTATCAATTGAGGCTTGGTATTCCGAAATGAAAAACAGTAAAATTTATTCCACCCTGACACGATCGTAGAATTTTTTCCGCATGAAATCTAAACCTGAAATCCTTTTCACCTTCTCAAAATTTGCATACGCACTTCTCATATCCGTATTTATCATTTTTTAAAAATTTGTATTTTGGTTGATTATTTTAAAATCATTCTAATTCAAAACTTGAAGTCACGATTGTCAGCAACATTTTTTACGTGAACAGACGCACTCTTAACTTAAGATTGTAATCTCAGTACCGGAGAATAAAAATTTCAGTAATTTATGTTTTTCAGACGCATTTGTGTTAAAATGTTTAGCTTTATCTAAGAAAGTGACAGTTTTCTGTTAAATATGACTTCATTTTCAATTAAATAAGCATTTCGCTAGAGTCTGAAACTTAATATCAGTACACATGCAGAAGTTTTGCAGAAGGAAAAACAATATGAATAATTTATGAAGAAAAATGCGTGTTTTCAAAAGCAGTAAGTCATTTTCCGCTCAAAATATTATGCCCCTAATGGGATTTTGCGCCACTAAACAATTTTTATCAACAATTTTGAAATTTTATCAGAAAATGGCATGAATAAAGATAAATAAACCTCACTGTTTCTCTCTTGCCTGCAATAACGAAAGCTATAATTTTCACCATTTTGAAGAAATTTGATAAAGTGCTTTTAAAATTAAAATATAAAACTGGGAATATTTAAAAAAAAAAAAAAAAAAAAAAAAAAAAACAGCTAGTGCATCTACAAATGAACAGCTTTCAGTTAAAAATATTAGTAAAATTGGTTCAGCAGAAAGATCAGTGCAGATGACTAAAAAGCACACTTGTGTTTTAAATATATAGATTAGATAAAATTATGAAAAATTAGTAAACTATGTTATTTTGGTAAAATTATAGTATAATGTCCTAAAGAATAGCATTAAAATTTTATTAGTCGAGAGAATTTGACAAAAACTTGAGGAACCTAGTATTATTTTAAACCTCAAATTATTGCCTTCTTTGTTTGCTTCTCTAACTCGGCGAAGCAAATCCATCCAGGCGAGAATCATCAAGTTCTATAATATAAATTGCTATTTGCATGTCACCTCTCTTTTATAAAGACACTCTAAATTTTTGTAAAACATTGCGTTTTATCAGTGTGCGATTGCGATTACATTATTTTCAAAAGTGAAGCATTTTCACTTGTGAAGAATTTCAAAGCAGCTGGACTGTGAAAATGACGCACTTCTACAAAACATATTTCAGTTTTAAGAATTAAAATACACGCTTTTTTATAAAATTACGTCATTTGCATCCGCTAAAGTAGGGATGCACAACCTGTGGCCCGCGATGGGCCCGCGAATTTCGTCAATTTATAATAGGCAAAAATTGCTATTTTTGACCATAGATTGCAGGAAAAATTCGTCAATTTGCCGCGGAAAACAATTACAAATTTCGTCAGTCAGTTAAAATTCGCGAATTTCATTAATCGCCCAGCCGATACCATTTGTATCAATACAGGAAATTCCCGAGTTGCAAATTTCGCCAGTCGCTAGTCGAAAAATACCCCGAATTTCATCGATCGGGCGCGGAAAAATCGCGTGTTTCGTCGATCGCGCTCGAAAAAGTCGCGAATTTTGTTGATCGAGCACGAAAAAATCGTGAGTTTCGTCAGTTTATCACGAGAAAAAGTCGTGAATTTCGCCAATTTGCCGCGAGAAAATTGCAAATTTCGTTGACTGAGCGCGGAAAAATCACGCGTTTCGTCGATCGGGTGCTGTAAAATCAAGAGTTTCGTCGATCAGGCACGAATAAATCGTGAGTTGCATCGATCAGGCGCGGAAAAATCGCGCGTTTTGTCGATTGCGCGCGGAAAAGTCGAGTGCTTCGTCCACCGCGCGCAGAAATGTCGCGAGTTCCGTCAGTTTATCGCAAGAAAAAAGTAGCGAATTTTGCCAATTTGCTGCGGAAAAAATTGCAAATTTCGTCAGTCATTTAAGATATACGAAATTCGCTGATCGGGCGCGGAAAAATCACGAGTTTTGTCGATAGGACGCGGAAAAATCACGAATTTCGTAGATCGGCTGCGGGAAAATCACGAATTTCGTAGATTGGCTGCGGGAAAATCGTGAGTTTCATCTGTTCATTGCGAGAAAAAGTAGCGAATTTTGCCAATTTGCCAAGGGTTTCAGTCAGTTAAGAATCGCGAATTTCGTCGACCGGGCACGAAAAAATTGCCAGTTCTGTCGATCGGGAGCGGAAAAATCGTGAATTTTGTATATCGAGCGCGGATAAATTGCGAAAAATATCTATCGGGCGCTAAATTTGATAGTTTTGGCGATCAGGTAGAGGAAAAATCGTCAATTTTGTCGATTAAGTGCGAAAAAAAATTGCAAATTTCGTCGATCGGCTACGGTAAAATCACGAGTTTCGGCAGGTTATCGCGAGAAAAAGTTGTAAATTTTGACAATTCGCGGCGGGAAAAAATTGAAAATTTCGTCAGTCAGTTAGCAATCGCGAATTTCGTTGACTGGACGAGGAAAAATCGTGAATTCCGATGGTAAGATGTGGAAAAATCGCGAATTTTGTTGATCAGGCGCGGTAAAATCTAAAATTTTGTTCATCGGCTGCAGAAAAATTGTTAATCAGCAAAATTTAATGCCCCCGAATAAAGTCAAGAAATATTTTTACTCCTTGAAAATAATCTTTGCTATACCTCTGTTATATATACAAGCATAAACTGTTGATATATCCTTACCAATTGAATTGAGTATGGTACGTTGACTGAGTAGGGGAACCTAAAGGGGTAAAACTGCCACTCCTCTGAAGCCATGTTCCTTATAGGCTACAGATCTCCCCACCTCCCCGAAATAGTATTATCTCAGTGTTACTGATGTGGCCCTCGACAACCGAGGCATTTTTGTAAGTGGCCCTTCTCTTAAAAAGGTTGTGCACCCCTACCCTAATACATAGTGTTTATGGAAAATGTAATCACTCCTATTCTTTAGGGATACAAAATATGTAACATTTTAGGCACATGTATTCCCACTAATATTAATATATGCAGATAGTATTAACAACAAGCTTCAAGCTTCACAAAACAAACGACAACTCACTTTTTAAGTAACAGATAGATAACGCGCTCGGCAAACCATGTATCACGTGACGGGATTATAACCAATGAATGGGCTCTGAAATCCACCCTTTAAAGTAGGGGTGCACAACCTTTTTAAGAGAAGGGCCACTTACAAAAATGTTTGGGTTGTCGAGGGCCACATCAGTAACACAGAGAAATTTCTATATCGGGGAGGTACGGGTGTGTGTGTGTGTGGGGGGGGGGGTAATAAGTCTTTATTCTTGACGAATAATTAGTTTTTGTCTATAACAAAAATAAACAAATGAAAATAAATAATTGTATGCAGGAATGCAGGGCTTCTTCGCATCTGTATGAACAACCATAACACTTTATTAAGATTAACGGTTCCTTCTTGATAAATGATAACTTGAAGAAGAAAAATTACACAACATTTCTAAATAATTGGATATTTTTGAAAATTATAAAAAAATCTTATTGAAGAATAACTTCATTTAAAATAAAAGGAAACTTATTCTTGAAATAACAAGGCATGATGGACTAATTATGCTATTTTTTCTGCGAACTATTCATAAAACTTGTTTTTTTTCTTTTGTCAATCAAGTGCGACTGATTGACGAAATGCGCGATTTTTTATCAACGACCATTTGACAGATTTCGCGGTAATTTTCCAGTGCCGATTGGCAAAATTTGCAATCTCTTCAACCATCCAATTTCCGATACCTGCGATAAATTCACGAAAAGCGCGATTTTTTTCAGCGATAAATTTTCAAAATTCGCGATTTTTTTTCCACAACGGATCAACGAAAACTGCGTTTTTTTCCGCCCCCGATCGAATAATTTCGAGACTTTTTTGTTCTGCGATCTATCTTCGAAATTTGCAAGCTTTTTCCTTGAACGATTGACAAAATTCGAGATTGTTTTTCATGCGTGATTGGCGAATTTTGCGATATTTTACGTGACGGATTGACAATGTTTGCAATTTTTTTTCAACGACCAATCGACGAAGCGTAATCTTTTCCTGATATACATTTTTATAATTTGCGATTCTTTTTCGCTCAATAAATTGGCGAACGTCGCGATTTTTTCTACGCGCATAATCGATGAAATTTGCGATTTTTTCCTACGACAAATGTATTTCTATTTCATGATATTTTTTGGGACCGACACACAAAATTAATAATTTTTTTCCATGAGATATTCACGAAATTCACGATTTTTTTACGAGAGATTGACAAATTTCACAATATTTTTGCGACCAATTGACAAAATTTGTAATTTTTTCTATCAATTGTCGAAATTCGTGATTTTTTTTCCGTGACAGATTGAAAAATTCGTGATTTTTTCTCGCGATAAATTGACAAAATCGCGATTTTTCCCCAGCCGATCAACGAAATTTGCGATTTTTCTGTGCCCGATTAACGAAATTCGCGATTGTTAACTGACTCTAACAAGATTTGTAATTTTTCTCACGGCGAATTGACGAAATTTGCGATTTTGTCTCGCAATAAGCTGGCGAAACTAACGATTTTTCCGCAGCCGATAAAGAAAGTTGGCAATTTTTCCTCAGCTCATCGACAGAATTTGCAATTTTTCCGCGTCCGATCAACGAAATTCGCGATTCTTAACTGACTCTGAAGAAATTTGAAATTTTTACGTGACAAATTGATGAAATTCGAAATTTTTTTCTCGCGATAAACTGACGAAACTCACTATTTTTCCGCAGCCGATCAACAAACTTTCCAATTTTTCCGTACCTCATCGACAAAATTCGCGATTTTTTCTGTGCCCGATTAACAAAATTTGAGATTTTTCCACGCCGAATCGACAAAATGCGCGATTTTTCCTCGCGCGATCAAAAAATTCGAAAATTTTCCGCACCCGATAAACGAAATTTGCGATTCTTAACTGACTCTGGCGAATTTTGCAATTTTTACCGCGCCAAATTGAGAAAATTCTTTTTTTTTCTTACGATAAACAGATAAAACTCGCTATTTTCCCGCAACCGATCAAGGATCACATAATCGACAAAATTCGCAATTTTTATCGCGACGATCAACGAAATTCACCATTTTAAACTGACTCTGAAGAAATTTGCAATTTTTTCAGCGGCAAATTGTCGAAATTCGCTATTTTTTCTCGCGATAAACTGACAAAACTCGCGATTTTTCCCCAGCCGATCAACGAAATTTGAGATTTTTCTGCCACTCATCGATAAAATTCGCGATTTTTCCGAACTCGATCAACGAAATTTGCGATTCTTAATTGGCTCTGATGAAATTTGCAATTTCTTCCCGAGGCAAATTGACGAAATTCGCGATTTTTTCCTGCGACATATGGACAAAAATTACAATTTTTCCAGTTATAAATTGACGAAATTGTGTCCAAAAAAAAAAAAAAAAAAAAAAAAAAACAGAAATTGCATAAATTGCGATCGCGAGCCACAAGTTAGACCATGGCGGGCCACTTTTGGCCCGCGGGCCACAGTTGTGCATCCCTATATTAGGGAATGTACTCTTTTACATAAAAATACATGATGCCTAACGGCAGAAAACAAGATGGCCGGTTATACAAGACAAGACTTTTCTCCTGCAGTACATTGTAAGGTCAGGATTGCCACTCTAATCTTGAAAAAAAATTTCTCTGTACTACAACGTGTTAGTACTGAGTGTGCAAAATATATGTGTGTATGTATACTAGTTAGTCACCTTATAATTTACCATTACCCAACTAATTGACCAAATAGAATATATATAATATGAGCAAATGAAAAAACTCTTTAAAAGTTGTTACACTTATTAAATCCCACATTTTACATTAATAATAATAAAAACAGTAAAGCAATACTAATACATTCTGCTAAAAAATACTTTGAAATATTTGTAAATGAATGTTAGAATATGTAAAAACTTTCTACCTAATAATTTAAAGAATATAAAATTTTAAAGTATCTTACCTAAAAACCAATTATTTCAAACATAATATCACACAAATTGGAGGGTAAAAAGAAAAGAAAAAGTTACTTACTTTATGCATTTAAATTGAAATATGAACCTAGGACATATAAAATATAAGACAGCTTTGATACACAACACTGGTTTATTTTTTACTTTAAAAAATATTACAAGATAATAGTATTAGCTGTTAATTATTCTTTTTGGATAATTCACTTATTTGAGCATCAATTTCTGCAACTTCTACAGATTTTTCAGTTATTAGTTTCATTTTTTTATTCTGCAACAATTTAATTTGTTGCGATACTTTTCGTTTGCTGGTTTCTTTTTTCTTTCCTTTAATCTGACTTTGTGTCTGTTTTTCCAAAGCTTCATGGTATCTCATGTGTGATAATTTTGCATATTGAAGCATATCTTTCGTCAGTGGCACATTTACAACACCTCCATAGAAATTCACAGTATCATACACTGTTCTTAAACCAATTAAAGAACCTTCTTTTAGATTTTCAACAAGCATATCTTTGTTGATGCTGAACCCACTTTCCACGGCTGCATTACCATGAGATAAAATAAGCACTAATTTCACTACATCCCATAAATCTGCAAATTCTTTCGGTTTTAACAAAGTAAAGTAAAAATCATCCTATCGTACATCCTCAGTAAAAGAATCAAACTGTTCTTTGTAAGCATTTTTTAATTTTTTCTAGAAACACTTCAAACTGGATTTTTGCTCGTTCTGAACATCCAGATGAAATCTGTCCTTTGGAATACAAAAATTGAAGTAGATGTACCATACGTGTTTCACACAATACTGCATTATTTCGCAACAAAATAGGATTTAAAGATGATGCAGCTTTTAACACAGCAAAATTTTTTGACATTCTTTCAAATATTTTTTCTGTAGTACTCTTCACAAATTGAAAACATTCTGCTAAAAAATCTGCTTTTTGGGATTCAGAAGCTCCACTGATATTTAAATATCTTGCTGTGACTATTCCAATGTCAGTATTTTTTCGAAGTCTCAGATTTTTAGAATCTTTCAGATCAATAAAAAAATAACTTCTGTAACGAGTTTGCTTCTTCAATAACATTGTTTTTCACAATATTTTTCATTAACTGCTTAAGAAGACAAAAAAGATTTTCATGTAAGAAAGGTATAGATGTTAGGAATTTTTTAAGAAAAGGTTCGAGGATATTAGCAATATATGAAAAGAAGCTGAATTTTCCAAGAATAAATTTATCATGACATGCATCCATTACAACGTCGCATGAAAAAGTTCCTGGCAAAGTTGTTTTTTCCATATACATTTTTATGTTGTCTAAAACTTGTACCGCTCGCTTACTCACTCTAACATTTTCAACCCATCGAATAGCACAGAATTTTAGAGGAAATTCACAACTGCCAGTGATTTCAATAAAATTAGCTCGTCTAGCTGGACTATCTTTAAACATCAAATAAAGATATCTTAATATAACATCTACTTTCCATTTAGTGCATTTGTGGCCATACTGAAATGCACCATGGACAATATGGAGTCCACAAGTTCCTAAATCTAAAATGTCACATTCATTTTGCGATAAAATTTCCTCTTTCACATGTTTTAAGAATTTCAAATTTACATTTGGACCATCCATACTAATTTGCAAAAGCAATTTTATGTCCAAATACGAAACGGCTTCTTTAAAATTTTCAAAGAGTTCCTGAGCCGAGGTGCGACCTAAAAATACAGAATTCCAGTATCGTGACACCACTCTATTTGTTGAATCACACCAATACCTTATTATTAAATCCATTTGACACTTTTGAGAAATACGATTTAATGCTTCATCAAAGCACATGACATATTTTCTGTTCTTCACAGACTTTTGAAGGGCAAGTTGGAAAAAGGAAGCTAATCCATAACAAATCAAATAGGACATTTTTGTGCGTCCTAAAGTACATTTTTTAGCAATATCACTGTCTGGAAACATGTGACAAAATATCTCAGATACATCATTAAACGAATTAAATGAAGAATGTGAAGCAACAAGCTTCATTGCCCATAAAATTTCGGCTTTGAACGTATTTTCCTGCATCACGAAATGAGACAGACCTTTTTTATTTTCATTAATAACACACGCCAACGTTTATGAAGAAATCAAACTGTTATTTTCTTTCTTTGGTTTCTTCAGAAACATCGGCGGTACCCTAAGTATTATCTTCTTTCTTAACACTTTCTTTGGGTACAAAATCAAACATTGAAGTTGATTGTGAAGTTAGTTTTTTATGTTTTTTATTCTTTGCATGACTTGTAACAGCTTGCTTTCCCATGTTGCTTAGGCTGAAAATCCTCTTGCAAAGTTTACAATATGCAGCAAATGGTTTTTTTTTTGGAACCGCTGCAATCCATCTGGAAAAATCAGGATTTATATGCGAATCTATTCAATCCGTTTTAAATACGGACTTTGAACAACTCATTATAAGAAATTTAAACGATTAAACAGCACCTCTTATTAAGTCAAATAAAACACAAACTAAAACAAACCTAAACTCGAACATTCGTGAAAAAACGCGCGCTGGTTGCATCAACAATGTTTTGTTTGCACGCACGACGCACGGGCTGAACGGAGGAAGCGAAGAGATAGAACGTCACGCGCAGTCGCAGATGGATGGGAGGGAATGGACAGTATTCTCCTGACGTCACAGTGGGAATCACGTGGTGTAAAAATAGGTTAGCGCGTTTGTTTACCTTATTGCGTCATTTGATGCAGCCGAAATACAGGTAAATACATGCGTAAAATACTACAGATCAGTGGCGCAGCCACGGGAGGGGTTTGGGGGTTAAAACCCCTCCCAGAGCTAAGAAAAATTACTATAATTGCCTGTTATATGAATCAAAACCAAAATTAATATTTAAGCGTTTTGACGTTTTTCGAAATCCGCCGCTTTGAGAAATCAAACTCTATTCAACAAAGTGATTCAATTAAACGGCGAAAATTCTACTTAAAACTATGAAAGCGCATATTACATGCATTGATTTTGTGAAAATTGGTTATTTGGACTAAGTCACTTTTTCGAGACGTCTTATGCTAAAAGAATGGTCATTTCCTGCCACACAGATGCTTTGAGTTTAAGTATTATACAATGGGCCATTTCTTAACTGCACTTCTTTGTTCCATGTTCGAAATACTAATAGACCATCGAATTTCAGAAAAAACATGAAACATACACTTTGCAGATCTCTCTCAGTTTCAAACGCCCTGTTTTACACTTTTTGCTCCCAATTATATCTAAGACCAGGGTTGGCACGGTTTAAACCACGGTTTAAACCAATTGGTTTTTTTGTCAAAAAAACCATTTGGTTTTTTTAGAAAAAGTCTAATATAATATTTTCTCTGGTTTGTAATTTGTTTTAAATTATAGATAGAAGTAATTTCTACTTTTAACACTTCATCTCAGCAGTCAACATGAGACATAATGAGCCTAGGTCGTGTTAGTAATGAGCCTATGCATGTAGAATGAAAATTAGCATGTGCTGATGAACATATCTGGTACTCTAAAGATTTTCCTTAAAACATGTGAAATTAGAAAAGATAAAATATATAAATATTATTCAATATTTAGCATAAAATATTTTCATTTAAAAAATGCAGATTATTTACAGCAGTTAATAACAAAATACAATGATCTTTAAGATTTTGGTTAAGGCTGTTCTTAACTGCTCTGCTCAACAAGCGCAAAACGTTTTGACATATTTACAAATTCATTTTTTAACGGAAAGGTATAAAATTGGAAAGCCTGGCCACGGAAGCGATTTGGAATTGAACTGTTTTTTCCATCTTTTGATCAATCGATTACCTATTGAGTTATCAGCAAATTCGATCACGTGACAAACCCGTTTTTCGCCTGCTCTTGAGTGCTTTTTCTCCCTTCGCGAGGAAATTCAGTTCAAAACGCCCACTTTGACTCTATTTTCTGAAAGATCTATTGAGTTAGCAAAAAAATGGAAAAAACAGCTCAATTACATAGTTTCTGAACAACAACACCAGCTAGTTTCATTCATTTTCGCACAAAAATAAATTAAAACTTATGTCAGGAAGTTGCCTTCTTGGATTTGAGAACAGCTTTGTAAAAGAAAATTTTCTGGATTGGGATTGGGGAAGATTATCCTTAAAGAATTTAAAAGAGTAACTTAAGATATCAAATTGAACAACGCAGCTTGCAAAAATTGAATGCTATTTATAGCATTTCAGTAATACCAATCAATCTTTTCTGTTAGTTGCTGAATCTAATGGCCAAAAATGTTGACTTGGACACTTGGAGTTATCACTCAGAAAACAAAATAACCAGAAGTATTTGGATATTAAAAAAAAAAATAATAATAACAACCACAGAATAATATATTATATTCATGAAACTGCATCAAATGTTTATTGATTGATTATTATATTATTAATCAAAGGATTCTTCATACGATTTTCAAGGTATCAATGTTTCACTGCGTAGAGCAGTTTACTTTGAACATAAGACATAGGTGTTACTAATAATGTTTAAATTAGAAATGATTTCAATTTTCTATATAATTGATTGTAATTATTTAATTTAAATATTTTCTGAAGTTATATTACTTACATAATATCCAAAAATGTTTATTTTATCAACAGATATGCATCTGTATACAATAGGAAATTATATTTAAAAAAACCCGGTTTAAACCAAAAAAACCTGGTTTAAACCAAATAAACCGGTTTTTTTGGTTTTTTACAAAAAAACCCGGTTTTTTTCCAACCCTGTCTAAGACCAAGCTTTTTACGTACCCAAGTAAAAATCTTTGTAAAATAAAAATTAAAAAAGTAGTAACTATAAAGTTGTAAAAAGCTGTTTTTGATTGTGATTGAACAAATTATCGCAATCAGTGCGTCATTCGAACCATTTGTTCCTTAGGAGATCTGTACACAAATTTAAAGAATATATTCCATTAGTTAGTAATGTAGAAACGAGTAATGGTGCTTGCTCTCGCAGAAGCATTGCCACCCTTCTCATGTAGTAAAGAAGCATTTATTGTAATTTTATTGAGTTATAGATAATATGTCTGTCAGTAGGGATTTTGAAAAGAGAGGGGTTAAATGTAAAACATTTTCTTAGACTGTATAAAACATAATTATACACAATTTTATGCTAATCATGCATTAATTTAAATTAATAAGCACATTGTTAAAAAATCTGCAGTTTCAGCTTTATAGTCACTCGCTATTATAGAAAACGGTTACTTGAATATATTATGGAATATTCTCATTATTTTTTATCATTCTCATTCTCATTATACCTTAAAAGTAACCACCATGTCAAAAACCAAGTTTTTATACCAACTACACTATATGGCCGAAGGTGACCGGTCACTTGCAATTTTAGACGTTTTGTTAAATATCTAGAAAAATACATGAGGAGTTAACCTGAAACTGCAGGTGCGTAAATAGTATAGTATAGGTCATATATTTCCGCGAAGATTTTTTTCCCAAAAGCCTGTAGGGGACCGTCAACAAATTGAAAAAGAACGAATATCTTTTGGATAACCCTGTAAAAACGAATGTAGCAAAAGCGTTTAAACTCGAGATTATTAATAAGTGGCTTATTGTAATATACTGTGTTCATTTTTATGAGGATAGCATGTATACTCGTAGAGAAATTAAGGTTTTTATAAAAACAGTCTCAAATTTCACCAAGTTTTTTGCTTATAATTTGCAGAGTTCTTTTTATAAAAAAAGTTCTTTTCAAAAAATATGACAAACAACATTGTACATAGTACCCTGCAATCAGAATTAAAAAATAATAAAAATTGAATGAAAAACGAATAGGTTTACTAAAAAATGTTTCACTGCGCATGCGCGAATGCAATCAAAATATAATGTGCTTAATGTATTAGCTAATTATATAGAGCAAGTTTTGTGAAAGTCTCAAAATCATAGCTTGAAAACTCTGAAAATTATCGTCAGTAGAATAAGCTCGAAATCCGTTGTTCCCAAAAGGAAGCAAAAAGATGAGGGGTTGTATCCAAATATAGTAGTACATGCAAAATTGTGTACGCTGTCTTGGCACTAATTAACAGATATTTGATTTTTTAGAACGTTTTTTGCTCTTGCATCCTTTTAATTTCGAAATTTTGGAAAACTGTTCTTGGTGATCATTTACGTTTCTAGGGTAACAGCCATGCCAAACTTAATGTATCTAGCTCTAACAATTCCTAATAAATCATAATTAAGGCTATATAATGCTGCTAGCATTTTGTAGGGATAATACGTAAGTAAAAAAGCGTGCAAAAAGACGTCCGTCTGACATTAGCCTTAGATCGTTTTCAGACTGTTTTCCGCTCATTTCATCCTTTTTAAATTGAATTCTCTTTTTAGGAACCGTTCTTGAGCATTTATACATCCCAAAAGTTATCACCAAGCCACATTCTAACCTTCTATACAAAATGTATCACACAAATTGCAATTTTAGAAAGTTTTTTTTTACTCTTGCGCCCTTTAAAATTTCGAATTTTTTAAAAACTGTCCAGGGCATGCATTTAAGTCTCTAAATTAACAACCATGCCAAATTCCATGTTTCTAGACGTTGTTTTACCGATGTAAAATACAGCTTATGTTGAAACGGAGATAGTCACCATTATTTTGCCATTATTATTAAGGTTCCACTCTACGCTTAAAAAGTAAAATCGGGATTATTATAAGTTCATTCGTGCGTCTTATTTTTCTGGCGGTCAGCGAGGGAGTTGAGGGCACTCGGTGTACCTAAGCGACGTAGAATCTTCCAAGGATTGTCGGTAATGATTTTCGAAAAAATGTGTTCTGTAATTTGCCGAGATATTAATTAAAAACCTATGTGGAAAACGACAGTACGGATCAAAAAAGTGTTGCTACTTTGTGACCTCCTTTCGAAGCGTGCTTGGCTCAGTGCCAAGTTTAAACTTTGTATAAGATCTTTTTTTTAGGTAAGGTGAAACATAGTGATAACCACTTTTTATTCCAATTGAATTCAATTGTTGAAGGCAAATATTAAAAAGACAATTCATATAATAATTCCAAGACATTAAAAGTCAAGTAATTTTGAGACAAAAGTTGCTTATAATTCAATAAATAATTCATTTATAAGAAAAAAAAACTTTTCGATTAAAAATCATTTCAATAATTATGTCTGAATATGCTTTTATTTTTAAAAATGAATAGAAAAGTTTCACGTTATTAAGCGTACTTTTTTTTATTCCTTGAAAATTGTCCCCTATTACATGAAATATGATTTACAAGTGACTTTTCGTGAGAATCTCTGCGACCTCTTTCCGAAGCGTGGTTGGTTCTCTACCAAGTTTAAACTTTGTACAAAGTCTGTGTTTTAGAGTGAGAAATATTCAATGGTTTTCATTCCAGTAGAATTAAATTATGGCATGTGGTATTGTTACATGTACGCAAATAAATATTATCTTTGAACAGTTCTGATATTTTGTATGGAACCCTTTGTATGAGAGTTAAGTTCGCACACGATCGATTATCTTTTTAAACCCCTACAAAAAAAAGGTTACTTTATAATATTAGTACAGGCATGACTTCAATTTGAACCCGGATATTTTTAGAGAACTTTAACAATAATAAAGATGTTTTAACGAAATTTTCAATAGATTTATGTTACTTAATGGCAAATTCGATGTCATGTAAAGTATCGGAAGTGCACAATAAAAAAAAACAATAAAATACAATGTTTAATATCAACTACATTCCAAAATATGGATTACCTAATTGAGCACTAATTGGACGTAAATGATGATAAATTCCACCAATTTTCGTGATGTTGTTACATTTGACAAAAGCATGGTAAGTATATTGAAAATTTTGTTAAAATGGCTTCATTATTATTAAAGTTAAAAACAAGAATTCGAGATTGTCTTGGAATGAAATCCTGTGTATTTTTGGTTGAACAAGTGGATTGGAATTCTGTTATTTTCTATGCAAAAATTATTTGTTTGACTGTACGCTTACAACTCTTAAAGTTTGCCTCATCATCTTTAAACACTTTTTATAAATCTAACCTAGTTTGGGGTTATTTCATTGGTGCATTTTATGTTTTCTAACTCTAATACTGTAAACGCTGTTTAAATGAAACACAACCAATGTAATTGCGGGTAAAAAGCATTATGATTTGATTCATTAAAAAGACAGATTATATTAACCGGTGATTCAAAAAACCGGCGAACACCTTTATCAAAAAACTCAAAACCCCCCCTAGAACCGAATTCTGGCTGCGCCACTGCTACAGATTTATTTTATACGAATTATTTTCGACCGATACTTATATACATATTAATTAGAATCCATATATACGTATTAACTAAAATTTAATTTTTTTTATTTTATAAATAAAATGAAAAATATGTATGCCATTACTTTAAAATAGAGAAAAGAATTCATGTATAACCCATACTTGCCCCTGAAAAGGTCTAAAATTTCGTATAAAATAAAATATAAGCATAAATTTGCTAAACACAATGTTTTTCAACAGCGCGGTTATAAATGTTATTCCCAAGCAGACGAATTTTTGTAGCCTCGAACCCAAGTGGAGAATATGGTCCATTGCGATGAAGCGGCCGCGTTTTTGGATTCAGCCATTGCAAGAAAAGGGGTGTAGGTAGAGACGAGCTTTTAAGAAGTTTCGTTGAAAATGAATTTTCGCGCCACTTTTTCCGTTTTTTTTTTCTTCTTCTGCGGAGAGAATTTTTTTTGAAAGTCGAGAAAAAATAATTTCTGTTTGAAAATACCAGAAAAAAAATTTTCCCTGTGTTTTCCATATTTTTTTGGAATTTTTCAAAATTCCCTGCATTTTCCCGGTTTTTGGAGGGTAATTTAAAATTCCCTGTGTTTTCCCGGTGGCGTGGCAACCCTGAAGGTAACGCTGTTGTATTTTGATATTCCTTGTTGTATTTTTACATTGTATATATTATTTTAGCGTTACCGTTAATGTTATTATTTTTAAACAGAAAATATGAATTTCTACGATTTTTTTCCTTTTTCGTAAAATAAATGTATTCTAAAATATTTCGCAAACTTCATATTATGATTTAGTACAATAACTTTTGGAAAATTTAAAGCAATTTATTGCGATCTATAAAACACTCTTGAAAATATTATTGTCTTATATTCAAGTTGTATAATTACTTTAATTCAGATTTACTTTATGTAAACATATTATTTTTTGTTTACATTATTATGTATTAACTTTTTTTTGCTAATCATACAGAGAAATATTTGTTGAACACAGATCCATGATAATAAAAGGTTTGTGTTTTTTAAAAATAGGGTATGCGTTCTATTTCTGTTGAAATATTTCAGTACGTAGTATGCAAGTATTTATTAACAATCACATTCTCCTGACAGTAGTTAACTTTATACATAAACAAATTCTAGATGTGCAACTTTGTATATATCTGAATGAAGATACGTTATTAAATACTTGTATGGTGTATGGATTAAATATTTTAACAAGCATAGATCATATCCTAAATTTAAAGAAACTCAAAAGCAAAAAGAAGTTTTTATTATTATGCATTCTTTATTTTACAAATATTTTTCAGTATCATAAAGTAAAATATATTAATATATAATAATATAAACAAGTGGGTAAGTGTGATCACAGATCGCACAGAGGGTTTCGTTTAATATTCCTTTCAAAACACTTTATCCTTTTGAAAAATCTGTTAGTTCCACATTTCACAACCAGGGCGCGCACTTGTTTCTAAACAAACCTGTATCCGAACGAAAATCCGTTTTACATACTATCCGTAGATATATTAATCGAGGGGATTGGGTCCATAGCATCCAAGATAAGTAGGCGCACCTGGCGGAAAAAAATGGAACTAAAATATGTAAAGTTATGGTGCATAATATGAAAGAATGGTCAAAGGGGTGCCGGCAAAAGTTGGAAAATTTCTCCCCGGGTTAAAAGAGCGGAGGTTAGAAAAATTGCTTAAAATACACAAGTTAGAGCCCAGAAGGGTAAATAATAAAAGACTTTTTGAAAATTTTATGATTTGTCGTGTGGTCTGAGGCATTCAGCTATACGTATGCAAAATTTCATGTCACCAACTTAATTAGGGGCTCTCATAGAAAGAATTGTTCAAATACATATGTGGTAGCTCAAAGGGTTAAACGTAAGACTTTTTCAAGATTTTATGATTTGTCGCCAGGCCTCAGGTGTTCTGCAATAAGTATGCAAAATTTCAAATCTCCAATTTAGGGGCTCAGTTAAAAAGAATGGCTTAAAATACACAAGCTGGATTCAAAGGGTTAAACATGAAACTTTTTCAAAATTTATTATTTGACGCGAGATCCGAGATGTTCAGCTATAATTTCAAAATTTTATGATTTGTCATTTGATGTGAGGTGTTCAGCTATAAGTATGCAAAATTTCACGTCTCCAAACTAATTAGGAGCTTACTTAGAAATAATTGTTTAAAATACACATGCGGGAGCCCAAAGGGTTAAATGTACGACTTTTTCAAAATTTTATCATTTGTCGTACAATGTGAGGTGTTCAGCTATATCTACCCAAAATTTCATGTCTCCAACATAATTAGGAGTTCACTTAGAAAGAATTTTTTAAAATACACATGTGGGAGCCCAAAGGACTAAATGTACGACTTTTTCAAAATTTTATGATTTGTCGTTTGATGTGAGATGTTCAGCTATAAGTATGCAAAATTTCACATCTCCAAACTAATTAGGAAGCCACTTAGAAATAATTGTTTAAAATACACATGCGGGAGCCCAAAGGGTTAAATGTACGACCCTTTCAAAATTTTATCATTTGTCGTATGATGTGAGGTGCTCAGCTATAAGTACCCATAATTTCATGTCTCCAACATAATTAGGGGCTCACTTAGAAAGAATTGTTTAAAATGCACATGTGGGACCCCAAAGGGTTAAACTTACGACATTTTCAAAATTTTATGATTTGTCATTTGATGTGAGGTGTTCATCTATAAGTATGCAAAATTTCATGTCTCTAACATGTATAGTTTCTGAGAACGGGCTCTGTGACGGACAGACAGACAGACAGAGGAGCGAGAGGAATAGGGTTTCGTCAGATGAACGAAACCCTAAAAATAATCGAAGAAATTAATATTTTTCATATTAAAAGTAACAAAACAACGTTAAGTAACGCTAAAATTATATATACAATGTATAAATACAACAAAGCATTATCATTTAAATACAATGCATGGAATGATTCTAAGTTAGGAGAGAAATCTTGTCTTGATTTTACAATATTTTTTACCCAGTTTATCATTTGAAAATTAAAAAAATAGCCAAATTTCTTTTGCATCAGGATTAAATTAGAAGAAAATTAATAGTTTTACAAGACAGTTGTGTGCTCGGGGAGAGGGGAGGGGGGGGAAGCAGGTGCACAAAAATGTGAATTTGGGTGAAGTTTAATAAAATCACAAATCTGCCAAAACACAGTATCTGACATTATAAAAGTAATTTTAGTTATATATTTTAATCATTCGAGGTTTAGCTTTTGTTATAAGCTAATAAGTATAGCAGAAAAATTCTAAAGTTTTACCATTAAATATGATTGAACTTTAATAGTATTATTTATGTATATATATGTTTTATCCCAATGGATGAAATCTCTTCTAAAATTTCTCTCCAATCATGACATTTATAGGTATTAAAATTAAAAATTTAATTGAAATTTTAAAAAATCAATGAATTATCTAAAATTAATCCAAATATACATTAAAAATATTTCTGAAAAAAAAAAATAAAGCTATTTTTAAAAAATCATTATTTTTTGTATTAAATATAATAAAAAATAAAATAAAAAGTACTAATTTCACAAAATAAAAGTGAAAACACTTCTTTGGCATAGTGATTTAGTCAAAAAGGAATGAAAAAATAGATTATCAATAAGTAGTGATGTCACTCGTTCTGCCGATTAATTTAGTCAAAAAAAGACTGAAAATGGCTTTTCAAAAAGGAGTGAAAACTGCTTATCAAAAAGGAGTGAAGATAAACACTCCGCAACATAGATGAAATTCGCTCCTATAGGACAAGTGCATTAGAGGTCTGCACGGGCCGGAATTTCCAGGCCCGGGCCCGGGCCCGGCCCGGCCCGAACGAAAGCTATCTTGGCCCGGCCCGACCCGGTGTAAAAATTGGAAGTTCGGTCCGAGCCCGGCCCGGCCCGTTTGCTTTTTTACAGTTCTCAGCCCGGCCCGGCACAATTTCTACAAAAAAAAAAAAAAAAAAAAAAAAAAAAAAAAAAAAAAAAAACGTTTTTTCTGAATATACAATTAAAATTCTTTTAATGAATACGACATACATATTTATGGGAACATTTTACAGTATATTTTACATTACTGTGATGTTCTCAAAACAGAAAACACACAATAGTAAACATTAACGATTACTTACAGTGTTTTAGTCATCGTGTCTACAGACATTTCAAAATGGAAATAAGGATTCATTAAAAGATTAATGTAGTTCAGAATAAAGGATTAAAAACATGATAACTTTTGAAGCTGTATAATAAAAAGTATATTTGTGAAAATATTTCTCTCATTTTTAAGGCTTTTCTCAAATCCAAAGGAGCTACATTTCGACACATTTATGAATACTTTTCTTTTCGAAACGCGTAAGATTGGCAGGTATTCTTATTCAGAAGCTATGTAAATGTCGTTTTTTTCATAGATAAAAGCAATATATCTTTGTGAAAATACTGTCGCGTTTTGAATTGAATTTCCGGAAGCGATAGCACAGGAAAGGAGAAAAACGTACAGTCAAGTGACAGGAATCTCTGTTATCGCTGTAAGTAATTTATCAAATATGGAAAAAGCTATTCGTTTCCAAATGCCTTCAATAGGCAGGCCTGTCAATTTTATGCCTTTATAGTTAAAAATTTTGTCAGAAAATGTGTCTGAAAGCTTCGCATTGTTGAGCAGTGAATATGAGAACCACCTTAAGGTATATTTCCAAAGATACTGTTAAGAGAAGTTCATTATCACTATTAATACTGCAAAATACAATGACTGTTCCACACATCCTGAGATCGATTAAGACCAGTTCCGTCCCAGCACGAGTCTGCTGAAAAAAAATTAAACTCGGAATCAGACGTCTTGTAACTGTACGATGCCGATCTCTACGATGGACATGTTACATTTCTGTATTGATGTTGTTAAATTCGCATCGGCTCGTGACGCACATTTATACTTCTCCAGAAAATCATATTAATTGAAAATGGCTCGTATTTTATCTGCTTCGCTTAAATTCTTATATCGGGCCGACAGGCCCGATTAATTTTGTTGCCGGCCCGGCCCGTTGAAAAAATTGTCCTAATTCTGCCGGCCCGCGGGCCGGGCCGGGTACAGGCCTCGGGCCAAGCCCGGGCCCGTGCAGACCTCTAAAGTGCATTTTCAATATCGGAAAGGAGCGAAAAATTACTCAGTCTGAGTTAAAAACGCTGGATTATTTTAATAGAGTACAAATGAAAGTAACTTCGTAAAATGTGCAGAGCAGATACCGTATAGCCTTAGCATGGGCAGCGTACATGATACAAAATGAATGGAAAAACAATTAACGCTATTTTTATATTCGTACTTAATAGCAGACAAAAAACCTCAAACAAACAAAACCTCAAACTGATGCTCGTTGGCATAAAAAAGAAATATTCTTTTCAGATTAGACTTCTAAATAAAAAAATAAAATAAACCAGCTAATTAAAAATTATCCTACTGTAACTAAAGAAAATCGAACTGAAAGCAAATTCAGAGTTCAGTCTCTTGAGTGGCGCCGTTTTCAACACGTCGCCACCATCAATGCCATAAATTTGCAAATAACACTATAGAAAAAAGCGATTTTTGTTTTCCCTTCAATCTGATCAAAACAGCATTTAAATGATTTGAAATAGAATATAATACATAATTTGAAGGAGAAAAAAAAATTTCTATACATGAATAAATAAATTTTGAATGTAAGACAGATTGAGCTTGAGCCAGTCAAAGCCCAAAATCTGATATAAAAATTGAGTCCGTTTCATCTCTATCTGTTACGTGTGCGAGAAATTGCGTCACATATAAGTGTTTTGATAAAAAAGAACGCAAAAGCTTTGGAGATGGGAAGGAAAGGAAAGGGTAATTTAGTCTTCGGTTTTTCGAAAGCGCTATTGCACTGGGCTCCGGAGCCCTGTATTTATGAGCTCCGGTGAATTGCGATCGAAATTTAAATATTTACTAAAAAATAGAGAAGTACCGGAGCTGGACTCCGGCGCAAATTATGCTCTGTCACCGTGTTGTCTGAACGTGGTTCGGAATATCTGGGTCAATTGATACCTACTTCTGGCCACTGCGGAGAAATAGCAAAATCCTTATATAATTTTCTAAGCCAGAATAAAGCTTGCTTTGAAAAAATTTAAGAAGAGAACTGCAAGATTTGATACGTATTCTTCATACAAACGAGCTTCTACTCCGACACCGATATCAATTGTCCAAACTAGATGGTAGATGCATTTGACCTAAGATCTTCACCAACCCAATCGGCGCTAGATTAATAGAGTACTCAAATCTTCAGCGTTTTGCATTTCTGATGTCCATGAAACAGAAATAGGCTTATAGAAAGCGACACTTACATTTTCACACGTTATTTGTGGTATGTGCTTCGTCTTTCTCTCGACGGTGCGCCTGTCCCTTTTCTTCTATGAAGATCGTTTATCTTTTCTACCATCAAAGAATACGATTGTAATTTTTTCATCCACCAAGATATTCCTCCTCCTGTATCTTCTTTCAGTTTCTTTTGGTCTCCTGACCTTGTCTTTATCGAAGACGGTATTCGTCTCCTCTGCTGTCACAATTCTTGCATCTTGAAGCATGGATGAAGCTCTAAATGCAATTTCTTTATCTGATATACCAATCAGTTCTAAATGCGGTGAACGCTGCGTAAGAAAGGGATAAGCGTTTGGAAGTATCTTCTTTTGAAGCCCTGGTTTAAATTCTGATTCAGACGAACTGCCTGCTTCAAAGTTCCCACTATTTGAATCTTCTGAGAATATCTGTACTTAAAAGCAGAAAACTATTAACATCCAATCTCACAGTTTCGCCAATCTCTCATTTCCTCCCTCATACTCATGATGACTGTTCGCGTTTTCACTGACTTCAGCTCCACATTCTCCTTCTCCTTCCAGACATGCTGTGATCGGTCATTCAAATATGAATCTGAACGCATAAAAAAACAGAAGGAAGAGGGTAGAATATAATAGAGACAAAAAAGAGAATCCGACGAATGAACCAAAGAATACTTACTATATTTGCTCACTTATACGCGAAAAGCGCATAAAAATCGCCTAATTTAAAATACACATAACTATTATTAAATTAAACAAAAACACAATTTGAAGAACAAATTTAAAAAAAAAAAAAAAAAAAAAATATTTCCTACATTGTTTAAGCCCGAGAAGGGACAGATATTAAGTCATTTCATTCAATTAGTTCTACATTTAATGTTAAATTTTTGTAACAAATTGGTTAAGCCAATTGAAGATTAAAAAATAAAAATAAAATTCATACAATATGATACTTAAAACACCCTAAAAATTTAGATTCCGTTAAAATGAAATCGAAATAAATCTTAGACTTCTTCCGTTTTTAATTGAAAATATTTGTATTGCAGATTTTGTATTATGTTTATGACAACTGTGCATCAAATAATAAGATGCATGCAAAATACAAAACATAGAATCTAAATTTTTAGGGTGTTTTAAGTATCATATTGTATGAATTTTATTTTTATTTTTTAATCTTCAATTGGCTTAACCAATTTGTTACAAAAATTTAACATTAAATGTAGAACTAATTGAATGAAATGACTTAATATCTGTCCCTTCTCGGGCTTAAACTATGTAGGAAATGAATTTTTTAATGAACAAGTTTTTTAATGACTACTGCACTCAGATGAACGCATTTAAAAATTAATGGAGAGTATCATCATCAGGCTTTGATGTATGAGGTATTGCATCACAATGTCGGATGCAATTTACCAATGTATAATTCAATATGTTTCACCTCTGTAGTAATGCAGGGTGCGGTAGTTTGGCCAAAAACTTCTAATCTGAACGTAAAAAATCTATAATCAAAACAAAAAATTAACTTCACTTAAATTTAGATACCTTATTTCCCACTCAGGAACGCTATGAATGTAAATGTAAATTGTGTTGAATCCTTACTGCTAATATTTAACAATATTATAGCTGTGATACAGTAAAAAAAAAAAAAAAAAAAAAAAGTTTTACTTAAATTTTTAAACCTTATTCTCTCCCAAGGGGTGATGTAAACACATCAGAAAATTATTACCTAAGTTTAACTTGAGGTATAAATGGTTCTCATCTCGGAAAAAAAATACATTTTAAAATTTAAGTTATGTAATTTCCCACTAAGTTCACTACCTGCGTAAAAATAGCTATCCATTAGAAACTTTTTACTAAAATATAATCTTGACCAAAGCAAAAACTTATTCTGAAAATATCCTTTTTATTTCCACTATGACGCCATATTCACCTTTTTAATTTTTGAAAAAAAAAAAAAAAAAACTATGTCAATTTAATATTTCACGTGAAAATCTTTCAACTAAAAAGAAATAAATTATTATTACGACTTTTGAAATTTTTGCAACAATGAAGAAAAAAGGTTACATTTTCTATTAAAAATGTCCGTTGATTCTCAATGAAAAAAAGTGAAATTTGGAATTATTAAGAAAAATATTTGAATGATATACACAAAAATTGGCCCTTGTTTCTCTCTGGGTTATAATTTACCCATATGCAAAGGTATTTTACCATTCGTTTCGACCCTGACGTCAGGCAAACGTTTTTAAACTTTAAATTTATAATATTATTAAAATTAGTAAAGAATAAAAAATGAGTGGCATCAGGGACAAAAAGGTGGGAAGAAAAAATGAAAAAGTTACCATCTCCATAGGCTTTTCTATGTTAAATTAACATTGAGAAGTGAGACTGGAAATAAATAAGTATTGCGCTGCCGCGTAATACTTAAATAATACATAATCAAAGCCTATTTAAACATTTCGTACACTAAACATGACATTTCAAGTAAATTCAGCTAAAATAACTTCAATTTAACATTTTTAAAATTTTTGCTAAAAAAATTTAAAAAATCAGCATTTGAGTAAAACTTCATTTGCGGCAAATGAAGGAATTGGCCAAAAAATCTCAATATTTTTGTGTGAACTTAGTGCCACAAGTGGCAACTTTTCCGCACTACCCATCATCGAAAATTGAAAAAAAGTTTTTTTCGGCTCACCCTAAAGCACAACCTGTGGCCCACAATGAGTTAAATTGTGGCCCGCGAATTTCGTCAATTTATAACTGAGAAAAGTCGCAATTTTTGTCCAGTTGTCGCTGGAAAAATCGAGAATTTCGTCAATTTGTCGCTGGAAAAAAAATGGCAAATTTCGTTGATCGGCTGCTAAAAAAATCGCGAGTTTCGTCAGTTTACTGTGAAAAATATCGCGAATTTCGTCAATTTTCAAGCGGGAAAAATCACAAATTTCGCCAGGCAGTTAAGCATCGCGAGTCTCGTTAATCTAGTGCGGAAAAATCGCGAATGTTGTCGATTCCGTGCATAAAAATTTCACATCACGTATTTCGTTAATCGAGTTCGTAAAAATCGCGAATATTGGCGATCATGTGCGGAAAAATCGCAAGTTTCGTCAGTTTATTGCGAGAAAAAATCGCAAATTTCGTCAATTTAAAGCGAGAAAAAAATACTAATTTTGTCAGTCAGTTAAGAAACACGAATTTCGTTGATCGGGTTCGGAAAAATTGCGAATTCCGTCGATTATGTCCGGAGTAATCTCCTTTCGTTGAACGGCTTTGGAAAAAATCATGAGTTTCGACAGTTTAGCGCGAGAAAAAAATCGCAAATTTCGCCTATCTTCCACGGAAAAATTTACAAATTTCGTCAGTCAGATCACGAAATTCGTTGATCGGTTCAGAAAAATCGCGAATTTTTTCGATCATGTGCGGAAAAAAATCTCAAATTTCGAAGAACGGCTGCGGAAAAATCGCAAGTTTCATCAGTTTATCGGGAGAAAAATCGCTAATTTCGTCAATTCGAGGCGGGCAAAATTGCAAATTTCGCCAGAGTCACTTAAGAATCATGAATTTCGTTGATCGGGCGCGGAAAAATCGCGAATTTCGTTGATCGAATACGGAAAAATATCAAATTTCATTAATAGGAATGAATTCAAAACATCGGACAATGAGAACAAAAAACAAGAAAGAAAAATCTTGCGCCAAGCATAAATTATGGAATACTTTCGAACACCATTCAGAATAATGTAACAAAACTTCGCCGTTTAATAAGCTGAAAGATGCAGGGTTGTAATTTTAACTGGTCAAAATTCATCTTGCCCAGGACACTGGATAAAAGTGGTTTTAACCGTCCACACTGTAAAAAAAATCACTGTATCTTTACAGCAAAAAATGCTGGCAATATGGGTGCCAGCAAATTTTGCTGTCAATTTACAGCAGTTTTGTTTTTCTCGGGTAAACAGCAAACTTGTAAATTTACAGCACTTTTACAATTTTACAGTAATTTTGTTTTTTAGATTTTACAAAAAATTGTATTTTTTCAGCATATTTTGCTGTTAATTTTACAGCACTTTTAACAAGATAACAGTAATTTTTTAAGCCTTTATTATTATTTATTTTATATGGAAATAAAATTAAAACTTGCTAAAAAGTGTATTTAATGTCACAAATATAAAAAGATGTTAATAAGATGTTGTTACATAATAAAATAGTTTTTAAAAACTTAAAAACCTCCAAGATTTCATGCCGAGCGCTTTCGATCACTATCGCTATTCGTTTATTAGGTGATGGAATGCGCTCGGCATGAAATCTTGGAAGTTTTTAAAAACTATTTTATTATGTAACAACATCTTATTAACATCTTTTTATATTTGTGACATTAAATGCACCTTTTTAGCAAGTTTTAATTTTATTTCGATATAGTTTTCAAGGTGAATGCCACATTCCAACGGTATATGTTTTTTTTTCATATATACATTTTATTTTATTTATTATTATTATTATTTGTAGAAATGCGTTTGCATCCCCCCCCCCCGCCAGCCCTGCAATGTTTATTTACTTTGAATTTTTCTTTTTTGTCTACTATGAGACATCTTTTAAAAACTAAGAGCACTATAAGTGTTATCTTTATGTCTACTTATATCATTGTTTTAATAACATTGTTATATAATAAATTCTGTTATACATGTGTAAGATACAAATTTAGCATCACCATAAAGCAAAATAGTAAATAAAATAAGAAAATACACCGAAAAAAGCAATAAATCGGAAATTTCAATCTATTGTAACTCATTGTAAAGAATTTTCCTTATGTGAATTTCAAATATACTGCGTATAACATACATGGAGAACATTCAAAATATCGAATTTCAGCATCTAGTGCTAATTACTTTTTATTGTTCGATAATTATCAAAAGCAAAATGCGATCTGCTGCTTTTGAATGCTGCGATAATAGTAAGCAAACTCTTGAAATATTTTATGGATTAATAAAGAAGTGTATCCAGCTTACTCATAATAAATGATTTCAAAATTACATATAAAAAATGAAAAGAAATACACGTAAAAAACTAGCATCTATAAAGTCTGAATAACTCCGACGGAAAATAGGACCATAGGTCGTAAGATTTTTTTTGAAATTTTAATAAACTATAATAATACATTAAATAAATAAAAATATTTAAATTAGTACAAAAAGCGTACTTAAAGCTTTTAGACAACTAAAAAATATTGTATAATTTAGATTAGTAAGGTATATTAAAATACAAATAACGGAAAAATTCGAATTGAGAAAAATATAATAGCAAAGCAAAACATATCTAAAAAATAAGGATTTTTTTTTTTTTTTGTCTGTACTTTGACACATAAGTAAATAATAACTAAGTCCTATGATGAAAAGGAAAAAAAAATGATTTTCTTCAAATCTAAATTGGAAATATTTTCTTTTGTTATAATTTAAGACAAAATAATTAATCCTTATACAAATGATTCAAATGCTACTGTCTCAACGTTTATATCTATATATTATGTGCTTAAATACAAAATTTGTATCTTACATTATATAAGAGAACTGCTCTATTTGATACAGTTACTAAATCAATGATACGAATAAACATAAAAATAAAACTTACCCTGAATTTTTAAAATATATTAATCCAGAACTGTATTTAAGTATCCAAAATCGCCATTTTGAATTCAATAATAAGCACACATTCAGACCGTAGACCGACTCTAACACTCGTACGACACTACTAGCGCTAATAATAACCTGCTTTGGCTTTACACTATGCCTGTAGATCTGGAATGTTGTCGGGGCGGTTTTGGCGTTGTTGAAATAACAGCAGTTTACTGTAAATCGATAGTGAAGTTAATAAAACGCTGTTTTTTAGCGATTCACAGCCAAATCAGCTGTAATTTTTCCCGTTTTTTTTTGCTGTGCAAAATTGGTCAAAAGTGGTCAGAAATGGTCAAAACTGTTAAAAATGGTCTTAATTTTAATAATTATTTTTACTTTTCAATTAAAAGTAACTTAATAAGTAATCAAAGTAATAGGCAGTTAAAAAAAATAATACACTGATAAGTTAAGGAGGCTCATTAGTAAAATATGCTTATGCAATACAATAAGAAAGCTAGATCCATAATTGCCCTATCATTGTTAATAGTGTATCAACAGGTAAAAAACCATTCTTCCTTTCAGCTGTTGATACAGGGGCATCTAAAAAAACTGCCCAGTATTGTTTAAAACTAGCAGCTGATGCTAAAGAAGAGGTAGAGAACAAGTTTGCTTGTACAGAAAGAAGTTTTGTAAGTGACAATGAAAACAAGATGAAACGCACGAGAGAAGATTTTCAAAATGCATATAGAGACGAACTGTTTATTTCTTATGGATGTGCTGCACATTACTTGAATGTTGTAGGACAAGATATTACAAACAAAGTTAATTCAATAATGAAGCATGTTATTGAAATGAAAAATTGCAGATGAGCATGAAGATAATATTGATGATAACATTGTTAAAATAATTAACAATGTATACAAAGAAATAAATAAAACATTTATAAAATCAACTTAAGCCTATTGCCCTTGCTTTAGATAAACTTAATGATACAGTCTCGATTTAATGAAAATGTTACCCTAGTTCATTTTCTGGCTCATATGCTGAATCATGTCTACATGAGTAAAAGTATTGATGAAGAGAAGCAAAAAATAGCAAGGCAGTGGTTACACGATAATATTGATTCTACCTTTTTACTTTCTTCTATCTTTACAAGAAGAAAGTATTGGATTCGTAAAAATTTTCGACTCCCGGTTTTCGACGGATTTACACGTTTTAGAGGTCAGAGATTCCAAAAAACATGTTTTTACAAAATGTCTGTCTGTGACTCTGTGAGTCTGTCTGTCTGTGTGTATGTGACACAAATTTTGTGGGCGCTCTACCTCAAGAACTAATGCACGAAATTTAATAAAAATTTATATTCAAATAGTCCCTAATATAAATTGGTGCTGATTAGTTTTTGGTGTAAATCGCCCAACAGGTGGCGCTGCTATGCTGCATTTTTCGCGATTTCTGCACTAGCTCTATCTCAAGAACTAATGCACGGATTTTCATAAAACTTCAGATTCAATTAATCCTTGATATGAATTAGTGCTGGTAATGTTTTGGTGCAAATCGCCCAACAGATGGCGCTGCTATGCTGCATTTTGCAGCATTTACACGATTTTCGTAATAGCTCTATCTCAAGAAATAATGCACGGATTTTCATCAAACTTCAGATTCTGTTAGTGCTTGACATGAGTTGACGTTTTGCTCCTTTTGGTGTAAATCGCTCAACAGGTGGCGCTGCTATGCTGCATTTTTTGTGATTTCCGCAGTAGCTCTATCTCAAGAACTAATGCTTGGGTTTTCAACAAACTTCAGATTCAGGTATACCTGGATATGAATTACTGCTGTTTATGTTTTGCTGTAAATCGCTCAACAGGTGGCGCTGCTATGCAGCATTTTTCTCAATTTCCACAATAGCTCAATGTCCAGAACTAATGCACGGATTTTTATCAAACTTCAGATTCAGTTAGTCCTTGACATGAATTGATGTTTTGTTCCTTTTGGTATAAATCGCTCAACAGGTGGCGCTGCTGTGCTGCATTTTTTGTGATTTCCACAGTAGCTCTAGCTCCAGAACTAATACACGGATTTTCATCAAACTTCAGATTCCGGTATACCTTAATATGAATTAGTGCTGTTTGTGTTTTGGTGCAAATCGCTCAACAGATGGCGCTACTATGCTGCATTTTTTAGAATTTCCCCTACAGCTCTATCTCAATAACTAATGCACGAATTTTCATCAAACTTCAAATTCAGGTATACTTTTATATGAATAAATTGATATAATTTCTTTTACTATTTAAATGATTTAATTGACGTGATTTATATAGAAGAAAGTTTTGTGATGGCCACAACATACTAGTTTCTCTTGTGATTGTATTTCAAGCAAAATTCTCACCATATCCAAAATCTTACAGACAAAATAAACGGGCCGGCAAAAAAATTGAACGGGCCTGCAGGGCCTGGCCAGGCCGATAAAAAAAATTAATCGGGCCTATCGGTCCGATATAAGAATTTGAGAGAAGCAGATAAAATACGAGCCATTTTTAACGAATATGACTTTTTCGAGAAGTATAAATGTGCGTTACGAGTCAATGCGAGTTTAACAACATTAATACAGAAATGTAACATGTCTATCGTAGAGATCGGCATCATACAGTCACATGATATCTGATCTCGGGTTTAATTTTTTCAGCAGACTTGTGCCGGGACGGAACTGGTTTTAATCGTTCTCAGGATGTGTAGTACATGTTTTGTAAAAGTATTAATAGCGATAATGAACTTCTGTTAACAGTATCTTTGGAAATGTACCTTAAGGTGGTTCTCATATTTACTGCTCAACAACGCAAAACTTTCAGACACATTTTCTGACTCCTTTTGAACTATAAAAGGCATAAAATTGACAAGCCTGAGAATTGAAGGCATTTGGAATGGAATAGCGTTTCCATTTTTTATAAATTACGTACAGAGATAAGAGACTTGTCACGTGATTGTACGTTTTTCTCCTTTCCTGTGCTATCGCTTCCGGAAATTCGATTAAAAACGCTAACTTTGGCAGTATTTTCTGAAAGATATACTACTTTTATCTAAGAAAAAAACGGCATTTACATGGTTTCTGAATAAGAATACCTGCCAATCTCATGCGTTTCCGAAAATAAATGAATTCATAAATGTGTCAAAATGTAGCTCCTTTGGATTTGAGAAAAGCCTTAAAAATGACAGAAATATTTTCACAAATCTACTTTTTATTATACAGCTTCAAAAGCTATCATGTTTTTTAACCCTTTATTCTAAACTACATTAATCTTTTAATGAACCCTTATTTAAATTTTGAAACGTTTGCAGAGACGTTGACTAAAACACTGTAAGTAATCGTTAATGCTTACTATTGTGTGTTTTCTATTTTGCGAACACATAGTAATTTAAAATATACTGTAAAATGTTCCCACAAATATGCATTAAAAGATTCTTAATTGTATGTCGAGAAAAAACGGAATTTTTTGTAGAAATTGAATGGGGCCAGACCGAGAACTGTAAAAATATAAACGGGCCGGGCCGGGGCCTGGAAATTCCGGCCGGTGCAGACCTCTAGACCAGGCAAACGGAATTCCTAAACACTTATCAACTATGTTGAGAAATGACAATAAATTGTTTGTACGATAAATCGCATTCCTAGTAAAAGCGCTAGTAAACAAGATCCGAAATTAAATACAACACACGACATGGATAGTTAGAAAACATGCAGGTTTACATTTGAAATATGAATTATCATCGAAAAATAAGTATTTAGGGAAGATAAATAGGATGGAAGAGTATGTGGTGATGAACAAACACAATAAGATTAATTTGTTAACTAGCAGTGGGATAAATATATGCACAGAAGCGAAAGCGAACTGTGCCAACGACCTATTTACCTAGAGAAATCATTGCCAAAATAAAACAACTACACTACTAGTTTTGCCGGGCCAGAGTAGGGCAGGTGAGAAGTCGAATAGATACACACACACACCACTCACGCACACACACAGTGGGTGATGCGTGTGTAGTCTTGACAACAAAGACGATAAGGATGACCGACGTCCACAGCATAAGGTAAAGGAACCACTACTTCGTATCTGCACATATTTAGAGATTCAGAAGATACTGAAAATTACGTCTTTCTTATCAAAATTTAATGAAGCTTTAAATATATAGCCGACTTTTCCTTAATTTTGCTCCACATTCCCTCAAAGAAATAAAAATATATAAATAATTCCAACCCCGAAATTGATTTTATTCTTATTATGTAGGTCAGTGGTTCCCAACGTGGAGCGGACGCCCCACAGGGGGGCAGTATGACTTTTCAGGGGGGGGGGGGGGGTATTTCAGATTTTTTATTAACAAATTCTGTTTTTTTTGTTTTTTTTAGCCCCCGGTACGGTATGCTATTTCTTTCTCCCAGCTTATTTTGTGTCATCTTCAAAAATAACGTTACCTTACAGAAGCCAGCCGTAAAACAAAGCAGTTCGTTTAAATACTCTATAGCAATTTTTTTTAACTTCTAAGCATCGCACATTTTCCATTTTTATACTGTCGTATTGGGGGAAAAAGGCACTTTTAAATGCAATTTGTTTGAAAACTGTATCTCCATTTATTTTTGAAATATTAATTTTTTTGTAGTTTTTGGAGCCATTTGTTTAATATTGGCAACGGAAGTTCTCCATTTCTCTAGAAAGTAAAGAAAAAAACAGTTGTAAAATATTAATTATATATTTTTGTTGCCATTTTTTCATAACAGCCGAAAGAAAGTGTAATTAAAATACGTGCTATTTTTAAAAAATGTAAACGAATTATTTCTGTTAAAACAATGGAGCTATTATAAACTATATTTAATTTTAGGTATCTATCTATGAATCATTAGAGAGCCCATTTTTTTGTCTATTTTCTTGAATGACGACATCTTTTTGCTGCATTTGTGCATTATTTCGCCATAGTGATGTGCTATGCATGCTTTACAGTATATGTTAGATCGTAAATGTGGAATTCTTAAGCGGATGCGAATGACGTCATTTTACTTAAAATAAAACGTGTGCTTTACGTCTTAAAATTGAAATATGTTTTGCACTGCAGTAGAGTCCCGCTTAACCGAGTTATTTTCTTCTGGTGGACTGGTGGCTTTATTCTGGTGGTGGACTAGTGGATTATTATGAAACAGCCATTATAAATGAAATGGTAGGTGAAGATGAAAGAGTAGCCGTAAAAAGTTGGAACTCTTATTTTCTGGTCAGAATGATGGCCATTTTTCCCCCCCCATTCTGACCAGAAAATCAGAGTTCTAACATTTTACGGCTGCTCTTTCATCTTCACCTAACGCTTCATTTTTAATGGCTGTTTCATAATAATAGAAGTCATCAGTCCATCAGAAGAAAATGAAGTAATGGAAAATCCGGGGGCGAGACTAAATTCTGAAAAAGCAGAATTCCTGTTCTCTAGGTTTTTTTTTTCCTAATGAAAGTAGTGTCGTAGTCTAAAACTAGAAATAATAGATGAAAAAATTTAAAAATAACTGAATAAAAATTAATTTTCAAAATGTACCCATTTAAAAGTTCAAAATACACTGACACCTGAATAATTATGTGAGTACTTTTTTTTTCTTTTGACACCTTATATGTATTGCAAAATCCGTTAAATTTTTCTAGTTTTAATATTATTTTAGTAAAACACACCTCTTTTTTTTTTTACTATTTATTTTTAAAAAAACTTGAATGTCTATTCATAGTGCAATATGCCCCATGAAAGAACTTTTACACATGAAATCTTTTAGGACCAGGGTTGGCAAGTTTTTGACATGCGACGGTTTAAACCGATTTTAACCATGGTTAAAACCGTCGTGTCAAAAACCTTTCTGTCAAAAATGTCCAAAAGTGTCAAAAACCTAGTTTTAATAAAAATCATACCAAAAGAATTATTTAGCAGAGTTTGATGGGCTTTAAACAATAAACTCTAAGTAAAACTGCATAAATACATTAAAACTGTGGGGTATAAACTGCAGAAATACATTCTTGAAACCTATTTGCATAGGATATGGTAAACTGCAAATTGATTGTTGTATGATTTTTTTTATTATTATTTGTGAATAAAAATTACCTAACTGTTATTTAATGATTTAGTTTATCATTAATGTATGCTTTTAAGATGAACAGTTAATAAATCCTTAATTATTTGTAATCATTAAAACTAGATAGGTTTAATCTAAATTTTGCAGAGATAAATAAATTGTTTAGATTTTTTCATGGCTAGAAGCACAGAGTAATCTATCACAATTGGTATCTAATGAGGGTATTTACTTTCCTTAAGATAGAGCAAATTCAAAGATTCCCTTCCAGTACAAAACAGTATTGCTATTGCAACAAAACCAATTTTTCTTGCTTTCCCCCTATTATGTTCTTATGGATGGGGTTGTTTAAGGAGCTACCTTCACCAAAGTTCAAGTTAAAACACCCGCCTGCTAATGTTAATCCTACAGGAGAAATTTTTTTTTTTTTAATATCTTGTTCGAAATTTCATACTTTTAAATGATTTTTTTCAAAGTAGAAATGAAAACCCCACTCAATAACGTCAATTTTATGATAGAAATTTTGTTTAATATTTCAATATTTTTAAATGTTTTTTGCATTGGATAACTAATGTCGATCTCTACAAAGACCGATTTTTAAATTTTCGATTTTGCTTGCAGTTATTTTTGTTATTAGGATACTTTCACTTTTGGAACAGGTTTCAAACTAAGTTAAGCATTTTTCCTTTTCTTACTGGTATGCCGAATTAATCATTTGTCCCTAATTTTGGGAGAAATTCCACAAATAAGATAATTTCATCAGTAAGAGGTGATTGTCAGTAACTAACAAAAATTAATATTGGGATAAAAGGATTAAAATATCATATTTTATCATTTTATCCTCACATTTCATTCTTTTCTCATTTGTAAAATAAATGTTATTTTTATTGTTCTGCGTTTGTAAAAGAAAATGCCGCAGAGAAAATATTTCTGTTAAAGACTGTATATAGGGCAGATGTGCCAGTAATGGACACCATTAAAGAATTTCTTTAAAAATTGTTTTTTAATTAATAGTTATTATATTCCAGTTTTTTTTCAATATTATATTAAACTATCATGATTGATTTCGTTTGTTATAATGGCTTATTATTACAAAACGTTTGTCTATATATATATATATATATATATATATATATTGTTTTTTAAATAAGAAATGCAACCAAGTATGCTGAAAAGCCACAATAAAAATACATATAAAAAATTTGGCAATTTAGTCATAAACAAAGAAATAAATTATAATTTAATATTTGATTACAGTAAAATAAATGCTAAAACTAAAGTGCACAATCATTAAATAAAAGCAATGTTGTATCTTGCTATAACAGCATTTTTTTGTTGTTGTTGTCCTGACCATATTTAAATATTGGTGTTTTTGACGGTTAAAACCGCTTAAAACGCGGTTTAAACCTATGTCACGTCAAAAACTGGTTTTTGACGGCTTAAACCCAACCCTGTTTAGGACATATCTAAAATTGACTGTATGGGAAAAAAATGGGTTTTGAATTATCTAAATGAGGTACTACTTCTATGAAATTAATAAATCCCTGTTCGCATTACGGAAAGAAATGGGTAGAAAGTATACTTCTTACGGCTCTTCTGCAGACCCCATACACAATATATAAACATACTTCATGACATATGCATTTTAAAATTTAAAATCAGAAAACATGGTGGACAAATAATAATAATAATAATAATAAAGCAATTTAACAAATTACAACGACCATTTGGAAAAGGATTTTTTCGAAGACTAAAATTTAAGACATAAAAAATCGCACGGAGTTCATCCTACATTACGTACGCCATGGATTAAACGATAACATTCCTGGACCCATCATGAACAAATTTTAAAAGAAATTTCAGTTTTACAATTTTCGGTACTGTAAATTTTTAAACTTCTACGGAGCTGGTCATACATTACGTACGCCATGAATTAAAGATTATTAGTGCGTTGTTATTACATGTAAAAATTGCAAGCAAGAAAAATCGCCTGCGACTCGTCAGATTTCCTATGAAACTTACGTATTACGTAAGCCAAGTATTAGCGACGTATTAGTCAAGCATTTCATTGGCTGTTCGGGAAAAGGTTTTTCTATCATCAGATTTCCAAAAAATCTCAGGACCAATTTTAAATAAAATTTCATTCTTAAACTTCTAAACATCCGACAATATTACTTTTTTAAACTATCGGATAGAGAAAAAAATGTACTTTTAAATGCAATGTTTGAAAGCTGTATCTCAATTTGTTTCCGATTTATTAAATTTTTTTGTAGTTTTTATTACTTTTTTGTCATAGTGGCAACACTCTGTTGTCCATCGTTGTTGAAACCAAAGGGAAATACAGATTACTGTATAGACTAATCAGATAACGAATAAATTGCGGATTAAACCAATGAAAACGTTCAGATATGCTTTTGATTTCCTACCCTGACGAGAACAATAACCATTTTTCCAAATGGTTAATAATCGGAAAAAGAAAGCCCTCTATCAAAGAAGTATGTTATGAGGGAGGAAAAATTAGCTACTTAAAATGGATAAAAGCACGAATCCGGAAATGTTACTTGTGAATTACGTTATCCATACAGTTTCGATAAAAAACAAATGTCACTTGCTCTAAATGAACTACTAAAATCTATTATAAAATGTATCAATTCTATCAGATGTAATTACAAAATGTGAGAGAGATTTCAAGAAATTTTACTAAGATAAAAATGTAGAATATTTATCAGTTTTACATTTGAGGTAATTTCCCAAAAAACAATAAAACTTTTGCAGATGTAAATGCGAAGATCAATGGACTCATTGCATTCATACAGTTATGTTAAAAACATACCTGTAATAAAAAAATATGATTTTGATAAATTTAAGAATGAGAAATCACTTAGAGTGAATGCTGTTATCGAATCCTTCCAAAAAAATTTAAGTTTATTTTTTATGCAATAAGATTTACATGATATAGAAAGGAGGGGGGACATCATGATTTTAGAGATGTGTAGGTGGGCGCGGGCAAAAAAAGGTTGGGAAACACTGATGTAGGGGGAATAAAATTTTTACCAACACAAGATTGCAAATGCTGCTCTTTTAAAACAATGAAAAGCAATGGCGCTTAAAAATAAAATAACTAAAAAAATAAAAAGCGAATCTATTCTAAAAAAAAACAGTAACAAACGCTGTCACTGACACGGTAAACAAATTTTTTTGTGACCGGATGTCTTTCTTCGATAATATTAAGAAAACTACAGCATACAAAAATATGAAAATTGGTCGTATTATAGAGAAAGAGATATTTTATGTTAAAGTTGATCAGAATCGTTCCATTAAAAAAGTTTTATAGTGGCAAAAATAGTAAGTAATATAGTAATTTAATCATTTTATCTTAGGATATACATTAGAAACTCCCGGTATGCAGACTGCATTTATTTTTTTAATTGACTCATTTTCGGAGGGTTTATTTCTATTTCAAATTTTCAGTATTTCGGGGGTATTTTTCCCCCCCACATACTAGGGAGCTCTGCCCCCTACGAGCTACGCTCGCCAACCCCCGTTCAGACTCTAAAAATCCGTTAATTTGATCAGCTTAAAAAAAGATTACGGAAGATTGAATTATAATTTTAAAACCAGTGGCGATATCCCTGTAAAGGGGTTTCCATTCATTTCTCTTTTAATAAAGGATTTTAAGACCAAACAAGCTGCTGTCAATTGCTGTTTTCATGTTTGATTAAATAAGATTAGCTAAACGTCTGAAAATTAGCTAACATAAAATGAACTAAGTCAACAGAGTTTTTTGCTTCCAGGTATTTTTTAATAACGCTATAAGAAAATGATTTTAAATGACACGCCTTAAATCTGACGTAACTTTCACCAAACTTTTCTTTTTGTAATATTCACCTGAAAATATTTTAATTTTTAGAAAGGAAATATTATTTGTGCTGTCTTTGGCAACATTAGTTAAAAAAATTAACTCGAAATATGAAATAAATCTCATGTGTACGTGTAGATATATATTTTAATTTAAACTGTTTGGCAATATTATTTGGCTATTTGAAATAGGACGTAATCACGTTTCACCCGCATTTACTGCTTTTAAGACATATTAAATAATTGTTTTATAGTTTTTTTTTAATAGTCACGTGTATAAGCAATTTTTATGCCGTAATTTTTAATATTTTCCTGCATTTAACACGTAATCATTTAATTATAATTCCATAAGGGTTTTTTCTGTTTATAATAGTCAAGTGTAAATAAATTTTTAATTTAAAAGGAAATATTATTTGAGAAGTTTTTACAATTTTGGCAACAATTTAAAATAATAAGCTTTTCTAAAATCTCTCTATTTAAAAAAAAAAAAAAAAGTAACTAACGCTGTCACCGCCGCCGCCGGTTTTGAATTTTCTGTGAACGGAGGTCTTTCTTCGTTAATATTAAGAAAAATATTGCATACAAAAATGTGAAAATCAGTGGTATTATAGAAAAATGTTTCATAAACAAGCTGATGCAGACAGTTTTCAAATCGAAGAATTATTTTAAGAGATGTTTAATGTTAAAGTGGGTCAAAATCATTCCATTAAAAAAGTTATAGGAGCAAAAACTATAGATAGGAATTTAATCATTTTTAGATCATTTTATAGATTAGAAGTTCCCGGTGTGCAGACTGCATTTATTTTTTAAATGACTTTTTTTTTTTTTTTTTTTTTTTTTTTTAAGGTTTTATTTCTATTTTAAATTCAAATTTTCAGCATTTCGCAAGATATTTTTTACAACTTTTAGAAAAGGATATTATTTTAAATTGTTGCCAAATTTAAAAACAGCGCAAAGAATAATATTTCCTTCAAATAAAAAATTTATTTACACGTGACTATTATAAACAGAAAAAAAAATCTTTCAAATGAGAATTAAATGATTACGTATTAAAAGCAGGAAAATACTGATAATTACGTCTACAAAACTATATTTACACGTGAATTTTAAGGGAGAAAGCAAAGCTGTAAAATAATAAATTCATTAATGAGTTAAAAGATGTAAATGGAGGAAATTACGTCATATTTAAAACAGCCAAACCATAATTGTTACGAAATGACTAACCTTTTCTTTCATCCATGTACCAGTCACCTGCATAATTATAATTATTTAATTGGTTGTAATTGTATTGTTTCAATATCTGGCAACAGTTGGTTTTGTTTTTGTTCTAGAGCTGTGGTTCCCAACGTGGGGCATACGCCCCACAGGGGGGCAATATGACTTTTCAGAGGGTCAATTTCATATTTTTTATTAACAAAGTTTCTGTCTTTTTCTTTTCTAATGAAAGGAGTGCCTTAGTCTAAAAACAGAAATAATAGATGAAAACATTTAAAATTAACTGAATTATTTTTTTAAACGTTCCCATTTAAAAGCTCAAAATACACTGACACCGGAATAATTATGTGAATTGTTTTTAGATATTTTGACACCTTTTATATATTAAGACATCAGTTTAATCTTTCGAGATCAAATGTTATTTTAGTAAAACACTTCTTTTTTATACTATTTACTTTTTTTAAAAAAACTTTTACATCTATTCCTAGTGCAATGTGCCCCATTAAGGAACTTTTACATATATTTTGTTTACAAATTTTGTAGGGTATATCTAAAACTGACATTTTGGGCATGTTTAATCTAAAAAATGATTTGAATTATGTAAATGAAATTCTGCTTTTATGAAATTAATAAATTCCCATGCACATCACAGAAGGGAATGTGTAGAAAGTAAACTTCTTATGGCTCTTCTGCAGACCACATACACAATATATAAACATACTTCATGACATGTGCATTTTAAAATTTAAAATCGAGAAAAACATGGTGGCCAAATAATAATAATAGGAAAAAGAAAGCCCGCTATCAAACAGGGTTCTTACGCTTCAAGGACGTTTTACCAGAATTTTTGTAAAGTAGAGGAGAAGGTCCGAATACCGGCTAGGGTCCAAATACCGGCTACTAGGCGTTCTGAGAACTGAGCGCAGAGCAGCATAGCGGTGATAGGGAGAGTTTGTAACTTTAATTGAGAGAAGAAAGTTATGAAAAGTACGTCGCTGAAGTCTGTCTCATTTACAAATAGTAAATGCAAAAGTGTCGAATCGACGTAATCTGGTACATCAAAAGTTGTTCAGATGTGTGTTCCTCAATTTTTTTTTAATAACTGATCGTATATTGGCTTGAATTGTTGATTAAGTTATTTTCTAGACATATTTAGCTCTCAATTGCCACGTGCACATTATTGGTATTTTATTATAAGAATGAGTAATAGCGGTTTTAACTTAAACATAGCAGTGGTCCGAATACCGGCTACCTAGAGTGGTCTAAATACCGGCTAACCGGTATTTGGACCTCTCGGTTGCTCTGCTTGAAAGGGAGAGAAAAAAAATAATTTAAATAGTTCCATAATTAATAAATTAACTTACATGTTTCAGAAATACTGCCAGTCCCATTTCGCAATATGAAAAAGCAACCGTGGCCATAATTCTTCAGGACAGACACTGGTTACCGAATCACTTCCCCAAAAAGCGCTTTTGGACACTCCAAAATTGCGTGTAATAAATGTGAAGAGAAAGAAAAAAATGACGGAGTAAACCAGGTAACCCTCTCTCTGCGCAACTCGAGATGTATTGGGGCAACGTAAAAGTAGCAAAATTTGCGCAACCCGAGATTTCCTCGGGGATGCATTTTTTCCGTCTAATTAACCCTCCTTGATTATTCCCACTAGTTATTTTTTTACTGTAAATTCTGCCTTATTTAATCGGAACATTTTCCCAATTAAAAGACCAAGAAAAGTATCCTTACATGTGATAAGTGTGGATCAAGCTAAGAATTACAGGAATAAGCTACATAATGTCATTCCTGGTAAGAAACTATGTTCAACCTGTAGGGAAAAAAGCAAAAGCTTTGCTGGAAGTATATGTGAAAGAACAGAAAGACTTGTGTCAGTCCACTGATTTTTCTGAAGAACATCAAACATGGATCAGAAAAAAAAATATCACGTAAAGCTTAATGGAAGTTCACCACTAAGGTTACATGCAATTTCTGCACACAGGAAAGTGTCCGCTGGAGAAAGAAAATTACAGCAAATGAAAATTGCCTTGCGAAAGAAGGTTGCTTGCACCCTTGATTTGGAAGAGAACGTTCTTCAGAGTGAAAACAGTAGCTCTGAGGAAGATAATGTGAATCAAAAGAAAAGCTTCAGAATTTGAAAGATTAAAGGAGATGGTGAAAGAAAAGTTTCCACAAATTAGTCCCAGAGAAAAAATTCAGTTGCTAACTTTGATTCCCGAGTCATGATGGTCAAGAAAGAAAATAATTGAAACCTTTAGTGTAACTGAGTAGCAAGTATAGACTTTATACTTGGGAAGACACTATAAAATCTGTGAAAGAATTTCATGAAGATAATGAATTTTCATGTCTCATGCCTGGTATGAGAGATACGGTCAGCATAAAAAAAATGTCCGCCCATGTTCAAAAAAGGTTTCTTCTTTGTAATCTGAATTAACTGTATATTCAATTTCGATTGAAATTTCCTACCAATAATAAAATTGGGTTTTCAAAATTTGCTGACCTGCGACCTAAGCACTGTGTCTTAGTTGGAAGTTCTGGCACACATACTGTCTGCATGTATACAATACATCAGAAAGTTCAGTTGCTTATTGCAGCAACAAGGATTGAAGAAAAATATGAAGATTTAATCCAGAAATTGGTTTGCAGTCCTAACAATACAAATTGTATGTTACATATATGCAGTAAATGTCCCAAGAAAGATGTTCTTGAAGATTTTTTTAAAGTTAAAATTTCCAGATTTTGATCCTGAAGACGCAATTGAACATAAACAGTGGGTATCAATTGACAGAGTACAATTAACATCACATACATCTACTCTTTAAGAATAAGATGGATGAAATCGTACAAAGATTGAAAAGCTCGTACCCTATACACACATATCCAAGTCCCAAAGCATTTATTTGACAAAAAGATCTTACTAGTCATGAGGCTCTCATACAAATGGATTTTAGTGAGAACTTTTCTTTTGTATTGCAAGACGAAGCGCGACAGCTACTATTGGACGCCTGGTTGCTGTACTTTACATACAGTTGCATTCTATGTAAAGCAAAAAAATGGAAGCAGCTTAAAAAGTGAAAGCCTTTGCATGCTTTCAGATGATATGGACCATGATGTACCAATGGTTTATCAGACTCAAAAATTAATCATGCAGCATTTAAATAATAAGTATATCTTAGCTACAAATGTAGAATATTTTACTGGTGTCTCTGCTGCCCAATATTAAAATTGAAAAACATTTTTGAACCCATGAACATGATTTTGATGGAATAAAAGCAAAATGGAGCTTTTTTGCTACAAGTCATGGAAAATCTGTTTGCGATGGGGTGGGGAGTGGAACTGTTAAAAGACTTGTGACAAAAGCAAGTCTGCAAAGGCCATTGCATGATCAAATTCCAAATGTGGCTATGATGTATGAATATTGCAGACAAAACATTGATGGTATAACATTTTTTATCATCACAAAAAGTGACATGTTAAAACTGCACAACAACATGTTTCATCGGATGCAACTTGCTACGACAATACCTGGAACATGCAAGTATGCATTATTATGGATCTACAGAAAACTTATTAATAAGCAGGGATGTAGTGGAGGTTATACGGGGGTATACGCCATATACCCTCTGGATTTTTTTAAGGAACACCGTATACCCTCTGCCTTGAGCGTATACCCTCTGCTTAGAATGTATGCCCTCTGTTCTTTTTACGACTACACCACTGTTAATAAGTGGAAAAAGAATAAATACTGATGAAAATTTTTCTGTTTGTTCATCTTTTGATAAGAATATTAAAGAAACTTTGGATATTCCATCTCTTAAAAGTTATATAGCATGTATGTATGAATGGAATTGGTATATAGGCTTAGTGTCAAAAGTCCACAAAAAAGAAGGAGATGCAACTGTTAAATTCATGCATCCACAATGGCCCATCACCTTCGTATTATTGGGCAGAAAATGACAGTTGTATTGTGCCTTTCAGTCATATCCTTTGTGCATGTGACATCAATACAACAAATGGTAGAATATATAAACTTGGTGATGCATCCAGTGCTTTAATAAGCACCAAGTGGGCAAAACATAAAATTAGAAGGAAATAAAATCGAAATATAAAGAGAACAAATTTATTAATTATCTTTATTTTTAATTGTTATTGATGTAGATATTATTCCAATAGCATTTTTAATGTGTATGTGCGAAATGTTATTTTGTATAATTTTAAAGTACGATAATATTTACTTAATGTATTTTTTTTTTATTATATTTTGTATTATATACAAGTATGATTTTGCTATAAAATGTGACTATTTGTAGAATTTTTCCCATTATTTCTTTTTTACTTATAATTTACTGAAACTTTGCAATAGATTTCAATTTGTTAGGAAAATACTTCTATGTCTTGCAGGAATTCATTATTAGCATTCTATTTATTCCTGTGGGATTCCCCTTTTTTATAGACACATTACAAAATATGTATATGTTTATGTAAGATAAAGCCTTATCAAACTTTTAGATGTAAATGTATATGATACTTCTGGTAATAAAAGAAATATCAACATTATCTTGTACTTTCCGTTACTTATGGAAGGTCAGTAAAATTGAAATTCTTCTTTAAACAAAACACCTGTGAACTGCCCATTAAAATTTTCTTATCAGTCATCAAAACACACTTTGAGCTGCCTATTTATGCAATTAGATGAAAATTGAAGGGGGAACAATGGGGGAAATCCGCCATTAAAGTTACGCCTTTTTTTAATTTAAAAAATGACAAAAAGTCAGTTTCTGACACCATTTTAATGGAATAAGCTGCACAAAAATCAGTTTAAATGAAAGCATACTTTATACGGAACAGAACAAAAAAATTTGAAAGTTCTAGCTTAAACCTGAAAGAAGTTATAGACCTTTACGTTGTCACATGTGCTATTCAAAATGGTGGCAAATCGGCCATCTTGGAAGACATTTAAAAGCTCATAACTCACAAACCGTTTGATCAATTTCAATATGATTGACATTTTTGGAATCAGCATTAAAAATTCTACAAATACACCAAAGCTTATCAAAATTGAAGGTGGTGGGTGTCATTTTTAGAAAATTCTGGGTGATTTGACATGGAATGACCCAGAAGTTTATTTTTGCGTAATAATATTTATATGATATAGAAGGGGAGGGGCATCATGACTTTAGAGATACTTTGGTGGGGCGCGGCTAAAAAAAGGTTGGGAACCACTGTTCCAGAGTGAAGTTTATCAAATAAAGTAAATTGAAAAATACTTTGGCTCTTCTGTCATTAGATAAAAGGGCCTAGAAATATATTCGCTTTAGCAATAAGAAATGTTATTGAGTACAGTTTTATAAGCTTATAGATATTTAAATACTTAACTTTTAGGGATTCATTTTAGTTCAGAGAATATTTACATTAAAATCCAACAATAATATTGCCAAACTGTTTAAATTTAAAAATATACTTGCGCGAGACATTTAATTCATATTTCGAGATAATCTTTTAAAACTAATCTCTATAATAATAGCTTAAGTCATGTGACTGTCATCAACAATTCTGGGCTGACCACTTCGCTTTTTATATGCCAGGCAGCCATTTTGGTACTTGGCGCAGGTGATTAATCGCCAAATATTGTTCCATCGCTCTCATTTTATGTGCGTGTTAAAATAGTTCAAATCATGTGACTGTCATACACAATTACGCTTTTCATATGCACAGCCATTTTCAAGCAAAAATCTTTTTTCGAATAAAACTAACATAAAAGTTGCAATGATCGCAAAGAATTCTTGGTACTTTTATGTTAGCCGGGTAAAAATCTCGCCAATTTTAACTCGCTAGTTAACACTTTTTATTTCTCGCATGGTAAATTAAAACAATGCTTTAATGTTTAAATTAAATGTCATGGTTTATGGTACTTATTATTTTAATTTTATTTTATTTCTTTTCTTTAAAAAAAAAAAAAAAAATCAGTAAAAGCCATGAATTTTTTTTTAAATTAAAGTTGTGTATTTTAAATACAATGAGTGAAAGGATTATATTCCAAATGAAATTAATAAAATACTAAAAAATGCAACAGGAACAATGTTTAGCAGTTTATCCCCTGTGTCCGGCTAACATAAATATACCGAGTTTTTGGTTTTTCTATCAGAATCTTCCGATATGGCGAAGGATTGAATTAAAGGAGTAAATTAAATTATGAATAAAAATAAGATGTACAATGCTAAGCATTATATTTAAGGGAGACCAAACTGGTCTCCAAGGGCGGGTAGTCTATTTATACTAGCCGCTTTTGGCGACCAGTTTGGTCTCCCTTAAATGTAATGCTGAGCATTGAATCGTGTTATTTTTATTCATAATTTAATTTACTTGTTCAATCCTTCGCCAAATCGGAAGATTCTGGTAGAGAAATCAAGAACTCGGCATATTTATGTTAGTCGCAGGGGATAAATCGCCAAACATTGTTCCCATCGTATTTTTTCTTATTCTATTAATTTCATCTATATATATATATATCTACCCTATATATATAAAATCCTAATGAAACGGATATTATGAAACGCCTGAAATGTAACGAATTCATGAAACGATTCTTTGAGACGACTGATTAAACAACTGATTATGTTTCATGGCGATTTCTTCTAAAATATGGAATACTTTGCGAGGAAATTAACACTAAAAATCTATATTGATACGCAGATCTCAAAACTGGAATTAGAATTTTTAAATTTGAATTAGTTTTCAAAATATTAATTATTTTCTAATTTTTAATACATGTTTCTAATGATGGCAACTCAAATTTTAATCATAACAGATATTTTTTTCATATTTCAGAGAAGGTTATTTTAAACTAATTTGGCGACCAGTTTTGCCTCCCTTAAATGTATGCTAAGAAATGTATCGTTACTTTTATTGATAATTCAATTTACTTGAACCAATTTTCGCCAAATCGAAAGATTCTGATAGAGAAATCAAGAACTCTGTATTTTTATGTTAGCGAGACGCAGGTGATAAATCGCCAAACTTTTTTCTCTCGCATTTTTTTATATTTCATTAAAAATATGACCCTTTCATTCATTTTATTTAAAATACAAAACGCCCAGGGTACCCAATTGGTGCCAAAATGGCATTATTTTGATTGACATGGTAACCCGGCTATTGTTCTTTATTTAATAATAAATGTTTATATACTTTTATTTCTTTTTAAAATTATATAAATTATTTTGTTCTATAGTTATCAATTATTATCATTTTCTTTTTTTTAAATTTCCTTTTGAAAATAATAGAAAATAATTAAAAAATACGGTACTACTTAGTTATTCCGTCGACCAATTTCGCCAAATTATACAAATTGACATAATTTTTATTTTAAATAACGAAAGAACAAATAAATTAGTATAACATTAATAAATATACAAATAAAACGTCGAAATAAAAATCACTTGATGACGTAAATACGTGTAACTTGCTTAAAGTCAAGTGAATGTGACATTTACGATCAACCATTATTGGCATTTAATCTTATAGTTTGGCGATAGATTTTTAGTCGACGGGATAACTAAGTAGTACAAAAATACATATGTAACTGGTATTCGAAAACGAAGTTTTTGCCAAATTTTCGTCAAAAAAAAAAACAAAAAAAAAACACGCCAAACCTGCGGTGCGTATATGACATCTGGCTAAATATTAAATAATGCAACATGCAACAAACCATGACATTTAATTTCAACTTCAAATCAATGTTTTAATTTACCACTTGGGAAAAAAAAAAAAAAATGCCAACTGGCGAGTTTAAAGAAAGCTATTGGCGAGATTTGCACCCGGCTAGCGTAACAATACCAATACTTTTTTGCGACCATGGCAACTTTTATGTAGTTTTATTCGAAAAAAATTTGGTTTTTTAATCAAAATGGAAAACTTTCGGCACAGATGTCATATACGGCCCCATATTGGTGCCAGAGCATCATTATTTTGCTTGATATGGTAAGACGGATGTTGTTGTTTATGCTGTTGATGCTTTCCCCAGATTGGCGTATATGACATCTGTTCCAAACTTTCATATGAAAGGCAAAGGGATCAGGCCGTATTTGCTTATGGCAGTTGATGACTTGAACTATTATAATATAGATGAAATGATGGGGATAGAATAATATTTGGTGACTTATCACCTGTGCCTGGCTAACATTAAAGTACCTACATGGCACCTAGAGAATAAAAAGCGACGTGGTGCGCCCGGAATTGTTGATGATAGTCACATGACTTAGGGTATTGTTATAGAGATTGTTTTAAAATACCGGAAGACAAAGACTGTGTACTTAATTCATTTTATTTTAGCTTCTTTTCAAATGTTTAACTGATCCTCTTTAATTAAAAACGAAAACAACCATTGGATGTCTTAACAGCAACTGATTCGGCCTTAAATTTTTGCAATCAAAGGGAATTGAATGGAAACCCGTTTACAAGGAAATCTGCACAGCTTTTTTCAGTATAATTCAATCTTCTCTAATATTTTTAAAACCCATAAGGTTAGCGTGTTTTTAGATTCTGCGTTGTCTGAACGGGGGTTGGCGAGCGTAGGTTGCAAGGGGCAGAGCCCCCTAGTATACATATATATATAAGTCTAGTGTGTGGGGGTAAAGCCAGACTTTACTACATGAACACGTACTGCCACCCACACGCGGTTGGTGTGATTGGTCTCCTGCTGTTAGTAAGGCAGTTTGGTCGCGGTGGGTGGAAGTGAAAGATTACAGGGACACTAAAAAAAATTCCATTACATTACGGCCTATAGGGGGAAAATCTTTTGAGATGGTTTTAATAATGTTACAACCTTTCCAACATAATGAAATTGAAATGCTTTTATGAAATGCATTTAAATATACATTCTGTAGCATATGCAGTGCAAAGAACATTTATTATTCATATACAGGGCCACACAAAAGAATTCTGTTATATTCTGAGACAAACTTTTCTTTTGTTTGTTTGTATGTTTATTTCTCGGTCAGGGGGAGGAGGAGGAGAGAATCTCTGGAACTACCGAACCGATTTCAAAAGTTATTGTATCAAAATGATCGTGTTAGTCCCTGCTTCAACACAGGCTATATCTTATGTCGATACCACTTAGACAAAAGGGTGCAGGAGCAAAAAAACGTTCTAAAAATGCGATTTTTGTGTTACTGTAGGGCCTATAAACATGAAATTTGGCATGGTAGTTACTTATAAGATATAAATGATCTTTAAGAACCTTTCCTAAAGAAATCGAAATTTAAAAAGGGGTGAAAATGCAAGAAAAGCATTCTAAATTACGATTTTTACACAATCTCAGGAAGTTCCGAACCGATTTAAAAAACAATGGTGTCAAAATGATAGTAACAGCCCTTGCTCCAAAATAAACTATATTTTATGACGGTGGCACTACCCCAAAGTGGGTGCAAGAGCAAAAAACGTTCTAAAAATGCGATTTTTGCGTTACTAAAGGGCCTATAAACATGAAATTTTGCATGGTAGTTACTTATAAGATATAAATGATCTCTAAGATCATTTCCTAAAGAAATCTAAATTTAAAAGGGTTCAAAATGCGTGAAAAGCGTTCTAAATTGAGATTTTTAAAATAATGATGTTAAAATGATAGTAACAGCCCTTGCTCCAAAATAAGCTATATTTTATGACGGTTGCACTACCGCAAAGTGGGTGCAGGAGCAAAAAACGTTCTAAAAATGCGATTTTTGTGTTACTGAAGGTCCTATAAACATTAAATTTGGCATGGTAGTTACTTACATAATATAAATGATAAATAAGAACATTTCTTAAAAAGTTCGAAATTTCAAAGGGGTGAAAACGCGCGAAAAGCATTCTGAATTGAAATTCTCAAGAAGCACTAAACCAATTTCAAAAGTAATGCTTGAAAATTAACGGTGGCAGCTCTTGCTCCAACGTAGGATCTATTTTATGTCAATGTCACCACCCCAAAGTTGATGCAGGAGCAAAAAACATTCTAAAAATGCAATTTTTGTGTTACTGAAGGGTCTAGTAACATGACATTTGGCATGGTAGTTACTTATATGATATAAACGATCAATAAGAACATTTCTTAAAAAGTTCGAAATTTCAAAGGGGTGAAAACGCGCGAAAAGGATTCTAAATTGAAATTCTCAAGAAGCACTAAACCAATTTCAAAAGTAATGGTTGAAAATTAACGGTGGCAGCTCTTGCTCCAACGTAGGATCTATTTTATGTCAATGTCACCACCCCAAAGTTGATGCAGGAGCAAAAAACATTCTAAAAATGCAATTTTTGTGTTACTGAAGGGTCTAGTAACATGACATTTGGCATGGTAGTTACTTATATGATATAAACGATCAATAAGAACAATTCTTAAAAAGTTCGAAATTTCAAAGGGGTGAAAACGCGCGAAACGCGTTCTAAATTGAAATTCTCAGGAAGCACCAAACCAATTTCAAAAGTAATGGTTGGAAATTGATGGTGGCAGCTCTTGCTCTAACGTAGGCTATATTTTATGTCAGTGTGACTACCATTTGGGTATTGCGGGAGCAAAAAACGTTCTAAATTGCATTTTTGTGATACTGTTGGGGCTAACAACTTGAAAAAGAACATTCCCTAAAACCTCGAATTTTAAAAAACGGTAAAAATGGGCGAAAAGCGTTCTAAAAACGTTGTTCTAAATTGCGATTTCTACTCAATCTCCGGAAGTATCAAACTGATTTCAAAAGTAATGGTTGGAAAATTTGGAAATTGATGGTGACAGCTCTTACTCTAACATAGGCTCTATTTATGCCGGTGTTACTGTCACCTTGAGGTTGCAGGAGCAAAAAACATTTTACATTGCAATTTTTGTTACTGCAGTGGCTAGCAAATTGAAATTAGGCATGGTAGTTAATTATAAGATATAAACGATCTCTATGAACGTGCCCTACAAAAATCGACATCTAAAAGTGGTGAAAACGTGCGAAAAGCGTTCTAAATTGCGATTTCTATGCAATCTTCTACGCAAAGTGATTAAAAAAATAACGCTTTCAATTTGGTGGTGATATAACCTGCTCAAACATAAGCTATATTTTATTTAGGTGCCACTACTACTAGAAGGTTGCAGGAGCAAAAAAAACGTTCTAAATTGCGATTTCTGTGATACTCATGGGGCTAGAATCTTGAAATATGGCATGGTAGTTACTTATAAAATATAAATGCCCTCTTTGAACCAGTCGAAAACAAATTCGAAATTTAAAAGGGGTGAAGCGAAGGGAAGGAATGAAAAGCGTTCTAAAAGTGTCCCGGCAGATCGGCATCAAATTTGAATGCTTAAGCATGGCCTTTCTTCGTTAATATTAAAAAAACTGTTGCATACAAAAATATGAAAATCGGTAGTATTATAGAGAAATGTTTGATAAGCACGCTGATGGAGACAGTTTTCAAACCGAAGAATTATTTTAAGAGATATTTAATGCCAAAGTTGGACAAAATCATTCCATTAAAAAAGTTTTATAGGAGCAAAAACTGTACATAGGAATTTAATCATTTTTAGATCATTTTATGCGTCAGAATTTCCCGGTGTACAGACTGCATTTAGTTTTTTGACTCATTTTTTGAGATTTTATTTCTATTTTAAATTCAAATTTTCAGCATTTCGAGAGATATTTGTTACATATTTTAGAAAATTGTATTAATATAACTGTTGCCAACTGTATAAACAACGCAAATAATAATGTTTGCTCAAAATTTATTTTACACGTGACTATTATAAACAGAAAATATAAAAAGCAGGAACTCATTGAAAATTACGTCATAAAAACTATATTTACACGTGAATTTAAAAGAAAAAGAATATTGTTAAATAATAAATTCATTAACATGTGTTAGAAGTCTTAAATAGGAGAATTTACGTCACATTACACTTATTACGTAAAATGAACAAAAAATATTGCAAAACAGTTTAAATTTAAAAATTGCGCGAGACATTTATTTGATATTTTAAGATGATCATAATATTTCATTTCTAACAAAAGTATTTTTACGTGAATATTAAAAAGAAAAAGAAAAGTTTGGTGAAAATTACATCAGATCATAATTGTCAGATTCAAATTATAATTCAATCTTCAGAAATCTTTTTAAAGCCGATCAAATTAGCGTGCTGTTAGAGTCTGCAGTGTCTGAACCGGGGTTGACGAGCGCAGCTCGTAGGTGGCAGAGGCCCCCTAATCTTATAAATAAATAAATAAATAAATAAAATGACATTTAATTTCAACATCAAAACTATGTTTTAATTTACCACGCGAAAAATAAAAAATGCTAACTGGCGAGTTAAAAAATGCTATTGTCGAGATTTTTTATCCGGCTAACATAAAAGTACCAAAAATTCTTTGCGATCATAGCAACTTTTATGTAGTTTTATTCGAAAAAAGATTTTTGATTGAAAATGGCCGCCTTGCATATGAAAAACGTAACTGTTTACGACAGTCACATGAGTTGAACTATTATAATACAGATGAAATGATGGCGTTGAAACAATATTTGGCGATTTATCAACTGCGCCAAGTACCAAAATTACCGCATGGCATATAAAAAGCGAAATGGTCAGCCGGTAACTGTTGATGACAGCCACATGACTTAGACTTTTATTAGAGATTTGATAAATTCGGTTATTAATAATAACTGGTTATTTTTAATAATTACCGCTACTTTTGGTAAATTTGATAAATATTGTATATTAACCATATTTACTGATTATTATTAATAATTACCAATGAAGTTCGGTCAATATGATTAATAAAGCATAGTAACGAATATGTCCTTTATTGTAATACGTACTATCATTACTGTATGAAGCAAAAATAATTGTTAGGAGACAATAATACTCAATCAAAAGACCTGTCCTATTCATAGGACACCAGGGTCGAAGCGGTTAAAGATAATTATTTTTATAATTAGTGAATCGATTAAGTGAAATCTTAAATACTAAAACAATGGAAGAATTATTCATACTTTATATTCATTTTTATAATATTCATACTTTTAGCAATGAATATTAAGAAAAATGTAGCATAAGTAGGAAGTTTTGAATTTTGGCGTCTAATAAATTATTTTCAACGTATAGTAAATATACTAAGAGAAGCTATCGACGGAAAGAGACAAGTCTTACAAAAATCTAATATAATACAAAACAAGAAATAAAAATCTTGCATGAAGCATATATTATGAAAAATTTACTAACACTTCCAAACTACTTTAACAAAAATTCGCTGTTTAATAATTTAAATAAGAAACGTAAAACATTTTAGAATACCAATAACACATTTCTGAACTAGATCAGAGTGAGTAGCAACATTTTAGTTCTAAAAGTAAGCACCTGTAAGCCCTTTATAAGCACATTTTAAGGAAAAAATAAGCACACATTTATGTGCACCATACGCATCATATCTATTCAATATTGAAGGAAAAACTAAGTACAATCATTTTTTTTTTATTAGAGGTTATTCAGATCTGCCAACCTTTCAGAATGATAAACAGTAGCACGCCAATTGTTTAAGGTGGAGACTAGTTAGTGTTTTTAAGGCATAGAAACTTCAGCAATCAAATGTAATTGTGTGTACAGTCTTAAAAATGCAAAACAGGAGACTCAATCTCTCTCTGAACGTGTGAGTTCATGTGTGCAAACATACACACCTATTTCGCACATAAAAGGATAATTAATTCAACAAAAAATATAAAAACTGATTTTCAAATGAAATTTTTTAACTTTAATACCAAAGGTCTGTCCAGACTTTTCTCACAGGGTCCTGTTTTTGTGAAATTGTGAAGTTTTTTTTATTTCTGTGAAAGTTCTAGTCATAATTTTGTGAATTTTAAATTATCGATGTCTTCATGTTCTATCATTCATATATAAAAAGCTAAGTAATATGCTTTTTGGTGAGTTAAACTGCTTACTTACAGGCTAGATTTTATTTTTAAATTACTAAATTTGTGAAAAGTTCAATTTAAAGGTGAAAACATTCTGTGAAAGGTCTATTTAAGAGACAAATAATTTTGTGAAGGGTCCTGTTTTGGGATAAAATGTTTTGTGAAGGGTCCTGTTTGGGGATAAAAAATTTTGTGAAGGGTCCTGTTTTAAGATAAATTACTTTGTGAAGGGGCCTTTAAAGGACCTAAAATTTTCCTAAACTCATCCCTGAATACTGTTTATAAAATTAGTCTGCCAACATGACTCCGAACTTGCATTTATACACGATGATTTTTCTATGCTATATTGGGTTCATTTTTATAATAGAAACATGCAATGTTTTAGAAATTCAGCTTTAATTTTGGGAGCCAGAGACTTAAGACTCGGTTAAGTGAGTCAGGTTGAACCTAACAAAAAAACTTTTGTCAATTTGAAACGTGGCAACCTGAATCCGGAATATATCTGAACTCAAAATTCTAAAATAAAGGAAAATTAATCCATATTTTAAAGTAGTCTACAATTAAATCTGTAATATCCAGGGTTTGAAATTAATGACTGAATTCTAAAGGGTGGCTACAGAAATTGCAAAAAAAGCTCCCTGATTTTCCCCTAACTATCTTTACCAGATCCCCCTGATTTCCATTATTAATGATAGACATATGGTATTTTTTAATCTATGCTGCTTCCTCAAACAACACATTTATTCAGCTTCATAATAACTTATTTGGGAGAAAAACATAAAAATTGCAATTCATTAAGTACTGGTTGATAGTTTTATATATCTAAACTAAAAATTTAGTCCAAGACCTTCATGTAGTGACCAAAGGATATATGGTGAGGGTGACCAGAAAATTTTCTCATTTTTTGAAAAATGTTCAATTCTAAGACATATCTGATGGGATAGCTGCTTGGATTAAGCTGGCCACCTGGTCAGGTTATGCTAATGTATCATTTAAATTTTCAAAAATGGGTAAACTGTCTTCAATATAAGTAAGCATTACCCACAGAAAAGGGGGACACCTGATCACCCTAATTTGTTTTAAGTATCAAAACCTCAAATCATGCGCATCTTTTAAAAAATATAGGGGAAAACTAATCAGCATGTGAAAATATGGTACACAAAGTAAAAGTACATGAAATAGCCTCGTTGGTAAGACGGAGTCCCATCTTCTCCTTGCAGGCCCATACATCTACGCGCGGCAAGACCCCCGTTCCACACCCTGCGACGCGTTCCGAAGGTCGCCCGTCAGGGCCGATCCACATGCACACTCCGGTCAAGCCAGTGCACTGCCCAGCGCACGTCATACCGGTTATTCCCAAGAGGACGAATGGTCGCATACGACAGGCGAAAACGCAAATATTTTCGCATATAGATAAATCAGGGATGAATCTGAGTAAAATATATATATCTGTAAGGCTACAACAGAGAGGGGGGGGGGGGGGGATTTACTCCCGGCACTGATTTTTTTTTCGTCCCTTTGACGAAATTTGCGGTACTTTCCGCGATCTTTGGACGAAATTTGTCGTTTTTTCGGTCTTTAAGACAAATTTTGCCGTTTTTTTGCAGTCTTGACGAAATTTGCAGGGTTTTTTTCGCAATCTTTTGACGAAATTTACCGTTTTTTTCACAATCTTATGAGACATTTGCATTTTTTCCCCCGCGAATTTTGCCGTTTTTCACGATCTTTTGACGAAATTTACCGTTTTATCGCGATCTTTTGACGAAATTTACCGTTTTTTCGCGATCTTTTGACGAAATTTACCGTTTTAACGCGATCTTTTGACGAAATTTAGTTTTTTTTCGCGATTTTTTGACGAAATTTACAGTTTTTTTTCGCGATTTTTTGACGAAATTTACAGTTTTTTCGCGATCTTTTGACGAAATTTACAGTTTTTTCGCGATCTTTTGACGAAATTTACCGTTTTTCGCGATCTTATGCGAAATTTGCCGTTTTTTCGCAATCCTTTGATGAAACATACGGCTTTTTTTCGCGATACTTTGACGAAATTTGCGGCTCTTTTGATACTTTGACGAAATTTAAGGCTTTTTTCGCAATCCTGTCGAAATTTGCGTTTTCCCGTGATCATCTGACGAAATTTGCGTTTTTCCGCGAATGACTGCCTTGATTTTTCGGAAAATTCGGAATAGAATCACCCCTTGAGACACAGTTCCCTGATTTTTGAGTATTTTTACGAAATTCCCTGACTTTTCCAGATAGATAAACTCCCCTGATTTCCATAATCTGTAGACATCCTGCTTTAGGAGGTGTGTGTTTGGTGAGGTGGAAATTTCCCCCTACTGTTTTTTTTTTTTATTGGAGCCTTCTCAAATCATTTGCTTTATTTAAATGGTATAACAGCCGCAGGTAATTTTGTGACCGATTGAAGACATTAGTGATCTATTTTCCATGCTTATTTGATATAATTTTATAATTTTTTTCCTGCAACCAATTGAAGAAATTTGTGATTTTTCCCAATGACCATTAGACAAAAATTGTTTTATTTTGCTTCATTGTTTGATGAATTTGACAATTTTTTTATTATTATTATTTTTTTTTTTTTTTTGCCACTACACCTATAGTGATTTTTTAAAAGTAATGAAATTCTGCAATTCCGCGATCATTTCACTAAATTTGCTATTTTTTTCCTGCGACCAATAGACGAAATTCGCGATGTTTTCCACAATCGTTCAATGAAATTCGTGATTTTTTTCCATGATTGTTTGACTAAATTCCCGATTTTTTTAACGATAAATTGACGAAATTCGCGACGTTTTTCACGATTGTTTGACAAAATTCACCATTCTTTCCACGATCGTTTGACGATTTCGCTGACATTTTCAACGATTTTCGCGATAGCTGTATCTTATGCTCGGAATTTAATCAAACTTCATATTCTGTTACACTTTCACATAAATATAGATTCTTATTAGGCTTGGGTTATACTGCCCAACAGGTGTCGCTTTTATGCTCTTTGGGCTCCTTTATTGGCTCTTTTCCTTTCATACCAAAGGTTGTAGTTTACTTTGGATTGGGAATTTTGGTTGCAGACATCTAAGAGGGTTGGTGCCGAAATTCAATTATTTGTTTGAAAAATGGAAAAATGCGATGCTTATATCTACTTTTAAAGTGCACACAATTAAACGAACGTATACCCTTATAATCCTCATGATGGGCACAGATTATCATTTAATTTTGGCACTGTGATAGCGAATTTTGAAGTATTAACATGTATCAGATAGAAGAAAGTTTTGGGATTGGCACGTCAGACTAGTTTCTCAAAATATAAGTTATACAAAAAGAGGTCGTATAAAAATTAAATTCGTATTTTAATGTGTAAGCAGCCCTTTGTTAAACAAATGCCAAATCTTAAATATCATACGCAATATGTATTTTTTCAAATTCGATACATATTTCTATCATCAGCGGTTAAAGAGATTGCAAACAGATGAAACTAGTCGTTGGGGACCACCGTAATACTTACCCATCATGGATATACATAATATAAAATATGAAAACAAGTACTATATTTTTTTGTTGATTTTCTATAAGCAAGTAGGTTTACAATGGAAGTCTATGGGAATTTGGCGAAATATTAGAGATTCGCCAAGTTGGCATCACTTTTGGCGACTCATTTTGAACGCCAAATTTGGCGATATATCGCCACGTTGGCGACAAACTTGGCGGTATTTGGCGACAGAACAGGGTTCCCCCCTATGGTAACACTCCTTATAGATATAAAGATGCATTAAATGCTGTTCAATAACCAATGGCCGCCATTTTGTCTCCCATATAAAACTAAAATTAATTAATTAAAATTTAATTAATGAATTAATATTTGAAAAATCTGTATTAACATCAATTGTCAGCATAGATTAAACTTTGTGCGAATTGTAATAAAAAGCTAAAATCTTAAACAACGATTTTTACGCACAAATAACGTACAGAACGATAAAAAAATACCCATACGATCGTTTCGAGGATTCATCGATCCTCTTCCTCAGTGAGAGGGAAAAAAATAAAAAATAAAATGTGTTCGAAGAAACCCTCGGCTATAGTCCTGAGAACTGGCTTATGGATTGATTGAAAAGGCAGAAGCAAGAGTTTATATATCGCAAAGAAATGATGTAATTGAACAGAACTAACTGAAAAAGAGTCACTGCGCAGGATCTCTCCACACTGGTGAAAGAAAAGGGGTGCTGGTCGTATCATTTACTAAGGTGGAAGTATGTTTATGAATAGCATAAGAGATGTCTTTATCTCCTATGCAAAAAGATTCCATTAAGCATCTTATTAAAAAATAATGTGGATTCCAATGCAAAGCTGGATCAGTCTAATTTCTATAATTCAGCGAAACATTCCCTCATAACTCTTAAATCTAATCCAGATATCATTATAACTAAAGCAGACAAAGGAGGCCAAATTGTAGTATCAAATAAAACTGACTATGTTCAAAATGTTATGAAATTAATAAATGAAGGGCCTTACATTAATATTGAAAAAGATCCATCTACCTCTGAACTTAAAAATATAAAATCTGCTGTGAATTCCTCCCCCATTATTACTGATTCTATCAAGTACTCTCTCATACCTTCTGTGGCAAATTGTGCCCGTTTATATGCTTTACCTAAGGTTCATAAACCTGATATTCCGTTTCGCCCCATCGTTTCCAATATTGGTACTGCCTCCTATAAGCTTGCAAAACATTTAGTTTCCAAGTTTTCCCCCCTCATGGTTAACAATATTTATGCGTCAAAAAACTCAGTTCAATTTGTTAATAGAATTCGTAATTTCAATCCAACAGGCTACACTATGATTTCGTTCGATGTCAAATTGAAACGCAACAGCGTCTAGTTTTTCTGGATGTCCCAGTCCTGGTAATTCGTAATGATTGCGAGTTTTTTACAACAGTTTACCGAAAAACTTTTGCTGTAAGTTTACCACCTCATTATAAGTCCAGTCATCCCCCAAATCAAAAACTTGCAGCTTTCAATACTCTTATTTCCGTGCACGTAAAATTTGTTCAAATTTTGATTTATTTAATAGTGAAATTAACTATATAAAAACAGTTGCCATCGATCGTGGATTTAGTTTGAATATCATTAACTGCATTTTATCTAAACCTCAGATAATCACCGATTCTGTTTCAGCAAATAAAGAATTTAAAAATGTTATTGTCTTGCCTTATTTTCCTAAAATCAGTACACAATTTTCTGGTATTCTCAGTAGGTTTACTTTTAAAGTTGTTTTCTCTCCAATCAATAAAATTTCTTTCTCCAATGTTAAAGATCCTATTGATGATCATAATACCTGGGGCATTTACAGAATTTTTTGTGAGTGCGGCCTCTCTTACATTGGGCAGACGAAGCATGCACTTAGAATTAGGCTGAAAGAACACCAGAATTACGTTAGAAAGCAGGAAATTGAGAAATCTACAACAGCGAAACGTTGTTGGAATTCCAACCACCAGTTTAATTATCCAGAGGCAAAAATTATTAAAAAATGTAACTCAGTTTTGATCTAGACTTTTACGAAGCTCACTATATTCATAAACATACTTCCACCTTAGTAAATGATACGACCAGCACCCCTTTTCTTTCACCAGTGTGGAGAGATGCTGCGCAGTGACTCTTTTTCAGTTAGTTCTGTTCAATTATGTCATTTCCTTGGGATATATAAACTCTTGCTTCTGCCTTTTCAATCAATCCACAAGCCAGTTCTCGGGGCTATATAGCCGAGGGGTTTTTCGAACCCATTTTACTTTTTTCCCCCCTCTCACTGAGGAAGGGGATCGATGAATCCTCGAAACGATCGTATGGGTATTTTTTTTATCGTTCTGTACGTTATTTGTGCTTAAAAATCGTTGTTTAATATTTTAGCTTTTTATAACATCAATTGTCATCCAGTACAAGTTTAAAAAAAATTATTTCAACTTGATAGGATAAATAATAAGTATTTTATTAATAAATATAGGGAGAGTGTAAACTAATAGTAGGAATTGAATAAAACATGCGATACATGCTAAGCATTGTATCATGTTACTTTTATTCATAATTTAGTTTACTTGGGCTCCCTTAAATATAATTAATATAATCCCTTAAGCTAATATTAATTTTTGTTGCACTAAAATATATCAATTTGTTGATTTTCCATAAGCACGTAAACACTATTGGTGTACAATGGAAGTCTATGGAAATTTGGCGAAATATTAGAGATACCGCCAATGTCGACTAATTTGGCGATATACCGCCAAGTTGGCAAAAAACTTGGCGGCATTTGGCGACAGAACAGGGTCCCCCCCCTATGGTAACCCGTCTTATAGGTATGAAGATGCATTAAATGCTTGCCATTTACGATAAGCCATTATTGGCATTTAATCTTATAGTTTGGCGATAGTGTTTTGGTCGGCGGGATAATAGAGTAGATTTCTATTAAATTTTCTCAAATAAGTCTTTTATAACTTCTAGAAGGCAACTATAAAGGCATTATGACTGGAAATAAAATTATATATATATATATATATATATATATATATATATATTATATATATATATGAAATGATTCTCCCCTTATACTTCACATTATGTGTGGGTATTACAATAAGCTGAGGCAATTTGTGCTGAACCTGACTTTATTTACTGTAATAATACATGATATCATCTGAAGTCAGGTCCAGTGACTTGAAAGATGGTAGGAGCCAAAGCTCTCTAAATTATTCCTGATATTCAACAGAGGACTGCATCATAATCTGACCTCGCCTTCCCTCTGCACCGCGCTTTTAATCAGATAGTTATTACTTTTTCCAGCAGAGGGCAGAAGTAACAAAGTGGGAGGCTTAATCTTTCATGATTGGTGCATTATCTTTTTTATAACTGTTTTTTTATGTGGAGACAAAGAGTCTGAACTTATGATTGCACAATAAGAGCTAATTCTAATTTAAATGTTAAATATTATTTATGAAGTGTCGAATCGGACAAAAGTTAATTATGATTTACTGCTTATAAATTTTCTACTTTGACACTAATTGAACTAACATATTTACTTTGATTTATTGCTCTGAAATCACTACTTTGTTGTTTATAACTCCATTCTTAAATTATCTAGCATAGCCTGAAAAACTTGTTTGTTTATGCTATAAATATAATGATGCTTCCAAGATAATTTAATATGTTTTATGATGACTGTCTTATGTCAACAAAGGGAATTTCTTTTCCAAATCTGTTTCATAAATATCAATCAGTGTCAAAGATTTTTATGATGAAGAAAATATTTTTATTTATTTGCTTTAAGAGTCTATGAAAAATAAGTTTGGTTTCCTGATTTAAAAATTTAAATTTTGAATTTAAAAAAGATTTTATCTTTAAAAAAAAAGGGTTTATTTTTATTTACTTATTTTTATCCTTTCATATATCTATAGTGATGTCACTGTATTTGAAAAATCCTGGGTCCCCGGGACCCAGGATTTCCAAAATTATGGGTTCTTTTTTTACAAAAGCTGGTCTCCATCAATAATAATTCATATTTTAAAGGAATAAATAAACTTGTTTATTTGGAAAAGATAAAATAAATGCATTAATTATTGTTTTAATAATAATTAAATAATGAATTAAAACCAGTATTATTTGCACTCAAATAAGATATTATTAAAAAATATTAAGAGAAATTTTCTTTACTTTTTTTTAAAGTAAAAATGCAAGATACAATTTTAATTGTAAAATAATGCTTATTTGAGAGTAGAATATACCAAGTTCCACTAACAAGTATCACTAATGTTCCCATTTCTTTTAAAAAGGGGCAAAACGGGTTTATTGTAAAAGATATTTTTGCTGAAAAAAAGAATACTTATGTTACGTAAAGGGGTACTTTTTGTTGAATGAATGGGTGCTTTTATTACACTTTCCATTGAATTATTTGTCAGCATAGATCTGTGTTGGAATCAGACATTTTCCTTGGAAGTGAAATTCACATCTAAATCATTAATAAGCATCAAATCCTAAATCTTCCGAAGGTGGGAGACATTTCAATGCAGTAAGAGGGGGGGGGGGGGATTTTTCACTGTCCCACCCCCTGAATGGGTCATTTTCAAAATAAGGTACATTTTCAGCAACTTTTTTTAAAATTTTAAAGCACAACTTTTTCCACAAATTATTTTACTATGATTAATAAAAGATAATTGTAACTAAAATAATGCAGTGCCTGAGCTTAATTGACTCATTAACACAAATACATTAATTACTTAAAAGTAAGTATTAGTTAGACCAATGACATGCATTAGGCCAGTGACATTTTGAATTAAACTGTTGACATTTTTGTTTTAACCCACAGACATTCTTTATTAAAGTTGTGAATAGTCATAATATTATTATTACAACTTTTAAAATACATTTTTTTACATGAAATCATTTTATTGTTTAACATTGTGTCACTGGCATAACAGGATTTGTCACTAGTTTAACAAATATATTGTTAGGCCAGTGACTGTTAGACCAGTGACATTTCTTAAGAAATACATTTTTATTCCTCTTTTAACCCTCCGTCTACCAGACGGGTCCATTGGACCCGACAGGTACATACAAAATATTCATTCAAACCAGAAATTTCTTTAAAATAAACTAAGTATATAAACCAGACAAAAATAAGGTAAATAAATAAGTTAAATAGTTTTAAATAAAAATTCTGGTGTAGAACGTTTTATTAAAACTTGAATAAAATTCCCGGTAGATCTAGGGTTAAAAATAGTAATATTATGATTTAGGGTGTTAAACAAAAGTTTTTGTTACTGTATTATTATAATATTTTTATTAAATTTATTTAACTGTTATCTGTTTAATAGAATATTTGTTAAACCAGTGACACATAAAAGAACTTAGCTGATTTCGGAATATTATTTCCCCTTTTTAAACAGTAAACCACATGGAGGCAGCTACCGGGTGTCCCAAAAAGGACTGACTGATTTTAAAATTCAATAACGTGCAAACGGTGACAGATATTAAAAAAATTCTTGCAGGAGGGTTATGCATAAGGTCAAAAGTTTTATTACAGTGATTTTCAATTTTAGTTCGATTTACAAACAATAGATGGCGCTGTAAGCAATAGTCGCTAAATACAGGTTCGATTTTTGGTCCTTTATCTTGTTCCATGCAGAAAAAGGAGATGGAAATGTATTATCCGGGCCACGAAGTACCAAAAATCGAGCCTGAATTTAGCGACTATTGCTTACAGCGCCATCTATTGTTTGTAAATCGAACTAAAATTGAAAATCACTGTAATAAAACTTTTGACCTTATGCATAACCCTCCTGCAAGAATTTTAATATCTGTCACCGTTTGCAAGTTATTGAATTTTAAAATCAGTCAGTCCTTTTTGGGACACCCGGTATTTTTCCACCGTTTTGTTTACAGTGTTGCTAACATAAAAAAGCAAATTACTTCAATTTTTATCATCAGAGTAGTATTTAAAACTGAAAAATATTAGTTGTTAGACCAGTGACACAAAACATGTAAGACAGTCTTATTTCATAAAATTATTCCATATTAAAATCAATTTTCAGACACATTAAGTACCCAAAACTTATATTATTTTCAAAATAAAATTGCCCAAATCAATGAAAATAGGGATTATTGATTATAAATTATAACATGTTAAAAATCAAAGTTTGGATTTGAGACAAGTATGGTTCCCATTAAAAAGTCAATCATTTATTTTTAATTTTTAGCCAATTTATTTTTACAGAGCTGCCATGTCTCCGGCTTTTTGGATACCAGTATTTTAATACAGAAAACGTGCTTTTATTTAATTGGAACATTTCGGCGATTTAAAAGAACAACATTTTCTCTAAAATAATACTGGTATGCAAAAAGCCGGAAACTTGGCAACTCTGTTTTTATATAAATTACTTTGTTTAACACTTGGATTATTAAAAAAAGAAATAAAGAATAATTATGGGTTTGAAATTTTTACCTATTTCAAATATTATAGATTTTAAAACAGTAAGACACCAAATTGTACTTATTTTGAAAATGACACGAATACACTATCAAAGTACACTGAAATCATGCTATATTTTTAAGAATCTCATTAAAAAAATTAAATCCCATTTTATGAATGTTTTACCTATAAGTTTGGTTTGCACTGCACATCTCTTTTGGTGCTTTAGATGCTTTGACTAAATTTGCGTTTTTTCCGCGATCCTTTGACAAAATTCGCTATTTTTCCGTGATCCTTTGACGAAATTCGCTATTTTTCTGCGATCCTTTGACGAAATTCGCTATTTTTTCGCGAACTTGTTACGAAAATCGTGTTTTTTCCGCGATACTTTGACGAAATGTGATCCTTTTTTGAGATCCTTTGACGAAATTAGACTTTATTCCGCGATTTTTTAATGAAATTCGCCATTTTTTCGTGATTTTTTGACGAAATACGCTATTTTGTCGCGGCCCTTTTACGAAAGTCGCGTTTTCCCCCGCGATATTTTGATAAAATTTGCGCTTTTTTCGCAACCCTTTGACAAAAAACACCCTTTTTCCGCGATTTTTTGACGACAATCGTTACTTTTTCGCGATCTTTTGACGAAATACGGTATTTTTTTCGCGGCCCTTTTACGAAAATAACACTTTTTCCGCGATATTTTGATGATTTTTGCGATCCTTTAACGAAAATTGGCTTTTTTCTGCGATTTATTGACGAAATTACGCGTCTCGTGGGACGCGTAAAAGCTATTTTTTTTGCGTCCTGTCTGCGATTTTTCGCGTAATTTACGCGCTATAGCGCGTCCGCGGCATCGCTACAAACATTGAAAAGAATGTAAGTTAGACTCCAAACTGGTGTTTTGAAATTCTATATTACATAGCTCCACATATACTACACATTTTAAAGATTATATTTAATTATGACAAAATGGCACATGCACATCAAAATGCACACAATATGCACATCAAAATGGAAATATTCTTTATGTGTCCATATGGAGAGATTAAGTTATAATATGTTAAAAGAGAAATTTGAAAGGATGTAATATTTGAGGTGAGTGGTACATAAGTGTATAAAAAATAGAGCATTTAAACAAGGGGAAAAAAATCTTTAAACAAAATTTTGAAAAGTTTGTTGCTAAGCATATTTATGCATATACTATTCATGATGTTTTTAATAGTGAGAAATGGTGTTTTTATTAATATGACTGTATATAATTTTAAATATTTACTAGAAATAAAATAAGACTTGTATATTAATAGCTTTTAAAATTAATTAAGTAATAAAACATGTAACTATTGTCCTCTTTAATTTTATAAAACAATAAAAATGAAAAAAAATGGCAGTTGGTATGGCCCTTTTAAAATTTAGCTGCCATATTTGCAATTCTGACTACAAATCACTAGCAAAACCATCTAAGTTTTATTCCAGTATTAATGTCCTCATTATTGAGAAACTGGGTTACTTATTAAACTCTAAATCAATTAAATGTCATTAAAACTAATTAAAAACACTTTAAAATGTCTAGTTTATAATTACAATGCCTCATTGTATAAAAGGCAATTATGGCCAAAAAAGGCCAATTTTGGCCAAAAAAAGCCAGTTAAAACCAATAAAAGCCAACGGCCTGGCTTTTTTAAATTTTAGCCGGCTTTTTTGCAACCCTGGCGTGAAACGGGAAAAAGAAATTTCAAATAATGCACTTATCAGACAATCAAAGGATATTTTATTCGCAATAAAATTGTCAATATTTTTATTTAAATCCTACTTTATTTGGGGAAAGGGGGAGGGAGAATCAAATTAATAATTTATGCAAATACTAAGTAATTCTGAAATGAAAGTTTCTATTTTAAGTTTATTCTGATGCAATGTTTAACACAGCCATCCTAAAATTTGAATTGGACAACTAGCTAACATTAGTGATGCAACGAATAGTTGTTTGGGCGAATAACCGAATACCGAATATTCGGCCAAGTTACTACCGAATATTCGGCGAAGTTACAGCCGAATATTAATTCATAAATTCCGATTCAATTCAAAATACTATATATCGATATCTTCATACACTTTTTATTAAACATACCCAGCGCCTTAAAGATAATAAAAAAATATTAAACTAGTTTTAATTCAAATCAATGGTGCTCTTAGAGAAGTGTTTAAATTTACTGAAACCTTTTGAACAAGTTACGGTAAAAATTAGTTCTACAAAACATCACGTATAACAGAAGTTATTCCAATGGTGGAAACCCTCAAACTTTACTGTCAAAGCCAAGGGTATGAATGTTTTGGTGTTAAAACATTTACAGACTGCCTGGCTCAAAACATGAATGCACACTTTAAACATATTCATGATAAAAAACATTTTAGTATTTCAACTTTGCTAGACCCCAGGTTTAAACTTGCATTTTCTGATAAGCTGAAGAAAACCTTCTCAAGTAAAAATCTCGACGGATTCTACTTATGACTGCTACCTCAAACAATGATATTCCTGAAACTGAAACAAATGAAAATGTGGCAGAAACAAGCAAAGATGTTCAATAATGAGTCAAAGACGACATTTTCAGATTGCTTTATGGAGATTTCAACTACTAACAAAAACAAAACAGTTAACAAATTTCAGCTACTTACAAATGATTAGCAGCAGTTATTTCGATAAATCCGCTCTTAGAGAGAATTGAATCTCCACTAAATTTTTTGGAAAGCAAAATATATTGAATGTGTAATACTTAAGCATAATTAAATCATTTTTATAATATTATATATATAATTCAAATTAATAAATTTACTTTTAAATTTTTAAATAACATTATTTTTCATGTATTGCACGCTAAGAAAACTCAAATGATTATTAAATTTATATTTAAGATTTGAAATAAAATTGTATTATAAATTTAATAAACATTTAAATTTTAATGATGTGTAACACATTAAACATATACGAATATAAACACATATTCGTTGCATAACATAAATATAAGCATATATTATTTAAAATATATCAATTGATTTTATTGTAAATATAAATGATTTTGTTTCAGTATTCGGCTGAGCTATTCGGCTGAATACTGTATTATTCGGCCAAACCGAATATTCGGCTTATAGGCCGAATACCAACCTAATATTCGTTGCATTCCTAGCTAACATGCTTTCACTCAAAACACCAGTTAATAAAGATGGCAGGTAATGTTTAACCTACCACACAGCTGCAAGAAAAATCTGGTAGAAACAATGTTGCAGCACATTTTTCGTGATTCTTTAATGAAATGCCTGTTTTTTTCGGCGATCTTTAGACGAAATTCCTGTTTTTTGGCGATCTTTTGACGAAATTCACATTTTTTACCGCGATCTTTTGACGAAATTCCTGTTTTTCGGCGATCTTTTGACGAAATTCACATTTTTTTACCGCGACCTTTTGACGAAATTCCAGTTTCTTACGCGATCTTTTTCACAAAATTCACATTTTCCCGCGATCCTGTGACAGAATTCGCGTTTTTTTTCGCGATCTTTTGACGAAATGTGCGTTTTTCTGTGACCTTTTGACGCGATTCTTTTTTTTTCTGCGGCTGTTTTTTTCTTGTGACATTTTATTTTGTCCATAAAGGAATTTTCCTAAAAATTCAGTTTAAATACTAAACAAAATAATTAAAATAAGTTTTAAAAAAATTACTTTTCCCATAGGAAAAAACTTTTAAGGATGGTTACATTTTAAAATAACAAAAAAATGTAAAAAATTCTAAAATTAATTAGAGTTTGTAAAATCCTCGAGAGTTTATTATCAATCTGAGAGAATTCAGGTTCAAGCTTGAGAATTCCTTATGCTTTAAATAGCTCTTATCACTTTATTTGATAATTTTCGTTTACCACTTCAATAGTAAAATCACGAATCTTTAAATCATCATATTTTAGAATCACCCAGTATAACCACATAGCAACTTCTCAGTTTCTGCTATGCTACTATAGAACAGAATAAATCATTGTCTTCATTATCAACAATATCATTTGCATCTTTTCCTCTGTCATTATTTACTTAATGAAACACAAATTCTTTGTACGAATGATGTCAGTGTATGGTTTGTAGTAGATAGTGTCATTTTTAATGGTTTTAACAAATTGTATTTGTGGAATGCCATTCCCTTCGCTGTTGGTATTTTCTCGCAAAGTAATGAAACATTGTTTTATTTCTTCATCTGATATATGGAGTATGCTTGCTTTTGTTTTTTCATGAACACTTGACAAAATAAAAAAGCAATTTTAAGGAATACTGCTTAACACTCACTTCATTCCACATATATCGTCATACAACGGCACAAAATAAATCTACAGCATGTATAGCAGGAGTACTTGAAAAAAAAAATATGCCCGATTAAGTTAATTGTGAAAGAAGTCCGATTCATTCCAGGCATATTTGCATTGTTATATTTTTGTTTAAATTGGAAAGCAGAACCATCATATAAAAAAGCAAAGCAGATACACTTTAGGAAAATGTATTCCCTTAAAGATTCTATGTTGAAATTTTTCATACGAGAGCATTTACAGAAAATTGATTATGACTTACATTGTCTGAAATAATAGCATAAGATTTTACTATTTTGGAATCATACTAAATAATATATTAAAACGTAAAGGGAATTCTGTAAGATCACGATCAGTAAGACCATTATTGACACATTTGCGCATGCGTCAACTCTTTTTCGAATTTCTTTAACTTACAAGGGAACCACTTTTGGTGTTGCTCGCACCTAGCATCGACACCTGGTGCATTTTGTAGCCCTATACATAAAAGTTAAAGGACCGATAACATTTCTCTTTTAAAAGCATATTTTATATACTTTTTTATACTTTTAATTTTTTATCATTACATTTTTGTTTATTTCACGCCAAAAGTGAGTTAAGTCGCCAAATGTGGCGCTACAATTTTCCCGCCCGCTTTATCCAAAGAGTAAATGTACAGTACATGTTACTAGAATTATATCAGATTTCGATTTGTTTGATAATAATTGATAGCATATTAGAAACAAGATTTTTTTTTTCTTTTTTTTCTATGCAGACGATAAATATATAAATAGTAAATATATTTCAATGAAAGCTTTCAAGATCATTGAAAATTATTTTTTAATGAAATACAAAATAAACAAAGTATTTTCTTTTGAAATCAAATGGAATAAAGTTTCGAATGTTTAAAACGAAATGTTGCTGTATTAAATGGTCCTTAGGTAAAAGTAATCGTAAAGTAAATTAATATTTTACACAATTTAGAAAAATTACTATGTCTAATGTGGTCGGACATTAAATTTTTAGTGAAGTTCCTCTCTCCTCCCTCCTGAAAACTCTCCTCACACAATGCAAAATGCTATGACTTTGGCTAGGGTTGCCGGAAAGCTCTACGTTTAAAAAAAAAAATCGCCAACCTCTTCACTGCCAAAAATGTGAATATAATGTTGTAATTTTTCAAAATCAAATTCTTGGGTTTTTGAAGGAATTTTTAAACTTTTTTCAATATTTTATACTTATTATTAACTAATTTTTATTTTTAACGCTTTTCTTTAAAAAACTTCAATGTTAATAGTTCGATAAGTGGTTTGGAAAATTCCATTTTCAGAAAGTTATGCTGCTGTAAAATCAAGAAATATTATTTTAACAAAATTTTTTTTATCGATTCTCAAATTTCGTAATATAGGGCTTAATGCACCAGGTCTCAATGCTAGGTGCGAGCAACACCAAAAGTGGTTTCCTTGATAGAGGAACTTTGAGCGAGTCCCTGCTAGCATAGCTGTCAGATGCAGCAGTTTAAAGCTCTGAATTTTTGTAGAGGACGTGGGTTCGAGCCCAACTCCTGGCAAAATGATTTCTGCAATATTTTTGGCGATGATTCTCTTCAATAATGACATGTTTTATTAGCAGGAGAAGTTGCATGATTTTTATTTTGTTATTATTATTTGAATGCTTTATAATTAAATAAAATTTAATACGCAATAATATTTTTATAAAATAATTTTTTATTTAAAATATTTTGCATGTAATTATCAATTAAATAAATTGAGCTGATCTACAATTTTTGTTATATTTTCTGACCATTATCAAGAATATATATATGTGTGTGGCAGAAAGAAAAAATTGCCATTCTTTTCTGTAAAAAAGAAACGGAAAGAAAGAAAAAAATATTCATATAAAAATTGTAAAAGAAATTACCTTGATATCCATGGTTTAACATTTAAAAAATAAATAAAAATGTAGAATAAAATTTAAGGAATAGAAAATATATATTATAAATCGTTAGCTGCATATAGTTTCAAATTTAGGTTTTACAGAATGAGACTGATAAAAATAAAATTCATGGCACCTTTTAATAGTTGTGCAGTTTAAAGGAACTAAATAAAAATAAATATTGTTATTTATTCAAAAAAAAAAAAGTCTGTAGTAAGTAAAAATAAATGCTTTAGCCAGTATTTTTAGGTAAATTTCTGATATAAAGCAAGCGTAACTGGTTTTAAATTATAAACTTCAAATTCTTTCACTTCATACTCCACTGACACCATCCTCTGTTGCCTTAAAGAATGAGGAATCACTTAGGCGATATAGAAATTTGTCACGATTTCAATAATTAATTTAAAAGCAACTAATTAAAAATTCAAGAATTTTTCTAATGAAACATTGAAGTTATTTACCGTCAAATCTTGACGGGTACTATCTAGTCTAGTACTAAATAATGGCTGGAAATACAGTCGCTTGTGAATTTGACCAGTATGCAGTATTTCGCACCAAAATTTCGTCTTGACATAAAAATGTGCAGTTTTAAGAAAATCCACTGTCATAAGGATTCTTTGAGAAATGGTTATTCTTTTGGCATTATCAAAATAACCCTGTGTACAAGTTTGAAAGAATATGTGCCACAGAAATGGATTTAGTTGCTTTCGAAAATTCTGTAAACAACCAGAAATGGTTTCTTCACCTGTTACTTTTTCAAAACGTTTATCAACGTTTTGAGAAAGTAACAGTTTTGGCAAAATGTTGATAAATATTTTGTCAATATCAAAACGTTTGTCATCGGTTCGCTTTTTACAATAACTTATAAAAAGTTCTGTATTATGGACTTCCTTTTCAAATAATTCTTAGATTTATCTTCGCAAATTAGACATTCTTAATTCCTCCATACTAATTATGATGTATCTCAGTATAGCACAAAATTAGCACTCGCCACTCGTCGAGTAACACTTAAAACGTGGCGATTAACTTTATTGTCCTCACTCGCCAAACTCAATGGGCACCACTCGCCAAACGCGATGGTTGAAAGATCGATGCCAGGGAGGAAAGGGGTGAAATTCGTTCGGAATTTACGGCGTCCAAATCGGCGATTCTCCCGGACGTAAGAAAAGACAGTAGCAGGGGTGATTCTGTCTCGAATTTTCCGAAAATTTAAGGTATTCGTTTCCGAAAAAAAAAAAAAAAGTCATCAGTCCGAAAATTCGGACCAAAAAATATCGCTAATTTCGATATGTTGGCCGAAAAAAATCAGTTTCATCAATCGTTCGTAGAAAAAATAACCAATTCCGTCAAAGAATCGCGAAAAAAACGTGAATTTCGCCCAAGGACCACGTAAAAAACGCGAAATACGTCAAAACATCGCGGAAAAAAAGCAAATTTCGTGAAAAGATCGCGGAGAAAACTCAACTTTAGTGACAAGATCGTGGAAAAACGCAAATTTCGTCAAAAAATCGCGAAAAAACACAAATTTCGTGAAAAGATACGCAATTTTCGCGGAAAGATCGCAGAAAAACGCAAGTTTCGTGAAAAAATCGCGGATAAAACGAAAAATTCATGAAAAAATCGCAACTTTCGTGATAAAATCGCGGAAAAATCGCAAATTTCGTCAAAAGATCGCGGAAAAAACACAAATTTCGAGAAAAAATCGCGGAAAAAACATAATTTCCAGAACACATCGCGGAAAAAACGTAATTTCGAAAAAAGATCGCGGAAAAAACGCAAATTTTGTCAAAAGATTGCGGAAAAAACGCAAATTTCGAGAAAAGATCGCGGGAAAACGCAAATTTTGTCAAAAGATTGAGGAAAAAACGTAAATTTCGTGAAAAGATCGCGAAGAAAACGCAACTTTCTTCAAAAGATCGTGGAAAAAACGCAACTTTCGTGAAAAGATCGTGGAAAAAACGCAACTTTCGTGAAAAGATCGTGAAAAAAACGCAACTTTCGTCAAAAGATCGTGAAAAAAACGCAAATTTCACGAAAAGATTGCGGGAAAAGACACAAAGTTCCTCTAAAGATAAACTAAAAAAGCAAATTTCTTCAAAAAATCTTGAAAAAAAAAATGCAAATATTTTCAAAGAATGGCGGAAAAAACCCACAAATTTCGTTAAAAGATTTTTTTAAAAAAAAACGCAATTTTGTGAAAAGATCGCGGAAAAAAACACAGATTTCGTCAAAAGATCGCGAAAAAAAGAACAGATTTTGCAAAAGGTTACGAAAAAACGTGAATTTCGTCAAAAGATTGCGGAATTCGTGAAATGGTCGCAAAAAATGCATATTAGTTAGTGCCGAGGGGTAGGGGGGTCCCATCTGGCGTAACTTTTCTGAAAATTTCCTGTGAATTTATTTCATTGCAATTAATGCTAAAAATAAAATTTTTCAGTTGAGTGTAATCCTCAGAGTAAATATTATATAGAGAGCTCATCCCCGTTACTTTCGCTTGTAAAAAGTGGGGGCAGGATGACCCACGTGACAGTTGGCATTTGGCGATGAAAGGTTAACAGTAGCAAAGCTAGTTTTTCGCTTTATCGCAGCTCTTGGCAGGAGTGCAGTATTTTTATGCTGTGATTCAGAAATTTGAGAGTTGACAGAAAAGCAAATCAGTAGTAAAAGAAATCTGAATGTACACCAGATATTTATCCTAATGTTTTCTTTATCATTCAAAGAATGGCTCATCAGTAATAAATAAATAATGAAATTATGAAACTTTTATTCAGATAAATATGTATGTATATATTTTAATTAATAATTTAATCTGTTTTCAATCTTTGACATGGTTTTGTTTGTATTTAATTTCATTAGATGCTGATTTTTTTTTATTGTTAATACAAAGTAAACTAGTATGTTGTGGCCATCACAAAACTTTCTTCTATATAAATCACGTCAATTAAATCATTTAAATAGTAAAAGAAATCACATCAATTTAGAACCAATTCGTATCAAAGTATAACTGAATTTGAAGTTTGATGAAAATTCCTGCATTACTTATTGAGATAGAGCTGTAGGGGAAATTCTGAAAAATGCAGCATAGCAGCGCCACCTGATGAGCGATTTGCACCAAAACACAGACAGCACTAATTCATATTAAGGTATACCGGAATCTGAAGTTTGATGAAAATTGGTGCATTAGTTCTGGAACTAGAGCTATTGTGGAAATCACAAAAAAATGCAGCACAGCAGCGCCACTTGTTGAGCGATTTACACGAAAAGGTACAAAACATCAATTCATGTCAAGGACTAACTGAATCTGAAGTTTCCTGAAAATCCGTGCATTAGTTCTGGACATTGAGCTATTGTGGAAATCGTGAAAAATGCTGCATAGCAGCGCCACCTGTTGAGCGATTTACACCAAAACGTAAACAGCACTAATTCATATCCAGGTATACCTGAATCTGAAGTTTGTTGAAATCCCAAGCATTAGTTCTTGAGATAGAGCTGTTGCGGAAATCTAAAAAAAATGCAGCATAGCAGCGCCACCTGTTGAGCGATTTACACCACAAAGGGCAAAACGTCAATTCATGTCAAGCACTAACTGAATCTGAAGTTTGATGAAAATCCGTGCATTATTTCTTGAGATTGAGCTATTACGAAAATCGTGTAAATGCTGCAAAATGCAACATAGCAGCGCCATCTGTTGGGCGATTTGCACCAAAACGTTACCAGCACCAATTCATATCAAGGATTAACGGAATCTGAAGTTTTATAGAAATCCGTGCATTAGTTCTTGAGATGGAGCTTTTGCAGAAATCCTGCAAAATGCTACATAGCAGCGCCACCTGCAGGGCGATTTACACTAAAAACTAATCAGCACCAATCTATATCAGGGACTACCTGAATATAAATTTTTATTAAATTCCGTGCATTAGTTCTTGAGATAGAGCGCCCACAAAATTTGTGTCACATACAGACAGACAGACAGATTCACAGACAGACATTTTGTAAAAACATGTTTTTTGGAATCTCTGGCCCATAAAACGAGTAAATCCGTCGAAAACTTGGTCAAGATAGAAGAAAGTAAAAACAAAACTAGTATGTTGTGGCCATCACAAAACTTTCTTCTATATAAATCACGTCAATTAAATCATTTAAATAGTACAAGAAATTACATTATTTTAGCACCAATTCATATCAAAGTATATCTGAATTTGAAGTTTGATGAAAATTCGTGCATTAGTTCTTGAGATATTGCTACAGCGGGAATTCTGAAAAATGTAGCATAGCAGCGCCACCTGTTGAGCGATTTACACTAAAAATAAACAGCACTAAATGATATCAAGGTATACCTGAATCTGAAGTTTGTTGAAAATCTAAGCGTTAGTTCTTGAGATAAAGCTATTGCGGAAATCGCAAAAAATACAACATAGCAGCGCCACCTGTTGAGCGATTTACACCAAAAATTCAACAACACTAATTTACACGTCAATTCATGTCAAGGACTAACTAAATCTGAAGTTTGATGAAAATCCGTGCAATAGTTCTTGAGATACAGCTCTTGCGAAAATCGTGAAAATGCAGCACAGCAGCGCCACCTGTTGGGCGATTTACACCAAAAATTAAACAGCACTAATTTATATCAAGGACTAACGAAATCTGAAGTTTGATGAAAATTCGTGCATTTTTTCTTGAGTTAGAGCTATTGCGATAATCATGAATAATGCAGCATAGCAGCGCCACCTGTTGGGCGATTTTCACAAAAAAGTAATCAGCACCAAACTATATCCTGGACTAACTGAATCTGAAGTTTTATGAAAATCCGTGCAGTAGTTCTTGAGATATAGCTATTGCAGAAATCGTGAAAAATGCCGCATAGCAGCACCACCTGTTGGGAGATTTTCACCAAAAACTAATCAGGTCTAGTTTATATCAAGGTATAACTAAATAATAAGTTTTGTGAAATTCTGTGCATTAGTTCTTGAGATAGAGCGCCCACAAAACTTTTGTCACATACAGACTCACAGAGTGACAGACTCACAGACAGACATTTTCTAAAAACCATCAAATCATGTTCTGGGCATTCTAAAACGTGTAAATCCGTCGAAAACCGGAAGTCGAAAATTTTCACGAATCCAATACTTTCTTCTTGTAAAGATAGAAGAAAGTAAAAATAGGACAGAAACAAATAAAGAAATATGGCCAAATGGCAGGGGGAGAAAGGTGAAATTTCGAGGGAAGTGAAATTTAGGTGATGAATTATTTACCTATTATTATTATAATATTACAAACTTAACAAACAGGTCTTTTTTTTTTTTTTTTTTTTTTTTTTTTTTTTTTTTTTTTTTTGTAAATTAAAAAAATTTAAAGAATTTAATAATTATTTTAATTGGAAAACGCTGATATTACATAAAGGACATTTTAACTGAAAAAAAAAATGTCAGCTTTAAACTTTCTGAATTCATGAAATGTTTATTGTTTTTCTTTCCAAAAAAATACATCTATAAAAACACATTCAATTAATTGAAATGTTTAACTGAACTCAAACTTACACACATAATTTTATTTACAAATTTCGCTTCATGGATGCAAGTTTATAAATAATAATTTAGTACACAACTATAACAAACATACAGGAATTATTTTACAATACAAATTGCATAAATACACACAAAATAGTTAGAAATAGAAAAAGTCCAAAATGCAAAATTTCAATTTCAGAAATAATACAATAAAAAAAAAAAAAGTTATTTGGCTATGCTTAATTCATTTATATTAGCGGTTGCCAACTTCTGAACCTCACGGAACACTAAATTCAAAATTTGAAATCACACGGACTACTAATAAGAATTTTTTAATAATAAAAATGTATTTGTACAATAATTATCACAGAATGTTTATTCTATTAAAATGAAATGTACCTATTCAATAAAATAAAATTATAAATGTGGGGTGTCACTTTCTTGCCTATGTGACTGATACCACTATTTTTTAATAATAATCACCGTCTTATTTAATCATAACAAAAAGCTTCAAAAGTTTGTTTAATTGTATCGAAATTATTAAGGCTGTTCTCAAATCCAAAAGGGCAACTTTATGACATAAGTTTTAATTCATTTTTGTTCGGAAATGTATGAAAGTAGCAGGTTTGTTTACGATGTAACTGTGATGACTATCTAATCGAGCTGTTTCTTCCGTTTTTTTTTGCAAACGCAATAGATCTTTCAAAAAATAGTGTCAAAGTGAGCGTTTTGAACCGCTTTACCGCGTGAAAATAAAAAATCCACTCAAGAAAGGATGAAAAACATGTTTGTCACGTGATCAAAATCACTTCTAACTCAATAGGCAATTTATGGATCAAAAAATGGAAAACACAGTTCGATTCCAAGTCGCTTCCATGGTCAGGCTTTCCAATTTTATATCTTTCCGTTTAAAAATAATTTTGCAAATGCGTAAAATCGCTTTGCGCTTGTTGAGCAGAGCAGTTGAGAATAGCGTTAACGTTAATTTCAACCTTACAAAATAATTGAAGCTTATTTCAGAATCACGCATTTTGATGGGATATTTATTACTGTTTGTTTAAAATAAGTTCATATACGGAATCAACGACATCGCATGCACACAGAGAGCAGTTCTTATTTCACGCTGAGACCAGTAACGAGTTTTAATTGCTGTGACCCAATCATCAAAATATTTGTTTTTCACAAATATGTAGTTCAAAATTAAGCCAAAATTTTCGTTGTTTTTCCAGTCAATAATGCATATTCATATTTTCGGGAGAGTCCAAAATTAATACTTATCTGTGTTAATACAATTCAACAAATAAAGCATATACTAAATAATCTCTATTAAATATAATTACCAATGCCCGCTATAATTTAAATTTTCAAAACTACACATCTAAATTTTTAAAAATACAGGAATTTTTTAGAGTATTATCATGTTATCATTAATAGTTTTAATATTTATAAAGTATAATTATTAATTTAATATTCAAAATCCAAATAATGTCCAAAATTTTCTGAGGAACACCGAAATTTTCTCAAGGACCACCGGTTGGCAACCTCTGATCTATATAACAATGAATCTTAACTATTCCGCAAAAAAATCCGTTAATAAATCAAATTATAATCCACAAACTAGTTTTATTAAATGATATATTTAGTTTAAATAAATAAAGAAAGAAAACAGAGTAGTTATATATATATATATATATATATAAAGCGGATTAAGTATATGATACCGCACTTCAGTGCTAATTTTCATTTTCGGTTAATTAACATCAGCTATATTAATATATAAATATAGATTAGCATCAAGGTAAGTTACATTGGTTAAAAAGATACATTGCATTAAGAATATGCCCAGACTTGTATTTTACGTTTATTATACAAGAAGGGGTTCTGCCCCCCCCCCCCCCCCCCCAATATCTCAAGAATTAATGTATGGATTTTCATCAAACTTCAGATTCAGTTAGACGTTGACGTAAGATGTTATTGATTAGGTTTAGGTATAAATTGCACAGCAGATAGTGTTGGTATGCTGAATTTTTCACAATTTCTTGCAAAATCTATATCTCAAAAACTAATGCACGTAATTTAATCAAACTTAATATTTTGTTTCATTTTCATGTAAATAGATCATTATTAGACTTGGATGTAAATTGAACAACAGGTATTGATTTTATACTGTTTGGGTTGGAAATTTTGGTTGTGGACATCTAAGAGGGTGGGTTTCAAAATTCAATGATTTGTTTGAAACAATGTGATACTTACATCTCATTGTTAAATGCATCCAATTCAACGAACCTATATTTTACAATCCTCGCGATGGGCATAGATGTGGCACTGTGATAGCGAATTTTGAATTATTAACATGTATGAGGTACAAGAAAGTTTTGGGATTGGCACATCCGACTTGTTTACTCCTTTTTTTCTTCTTACTTATATATATTAAATATTAATATTCTATTCATTATTTGATTTTAAAGCAAATTAATTGTATATCTTCTATTATATTTATAAAACTAATTTGTGAGAAACACTCAAACTTAATTTAAATTCATATAACTTATACAATTTATAACTTGTAAAATAGCATTACAATTATATTGTATATAGGGGAACAATGCATTTTTTTTATGTATAGTATATATAATATATAAATAATATAGTATACAATAATGTAATATCGCATATATTGTACTTTTGAAAAAACCCGAAAAAACCCATGTGGGTTGGGTTTTTTCAAAAAAACCCGGGTTTTTGCGAACCCTGGTACTGGCCAATCGCCAGTGGGTAAAAATGTTAATTTTGACCTATATATCTCAGCAGACAAAGTCATTACATTTTTTACAGGAATGTTTAATGCAGAAAATACACCAGTCACTGCATTATGAATTGCTTGAATGTTTTTGTGACAACCACAATTAATTCCGATATATAATTTTCTATTGTTTTATAAAACTAGGCTTTAAAGGTGCAAAGGAATTTTCAATTTTTCAATTTAGGAAAGTTTATTTAAACAAAAAACTTATTCTCTTAGTAAAGGTCACCTAGGATTGATGAAATTATATGACCTTTTTCACACCTGGGGTCAGGTGGGATAAAATGGGTATGAAAAGCAGTATTTTTTCATTCAGTGCTTGCTATCATTGAAACAAAAATATTAAATACCCTTTTGTATCTATTTATGCAACTGATGTCTTGGCAAAGCATTTATATAGTTGTTAATTTATTTTTTTTAATTTTAGATAGTAATATTTTTTTGTTTTGTATACACTTTTTATCTATGAAGTGGCGTAAAATGGGTACCATGTGGGGTAAAATAGGTATTGATTGAATAAGCAATAAATTATTATCTAAATTTACTGGAAACCTTTTTTTAAGCTTTTATTTTAATAATATGAAGAAAATTACACAAAATTAATTAAATGTTAACTTAAAAAAATGTATAATTTTTTTTAATTTGAAATCTGTAGTGACCACAATTGTTGAAATGTAGCTCAGGGCTTGAATTTCAGGACGGGATGGCGGGATTCGCGCCCAAAATTTTGAAATCCCGCCCAAAAGAATACCGTGGGCGGGAGGCTCCCGTCCAAAAAATGTCACCCTTTTCAGGAAAATTTTGCATTTTGAAACCACGATCAACTCCTGCGAACGCTTTGCGAATTTCGTGATATTTTCGCGCTACAGATTGATACATTTTGCGAGTTTTTTTACCGCGAAAGATCGTTGAAATTCTCGATTTTTTTTCGCGACCGACAAACAAATTTCGCTATTTTCTTCCAGAGATCGATTGAGAAGTTTCGCGTTATTTGCCGCGACCGATTGGCGAGTTCAGAGGTGATTCTGTTCCGAATTTTCCGAAAATCAGGAAAAATCTGGCATCAATTCGGGAATAAAATGTATAACAGAAAAATATCTGGAATTTCGACAAATGATCGCCGAAAAAATCATTTTTGTCAGTTATTCGCAGAAAAAATCGCCAATTTCGTCGCAAACGGTCACGTAAGTAAAAATTCAGGGGTGATTCTGAATGAAAAAAGATTTTTCTGAAACTCACAGCAATTTTCTGAAAAGTTACGGTAGGGGGGGGGGGGGAGGGAATCCACGACCGGCACTAATTATGCGTTTTCTCCGCTGCCCTTTGAGGAAATTGGCGGTTTTTTCGCGATCTGTTGACAAAGTTTGCCGTTTTTTCGCGATCTTTTGACGAAATTTGCAGTTTTCTTGCGATCTTTTGACGAAATTTGCGGTCTTCTCGCGATCTTTTGACGAAATTTGCGGTCTTCTCGCGATCTTTTGACGAAATTTGCGGTTTTCCCGAGATCCTTTGACGAAATTTGCGGTTTTCCCGAGATCCTTTGACGAAATTGGCGATTTTTCTGCAAGTGATTGACAAAATTTATTTTATTTATTTTTTTTTTTGACGACGATTTGTCGAAATTAGCATATTTTTTGCCTGAATTTTCGGATTGGTTACCAATTTTTTTTCATTTTTGGAAATGAATGCCTTAAATTTTCGGAAAATTCGGAACAGAATCACCCCTAGAAAAACTAATTTCGCCAAAGGGTCGTGAATAAAACGCGAATTGTGCAAAAGAATCGATAATAAAACGCAAATTTCGTCAAAGGATTTCGGAACAAACGAGAATTTCGGCAAACGATCGCGGGAAAATGCAAAATTCATTATAGGATCGCGGGAAAAAAACGCAAATTTCGTCAAAGGATTGCAGAAAAATCGCTAATTTTGTCAAAGGATCGCAAAAAAGTAAAATTCGTCAAATTATGGCGGAAAAAAACTAGAATTTCGTTAAAGGGTTATGAAATAAACGCAAATTTAGTTAAAGGGCCGCTGAAAAAAATTCACGAATTTCAGCAAAGTATTGCACAAAATACTCAAATTTCATCAAAGGATCGCAAAAAATGCAAATTTCATCAGAGTATCGCGGAAAAACGCGAATTTCGTCAAAGGGCTGCAGAAGATACGGAAATTTCTTCAAAAGGCTGCAGAGTATACAGAAATTTTGTCAAAGGGTCGCGGAAAAAACAACAATCTCTTTAGAAAAAACATCACACAAATATCTATGTTTATTATTATAGGTATACTTTTTGATGTGAAATAATATACGGAACTAACTTTTGAAAAATTGGGTTTAGCCTGAACCCAACTTGCAGGAATCTACACTTAGCCTGAAATCAACTCTAATCAAAAACAGTTTACTCCAGGGGTGCAGAAAATGTTTCTACTCCCAACATTTCCCCAATCCACATGAAAATTTCCCCAAAATTTTACGGTATGTTGTAGGTAAATGCTGTATTATCGTAAGTCCCAATATTTCTCAACTTATGCGCGAGTACATATAGCAGAGGTGGTTCTGAGTGAAAAGCAAAAATTCTGAAATTCACAGCAAATTTTCTCAAAGGTTACAGCACAGTGGGGGAAAATGGGGGCGGGTCCACTCCCAGCACTATGTTTTTTTTCGCGGCCGTTTGATGAAATTTGTGATTTTCTGACGAAATTTGCGTTTTGTAGCGATCTTTTGATGAAATTTGTGGTTATTTCGTCTTCCTTTTCACGAAATTAGCGCTTATTTCGCCTTCCTTTTGACGTTAGCGCTTATTTCGTCCTCTTTTGACGAAATTCGCGGTTGTTTTGCGATCATTTGACGAAATTGCGGTTGTTTCGCCATCTTTTGACAAAATCTGCGTTTTTTTCGCGATCTTTTGACGAAATCTGCGTTTTTTTCTAAAAGTTTTGCGGTTATTTCGTCCCTTTTGACGAAATACGCGGTTGTTTCGTAATCTTTTGAAGAAATATGCGAGTTTTTTCACGTTCTTTTGACGAAATTCGCGATTATTTTGCTATGTTTTAACGAAAATCGTGGTTATTTTGTCCTTTGACGAAATTTGCGGTTTTTTCGTGATCTTTTGACAAATTCGCAGTTGTTTTACGATCGTTTGACGAAATTTGCGATTGTTTCGTGATCTTTTGACGAAATTGCGGTTGTTTTGCGATCTTTTGTCAAAATTTGAGGTTTTTTGCGATCTTTCGACGAAATGTGCGTTTATTTCGCCCTTCTATGAAATACGCGATTGTTTCGTGATCTTTTGACGAAATTTGCGTTCATTTCGCGCTCTTTGACGAAATTCGCGGTTGTTTTGTGATCGTTTGACGAAATTTGCTCTTCTTTCGCGATCTTTTGACCAAATGTGCGGTTTTTTTCGCGATCTTTTCACAAAATTTGCGTTCATTTTGCGAACATTTGAGGAAATTTCCGGGTTTTTTTCGTGTGCCTTTGACGAAATTCGCTGTTATTTCGCTATGTTTTGACGAAAATCGTGGTCATTTCGCCCCTTTAGACGAAATTCGCGGTTGTTTCACGCTCTTTTGACGAAACTCGCAGCTGTTTTGCGATCGTTTGACGAAATTTGCGGTTGTTTCGCGATCTTTTGACGAAATTTGCGTTCATTTGACGAAATTTCCGTTCATTTCGCGATCATTTGACGAAATTTCCGGGTTTTTTTTCGCGTTTCTTTGACGAAATTCGCTGTTATTTCGCCACGTTTTGACGAAAATCGTGGTCATTTCTCCGCTTTAGACGAAATTCGCGGTTGTTTCACGCTCTTTTGACGAAACTCAGTTGTTTTGCGATCGTTTGACGAAATTTGCGGTTATTTCGCGATCTTATGACGAAATTTGCGGTTATTTTGCGATCTTATGACGAAATTTGCGGTTATTTTGCGATCTTATGACGAAATTTGTGGTTATTTTGCGATCTTATGACGAAATTTGCGGTTATTTTGCGATCTTATGACGAAATTTGCGGTTATTTTGCGATCTTATGACGAAATTCGCGGTTATTCCGTAATTCTTTGACAAAATTCGCGGTATTTTTATGCCCGAATTTTCAGATTGATGAACGATTTTTTTAAATTTTCGGAACTGCATGCCTTATTTTTTTGGAAAATTTGGAACAGAATCGCCCGATATACGGTACATATTATTCTGAGATCGATTTTGTGAAGGTCACCATACGGATCTTTTTATTTATAGTGAAATTTTTCTATCTCAGGAAATTATGGAATTTGTTGTTAAAATCGAAATCAATTGTATATGTTTCTGCAAAATTTCCCCCGATCCTAGATCGCCGGATCGGACATATTCTGCACCCCTGGTTTACTCGACCTGCAACAAAAATAATTATCGCCGGGAGAGGATTCCCCAACCCCTTCCCATCCGTTTCAGAAAATTTGCTGTGAATTTCAGTTTTTTTTTTTTTTTTTACTTAGAATTATTCTTGAATTTCACTGTTACTTTTTGTGGCAGACTGATGAAATTCACAGTTCTATCCCGTGACATTTGGTTGAAAGTTGAAAAATAAACTGTATAACAGATTGATTTTCTTCCTTTTTTAAATAAAACATTTTGCATAATTATTCTGAGCTGTTGATTTAAATTGTTTCAATGGTATTTTGTCATGTCTGTATTAATGTAATTCTTTAAATATATTGGTGGGATCTATTATATCCCACCTAATTTTAATGCAGATTCGTACCAGAAACTTTTAATTAAATTTTACTTTTTAAACTTAGGTGGAAAAAAGTAAAAAATTTGCTGTTCCTCTTTTTAAAGTAATTCTTTTTTTAAATTCCGGTGTGGATTCAACATTTCACAAACATAATTGCTTGCCCCTATAGGGCTAAAGATTTTTTTTCTCCCTCCCAAATAGCTCAACTCCCCTCCTAGGAAAAATTGAATTTCAAGCCCTGTAGCTCCTTTTAAAATTTTTCCCAATTTGAGATTTGGTAACCACATCTGTGTCATTTTATTCAGGAAATATAAAAAGAAATCACCAATGCTTGACATTGTTATGAACTTCACTTTGAATTCCTCTCCTCCCATCTCCACGCCAATAATTTGTCCATTGAATTCAACAACAAACTATTTTTTTTTTTCATATTTCACTTTAACCCACTTACCTGGTAAAATTTCAGATATTTTCATCCTATTAGAAGTTGTGCATGTAGGGTGTGTAATTGTGGATGATGGGGATCTTTTTTTTATTATTTTGTTTGGTTGGGCTTTAAATTTTCCTTCTTTTCTAAAAGATTTCTTCTTGTAAGAGAAGTTGTGCCACTTCATCATGTGTCAAAATTTCACCACCTTTACTCTTCACTCATTTCCCTTTACATATTGCATTTTCTAATGCATTTTTGTGCCATATGACTGAGAAGGAGAAATTGCTGTCAGAATAGCACTTTTTAAATATTTGTAAGGAGAGGAAGTCATATTACCACTCATAGATTGTACTGAATCCACATACTTTTGTGTGGTCCTGTAAATCCTATAAATCCATTTAATAGAAAACATGTTATAGTGTACTTTAATAACAGATAAATCCGATTGAGTTTGAAAAAACAAAACATCACTAAAACATATTCCATAGAATTTCCACATATAATGTTGCTGAATATTTTTGTGTGACCCTGTAAATAAACAATAAATTAGGGGTGCACAACCTTTTTAAGAGAAGGGCCACTTACAAAAATATCTGGGTTGTCGAGGGCCACATGAATAACACGGAGAGAATTCTATTTCAAGGAGGTGATCTGTGGCCTATAATCAGATAAAAAATATGGTTTCACTGGGAGGAGTGGGGGGGGGGGGGGTTACCACCCCTCTACGCTCATCTACCTAGTCAACATATCTAATTCAGTTGGTAAGGATATATCAACAATGTTTACGTTTGTATATATAAGACATATAGCAAAGGTTATTTTAAAGACTTGATAATATTCCTTGACTTTATTCGGGAGAGTAAATTTTGTTTTATTTAAATCCCTAAAAAACAAACATTGGCATGAAAGTGGCTAGTGCCTAAAAAAATGTGAACTTTATGAACGAAGGATCGGGGAGGAGCCAAACAATGAAATTTGCGATTTTTCTGCGCTTGATCAACGAAATTTACGATTTTTCCGTGCCTGATCGACAAAATTCGCGATTTTTTCCGCATCAGATCGACGAAATTCGCTATTTTTCCGTTCCCGATGGGCAAAATTTGATATTTTTTCGCGCGTGATCGACACAATTTGCGATATTTTTCTGCCCGACCAACGGAATTGGCGAGTTTTCGGAGCCCGATCAACAAAACTCGAGATTTTTCCGCGCCCGATCGACGAAATTTGCTATTTTTGCGCCCCTGATCGATGAAATTCGCGATTTTGCCGCGCCGGATGAACGAAATTCTCGATTCTTAACTGACTGACAAAATTTGCAATTTTTTCTCGCCGCAAATTGATGAAATTCGCGATTTTTTCTCGCGATAAACTGCAGAAACTCACGCTTGTTCCGCAGCCGATCAATGAAATTTGAAATTTTTCCGCGCATCATCGACAAAATTTGCGATTTTTCCGTGAACGATCAACGAAATTTGGGATTTTTCGGAGCCCGATAGACAAAATTCGCTATTTTTTTTCGTGCCTCATCAACAAAATTCGCGACTATTCGTGTCCGACCAACGAAATTGGCGATGTTTCTGAGCCCGAAAGACAATACTCGCGATTTTTCCCGCGCCTGATCGACAAAATTCGCAATTTTTCTGTGTCCGATCAACAAAATTTGCGCCTTTTTCCGCGCCTCCTCGACAAAATTCGCTATTTTTCCGCACCCGATCAACGAAATTCGCGATTCTTAACTGACTGACGAAACTTTTAATTTTCCCGCGGCAGACTGATTTTTTCCTGCGACCTATGGACAAAAATTGCAATTTCTTCCAGTTATAAATTGACGGAATTCGCGGGCCACAGGTTGTGCATCCCTACAATAAATGTTATATACAGTGTTTCTAAAAAGCAAAAAGTGCAATTGAACCCGAAAAGCAGAATTCCGCAAAAAATCAGAAATCTCATCACTGTCAATTACATTTTAATTGGATGGATTAGTTAAGCCTAACTTATTACCCATTTTACCCAGGGTTGGCTTTTTCCCGCCCAAAACTTGTTTTTTCCATCCCACCGGGAAAAACTGGTAAATACCGGGATAAAGTGGTAAATACCGGGAAAAAGTGGTAAATACTGGAAAAAACTTCCAAATGACAATATGTAAGAAATATTCTGGTTTTCTGAATCTGGTGTGTAAAATGAAAGTTGGAAATACATAATTATTACAAATTTCCTTTAGGTTTAAAATTATTCTGTAAGAAAGGAATACAGTAGAAGATCCGTAAAACGAAAACCTAAAAATGCAAGGTTGTGCATTATATGGGTCACATTTCGCACATCATTAAATTTACCTTATTAAGGCGAAATATGTCTGAAACATATATGAAAATACATTAGAGTATCTTTATACTGCATTCCTTGTCCACAAGAGTTTTCCAGATTATGAACTTTTTAATAACATTGATTATTCCACATATTGTTAAATGTACTTTATAAACATGGTCAACTATACCTGGACCAAATCATTCATTATATTACTCATTTTCAAAAATGTTTATTGTAATAATACCATTTTTCTTTTCATTAACGTTCTAAATTAAGGGGATAAAGTTGAACTAATGTAACAAATTCATAATAATAATTAACAATAAAGATCTACTGTATAAATAAATAAGAATTATGGCATATAACATCTTCAGGGATGTCCTGCATCATCAGCATCTTTGGAGCTTTTTTTTTCTTCTTTTTCTAAATTTTCTTTCATCCAAAACAAGATTAAAAATAGGCTGGGTTTATAAAAAGTCTCTAAATTAGTATTTTGTTATATGATGCTAAAATCCAATGTGGAAGACGAAGAATATGAATACGATTATGATTGATAAATGTTTGGGAATCTGTGTACTAGTGTATGAATATTTAAATAAATGCACTCCATTGTCTGTTTTTGTAGATCTTCCTTTTCTTTTTTTTTTCAAGCTATTTTCTTGGAACTCAATTTTGACATTTTTAAAGGTTGTTTTGAATTTATATTTTTAATAATCATTTTTTCCCATGTGGGAAAAACATAGTATTTCCCAGGACGGTAAATACCGGTTTTTACCATGGTATTTACCGAGAGTGTGAAAAACCTTGCCAACCCTGATTTTACCCCACCACACAAAAAATTTAATTACAAAAAAAGTATTTTAAATATTACTTTCCAATGTCATAAACTTTACTTCAGCATCTTCACTAATTAAAACTATACAAAATATTTGTAGAACAATTTTCAAAAATAGATTTTTAAGGGTTTTTCACTATCACAATTGAAACACACACATTCTTCAGATGAAAACAAGGGTATATCTGTTGCTATATACAACACAGAAACTTTTTGAAGGTATAGAAATGTTGTCAACTAATGTCTGAAAATATATTTAAAAAATAAAACATCTCTCTTAAATGTAACATTTGTTATATGCTAAAATATCAATCCCTACCCATTTTACCCCACCAGACCCTAACTAATGCAGATTTAGCTGAAAAATGACCTCTTTTTAAATCTTTATCGACATAAAATCCCCCAAAGCTGTGGAGTTGGATTTTATTTCGTTACAGAATCTGGGGTTAGCTAGTTCTCTACTTTTTCCTTTTCTTAATATTTTCATTCTCTAGCTGAAGCTTTTGCTGACTAAGACTTTTCTTCCTTTCATCATAATACATTTTGTTGTTTCTTTCTCACATCAACATATTCAATTTCATTCTTATTTTTTCTCTACAATTTTTGGCGTTTAGCAGAATTTGTCTTGCTCTTTAAAAGAATGTCATATATAAGAAGCAATATTAAAATCTTTCCTTTAAAATACAGTATCAGAATCCTTCACATAAGAGTTACTATAAGAATCTCTGTAGGTCATACAGCAGACTTTACTAAACGAAGCTTTACAAAGCCTATAAAATATCTGATCAAAGACCATGTGCTTCAAACTAAAAGAAAGAACACAAAAATGACACGAGTTGGGTTGTTTTAATCTATCTTTAATTACTTGTCATTATTATTTTATAATCTTAAGTAATAACAAAAAATGAATAAAAATAAATCCATCCATTAAAAAAACACTAATTAAGATAATTCATCTTCCTTAAAATTTACAAAATAACCTTAATTATGGCTAAAACTATTTCAAGAACTGTTCTAATAACTGAGAAAACAACTAAAGTTTAATCATTCTGTTTGTTTTGGTTGTAACGCAGTTTTACGTCAGACTGTGGACAAAAGTATTATGTATTACTCTTGTGACACAGACGTTTGTTACTCTTTTGACAACAACACAAAGCCTATTCCATGCATAGCATAAACAAAATATTTAATGTAAAATCTTTCTTATACCTCGAAATCAGAGAGTTAGGAGTTTTGGGTAAAAATTTTAAGTAGTGTTTATAAAATTAAAACTTTAAGAGATTTTCTGTTACTCTTGTGACATTTAATTATCAACTAATGAATAAAGTTAAAATTGCATTTAATACCTTAGATCAGCGTTTCTTAAACTGTGGTCCGCTGACCCCTGGGGGTCTGTGAGCTTACAGACGGGGGTCCTCAAGCCCAGCATTGAATTCAGACCTTTTTTCCTTCGGCAGGAATTTCTGTAGCTGTAGATAAATGCAAGAATAGAACTTCTAATCTAGGACTATTATTGAATTATAGACATTTTAAAATTCAGTGGGAAGAAATTGGCAGTCAACACAGTTACTTTTGCATACAGAAATTAGGTGGCTGTCCCGAGAAAATGTTTTAAATCGCTATTTTGCACTGCCTGATTAAGTAATGATTTTTTTTTTTAATTGGATTCCAAATGCTATTTGAAAGAATGTTTCAATGATTTTTCCTGGCTTCTCAAGGCTGCATATTTTATAGATATTTTTAGTTTTCTGACTGAGCTGAATTTAAGCTTACATGGAAATCGGTACGTGTTTTCCAGGACAGGATAAAGTAGATGCAACAATAAAAAAATTGAAGTTTGGACAAATCGCCTTGAAAATAATAGTTTGGAGTCATTCCCAACATTATTCCATTTCTGACAAACCCTCTGGTAATACAATTTCCCCTGACATTGTTCAAAATTTCGTTGTACACCTGAAGAACAGGAAAGAAGCTTTCTGACATTATTTTCCTCCCTCATAGTCAGAAAATGAGCGGATGAGGGGTCCATTTTATTTCCAAGATATTAGTGAAATGCAATCCTTAACAATCTTAGAGCAGAAACAACTTGCGGAATTATCATGCGATGGTTCCATGAAAATTGCTTTCCAAATGAATAACCTTCCTAATTTTTGGCTGTGCCTGAGAAATACGTATGCAGAACTAGCAGCATTACTATCCAGCATTTACTTCCCTTCTATACGATATACTTGTGCGAAGAGACTTTCTCCAGGCTTGTGCACATGAAAAACAAGTATAGAAATCGATTGAATGTCAAAACAAACTTTCGAATACGTTTCGAACATTGAACCACACATTGCACATCTCATAAGAAAAAAAACAGCAGCATACTTCTCATGGGAAATAGTAGTGTATATTTTAGCTGTCTTAAAATGTGCCATTTTTCTTATTAATGCAAATGATTTTTTCTACCACTAAACATGGAATATCTGTAATGAAAAATAAACAAGCTCTATACTATAAATATGTATATATATATATATATATATATATATATATATAACAAAAACATAGCTGTGAAAAAAGGGAACCAAGTTCTGTAAGACAATGGCAAGGAAAGAAGTGATATCTAAGTGGGTGCCAAGTTCAAATAAAGTTCACGCAAACTTACCTACTGAAGTATTATAGCATTTTTTAAATTGTTTAGAAATAAAAATTATTGACAGCATATTAATAATAAATCTAGAACTTGGCAAGTTTTTATCAACAAGTCATTTATTTTTATTAATGACATTATTATATCTAAACTTGTCATTTCATGTTTGGAAGCCTTCATCTGAATGAGCTCCTTCCCCTTCAAGGATGGTGGGATAAAATATATCCCACCTAATTTTAACTGCAAAATGCCACATTGACACTAGAATTCAGGACTAAAAAGTTTAATTTTATTAAATACGTGAAAAGGAGCTTTTACCCATTTTGAAATTCTGGTGTGATTGAATCATTTCAGCATGTCACGAATAAAAGCTCTTTGCCCCTGAAGGGTTAAAGGGGGTCTCTAGAGGGATGACCAAGAACAAGCGTAAAGGTATCTGTCTCTTTCTCAGGCCTTTTAGTCTGTTTGCATTGAGGTTTCCGAAGGGTGGGTGCTAGAGTGATAACCAAAGACGAGCGGGAATGTATTTGTGTATTTATTGGTTTATCAAATCTTTAACATGAGTCATTTGTTTATAATAATAACTATATTACATTTTTTATAATGACATTGTTGTTAATATTAACATCATCATTTTATTAAGACATGAAATTGATAGGCATAACATTTATCAAAAACTTGCCAAGTTCTAGATTTATTATTAATATGCTGTCAATAATTTTTATTTCTAAACAATTTTTAAAATGCTATAATACTTCTTCAGTAGGTAAGTTTGAGTGAATTTTATTTGAACTTGGCACCCACTTAGATATCACTTCTTTTCTTGCCATTGTCTTTACAAAACTTGGCTCCCTTTCTTCACAGCTATGTTTTTGTTAGATATCATTACTTTTTGTAAAGTTACAATATATTTAGACACTTTACTTAATGCTTTTTAATGTGTTTACATGAGACTATTTTATTCACCAAGCAACATTCAATTTTAATTTTAATTACCTACAACAAACTATTTGGCTGTCAATTTGCGGCAGAAATCTATATTTTAATACTGCTACACTGAATGCATGTTTTGAAACGAAATGTATTGATTCGAAATTTTTATTGTTTCTGAAACAACAATTCCTATTAAAATCCTATATTAAATTTTCCTATTAAATTTTCCAATTAAATATCCTATAGCTGGGCCTGCTTTTTTGTACTGAAAGTGAAAAATAAAGTTATGTGCTTATGCCACACTATGTATCATTCATCATTGGGTGCAGGCAGGGTTCGTTGATATATATCAATGGATATATATCATGATATATATGGGTTATTCTCTGCAATAGTGCAAAAAGTGCTTCCCAGCCATATAAATGCTCTTAATTTTATTACATTTTTATTTATTTTTATTTTTATTAGAAGATCTAAACATAGTTTATTAGGGGCAGAAAGTAAAATTTAAAAATAAATAAATTTAGTATTTAAAAATATAATATTTATCATGCAAACATCATTCCCTCACCTTTCCCCCACCTGTACTACCATATTTTATTGCCTATTTCTTTCCATCCAGAAATAAAAATAATTAAAAATACCCTAAGCAAAATAAAGTTCTTATTTGATACCTTACAAAAAATAATAAAAATATTAATTTTTACTATTATTATATAGTCTACTCAATCAATTATATGTTTCCCCATGTTAGACCATCATTCCCTCACACATTGCTATTATCTCAAATATCTACCACTAATGAGCAGTAGCAGTCTAGCATCCTTCACAGAGAAGAAGCTATTTTGAGCACTTGTCAGTCCAGCAACATAAATTGGTGGTGTAAGATTTTGTTAATTTTACAGAATTTTTTTTAGTCAGTATATCCGGAAGCGTTTTTATTAGCAGTCATTCCCTCACACAGAATATTAATTTTTTTGTAAATATCAAAAATTTTAATTTTATCATACATTATATATTAAGTGTTTCTCTTAAAGGAAACAGTTTGGATTTCTTCATAATTTTGCATTTTTCCCCTACAACTAGTAAAAATGTCTTATTTCATCATTCCCTCACTTGTCATTCCCTCACATTTTTTATTTTATTTTTTCCACAAATTTTTATTTTATTTTTTTTGTTAAGTCAAATTTTTAAAACAATTTCTATTGCTATTAAAATTTTCAATAATTGACTGATTTCTTACCATTTATCTAATTTTTATGAAAATTTACATATGCATCATTCAAGTCAGACTGCTGGCCAAATTTGCAAGTATTGTAGAGAACAACCCATATCTTGATATATATCGGATATTTATTTTTAAAATATCAAGATTTTTGATATTTTCGATATTTTCAAATTCTTGATATTTTCAAAATATCAAGATGTTTGATATTTATTTTCAAAATATCACCGTGCGAGATAATTTTGATATTTTCTTCAGTCAAAACAAGTGTAAATGAAATTTTCAACAGTTATTGATTGTGTCATTCTGTAGATAAAGAACTTTTGTCTCTGGCAGTGATCAATATCTTTTCCAAGCTTTATGTTTAAATCTTTTATTTTTAAATGTAGAACTAATAATTATGTGAGACAATTAATTCAGAAAAGGTACTGAAAGATAAACTGTAATTTAGATAATTATTTATATACAGCATTATTAGAAAAGGATCTTTTCTGATTTTGATTTAGTTGAGTTTAAGCTGTACAACAGGTTATGGAATAGAAAATAAGAGAAGCTTACATTTGTTAAAATTCTTCAATTAAAAAAAAAAAAAAAAAAAAAAAAACTACTTTGTATTTAAATTTTGCTTTATAAAATATAAAACTTTCTTGATACTTGTTACAAATCCTATAGTTTATATAAGTGTATAAAGCAAATTGTATCTGTTTTCAATTAGTTGACCTTCAATTTTGTTCTAAGTGAGGGGGGGGGGGATGCATTTTTAGAATATTGTTTAAGTTTTCATGTTAAGTGCAATATGTTTTAGTTTCTAATTTATATTAGGCTTGAAAATATTTATTATCAGCAGCAGTAAGTTAACTATTTTGAAAATATCAGATATATATCGGATATATATCAAAATATCGGATATTTTTGATATTTTCGAAAATATCATGATATTTACGATCCCTGGGTGCAGGCAAAGAGGCAGTGCAGAGGAAGGACATTGCCCCTCCCTGGATTTTCAAATTTAATTAACTAAATAAACTTTTCTCTCATGATTTTGAAAATAACAAGTGGGTAAGTGTGATCACAGATCGCACAGGTGGTTTCGTTTAATATTCCTTTCAAAATACTTTATCCTTTTGAAAAATCTGTTAGTTCCACATTTTGCAACCAGGGGCGCACTCTATTCTAAACAAACCTCTATCCGAACGAAACTCCGTTTTACATACTCATAGACGCCAACATTGTAAAGACTGTATCAGGAGTAAACCAGTTAAATTTCAGGAGTTTCGGACACTCTTCAGGAGTAAAATGTTCACGTTTCAGGAGTCATTTCAGGAGTTGCACAAAGTTTTTTACGAGCTATATTTTTTACAAATATTTTCAGTCCTCTTGCAGCTTTTACATTTATCAACACAAACATAATTTAAATAAAGGTTACTTAATTTACTTTTACTATTAATAAATTAATAATTTTTTATAATACTAGGGGGCTCGGCCCCCTACGAGCTACGCTCGCCAACCCCCGTCCAGACACCGTAGACTCTAAATGCACGCTAATTTGATCGGCTTTTAAAAGATTTCGAAAGATTGAATTATAATTTAAAAAACAGTGGCGATCTCTCTATAAACGGATTTCTATCCATTTCTCTTTGATTGGGGAATTTTAACGCCAAATCCGTTGCGGTACTACTTGATTATCCCGTCGACCCATTTCGCCAAATTATATAAATCGCCAAACCACTCGCCAAATTATACAAATTGACATAATTTTTATTTTAAATAACGAAAAAACCAATAAATTAGTACAACATTAATAAAAATACAAATAAAACGTCGAAATAAAAATAACTTGATGACGTAGACACGTGTAACAACATTTCAAAATAAGCTAATATAAAAGGAATTAAGTAAACAGAGTCTTTGTCTCCCGGTATTTTTTAACAAAGCGGAAAGAAAGTTCTTTTAAATAAGACATTTTAAATTAATCGTTTTTAATCTGACGTAATTTTGACCAAACTATTCTTTCTCTTTTTAATATTCACGTGAAAATTCTTGTGTTAGAAATGAAATATTATTTGCGCTTTCTTAACAAAAATAGTTGAAAAGTATCCTCTTAAAATATCAAATAAATGTCTAGCGCAATTTCTAAATTTAAACCGATTTGCAATATTATTTTGTGTTCATTTTATGTAATAACTGTAATGTGGCGTAAACATGACGTAATTTCTCCTATTTAAGACTTCTAACGCATGTTAATAAATTTATTATTTTACAAATTCCTTTCTCTCTTAAAATTCACGTGTAATTATAGTTTTTATGACGTAATTTTTAATAAGTTCCTGCTTTTTGTACATAATTATTTAATTCTAATTCCAAATGTTTTTTTCTGTTTATAATAGTTACGTGTAAATAAATTTTTAATTTATTTACACGTATAAATATTTTTAATTTGAAGCAAACATTATTGTTTCCGCTGTTGTTGGCAACAGTTTAAATTAATATCACTTTCTAAAATCTGTTAAAAATATCTCTAGAAATGCTGAAAATCTGAATTTAAAATAGAAATAAAACCTCAAAAAATTAGTCAAAATAAAAAAATTAATGCAATCTGCACTCCGGCAAATTCTAATGCATAAAATGATCTAAAAATGATTAAATTCCTATGAACAGTTTTTTCTCCTATAAAACTTTTTTAGTGGAACGATTTTGTCCAACTTTAGCATTAAATATCTCTTAAAATAATTGTTCGATCTGAAAACTGTCTACATCAGCGTGTTTATCAAACACTTCTGTATAATACTACCGATTTTAATATTTTTGTATGCATTATTTTTCTTAATATTAACGAAGAAAGATCTCCGGTCACAAAAAATTCAAAACCGGCGGCGGCGGCGGCGGCGGCGGCGGTGACAGCGGTAGTTACTTTTTTTTAGAATAGAGAGAAATTTATAAAAATGGAATTTTTTTCTTTATCTCTACGGAGCAAAAAATCTGTGATTGATGTGAGTGTGAAATCCCGCGACCAATTAACAAAATTCGCGATTTTCCGCCGAGATTGACTGACGAAAATCGCGAATTTTTCGCCGAGACTGAGGAACGAAAATCGCGATGTTTTGCAGCGACTAGCAGACGAAAATCGCTATGTTTTGCCGCGACTAGCAGACGAAAATCGCTATGTTTTGCCGCGACTTGCAGACGAAAATCGCTATGTTTTGCCGCGACTTGCAGACGAAAATCGCTATGTTTTGCCGCGACTTGCAGACGAAAATCGCTATGTTTTGCCGCGACTTGCAGACGAAAATCGCGATGTTTTGCCGCGACTTGCAGACGAAAATCGCGATGTTTTGCCGCGACTTGCAGACGAAAATCGCGATGTTTTGCCGCGACTTGCAGACGAAAATCGCGATGTTTTGCCGCGACTTGCAGACGAAAATCGCGATGTTTTGCCGCGACTTGCAGACGAAAATCGCGATGTTTTGCCGCGACTTGCAGACGAAAATCGCGATGTTTTGCCGCGACTTGCAGACGAAAATCGCGATGTTTTGCCGCGACTTGCAGACGAAAATCGCGATGTTTTGCCGCGACTTGCAGACGAAAATCGCGATGTTTTGCCGCGACTTGCAGACGAAAATCGCGATGTTTTGCCGCGACTTGCAGACGAAAATCGCGATGTTTTGCCGCGACTTGCAGACGAAAATCGCGATGTTTTGCCGCGACTTGCAGACGAAAATCGCGATGTTTTGCCGCGACTTGCAGACGAAAATCGCGATGTTTTGCCGCGACTTGCAGACGAAAATCGCGATGTTTTGCCGCGACTTGCAGACGAAAATCGCGATGTTTTGCCGCGACTTGCAGACGAAAATCGCGATGTTTTGCCGCGACTTGCAGACGAAAATCGCGATGTTTTGCCGCGACTTGCAGACGAAAATCGCGATGTTTTGCCGCGACTTGCAGACGAAAATCGCGATGTTTTGCCGCGACTTGCAGACGAAAATCGCGATGTTTTGCCGCGACTTGCAGACGAAAATCGCGATGTTTTGCCGCGACTTGCAGACGAAAATCGCGATGTTTTGCCGCGACTTGCAGACGAAAATCGCGATGTTTTGCCGCGACTTGAGGACGAAAATCGCGATGTTTTGCCGCGACTTGCAGACGAAAATCGCGATGTTTTGCCGCGACTTGCAGACGAAAATCGCGATGTTTTGCCGCGACTTGAGGACGAAAATCGCGATGTTTTGCCGCGACTTGCAGACGAAAATCGCGATGTTTTGCCGCGACTTGCAGACGAAAATCGCGATGTTTTGCCGCGACTTGAGGACGAAAATCGCGATGTTTTGCCGCGACTTGCAGACGAAAATCGCAATGTTTTGCCACGACTTGAGGACGAAAATCGCGATGTTTTGCCGCGACTTGAGGACGAAAACAGCGAATTTTTGCCGCGACTGATTGACGAAAACAGCGATTTTTTACCGCGAATGACTAACGGAATTCGAGAGTTTTTTTGCAGCGCAGCGAGTGATTGAAAAAATTCGCGATTTTTATCATTGGCCGATTACCAGATTTCAGGATATTTCCTCCCCCCCCCCCTTCCAACTGATTAACGCAATTCGCGATATTTTTCAGCGGCTGCGATTTTTATTTTAAATTTGCGATTTTTATCAACGACCTATTGATGAATTTCACGATTATTTGCAGCGACTGATTGACAAAAATTGCAACTTTTTTCAACGATCGGTTGGCGAAATTTGTGATTTTCTGTTGTGAGCGATTGTAGAAATTGGCGATTTTATCGATTAATAGACGATTTTCGCGATATACTTCAACGACCGATTGACGAAATTCGTGATTTTTTGCCGCGATCAGTCGAAGAAATTCGCGATTTTTTTCCTCAAATTTCCGTATTTTCTACCTTATTACCGTACTTCCGTTTTTTATCCTACATTTCCGGAGATATTGGCATCTATGCATACTATCCGTAGATATATTAGTCGAGAGGATTGAGCCCATAGCACCCGAGATAAGTAGGCGCCCCTGGCGATAAAAAGTGGAACTAAAATATGTAAGACTATGGTGCATAACATGAAAGAATGGTCAAAGGGGTGTCGGCAAAAGTTGGAAAAGTGCTCCCCGGATGAAAAGGGCGGAGGTTAGAAAAATTGCTTAAAATACATAAGTTAGAGCCCGGAGAGGTAAATAATATAAGACTTTTTCAAAATTTTATGATTTGCTGTGTGGTCTGAGGTATTGCTATAATAGTACGAAACTCGCGAAATTTCAAGACAGGTTATATTTTCGGAGATTTCAGGACGTTTTTTCATGATCAAGTACTACCCCTCCAAAATTCTTAAGGGATCTCGAAAAAAAAAACAGTGAATTTCTTCAAGGGATCGTGAAAAAAAATTACCAATTTTGTCAAAAGAAAGCGGAAATAAACACGAAATTCGTCAAGCGGCCGCGAAAAAATATTGCGAATCTTCAAAATCGGTCACGTGAAAAAAATAATGAATTTCTTTAAGTGATCTCATACGCACAATTCGTCAAATGATCTCGGGAGGGAGAGAGGCGGGGAGTCGAGGGATTCGCCAAACGAGCGCAGGAAAAATCGCAAATTTTGTCAAAGAATCGTGGAAATAAATAGCGAACTTCATCAATTGGTCTCGAGAAAAAATCGCGAATTTCGCTACAGGATTGCGGGAAAAAATCCCGAAAATCACCAATCGATCTCGGGTAAAATCACGAAATTCGTCAAATGTTCTCGCAGGAAAAAATCGCGAAATTCGTCAAATGATCGTGGAAAAAAAAACCGCTAGTTTTGTCAAAGGATCGCGGAAATAAAAAGCGAACTTCGTCAATCGGTCGCGAAAAAATTTCGTGAATCTCAAATCGGCCACGAAAAAATATCGTGAATCTCAAATCGGCAACGGGGAAAAATAACGAATTTCTTCAAATGATCTCGAGGTAAAATTCACGAAATTGTTTTTTTTTTTTTATGAATTCAATGGACAAATTTCGCGTTTCTTTCCCGTGACGGACAGAAGAATGTCGCAATTTTTTCCGTAACCCACTAATTTAAAAATTTTTTTCATGCCATCGATTGGCAAATTTCTCGATATGTACCTGTGATTGATTGCTGAATTTCGCATTCTTTTCCCAGCGAGAAAATGCCGAAATTACGATATTTTCCTCGCGACTAATTATTAAATTTTGTAATATTTCCCGAACCAATTTTCAAAGTTCAAATTTTCATCCCGCGACAGATTGATCAAATTCACATTCTTTTCAGTGTCAGATTGAAAAATTTTGTCAGTTTTAGCCGCGACCTATTGACGAATTTCGAGATTTTTTGCGACAATGTCATAATATTTTCACGCAACCGGTTGATTCATTTCGCGACAGATTGTCGAATTTGATGAAACCAAGGACGGAATTTCGTCCAAGATGCTTTCTCGCAACCTATCGACGATTTCGCGATTTTATTTTTTGACCGACTGACAAATTTCGTGATTTATTTTCATGAAACCGAGGAACAAATGTCGCGAGTTTTTTTTTCATGAAATCGAGTAACTAATTTTGCGATGTATAACGACAGACAGAAGAATTTTGAGATTTTTCTAGCAACTCACAGTTCTCTATTGTTTTTCACAAGATCGATTCAGAAATTCGATATGTTTCTGTTACCGATTGACGGATTACTCTTATTTTCCCCGCGAAAAAGGGCGAAATCGTGACATTTTTCACACGACCGAATAGCGAAATTTATGTGAATGATAATCAAATTTCGCGATATTTTCCTGACCAATTGGCAAATTCGCATTTTTATTTTGCTACAGATTGACCAAATTCGTGTTTCTTTTCAATGTCCGACAGAAAAATTTTGCAATTCTTGCCACGAACGATTGACGATTTCGTAATAATTTTCCCAAGATCGAATAATGAAATTTATGATTTTTTTCCCAGTGACTGAGGGACAACTGTCACTTATTTTTTTTCCCGCGGAATTTCGTGGGTTCATCCTGCGACAGACTGACATAAATCCATCATTCTTCCGCCGGTTTTCCCAACTGAAAAATTTTGCGCTTTTTACCCACGAAGACTGACAAATTTCGAGATTTATTTCCTGAGACAGATTGACAAATTTTCCGATATTTTCCCGCGACCGATAGACGAATTTCGCGATATTTTTGCCGCGAAAAATGACGAAAGTTATGACCTTTTTCCTGCGACCAAGGGATAATTTGATGTCGATCGATGAGTAAGGAATAATCGAAAAAAAGCGAGAAAGAAGACTAAATCTGAAATACAGACTAAAAGAGACAAATGCAAAAAATAGCGAGAAATAGCAAAATTAGCGACCCACTCCGAGGCCTGGTATTAATGTAATTCTTTAAATATATTGGTGGGATCTATTATATCCCACCTAATTTTAATGCAGATTCGTACCAGAAACTTTTAATTAAATTTTACTTTTTAAACTTTGGTGGAAAAAAGTCAAAAATTTGCTTTTCCTCTTTTTAAAGTAATTCTTTTTTTAAATTCCGGTGTGGATTCAACATTTCACAAACATAATTCCTCAAAAGGTTAAAGATTTTTTTTCTCCCTCCCAAATAGCTCAACTCCCTTCCTAGGAAAAATTGAATTTCAAGCCCTGAATCAGTTTCGAAAAAATGCTTTTCATTTGTTTAGTGCAATTTACAAACACTATTTTTTTTTAAATTTCGAAATGTATTTTGTATTTTGAAAATACATGTATTTTGAACTTTTTACTTTTGGGGAGTATTTTGTATCTTGTATTTTAGATTCTAAAATCCATGTATTTTGTATCGAAAATGATCTTTCTATGTATTTTGCCCTCTGCTTTTGGGCAGTTTTCAGATTCTTAAGGGCACTTTTTTGATTTTTAAATTCATTCTTTCGAATTTTAAAGCCTTTCAAGACAACATTGAGTCAGTTTTTACTATGCAAGAAAATTTTTTTACGTAAAAAAGAGAAATGGCACTTTTTTTTATTCAGAGGCAAAAGGGTGGAAATTTTTTGGATGAGGAGCAAGAGAGGTGCTAATTTTTTGAATGAGTGGCAAGAGGGGTATTTTGTAAACCAAAAGACATGTGCATGCAGCAAACCCCTGAAACTGCCAGGGGAAACTAACTGTATTATTTTTTTTTTAAACATACAAATGCACTTTATCACTGATACACTTTTATAAATTTTTGCCAAAACGGGAAAAATATTAATCTATCTGATATATATTTTACGATGATTCATAAGAATCAAGCTTTTTTTAAAAATTATATCCACAGTAATAAAACAAAATGGAGTAAAATAGAATAAGCCACGAGGTCAAAAGTGGAGAAGTTGTATGACAAATATAGAATATAAAAAGAAGATATAGAATTTCAGGTTCACGGTTCCCTAATATTTAAAATTCGAAATCTATTTAAAACAGAATTGTATAGAACAAAAAGAGCACTTTAAAAGCCTGAATAATTTTTAAATATTTTTTTTTTCATTTCAAAGTAGGGTTGTTTGATTTAAATCAGCTTGATTTAAATTGTGATTTAAATCATCATTTAAATCAAATGTTTGTTCTTTTTTTAATCTTCGATTTAAATCATTTTTTTTTTTTTTTTTTTCCCCTAGTTTATGTTTTCAACAAAATCGTTTAATGTATAAAAAGGTATATAACAGGTACTTAGGTGACTTCAAGAGTTTTGAGACAGGTTAAATTTTATTTTAAAATGATTAAATTTGTGAAAGTTTAAGTTTGGCGACTGAAAAGTTTAGGGAATGATCTATTTTTAAGACAAGAAATTCTGTGAAGGGTCTTATTTTAAGATGAAAATTTTTGTGAAGGATCTTGTTTTAAGATTAAAAAAATTTTGAAAGGTCCCTTTAAAAGACACAAATTTTCCCTAAACAGATCCCTGTTATTTTTACGTTAAGCTCATTTCTACTGTCAAGTAAGCATAATTGGTTGCTTTGCTAAAATTATCAATGGTGGAGATAACACTGGCAATTGATAGGTTCAGACTTTCAGTTATGTGATTATCTTGCACCTGTAACTGTTTTGTGAATTATTAGTATAATGTGGTGTGAATCACAAGTTGGAACAATAATGCTGTTTGTACTAGGTACAGAGAGCTTTTGCATTTGTTGATACATAAGAAAGGTGGCTGGCTGAAAGATCCAAATCCAATGTGGCTTTATTTTACAGAAAAAAAATACTATTTCTGGAAAAGGTATGATAGCAATATGCAAAATAATGTAGTGCAGAAATGATGGGAATAAGGGATAGCTGCAAGAATATAAAAACACAAACTTGCAGTCTATGTGAAAAAGATAACATTAGTGAATCTGAATCAGATGGAATACACATGTACATTTAGCATTTTTTACTGCATTTATTATGTGATTATATACATTATATATAGCGTTATTATTGGAGTAATACATTACTGAAAAACTGAATAACTTTAAATTAACTAGAAATTTATACATACAACAAACACACTTAGGTATATGCATAACAATTTTAATTTAATAGTAGAATAATAAATATAATTTTAAGTGAATCATCTGAATTTGTTTGCAACAATTTTTAATTTGTATTTAAAACATCTTGAATTCTTATCTAAGAAACATAATTAAATTAATAGAAATGTGCAAATCTATAGGGTCAGGTGGGGTGGAATGGGTAGTACGGTTTTGTGTCTGAATTAAAATCATACTATGTACAAAAAATATTTGTAAATCATGTATATAATTTATTAACCATTCAACTTCCATTTTAAGTTTAGAAAAAAAAATATTGGTAACGTTTAACCCATTTAGAATCAGTTTTGAAAGACACATGGTGAATGTCAACGTCACTTAGTGCTACATTAACTTTATTGTATTTTTTTAATTTTATTGCAGAAATAATTTTTTACTGCATAGTTTGTACATAGCAGTGTCCTTTATTGACTGCAACAAACATGTAAGAAAAATTCTTTATTTTTTAAAAGTTATAATTAAAAATGTAAAGTGGGGTGTAATGGGTATATGATTAGGCTTAGTGAAAAAAGACTCAGGAAAAAAAAATCTAAAAAATATTTTAATGCCCAAATGATTGAAACATTAGATCCTCATACTTACATTGTAAAATTCCTGCATAAATTATCAATAGGAAATTTCTATACTTTTCCTAACAAAGATGACAAGGTACAAATCGACAGTAAACAACTTTCAGAAAGCTTAGCCAACCAGCACTTAATAATCAGGGACATTATGTATTTAATGAGAAAAAAATTGACCAATATAATTGTCAATAAATAATTTGATGTAATAAAATATATAATACACTGGAATTTGGGTTATTGGTTGCTTTGAATGCCTTTTAAACTTGGTTACCCGTTCCACCCCACCCTATGGGGTGGAATGGGTATAAAAACAGTCATCAGAAAAACTTTTTTTTAACATCAATAATCTTTTGAAAAACAATTACAATGGAAATGTGATGTCTATAAATGCAATGTAAACATTGAACCATTGCTTTCTATAAATTCTTTCCAATTAGGAATGATTCCATAATCATTTCAAAAATTTGTATTTTTATACCCATTCCACCCCACCTGACCCTACAGAATAAATAAATAAATGCACATACACAAATAATATTAATTTTAAAAAATTGATCTAAATTTTTAAAAATCAGATTTAAATCATATAAATGCGTTTTTTTTTTTTGTTTTTTTGTCTTTAATCATGATTTTATCCCTATTTGAAAGAGTTACAATGTACTTCAAGATACATTGAATTTCTTAACTAGAAGCTATTTCAAAAGTTTCGGACAAGAGTGGAAAGAGTACAGGTAAGGGAGAAAAGAAAAAAAAAGACAGCAACATATAATTATTCTATGCTACTTTGTTCTGTGAATGCAAATACTGCTATGCCAATAATTGAGTTAGAAATTACTCATTAACTGAATAAGTTGCTTTAATGATGTAAATTATTTAAATAAAAGATAAAAATATTTCTGCCATCTTCCGCAATCAGATTTTTTAATGAAATTTTGGCAGCACAAATAGGATTTATTTAAATGAAGGTAATCAAATTACATGTTGCTTGAGGATACACTAATTTCATTTACTTATTAAGATATATAAAATAAAATTGCTGACACCAGTTTGAAAGAACAAGCTCAGAGATACTTTAAACAAATAATTCTAAGGAGAGGATAAGCAGTAAAAGATGTTTAAACGGAGATTTAAGGAAAGAATTCTTTTGAAAAAAAAAGAAAATGCTTAGGTAGAAAATATTTAATCTGAAGGAAGTAGTAGTACATATTTTCATCCTATTTCTTTGCAGGCTCAAGATCAGTAAAATGCATTAAAAAATGCTTCAGCAATTTTTTTCTTGCACTACTATGCAAAATATTGTTTTATATTATATATATATAGTCGAACCTCGTTATCCCAACACTCTAATGACCAGAAAAAAGTGTCGTCATAAGCAGAGTGTCGCGGTAACCGGAGTTGGAGAAAAATATATTTATAAAAAGCTGTATTTTTAATTGATTTAAGACATTTTTAAATTCATAACTGTTCTTGCAGTTTTAAGCAATAAAACATTATTATTAAACACAAAAACAAAATTGAAAAGAATACAAATAAATCTGATTTATGATGGACTTGTCCTTTTATCGTTACATGAAATATTGATGAATTAAGGTTTGCTTATCACTAGATGTGCTTCCTACACTTTTTTCAATATTATACAATGAGCAGTAATCAGTATTCGTTATTTTAGAAATGGGTGTTAGATAGTTTCAATGCAATGCAATGCTTCGGTTTTAGTCGGATGAAAAATGCCGCGTAACCACAAGAAAGCGCCTCCTAACCAGAACAAAAAGACCGCGAGTAGACTGATACTTCTATCTGGAGCTTAAGGTGGTCATTCATAGTGTGTGGGTTTATTTATTCAAATAAAGTGTTGAAGTAAAATTTCTCATTAATCTCGGTGTGTATTTTAGACACTTTTGTGAAAAGTTTGGTTAAGACGTTTCTTGCTACTTAATTTCCGTGCTTATAAGATGGATTATGAAAAATGGAAAATTTTCCTAAAGCGTCCGGATATCTGGAGTTGAGAATGATTCAATGATGTAAAATCCGGAGTTTATTTACATTAAAACAATATACAGAAAATCGGGACTTTGAAAAACTGACGTGATAAGCGGAGTGACGTGAAAACCGGGTGTCGGGATAACGAGGTCCGATTGTATATATATATATATATAATATATACACATTTTCAGCTTCCACTGTACATATTTTGTCCAGCTTCAGCATTTTATCAACTTTTTCATACATTGTGATTTCATTTTAATATATATAATTATTATATTCAAATATACGAATAATATCATTCATGATCATTACATACTTTCTGTTTCTATTAATTCAACACCTTTTAAAGAAATTTACGAAAAAGCGAACTATTATTCAACTCATATTTTAAATAACAAAACAAAATATACATTTTCTGCTAGTATCTCAACATTCTATAAAACAAAATATTAAAATAATACGAAACAAGAAAGAATGTAAAGTTAAGTTGCATAAGAAACCTAAACTTGTTTCTTTAATGAAACCTCCCGCTTCCCAAATTACAATATACTCCAAACATCATGACGCATTTACACTGCATTTTCTCCCCACACAATAAACCTCCTCTATTAAAATATACAAACTTTCATAATTTTGAAATGTTTTTTAATGGGATATGCTTAAACGTAAATATCAAATCCTTAGCTTTCAAAATTAAAGATAAAAAAGTTTCAAACAAATGTCTTACAATTTGTTGGATTCATGCAACATGTAAAAAGCTGGTGGCAATGGGATTAGTTTATACAGCTCATATTCAAAATATTAGAATAATTGAGAAAAAGTAATAAGGAAAAATTATTTTTCATTTATTTATTTTTCATACTAAGTAAATGCAATTAAATTTCTTATAAATTAAATCTGGAATGTTTAGATAAGATTTTAACATTTACAAAATATAAAATACAGTACAATAAATCAGGTATACAGCTTTCGGAAATGCATCAAAATATTAGAATAAAATTTAGATTGGTTCAAAATATTAGAATATTTTATTTTACGCAACAATATTACCTTATGAATATGAAGTAAATGCTAGTTAATATTTTGTAGCATCCCCTTTAGCTTTTATAACAGCATACAATCGATCTTGCATACTATATAGGGTCAGGTGGGGTAAAGTGGTCAGGCGGGGTAAAGTGGTCATAATTCATAAAAAGGGCTAAAATCCTGACTAATATAGAAATTTGAATAATTTTCTTTTAATTTTAGATTTATTAAGTATTGATCAAAGTTTCTCACTCAAAAAAACATTTTTAGTAACATGTTTGAACCACTGAGCACTCATTTTGTCTGTCTTTGTTACACCTTGTTCTTTTAACTCTTTAATTAACTTTTCTGCTGCATTTTGTTTATTCCAAATTTTGTTAAATTGGCAGTTCAGAAAGCTTTACACATATCTCAAGAACATATTTTCATTTATAGCTAAGTTATATTTATCACAGATTTTATTTCATAATGGTTTTAGTTACATGGGGTAAAGTGGTCATAGGGTTAGGCTTAACTTATAGATATTTTATCTGAGTTAAATTATTCATTATATACAATGCCGGTTTATTAAATACTAATAATTATTAAAAACTAACTGCAAATAGTTATTATTTAATAATAGTTTATAATATAAGGGTTAAAAAAGGTTAGGTTTAATTTTTAATAGGTTCTGAATAGTGAATGAATTAACTAAGTGTAAACTCGAATTGCTTGCAAAGGTTACATCAACTAATTTAACAACCAACACATTAACTACTTTTTCTAATACCTATTTGTATTATGTAAGAAAATGGTCCACAAGAAAGTCCTGAAAGAATTTTTAATGTTGATGAAGCTGGAATGGATATGGATAACCAAAATAGTCCAGTTTAAAAAAAAATTACGCAATGCAATGCATTATATAAAATTCAGAAACCAAAGGAAAGATAATGTTTAGTGTTCCTTTTGTTATATCAGCTAGTCGTTATTACATTCTACCATTTGTCGTTTATAAGTGAGTATATATGAATTATGGATAAAGGGTGGTCGTGCAGGAGCGTTGTATGAATCATGGAATCTGGCTAGATGCAAGATTCTGTACTTGAATCTTGGATGGATCATTTTATTAAGTAGATAGTACACTGAAAGCTTACAAAAGTTTACCCTTTTATTTATGATTGTGATGGACATAAATGAATTATGATGCTGAGAAAAAAAAGCTGTTGACAATCACATTATAATACTCTTGCCTGTTACCTCATACTAGCCATAGTCTACAACCATTAGATCTAGGTGTATTTTCCCCCATTAAAAAAAGCCTGGAAAGGAATTTTAAAGAAACAGTATCAAGAAAGCAGACTGCAAAATATGTAAAAGAAATTAAAATAAGCTACATTGGCAACATTATCTACACTCATTTCAGATGTGAATATAATTGTTAGACATAGTTTTAAAGGAAAAGGAAATGTGTCCAGTTCAAGATCGGGGTAGTATTGACAGAAAAAACACTAGCATTATATCTGCAAAAATAACAAGAGGAATGAGATACTTAAAAGTTGCATAAATTTCCAAAAAGAAAAAAAAAAAATCCCTAATGAACATTCGCTTTTGAATCCATTTATAATCGCTAAAGATGACATCTCAAACCATATCTATAGGACCTTCAGTGTTGCTAATATATGAAATGAAGAAATTAATAAAGCAATTTATTGGGAAAAAAACCTGATTATTTTTCTTAAAGTATGTTAAAAAAATCGAAATTTGGCAATCATTATACTTTTCCAGAATCAGATGTGATCAAAATCATTGAAGAACCAAATTTTAACAACAAACAATTTTAACATTACAAATTTACACTTTAATAAAATAAAATGGCAGATAACTTATTATAAAGGTTGTTTAAAATGTTTGTAAATAATAAAATGCCACTTTTTATTCATTAGTTTATTTTTTTATTACACTTTTTCAATGTGACCACTTTACCCCATGCACTACTCACTTTACCCCACCCCCTGGGGTAAAGTGGTCATAAAAACATGCTGGAAAAAATATGTTATAAGAAGGTGTTATTCCCCAAAAATATTTCTGAAATGGATATGGATGTACTCTAGAGTAATGTAATGTAAAATAACATCCAAAATTTTAGAAAACATCACAGAATTTCTGATGTTTATATCCTCTGAAAGTTTGAAAAGCCTGTTTTTATGACCACTTTCCCCCACCTGACCCTACAAGGTGTTAACAAACATTTCTATCAATCCCAAATAGACTTTATACGTGCCACTAACTCAGTTTTACTTGAAGGAGGATTTTATTCTTGGAGTTTTTTCTTCATTATACACCATACATTTTCAATGGGATTAAGGTTTGGTGAATTTGGTGGCCAATGAAGTACCTTAATGTTGCGTTCGCAGAACCAATTCTTAGTTGACACCGGGGTATGCAGTGATGCTAAATCTTTTTGAAAGATGAAATAATCTTCAAATAAATCTTCTGATGATAGAATCATGTTATTCCAAAATTTCTTGATATATCTAATAGTTAACCTTTTGTAGACGATGCATAACTTTCCAGGTCCTTCTGCACTCATGCAACCCCAAACCATGACACTAGCAGCAAATTTTACAGAACGTTTAAGGCATTCTTTATCAAATGCTTCTTGAATCATTCTCCAAACTCGAATACCTTGATTACCATGTGAAACACAAAACATACTTTCATCACTAAATAATATATTATCACCCATCTTCTTCGTTCCATAAACGTATTTATTTACACTGTGAGAATTTGACGATATCTCACATTGAAACTCTCAATTTACAAGGTAGAAGTCAGCATAGGGAAACTAATGTATTTTCACCTAGCCTCCAAATTTCTTCAGAGTCCTAGAAAATATCGCTAAAGATGAAACAAATACTTCAATTTCAATCAATCTTCGCAGAGGACACTAGGGTGAAAGGAACTCCTTTATCTAGCGAGAGAAATATTCTTTTGATGTTCACGAGGGTTTCGTTCCCGTGGGAAAGTAGATAGTGAGACCAGATATTAAACCTGACGCCAAGGTTCCTGACTGCAGCATATAGAGAAAGGACTTGTCTGTGAGATCATGGGCCACGGATGGTGAGTGGCTAATGGGAGTGGCTTTGGTCCTAGACGGAAAAACGAAACTGATAAAAGAGGATGCAGGAGCATTCTCGGGAGCTTTTTTCCCCCTTCTGTTGAAGTTGAGACTTCAAGGTTTTACTGGCCGTGCAGAGTGGAAATCTCTCACGGGTCGACGGCTTCAGGACATATTCCGAAGCACAGAAAAGCGAAAGCCAGGTGAGGCTGTTAAGATATCTCCATCACGGAGTTGAATATCGGAGGTTCCTAAACCTCGGTTAAACATCTACAAAAAGTGCGACATTCCTGTCGAGCATCTCGAACTCTACCTTCGAAAAGTGTGGACATTGGATGTATTAGAGACATTCTCCCTGAAAACAATCTGCCATTAGAGAACTGGACTTGATTCTACAAATACTTTATTGTTAGCTGAACTCGAACCCATATATGAAAAATGTTGTAATTATGAATCATTTAATCAAGAAATCCTTATTTAATTGTTTGTGATACAATAAAATATTTTTTCGATATTGATAAGACCAGGTCGTTGAAGTTGCCCGCTACCACACCACCTTACGACATCGGCTCCGTTACAACACCAATTCAATCTTATATTAGCCATCTCTCTAGAACTAATGCTCGGATTTTCATAAAACTTCAGATTCAGTTAGTACTTGATATAATTTGTTGCTTATTACTTTTTGGGGTAAATCACCCAACAGGTGGCGCTTATATGTCAACATTATTCATGATTATTGCAATAACTATATCTCAAGAACTAATGCTCGCATTTTTATCAAACTTAAGATTCAGTTAGTCTCTGATATAAATTGGTCCTGATTAGTTTTTGGTGTAAATCGCCCAACAGGTGACGCTGATACGCAGAATTTTTATGAGTTCTGGAATAGCTCTATCTCAAAAACTAATGTACAGATTTTCATCAAACATCAGATTAAGATAGACTTGACATAAGTTGTTGCTGATTAGAGTTTAGTGTAAATCACCTAACCGATGGTCCTGCTAAGCTGCATTTTTCGGGAAGTATTCACATGTATGAGATCGAAGAAAGTTTTGGGATTGCCACATCTGACTAGTTTTGGTTTGGTTAATTATAGTTTGTGTTTCCCAGATCCATTTCTTCAGCTTTAATAAACTTGTTTCATCCTCAATAGTTTATAAAATTAAGTTACTTTTACAATTCTCCCACTTCCTTTGAAGGCAGCTTATATTGTTTTTCTCACAACATAATTCTAGTAATACATCAGATGTTTTAAAATTTATTATTCCTGTTTCATTAAGTTTTAATACAATTATTTTTATGTTGGAATGAGCTTCATAAGCAGCTGTATCTCTTTCTTCAACATTATGTTTTTTCACCTAAAGTGGTTTCGGGCGACAGAATGATGAATAACTCAAAACATAATCAACTTCTTTGATAAACTTCTTGTATAAATATTTATGTGTATCGCATAAAAGCCTTTTTTTGTTTCTTTATTTTGCAAAAAGCAAAATTCGTGAAAAGATCGCGGAGAAAACGCAATTTTCATGACAAAATCACGGAAAAAAACGCAAATGTCGTCAAAAGATCGCGGAAAAACAAATTTCGAGAGATCGCGGAAAAAACGCAAATTTCATGAAAAGATCGCGGAAAAACGCAAAGTTCGAGAAAAGATCGCGGATAAAACGCAAAATTCGTGAAAAGATCTGTATAAAATGCAAAATTCATGAAAAGATCGCGGAAAAACCCAAATTTCGACAAAGAATCACCAAATTCTTCAAAGTATCGCAGAAAAACAAAAATTTCATGAAAAGATCGCTGAAAAAACGCAAAATTCATGAAAAGATCGCGGAAAAAATGCAAATTTCGTCAAAAGATCGAGGAAAAACACAAATTTCGAAAAAAGATCGCGGAAAAACACAAATTTCGAGAAAAGATCGCGAAAAAAAACTCAAATTTCGTCAAAAGATCATGGGAAAAAACGCAAATTTCATGAAAAGATCGCGGAAAAAACGCAACTTTCGTCATAAGATCGTGAAAAAAACGCAAATTTCACAGAAAGATTGTGGAAAAAAACACAAATTTTGTCAAAAAATTGCATAAAAACGCAAATTTCGTTAAAAAAATCTTGAAAAAAAATGCAAATATTTTCAAAGAATGGCGAAAAAATCCCACAAATTTCGTTAAAAAATTACAAAAAAAAAAAATGCAATTTTGTGAAAAGATCGCGGAAAAAGCGCAGATTTCGTCAAAAGATCGTGAAAAACGCACATTTTGCAAAAGGTCACGAAAAAACGTGATTTTCGTCAAAAGATCGCAAAAAAAAAAATTCGAAATTCGTTACATGGTCTCAGAAAAATGCATATTAGTTAATGCCGGGTGGGGGGGGGGTTCCCCTCTGCTGTAACCTTTCTGAAAATTTCCTGTGAATTTATTTCATCGTAATTAATAGTAAAAATAAAATTTTTCAGTTGAGTGTAATCATATTGAGTGTAATCATACTGGCCAGTGGCCAAAAATGTTAATTTTGACCTATACTGGTTAGAGAAGATATTACTGTATCCTGGGACCCTATGCACGGATTACAGTTGGTTCAGGTACATTCAGATAGTAAAATTGTGCAAGATTCCTTTACACTTAGGATACTTGCATGAAAGAATTCATATAGGGGAAATCATTTGAAAGTCTAAATGAATGTGCAGATGAACTGCAAATGTTTCTCTACAAGCCTAAAATTTTTAAAACTTTGAAAAACATTAAAAGCAAGTGAAACAAATTTCAAACATTCCTAAATGACTTCAAGGCATTAGTCGCAGCCTCTGAAAAAACAGAAAACGCAAGTCTGAGGGACAAACTTTTATCAAAAAGAAATATATTCAGTATAATAGTTATTGCTGATATAATTTCGGTACTTGTTACCATGTTAAAATGTATTCAGGTAACAGATCTTCTTCTTTGGGAATATACAGATTTAATTACAAATCTAAACTGTTATTTGCTAAACATCAAATCCCATCTGACAAGCCTTCATAATTGTGAGAATGTGCAACAATTGTCAGATCATTGCCAAAATATTTTTTCAAAAATACAATAATTTCATGGCACATGTTTACAGAAGAAAGTACTTTCCAAGGAGTACCTCTGGCCAGACCTTCCAATAAGTAGCAAAATGTTAAGGTCTACTACTGATAATTCTAGTATATCGTATTTTATCAGTGACATCAAAGATATGGTGCAATATATTGATACATTGCTGCATCAATACAGTGTCTATTTTGGACAAAGCACAGAACTTGATGAGATCATCAAAGCAACAAAATATTTATTCAATTTTGAATATCTGATTTTTCCACGTTCAGATGTGACAAACAAAATCTTGGATCTTTCCAATTTTTTAGAAATTCTGAATGTACTCCCTTGTGTTCCTCCCTCCAAAGAGGAAGGGAAGGAGCTGTATTTTGAATACACTGTATTTCTTGATTGGGTTTATGAAACTGTCAAAGAGTGCCAGGAGAGTGAAACATACTTTCAAAATAAGACCATGTTAAAAAATGCTGTGAATACTTTAAAATCAGAGATCAAATTAACCAGTTTTCTAACTAAAATTTTGTCTATTTCAGTATCTGAAGCTATATGCGAATCATGGGGGTCTACAATCGATAAAAAAAATTCTAAAAGGTCCAATACAGCTGATGGGAACGAAACGACCATTGGTACAACAGACAAACGTATGTTTATTTATACGAATGGACCTCCATCTGGACATAAATCTGTTAGGAAACTTGTAAAAGCTGGCCTTATAACTATGTATGGACCAAATTTCCAAAGACATTTTCGTCATAAAAGTAATATGTCTAAATATCTCACTTCCAAAGTCAGTAACTTCTGTGTCAATGCCATGGTTCTAGAAATAAATCTTGCCTCCAGAATATGTTTCTTTTGTTTGACAGTGTTTTACGAAACACATCTTTAGCATTTTTATAAAAGAGGAAATTACATCCTTACATATGTATATAAACATTCCCCCGCCCCTTTTTCCCCCATTGCGCTTGCAGAACATTTTTGATCATCTGAAATTTCGTTGCAGAACATTGCAAAGTATTCTGCTTTAGGGCATATATATATATATATATACAATATTTGTATATGTAAATATATGTATATTTACATATATGTATTTAAATATATATATAAACACTGGCGCCCTACTAACCGAAAAGTACCGCTTAAACTTTAGGTGGTTATACAATGGAGTGGTAGAAGCTTTACTTCCTATGCCACCTCTAGAAACAGAAGTTTTACAAAGTTTGCATTTAGCCTTCATTTTATCATCATCTATAATCTCAAAAAGTTCCGAACTGGGCTCTTTGTTTTAGTAAAAGTACTCATTCTACACAGGAATAAAATCAACACAAAATTACTGGAGTGAAGAATACATATATTTGCATTTATATCATAGGAACACAAACAATTATTTTGCCATAACTTATAACAGTAATTGTGAAACCAAAACTAGAATATTTACTACAACTTCAAATTTTTATTTTTCTTAATTGTTCACAAATTGCAGTAATAAAGTAGTTGGCTTTTACACCTCTTCTCAAGTGTTTTGTTGCAATTTTCACTAGTTAAAATTTATCTGCAGTGTTCAATTATTCTGTCATAACTGTAATTATAAAACCAAAACTAGAATTTTAACTACAACTTCAACTTTGTTTTGCTTTCACTTGTTTTTACATAGCAGTAATGAAGTAGTTGGCTTTCACACTTCTCAAGTGTTTTGTCAATAACTTTATTATTAATTTGAATTATGCATATCAACAAAAGAGGAATGTATGAAAATCCAATCTGAAAGTTTTATGAAGTTGCTGTTAATCCATCAAAAATTCTGAGTCAGAAATGTATACAATGTGGCCATCTTGTAAGTGCCAAAGTATTGATAATGGAAAACCATCTAGAAAAATGTAAAAGTGTCCACCAAAATAAACAGTTTATTATGAATATTCATACTCCAGATCTAAAGTGTGTTTGTGTAGAAAATCAAGAACAAAATGGTGCTGATATTAAAGAACACCATTCAAATTTTGCTGGAACATCAATTACCCAAATTAAGCAGTCAACAAGAGAAAAATTTGTGGTAAAAACAAAAGAACAAAAAAAAAATTCATTAAATATATAAATTGCTAAATTTTTTAATTCTGTTAACATATTTTAATAAAAATTTTCAAAGCGTAATTAAATTATGCCTGGTTATAAGTTACTCAGTCATGATAAAATTACAAGTGAGCTTTTAAATAAAGTTCGTTCTAAAGCTCACTCTACAATGCAAAAAGAACTTAATAGGAAAATTGTAACTCATCTCACTCAGGATGGCTGGAGTAACATACATAACTGTTCAATTATTGTTAATTATGTGTCAGTTGGACATTTTTTTGTCAGTTAACCGATACACATGCATCTAAAAAAACATCAAGATGCCATTTAAACTTGGTGATAGAGGCTCAAAGAGGTAGAAAAAAATATGCATGTCACGTTAGAAGATTTGTAAGTAACAATGAAAAGGCAAAATATGATTAAATTTCAATATTTAATTATTACTATTAAATTTAATAATATTTAATTATTACTATTATTTGTTTTTAAGTAACTTTCACTTAATAAATTAATTAAAATCTATTAATAATTACTTGCATGACACAAAATTGTAATAATTTAAAGGTTTTCTTCTTTAATCATGCATAAAATAGAAATATTATTAAAATAAAAAATGAGAAATTATTCGGCCGGATACCAGAAATTCGGTAAAATTTTGTACCGGATATTCGGTATCTGGCAAAAATCCATATCCGGTGCATCCCTACTTTTATAATTAATATTTCATAATAATAATAATAATAAATATTATGTAATACTTCATTAAGTACATATAGACTGCTTTACACATCCATAAGTAACGTAAAAAAATAACAATCCAAAACTAACAATTGGGTCAAGTATCCCTAGTTTCCCCTACTCAGAGAATATCAGATTAAAATAAAAATAACAATATAACAATTAAATAATAATTAACAATAAAAATAATTTATATAACATAAAACATAAATTATTTAATCAGTTTATAGCTTGATTTAATATAAAATATCACTAATGATTGCTAAATAAATGTGTACCTATTAAGTTTTTTGACTGTCATGTGAAAAGTCACTTTTTGATGTCAAAAACCAAAACCAGGTTGCAATTAAAAATACTAGGGGATCATACCCGGGCTAAAGAATATAGGTGAAAACATTTTTTTTTTATTGAAAACTAATAATTTTTTTATATGCAGTAAATTTTAGATTGACCACTTACATTAAAAAAGCATTTTTCATATGGAAAATACGAATTACACAATCAAATAATTTTTTTTAATTTATCAAAAGCGATATTTTCTTATTAGCCGCATGCTAAGAGTTATTTGCCAAGATTTTACTACTTACGGAATCCTTTTATATTCTGATAATTTCAGAGCTTATACATGTCTGGTAAATTTGTGTTTTATTTATATTATTTTATTTATTTATATTCATTGGGAAGTTTTTTTTAATGGAAATTAGCCGTAAGAAAATGATGAACTCTTTATTTTGTTTTAAGGGCAAAAGGATTAATCTTTCGTAATCGAGCTCTACGCGATATAGATAACTTAAAAATTATTTCATGCTTTAAAATTGTTTTTAAAACCATAGACCATAATCAGTAAACTAAAATGAACTTTGCAAACAAATTCCATTTGAAAAAAAAATCCTATTTGGTGATCTAAAAATAAAAATTTAAATTGTACGATTACAAATAGGGTAGATGTGCCAGTAATGGACACCCTTCCAGTAATGGACAACCCTTGATGTTTTTGGTTCATAAAAAAATAACTAATAAATATTTAGCTTTAATTATTTTTTTTATAATTCCCCCTTGTATGTTTTATAAAACTATGTTATTGTTCACACTTTTAATCAAACCAATCAGGAACCAGAAAATAATGTTTAAAGTTTTGCTGTTTTTCTGTGAAAATCTTAATGAAGAGGTTAAGAGCTGGCTTCGTTTAATTAATTTATATATTACTTATTTTCTTACAAAATTTGAATGTTTTTGTTTGAGTAGCAATAGAAAACTTTGAATTTTATATACTGATGGCTATTTACAAAATTTCATTTCTTTTTAAGGTTTTAAGAGGGGGTGTCCATTACTGGGATGGTTAATTAGTCATTTTCCAGTAATGGACACCCCATGTAGACATTGCTAAAAATGCAATTTTAGTAATGTTTATAGTGCATAAAATACTTTGGTTTAACTGCAAACCTAAATAATCAAATTTAATTTTTAAATTATACTTACCAAAATGTAATAACACCAAAACTTTTTTAAATAGCTGCTTTTAAGTTATTTTATGTGATTAATAAAATTTTGATATTTTATTTTATTTTATTATTATTTTTTTTTATGTAGTACATATATATACCTCACATATTTTATAATCTGGCAATCAAACTAGCCAGGAAGCAGAAAATACTGTTTAAGAGCACAGTCAAAGAGGGGCTCATAGGGCTTAATCCCTCTCCATTTAAATAAAAACAATTAAGTTGCAGAAGCTATTAAGAATCCATTTTCTGTCTTAAATGTTTCCTTATAAAAAAAAAAAAAAAAAAGTAATACTATTAATGAAAGTTATAGTTAATATTCATGAAACTAGTAAATCTGCAGATCAGTGGCCTCAAACATCAGTTCTACAGTTTTATTTTGAAATTATTTTATTTAGTATTTAAAATATTCAACTCACCATATCATTTCTTTCATATTTGTAATATTAATTATTATAAATGATATATCAAGTAATCTCTAGAAGATAGTTAAAAATAGTGACACAAAACTAAACATTAATATTCAAAAACTTTTTTTTAAATTTTTATTACCTTTTAAATCCACCACTGTTTCAATAATTTGATAGCTGTTATTGTCTGATATTTAGTATTTTAAACTATCCAATCTAAAATAATTAAAACATCTGTCTTCTGATAATTACAATAATTGATGCAAACAGTAAATGATTATCACAAATATTTTATTAACTACTGGTATCCTAATTGTTAAATTTACTTAAAAATAACTATTTTGTTTCATTAGTATGTATTCATTAAATTCTGGTTCTAAATACAGTCACAAAAACAATTATATTTATTACTTTTTATGGGGTGTCCATTACTGGAACAGAGGGTGTCCACTACTGGGCCAGAGGGTGTCCATTACTGGGCTTTTGGGTGTTTTGGTATATTTCTGTTATTTAAAATTAAATTGCTATTCATATGAGGAAATGAGGCTATAAGAATGGTTAAATATTGTTGATAGATTAATATAATATTAAAAAAACTGGAATATAATAATTATAACTATTAATAAAAAAATAATTTTTACAGAAATTCCTTAAGGGTGTCCATTACTGGCACATCTACCCTATGTTAGATTTGTATTTTTTTAATATTATTTTATTTGTTTATAAAAGAAGTATTAATTTCGTTAATTTGTCTTTCACAAATATGTTAGATTGGTGATTTTTTTAATATTTTTTTATTTGTTTATAAAGGAAGTATTAATTTCGTTATGCAAAAATAGTCAGAAAAACATGCTGAAAAATGTTTGTTGCTTTATGTGCAAAATGTTTATTATTATTATGTATTGAAACCGGCACATGATAAGATAAACTTAAAAAAATATGCTTAAAAATTATTTTAGAAAATATAATACATCAGTCAAGAATATAGTTTTTAAACAAATTGCATTTGAAAGTAATTTTTTTTCCCTATGCGACAAAAATTGAAAATGCATGATGGTCAGAAGATTGAAAAATTGCAGTAGCGAAAATTTCAAGACCGAAGTTTGACCGTGAAGTGTTGCCATTTGCAAAATGACGTCAGCGTTACGCACAGATATGTTTGTTCTTTATAATACAGATACATAATCAATAAAATATAATAAAGATCAGTTATTAGGATATTCAATTGAGGCTCTTATGCTTGGATTTCCGGAATGAAAACAGCAATTTTCACCTTCTCAAAAGTTGCATACGCACTTCTCATATTCATCATTTTTAAAAAATTTGTATTTTGTTTGATCATTTAAAAATCATTTTAACTCAAAACTTGAAGTCACGATTGACAGCAACATCTTTTATGTGAAGAGACACACTCTTTATTTGAGATTCTAATCTCAATTTTGGAGAGTAAAAATTTTCGTAATTTATGTTTTTTAGACTCATTTGTGTTAAAAAAAGGCTTAGTTTTATCTAAGAAATGATCATTTTCTTTAAATATGACTTCATTTTCACTTAAATAAGCATTTCGCTTAGTGTCTGAAACTTAGTATCAGTACACATGCACAAGGAATAACAATATGGAAAATTTATGAGGAAAAATGCGTGTTTTCAAAAGCAGTAAGTAGGGGAAGACGGGGTACAATGAAACACGGGGTACAATGAAACATTACTTGTAAAATCAGTCAAATTTGTCATAGAGAGTTGCAGTTTATATATATGTTATACAACTATATGTTCCAATTACTGATGTGATTTGGATACATTCACACTTCTACAACAGTAGCAATAGAAGATTATTGCTTTTACGCCATTGAAAGTAACTTTCTTTACTAAAAGTAATTTAGTTTCTTTTTCCTTGTTGTTATATGTAATAATTATTTTTTCTATACATTGTTATCTTTGGGTTGTTGTCTTCATACTTCCAAAACCAAACTAAAAATAAATAAATATTAGAAGTTTGAAAATAAATTTTTATTTAGTAACCTCAGTGCGGGGTACAATGAAACACTTGCAGACGGGGTACAATGAAACATGTTTTATTATAGTAATAAAAGTAGTAAATAGAATATATTAGAAGTAAGAGTAGGAAAACAGAAAAAAAAAAGTTTTATTCTAACCAGGTCAGTAAAAAATGCTCTTGTTAAGCAATTAAAAAATAGAAAGAGAAAAAAAGCTGAGAAGGGATTGTTTTGTAAACAAACTCTGCCTGCTACAGACTCTGATGATGATCCAGATTTTTTTCCAGGCCCAGCTGGTCATCGAGGTACTAAGAATGAGATATTCACACACAACATGTATGGCACAAGCAGTATCCGCATAAATGAAAACATAAGGAAATATATACTGTTGGGGAAATCATACATTTAAATGAAGTCAAATGTGAAATACTTGATATAAAGACTCCAACGTAGTTTTTTTTTTTTTTTTTTTTTTAGAAACTTACATTTAAAAAAAAACTCATTCTGTTGAAACTACCACCCCATATTCCTTCAGGATCAACTGAAATATAAACAGAAATGCTAATTTTTGAAACTGACTTGCGCCAATTTAATGTAAAATGAAAGGTATTTCTTAAACTAATAGAATTTTCTTATTTTTCATCTTAGACTATAATATTTTTATCAAGTTCCTTATTAATCAAGTTTTGTTTTTGTATTTATCTCATTTTTCATAAAATAAACTACCCGGTAGCAGAAAGTTCCTGACGGGTGACGTGCGTCGCAGATTTTCTTTTCCCTTTTGCAGATTTTTTTTTTCCATTGGATCTTTTTCCAACTTTATATTATGTTTAGTTCTTTATTATTTATTACTAAAACTTAAGTTTATTATTAATAAAAATGAGTAATATGCTTAAAAACATTAAAAGTAAATGATTAATTAATTAAAAGTTCATTTGTAACATTTTACCTGCAGATTATTTTCAGTCCCTGAAAGATCTGTCGCAGACACTTCGAGAATTTTCTGCTATTGGGATAAACTATACTGGGTGAAAATTGCTTCTATCATTTGGAGTGTTTCATTGTACCCCAGTATGTGTTTCATTGTACCCCGGCATACGGGGTACAATGAAACACTGTAAGACATTTATTTTTTGTTATTTTTCAAGCATAAAGATATTGTTTAGAACCTAATAAAAATTTATTTAGATGGGGAAAATACAAGATTAAAAATATGCATTAATTATATTTTTGTGCATGCAAAATTGGGGATAGGAAAAAAAAATAGTAAATTTTGTTTCATTGTACCCTGTCTTCCCCTATGTCATTTTCCGTTATTATGCCCCTAATATAATATTCTGCTCCTAATGGGATTTTAAGCCACTAAACCCTATACTACAACAATTTTTATCAACAATTTTGAATTTTTATCAGAAAATAGCATGAATAAAGCAAAAAATACCTCATTATTTCTCTCTTGTCTGCAACAATGAATGCTATCTAATTTTCATCATTTTGAAGGAATTTCATAAAATGCTTTTAAAAATAAAATATAAAAGTAGGGATATTAAAAAAAAAAAAAAAAAAAAAAAAAAAAAACAGATAGTGCGATCACATCTACAAAGGAAGAGCTTTCAGTTAAAAAATATATATATATTAGTAAAATTGTTTCAGCAGAAAGATCAGGGCAGATGACTAAAAAACACACTTGTGTTTTAAATATATAGATTATGGGTGATTCTACGTAAATAGGCCATAATGATGAAACCGGAGGATATTTAAATTTTTTTTCAACAGAAAAACCTAATGATTTTTTTTATCATGTAGTTTAGACATGGTTTTATCATATTAGCTCATAAAATAGAAGGATTAATTAAAATATATATTTAAAATAAATTTTTAAACCTATAAAATATCATTCCCTCACATGCAACTACTACCACCCAAAAATATAAAAAATATCATTTCTCACTGAAATATTTATATTTATTTTGTCTGACTTCTGTCTTTTAATATGAACACATAAAGTATTATTTCTATGTATTACATTATTTTTTTGGTCTGCACATGCAATTTTTATTTGTCAAAAATGTTTGCAACTCATATTTCAGATCATTCCCTCACTCATTAGTAATTCTGGATATTTGAGATAGGTGGTACTACTGTAGACAGAAAACATTGTTCGTTTGCTGAGCGCATGAATCTTACTTGCCTGTAAAACAATTTTCAGCCATCCTCGAGAAATAATTTAGTGTGTAAGGAATAACTTAATATGCAGATTGGGCAAATGTTAAGATGATGTTATCATTCCCTCATTTAAATTTGTAAAAATAATTTATTTTCTAAAAATGTATTAATGGGTGTTTTAGTTTTCCCTGAAGGGATAGTTTAAGAACATATATTGTTTTTTTCTTTTGTTTTATGCGTACAAATTTTAAAAGTTAAAAATGTACATTTTATCATTCCCTCACTAGTCATTCCCTCATGTGAGGGAATGATTCTTATGGGAGAGAATTGTTCTATTACTTTTAAAAACTTGTAGAAAAGATATTTTTATTGAAAATTAATTCTTTTGGTGAAAATAAAAGCATATTTTTAAACAAATCGGTGTATAAAATATTATTTATTATGTAAAAGGTAAAGAAAAGTCGGTAAGGAAACCAAAAAGAATTTCAAGTATGTATAATTCGATGTGAACCAGAAATTTCTTTAAAAAAGAATTAAATATATATATCGCGCAAAAATAAGTTAAATAGATAATTTAAAAAGCTTTAAATAAAAATCCTGGTATACATTTTTAAAAATATAAAACTTGAGTGAAATTTCCAGCACTTCTAGTGTTAAAAATCTAATAATTATAGAATTTCTTAATATTAAGCCTGACGGCTATTTTTTTGCCAATAAGTATCTTTTCTAGTGCCTTGTTACAAAAAATTAGAAACTTCTGACATGATTTATTTTTTCTTCGTCACTATGATGAAAATGGCCTATTTGCGTAGAACTACCCTTATATAAAATTAGGAAAAATTAAATTAAGCAAATTATGTTATTTTGATAAAATTATAGTAGAATGTCCTAAAGAATAGCATTAAAATTTTATTATTCGAGAAAATTTTCGACAAAAATTTCAGGAACACGATATTATTTGTTTACTTGTCAAACTCGACGAAGCAAATCCATCCAGGCGAGAATCATCAATTTCTGTAATATAAATCGCTATTATTTGCATGTCACCTCTCTTTTATAAAGACACTCTAAATTTTTGTAAAGCATTGCGTTTTATCAGTGTGTGCTTTCGATTACATTATTTTTAAAAGTGAAGCATTTTCAACTGTGAAAAATTTCAAAGCAGCTGGGCTGTGAAAATGACGCACTTCTACAAAACATAATTCAAGTTCGAGAATTAAAATACACGCTTTTTTATAAAATGACGTCATTTGCATCTGCTAAAGCAATCTATTTTTACAACCCAGTCTTAAACTTTGTCTATAGAAAAGTGTGCATATGACGCTATCACGGAATAACAAACAATATTCTTGACATAGCCCATATTTTATTTTCAACTATTTTTTCAGGTTTTATGAGAAAATGGCAACAAAAAGATACAATATCTCCAATTTTCGTTTACTTTCAATAGAAATGAGGTACTTTTGTTGCCACAATAAGAAAAATGGTATTAAAAACTGCAAAAAAATGAATATCTCAAAAATTAACTGAGATACAGCTTTCAAACAAATTGCATTTAAAAGAACATTTTTTTCCTTATACGACAGTGTAAAAATTTAAAATGTGCGATGTTTAGAAGTTTTAAAATTTGCAGTAGAGAAAATTGCAAAACCGGAATTTCATTCACAAATTTCAAAGTGTTGCCATTCACAAAATGACGTATGCGTTACGCACAGATATGTTTGTCCTTTATAATATAGATTTTAACATATTTTGCCACAAAACTTTTGTTCAGTATGATGTACGTTATTGCCAATTTATGGAAATATTTTAGCAATTTTTTTCTTCATGTCAATTGTTATTTTGACTGTCTACTCTAGCCCCTTGTCCACACTAACACCCCCCCCCCCCCTCTCCTCTATAGATATCAAAAAGTAAAAGTGGTTTTATTTCCATTAAAAATGCATATAAATCAATCAATGACCAATAGATGTAGAAATTGACACATTATCACCAATCTAATAACAGCTGCTGTAGTCATTAACTTCGTAACAATATTTGAACAAATTAAATAACAAAACAGTGTGAAACAACATCTAAAAGGTTAATTTCAATATAAACATTTTATTAAGCAAAAAGAGCGAGATTTCACAATTATAATTTAGCTTCTTAAAACTGAAATACTTTAAGTTAATAAATAAATAGACACTCAAATGAAGTAGAAAATTTACTAAATAGTATAGGTACTTATAAACTTATCACAAATTATTTTTTTATTGTAAACTTTAGAAATATGATTTTTTTTTTCAGAGTTTTCCCACAAGAGATTATTTAAAGGTCTGCGATCTATCTCAGATTGTATGCCTATAAATTCATAAATAAAGAGTCAGTGGTTAAGGGTAAATATACAAGAGAATAGTATTATATTGCATTATTTATAATTTGCATACTAAAACTTGTTTAAAAATACAAGAAAGTGTTTAAATGCAATTAGTTACTATGTTATACAGCTATAACTAGTCAGGTATCCATATAAACATTACATGTAAAATTTAAATTACTTACATAAATGAGACATGAGTAATATCTATCTTTTAGATTATACAATACAGATGCTTCATTTAAACATGTCAATTCGGCCATATCTTCAACCTTAGTAAATCTTGGGGGATTCATTTTCTGAACATCATCTTTAGCAATGACACACCTCTTATTTGTTTCCACTATTTCAACTTCCAATTCATCACCTCTGTCTTTTTTTATACTAGCAGCAACAAATCCATGTGTATCATGTGGAATCCATACCAATCTTTTTGCTGTCCATTCAGCTTGGGCTGTAGGATCATTAATTAAATTTCGATCTACAACCAAATACTTTAATTCGGGATCGTTCGTATCATAACATGATCCGGCGTCCGCCATTTTTCAACGGCGAATGATTATCCAAGCTTATATTATCTGTCAAGAGTAAAAATTACAATGATGATAAAAATACTCTTGAGTACTACCGTTGGAAAAAGAAAAATACGAATTTTTCATCAAAATATTCTAATTTAGAACTGGAGGAAGATATCTTGTTTGTAGTTTCACATGACATCTGTTTTGACGACCAAGCCCGAAACCCGCCGGTTGCAATCGCAAGCAGAAGCCTTTTACCACAAAACATCTTCTTCTCAAGATTACATTGGCGCTGCTAATCAAATGCCATTCTTTCATGGTGAAATTTCATGCTGAGTTATTAATGAAAGCTCAGTTATTTCTTATCTTATTCTTTTACCGGTGAGGGTTTCCATATTTACGCAACATAATAACATAGAAAGTAAATAATGTCAAGCTACGCAAACACAGTGATTACGTCCTGCTAGAGGTATCACAAGTTCTTCTTTTCAACTAACTAACCAACCAATCTACATATAGATTGTTTGTTTACTTCGAAATTTAAGAATCAAGGCCCTTCAGAATGGCATTTTTACGCAGAGTTTTTCAAAATATTTCTTCACTTCATGGTAAAATCTTCTTTAACACTGTGAGAAATTATCCAGGTCAGCGATTTAATTTTTTTTTTTTTTTTTTTGTTCTTTGTACCTTCATTAAAATTTTTCATTATTAATTTTTTTTATTATTAAATTTTTGCGAATATTTCGAAGTAAATATATTATTTTGTACAGCGATGAAATTACAGATTTGAATCTTCTTCGCGATCTTTTTAATTCCAAAAAATGTTTTGTTTTTCCAATTCATACAGACCAATTAGTCTCCTTTCCAATATCAAAAAACACATACTTTGACACCTCTTTTTTTTTTTTTTTTTCTTTCCCAAGATGCTTAAATATTTTTCTTGCGTATTATTTGATCTATCCAGTTTGACTTTATGCTTCATCACTGTATTACACAACAGTTGTTAAGAGACTAAAAGAAACTTTTTTGTGTAATTCTCAAGCTGATTTGCTTTTCAGTTATTAACCTCCGGTCCGGTATGCGATTTCTTTCTCCCAGCTTATTTTGTGTGCAAAAAATAACGTTAGCTTACCAAGGCTAGCTGTAAAACAAATCATTACGATTAAATACTCTTTAGCAATTTTTTAAACTTCTAAGCATCGCACACTTTCAGTTCTTATACCGTCGTAATGGAAAAAAAAAGTTCTTTTAAATGCACTTTGTTTGAAAACTGTATTTCCATTTGTTTTTGAAATATTAATTTTTTTGTAGTTTTTGGAGCCATTTGCTTAATATTGGCAATGGCATTTTATCCATTTCTGTAGAAAGCAAAGGAAAAGTAGTTTTAAAATAGTAATTATATATTTTTGTTGCCATTTTCTCATAACAACCGAAAGAAAATGTAATTAAAATACGTGCTATTTTGAAAAAAATATAAACAAATGATTTCTGTTAAAACAATAGAGCTATTATATACTATATTTAATTGTAAGTATCTATGAATCATTACATAGCCGGGTTTTTTTTTTTTCGATTTTCTTGAATGACGATATCTGTTTGCTGCATTTGTGCATTATTTCGCGATAGTGATGTACTATGCATGCTTTACTGTCGGTCTGTGAAATTCTTAAGCGGATGCGAATGACGTCATTTTACATAAAATAAAACGTGTGATTTAAGTCTTAAAATTTAAATATGCTTTGTACTGCAGTAGAGTCCCGCTTAACCGAGTTATTTTCTTCTGATGGACTGGTGGCTTCTATTATTATGAAACAGCCATTATAAATGAAGTGTTAGGTGAAGATGAAAGTGCAGCCGTAAAAAATTATGGCCATTTCTTATATATATAAATATAAAAAATATTATATAAATATTATAAATATATATACATAAATATTATAAATATAAAAAATATGGCCATTTCTTCCCTCTGACCAGAAAATTAGAGTTCTAACTTTTTTAGGCTGCTCTTTCATCTTCACCTAACACTTCATTTATAATGGCTGTTTCATAATAATAGAAGTCATCAGTCCATCAGAAGAAAATGAAGTAATGGAAATGCCGGAGACGACACTAAATTCTGATAAAGCAGAATTCCTGTTCTCTAGTATTTCTAATTCATTTGATTCTGTGTTCAGATTTCATTTAGAAATAAATTGAATTTGTTCACATTGTACTCTTTTCATTAAATCCCATATCTTTTAGAGATGTTCTTTTTCATGATAAATTATTGTAAATTAGAAAATTCAGTACTTTTCGGTTAGACGGGCGCCAGTGAAATCTATGCATATATATATGCACATATAGGGTAGATGTGCCAGTAATGGACACCCTTCCAGTAATGGACACCCCTTGGTGTTTTTGGTTCATAAAAAAATAACTAATAAATATTTAGCTTTAATTATTTTTTTTATAATTCCCCCTTGCATGTTTTACAAAACTGGGTTATTGTTGTGACAATTTTAACCAAACCAATCAGGAAGCAGAAAATAAAGTTTCGCTGTTTTTCTGTGAAAATCTTAATGAAGAGGCTAAGAGCTGGCATTGTTTTAATTAATTTATATATTATTCATCTTGCAAAATTTGAATGTTTTTGTTTGAGTTGCAATAGAAAACTTACAATTTTATATACTAACGGCCATTTACAAAATTTCATTTATTTTTAAGGTTTTAAGAGGAGGTGTCCATTACTGGGATGGTTAATTAGTCATTTTCCTGTTGATTTTGTCTATATTTTAATGTATCATAAGTATAAGGTCCTGATAAATTAAAACATTTATAACTCTCTATAATTATTGCAAAACACTCATATTTTGTACGGTAAACGTAATCTTTATAAAAGGAGGGTTATTATCGGATTTTTTAACTGAACTCTCGAAATTTTAGTATAACCCGAATATAAGGGCCCGAAAATCGCAAACACTTATAACTCGGATACAAATTGTAGCACACCATGCAAATTTCATATGGTAGAAGGAATCGTTTTTAGGAGTGGGTGGAAGGTGGAGTTCTGTGGATTCTTTATAGAAGCTCCTCATATTTTAGCCTATAATAAATATAAAGTCCAGAGAATTTAAAAACATTTATAAGTTGAGCTTTAATTTTCATATGCAAATGCCCATACACTGCACATATTCAATTGCGTATAATTTGGACACTGTGATTAATAAAGGAAAAAAATCTGCAAATATTTTTACAAATCTTTATTTGATTCTATTATTTAACGGCCCATGAATTTTAGATGTATTGCATTTTACACATTTTTACTTTCTTCTATCTTTACAAGAAGAAAGTATTGGATTCATGAAAATTTTCGAATTCCAGTTTTCGACGGATTTACACGTTTTAGGGGTCAGAGATTCCAAAAAACATGTTTTTACAAAATGTCTGTCTGTGACTCTGTGAGTCTGTCTGTCTGTCTGTCTGTGTGTATGTGACACAAATTTTGTGGGCGCTCTATCTCAAGAACTAATGCACGAATTTAATAAAAATTGATATTCATTTAGTGCCTAATACAAATTGATGCTGATTAGTTTTTGGTGTAAATCGCTCAACAGGTTGCGCTGCAATGCTGCATTTTTCACGATTTTCGCAATAGCTCTATCTCACCAACTAATGCACGGATTTTCATCAAACTTCAGATTAAGTTAGTCCTTGATATGACTTGCTACTGATTAGGTGTTGGGGTAAATCGCCCAACAGGTGGCGCTTCTCTGCTGCCTTTTCCACGATTGCCTCAATAGCTCTATCAATAGAACTAATGGACCAATTTTCATCTAACTTCAGATTTAGTTGTATGTTGACACAAGTTGTTGTTAATTAGGTTTTGGTGTTAATCACCCAATAGGTGGCGCTGCTATGCAGAAATTTTCACGATTTTCGCTATTGCTCTATCTCAAAAATTAATGTACGGATTTTCTCCAAACTTGAGATTCAGTCAGACGTTGACATAAATTGTTGCTGATTAGGATTTGGTATAAATCACCCAATAGGTGGCGCTGCTAGGCAGCATTTTGCTGAATTTAGACGATTTCAGCAATAGTCATATCTCAAGAACTAATGCACGGAATTTCATATCGTTAGAATCCTCATGAGATGCATAGATTGCCATTTAATTTTGGCAGTGTGATAGCGAATTTTGAAGTATTAACATGTATGAGATAGAAGAAAGTTTTGGGATTGGTACATCCGACTAGTTTAAAAGGGGTTTCTTAACATGGAATTGTGATAAAGACACATTATTTTTACTTTCTTCTGTCTTGACAAGAAGAAAGTATTGGTTTCATGAAAATTTTCGAATTCCAGTTTTCGACGGATTTACACGTTTTATGGGTCAGAGATTCCAAAAAACGTGTTTTTACAAAATGTCTGCCTGTGAGTCTGTCTGTCTGTATGTGACACAAATTTTGTGGGCGCTCTATCTTAAGAACTAATGCACGGAATTTAATAAAAAGTTATATTAAGGTAGTCCCGGATATAGATTGGTGCTGATTAGTTTTTGGTGTAAATCGCCCTGCAGGTGGCGCTGCTATGTAGCATTTTGCAGGATTTCCGCAAAAGCTCTACCTCAAGAACTAATGCACGGATTTTTATAAAACTTCAGATTCCGTTAATCCTTGATATGAATTGGTGCTGGTAAAGTTTTGGTGCAAATCGCCCAACAGATGGCGCTGCTATGCTGCATTTTGCAGCATTTACACGATTTTCGTAATAGCTCAATCTCAAGAAATAATGCACGGATTTTCATCAAACTTCAGATTCAGCTAGTGCTTGACATGAATTGACGTTTTGCCCCTTATGGTGTAAATCGCTCAACAGGTGGCGCTGCTATGCTGCATTTTTTGAGATTTCCGCAATAGCTCTATCTCAAGAACTAATGCTTGGGTTTTCAACAAACTTCAGATTTAGGTATACCTGGATATGAATTAGTGCTGTTTATGTTTTGGTGTAAATTGCTCAACAGGTGGCGCTGCTATGCAGCATTTTTCACTATTTCTACAATAGCTCAATGTCCAGAACTAATGCACGGATTTTCATCAAACTTCAGATTTAGTTAGTCCTTGACATGAATTGATGTTTTGTACCTTTTCGTGTAAATCGCTCAACAGGTGGCGCTGCTATGCTGCATTTTTTGAGATTTCCGCAATAGCTCTATCTCAAGAACTAATGCTTGGGTTTTCATCAAACTTCAGATTCCAGTATACCTTAATATGAATTAGTGCTGTTTGTGTTTTGGTGCAAATCGCTCTACAGGTGGCGCTGCTATGCTGCATTTTTCAGAATTTCCCCTACAGCTCTATCTCAATAAGTAATGCACGAATTTTCATCAAACTTCAAATTCAGGTATACTTTGATGCGAATTGGTTCTAAATTGATGTAATTTCTTTTACTATTTAAATGATTTAATTGACGTGATTTATATAGAAGAAAGTTTTGTGATGGCCACAACATACTAGTTTAAATTCGGCATCAGAACAGACTATTTCATTTCAATAATTATTTTAATTTACTATTTAAAAAAACTATTTAAAATTTTGCATTAATCTTTTTACATGTAATATCAACGCTATTTCTAACCGGTGTCGAATGACACCTTTCAAAAGATTTCGATTTAAGGTGTTTCATTTGTATTTTTTAAATTGCAACAATTACAAATCCTTTTTAATACATTTAAGACTTTTTTATGCTTATTACATTAAAAAACTACGAGCAAAATGAACATAAATCAAAATTTTAAAAAGGCGCCATTTGACACAGCTAGAAATAGTGTTAAAGAAATGCTTTTCTGTAAAGTTGGGATACAAAGGTTCAAATTTCTAATACTCATAAAATATTCTTTTCGTATTTGAAATTAATTCAGTATTTCAAATATTTCCTTATTATTTATTTGACTTATATACTTAAAACTAAAACAGTCTACCTATTTTAATATGACAAAAAAAAAAAAAAAAAAAAAAAAAAATAGAAATAGAAAAAAATAACATAGAATCTCAAAATAGTAATGTATGGTGAATCACTTTTGCATAAAATTTAATTTAAAATGAAGAAATTTTATAATTATATCACGATGAAGAAATTTGGTAATTTAGAAAGCATATACAGTGGACTCTCTCTATCTGAACACTCTGTAATGTGAACGCCCGGTATTATGAACACATCCTGACGATCCCGGCGAAACTCCACAGACTTAACAAAAGATGAACTCTCTGTATTCTGAACACCCTCTAATCTGAACACCCCGCTATTATGGACGCTACTTTTGGTCCCCATTCTGCGCCACCTCTCTATAAACTGAACGTGTGTTTGCAGTCGGAATCTGGGGCGGAAAAAATAGTTGCAGAAGAATAAAAAGGTTTAACGAAATCATCGAAAGAAAGACTTACCGCTATGTTCTGTTCCAGTTTTACGAGTCGGAAGTTCAAACCACTTGCGATTGGAAAAAGTGAAAAACCACGATGCTTCAAAAATGTGAAGATCACATCATTGCCTGTGCACTATAAATCGAATTGAAAAGCCTGGATAACACTCACGATTTTTCTCACAATGGTTGGAGGGCATTAACGAGATTATGAAGAGATAAGGAAGAAAAATTCTTCTTTTTGTGGATAATGCCAGATCATATACAAACATGCAGCTGAGCAACGTGAGCCCGAAGTTCCAGCTACCGAACTGTACTTCTATAATCCAACCAATTGATCAAGGAGTAATCAAGACCCTTTATAGATCACTACCGAATCCATTTTATAAAAAAAATGCCCCTGGGGAAGGAGGAGGCAAATTTGGCAACCGAACTAACGAAGAAGATCAACGTCCATTGGATATCAATGGCTTGGAATGAAGTAACCCGCTACACCATCCATAGATGCTTCTGCGAAGCTGGATTCCCGTGTGAGAATCAGCAATCAAGAATAGAGGACCAAGAAGCAACAGCTGTGAGTGACTTTTGATCATTTCTTGAGGACCTTCATACTGAAATTGAACCTGCAGCTTATCTCGAAGCCGACGGAAGCCTTCCGGTTTGCGACAACAACATCGTTGAAGAGGAAGAGTATAATGACGAAGACACAGAACCATAATTGACCAATGAAACAAGAAGTACGATTACCTTCAACCTTACCTTTTTTAATAAAATAAACAAATGAAATGATAGAGTACACGTCCAACTGAATTTAGTTTGACATTGCACTAGCCGCCAAATCTACACTCAAGTTCAAAATTTTAAAAAATTGTATATTTTTTCGAATTTCATGAAAAACACCGAAACAAAGGTGAAACTATTGCTTCGAAACAGTGATGTAACTCTTTAGTGTGGAATACGTAAGCGTACACGTGTGTATGGGTGGACCAAGTAGAGAGACAGGCTTTATAAATGAGCTTGGTAATTTTCGCGTTTTGTTCGCTCGCACATCTCACCGAATATCTTGGTAGTTTTTGCAGCATTCCGCGGAATTCAAAAGCAAACAGAAAGAATGAGTAACCACCAACATTTGGATGGTGGAATGAGGAGGTGGATCGTGGGGAGAATGGAAACAGGGTAGTCTCAAGTGCAAATTCCTAGTGACTTCAATGTAATACCTAGTGTCATGTCGACCTTTTGGAAACAGTTTAAGGATACTGGATCCTTAGAGAGAAAGCTAAGGCAAGGTCGTCCAAGAGCCACGTTGTCTAATGAAGATCACTATTTGTCCATTACAGGAGTGCAACAGCTTCTCAGATCTATCATGAACTTTATGCGGCCACATGAAGCGGAGTTTCAAGGGTTACTGTTTGTAAAAAGCTACATGACAGAGGGCTTTTTACAATAAGACCTGCTGTTTGCGTTTTGTTCACTTCTGAACACAGGAGAACCCGCTTAGCTTGGTGTAGAGATCTTCGACTTTGGACCAGGTGTCAATGGAGAATGTTTTATTCACTGATGAGTATCGGTTAAGGCTAAACACTAATTCTCGATGTATTTTCAGCTGGATAAAACCAGAGATATTTTCAACGTACGAGAAAGAGACTACTATGGCAGGGGAGGTTTGATGGTCTGGCTAGGCATCGTGTCTGACGGGCGCACACCCCTACTTTTGCTTGGCAAAGGCTCTGTGACTGGTGTGAGGTTTAGGGATTATATATCTTGGACCTCTATGTTCGGCGTTTAAGGAATGCAGTTGGCTCTGATTTCATTTTAATCGACTACAACGCGCGCCCAGATAGAGCTAATCTAATCGACGAATTTCTGGAAACTGAGGATATTCGCTTGATGGATTGGCCCGTCATATCTCCGGACCTAAACCCTATAGAGTATGTCCAGAACGCTCTGGAGAGGATAACTGGAATTCGCTTTCCATCTCCTAGAACTACCAAGAGCCTGAAAACAGCGTTGCTGGAGGAGTGAGACTAACTGCCACAGATTCTCATAAACTGCCTGATTTCCAGTATGAATTCGTTATAAGAGCTATATAACTGTAAGAGAGGACCATACTCCCTATTAACCCATTTTCTAGGTCAATATTGTAGGCTCTGTTTTATATCTTCTGACGCTGATGAATTTTACGCACGATCATGCGTGTGTATTATAACTGTTGAGTGTTTTTTTTTCATTATATTAACCTATGTACATACCTAATTTAATTAAAATCTATCCAGTAGTTCTGGAGATAATCGACCAAATCTGAAAAGTCTTAATTTTTAACATGGGTGTAAATTCAGCAGCTCCATCTAAGTAACTGGTATGGCTAACCAGGCTAAGTATACAGTATACAAACTCAATACATAGTAGTCGTTTTCAAACTCCCTCTATACTGAACACCCCCATAATCTGAACATTTTTGGTCGGTCCGATGAGTGTTCAGAATAGAGGGAGTCCACTGTATATATATTTTTTTATATCTATATATTCTTTATTCAGAAGAATACATATATACATAAATATTTCTGTACTACGTCAAGTGTAGATAGCCTGACTTCCCCCATTTGACTATGCTAAATAAAGCTCCAAATAGAAGTATTATTCTTCTCGCGCTCTCTTTGTTCTGGTCAGCTGGCGCTTTTTTGTGGCCACGCGGCATTTTTCATCTTTAATGTCTTAAAAAAGAAACTTCTGGGCCATCATGCAAGAGGACGACCTTTCCTTCAAGTTGAAATCAAAGTTTCTTATCTCCTAGCATTGCTCTATCAAACCCTCCTAGTGTGAATAAACCATTAAAGGGTTAAAAAGGATTGGTTTCCCAGAAAAAGTGTTGAATGATGGCAAAACAAGCATTTGAATGGAGCCCACTTTTAAATCCCCTCTTGAACATTGACAAGTAAAGACAGATAACAATTTCTCCAGCTTTCCACTAATAAGGATTAATTGGTTGAAAGGTAATCCCAGGAAAAATCTCAACTACATCTTGATTATCTTATCATACTGTTTGGCAATTTTTCTTAACTGCTCTGCTCAACAAGTGCAAAACGTTTTGACACACTTACAAATTCATTTTTTAACGGAAAGATATAAAACTGGGAAGCCCGGCCATGGAAGCGATTTGGAATTGAACTGTGTTTTCCATTTTTTTTTTTATCATTATATTTTATAGTAGTTATAAACTGAAATTTATCCTTTACCTGTTTATTTTTATATTTAAAGTTAAATGTAAAACTATTAATATAATATTACAAATGAAAATCAAATTTTAAAGTAATTGCTTAAAAGGCGCAAAGGCCAACATAGTGAAAAAGATTCCAAGCCGGGACTCGAACCCGGGCCATCAGTATAGCGCACTGACGTTCTACCGACTAAACCACTTGGAACGATACCTAGCTCGGAAAATTTCTCACTATTATATGTTGGCAAGGCTACAAACGCAGCACAAGATGGAATATTTATCGTGAGTCACCGACCTGGGACAAACACGAAACATAATTAAATCCAGCATCGATAGAAACTATATTAATACATGGAAATTATTCCAGAGAGAAACATTCGCCTTGCATACAATATTACAAATGAAAATCAAATTTTAAAGTAATTGCTTAAAAAATTCAAGGCGAATGTTTCTCTCTGGAATAATTTCCATGTATTAATATAGTTTCTATCGATGCTGGATTTAATTATGTTTCGTGTTTGTCCCAGGTCGGTGACTCACGATAAATATTCCATCTTGTGCTGCGTTTGTAGCCTTGCCAACATATAATAGTGAGAAATTTTCCGAGCTAGGTATCGTTCCAAGTGGTTTAGTCGGTAGAACGTCAGTGCGCTATACTGATGGCCCGGGTTCGAGTCCCGGCTTGGAATCTTTTTCACTATGTTGGCCTTTGCGCCTTTTAAGCAATTACTTTAAAATTTGATTTTCATTTGTAATATTGTATGCAAGGCGAATGTTTCTCTCTGGAATAATTTCCATGTATTAATATACTATTAATATAATTATTAATAAAAGTAAAATAAAAATATATTATTATTTTTCTGGGAAAGTGGGAGGAAAAGGGTAGTATAAAAAATAAATAAATAAAAGACAAATATAAAAAAGCTTAGTTTTGTCAGTTAAAATTTACAAATAAAATTAATTAAAATAATAGTTACATTATTATATAAAATTAAAAATAATAATCTTATTACAAAGAAATAGGCCCAGATTCAATAAAGTTAGCTCACAAAAATCGTCTTCAAAGGGTGAGAAGACTTAAAAAATTGCAATAATTAAAAAAAAAAAAAAATGAAGTGGTGGTTGGAGTTTTCTGAAAACAAAATATTTTTCATAGCACGCCTAGTTACCAAATCACTATTGTTTTCCCAATGTGGGAAATATATTCCCATAATGGTAAAGTAACTTACGAAAACAAATTTATACGATGCAACTTTGTATTATAAAAATAATAAGAAAAATTAAATTTGTGCTTCAATAAATATATCTTATTTCTGAATTATTAAAGGAGAGGGTGTAGAGGGGTGATTTGAGGAAATATTTGCATATAATAGCTTATAAGTGTCTAATTGAATTATTGAAGACATTTATGATTAATCTAATTGGAAAAAGAAAAAAAATAAGCACAGTTTAATTATTTAATTAATGATAATTTAAACGTTCTAAAAATGTATGAAAACAACCAAAAAACATTGTACAGCAGTTTATAGTATATATAAAATACCTAATAGTAATAATAAATAATAAAGCTTAAAAAATCCATTCTGTTAAATAATAATAGTTAAAAAAAAAAAAAAAAGACAATGTCCCCTGTAAAATTATATCACGTTGTTCAAACAAACAAAGTTTCAGCTCGCTGTGATTTCATAATCACGAGTTATAAAAGTTTAAATTTATCGGACTGTTATATTCAGCTTTTTATAAAATTTGAAGGGGGGGGATATTTTTTAAAAGGGCCCAAATAATGTTCAAATTGCAGCGTTTGGCGGACACGCGACAATTAGAATCCGAGTTATAAGGTGGTGAGTACCAAAATTGCAAGGGACCGGAATGTCTCGGGACCGAAATGGCCAGGGACCGAAATGACCAGGGACCGAAATGTCGTGTACCCCAAAATTGCTGCTTCGGTCAATCTCTAATTATTATTTTTTTGTTTTGTTTTGTTGTTAGAGATGAATAAGGAAACCTTTAAGACAGAAAATAGATTTTTAATAACTTCTGTAACTTAATTGTTTTTATTTAAATGGAGGCGGATTAAGCCCTTTGAGCCCCTCTTTGACTGTGCTCTTAAACAGTATTTTCTGCTTCCTGGCTGGTTTGATTACCAGATTATAAAATACGTGAGGTATATATATGTACTACATAAAAAAATAAATAAAATATCGACATTTTATTTATCACATAAAATAACTTAAAAGCAGCTATTTATAAAAGTTTTGGTGTTATTACATTTTGGAAGTATAATTTAAAAATTAAATTTGATTATTTAGGTTTGCAGTTAAGTCAAAATATTTTATGCACTATAAGGCAGGATCAGGATCACTCTGCCAGGGAGCCAACCAAAAATGGCATAGGCATGAACCCCTGACAGAAAAGTACCCTCTGCGACCTGCAAAACCACAGCTGGGGAAAAGCCCAAGAAATACAATGACAAAAAAAAAAAAAAAAAAAAAAAAAAAAAAAGTAAAACTTACAAAGAGCGCCCTGGCGCAGGAAAAGTGGTTAAAATAAAACAAAGATTAAAAATCAAAATTTATATTTTATAAACGAAAAATGCTTATTTAGTTCGTTGTAAATAAGTCTGAGTCTGTGATAATTTGATTTCGAGAGCAGTATGTTACGCATGTTCCAGCTAAGTGTCCGGTTACGGATAAAGTTAAATGAAGTAGGCATCAATGGACATTTACCAAACAGATAATGTTTGACATCACCGATGTTTCCACATAGGCATTTATCACTCTGGCGTTTTCCCCTTTTATAAAGATAACTAGGAAATGCCCCATGTGCAGATATAAAATAGGCATGGACTTGCGAGAAACACAAAAATGAGGTATCCACTTTTTTAATAATACTATGCGTGTCTCTTCCCTTATCGCTATAAGACCATTCGTTCTGCCAAATTTTAATAATATTGCTTTTGTAGAACTGCTTCACAAACGAAACAGGGATAGGAATGTTTATTTCAGCATCAAATGTACCAGTCTCAGTGACTGATTTGGCAAGGTAGTCTGCACGCTCATTTCCGACGAAACCAACGTGGGATTTAATCCAGCCTATATTAATAGTTTTATTATGCAATAGTCGTAAATTCGTATAAATATTAAAAAGAATTTCGTCCGTTGGAAAAAGATTTTGAAGCGCTTGAACTGAGGACAAGCTGTCTGTATAAATGTGGAATACACTGTATGAGGAGTCTCTACACCACTCAATTGCGGAATCTAAGGCGGTAAGTTCAGCCTGGTATACCGTATTAAATAAATTAAGTCTAATTCTCTTCTCAAAGATAATATCTTCTTTCAAAAATACCACAAAAGCCGCTCCAACGCCCGTAGGCATCTTAGAACCATCTGTATATAAAACTGGGTGGTTGTACAAAGGGACCTTCTCAGTAATAGCACGTACGAAATTGACATGATGATCATAATAAAAGTAGGGATAGTGAAAAGTATAAACTTTTTTCATCAAACGATCTGTTGAAACATAAACATCTTCTATCCAATCTGAACCATCATTATTCTGAACTTCAAAACATAAAGCCAATTGTTTTAATTCTGCTTCGATTGGAGGAACTCCTGAAAGTACACAAAGTGCCTGTGTTGATATTGACCGATATGCGCGAATGATAGATAAGAGACATAGCCTTTGGCATGAGGATAAACGCTTAATTCCATGGCTCCGTAAATCATTAAACCAAATTTCGTAACCGTAAGTAATCTGTTTCTTTAGCACTGAATTGTACCAAATTTTTAGAAACTCAAGTGGTAATCCTTTATCACGAATTCTTGTCTTTTGGATATTACAAGTAAAATCTTTTATTTTATTGCGGGCCATATCGAGATGTTCCAACCAATGGAATCTACTGTCAAGATAAAATCCCAAGTACAGCAAATTATCCTTAACAGATATGCTCCTACCCTGGAGTTTAAAAATAGGTCGACGCTTTCTTGATATATATTTTCCAAAAAGCATTGAAGCAGATTTTTCAACACTAATTGACAGATGTAAACCACTACAGGCTGCAGCAAAGTGGGAAATGCTAGCATTGATGGTATTCTCAAGTGCAGGTCTTGTATCACTGCCTTCAACAATAACAGAGTCATCAGCATAAGAAATAATTTTATGACTGTGTCGCTTATAAGTTTTGATAATCTTATCAGCAACAATGGTCCAAAGCAGGGGTCCTAAACAGGAACCCTGCGGGCAGCCCCGGAATATTCTAAACCATCTTATGCCTCTAACAAACTTGAATCCTATGAGACGATGACTGATATAATTCTTTAAAGTCGTTTTTAAATACTCATAAATCGGAAGTTCATCAATTAATTCAGCCAAGATAAACCAATCCATCTCATCAAAGGCTCCAACCACGTCAAAAGAGATGAGCGAACAATATTTGAATTCTGAAAGTGTTTCCTTAATTATTTTCTTTAGAGCTGCAAGAGCTGAAATTGTGCTGCGTGATTCTCTAAAACCATGCTGTCCATCATCCAAATATGACATAGATTCCAACATTGTAACGGTTCGGATCTTAACTATTCTTTCAAAAACCTTTGCAATGATAGGAAGAAGTGTTATTGGTCTATAAGATTTCGGTAACTTGGGATCACGGTTACGTTTGCGAAAAAATATTATAATGCCTTTCTTCCAGCATTTCGGGAAGTGACCAAACTTCAAACAGGTATTGAATAAAGAAATCATAAAAGCTGTAAAATTGCACTATAAGGCAGATGTCAGACGAGCGATTTTGCAAAGCAGCCATATGGACGCTCTCTTTTGAGAGCATACGAATCTTCTGGTCTGTTCAGACGTGCGCACATAAATCGTTGCGGTAAAAATTCTGAAAAGCTTCACGTCGAGGCTCGGCGTTTCCCCCAACTCTCTAGGAGCTGGTGGCGTGCTCAAGTCTTTTGTTTCTTCTATGTTGTCCAGACGAACCGCAGTTTTGACGCTAACTTTAATTTTCTTTATCAGTGATTCGTAAGTTGTTGGTTCTGGTTGCGTATCGAATTTTTTTGCTAGAATTTAAAATGGATTTAATACACGTGGATTAACTAATTTTTGAAATACAAAAGCGTCCAATACTGTTGGACTCATCATGCTTACATTATATAAAGATAAAAATTAAAATATAATAACTTGGTTAAAGGCATCCTTGATTTAAAAAAAAATCAGAAAGATCTAAAGAAGATTAGGAAGTTATCGATAAATTATATGAATTAATTTTGTTTCATATAAACAAACAAGTTGGAAATTGCTCGTCAAACGTGGCAAATGAGGTGCATTCGTAATATAAATATTTTTATAAATATTTTTTGCGCCGAATTGTAGGGTCAGGTGGGGGAAAGTGGTCATAAAAACAGGCTTTTCAAACTTTCAGAGGATATAAACATCAGAATTTCTGTGATGTTTTCTAAAATTTTGGGTGTTATTTTACATTACATTACTCTAGAGTAGATCCATATCCATTTCAGAAATATTTTTGGGGATTAACACCTTTTTATAACATATTTTTCCAGGCATGTTTTTATGACTACTTTACCCCAGGGGGTGTGGTAAAGTGAGTAGTGCATGGGGTATAAAGTGGTCACATTGAAAAAGTGTAATAAAAAAATAAACTAATGAATAAAAAGTGACATTTTATTATTTACAAACATTTTAAACAGCCTTTATAATAAGTTATCTGCTATTTTATTTTATTAAAGTGTAAATTTGTAATGTTAAAATTGTTTGTTGTTAAAATTTGGTTCTTCAAGGATTTTGATCACATCTGATTCTGGAAAAGTATAATGATTGCCAAATTTGGATTTTTTTAAACATACTTTAAGAAAAATAATCATGTTTTTTCCCAATAAATTGCTTTATTGATTTCTTCATTTCATATCTTAGAAACACTCAAGGATGGGTTGGATAGATATGGTTTGAGATGTCATCTTTAGTGATTATAAATGGATTCAAAAGAGAATGTTGACTAGGGATATTTTGTTGTTGTTTTTTTCCTCTTGGAAATTTAAGCAACTTTTAAGTATCTCATTCCTCTTGTTATTTTTGCAGATATAATGCAAGTGTTTTTTTTCTGTCAATACTACTCCGATCTTGGACTGGACACATTTCCTTTTCCTTTAAAACTGTTAGAAAAACTAATCTCTTTCAGAATTGGATAAACATTATCAATCATGTTAGACAAACTAATCTCTTTCAAAATTATATAAACTCATCATTAATCAAGATAAACTGTTTTTTTCTGTCATTCAAAAACACTTTAGCTATCATAAATAAAGACTTGTTTATTACTTTACAAGATTACTTCCTGTTTGTGAGATATGTGGATAAGAAACAAATAAACATTCAAATTAAATGACTGCTATTATGACTTATATAAGAACTATTTACATAATTTATGACTTTAAGTATTTTATTCATATTAATAATCAAGATTCTTTTATTTGTTATTTTAATTATTTATCAATAATTTTTTTTTTGTAAGTTATATTTTTCATCAGTGTGTGTTTCTGCAATGTAATAAGAAAGGAGCAAAAATGTATGCTCCAATTTTGTATTTTAAGAAATATAAAAGTTATAGTTTAAACCAGAACTGTCACAATGTTCCTGAAGTATTTATCACATTAAAAGGATACACAATCTTTTAATAAAATAAATTCACAAGTTCTTATAGGTGAAGCATCGCAGAATATTTCAGTTTTATCTTGGATTTAACCAACCTTTTTCTCATTGGATATGTTGAAGAAACTTACCTGCTTCGAAGTGGACGATCTACAATTAAAAGGTAAGGAGCTTTACCTTATCTTTATTTTGTGATTGAATGTGAATATTGTTATTTACTTTCAGTCTCGCTTTTTATCTAACAATGATTATGAGACTGACGCGCTGCCTTCCTTAAATATTAAATATTAGTATATGATAATTTAAAGGGTTTATTTGAAAATTAAAAGGTGGTAATAGAAGTCAAAAACGACGACATCAAAAGATGCACAGATAACAGAGAAGTGTTAATAATTACAATGTTTGGAAATTTAAAATCGAGATGCTTCTCATCAAAGAAGATCTCTTTGAGATCATTACTGATGAACCACCAAACCCAATTACGACCGATTGGTCCAAAAAGGACCGGAAGGCAAGGGCTATAATTAACCTCAGCATTGAAGATAGCCAGATTGTACACGTAAAAAATATTCAAAATGCAAAAGATACATGGAACACATTAAAGGCAATTCATGAACGCAGCAATTTATCAAGTAAGCTATACCTTTTGCGCAAGTTGTATAGCACAAAATTATCTGAAGGTGGTGATATGGTAAAGCATATCACAAACATACTTGAGTTGATAGATAAATTATCGGCAATAGGCGAATCCATAAAAGACAATCATATTTCAGCGTTGTTACTGTGTAGCTTACCAGCGTCATATGATACATTAATAATGGCATTAGAGTCCCGTAATGAAGAAGAATTGACACCTAGTTTTATTAAAAGTAAATTGATAGATGAATATAATCGCAGAAGCGACAGTTCCGAACCCTCTGAAAACACCGCAAGAGCATTTAAAACTACAAAGAAATTTAACAATGCAGGTTACAAATTCAATAATGCGGTATACAAGAAGGAACAAAAATACTGTTCAAATTATAAATTAAAAAACCATAACACTAAAGATTGCTGGCATAATAACAACTGTAAAAATAAACAAAACAATACTTTACATAATACGAACTATAAACAAAACTACAAAAGAGATTTTACTTCTTCGCTTGTTTTCCAAAAGGATGATAAAACTGTAAGAAATGATTGTGTATCAAATCCGGATAAAAATGCCGATTGCAATGAACATGAAAGTCAACAAGGTAATAAACATTGTGCATTTATTATAAAACCGCGCAATAACAAAGCGTGGATAGTTGACAGTGGCAGTTCCAGCCACATAACAAATGATCAACATTTATTTACAGAAATTAAATCAAATGAAAAAACTAATGTTGTAATTGCAAACGGAAACAAATTAGTTTCTTATGGATTAGGAAATACATTAATAAAAACTTTAACTTCAAACGGTGAATAACATAACATTAAAAGATGTTCTATTTGTTCCAGATATTGAATCGAACCTGTTTTCCGTTAGTAAAGCTACAGAAAATGGATGCGAGATTTTATTCAAAAATGATAAATGTAAGTTAACGTATAACGGAATAACCCGCCTAGAAGCGGTAAAGAAAAATAACTTATATGAAATTATATTAGCAAATGAAAGCGCAAAAGTAAACTATGTAAATAAAACTTACAACTGCAACAATATTAATTGCATAGAATTATGGCACAGAAGATTCGACCATAAAAATTTTGCATCTATAAAACAAATCGAAGAAAAACACCTAGCGAAAGGAATACAAAGTAATAATTGTAAACATAACACAACTTGTGAAACTTGTATCAAAACAAAGCTAACAGATGCACCTTACCCAAAATTAGCAGATTATAGAGACACTAAACGATTAGCGTTGATACACTCTGATGTATGTGGGTCTTTCCAGACACCGACCATAGGCGGAAAAACATACTTCTTAACATTTGTAGATGATTATTCCAGATTCACAATTCTGTATTTATTATCAAAGAAATCAGAAGTTTATGAAAAACTTAAGGAATTTGTTGCCTTAGTTAGTAATAAATTTGGCGAAAAGCCGAAAAATATAAGAACAGACAATGGAGGGGAATTTAACAATGATTTAGTGGATAATTATCTCATAAAAAACGGCATAAAGCACCAACACACTGTTCCGTACTCTCCAAGCCAAAATGGCGTAGCTGAACGTAAAAACAGAACTTTAATTGAAATGACGAGAGCTTTGCTTAGCGAAGCAAACTTGCCTCAAAAATTCTGGGGTGAAGCTATCTGTACGGCGAATCACCTGCAAAACCGCTTGCCAACAAAAGCTAATGAAAAGTCCCCGTATGAGCTTTGGAATGAACGTTCACCAAACTTGCATTACATTAGAGTATTCGGCTGTAAAGCCTTTACATATGTGAACAAAAATAAACGACAAAAATTAGATGATAAGGCAGTTGAAGGCATTTTTGTCGGTTACGACAATTACTCCAAAGAGTACCGCATCTACACAAGTGGTAAAGAAATAATAATCACAAGAACTGTGAAATTTCTAGAAAACAAAAATACACACGAAAAGGTAGAAACACAGTTAAATTTGAGAGAAAAACAATCCGATGAAAATGACAAATCACAGAACAAAAACTTAGTAGAAATTGAAGTGACAAACACTGAAGACACACCAAGTGAGCCAAAACAATTAACACCAGAACCAAGGCGGTCAGATAGATCAAATAAAGGAATCCCTCCAGACAGATTCGTTTACATGACAACACACGAACATATAAAAGAACCAGAAAATTTTCATGACATAATGAATATTGAAAACCCAGAAGAAAAAAAAGGAATGGTTAAATGCGACACAAGAAGAGATAAATTCTCTTAATATTAATAAAAACAAAACATGGACACTTGTAGATCCCCCACAAGGTAAAAAAAATAATTGGATCCAGGTGGATCTTTAAAACCAAATATGATGATCAAGGAAGAATACAGAAATACAAAGCGAGATTAGTGGCAAAGGGATATCATCAAAAATATGGCGTAGATTACGAAGAAACTTTTGCCCCTGTTGTTTCATATACAACACTCAGATCTTTTATAGCAGCAGCAGCAGCAGCTTACCACAAATTAAAAATTAATCACGTTGATATCAAGACTGCTTCCTTATACGGTAACTAAAGGTCAAAATTAGCACTAGCCACCGGCCACAGGGCCAGTAAATGAAAAAAAGTGGCTAGTGAAAAATTGTCTATCAGTGGCCACCTTCCGGCCACTTTTCTACAAGGAGATAATAAAATTTTCTTGCATTTCATCAAGGATTCTACTCTTTTTGGTTCCAATATTAACATATTTATTTATTACATATTTGTTAGAAATTTATTCTGTATTACAAAAGGCAACTTTTCCGCGCTATTACATTTCGATTATAAAAATTTCGGTTTTTTCGACCCACTCTAATGTATATATACTAGGGGGTTCTGCCACGTGCAAGCTAAGCTCGCCAACCCCCGTTCAGACGCTGCAGAATTTAAAAGCATGCTAATTTGATCGGTATTAAAAAGATTAGAGAAGATTGTATTATAATGAAAAAACCTATAGCGATCTCCCTGTAAACGAGCTTCCATTCAGTTCCCTTTGATTGTGAAAATTTAACGCCGAATCAGTTGCTGTTAAGACATCCAATGGTTGTTTTCGTATTTGATTAAAGAAGATCAGTTAAATATTTGAAAGGAAGCTAAAATAAAATGAATTAATTAAACATAGTCTTTGCCTCCCGTTATTTTTTAACAGCGTTATAAAACGATTGACATAATACAATTTGTTACAATTTACTGCTTTAACCCCTTCAAGGACGGTGGTTCATTTTTGGACCATTTAATTTTAATTCTTAAATGCCACATTGGCACCAGAATATTGGAATGAAAATTTTCCTTTTATTAAGTAAGTGAACAAAAGCATTTTCGTATTTCGAAATTTGTTTGTAGTTTCTGGTGTCATTCACGGATTTCAACATTTTACGAATAGAAATACCTTGCCCCTGAAAGGGTTAAACGCAAATTAATGTATTTATTATTTTAAAGTTTCTTTCTCTTTTAATATTCCCTTGTAAATACAATTTTCAAGCCATAATTTTCAATATTTTCTTGCTTTTAACACTTACTCATTTAATAGTATTTTTAATGGGTTTTTTTTTTCTTTTTTCTGTTTTTAATAGTCACGTGTTAATAAATTTTTAATCGTTACGAAATATTATTCTTTGCGCGGTTTTTAGAATTGAAAACAATCTCTATAATAATAGCCTAAGTCATGTTACTATTATCAACAGTTCCGGGAGGATCCTGTTCGCTTTTTATATTCCAGGCGGCCATTTTGGTACTTTAATGTCAGCCAGCCACAGGTGATAAGTCGCCAAATATTATTCTATCGCCTTCATTTCACTTATATTATAATAGTCCATGTCCATGTCGTGTAACTGCCACAAACAATTACAACCCTTCGCTTTTCATAAGAAAGGTTTCCATTTTGATTAAAGAATCAAAGTTATTTTTTCGAATAAAACTACATAACTAGAAAACAGGAATTCTGTTTTTTTTTTCAGAATTTAGTGTCGCCCCCGATGAAAAAAAATATATATATACGTATATATAAATAGTACAAAACATATTTCAATTTTAAAACTTACAGCACACGCTTTTATTTTATATAAAAGGGCGTGATTCGCAACCGCTTAAGAATTGCACATTTACGGTCCACTCTTAAACATCTACCGTAAAGGTGTAAAGTAGGCATAGGACGTCGCTATCGCGAAATAATACACAAATGCAGCAGCAAAAAGATGCCGCCATTAAAGAAACTCGACCCCCCCCCCCAAAAAAAAAAAGGGCTGTCTAAATGATTCACAGGCCTTCATTTGTTTGTAACATTAATATAGATATTTAAAATTAAATATAGTTTATATTAGCTCCATGTTAAAACAGAAATCATTCGTTTTTATTTTTTCAAAATAGCACGCATTTTAATTACATTTTCATTCGGTTGTTATGAAAAAATGGCAACAAAAAATTATAATTAATATTTTACAACTATTTTACCTTTACTTCCTACAGAAATGGATTGCTTCCGTTGCCAATATTAAGCAAATGGCTCCAAAATCTACAAAAAAATTATTATTTCAAAAATAAATGGTTGTGTCTATGACGGCCAATTATCATCACGAGGGATATAGGCCCAAAGTGGGGGGGAGTGCCCTCCGTGGGGGTCTTTCTAAGGGAACCTAACCGTATTAACGCTTGGAAAACCAAGGTTCGAAGAAAACTCCGAAAGATTAGGCCGACGGGCGCGATCGGGATTGAACCCAACACCTCCCGTCTACCAGCTTCGAGAGCAGAACCTCTCGGCCACTGGTGAGGGCTCAAAAATAAATGGAGATGCAGTTTTCAAACAAATTGCATTTAAAAGAACTTTCTTTTCCCAATACGACGGTATAAAAATTGAAAATGTGCGATGCTTAGAAGCTTTAAAAATTGCTATAGAGTATATAATCGAACTGCTTTGCTTTACGGCTGGCTTCTGTAAGGTAACGTTATTTTTTGAAGATGACACAAAAATACGCCATATGACACGCCATATTTTCTAAGCTGGGAGAAAGAAATAGCATACCGTACCGGGGGCTAAAAGTTGCCATGATCGCAAAGAATTCGTGGTACTTTTATGTTAGCTGGGTGCAAATTTCGCCAATAGCTTTTTTTTAACTCGCCAGTTAGCCTTTTTTTTATTTTTCGAGTGGTAAATTAAAACGGCACTACTTGGTTATCCCACCGACCAAAAATATATCGCCAGACTATAAGATTAAATGCCAATAATGGCTTATCTTAAATGTCACATTCACTTGACATTAAACACATTACACGTGTTTATTACGTCATCAAGTGTTTTTTAATTCGACGTTTTATTTGTATTTTTATTAATATTTTACTAATTTATTTTTGTTCTTTCGTTATTTAAAACAAAAATTACGTCAATTTGTATAATTTGGTGGGTAGTTTGGCAATTTATATAATTTGGTCAAATTGGTCGACAGGATAACTAACAAGCGAACCACTTTAGGTGTTGCTCGCACCTAGAATCGAGACCTGGTGCATTTTGTAGCCCTATGTATAAAAGTTAGAACATCGATAAAAATTCTTTGTTAAAATCATATTTTATATATTTTTTTATAGTTATAATTTTTTATTATTGGAATTTTATTTGTTAATTTTACACCAAAAGAGAGTTAAGTCGCCAGATATGGCACTTCAAAATTTTCCAATGAGGTTACGAGCTACAGTTCCGATCGACGAACTCCCTTGGAAAAAAAAAATTATGCCTAAAGTGGTTCCCTTGTAAGTAGTACCATTAAAACATTGCTTTGAATTTGAAATTAAATGTCAGGATTTGTTGCATTATTTAATCGGGTTTGGCGTGATTTTTTTTTACAACAATTTGGCGAAAAATTCGTTTTCGAATATCAGTTACGTATGTATTTTTAAATTATTTGCTATTATTTTTAAAATGAAATAACAATAAATAAAAAAAAATGTAATTTAATAGATTACAACGACCATTTGGATTTTTTTTTTTTTACTTAATATTTACTTAGTTTTAATTTTGGGGCATTTCGACAAGATAAGCCGATAAAGATAAGAGGTTAAAAATCGAAAGCAGTTCCACCGAATCATCCACAGATCGGGAAAAATCACCTTCGTAACAAAATTTAACCGAAAAATCTAAATTTCGTCCACCAAATTCCGTCGCATCCTCTTCAGCAACAGATCGCAAAGATTAAACTTCAGACGACCAAAACCTTCATCGATAAACTCTCCAAGTCCCGTTTCGAGAAGAAAAACAGTTTACAAATCGAAAGCAGTTCCACCGAATCCTCCACAGCTTGCGACAAATTACCTACGTTGAGCTCAATTTTTCGCGTTTAGAATCGACCGATTGTAAAACGCCGTGGCTAGTGGATTGGAGCCCCTCGAGACATGGCCTTTTACTATCAATCAATTAAATATTAGATTGTTTCCTTTTCCGCGTTTGTCTTTTATTCTGTAATCGATTTTCATGGGCTACATAATGAGTTGAAGACCTCGATTTTTGCTTTACAAGACGATTTTCATTTCGGCGTCGCTCTTTGGCTCTGGATTTTTCCATATCTGATAATTTGCGCCTACCCATTTTGTAACTTTTTCAATTTTTAACGATTTTATGCCTTTCGATTATCTATTCAACAACTTTTAACGATTGTATGCCTTTCTATTACCTATTCAAATAAAAATTCTTCTAAAAGTAAGGAACATCGTTGAATTTCGTTAAAAAACATAAAATGCGAGCATCATTTGGCCCCATCTTCGACCGAAAACAACAACCATTTCCAAATGGTTAAAAAATTAATTAATAACTATAGATAGAACAATACAATTTATAACATTTTTTTAAATAAAAAGAAAATAAATGTAAATAAACATTTATTAATAAATAAGCAACAATAGCCGGGTTACCATGTCAGGCAAAATAACGCCATTTAGGTATCCCGGTGCGTATATGACATCTGCGCCTAATATTTTTCTTTTCGTTTCGTTTAAGAAAAAAGAAAGAAGTGAAAGCCATTAATTTTAAACTTTTCAGTTTTAAATGAAAGTTTTGTATTAAATAAAATAATAATTAAATACAAAAAAAAAAAAAAAAAAAAAAAAAAAGCAATTTTTTTTTTTTTTTTTTTTACATAGATTTAAGGGAGGTCAAACTGATCGCCAAATTAGTTTAAAATAATAACCTTTACTAAAATCTGAAAAAGAATATATGTTATGATTAAAATTTAAGTTGCCATCATTAGAAAAAAGTATTTAAAATTAGAAAAAAAATAATATTTCGAAAACCATTTCGAATTTTAAAATTCTAATACCAGTTTTGAGATCTGCGGATCAATACCGATTTTTGGTGTTAATTTCATCGCAAAGTATTCCATATTTTAGGAGACACGAAATCGCCACGAAACATAACCAGTTGTTTAATCAGTCGTTTCATAGAATCGTTTCATAAATTCGTTACATTTCAGTCGTTATATATATGGTGCATTCTCACAATCTTTTGACTTTTATGTGTCCGAGAATAAATATTAATACTTTATTTATTTATTTATTTATTTTTTTTAATTTCACATACTGGGGAACATCCCATTGCATAATTGCATAACAATATTAACGAGATAAATAAGTTTTGGACGATGTTGGGGGTCCAAATACCAGAAAAACTCCTATTCCGTCCCGTGTCCCTGATGCTGATTTTTAAGTTTAGAGCTCTCTGTATAAAATTGTTTCGATAAAAGTAATTCGGTGTAATTTTTTTCCGAAACTGGGACTATTGTTTTATATAAATATGTAGCAAAAAATTAACCTGCACACATTTTTACGGTTGATATTATTTTTTGAACTCTTTCCCTGGGTTTTTCATGCTTACCGTTCCTCTTGCTAAAAATATACAGAAAATCACTTCAAATGCAGCCACAGAATTTTTTTTTCAAGTTTTTTCTCATGCAGAGGTATGCTAGAGAAAGAATATCTAAAATTCTTTGACAGGAAATTGACTGCAGAATTTAAATCAGCATTTAAATATCAATTTCAAGATCGTGGCTTTATTGGTAGTCTTACCGTCCCCAAGGTTTATTCCTGCACTTTTCGAGGTAAATTAAAAAAATTTTTAATTTAATCCAATGGTAACAACTGTTTTTAAAAATCAATGAACATTGTGGCTATCACTTAGTCTTAACATGATTTTTCTAAAAATAGGTGGTAATTTTCCTTATCGTCCCTTTTTAGGTGCGTTCGTAATTATATAAATACGTAGCACCTATAGTCGTCGTTCAGTCCGTCTGTCTGTCCGTCCGTCCGTCCGCATATAATAGAGCAAAAACTACCCAACCGAATGGTCTGAAATTTTAAATATATGATTGTTGTAAAATTTTGTCGAGCCATTTCAAATTTTATGAAAATCGGATGTATAGTTAAATTACAGGGACAGTCAAAAGTTTTTCTTTACATTACGGCCAATGGGAAAAATTATTGCACGTGCATTTGAATGATGTTAAAGCTTTCCGAATGGTCTCAAATTTTAAACATATAATTATTGCGGCATTTTTTCGAGCCATTTCCAATTTTATGAAAATCGGATGTATAGTTTAATTACAGGGACAGTCAAAAGTTTTTCTTTGCATTAAAGCCAATGGGAAAAATTATTGCAAGTGCATTTTAATGATGTTACAGCTTTCCGAATGGGCTGAAATTTTAAATATATAATTGCTGCAAAACTTTGTCGAGCCATTTCAAATTTCATGAAAATCGAATGTATAGCTTAATTACAGGGACAGTCAAAAGTTTTCCGTTACATTAAGGGGAATGGGAAAAAATTATTGCAAGTGCATTTTAATGATGTTACAGACTATGCACTTATGAATTGCAAATAAATATACATTCAGAACAATATGGGGTGCAAAAAATAATTATAAAACTAGTTATAGTACGAACGCACCTCATTTGCCACGTTTGACGAGCAATTTCCAACTTGTTTTCTATACCGTCGCATTTTTACTTTCTTCTATCTTTACAAAAAGAAAGTATTGGTTTCATGAAAATTTTCGAATTCCAGTTTTCGACGGATTTACACGTTTTATGGGTCAGAGATTCCAAAAAACATGTTTTTACAAAATGTCTGTCTGTGAGTCTCTCTATCTGTCTGTCTCTATGTGACACAAATTTTGTGGGCGCTCTATCTCAAGAACTATTGCACGGAATTTAATAAAAATTTATATTCAGGTAGTCCCTGATATAGACTGGTGCTGATTGGTTTTTGGTGTAAATCGCCTGCTAGTATTTTGCAGGATTTCCGCAAAAGCTCTATCTCAAGAACTAATGCACGGATTTTTATAAAATTTCACATTCCGTTACTCCTTGACATGAATGGGTGCTTTTTATGTTTTGGTGTAAATCGCCCTACAGGTGGCGCTGCTATGCTGCATTTTGCAGAATTTACACTATTTTCGCAGTAGCTCTATCTCAAGAACTAATGCACTCATTTTCATCAAACTTCGGATTTAGTTAGTCCTTCGTATGAAATGATACTGACTGCGTGTTGGTGTAAATCGCCCAATAGGTGGCGCTGCTGTGCTGCATTTTGAACTATTTCCTCAATAGCTCTATCTCAAGAGCTAATGCATGAATTTTCATCAAACTTCAGATTTAAGTGTAACTTGATTAATATTGCTGCTGATTATGTGTTGTTGCAAATCGCTCAACAGGTGGCGCTTCTATGCGCTGCATTTGTGATGATTTTCACAATACCTCTATCTCAAGAACTAATGCACGAATTTTCCTCAAACTTCATATTCAGTTAGACGTTGACATAAGGTGGTGATAATTAGGTTCTGGTGTAAATAACCCAATAGGTGGCGCTGCTATGCTGGATTTACACGATTTCAGTGACAGTCATGCCTCGAGAACTAATGCACGGAATTTCATATTTTTAGAATTCTCATGATGAACACAGATTGCCATTTAATTTGGCACTGAGATAGTGAATTTTGAAGTATTTGACATGTATGAGATAGAAGAAAGTTTTGTGATGGCCACAACATACTAGTTTTACCTTACCCTCCCTTCTTTAACACCCCTTTAAGACAATGTTTTACAAAAATTCCATATTAAAAGTACTACATTTTCATTATTTCTTACTTGAATGTCCTGTGGGTACTACGCAAATTCATTATAAGTTAAAACTTAGAAGAAAATAAAAAGTTGTAAAATGGTAAGGAAATTTAAAATCGCAAGTTTAACTTAAACCTCAGTTTTATAAAACATTTTTCGCTGCTGACCATTTTTTCTTTATTTTGAATCATTAAGGCATTCTTCTATCAGATTAAAATGTTATTTTAGCAAGTTTAATTTCACCAGATTTTTATTCCCGGAAGTCAAAAGATTGTGAGAATGCCCCATATCCATTTCATAAATTCGTTTCATTAGAATTTTATATAACTAGGGGATCGTACCCGGGCTTCCCGGATTAGAGAATATAGGTAAAAAAAAATTTTTTAATTGAAAACTAATAATTTTTTATATGCAATAAATTTTTACTTACATTAAAAAAGCAGTTTTCATATGAAAAGTACGAATTATACAATCAAATAAATTTTTGAAATTTATCAAAAGCGATATTTTCTTATTAGCCGCATGCTAAGAGTTATTTGACCAAGATTTTGCTACTTACGGCATCCTTTTATATTCTGATAATTTCAGAGCTTATACATGTCTGTTAAATTTGTGTTTTATTTATATTATTTTATTTATTTATTCATAGGGAAGTTTTTTTAATGAATATTAGCAGTAAGAAAATGATGAATTCTTTATTTTGTTTTAAGGGCAAACGGATTAATCTTTCATAATCGAGCTCTGCGCGATATAAATAAATTAAAAAATATTTCATGCTTTAAAATTGTTTTTAAAACCATAGACAATCAGTAAACTGAGATGAACTTTGCAAACAAATTCCATTTGAAAAAAAATATCCTATTTGGTGATCCAAAAATTTAAGTTGTACGATTACAAATGTTAGATTTGTGTTTTTATAATGTTATTCTTTTATTTGTTTATAAAAGAAGTATTAATTTCGTTAATTTGTTTTTCACAAATACGTTAGATTGGTAGTTTTTTTTTTTTTTTTTTTTTTTTTTTTTTTTTTTTTTATATTATTCTTTTATTTGTTTTTAAAGGAAGTATTAATTTCGTTATGCAAAAATAGTCAGAAACAAACGCTGAACAATATTTGTTGCTTCATGTGCAAAATATTTATTATTACTAGTATTAAAAAATGCTCTGACGAGCACCAAAAAAGGCTAATATGTTTTTAAGTATGAGAAGGGTTTGACAAGTGCTTCTAATTGGGCATGAAAAAGGATAAGGGTTCCCTTCTTGGCTGCAGCTCACTGTCAATGCCAACTTTGAAAAAATCATATTTGCACTTTTTCTATATAAAATAATTTCACTGTACTTTAGTAAAACTTTCCGTCGCGCTTTACACGTTAACTGCACTGTTGCACTGCGCATGCGTCTGCAATGCAACTTTGTACAGTGCACTGTGTACCATTATTTCTCTATAAATTATACTACACTGTACATTCCTATTATGCTTTTAATTTTTGAACCTCAGCGCACACTCACACTGGGCTTTTGTACTTCCGTATTAAAGGTGTATACGTCTAATGTTCGTTTATAATTTACATATGCACTGTTGTACTGCATAGTACATTCTACAGCCACAGCCACTTGCATATAATTTCAACAATCAATGAATCCATTATACTGTTATGCGTGCACATGTAGAATTGTTCCTGTGCAGAGTGCTGCAACAGTCTGCACCGCACTACAAATCAGTTTTCTGTACAGTTCTACACTGCGGGCGTGCTTGGTGGCACTGCATGAGTGTGATATGCTGCAGGAACTAAGATTTTTGGTACTAAGTCACCTTACGTTCATATTTAATCAGGCTGCGTCTTTACTGGCTGTGTCTTTACACTACACATTTTTATCGTAACTGTGGTTGATTTTTTTTATATGGAAAAAGCGCAAATATGATTTTTTCAAAGTTGGCATTGACAGTGAGCTGCAGCCAAGAAGGGACCCCTTGTCCTTTTTCATGCTCAATTAGAAGCACTTGTCAAACCCTTTTTCATACTTAAAAACATATTAGCCTTTTTTGGTGCTCGTCAGAGCATTTTTTAATACTAGTCATTTAAATTTTTTGATAATTATATATTGAATATAAATAAACCTGAGTTGCTTTTAAATATTCCCAATACTTTTTTTCTTATTTCGCGCAATAATGCACTATTTAACCAAGTAATGCACACTGTTTTAAGAGGTTCAAGGTTTTTAAATCAAATTCACGTTATTTTTATTCATAATTTAATTTACTTGGGCTACCTTAATTATAATTAATTTAATTCCTTAAACTGATATTAGTTTTTGTTGCATCAAAATATCTCAATTTGTTGATTCTCTCTAAACAAGTAAACCCTATTGGTTTACAATGGAAGTCTATAGGAATTTGGCGATATATTTACAAGTTGATGACAAACTTGGCGGTATTTGGCGACAGAACAGGGTCCTGCCTATGGTAACCCCCCCCCCCCCCTAATAGGTATGGAGATGCATTAAATGCTGTTCTATAACCAATGAGATGCGTTTCATTCGAGCGATTATTAACAACTAATCGTAATTTCTGTGACACAGACGATAGCGTAATATATATATAGATTATCGAGGAAATCGAAGGTTTAGGCCACATCGTATTGTTTAGCTAGATCGGTTATACTAATATCGTTCTCATGTTTTGCTACAATTCCTTTTATCGAACAGTAATTCGCCTAAGCTTCTTACTACTGCTATCACTAAGCACTTATTCTTAGAAGCTATAATGAGAGCTAAAATTAGCGCAAACCTGACTAAAAGTAAAACAAAAAGTTAATTTTTTACAGTGATAAAGGTACACAAAGCTCTCTGATATGCACACCTTACTCCAAACTTGACTAATAACAACAGTTATGTGAGGGTTGCCAACTGAACTATTCGGCGGCCTTGGTCGTGAATCGAGATATTGCACGCCCACCGAGTCAAATTTTAATCATCGAAGTTGGACATAAACCGAACTGGTCATAAACAGATGTGGTTGTGAACCGAGGTTCCCCTTATATTTTGACCTATAAGTTTGCAAATATGGCATTATTTATATATTCGATGGCGATGATCATTAAGCATCTTGGCGATTTTGGCGATGAAACTCACCGATTTCAAAGTAACGTTCCGAAGTGTACTTGAATCGCTACAGACGTCATATGAACATCACCTTGACGCGATTTTTTTCTGACGCCAATGTCATATACGCACAGTGGTACTTACTATCGCCAAAGTTTTATTATTTTGCTTGATATGGTAACCCGAATGTTGTTGTTTATTTATTAATAAATTGTTTATTTACCTTTATTTTCTTTTTTAAATTTATATAAATTGTTTTGTTCTATTGTTATTAATTAAACTTTTTTAAATATATCGTTAATTCCTTTTTAAAAAAATATATGTAACTGGTATTCGAAAACGAGGTTTTCGCCGAATTGGCGTCAGAAAAAATATCGCGCGAACGTGGTGCGTATATGACATCTGTACCATACTTGTTACAATTTGATTATCCTGTCGACCAAAAAATTATCGCCAAACTATAAGATTAAATGACAATAATGGATCATAGCAAATGTTACATTCACTTGACATTAAACACGATACACGTATTTGTTACGTCGTCAAGTGATTTTTAATTCAAGTTTTGGCACAGATATCATATACGACCCATATTGGCGCGATTTTTTTGACGCCGCCAATGTCATATACGCACTAGGTACTTAACTGGCGCCAAAGTGTTGTTATTTTACTAAATATGGTAACCCGGATATAGATGATATATGAACGATGTTTTCGCCAAATTGGCGTCGGAAAAAATCGTGCCAATATGGAGCGTATATGACATCTGTGCTCAAGTTTTTATTAGTATTTTTATTAATGTTTTACTAATTTGTTTATTCTTCCGTTATTTAAAATAAAAATTATGTCAGTTTGTATCATTTGACGAATAGTTTGGCGAAACTGGTCGACGGGATAATAAAGTAGTACCGTATCTTTTTGCTGTACATTTTCGACAATATCTCAAGCAAAAGTACCTAAAGTTAAACGAAACCCTAATTATTTAAGGCACAGATGTCATATACACAACGGGTTTGGAGCGGGGTTTTTTTCTGACGCCAATTTAACGAAAACCTCGTTTTCGAATAGCAGTTACAGATATATTTTTAAATTACTTTCTATTCTTTTAAAAAGAAATAACTATAAATAATGAAAGTTTAATTACTAACTATAGAACCAAACAATTTATATACTTTTAATAAATAAAATAAAAGTAAATAAAAAAATAATTGATAAATAAACAACAATAGCTCAGTTACCGTATCAGGCAAAATAATGCATTATCGCGCCAGTTATGTACTCTGGTGCGTATATGACATCTCTTCCTTATTTAAAGTAGATGGAATGGTATTTTTTAAGGTATGCTTAGTATGTGAAGTATTTATATTACTGCATACCTATCGCTTGTGTAAGTCAGGATGTTATGATGATAATTAAAAAAAAACTTACATTTAGCTTCTGAACAGAAGCTTGTGATTTACCCCCCCCCCCTTTTTTTTTCCTATCAACTCGTTTGTGCTCCATTGTGTCTATTACTCCAGTTCAAAATATTAATCAAGAAAGTTTATATATATATATTTATGAAAATTATGCATTATCTGCTTAGGTTGACGTCGGTTTCAAAAATACAAAAATCTGTCAGTTGAATTTCAATTATTATTGACTTATGAAAACCAAAGTACACGTGTTATCCTTTTTTTTTTTTTTTTTTTTTTTTTTTAATTATTGTATTGCTTTTTAGGGAGTGGCAACACGAAATAAGTTATTGAATTAGAAAATGAAAAAGAGATATTTCTATAATTTTATGGAGACATTAAAAAAGACAAATTCGATTTTCTCAGCGACCGTCAAACATACAAAGATGAAAAAAAAAAAAAACCTATTCTAAGTTTTAACAAGAGGATCAAAATAAAACAAAAATGAAGTTAATCCACCCACTGGAACGTTAGCTACACTTTGTCGAATTTTGTGTCATCATTTTTTCGTTTAAGGTTAAATAAAAAAATACTAAAAGCTACAGTCATTTTTAAAATACTATCAGTTTATTCGTCTCGTCGAGTTCTATCTTTCAAAAGAAAAATCATTGTCGTGCGTCAACTGGTTCGCTAGAAATTTAAGAAAGTCGTTTGCATTTTCTATTTCTTAATCATATTATAGCTTAACGCTACCGCGTTTGCTATGATTATGTATTGAAACCGGCACGCGATAAGATAAACTTTAAAAAAAAATCATGCTTAAAAATTATTTTAAAAAACAAAATACATCAGTCAATTAAGACACATTTTTTACACAAATTGTATTTGAAAGTAAATTTTTCCCTATGCGACGAAAATCGAAAATGTACGATGGTCAGAAGATTAAAAAATTGCAGTATCGAAAATTTCAAGACCGAAAATCGTGAAGTGTTGCCATTTGCAAAATGACGTTAGCGTTACGCACATATACGTTTGTTCTTTATAATATAAATACATAATCAATAAAATATAATAAAGATCAGTTATTAGGATGTGGTTATTAATTGAGGCTCTTATGCTTTGTATTCCGGAATGAAAAACAGTAATTTTTCTCACTTTGAAAACTCACTTTTTCAAAATTTGCATACACACTTCTCATATCCATATTCATCCTTTTTTTTAAATTGTATTTTGTTTGATCATTTTAAAATCCTTTTAACTCAAAAACTGAAGTCACGATTGTCAGCAACATCTTTTATGTGAGCAGACGCACTCTTTACTTGAGATTCTAATCTCAATTCCGGAGAGTAAAAATTTTCCGTAATTTATGTTTTTTAGACGCATATGTGTTAAAATGTTTAGTTTTATCTAAGAAAATGATCGTTTTTCTTTTAAATATGACTTCGTGTTCACTTAAATAAACATTTCGCCTAGTATCTGAAACTTAGTATCAGTACACATGCAGAAAAAAAAATATATAGAAAATTTATGAGGAAAAATGCGTGTTTTCAAATGCAGTATGTCATTTTCCGTTATTATTCCCCTAATATGATATCATGACCCCTAATGGAATTTCCCGCCACTAAACCCTATACAACAATTTTAATTAACAATTTTGAATTTTTATAAGAAAATGGCATGAATAAAAATAAAAATACCTCATTATTTTTCCCTTGTCTGCAATAATGAAAGCTGTCTAATTTTCACTATTTTGAAGAAATTTCATAAAATGCTTTTAAAATTAAGATATAAAAGTGGGGATATTTAAAAGAAAAAAACAGATAGTGCGATCACATCTACAAATGAACAGCTTTCAATTAAATATATATATATATATATATTAGTAAAATTGGTTCAGCAGAAAGATCAATGCAGATGACTAAAAAACACACTTGTGTTTTAAATATATGGATTATACAAATGTATGAAAATTTTTAAACCTCGAAATATTTGTTTGCTTGTCTAGCTCGGCGAAGCAAATTATCCAGGCGAGAATCATCAATTTCTGTAATATAAATCGCTATTATTTGCATGTCACCTCTCTTTTATAAAGACACTCTAAATTTATGTAAAACATTGCGTTTTACAGTGTGTGATTTCGATTACATTATTTTCAAAAGTGAAGCATTTTCGCCTGTGAAGAATTTCAAAGCAGCTGGACTGGGAAAATGATGCAGTTCTACAAAACATAATTCAGTTTTAAGAATTAAAATGCACGGTTTTTTTTATAAAATGATGTCATTTGCGTCCGCTTTTATAAAATGACGCATTTGCATCCGCTAAAGCAATCCACTTTTACATTCCAGTCTTAAACTTCGTCTATAGAAAAGTATGTATATGACGCCATTATCGCGGAATAACAGAAAATATTTTTGACATAGACCGTATTTTAATTTCAACTTTTTTTTTTTCATGTTTTATGAGAAAATGGCAGCAAAAAGATACAATAATCTCCTATTTTTGACTATTTTCCGTTTACTTTCGATACAAGTGGGGTATACTTTTGTTGTCACGATTAGAAAAATGATATTAAAAACCACAAAAAAATTAATATCTCAAAAATAAATTGAGTTACAGCTTTCAAACAAATTGCATTTATAAGAGCATTTTTTTTTCCTCATTCGACAGTGTAAAAATTTAAAATGTGCGATGTTTAGAAGTTAAAAAAAATTTGCAGTAGAGAAAATTGCAAAACCGAAATTTTATTTCAAATTTCAAAGTGTTGCCATTCGCAAAATGACGTATGCGTTACGCACAGATATGTTTGTCCTTTATAATATAGATAGGGGATCGTACCCGGGCTTCCCGGATTAGAGAATATAGGTAAAAAAAAATTTTTTTAATTGAAAACTAATAATTTTTTATATGCAATAAATTTTTACTTACATTAAAAAAGCAGTTTTCTTTGAAAAATACGAATTATACAATCAAATAAATTTTTGAAATTTATCAAAAGCGATATTTTCTTATTAGCCGCATGCTAAGAGTTATTTGACCAAGATTTTGCTACTTACGGCATCCTTTTATATTCTGATAACTTCAGAGCTTATACATGTCTGTTAAATTTTTGTTTTATTTATATTATTTTATTTATTTATTCATAGGGAAGTTTTTTTAATGGATATTAGCAGTAAGAAAATGATGAACTCTTTATTTTTTTTAAGGGCAAACGGATTAATCTTTCATAATCGAGCTCTGCGCGATATAGATAAATGAAAAAATATTTCATGCTTTAAAATTGTTTTTAAAACCATAGACAATCAGTAAACTGAGATGAACTTTGCAAACAAATTCCATTTGAAAAAAAAATATCCTATTTGGTGATCCAAAAATTTAAGTTTTACGATTACAAATGTTAGATTTGTGTTTTTATAATGTTATTCTTTTATTTGTTTATAAAAGAAGTATTAATTTCGTTAATTTGTTTTTCACAAATACGTTAGATTGGTAGTTTTTTTTTTAATATTATTCTTTTATTTGTTTTTAAAGGAAGTATTAATTTCGTTATGCAAAAATAGTCAGAAACAAACGCTGAGCAATATTTGTTGCTTCATGTGCAAAATATTTATTATTATTATGTATTGAAACCGGCACGCGATAAGATAAACTTTTTAAAAAAATCATGCTTAAAAATTATTTTTAAAAACAAAATACATCAGTCAATTAAGACACAGTTTTTACACAAATTGTATTTGAAAGTAAATTTTTCCCTATGCGACGAAAATCGAAAATGTACGATGGTCAGAAGATTAAAAAATTGCAGTAGCGAAAATTTCAAGACCGAAAATCGTGAAGTGTTGCCATTTGCAAAATGACGTTAGCGTTACGCACATATACGTTTGTTCTTTATAATATAAATACATAATCAGTAAAATATAATAAAGATCAGTTATTAGGATGTGGTTATTAATTGAGGCTCTTATGCTTTGTATTCCGGAATGAAAAACAGTAACTTTTCTCACTTTGAAAACTCACTTTTTCAAAATTTGCATACACACTTCTCATATCCATATTCATCATTTTTTTTTAATTGTATTTTGTTTGATAATTTTAAAAATCCTTTTAACTCAAAAACTGAAGTCACGATTGTCAGCAACATCTTTTATGTGAACAGACGCACTCTTTACTTGAGATTCTAATCTCAATTCCGGAGAGTAAAAATTTTCCCTAATTTATGTTTTTTAGACGCATATGTGTTAAAATGTTTAGTTTTATTTAAGAAAATGATCGTTTTTCTTTTAAATATGACTTCGTGTTCGCTTAAATAAACATTTCGCCTAGTATCTGAAACTTAGTATCAGTGCACATGCAGAAAAAAAAAAATTAGAAAATTTATGAGGAAAAATGCGTGTTTTCAAATGCAGTATGTCATTTTCCGTTATTATTCCCCTAATATAATATCATGGCCCCTAATGGAATTTCGCGCCACTAAACCCTATACAACAATTTTAATTAACAATTTTGAATTTTTATAAGAAAATGGCATGAATAAAAATAAAAATACCTCATTATTTCTCCCTTGTCTGCAATAATGAAAGCTATCTAATTTTCACCATTTTGAAGAAATTTCATAAAATGCTTTTAAAATTAAGATATAAAAGTGGGGTATTTAAAAGAAAAAAACAGATAGTGCGATCACATCTACAAATGAACAGCTTTCAGTTAAATATATATACAGTAGAACCTCGATATCTCGAATCTGTGGGGAAGAGAAAAAATTTCAAGATATAGAGTTTTCGAGTTATCAAGGTTTTTACAAAATTAAAAAATTCTAATTTCACAAACTGCTTTTTGCTGTGAAAAATAAGGTTCATCAAAAGCTACACATAATCTACTAATAATTAACAAATTACACTTCTCAGAGTTTTAATAATTTCAAAATTGTTTTGTACAGTAGTCTTGTTTTGATTAAATAATATCCATTTCGCATTAAAAAATGCATTCAGTTTTTTTCGAAAGAAACAGTACTTAATTGAAGTCTACCGTCTTGCAGAATCTTTTTGCTATTGTACAGTTTTCTCTAACATAGCAATGGTACTAAACGATTCAGTTCTAATATTTTCGTTTGATTCAAGAAATCTCTCCAGTAGCATCTGCGTTAAACACATCTCCTTCTTTATAATCCTTTAAAAGAGAAAGAAGTTCTGAAAGCAACTCTTCACAGGTAGCTGCATCTCCCGATGCACTTTCACATCAAAGTTTCCAAAAAACGATGTTGTGCCTTTTTTTCGAAAGCCTTCCATTCTTACCCTTTAAGTTCTTTGTATCAACAAAGGGATAAAAGAATGTGAAACCAGCATCCGGATCAAACTGGATTGTACAGCTGACAATAGCCAAAAGTTAAAAGTCAAACTAATTTCTGTGGGAAAAAATTCGACATATAAAGGGTTTTGGAAAATATATTTCGAGATAACTATGGGAAATACATAAGAATTTTGATGGATATGCAAGGAAAATTTCATTTTTCGAGATATCAAGGGTTTCGAGATAGGGAGGTTCGAGATATCGAGGTCCGACTGTATATATATATCTATATATATTAGTAAAATTGGTTCAGCAGAAAGATCAGGGCAGATGACTAAAAAACACACTTGTGTTTTAAATATATGGATTATATAAAGGTATGAAAATTTTTAAACCTCGAAATATTTGTTTGCTTGTCTAGCTCGGCGAAGCAAATTATCCAGGCGAGAATCATCAATTTCTGTAATATAAATCGCTATTATTTGCATGTCACCTCTCTTTTATAAAGACACTCTAAATTTATGTAAAACATTGCGTTTTACAGTGTGTGATTTCGATTACATTATTTTCAAAAGGGAAGCATTTTCGCCTGTGCAGAATTTCAAAGCAGCTGGACTGGGAAAATGATGCAGTTCTACAAAACATAATTCAGTTTTAAGAATTAAAATACACGGTTTTTTTTATAAAATGATGTCATTTGCGTCCGCTTTTATAAAATGACGCATTTGCATCCGCTAAAGCAATCCACTTTTACATTCCAGTCTTAAACTTCGTCTATAGAAAAGTATGTATATGACGCCCACGCCATTATCGCGGAATAACAGAAAATATTTTTGACATAGACCGTATTTTAATTTCAACTTTTTTTTTTTTCAGGTTTTATGAGAAAATGGCAGCAAAAAGATACAATAATCTCCTATTTTTGACTATTTTCCGTTTACTTTCGATACAAATGCGGTATACTTTTGTTGTCACGATTAGAAAAATGATATTAAAAACCACAAAAAAATTAATATCTCAAAAATAAATTGAGTTACAGCTTTCAAACAAATTGCATTTATAAGAGCATTTTTTTTCCTCATTCGACAGTGTAAAAATTTAAAATGTGCGATGTTTAGAAGTTAAAAAAAATTTGCAGTAGAGAAAATTGCAAAACCGAAATTTTATTTCAAATTTCAAAGTGTTGCCATTCGCAAAATGACGTATGCGTTACGCACAGATATGTTTGTCCTTTATAATATAGATAGGGGATCGTACCCGGGCTTCCCGGATTAGAGAATATAGGTAAAAAAAAATTTTTTTTAATTGAAAACTAATAATTTTTTATATGCAATAAATTTTTACTTACATTAAAAAAGCAGTTTTCATATGAAAAATACGAATTATACAATCAAATAAATTTTTAAAATTTATCAAAAGCGATATTTTCTTATTAGCCGCATGCTAAGAGTTATTTGACCAAGATTTTGCTACTTACGGCATCCTTTTATATTCTGATAATTTCAGAGCTTATACATGTCTGTTAAATTTGTGTTTTATTTATATTATTTTATTTATTTATTCATAGGGAAGTTTTTTTAATGGATATTAGCAGTAAGAAAATGATGAACTCTTTATTTTTTTTAAGGGCAAACGGATTAATCTTTCATAATCGAGCTCTGCGCGATATAGATAAATTAAAAAATATTTCATGCTTTAAAATTGTTTTTAAAACCATAGACAATCAGTAAACTGAGATGAACTTTGCAATCAAATTCCATTTCAAAAAAAAAAATATCCTATTTGGTGATCCAAAAATTTAAGTTTTACGATTACAAATGTTAGATTTGTGTTTTTATAATGTTATTCTTTTATTTGTTTATAAAAGAAGTATTAATTTCGTTAATTTGTTTTTCACAAATTCGTTAGATTGGTAGTTTTTTTTTTTAAATATTATTCTTTTATTTGTTTTTAAAGGAAGTATTAATTTCGTTATGCAAAAATAGTCAGAAACAAACGCTGAGCAATATTTATTGCTTCATGTGCAAAATATTTATTATTATTATGTATTGAAACCGGCACGCGATAAGATAAACTTTTTAAAAAAATCATGCTTAAAAATTATTTTTAAAAACAAAATACATCAGTCAATTAAGACACAGTTTTTACACAAATTGTATTTGAAAGTAAATTTTTCCCTATGCGACGAAAATCGAAAATGTACGATGGTCAGAAGATTAAAAAATTGCAGTATCGAAAATTTCAAGACCGAAAATCGTGAAGTGTTGCCATTTGCAAAATGACGTTAGCGTTACGCACATATACGTTTGTTCTTTATAATATAAATACCTAATCAGTAAAATATAATAAAGATCAGTTATTAGGATGTGGTTATTAATTGAGGCTCTTATGCTTTGTATTCCGGAATGAAAAACAGTAACTTTTCTCACTTTGAAAACTCACTTTTTCAAAATTTGCTTACACACTTCTCATATCCATATTCATCATTTTTTTTAAATTGTATTTTGTTTGATAATTTTAAAAATCCTTTTAACTCAAAAACTGAAGTCACGATTGTCAGCAACATCTTTTATGTGAACAGACGCACTCTTTACTTGAGATTCTAATCTCAATTCCGGAGAGTAAAAATTTTCCGTAATTTATGTTTTTTAGATGCATATGTGTTAAAATGTTTAGTTTTATCTAAGAAAATGATCGTTTTTCTTTTAAATATGACTTCGTGTTCGCTTAAATAAACATTTCGCCTAGTATCTGAAACTTAGTATCAGTACACATGCAGAAAAAAAAAAATAGAAAATTTATGAGGAAAAATGCGTGTTTTCAAATGCAGTATGTCATTTTCCGTTATTATTCCCCTAATATAATATCATGGCCCCTAATGGAATTTCGCGCCACTAAACCCTATACAACAATTTTAATTAACAATTTTGAATTTTTATAAGAAAAAAAATGGCATGAATAAAAATAAAAATACCTCATTATTTCTCCCTTGTCTGCAATAATGAAAGCTATCTAATTTTCACCATTTTGAAGAAATTTCATAAAATGCTTTTAAAATTAAGATATAAAAGTGGGGATATTTAAAAGAAAAAAACAGATAGTGCGATCACATCTACAAATGAACAGCTTTCAGTTAAATATATATACAGTAGAACCTCGATATCTCGAATCTCTGGGGAAGAGAAAAAATGTCAAGATATAGAGTTTTCGAGTTATCAAGGTTTTTACAAAATTAAAAAATTCTAATTTCACAAACTGCTTTTTGCTGTGAAAAATAAGGTTCATCAACAGCTACACATAATCTACTAATAATTAACAAATTACACTTCTCAGAGTTTTAATAATTTCAAAATTGTTTTGTACACAGTCTTGTTTTGATTAAATAATATCAATAAATAATAATTTCGCATTAAAAAATGCATTCAGTTTTTTTCGAAAGAAACAGTACTTAATTGAAGTCTACCGTCTTGCAGAATCTTTTTGCTATTGTACAGTTTTCGCTAACATAGCAATGGTACTAAACGATTCAGTTCTAATATTTTCGTTTGATTCAAGAAATCTCTCCAGTAGCATCTGCGTTAAACACATCTGCTTCTTTATAATTCTTTAAAAGAGAAAGAAGTTCTCCCGATGCACTTTCACATCAAAGTTTCCAAAAAACGATGTTGTGCCTTTTTTCGAAAGCCTTCCATTCTTACCCTTTAAGTTCTTTGTATCAACAAAGGGATAAAAGAATGTGAAACCAGCATCCGGATCAAACTGATTGTACAGCTGACAATAGCCAAAAGTTAAAAGTCAAACTAATTTCTGTGGGAAAAAATTCGACATATAAAGGGTTTTGGAAAATATATTTCGAGATAACTATGGGAAATACATAAGAATTTTGATGGATATGCAGGGAAAATTTCATTTTTCGAGATATCAAGGGTTTCGAGATTGGGAGGTTCGAGATATCGAGGTCCGACTGTATATATATATATCTATATATATTAGTAAAATTGGTTCAGCAGAAAGATCAGGGCAGATGACTAAAAAACACACTTGTGTTTTAAATATATGGATTATATAAAGGTATGAAAATTTTTAAACCTCGAAATATTTGTTTGCTTGTCTAACTCGGCGAAGCAAATTATCCAGGCGAGAATCATCAATTTCTGTAATATAAATCGCTATTATTTGCATGTCACCTCTCTTTTATAAAGACACTCTAAATTTATGTAAAACATTGCGTTTTACAGTGTGTGATTTCGATTACATTATTTTCAAAAGGGAAGCATTTTCGCCTGTGAAGAATTTCAAAGCAGCTGGACTGGGAAAATGATGCAATTCTACAAAACATAATTCAGTTTTAAGAATTAAAATACACGTTTTTTTTATAAAATGATGTCATTTGCGTGCGCTTTTATAAAATGACGCATTTGCATCCGCTAAAGCAGTCCACTTTTACATTCATCCAGTCTTAAACTTCGTCTATAGAAAAGCATGTATATGACGCCATTATCGCGGAATAACAGAAAATATTTTTGACATAGACCGTATTTTAATTTCAACTTTTTTTTTTTTCAGGTTGTATGAGAAAATGGCAGCAAAAAGATACAATAATCTCCTATTTTTGACTATTTTCCGTTTACTTTCGATACAAATGCGGTATACTTTTGTTGTCACGATTAAAAAAATGATATTAAAAACCACAAAAAAATTAATATCTCAAAAATAAATTGAGTTACAGCTTTCAAACAAATTACATTTATAAGAGCATTTTTTTTTCCTCATTCGACGGTGTAAAAATTTAAAATGTGCGATGTTTAGAAGTTAAAAAAATTTGCAGTAGAGAAAATTGCAAAACCGAAATTTTATTTCAAATTTCAAAGTGTTGCCATTCGCAAAATGACGTATGCGTTACGCACAGATATGTTTGTCCTTTATAATATAGATAGGGTAGATATAAACACGAAAGTATACAAATTGAACTTTTCTGAATTTTTATTTAATTCCCTAAAATTGAAAAAAAAAAAAAAACGGGAAAGGAACTTATTGAATTCCAAATTTCTTGAATATGACTCAATATTTTATCAAATTAAGAGAATATTCGGAGAATATCAGGAATTATATGTAACTAGTTGGATGTGCCAATCCCAAAACTTTCATCTATCTTATGCATCTTAATATTCCAAAAACTAGTTACACATGTTAATACCTCAATATGATTAGTTCAATACTGTACCAACTTTGATTTTCAAATTAAGTTTCTGCTTCAGTCAATTAAACGGACTAAAAACGAGTTAATCTATATCAGGATATTTGTTAAAATTAATAGTTTTTCCTTATTCTGTTGTTATCAGTTGATTGCGAATAGCCGGCTTAGCAAGAAGGGAGTTCCCGCCGCTGCACGAGCCACCGATGGACAATAGAGCTACGAAAAATCAAGAAAAGTATACAAAAATCGCTATCACAGAGCCCCTTTGCCGCGCATTATATCCAAATTCAAGGAGGACCTGATGGCCAAATCCAAACACATGCACAAAAAATTTCGTTCAATTGTATGTATAACTTCATACACCTTTCGATGGTACAATATTTAAAATGGCACAAAAAACGCTATTACAGCGCCCCTACCGGCGAATGTTTTCCAAATTAAGGAAGAACCTGCTTGCTATAGCCAAGAACTTAAAATAAAAATTTGGTTCAATTCTATGCATAACTTCATACACTTTTCGATGGTACAATTTTCAAAATCGCACAAAAATCGATATTACAGCGCCCCCTAGCGGCGAATTTTTTCCAAATTCAGGTAGGACCTGCTTGTCATAGCCAAAAAATTAAAATAATAATTTGGTTCAATTCTATGCATAACTTCATACACTTTTGGATGGTACAATATTCAAAATCGCACAAAAATCGCTGTTACGGCGCCCCCTGCCGGCGAATTTTTTCCAAATTCAGGGAGGACCTACTTGCCATATCCAAAAACTTAAAATAAAAATTTGGTTCAATTCTATGCATAATTTCATACACTTTTGGATGGTAAAATATTCAAAATCGCACAAAAATCGCTATTACGGCGCCCCCTACCGATGAATTTTTTCCAAATTCAGAGAGGACCTACTTGCCATAGCCAAAAACTTAAAATAAAAATTTGGTTCAATTCCATGCATAACTTCATACACTTTTTGATGGTACAATGGCGACAGACACACGGACAGACAGACATTTTCTATAAACATGTTTTTTGGGATCTCTGACCCCTAAAACGTGTAAATCCGTCGAAAACTGGAAGTCGAAAAAAATTTCGATTACAATACTTTCTTCTATTGAAGATAGAAGAAAGTAAAAATGCAAATAATGGAATTATAATGACCTGGTATGTAATTTGTAGTTTTGACGATTGTCTCCTTCTATCTATTCCTGCTAGTCATTATTTTCGGAAATGAATGATACGACTATCTTAAATGTAAACCACTTTCAAAATAACTCGATTTCAGCTTGAATTCCGTTAAAAGTAACTAGGTATGAACCTCATATTAATTATTTGGCATTCAAGATGCACTAATAGAAAACGCGTTTACTATTTTATTTAATTCTAAAATATGTTACTGTAATTATTACATGTATATGTTACTTCCATACTTTTTAATTCAAATAAACAAAAATTAACGGTAATTTTGATTCATTTTTTGGTTGTCGGCACGTCATTACCACGTAAAACCTTTTTTTTTTTTTTTTTTTTTTTTTTTTATTTGGCACGCGGTTGTAAAAAGGTTCGCCGACCCTGGTACAGACAGATAAAGACAACACTGGTATAACTGAAAATAGAAATAAAAGAGAACTAGTTCGATAAAAAATTTGCAAAAATATATCTCTAATTTTGCGTCCGGGACAGACGCCCGGATTGCCCCAGCTTAGCTATGCTACTGGATGTAGATGTCCATTTCATCAAAAATTTTGTAATTTCTATTAAAACTTCCTTCTTTTTTCTGTATTTGTAACACTGGATTCCCGACAGAAAAATTGTATGTATTTTTTTTTCTTTATTATAATTTTTACTGTGTATCATTTTTATTTTGATTATTATTTTGTATTTTTTTTTCTTTTTTAGCTGTAAGAAAACGGTTTTACAAAAATGTTTTTGTCACAGAATTTAATGGTGAGTATTAAAAAATGCTTCACTTAAAATTTTCATATTAAGTTGTTCTTTTAAATTAATTTGTGTTCATAATTTATTGTAGGTAAATTTGAGATAAATTTGGATAAACGGAAACTTAAAACACCTCTAGGAAATTTAATGTTGCTGCCAAATGAAGGTCTTGCAGTAGCTGTAGCAACTGAATGGGATTCTCAGGGTGATGTAATTCAGCAACAAAATATGCATATTGTAAGTAAAATATACTGAAATATCTAATATTTATTTGCTTCTTATTTGTAACTACTTCAAATTTGTAGTTGAATGGATATGTTACCATTAGGCTGTCAGACATTTTAATCAGATGATTTAAAAAAAAAATCCTTGATTAAAAGGAATTTACTTATTTTTATTTTTTTTTTTTAATGATGTCAAAAGTATATTCATCTTTAAGATGAACATACATTTGCAATATTTCTAAAAGTATTTTGTTCTTTAAATAAATAGTACCTGGTAGTCCAAACCTTGCTCGGTAGTTTTTTCAGCGTTTATCTGGGGGCACTGCAATGCCCCTGCCAAGTCGAGAAAGCAGAGCCGTAAGCATCCTTTTCTGGAAGCAACTCAGGGTACTTTTGACAGTCCCATATCCATGCGCTGGAATTTCCCAGGAACTGAAACTTTGTTTTTCTAAAAGTACTCTTCAAGCGGAAGCAAATGTTTAAATTTCTGAGTTTCTATCTTTTCTAGTTCAGAAAATATATGAAATCAAAGTTTCGCTTTTTCGACACTGACTGACTCACCGATCATCAAAAATCTGAGGTACATCCTGTAGCTCTAGAAATTTGAAATTTGGTAAGAAGGTAGTATTTGGGATACAAAGAAAGGAAAAATTAAAAAATTCGGAAAATTCGAAAAAAAAAATTGAAAATGTTTTATCTTCCGTAATCGGAATTCTTGCCAATACTGTTGCTCACTGATTATCAACACGATAAAACGCAGTTTGTCAACTAAACCATCGGTTTGTCAACTTATACTAAATCGAGCACGAAATAGCTGGGTCCTGAATACAGTAGAATTTGTTTTAATTGACTAGAACAAATAAAGGTACTACTTGATTATCCCGTCGACCGAAAAATTATCGCCAAACTATAAGATTAAATGCCAATAATGGATGATCGTAAATGATGCATTCACTTGACGTTAAACACCATATACGTGTTTGTTACGTCATCAAATGATTTTTAATTCGACTTTTTACTTGTAGTTTCATTAAGGTTTTATTAATTTATTTGTTTTTTCGTTGTTTAAAATAAAAATTACGGCAATTTGTATAATTTGGCGAATTGTTTGGCGAAATTGATCGACGAGATAATCAAATAGTACCCAAATAAAATTAATTTATTTTACCAAATGTTAATTTGGTGAATTTAAATATTTTATAAACATTCTGCAAATATGCTAACATTTCTTGATAGATAGATAGCTGCTCTTATACTTTTGCTATATTTAACATCACTACCATATTATTTTATACATTGCTATAGTTTGATGCAATGGCAATAGACCATGGCGCAAAATTAGCAGCAGTTTCAAAAGCAAGAGAATTTTGCTGTCAAGCTTACCTCATATTTACAAAATAGTTCACATTTGCTGCCAAACTATTGACGTAGACAACAATTGTTGAAGAATAATAAATTCAATTTTTATAAAACATGGAGAGTGGCACTCAGGATATGACTAACATAATCGCATACGTAAAAAAAAGTTTATTTTTTTTAATGGCAATACAAACTCCCCTGCGATGTATAATTTTTTTAAATATGATTTTCAGGTACTCAAATTATAGTTTTGGAATTCAAAATCAAAATTCTACGTCCCCTCTCCGCAGAAAAAATGACATATTGAAAATAAATCAATTATTTTTATTTTTAAAACTTAAACATCATCACTTTTGCACCACTATGACGTCATTTTCTCTGACTTTTCACTTTCAACCGTGCTAAGATTACGAGCGGTAGATATTAATATTCAGAGAACAACCGTTAGTGGACTTCCACGGGAGGCCATTTTTCATCTGTACTAACCGAAATCCGCAATAAACGATGCCTTTAACATTAATTAAAATATGATGGGGAAATGAAACTGTCCACATTAACCGGAGATACGTCTTAAGAGGAGGCGCATTAACGAAAATTCCGCTATATTCTCCGCAACTTATTGATGTTTTGCGGATAGTATCTATCACATTTCTACATTTACTAAAACAAAATAAATATTTAAAAAAAAAAAAGACTACCGAGCTATGCTCGGTCTACTGTGTACTAAAATCATTTAAATAAAAAAATTATTACGATTTACTTTAAATTCGAAAGTATGAAGGTTTGAATGTTTAGTGTAAAATTCTTTCACCTACTTGTTTCTAAAAATAACTTGATTGTAAGTGTTACATATCGAAAACAGGAATAACTGAATTTGAAATTTTGGCGACACAGATTTTTATGGTGTAAAATTTGAATTCTAGATGTCAGTGTGCATCTGCAAAATTGCTGAAAAGACGCGGTGACGGAGAGAAACGCAAAATTGTATGATATTCCAACAAAAGACATTGTTGATCGAAGAAAGTTTGAAAGGAAAAAACTATAATGTTATATTTTGATCACAGCGAAGTCCTCATCGAGTAGTTCCTACATCTGGAGATCGTTCGCATATGTTTCATCTATATTTTCTTTTCTGTGCTAGGTAACATAGCCTAGTCGTATGATATCAGATGTGCTATAGTTCAGTATGTGGTTGCGCACTGGGATTAGCTGGGTTTAGTTTCTTAGGAGGTCACTTTGACGTTCTATTTCCTCTTCTTAACAGCTAGCAATAATCTATTAATTTTCAAATGAATAGCTATCACAGAGAGAAATCAGAGAAAAAAATTAGAAGACCTATTGAGGTCAAAAGGGGAAGGCCTAATCGTTCCGAGAAATCACGTTCTCAAAAGCTCCAAGAAGCTAGAGCTCTATCGTCAAAACCATCTTCGAAAACAAAAACACGCATTAAAACTTTACAGCGATTCACATCCTGAAATGGGAAGACGTAGCTCGCTTAGAAGTCGCGCGCTGTTCTGTTGCCCACCTGGTATGAATATTGCAGCTTACCAAAGTTCGCATATGTTTCATCTATATTTTCTTTTCTGTGCTAGGTAACATAGCCTAGTCGTATGATATCAGATGTGCTATAGTTCAGTATGTGGTTGCGCACTGGGATTAGCTGGGTTTAGTTTCTTAGGAGGTCACTTTGACGTTCTATTTCCTCTTCTTAACAGCTAGCAATAATCTATTAATTTTCCAAATAAATAGCTATCACAGAGAGAAATCAGAGAAAAAAATTAGAAGACCTATTGAGGTCAAAAGGGGAAGGCCTAATCGTTCCGAGAAATCACGTTCTCAAAAGCTCCAAGAAGAAAGCTCTCTATCGTCAAAACCATCTTCGAAAACAAAAACACGCATTAAAACTTTACAGCGATTCACATCCTGAAATGGGAAGACGTAGCTCGCTTAGAAGTCGCGCGCTGTTCTGTTGCCCACCTGGTATGAATATTGCAGCTTACCAAAGTTCGCATATGTTTCATCTATATTTTCTTTTCTGTGCTAGGTAACATAGCCTAGTCGTATGATATCAGATGTGCTATAGTTCAGTATGTGGTTGCGCACTGGGATTAGCTGGGTTTAGTTTCTTAGGAGGTCACTTTGACGTTCTATTTCCTCTCCTTAACAGCTAGCAATAATCTATTAATTTTCCAAATGAATAGCTATCACAGAGAGAAATCAGAGAAAAAAATTAGAAGACCTATTGAGGTCAAAAGGGGAAGGCCTAATCGTTCCGAGAAATCACGTTCTCAAAAGCTCCAAGAAGCTAGAGCTCTCTATCGTCAAAACCATCTTCGAAAACAAAAACACGCATTAAAACTTTACAGCGATTCACACCCTGAAATGGGAAGACGTAGCTCGCTTAGAAGTCGCGCGCTGTTCTGTTGCCCACCTGGTATGAATATTGCAGCTTACCAAAGCCGCCTCAAGACTACAAGCCAGACACGCCCTTCATCCCCCCACATGTGACGTCACAGCCCGGGGCTGGCTAACTGCCAACGCGCCAGCCCCGAGCATTTGAATTTTGTATCTTGCTATTTTACGTGCACGTGCGTTTTACTTAGCCTAATAACATATTTTTTTCAAGGTAAGTTTTATTTTCAAATTATATTTATATGCTATCAGCACAAGTTTTATTTCTTGTGTTCAAAATCTTTTGTTTTTAATTTCTTTGAAATAAATTAACTAGCAAATCCTAGTACGATTCTGTCAATAATAGCGTATCTCAAAACGAAACGATATTATTGTAGTTCTGTTTCTTTCCACATAGAACAATAATTTAAAATGGCAAACATCCCTAAATCGTGTCAAGACTTATATCATTTAATTTGTATCTTGTCACACCATCCTCTCTTTATAATTTGTTCTGTTTTCTCTAATTCATTAGAGTGACCTTTAATTAACGCCCATTTATTAAAAGACACTTGTCGTGTGAATAGTAACTCGGGTTATTTTGTATGCAGAATTAGTTGGACTTTAATTTAACAACAAATTTATGTATTTATATATATATATATATATATATATATATATATATATATATATTCATACTTAAAAATTTAAATATTCTAGAAATTTTCATAAAAGTCGCTGTGAATACATAGCATTTTTATCTTGTTTACTTCTTTTAAAGCAAACCCCGATCGATATACTTGTATCAGTTTATTGTTGTTTTTTAATCTTAAACGTTTGCTATCTTAATAAAAATTCTTTTTATAATTTTTTGTTAAATTATAAATGCTTATGTACTGTGTAAATAGAGCTATGGGGATAATGTTTTTGAATCTCTCTATTTTTGCCACTACTGTAAACAATTTATTTACAAGACTAGAGGAAGGGTTGTTAGTACCCTTATGCAAAACAGTAGTTCCCCCCCCCCCCCCACACACACACACCTTCTTCGCAAAAATCCTATGTGTTTTCATATACATTTTAATGTTTAATTAAAAATAACAATAAATAAAATTATTATTCTATAATTATAAATTTACTTTTAGATCTAGTCAGGAAATACTTTTCATCTCATAAAAATTGATTATTTTAAGCTTAAAAGATGTGAACAAACATTTAAGAACTCACACAACATTATTTTGGAAATGAAATATTTACGTGGAAGGTTTTTGTGTTTTTCTATGTTTTTTTTTTTTTTTTTTTTTTTTTTTTTATCAGCTATTACCTAAACATTCGAGGAAAATGAACATAAATTAGGAATATTTTAATTCCAATTGATGAAAGTCTTTTCTTTCTTTCTTTTATTTTTTTCTTCATATGTCAATACATTTTTTTAAAAAATCTATTGCTTGTACCTTGCATAATATATCAAACTAATACAAAACTAAATAATAATTTTCTGTTTCATGAACTTGTGTTGTTTTAGTATTATGACAGTTTTATGTTTTTTAATTTAATGGATTTTATGTGAAAATTACCCATTTCTGATAAGTAAAGTTTACAGTACGAAAATTTATTTATAAGAATACTTAATTTCATGTATACTTTAATTTTACTATTTATTATATGCAGGTTTCAAATCACTTAATATTTAATAGGATATTTACTGTATAATTTCAAGCCCAATTAAAAATAAAAATAGAACACAACTTGAATTTGTTTTCAGTAGTGTATATTTGCGGGTTTAGCGTCATGCGGCACGCGGCACGCTCTCAAGGTCAGATGAAGGTCATTCAGAAATTTTTTATCTTACAGTACGACGATGATAAGCGCGATTTGGAGCGGAAGTAGACCGGAAGTGTTGTTAGATAGTGATATTTCAGCGAAAGTGTGAATGGATAGGGTTTTTTTTTACGAATGATCGTGTTAGAGTACGCTGATAGTTAGGGCGCAAAGATTTATTTTGAAAAGAATTTTTTTTAAAGATTTAAAATTTTTTTTTTTAAGAATTTTTTCCGCGTGATAGAAAAACTTTTTTCTCTTTAAAAAATTTTGAGAATTTAATTTTTTTTTTTTTTTTCGCGTGATACAAAAACTTTTTTCTTTTTAAAAATTTTGAGAATTTAATTTTTTTTTTTTTTTTTTTTTTCGCGTGGTAGAAAAAACTTTGTAGAATTTATTTTTCTTTTAAAATTAACAAGACATGGAAAATTTTTTCTTTTTAAAATTTTATTTTACGAACTTAATTTTGAATTTGGACTCGTTAGAAAATTTGTTGTTCGAAATTTGTTTTTAACTCAGGTAATGTTGGTTGAATTCTTTTTCCCTGAACGCTAACATGGAATTCGAACACGGTAAGTTTGTGAAATGACCCTTCTTTCAGAAAAATGGTCCCATTTTAAAATGTCTCTTGTGAAATTCTGGTAAGTGGTTTTCTTTGCATGCTTTTGTTAGTCTAGCATGTTTAACAAATCTGTAGTCATGTAACAAAAATCGCTGAGTTATTTTCGTGAATTTTTGTCTGGAATGAATGTGAGAAGATTTTTTTTTCACTTAAAATTTTCTGAAGTGTGTTGTTCGAGAAGTTGATATGTGTAGAAAAACCTATTTTATCATTTTGGTATAAATTTTTGAAGGAAATGTACTATAACATGACGGTATATATCAGGGAAATGAATTAGCGAGACTTAGAAAATGTCGCGATTTGCTTAAAATTTTCTTTTGTGTGTCGTCCCAGAAAGGATGTTAGAGTTTCGCATAGAGTGTTGCCACCGAATAAAGATTAATACAGTGTTGCCACTGAATAAAGAGAAATGTATATAACGAAATAAAATTGAAAGATGTTGGCATTCAATAAAGCGAAATGTATATGACGAAATAAAATTAAAAGATTTTGTCACCAAATAAAGATAAATATATGCAAAGAAATAAAAGATAATGCCACGAATTAAGAAAAATAAAGTGTTACCATTGGAAAAATGAGAGATAATAAAATAAAATAAACATTTAAGTTCTTTTTAACAACACATAAGCAAAAGAAATGTAAAATTTGCTTTAAAAAGTAAGTACGTAAATTAAAATAATAATAATAATAATAACATTGAAATAATAATAAAGAAAACGTTGAAATGAAAAATAAATAAAGAAAGTTTGTCTTTTAACTCATACACATTTTATAGCGGTTAGTATGTATTAGACAAAGTGGGAGAAAATTCAAAGCTTCAATTTTTCAGAAAATTAACTTGATTTTTGGACGATTTAAGCACAATGTTTGTATGAGAGATTTTTTCTTGCAAAGGAACTATTTGTCATTTCTTTCATAAAACGGTAGTTTAACAATTATATCGACATTCAACAATTTAACCTAGTTTTTCTGAATAAACACTTAAATAAAAATAAGTTTAAAAATTCCTTTTCCACAATTGATGTGGAATGATATTGACTCCCGATACTGTATGAAAATTCTTTCACCTACTCCCCGTTACTTAATTAGCATATCATCTTATACATATTAAAACTTAGTTAAGTTTTTAAACATTGTGATTAACATGCTAGAAGAAAATTAATTAATTCAACGATTATTTAACGGAAAATGTAAGACATAAAATATTTGATTTAAGAGATTTGTAACAGTGAATTTATATAAGGAGTTTTACCAACATTTACCTAAATATATCTTGTTCTACATGATGGTGTGAGGAAATACTCAAGTTTAACATTATACATATAACAGGCATGCAAGTGTAATAATGCTTCCAAAAAAGTGAGAAAAGTGACTAAAAGACCAAAAAAAGTGACAAAAAAGTGACTAAAGCATGCCAAAAAAGTGACTAAAACGCGCCGAAAAAGTGACTAAAGCGTATAAAAAAAAGTGCCTAATTCAAAAAACCAAAAAAAAAGTGACATGAATGGTACAAGACAAAGTTTTTTTTTTATCAATTTGTAAGTTAAATTCAGTAAATAAGACACATTTTTGTTTTTTAAATGAAAATCCCCTACCAAAATGCCAGATAAGATCAAACCTCAGTTTTATTTAATCATGTAAAACAAAAAGTACGATGTTATCATAATAAACTTTTAAAATTGAATTATAATAAGTAAGCTGTTGTCACAACAAAATGTCAGGGGTGCTACCTTTCACTTTTTATTACCTCTATTTCTAAAGAACAATTTTCATTTTATTTTTACAACGTTTACAATAGGAAATCTACTGATTGCAAATAGTAATATTAAAAAAGATGACTGGTAGCATCCTTGCAATATTTTCTGGAACAAATTCAAATTATAGCTGCAACTAACTATACAAAAAGAAACTAATGTTTAAGAAAAAATGATAAAAATAAAGAAAAGTTAAAATTCTAGTGCTAAATCCATCCCGAGTAAATAATTACAACTCTTAGAAAAAGCACAAATAAAATGTAACAAATTGCTTACAAGTGTATACATATATATAAATATTAAAAATATTTTTAAAGATATTAAAAATCCATTAAACTCTAGAACTGTTTCAACCGATGCACTTGGCCATCATCAATGGAAAATTAAATGTTGTCATGCAGGCCCGTAGCTAGACCATATTTCCAGGTAGGGCAAACGTTTTTCCAGGGAGGGCAGATTATTTCTTCATTTTTTTCCAGTCTCTTATTTGTAGTTCTTCAAAAATATGTACTGAAATTTTAAGGGTAAATGTTTCTCATTTAAAACATAAGATTTTCCTGAACTAAGTATGATTTTTTTTTTTTTTATTTCTTCCAAGGGCACAACACAAATGTGTCAAAGATTAAAAAAATATATATTTTTAACAGTTTTCCCACGATTTTGAATCCATGTTCCAAATTTTTAAATCTTTATTGCTTTTCACTCCTTATTACATTCATTCTCCATTTTACATTAAGCAAAATATATATATATATATATATATATATATATAAGTTATAATAAAAATATCAATAAAATGTTTGTTTGTTTTAAAGGCATAGATTGTCTAGAACTTAAAAATAATCATGCAATCAGTTAATTTATTCAAAAGTAAAACCTCTAAAAATAGTGTTTCCAAATAACTGAATTTAAAATTTTGGACATTATTATTCATAGGTTAATATTCTACTTTAAATACTTACCAAACATTTACCAAGCACCCTGAAAAGAACGTTGATTTTTTTTTTCTTATGAATTTCTTTGGAATAATTTGTTTATTTGCCTTGTTACTTTTAGACAAATCGAGATTGAGAATTTCTGGTATACTTTTAGTAGTTAATGATAATGAATTTTTATCATTACTATTTACACATGATTTAGGAGCGGGACTCACTTTTTCCTGTTCTAGTTCACGATAAATGAACGGATATCCATATTTTCAAATATGTCTTGTAGTCACAGATAAGGTAATCAGTTCACACACACTTTTCCAAAATATATAACTTTTAAATCGAGAACCCTTTTTTCACTCTGTCACCAAAGGCTGATTATCATTTAAAATGCGCAACAGCTGAGCTAAAACTAGCGCATAGTGCATTATTTTCACAAACGGATGTTCAGGATAGAGGTCTGCACGAGCCGAAATCCCGCGGGCCCGGCCCGACTCATTGAAAAAAAAAATTCGGCGCGGCCCGGAAAAAAGTTAAAATCTCGGCCCGACCCGAGTGGATTTTTACAAAAAATTGATTTTTACGCCGATTTGGTTAAAAATGTGTCTCGTCCTAGGAGTTCTGAGCAAAAATTATTTATCTTTTTTTTTTCATGCTTATAATCTTCATTTTTATAGAAGTGCCGCAAGCTGCGATATTTATTTTTTTAATGAATCTCTATTTCTTGTATGTAAATGTTTCAGTTATCATTATTGTTAATCCATATTCCATCTACTGAAGTATTGAAAATCTGAAAAATGCTATACAGTAAAACTTCTAAGACGGAATTGCATAGAAAAGGGGAAAATGCGTTGTAGACAAGTTTCCTTTTTAGCAAGAGTAAACGTATTATGTATTCTTTTCTTACATAGTAGTATATTAATTTTGCATGGATTTTCTGCTTAAAACGGGTTACCGTCATAAGCGGGTTCTTTTTCACATGTTTTACTAGATTTTAATTTAGCTATATTTTAATAAGCGCACAAATCTGTTATTCTTTAAAAATAATAAATTTTAAAGTTTAAGTGTAGAATAATGGCGATTTAAAAATGCATGCATTTTTTGCAAAAAAGTTTGGGCGAGGTCTAATTTTACCTTTGAATGGACCAGGCTACGCTGAGACAATGATTTTCATACGGGTCGGATCAAAAGTAGGACTGAAAATTTTAGGCTGTGAAGACTAAGAATGAAACCAGTCCTGGCTATGTACAGAAAAAATAAGTTAGGCCCGGCCCGAGCCTTCAGAAAAAAGTATGGCCCGGCCCGAGACGGCCAGTGCAAATCCAGCAGTCGCTAAGTAAATTCCTCGAAATTGCTGACCGGGACTCGAAAATTTTTTGGCGGCCCTGCACAAACAAACACATGACCGTAGGCAGCACAATCACAGGGACGAAAAATTGCATCGATATTGTCCCATTGTAAATTCTTCAAAAACTGTAACTCTGGGAAAATATTTCATACTATCTCTTTATTTAGAAAAACAATCCCTTAAGTGGTCAGAGGATGAATAACACGATTTCACACCATAGGTGGCCCAGTGATATGAAAGAAAATAACTGAATAGGAAGTACTAAAGGGTGCTAGACAGTTCGGCTGCTTAATGATTCTTGTGAGAGGCGATCTCTTTGCAGTCTTGAAGCTAGGCAACCTTAACAATAAGCATTACAAATGTGACAAACTAAAGGGGCAAAAAAAGAAGCTTGCGAGTGGCAGCAAATTCAAAATTGCACACGGGCGTTCTATTTTTTTTTTTTAATAGATGAAGTTTTCTAAATTTTCATGATTGTGTTCTTTTACTCAAGACTTAATTAATACAAACCAGTGCCCTCCCAGTTTCAGAATAAACAATAGCATTTTTTTGCTTGTACCGTGCTAAATTTGATCAAAAATAAACAATATTTATACATTATTAAAGGTACACATATATTAAGACATACTTTAAATACAATTAAGTACAATAAACCCAACTGGAGTGAAAAATTAGCCGGGGCCAGGAATCGAACCTGGGTCGACTCATCGTTGTCACGTCATCCTGTGCTATCTGATAGATGGACGGTGACGTTCCCCAACTTGGTTTATTAGTGAGAAATTGCCAGGCTAGGACATCGGCCAGGGTAGCTTAACGGTAGAGCAACAGCACGTTATGCTGTCGACCCAGGTTCGATTCCTGGCCCCGGCTAATTTTTCACTCCAGTTGGGTTTATTGTATTTAATTGTATTTAAAGTCTGTCTTAATATATGTGTACCTTTAATAATTAAAAATGGAATTCAGACGTTAATTTATGTGCTTTAAAAAATATTTATACAATTTAGTGTTTAGAACAGAAGTGCCTGTGCAAATATAAAATATTTTTTAATTTATATTTTCACTTGTCCATTTCCCATAAAGGATCAATATTTCTTTAATTTAATTTTAAAAAATAGATATACGTATTGTTTATGCTTAAGACTGATGCCTGTTAGGTCACATTCATCCATAATTATTTCATATACCCTCCATAAGGTCCCAAGAAATCGAATAGCGTTTTTTCTTTTATTATCAAAAGAATGCATTTTTGAGAAAATCCTGGTAAAGTGTCAATGTTTAAACTGATTTTTGTTGCCTAAATCAGGGTTCCCACTTGCGCATATTTTCATGTTATTGGCATCACTAATTTTAAAAAGTAAATTTTGTAGTGTATTTCTCCTGCCCATGTTATTGAGTTGTGTGTAAATTAATTTTGTTTTGAGAAAGTGGTGCCAATAAAATATAAAAATTGGCGCAAGTGAGAGCCCTGATAAATATTACAAGAAGGTATCATCATAAAGAAATCGATTTCTATCAAGAAATCATCACATAATAAATAAAACGCTATTCGATTGTTTATAATATTAATGAGGAGTTATCAAAATTCATGTATGGAGTGGAGGGAGGCTATTTTATGCGTATGTATATCTCTATACAGTGAAATATGTCTAAGGCGGAATCGCTTGGGACAGAAATAAAATTCCGCCAGTGACAGATTTCCGGCTTCAACAGAAAAACTTTACATCCCGTTCACAGAGTATTAAACATTTCTCTGGCTAAAAATTAAAAGTAACATATCTTTCAAATTTTTTAAAAATTAAATAAACATGAAAATTTTCACTACAGATTGATAGTACACAAAGACACTGTTATAAATCAAAATTACAGGTTTTAGTGAAAAAAAAATATATTTACATTATATTAGATGTAAATATAACTTTTTAAAATAGCAATTTATATAAATAATCCTGGTCCGGACATTTTTCGCCCAGTTAGAATTTTACATCTAATATGATTTATTTACCAATTAGAATAATTGTGTTAAAATTAATCTAATTTTGACATTAATAAATGCCTTAAAATCCTATTATCTTAAACTTATTTAGAAAGAAAAAATCGAATATTGTTGTTCGTCATTGTCATCAGTCAGTGAGGCACCATTCTGACCTCTGGGAGTTGGACTGGACTATACATGTCACTAAAAGATAAGGTTTCTTTCCATTTATATTTCCAAGCGGAATTTTCTTCCGTCTAAAACAGTAACTTTGCTACATGGGACCTCAAAATGAATGTCCGGTTCCGCGTTACACAGATTGTTTCCGTGTAAAACAGATTTCGTGAAAATCTCTATGTTTAAAAACGTGGGTCTCTGAAATTTCTTCGCCTTAGACATATTTCACTGTATATATGTATATATATACTATGTTAAAAAATATTTTATATTTGCACATACTTTTCAGCACTAAAAATAACAAATATTTAGGTTTACAGATGGTTATAGCATGGAAGAAATATAGTATAGATGCTATTTCGCCTCTGACCGCGAGCTGTGGGGTGCGCCTCCCTAGCTCTCACTTTTCTATGTTTTAAACTTTAATTTTTAAATGTTGCATTGACAGAGTTTTTTGCAAATTTTTACGTTTGTGAGATTTAATGTTATCCATATTTCATTTATATCGGTACAAAGTTCAATCCTCCTATATTTGTAAATATATACATACTACGCATATAAAAAAATTTCAGACTCAACAATACGATTTTTTTTTTACAGATTCGCCATTACCATATTTATAAGAGAAACATAAAACTTACAAGCATTATTACTGAAGTGATTTGAAATCGAATACCGTCTTTCACTTTTCGGTAAATGTATTACACTTTGAGTTGCAATGTATTTCTATCTTATGATAGCCTTTATCAGGTTATCGCTTCAAATAATTTGCTTATAATAGCACCTTTGGCGACATTTTCTGGAAAGAGATTTGCTTTTACGAAAATGTGGAATCGTCTATTCAATCTCTTTGTTTCTTAATAAGAGCACACATAAAATTTTTTAATTTAAAAATAAAAAGGACCTTATGAATCCGCTAGTAAGTAACCAATGTAGCCCGACATATTATATTACTTAAATATGAAATAAAGATTGGTTTATTTTAGAAGTGTCGACTTTTTAAAATTTCAGAGGAATAGGAGGCAATCACAGAGACAAAGGGACAGACCTTCCATTGTCTATTTCTTATTTTCACGAGGGGGCGGGGGGGGGGGGGCGTCTCTTCTAAAATTTTCTAGGATGATTTCCATATGATTTATTTTCCCATGTACCCCCAAACATTTTTTATTCAGCGCTTACGATGGATTTAATTTGCCACGTTGTTCGTTAGTAAAAAGTCTTTTTAAAGTGTAAGCAAATGTGTGAAAATTGTTTAATCTACTTGAATCATATTGTTATCGGCACACAGCTCCCTTTAAAGAATATGAAAAAGTAATATTTTTTGCGAGGAAAAACTTTGTATTATAAAATCGAAGTGTAGTTATTTAAATCTTATCGTAACTTTTTCCTTTTTATCCCTTGAATTATTATTGATTGATATTATTTCGTTCCTTTCAGATGTTTTTTAGTTTGAGATGGAAAGGTATTGTTACGTTGTTCGTTAGTAAAAAGTCTTTTTAAAGTGTAAGCAAATGTGTGAAATTTTTTTAATCTACTTGAATCATATTATTATCGGCACACAGCTCCCTTTAAAGAATATGAAAAAGTAATATTTTTTGCGAGGAAAAACTTCGTATTATAAAATCGAAGTGCAATTATTTAAATCTTATCGTAACTTTTTCCTTTTTATCCCTTGAATTATTATTGATTGATATTATTTCGTTCCTTTCAGATGTTTTTTAGTTTGAGATGGAAAGGTATTGTTACGTTGTTCGTTAGTAAAAAGTCTTTTTAAAGTGTAAGCAAATGTGTGAAATTTTTTTAATCTACTTGAATCATATTATTATCGGCACATAGCTCCCTTTAAAGAATATGAAAAAGTAATATTTTTTGCGAGGAAAAACTTTGTATTATAAAATCGAAGTGTAGTTATTTAAATCTTATCGTAACTTTTTCCTTTTTATCCCTTGAATTATTATTGATTGATATTATTTCGTTCCTTTCAGATGTTTTTTAGTTTGAGATGGAAAGGTATTGTTACGTTGTTCGTTAGTAAAAAGTCTTTTTAAAGTGTAAGCAAATGTGTGAAATTTTTTTAATCTACTTGAATCATATTATTATCGGCACACAGCTCCCTTTAAAGAATATGAAAAAGTAATATTTTTTGCGAGGAAAAACTTCGTATTATAAAATCGAAGTGCAATTATTTAAATCTTATCGTAACTTTTTCCTTTTTATCCCTTGAATTATTATTGATTGATATTATTTCGTTCCTTTCAGATGTTTTTTAGTTTGAGATGGAAAGGTATTTATGTTATGTTACATAAAATTTATTTAAATTGAAATTCATGCAAAAGTGTAACACGGTAATAATTTCTTCTGCTAAAAGTCACGTAAATCCGTAAAAATAATGAAAAGTTTAAAACAATTATTAAAAACAATATTAAAAACAATTAAAAAAATTCTGTAAATTTCTTGGTTGAAACTTAAAGTTATATCAGTTAATTAATGCAAAATTTGATATTCTATTGATTAAAGATGATATTTTCAATACATTTCTCCTACAAAAAAAATTTGAGAGATTTGTTTGACATATTTTTATTATTCCTTAATATGCTATAAAAAGTGCGAAAAATGAAACAAAGAGCGTATTGGGTTTAGTCATGGACTTCTCATATAACTTCTTATCTTTACTCTGAGGGTTTAGTTGACCCCTCTTCCCTGAGCTAACAAGTAAACATACATGACAAAAGAAAAAGTCCATATGCTTGAAAGTTGGATTAGGAAGTTTCAGGGAATCCAATCAATTTTCGGTGAAACAAGCAGAAGCACATAGAACACATGTATTCTAAGTACACTGAGAAGAACTGTCAGGTACAGCTTATTGAAGTTAACGAAATAATACTGTAGGCTGTTTCATTGTAATTTCAGAAGCCTTTGGTTTCAACCCCACCTTCCTTACGATCAATTTTGTATGATGGTGACAATTGTACAAAGAAAGCAAGTTTTACGGATATAAGCTAATCCAGATTTCTTTGTGAGGCGGTGAGGACTGTGGAATAATTTCTACAAAGCGAAAAAAGGCAGGAATGACACCAGAGTAAAGATACTTCTATAAGAAGTCTGTGGAAATGACCAATGCCACAGTTTCCGACAGACCTGTTAAAAGAGAAAGAGAGAGAGAGAGAAAGGTGTAGTTGAAATTTTTACTATTTTTAATTGCCGGTCTAAAAACGAAATAGAGGGGTACAGGGTGAGGGGGTTCTCTTTGATTAGGTCTGGCATGGGGTGAAAAAAAAAGGGAAATTTAATATTGTATTACATAAAAGTTACTTAAAGTGGAATAGTGGGTGATAATGCGATCGAAATGTCTAGCTAGTTCCATGGTAGGTTGGACAAAAATTTGAAAAAAAAAAAATAGAAATTTATATTGGTTGTTTATTTTGGAATGTAGAGTCTCGCGCTAGGTCGGGCAAAAATTTTTCCAGGTCGGGCTTTGCCCGACCTGGCCCCCACCTAGCTACGGGCCTGTTGTCATGTCTCTTTGTGCCTACTCAAGAATAGTCCAGGAGAGACCATTCTAGATTAAGGGTGGTACGGAAGATAAGGCGACAGAAAAAGGTATTCAAATATTCATCAAAAACATGCTTTCATATATTATCTAGCAATCACTTCCAAATTCCATGGATGTCATATGACAATACATTTTTACAAACTAAATCTTTTTTAGAAATTATCTCAAAAGATACCTTAATAATGGCTTCTTAGTAATTATTTATATGGAAAATTATTAAAATAATTTTGGATTTAGTAAATTCTACTTTTATAGGTTGAGTTTGAGCTAATCTTGCTAACACAGTATGGGGTAGATTTAAAGAATAAAGTTGATTAAGAAACATAAAGCAGATCTCAGATTAAATCGACCCCATACTTGTGATGGAAATATTTTTGTAATATATTATAATCCATAATATAGGCCGTTAACTTGAAAGGTAAATTTAAATTTGGAAGTTCTTTTTAGTTACATGCGTTGTGTAATGTTTGCAATAAAACCCTCTGTTCTTTGAGGTCAGCAATTATAAAAAAATAGAAATAAATGAAACTTCTTACTTGGATCGTGTAGTCTGTAAAATAAATGAAGAGGAGACTTGATAACAATATAAATTAATCCTTTATTTTCATCTTGAGAAGAGAAGATAAGGCTCCCGTTGGTCACCGTTCATAAATTAATTCAAGTTATTTAGTTAGTTTAAAAGTGCAGCATGAATCAAGAAATTATTAAGAAATAATTTAACAGGAGTTGTTAAAAATCGCAGACATCGTTTACGCAAAAGCTCTTTACCGGATTCCACATTCATCGGCGTCGGCAGACCGGAGCCGGAGCCCGCGATCTTTTTAAAACCAAAACTAAGTCATGACAGCTCTCCAACAAAACAGATTCTGATTTAAAATTAACGGAATTTTTAATTTATAGTAAGAATACGGGGATTTCAAAAGTTACTGAAAGAAAAGATTTAAATCTATTAGAGAATTTAAAATATTAGGTAATGTCTTAATAAACAAATCCAAAGGAAAACATTTAAAAAGCTTTATTTTAATTTGCTCCCTGCACAGCGAATGGACACACCTCCGAAAGATCAAACACCCATTCAATGCATATGCCATGAGAGACTTGCTCCGATGACGTCATCACAATCGTACAAAGTTCAAAGGAGAAGCATCCCATACCAGGGGCAGCCGAACGTCAGCGAACTTGCCGATGTGCGGTGAAGCGAAATCGCCCGCGCAAAAATAAATATGGATTTAAGCTTAAAGAACATCGATGTATAAGGCCAATAGAAATAAAACAGTAACATAATTTAAACACTGTGAGATTTCATCTCACAATACCCCCATTTACCGAGTAAAATTTTGGCAGAGCAAGTGATGTAAAAGGTAAAATGAAATAAAAACCTTTTACAGAAACGGGATGACAAAATTTTAAATGCCAAAGACAGAGAAAAAAAATCAAAGTTAAAATATTAAAATAAAGCCAAAAGTTTAAACTGCTGCAAATAAAAATTAGTGGTGACCAAAAGGGAAGTGAGAAGAAAAAGAAAATACATCAAAAGTATACATAGTATATTCAAAAAGTATACATAAAAATGCCAAATCTTTCTATTTATGGCAATTGCAGTATGATGTCATAAACTTATCTTCACAAATACTTAAGTACAAATGCTAAAGAAAATGAGAATTAGCATATATAAAATTCTACGTATTACCTAGGTAAAAATGCTAAACAAAAATCAGAATTAGCATATATAAAATGAGAATTGGCATATATAAAATGTTATGCATTACTCAGAATTAGCATATATATAATGAGCTCATTATTAAACATTTAATTAACTTGGCATACCATATAAGAAAAGTTGCATTTTAGAAGCAACAAAGATCAAAATAACTTTAGTATTTGATCACAGCCTAGGACTTATAACTCATAAAATAGAGCATTTATTTTTAATTACTCTAAACTGGCCATACATAAAAATATCTTTAGTAACACTTTCATGATACGATATTCATCATTTTTTTTTTTAATTCAATTTAGTTTAGTACTAAATATGTGACTTCAAACAACCAGCTGTATTCTACATAAACAAGTAGCCAAATCGTGCACTAAATGACCACTCACATGTAAAACACAGATAGTTAAAGTAGTTGCAACAATATATATATATGAGACATGTCTAAAATGAATTAAGTGTTTTACTGCTGAAACATATACTTTTACTACTTTTCATTAGCCCTGAAAATATGTATTCAAAAGCAATATATCAACAAACACCAATACTTCTTGTATTATTTACTCATCAAAATTTTTCAAAGTATATACTATTCTTTAAAATATGAGACATCACTTAATACAATTTTTAAATATGCATAAAGATAAACTCATAAATTTATAGATAAACAGACAAACAGAGAAACCATGGTTTTAAGAATAAGTAGGTACTTGGTTGAGTGGGTGGGGATCCCCAGAAAAATAAATGCTTTCATATATAATGAAAGATTAAAAAAATTGACACTATCATGGGAAATTTAAAATTTTAAGTGTACCATAATATAAACATTATAAATCATTTACATAAAATATTTCATGCAGAAAAATCAAGAGAATTATGTAAAAAAATATACTATTATCTACAATCATAGAACAATATACACTGTGACTACTCATGTTTTACTCAAGATTTCAGGTGGCTTGGATTTTCCCTAAACAAGGCTCCTGACACCTTGTGCAAAAAGAAAAAAATAACTATATACACTAAGTAGCACAATATACCATCCCATAACTGCAAAAACAACAGCAACGTCCTTCTTTACAGATCCTTGATTCCTTAGTGTTATAAACACAATTTAAAGTTTGCATGAAAAATAAATAAATGTTATCAGAATGTTAAAAAACACGCTGAAAGTTTTGGTACACAAAAAAGACATCAGTTATGTGTATTGTTGCAAAGGTGTAAACATAGTGTTTACCATGTAGAAACAAGTGCATATCTCTAGATGACATACACAAAAAGGCAACATCAACTTAACAGTTGAATAGACATTTTACAGGAACATTGGACAAGAACTTTTTTTTTTTTTTTTTTTTGTCGACAACACATCAGTGTGCTTCACTTCCTTTGAAGCTAATCATTAACTTTCAGTAATCACTATTTTGGACATACTAAAAGGATGAATTATAGAGCACTGAAGATGATAAAATGATGATGTATTTGATGAGAATTGATGATGTATTCACACACACATCTTGAGAAAAAAAGAGACATAAGTAGGTAGGTGATGATATCAATAAGCACTTTTTCTTTAAATTTCTTAGTAATTTTGAAGATTCATCACGGAACACTTCTATATCAAAAGGCGCTGTTAAATAGTTACTAAGAACTGTGCTTTTCTTTTCTTTTTGTGTAATCTTGTTTAGAAATTGATTTGATGCTTAAAAAATTTTAATTTCTTCATTAATAATAAATCTTCAGAATCCATTCAATTAATTACTTGTGTAAAAATATGAGGCATATGACAACATAAAATTTAGAGACTTTGGGTATATTCACAAATGAAAACAAAGGCACAATAAAATTTTTGAAATATGGGGAATTTAAACAGAAAATAAATTGATCTTGAGAATTCTTGAATCAAAATACAACTCTTGTAATTGCAGGTATATGTAAGAATCAATATTGAGAGTAACTAATTTTATAATATTTCATAAATTTTCTTGATTTAGCAAAAAAAAAAAAATAGCAACACTGACTTATAGGAGCAGACAAGTCAACCAATCCACTTAGTAAGGATAAATTACATCTCACAAGAGAAAAGGCAAACCAACAACACTTCCATAATCAGGTCTTGTGACAGCTATTACTTGAGAAAACATTTGAGATTACTCGTAAATCTTATTTAGCTTTAAAGACAAACATCGAAGATATTGAATTGAATCAGACATTGTAAGGATAAATGACTCAAACATGACATGACCCCTTTCAATAATCACTTCAGCATTGAAAATGAAGCATAAATTTAAGAGTTATTGTTATAAAACAATGAGTTGAGCAGGTAAGTATTAATACATTTATCTTCTATCATCAAACAAGGAAAATACTAGAGAAGAGGTCAGCACAAATGGATACAACACATCAGTGAATGGCCAACTTCATCAGGTAAGAAACTTGAAAATGAAGCAAAGTTTTTTTGCAGGTGAGTATTTATTTTTTTTTTAACAGGTTGGAATAGAAACTCTTAGAGCAGCATATGTAGAGAGACAGTCTTTAAATATGCGATAGCATATATATAGCAGTGACACAGTTAAAATTATTGCAGAGAAATACTGACAATATGAAAACTTATTTTAAAAGCTGCATAAAACCATAAGATTTTTAAATAGATGATGTAAAATAATTTCAAGAATATAACTGTAACAGGAATGAAGTAGCCCCATGCCTACTTCTTCTCAAGAGTAAAAAAAAAAATAATGCTGCTTTCATTCTTTTTCTGAGAGCAACATGAGAATCTCGTCTGTTGAAAACTGTCATAGTCTGCACATACGATGAAGTGGAAAGGTCCAATTTCAAAATTACAACTTGCCATAATAAGAATATATATATAAAAAAAGAAACAACATGAAATTTTCAAATATAAAACTTTGTCAGCTGAGAGTGCTTTTAGAAACAACATGAGAACAATTGTATAATAAATGTGAAAATATTCTTAAATGCACACATTCTTAATTTATAAATTGCAGATTATCTTTGCACTAAGCCAAACTGTATGATTATAATAGAACATCACAGTCCAGATGGCATAAGAATAAATCTATGAACAAACTCTTGTATTCAAATTATTGTTAAACAAAATATCTTGATTTGAAATTTGTAGAACAGAAGCATAGAAATCTCTAAGAATGTTATATAGGATATTTGCAACTACTAACTTCTGTGAAGAATTTCAGCTTCAGAATAATAAGTATGACATTAGAATAAAATTTCTCAGTACCAATAATCATAATTTCAAAAATAATACTTCATATAAATATATATAGAATTTGCAAACTGTTGCAATTTAATAGTGCCATAAAAATTTTAATTTAAAAAAACCCAAAGTCATAGCCTCTTAAAATATGTTCTTAAGAACAATTTTATTATTTCAAATTCATTAGAATTTATCTAAGAACAATATATAATTCATTTCAGAAATATATATATATACCAAATAATCATTCTTATGTTCTCTAATAATTCATTACAAATAAAAGAATATGTAGATGAAATTCTTTGAAATAAAACTATTTAAATGGAATAATAATTATGCATCATTAAAAATATGGCTATTCTTCAATAGGAAATTGATCTTAATTTAAATAATTGTTTAAAAAAATATGGGAAACTTAGTAAAATATATTATATTCTTCAAGATGGAGCAGAACAATATTCATTCTATAATTATAAAATCTAATTCTTCAAAATAGAAAAAATCTATGCAAGAAATTTTTTGAGAACAGAAACTTCCAATACTAAAAAAATATTGTCATATGTAGTTATGCAAAAATTCTTGCATAAAATATTCCATATTTCTTAAAAATTCACTATAAGAACAAATCTTGAATACTATTGAACACATCAAAAAATTTTCAAAAGTTATTCTGAGAACAAAAGTTCTAAAATATTACGATTTTCTTCAAATCAATCAAAATTTTTCTTCAGAACCACCGTTTTTGCGGCACCAAATGTGATGGAAATATTTTTGTAATATATTATAATCCATAATATAGGCCGTTAACTTGAAAGGTAAATTTAAATTTGGAAGTTCTTTTTAGTTACATGCGTTGTGTAATGTTTGCAATAAAACCCTCTGTTCTTTGAGGTCAGCAATTATAAAAAAATAGAAATAAATGAAACTTCTTACTTGGATCGTGTAGTCTGTAAAATAAATGAAGAGGAGACTTGATAACAATATAAATTAATCCTTTATTTTCATCTTGAGAAGAGAAGATAAGGCTCCCGTTGGTCACCGTTCATAAATTAATTCAAGTTATTTAGTTAGTTTAAAAGTGCAGCATGAATCAAGAAATTATTAAGAAATAATTTAACAGGAGTTGTTAAAAATCGCAGACATCGTTTACGCAAAAGCTCTTTACCGGATTCCACATTCATCGGCGTCGGCAGACCGGAGCCGGAGCCCGCGATCTTTTTAAAACCAAAACTAAGTCATGACAGCTCTCCAACAAAACAGATTCTGATTTAAAATTAACGGAATTTTTAATTTATAGTAAGAATACGGGGATTTCAAAAGTTACTGAAAGAAAAGATTTAAATCTATTAGAGAATTTAAAATATTAGGTAATGTCTTAATAAACAAATCCAAAGGAAAACATTTAAAAAGCTTTATTTTAATTTGCTCCCTGCACAGCGAATGGACACACCTCCGAAAGATCAAACACCCATTCAATGCATATGCCATGAGAGACTTGCTCCGATGACGTCATCACAATCGTACAAAGTTCAAAGGAGAAGCATCCCATACCAGGGGCAGCCGAACGTCAGCGAACTTGCCGATGTGCGGTGAAGCGAAATCGCCCGCGCAAAAATAAATATGGATTTAAGCTTAAAGAACATCGATGTATAAGGCCAATAGAAATAAAACAGTAACATAATTTAAACACTGTGAGATTTCATCTCACAATACTGTGTTAGAAAGATTAGCTCAAACCCAGCCTATAAAAGAAGAATTTAATAAATCCAAAATTATTTTCCAAAGCCATTATTAGGGAATCTCGAGATAATTAAAAAAAATAAATAAATAAAATAAAATAATAGTTTTTAATGATGTACTGTCATATGACATCCATGGAGTTTGAAAGGAATTGTTAGATAATAGATGGAAGCATGTTTTTGATGAGCATTTGAATATTGCTTTCTGTCATCTATCCTCCATACCACCTTTAATCTAGAATGGTGTCTCCCTGATGATTCTTGACTAGGTGCAAAAAGACAACATTTAATTTTCCACTGATGACGGCTGAGTGCACTGCCTGAAAACCTTTTGGAGTTTAATGGATTCTTAATGTATTTTTAATATTTTTATATGCACCTGTAAGCAATTTGGTACATTTTATTGGTGCTTTTTCTAAGAATTTTAATGACAGAAATAAAAATGAAGTTCTATTTAGAAGCACTGAGATTTGATCCTGGATGGGGTATGGCTTTACAAAATTTTATTTTAACTTTACAATAGGAGTTTAAAATTACATTTTCTGTTTTTTATTACAAAATGAAGATATTATTGAAGACTTCCTTTTTTCTATTGTAGATTTACGTTTCTCAATATCTTCTTGCAAGTTTTTTATAACTTTTCTAGTATTCTCTCCTTCTTTTTGCATTTTTGAATATCCTGCTAACATTGCATTTGCTATATTCATTTCGTCTAAATCTTTTTTATCTAAAGCATTCTGTAATCTATTGCTGGCTTCTTTAAATACTTTATTAGCAACCTTTTGATTTTGTTCTTCCTTTTTCATCTTTTCTTTCAGCTCTTTTTCTTTTACTTCAATTGATTTCTTTCCATCTTCTATTTCTTTTAAAACTTCAGCTTTCCTTTTTTTCTCTTCATTTCTTTCTTCTTCTTCTTTTTTTTTTTTTTGTTGGCTTCTTGTCTTTTTCTTTCTTCTAAAAAACTTGTGTAACTTTTACAAGCATTCTGAGCAAGAGTTATTAGCTTTCTTGTCATTGGTACAAGCTCAGGCTTATTATTATATAATTTCAATGCATCTTTAACTGTGATATAAGCATTCAGAGTACGTTCTGACATTTTAGAACGCTCTTCCGTAAGAATGTTTCCTGAAACAGAAAACCCTCGTTCTACATGAGCATTTCCATGAGAAAGACACAATGAGTACTTAATCACTTTACTTAAATTTGGATATTTCAATCCACCACCAGTTACATGCTGTTTATTCAAAAACTGGCTCCAATACTGGTCAACAGGTATATCAATTTCAGCTTTAGAATGATCTTCAAGCTGAAAAAGTTTCCACTCATCATTTAACCTATCAGAAGGTACATTTAAGGGTAGCACTCTAGCAACAGTTGAAAGATCCATTGCAGAACTCTGTTTTAATATTTCACTTGGTTTCAAAAACCTAAAATGTTTAATAAACGGATTGGAAATGGGCCCTTTAGTGATAACATATTTACATGCTTCAATGTAATGGTTTCGTGCACTGTTTAGAAACTGAAGCTTGTCTTTTTCACATGTTTCCAAAGCTACTTTTACTTCATCACTAACTACCATTTGTGTCAAAGGAAGTAAGTTTTTACTATCAAAAATTTCATCTACCCCTTTGCCAATCTTTTGATCTACACATACTCTTCTTATTAGAGTCTTGACAATACTTTCAGCTACTGAATACAAAAGATGAACAAGTGGTTGATCTTTCTGAAAAAGACCAGTGAAACTGGAGAATAAAAGTGCACTTGAGCGTACAAATAAAAGTTCTGCTTTAATTGATGGCATTTTAAGCAGACGAGTAATCAACTTATAGTTTGCAGTTGATATGAGTTTTGAATCTTTTATGGGGATGAATTTTAAAAAATATTTGTTAATAGCATCCCACTGTTCAAGTATTCTTGAAGAAGAACCTTCCATTGTCAGCCACCTGGATGAGCAATGTTTAAGGAACTTTTGATTTGGGAGACCAACTTCATTCTGTATTTCAGTAAAATCCTCCCATCTTGAGGGCCAACCATCAAAGAAACTATGCACAGCAATAATCAAATCAGAAGCATCAGTTCCAAATTTTGTTAATCCTTTCTTGAAAGCGTTATGCAATACATGGATATTGCAGAATCCTAGATCAACTAGTTTCTTATTGCGGAGTGTAAACACTTCCTCATTCATTAATCTGTGAACAGTTTTGTTAACATTGGGGCCATCTGATCCGAGCATTAATAACTTTGATAACGGAAGATTTGCATTATCAATAGCATTTTTTACTTTCTCATAAAGGGTGTTACCTGTAGCTTTTCCTATAAAAAACGTTTGTAAATGATGATTGACTACTTTATTTTGCTTATCGGACCAGTAACGCACAGTAGTCTGTAATTCTTTATGGCCACTTGCGTTTGTTGTTTCGTCATAACAAAGAGTATAAAAAGTGTCTTCCATATCGGTGTAAAGTTCTTCCTTAAAATAAGGAAAAAGGGCTTCTGTTAAGACATAGTTTACTTTAGTTCTACCGAGAGTAAAACCATGAGGAACACATCCAGGAAACATTGCCCTAAACACATCCCCAATGCCATCAAAGGAAAGAGCAGAATAGTTGCTTACGACACTTTTTAGAATCCAAATTAACTCTGCTGTAGTAGCACTGTCTTTTATGCTATACAATTGAAGCGTTGGCAAAGGATGTTCAGGAATCTCTTCAGGTGCACTAGAACTTGAAGGCAAACTAGAAACACCTCCTAAATGTAGTTGCTGAGGTTGTAGTTTAATATGACATGCTTCTAAATGAGTACCAGATTTTGCATGCTGAGTCAGTGCTTGAAATCCTTTTCTATCGCACTTGAAGGTACCCACACATACTCTACAAAAAAATTCTGTGTCACTATGTTTGCTACACCAGTCTGAAACTTTATACCCTTTTCCATCATCTTTCTGTAACCAATCAGTTCTAAAAGAGCACTTGCCCATTTTCAAAATTGTATAGCAAATAAAAAATGTTGTCTTCTATTACTTCTATTTAATATTACCAGTATATCTGAAAAAGGAAAAAAAAATTAGATAATGGAATTTTACAGTAATTTACATAAAATTTTTTTTAACTACAAACAAAATTAAACCCTTTATTAAATTAGCCCCTCAGAAATCACAATGCAAAAACATTTTGATCATCATTGAGACATCAATTAAAAATTAACGGTGAGTCAAAATGTTTGCTTTGATTATAAAAGACAATAACTTTGTTGTTAAAAACAGGAAGAGACAATTTGAAAATATAGAATGAAGTTAAACATTTCATTGCATGCTTTATAACTGTTGCATGTAACATTCTTTGATCAGACTCATCAAAAGTTCTTTTTTTGTGTGTGTGTGATGTGAAAAGCAAAGTTATTGGCACTGTTTTTTTACTGGGGAAAAGGCTCATATGCGAGATACATGCCATAACTTGATTCAAATGCAGGACATCAATGATTGGGAACTAACATACTTCATGGTATCTTATGCGAAATGTACTACCATTTGGATGTTGTGTGTGTGGCTAAGGGGAGTTACTTCAATGCTTATAAACTATGCAAACAATACTATGGGCTTCATTTGATAATGTTATTAAATTGTTGTTTGCTTTCTTTTTTTAAAACAAAGTTAATGTCATTCATAATCAGGGCAATCGTTTTGACTTGTCCTATATTTTTTATATAATCAAATCAACTTTGTTAATAAACAGAAATAAGCAAGGAAGATATAAGCAAAAAAACAAAAAGTTAATTACCTATATTAATGGTTGATCCAGCAGTCAATCAACACAGGACTCATGACTTGGAGTTAATTCGAGATTTATTTCATATACTGTCAGAAAAATTATGCATTTTTGATGCCTTATAATAATAAGTAAATGCATACTTAAGATGTATATTATTCGTTTTTAACACCATCCTACTATAAAAATACAAAATATTGATTATAATTGGTACAGGGTTAAAACTCATTTGTAAAAAACCTGCACATAAATATTGTAATGGGAGATAGACAGTAAAATACTGATTATGTAGCACAAAAAGGTATGCCACATAACAATGATATAGTAAAAAAAAAATATTTTAACATACTGGACATTCAAAATTCCTCTCATTTTAAGACACTATTAAAAAAAAAATATCAAACTATCAAACATGAAATATTACAATATCATACTTTTAATACCTTCCTGAAAGATAATAAAAATCTTAAAAACACACACATAATTAAATTAATAACTTACTATTATTAATTACTCTGATCTTTTAAATGCTAAAATTAATATAATATCATAAAGGTGGTGATTGCTTTTCAGGGAACTTTCTGTTTTGATTCTTGCAATACAAAACAGAATTGTGAAATGGAGATACAATGAAGTATTCCGTGCCGTGAATCTCACAGACACGTGATGGGATTTTTTTTATATTAATTCTACCCTACTTTTCACCGAAACTCAAACTGAAGTGAAAAAGGTTTCGCTAGTATTAGCCGTTATCTTACTTTTGTAGGTAAACGCAATATAAGCAAGATAAAAAAAATATATAAGTAAGAAAATCTTAATACAGTTTAAATGATGAATTTTTCTTAATGTAAAAATTGCTTGTTTAACTGCCCCCTTATATTAGCCAGGCTTGTATTAACAGAGTTAGATTGTATTTACACATGGTCTTTTTTTATTGAGAGAGAATATGAACAATTATTGATGTTGGGGATATCGACAAGGCTGAAAGATAAAAATGAAATGTGAGTAAACCAGCTCCTTCACTTTCAGAAACTTAATCTCTTTAGGGCACAGATGTCATATACGCATATTGACACGATTGTTTTCCGACGCCAATTTGGCAAAAACATCAACAACATCCGGGTTACCATATCAAGCAAAATAACGACACTTTGGTGCCAATTAAGCACCCGTTGTGTATATGACATTGGCATTAGAAAAAAATCGCGCCAATAGGGGCCTCTTTAGTCAAAAAAAGTGACTAAAAGTGACTTTTTATTAAATAAGTGACTAAAAGTGACAAAATTTAAAATAAGTGACTAAAAGTGAGAAAAGTGACTAACTGGCATCCCTGATATAACATAGTTGAAATAGTTTCGTTAAAATAAATTTTTTGACTCGTTGAACCCTATATCATAAACTTATTTGAATTACGCAATATTCACCCACTTAAACATTTTCTGAAGAAATTTTCATATAATAGCTTTGAAATTTCTCTACATATCAATAAGAATTGAGATTTGTTTAAACATGTTACCTGGTGGAGTTCTAATCCCTTTCAAAGGTTTTATCTAATCTTAACTCATTTAATAATCTACATTCGCAGATAACCATGTTCGGACTTGCTTAAGTTTATCTTTTCGAGAGAATGTTGTCCCGATGATAATTTTAAAAGTTATCATTTAACTATTGATTAGCAATGGTTGAATAATTGTAAAAGCCATGCACTGCTTTATTATTTAACACTGATAACACTGAATCGCGTTTAATGAAACATATAATTCTTCCATTATGTTTGCACATGTTTCAAACGTTATTATTCACATAAAATCATATAAGTTTTTATTTCTTTTGGAATTTTCCTAATGGCAAAGACATAGAAAAAAATTATGACATTAGACGTGTCAGCAATTAAATTTAACTTGGTTATTTTTTTTTACTCGAAGAAATATTTGAAAGATCTGAAATTGTACTAATTATTTGTAGAAATTATTTTTCTCGCATATTTGAAAATTTATGCATGCTGAAAAATATTGAAAGACTTGAAAATATTTACATCACTTGTAGAAGACTTGATTTTTTTCCCTCGTGTCCAAGATGAAATTATGAAATTGTTTGCAACAAGCTTCATTTATTTATGATGTACCCTTGAAAATTTCTACAACTATGAAAATTTTCACACCGCTGAAAACTATTGAAAGACTTGAAATCGTTTTCATGTCTCGATGAAATTATTTTCTCACAATTAAGCACTTGAACAATAATGGAAGAAGTTTTTGTATTAACACCTTTGAAAGGAGGTTATTTTATAATTTTCTTTGCAGCAAGGATTTTGTAGGAAAAACGATGATAGTCCTTGGCTTCATTCATTGTCATGATTGGAAAAAAGATGATAGTCCTTGGTTTCATCCATTCTCATGAATGGAAAAACGATGATAGTCCTTGGTTTCATCCACTATCATGATTGGAAAAACGATGACAGTCCTTTATTTCTTAAAATTCTTGAAAAATGTTTGAAAGATATGATTTCTTGATAACTGAATCTTGATAGTTTGATGAACTGCCACCAGCCCCGTCGTCTTTGGATAAAACACCACACACACAAAAAAAAGAATGTTATTAAAAATAATATTATCCTCACTGTCCCTTTTTCCAGAAGTCATTTTTATGACTTTGTTTTAAAAGATGGGTATATGATTGAGAATACTTGCAAGAAATAACGATGAAAGATCATTGTTAGTTTATGAAAACTCATTCTTGAAAAATTTCTTGTCTGATAGTTTTTGAAAAATATTTGATAAATGTTTGCTTGAAAGGAAGAACGATGAAAGTTCTTGGATCATTCATGAGAACTCATTCTTGAAAAATATGATTTCTTGCCCGTTATCAGGTATGAAACCCGCTCCGCTGGGGCAACCCAGCAAGTAGGGGCCTGGTCATTGCTTAGAAAGAACTTATACTTGATTTTGAATCTTTGAAGAAGCACCTTTCATTCGCTGGATTCACACAGAAATTACATCGCGTCAAAAGAAGAATTCCAATTGAAAAAAAGGAAAGAATTGAAAAACAGTTTAAATATTAAAGTGATTTTTTTTTAATAGTTTCATGAATAATGATAACTACGAATTTAACAACATTCCCGCGAATGAAATTTTAAACACTTGCTATGGATATTGCAGGGTATAGACATATATTTAAGTTCATCGACATTTAGAAACCTTTCGAAGGAAAGAAATTTTAGCGTATGGTGTTGCCACCAAATAAAGCGAAATATATTACCTTTGAAATTCCCCGCCTCCCCACGGATTATATAAGTGGAAGCATTATTTTTACGTTTTTCATAGAAAGAGAAAAATTAAACATATCTTAAACCGCTTGATTTAAATGCGTCTGCATTCATCACTCGCTCAACGTGAAATAAGAAAAAGAAAGATGGCGAATTTCATATCAGTTAACATAATATCACGTGACAGCGTCATATCGTGCGATTGGTGAATAGCACAACCACGTGATTCGATATCAATGAATGATAACATTTCCTAGTTTAACGAGTATCACAATGTTCTTATCGTGTTTTTCGAGAGAATCGTCCTACCTCTTATCCTCACCTTGTGTAATCTTGTATTTGTTACCTTCCCTGAAATGTAAATGTTATTTTCGAGAATTGTTAGAGACGTTTATTTTTAATTAGAACTTAGATAGTTAAAACCACCAATAGCTAAATGTAATTAGAACATTAATTGATTTTTATTATAATTAATTGATTTATCTTTATATTATTTTAGATCTCATAGTTTGATTTTAGAAATAAATTCATTTCATTGTGAAAGCGAAAACTCTCATTAATTTAGTTCAAGTATGTGACTTTTATTTTCGAGGTGAACACGATTATCCGAATCGTAGATAGCATCAAGGGTTAATATTCTTCTACCATGAGTAGTGTTGAGACGAAAATTTGAACTTAGCTAATATATATCAACACTCTCGTTTACCTCTCGTGTGCGCGTGTGTGTGCAACGAAAAATTACTCTATGTGATGTAAAGTGTAAAAAGCTGAAACAAGCTGATGTGCTTAATGATTTTAAAACTGATGTTTTATCCTGGTGCGCTATATCGCTTGAGCATATGAGTGACAATCGGGAAATGCAGGAGATTTAATTATTTTTTCATTCTAAATGTTTCATCGAACTTTCGGAAGAAAATGTAGCACATCACATTAAACAAGGATTTTTAAAGATAAGTAAATTTTCTTTGAAGAAATCGATTTCATAAAAGGAAAATCCCTGAAAACATTACACGGTCACTTTGTCTCGATCCAGCAGGAATTGAACGTATAAACTTAGGCTCAGGCATTTCAATATATGACAAGACATAATGATTTTAGAAGCTATGCTATTTTTAGCGATCGATTATCCACATGAGGGATTTGAGATCGAGGAGAGATGGCATTCGTGAGGGTCGTTCTAAAGAAAGCTAACTCGGATTTTTGCAAGGTTACAAGAAAATCACGGATATCTCTGTTTATCATGTTACTTTTACATATCAAACTTAAAGACCACCATTTTAAAATCTCGGTTTTACCCAATTTACCTCTTTTACTCAACTTAACTTTGCTATTTGACAGAAAATCATTTAAACAATTTAACTTCCTCATTTTCAGAGTTATCTAACATACTATTAGTTATCAACTGCTATGTACACATCCCGCAAAGCAATGTCTTCTTAAAATACTAAAGAAAATTAAATATACATTGAAGGAAATTTTCAAACATCATTTAAAATAACAACAAACTCGATGTTAAGAGGTGAACGAAAAAAATATATATATAAGACAAAATAAATAAGAAAGAAGAATTTGAATTATTAACAGAAAATTTTTACAAATGAACAAAAATGTATTAACTTGGTTAAAAGATTCTTCCCAAGTTTTTAAAAAGCTTTTGAATATTTACAACTTAACAAAAACTTTGTATTCTCAAGATAACAAATAAAAATAACCATTGAATGATACAAATAACGTTTTGGTAGCCAAAATTTGAGAGTCCTTGTTTTCTAAGAAGGTTTGTTTAATTTCTTTAAAGCTCATAAAAATCGCAGGAGATGAACTCATGCTTGGAAGAAATAACGATGAAAGTCCTAAAGTTTTTGAAAAATATATGAATTGAATACTTGATTTGAAAAAAAAAAGATGAGAATCCTCGGTTTGTTAGAAGATTTGCTTGATTTCTTAAATGTTTTTGGTAAATGCACGGTTTAAACACATGCATGAAAGAAAGAACGATGATACTCCTTGGATAATTCATGAGAACTAATTTAAAAATATATGTTAGTTAACAAAACAAAGTTTTTGAGAAAATTAAGTTAAAAAATTTAAGGTAAGAAGAAAAAAATAAGTTTAGGAAAAAAAAAACTTAACAAAAAAAAAATTACGTTAAGAAAAATATTATTAGGTTGAACGTTTGTAAAATTTGATCGTTTTCTGTTTTAACTCATGAATGAATTCATCCTACCATTCAATTGTTTATCCTGGCAACCATATGTTTATTCATCACCTAACCAATCAACCAACTTCTAACCACAGCATACAATTATTTTTAGTATTAAAGATTTATTTTATTTCTGCCCAAGTGCAGAAAGTAAACCGATGACGTAATCGAAAAATAAGGGACTATCAAATAGACTTTGTTGTAACTTGAAGTAGACAAACATTTTTGAAAAAATAAACTTAGACTCAGAAACTCATTTATCATAGAGTTCGAATGAAAATTTGAAAAGTTTGTTCATTTCCCGCGAAAACTCACTTATGCATTTTTGGACATATGTAAAAATCACCACAATGTTATATTTAAATTAATTAAATTCGCAATATTTCACATTAGTTTGCAATATAAGTAACTTGAAATATTTCTTTGCTAACTAGGGTTAACACTATTTCGACTTAAAAATTTCTTTTGCAGATTTTCTATGATAAACCTTTTACCATTTTCAGTTCAACTTGGTTTCATTAAATATATCTGCGGAACTTTAATTTTTACTCTGTTAGTTTATTATTTCAAATTTTCGTTGAATAGTTCCATTATTATTTTTAATAAATAATTACATACTATAACAATTTAATTTTAAAACACTGAAATTCTAACATCTAACTTATTTAAAATCATAAAATATTCAACACTTACCTAAAGCACCAGCTAACTCAAAAGACGTGCGTCTCACACAACGACTTGGAATGAAATGAGAGAATGTTATCAGGGAGACCGGACGTCACGTGAATACTTCCTGCCGTTTGATTGGATGATAGCGCACTCACGTGATTCCTTATCAGTGACGTCATCACCTAGATAAGAACAAGTAGATAAGCAGATTTCGCGGCATTTTCATCAATGTTTTCGAGTGAGTGGACATGCATGCTTGTCTCTGCTATCTATGTCTTGTCTAAACTGGTCCAAACTTGTCTAAAACTGTTTGTACTTGTCTAAACTTGTTGTTGCTTCTTTGTTACCTAGTTTATTTTTAATTACTATGCTAGATTAGGTTATTGAAACAATTAATTACTAATAATAATTATATGATTTCCGTTAATTAATAATTATATTAATTAAAAAATTTATTCCTGTTTGAGAAAACATGAAAGAAAGATGGATGAATGGCTTTGCATATTTTCTGAGAACTTAGTCAAACAAAATCTGATTTCTCATATATTTATATTTTTGTTAGATTAGATAATTGAAACAAACAATTGCTAATTGTAATTAAATTAGTTTCGTTAAATAATAATCATATTAATTACAATAATAATTGATTTATATATGAATTAATTCATAATACATAGTATCGATTTTAGAAATAACTTAAATTTCTTTTGCAAGCGAAAAAGAATACTTCAAATCTGTACGTGTGTTAGAAAATTCTTGTGTATCACTCTCAGAAATGGATACTCAGATTTCACGAAATTTTCTTCATTTTTGACGAAACCATTTCCTGGGATATGCTCCGAGCGAATATTTCGTCATATTGAGAAAATTACTTTCTTCGCTTGTTTGAGGATGACAATTTCGTCAAAAGTGCTTATTTGAAAAGTGCAATCAGAGGGCTGGTGGTGCCACCTATTGAACAGTTTGGAAGCTCTTGTATCGACAGGAGAAAAAATAATAGCTTCGGTCTTCGGGTTGATTCGAACTCACGACCTCCTGTGTGGGAGACGAGTCCTCGAACAGATACGATTTTACATGCATGTAAAGGATTCTACTGTATATTTATATTTTTATAAAATTGGTTGTAATTTTATCGATGGTGTTATACTTATAATTCTTGCAAGTTTTAATTAGTAAGACTAATTTATTATTATTATTTCCTATGGTTAATATGAATAATTATAATATGGCTTGAGTAATATAATTTATTAGGAAAATTTTCTTTGCTCGGTGAATGATTAAAATATGGCCTGGTTAATTTGTTGCTCAGAAATAACGAATTTTAAAGTACATATGGGGAGATTTTATCAATTTGAGTAGTTGGTTAAGATTTTAACACTTTACTGTTTACAGAAGAGATGGGAGAGGGATCAATTATGCATATTTAATTTGATAGTTATATGAATCTATTTCTTAAATGAAAAAGAGATCTTGGAATTTTGAAACTTTATTGACCAAATTTTCTTTTTGAACGATTTTGTAAAACACAGGAAATTTATTCTTTTCGAATTAAACCATAGCGAGCAAAGTAAAATAATAATAATAATAATAATAATAATAATAATATAAATAATAATAAACATTCTTAAAAACTTTAACAGCTAAAAAAATAACTAATGCAGAAACAATAACTACCTGTGTTTCAGCATTTTCTGAAAAGCGCTAAAAAGTGCAATATTTTAAATAAATTATGACAGGAATAACATAGTTTTTTTAAATAAATTATGACAGGAATAACATAAACAAGCAAATATTTGCTTGCTAAAGTCGCAGGATTTGAGGAGGTACGGTTTCCTTAAAATGCATTGAGTCTGGCCGTGAGTGAAGAAACACCTTCGTCAAATATTTGAGAGTTTACGTGTCGTTAAAAGTCACGTGATTGTGATACGAAATGATTGTCAAAAACAACGAAATATAGCTCGAGGACTGCTGAATCGTCAAAATTGAGAGTTTTATTTCGGAGAGTGTGTGGTGTTTTATCCAAAGACGACGGGGGTGGTGGCAGTTCATCAAACTATCAAGATTCAGTTATCAAGAAATCATATCTTTCAAACATTTTTCAAGAATTTTAAGAAATAAAGGACTGTCATCGTTTTTCCAATCATGATAGGGAATGAAACCAAGGACTATCATCGTTTTTCCATTCATGAGAATGGATGAAACCAAGGACTATCATCGTTTTTCCATTCATGAGAATGGATGAAACCAAGTGTTGGCGCCGAAATTCGTCTGACAAATAAATTTTCAAAATCCAAGTGAGATGGGAGAGCAATTAGAATAAATAGTTTATTAAATAAAACTGAAATAGTATGTAAATTCTATTCATCATTAGAAGTTAATAATTGTTCCATAATAGTAATTCTCCATATTTAACAGAGCCAATACAAAAAAAAAAATGTGTTCTCTGCTTGGTTGCAGAGTCAGGACTTCACTATACACTCTGTATTAAACAGAGCCATGAGTTAACAATTGGCATCTCTGATTACAGAGTCAGGACATGTTACATGTTCTCTGCTTGGTTACAGAGTCAAGACTGACCATTTTAAAAATGATACATATTATATAAAATAAACATCAAAATAAAAATTACAATATGCAGTTATAAATCTTCTAAATAGCTATAATATTCATTTAAATGACATCCAAGTAATTATAAAACTAATAAATCACCATCAATTCAAAATTATTATAAAGTAAATAAATCTATATTACATGACCTTGAAATCATAATGTTACTCATAAATATTGATTCAGGATTATAAACAATTTAGATAAACAGATTAGATTTTTTCTGTCAAAAGAAATCACTTTTATAATTATGTTTTACAACATGAAAGATAAACAGAGTTAAATTATAAACAAATAAATTTGAGGTTATTTACGCCGTAACATCCTCCGCCTCCATGAACGGAGTTCATCGAACAATTATAACTTACCAAATTTCCACTATCACATACTAAATAATCAAATATTAAATACAAATTTAAAATATTACCTTAAATGTTAAGTATAACTAAAATGAAATGCAATTAAATCCTACTACTTCTATAAAAAACAGTTTCTGGAACAACTAAAAATAGAAAAAGACATTAATATACAAAATAGTTCAGAAAGTTACAAAAATTAGACATAGAAAAATAATAATAATAATAATAAAGTTAGTTAAAATAAAGTAAAATTCTATTATATTAAATGTCCATCGGTAGAGGAGACAATTTTGTGATAGGGCGTTTCAGTTCACCAGTAGAAGTCTTTAATTTGACAACACGAACAATATTATCATCCCCAGGAAATAGTTCAATTATTCTGCCCAATTTCCACCTTAATGGGGGCTGGTTTTCTTCCTTTATCAACACCAAGTCATTGATTTTTAAGTTCGGGTTGCTTCTAAACCACTTTGTACGTTGCTGCAATTGTGAGAGATAGTCTGACGACCACCTTTTCCAAAAACTTTGGAAAATCTTTTGTAGCAATTTCCAACGTTCCAAAGGAGTTACATAGGTAGAGGAGATATCAGGCTCAGGTAAGGAGGTCAAGGGTGCTCCTATAATAAAATGTCCTGGCGTCAGAGCCGTAAAGTCATTTGGATCAGAAGACTCAGCGACAAGCGGTCTTGAATTTAAGCATGACTCAATTTGTGCAATTAAGGTCAAAAATTCTTCATAAGTTAAAATCTGATCACCAATTGTTCTCTTCAAATGATTTTTCATTTGTTTTATTCCCGCTTCCCAAAGGCCTCCAAAGTGAGGGGCGGAAGGTGGGTTGAATTTCCATACTATCATTTCGTCAGTAAGATACTTGTGCAATTTTTCATCAGAAGCAATTAGAGACATCATTCTCTTTATTTCGCGGTCTGCCCCTACAAAATTTGTACCTCTGTCGGAAAATATTTCTAGAGGTTTTCCACGTCGAGCCACGAATCTTTTCAATGAGGCTAGAAAGGTTTCAGTTGTAAGATCAGTGACTAACTCAAGATGGATAGCTTTTGTTACGAAACAAACATACAGACAAACATAATGTTTAAAGGGTTTCACACCACGTCCCTTACGAGGTTTGATCAAAAAGGGGCCGGCTAAGTCGACTCCTACTCTTGAAAATACTCGAGCTTGTGTCACGCGTGCTGATGGCAGATTTCCCATCAACTGAGATGAAAGGTGTGATGAATTTCGGAAACATTTCATACATTTCCTTATTTCTCTTTTCACATCTTCTTTAGCATTAATTATCCAAAATTTTTGTCGAATTGCTGAAATTGTCAATTGAGTCCCGCTATGAAGATGTTTCTCATGAAAATACTTTATTATCAAGTCTGTAACATGATGCCTTTTAGGGAGAATGATTTGATGTTTTTGATATTCAGACAAGTTTGCATTTTTTAGCCTACCTCCAACACGAAGAATATCATTTTCGTCAAGAAATGGATGTAAAGGAAGGAGTTTGCTTTTAGAATTTAGGATCTTTCTGGATTTTAGAATTTTCAGTTCGTCTCCGAATTCATGGTTTTGAATTAATTTCACAATAGCATTTGTTGCCCTTTCAAGTTCTGGAACAGTCAAAAAACCATAGACTCGTTCAGATGGGCATGTACTATTTTTGATGAATCTGAGGCACCAAGCCGTAATTCGTTTTAATTTAGACCAGGATGAAAATTTAAATAAAAGCTCAAATTCTGGAATATTTTGGGATATGGAGCAAACAAGCGTTTTACGTTGTTCTTGCAAGACCTCTTCATCAGGTAGATTAGGTTGAGTTTCAGGGGGAAATACTGGTAACGATTCTTCCTTCAGCCAGCTAGGACCATGTAACCATACCTCGTTATTAATCAATTCAGATGCAGAGCAACCACGAGAGAGAACATCTGCAGGATTTTCCTTTCCTTTACAAAATTTCCATTGTACAGGAGCAACAAGTTCCTGAATTTCGCGTACGCGGTTTGCCACAAAGGGCTTCCAGTTGTTAGCACTTCCTTTAATCCAGTGCAAGGTAATTTGGGAGTCACTTAGACAAAATATATTTTCATTCACAATTTTAAATATTTCCTTTAAATAATTCGCTAATCTTGCAGCCGTAAGTGCTCCAAGAAGTTCGATGCGCGGCAATGTAATTTTCTTGAGAGGCGCTACTCTCGACTTTGCTATTACAAATGAAGTTTCACAAGAAGAAGAATCACGTAAATAAGCCACTGACCCATACCCCTTTAAACTAGCATCAGAAAATATGAAAAGTTGAGCGGTTTCAGGATTTAATTTTGGGATAGTTACAAAATATTTTCTAAGAATTTCAAAATTTACCAAGTCTTTTATTTCATTATGCCATTTTCTGAATTTTCCACTTAAAGAATCTGGTAATGTAGAATCCCAGTCAATTCCATGTTCCCAGAGTTCTTGCATTAAAAATTTAATTCTTATCACGAAAGGGGAAATGAGTCCAATAGGATCATAAATTTTTGCCACAGTTTGTAAAACAATACGTTTGGTAATAATTTTATGGTCAAATTCTACTAAAAGTGGTTGTATGTCTATTTTCAAGGTGTCACTTTCTGTTATCCATATAATTCCCAATACTTTCGAAAGATTTTGTTCAAGAGTGTCTTCCTCAAAGTTTATTCCATGTTCCTTCCATAAAAATTTTAAATCGGAAGAATTGGTTTTAAATTTTCTGAGTTTCATATTGGCCTCACTCAATATCTTCTCTGCACCGTTTGATAAAACAAAAGCTTCATTTACTGAATCAGCTCCATGAAACAGGTCATCAACGTATAAGGAAGTATCCAGCATATTAACTATTTTTCCAAACAAATCTTTATACCCCTCAATGTGATGTTTGATGGTTGCAGAAAGGAAAAAGGGTGAAGTTGTTACACCAAAAGTTACACGGGTCATGCGAAAAACCTTCAAAATGGGATTGTTACTAGTGATATTGTCAAACCACAGGAACCTCAAAAAATTTCTATCTTCTTGTTGTATCTGGATTTGCAAGAATGCCTTTTCTATATCGGCCAAGAAAGCAATTTTGTGGAGACGGAATTTTAAAATAATGTCCAATATGTTAGGATTTAGATTGGGCCCAGGAAATAAGCACTCGTTTAACGATTTTGCCCCCTTATCTTTGGATGACGCATCAAAAACAATTCTTACTTTAGTTGTCGATTTATCTTCCCTTATTACTGGTCTGTGAGGCATGTAATACGTGTTTATTTCATCTTTATTAAACTCACATTCTTCAATTATACCCAAACCACATTGTTCATTTAATATTTTCTCATATTCCTTAAGTAACCATTCATTTTTGCACAATTTTGATTTTAATCCCCAAAGTCTATGTTTAGCTACATCAAAATTGGATTCCAATTCATTTTTATTTACTTTCCACAAAAGTTTAGTTTCATATCTTCCATTTACAAAATTTAAATTATCATTAAATAAATCAAGAGCATCTAAATCCTTTTGTGAAAATAATTCATTTTTACTATCACAAATACCCAAAGACTCTAGTTTCCAAAACTTTTGCAAATCAAAATTTTCTATTTCATTAACAGATACAAGATGAGCATTAACTGTTTCGTTACCTTTAGAGTTTATTTTTCCCACTATTGTGTACCCAAAAAGTGTATTAGCTACATATAAATGGTCATTAATTTCTTCAATGACACCTCTCTGAACATTCCAGAAATAATCAGCTCCAAGTAAAATTTGTACTTCGGATTCCTCGGGCGTAGGGTCGGCTAACCTCCATCTTTTACTTTCAATGTATTTTATAACTAGAGGGTCAGAATTGGGAACCTTCAATGTTGTTGCACTTATCAAATCGGTAGCTAGCACCTCAACATCTATAAAACGATGATAATTCATTTTACTTCGCAATTTAATTTTAAAAACATCATATTCTTCTTCGCGACCTTGATCCATGCCAAAAGCGAATACAGTTAAATGTTCTTTTCTTAAAACAGGCAAATTTAATTCACGAGCTAATGCTTTTGTTATGAAGCTTTTTTCGCTTGCAGAATCAAGTAATAATCGAACTACCTTTGATTTAGAATTACCTTGAGCAGTTACACAACATGTTTGCAATAAAACAGCATGCTTAGAATTTCTAAAATTACAATGAGAATTAGATACAACTGTTTGATTTTGATTTTCATTAATTTCCGGTTTCAAACTTTTCTTAAAGCAAAATAATTTGTTATGTTCAGTGCTTTTACAATTTAGACATGGCTTTAATTTTATGCGGCATTGCGAAGATAAATGCGATTTCAAAAAGCATTTGTAACATCTACCCTCCTTACGTAACATTAATCTTTTCTTATCATCAGCTAAATTTTTACACTCGGAAGATAAATGATCATTACCTTTGCAAAATACACAAACAACTTTAATAGTGGCATTTAAGGTATTAGCATGTTGATATTTATTTGATGTTTTCTTTTCACGAAATTCAGTTTTATTTTTATGTACAAAAGAAGAGGATGCATCATTTTTAGAACTTGTCATTGACAAAGCCTTTTCTCTACATTCTATTTCACATTTCAGAAAGGCAATTAGATCGGTTACATCTGACTCTTTGCTAGTATCACGTTTTCTATGATATTCAATCACTAATTCATGGGGCAATAGCTTTAGCAAAATAGGATTTAGCAATTGTCCATAAGAACTGGATGTTACCCCCAAATTTCTTAAACTTCTAATATTAACTTCGCACATGTCATGCAATCTTCTTAATGCATTTAAATTTGAACAATTTTTAACTGGTTCCATATTTAATAAATTAGTCATGTGTTTATTAATAATAACATCAACCTTACCAAAACGGTCCTTTAATAAATCAATACAAGTATCATAATTTTGTTCTGTCAAAGGAAACCCTTCTACCACATTATAGGCCCGATTACATAACAAGGATTTTAGATAAGCGAATTTTTCTATCTTAGATAGTGATTTATTCTGGTGTATCGATGTTTCAAAACAGTTAAAAAATTCGACCCATTCTTCGATTTCACCAGAAAATTTTGGAACATTTAATTTAGGCAATTTCATGGCAGAACTCGTTTCTGTTCCACTAGCAGAACCATTCAATGAATTTACACGACTAGTTGCTATCATAGAAACATTATCCTTTTTACATTTTCTTAATCTATTTTTAATTTTAAATTTAGCACTGATCAATTGGTCAGTGTACTTTTCACTATTAGCAATGTCCTTTTCATATTCTTTTAAGTCGGATATTTGAGCTTCAATATCACGATTCAAACTTTGGAAAGCCGTTTCTTTTAAGAGAAATATTTCTTGAAGCTCTAATAATTCATCGGTTTTCGTATTATCAATGTCATCATTTAATAATGTTTCTAATTTTGTAATTAATTTCGTGAAACTCGTTCGTTCAACAGAACGTTTTGCTTTCAGCTTTTCAAGATTTTCCATTTTAAATAAAGAATAATTCTTATTTTAAAACATTAACCATTCATAGAAAATGAAAAAAATATTTTCTTACCTGTTAATTCCAGGTAATGTAGATGGCATGTCGTAATCCAAATGGCACAATAATAATTCCACACTAATCGCAGGTTGAAAGATAAATCACACTTGTTAATCACAAATCACTTTGACAAACTGCTCACTATTCTTTCAAAAAAATGTTTCCCGGGTTTCGGCACCAAAAATAAATGTTGGCGCCGAAATTCGTCTGACAAATAAATTTTCAAAATCCAAGTGAGATGGGAGAGCAATTAGAATAAATAGTTTATTAAATAAAACTGAAATAGTATGTAAATTCTATTCATCATTAGAAGTTAATAATTGTTCCATAATAGTAATTCTCCATATTTAACAGAGCCAATACAAAAAAAAAATGTGTTCTCTGCTTGGTTGCAGAGTCAGGACTTCACTATACACTCTGTATTAAACAGAGCCATGAGTTAACAATTGGCATCTCTGATTACAGAAACAGGACATGTTACATGTTCTCTGCTTGGTTACAGAGTCAAGACTGACCATTTTAAAAATGATACATATTATATAAAATAAACATCAAAATAAAAATTACAATATGCAGTTATAAATCTTCTAAATAGCTATAATATTCATTTAAATGACATCCAAGTAATTATAAAACTAATAAATCACCATCAATTCAAAATTATTATAAAGTAAATAAATCTATATTACATGACCTTGAAATCATAATGTTACTCATAAATATTGATTCAGGATTATAAACAATTTAGATAAACAGATTAGATTTTTTCTGTCAAAAGAAATCACTTTTATAATTATGTTTTACAACATGAAAGATAAACAGAGTTAAATTATAAACAAATAAATTTGAGGTTATTTACGCCGTAACACCAAGGACTATCATCTTTTTTCCAATCATGATAATGAATGAAGCCAAGGACTATCATCGTTTTTCCTACAAAATCCTTGCTGCAAAGAAAATTATAAAATAACCTCCTTTCAAAGGTGTTAATACAAAAACTTCTTCCATTATTGTTCAAGTGCTTAATTGTGAGAAAATAATTTCATCGAGACATGAAAACGATTTCAAGTCTTTCAACAGTTTTCAGCGGTGTGAAAATTTTCATAGTTGTAGAAATTTTCAAGGGTACATCATAAATAAATGAAGCTTGTTGCAAACAATTTCATAATTTCATCTTGGACACGAGGGAAAAAAATCAAGTCTTCTACAAGTGATGTAAATATTTTCAAGTCTTTCAATATTTTTCAGCATGGATAAATTTTCAAATATGCGAGAAAAATAATTTCTACAAATAATTAGAACAATTTCAGATCTTTCAAATATTTCTTCGAGTAAAAAAAAAATAACAAGTTAAATTTAATTGCTGACACGTCTAATGTCATAATTTTTTTCTATGTCTTTGCCATTAGGAAAATTCCAAAAGATCGTTGAATTAATAATCGTTGAATTAATTAATTTTCTTCTAGCATGTTAATCACAATGTTTAAAAACTTAACTAAGTTTTAATATGTATAAGATGATATGCTAATTAAGTAACGGGGAGTAGGTGAAAGAATTTTCATACAGTATCGGGAGTCAATATCATTCCACATCAATTGTGGAAAAGGAATTTTTAAACTTATTTTTATTTAAGTGTTTATTCAGAAAAACTAGGTTAAATTGTTGAATGTCGATATAATTGTTAAACTACCGTTTTATGAAAGAAATGACAAATAGTTCCTTTGCAAGAAAAAATCTCTCATACAAACATTGTGCTTAAATCGTCCAAAAATCAAGTTAATTTTCTGAAAAATTGAAGCTTTGAATTTTCTCCCACTTTGTCTAATATATACTAACCGCTATAAAATGTGTATGAGTTAAAAGACAAACTTTCTTTATTTATTTTTCATTTCAACGTTTTCTTTATTATTATTTCAATGTTATTATTATTATTTTAATTTACGTACTTACTTTTTAAAGCAAATTTTACATTTCTTTTGCTTATGTGTTGTTAAAAAGAACTTAAATGTTTATTTTATTTTATTATCTCTCATTTTTCCAATGGTAACACTTTATTTTTCTTAATTCGTGGCATTATCTTTTATTTCTTTGCATATATTTATCTTTATTTGGTGACAAAATCTTTTAATTTTATTTCGTCATATACATTTCGCTTTATTGAATGCCAACATCTTTCAATTTTATTTCGTTATATACATTTCTCTTTATTCAGTGGCAACACTGTATTAATCTTTATTCGGTGGCAACACTCTATGCGAAACTCTAACATCCTTTCTGGGACGACACACAAAAGAAAATTTTAAGCAAATCGCGACATTTTCTAAGTCTCGCTAATTCATTTCCCTGATATATACCGTCATGTTATAGTACATTTCCTTCAAAAATTTATACCAAAATGATAAAATAGGTTTTTCTACACATATCAACTTCTCGAACAACACACTTCAGAAAATTTTAAGTGAAAAAAAAATCTTCTCACATTCATTCCAGACAAAAATTCACGAAAATAACTCAGCGATTTTTGTTACATGACTACAGATTTGTTAAACATGCTAGACTAACAAAAGCATGCAAAGAAAACCACTTACCAGAATTTCACAAGAGACATTTTAAAATGGGACCATTTTTCTGAAAGAAGGGTCATTTCACAAACTTACCGTGTTCGAATTCCATGTTAGCGTTCAGGGAAAAAGAATTCAACCAACATTACCTGAGTTAAAAACAAATTTCGAACAACAAATTTTCTAACGAGTCCAAATTCAAAATTAAGTTCGTAAAATAAAATTTTAAAAAGAAAAAATTTTCCATGTCTTGTTAATTTTAAAAGAAAAATAAATTCTACAAAGTTTTTTCTACCACGCGAAAAAAAAAAAAAAAATAATTAAATTCTCAAAATTTTTAAAGAGAAAAAAGTTTTTGTATCACGCGAAAAAAAAAAAAAAAAAAAAAAAAAAAAAATTAAATTCTCAAAATTTTTTAAAGAGAAAAAAGTTTTTCTATCACGCGAAAAAAATTCTTAAAAGAAAAATTTTTTAAATCTTTAAAAAAAATTCTTTTCAAAATAAATCTTTGCGCCCTAACTATCAGCGTACTCTAACACGATCATTCGTAAAAAAAAAACCTTATCCATTCACACTTTCGCTGAAATATCACTATCTAACAACACTTCCGGTCTACTTCCGCTCCAAATCGCGCTTATCATCGTCGTACTGTAAGATAAAAAAAACTTCTGAATGACCTTCATTTGATCTTGAGAGCGTGCCGCGTGCTGCGTGCCGCATGACGCTGAACCCACAAATACACACTACTGTTTTCATTTAACATTCACTTTTCTTCCACTTTAATTTAATTTTTAAATGTGGGTTTTGATTGGCACACTTATTGTTATTTATTTATTTTGAAATAATTGAAAGCAAAATAATTCAATTTATGTGTTTAATCTGCAAATTTATATATATATATATATATATATATATATATGTAATAATGTATAATGTCTTGTTTTTGAATATATACCAAATAGATAATTGATATTGTTTCTAAATTTCAAAGTAGAATAAATAATAAAAACTGTCTACTAAAATAAATTTAATACTTGGGATTTTTTTTTTTTTTTCATTAACGAACGAATTTTCTTTAATGTATCTTTAATTCTGAAGCACATTTTCATTGACACAGTGATATTATTTCATAAATATTACTTTTGTGTTATCGTTATTATTGTTTCGAGTGATCGAAATTGATTAAAAAGCACTTAATTAGCGTCTTTAAACTATAAGTTTTTATTTTTTTTTCCATATGCTGTGATAATAAGTTGAAATATGGAGGAAAGAATTAATGTTTTAAATAACGCATGTGCTCTCCACAGCTGATCTAAGCCCCGCGTCGTGACGTCACGAAACCTTGTGTTTGGCTTGTAGTCTTGAGGCGGCTTTGAGCTTACTGACGAAAAAGGTCTAGAGGTAAGCTGCAGTTTAAAATAAACACTTTAGAAAACATTACGAGAGCTATAACTAAAAAAATGGGAAATAGACTGGAAGCTGACAAAATTATAAAATGGACTCTGCATAGTAGAATTAACTTTGGAAGACTTTGATTGAACAGCTGATAAATTGAAACAAAAACTAATATAGTTACTAAAAAAATTGAATGAATGGATTTCAAACAGTAGCACGCATGACAAATTCGCTTTTCCAGGAAAAGCGGAACATCGAAGGAATCAGGAGCCATCAAGTCTATGAAGTTAAAGATAGTGTAATTGGAATCGACGCTACTGGAAAAGCTTTCTTTGGCTTTCCCCTTACAAAAAGAAGTGAAATACCATCAAAAACATCTCATGTAAAAAAAAAGCCAAGTCTCCTGACTCTTTGACCGTAAAAAGTTCTGAGATCATGTGTAGAGCCAAGTTTAGCTCTCTTATTAACTCTGATATTTTAATTCACAAATTACTCGTAGTCGCTACACCTTTAGTAAATGATTATTTTGTGACTTGGCAATGACGCAGCACGAGAATGTAAAGGCTGTTGTTTACATTTTAATATTAACGTTTATTTATAAAGTTTTGCATAAAATAATTTCTTATAAGAGCACTGAGCGTATATGTATTTGTAGCATGGAAATAATTTTACATTACATTGTAAGCCCGGATGCGAAAACTCTCTACTGGTCAACCGTGATGTCCGGAGTTTTGGGTGATTTTCTTCCTATGTAACGTGAATACGAGCCAGAGCCCTCTTTTACAAAGACCCCCAAACGGTGCATCCCTCCTTCAGGCTTCAATTCCTCGCGTTCATATTCAGCCTAATCAAATAATCTAATCCCAATTCAAAACATAAGTAAAGTGTTTACGTAATAACTTTCCTGTGCTTCGTCATTGCCAAGTCACAAAATAATCATTTACTAAAGGTGTAGAGACTAGGTGTAATTTGTGAATTAAAATATCAGAGTTAATAAGAGAGCTAAGCTTGGCTCTACACATGATCTCAGAACTTTTACGGTCAAAGAGTCAGGAGACTTGGCTTTTTTTTTACATGAGATGTTTTTGATGGTATTCATTTATTTTCAATAAACATTAGAAAAGTGAAAGTTAATATACGCAAAACATGAATAAGTTAAGGAGGATATATTTATATCTACGGCTCGTTAGTCTTAACACGGTCGAAAGTGAAAAGTTAGTGAAAATGATGTCATAATGGTGCAAAAGTGATGACATGTTAGAGTTTTAAATATCATAGCAAACGCGGTAGCGTTAAGCTATAATATGATTAAGAAATAGAAAATGCAAACGACTTTCTTAAATTTCTGGCGAACCAGCTGACATGCGACAGTGATTTTTCTTTTGAAAGATAGAACTCGACGAGACGAATATACTGATAGCGTTAAAAATAAACGGTCAAGTGCGAGCATTACTCGCGAACAGAGGGTTCCGTAGAATAAATATATGAATTTGTAATTGTATTATTAAAAAAAAAAAAGTTCCTAAAAGAATACTAAGACTTTGTAAAAAACTATACAACGTAGGGTTGGGTATAACTGTATATATTAGAAAAGTGTAATCGGGTATACCATGAAAGTATCGGGTATACCATCTTGCAATTTTTTAAATACATGAAACGAAAGAACATACTTATATCTTTCATCCCAATTAAAAGTGTTTTAAAATCATATACATTTTAAGACATTAAATGTTGAAATTGGTCTTTTTTTCATTTTTTCCACTTTTTAGAGTCCCGAGACCCCTTAAATTAGTATATATTTTTTAACAATTTGACATTTATTGCTTTTATACTGTTACTGGACATTACATTACACATATATATCATTAAAAGTTGTTAACTAGGCATAGAGTACGCCGCCCCTGTCCTTGTGTATGTCTAAACTGACCATACATTTAAGGGTTAATATCTCGGCTAATTACCGATGATTTTTTTTTCGAAAATCATTATCAGCAATGCTTTTATTCTTCTGCAACGATAGGTATATTCAGCGATGCTCAACAATTTTACTGAATGCCCGTAAATCGAAATTTATGTATATAACAGAAAAATGCTAATTACTCAAAAACTATGTGACGTAGGGTAATCGCTATAATTTTCCGGCAAGGTTTACATTAACGTCTACTACCTCTAATTTTTTCATAATTTTAGTTTCAGTAGATTCGGAATTAGATTGGGGGTGACATATTTTTGCGCTACATTTTCAACAATATCTTTGAAAATATAATACCTAAAATTAAAAGGAATGTATTTTTGAGTTCAGCGTTACAAAAGCTTTCACAGGATACCCCGCATAATGTACAAAGAAAAGATTTTTTTTTCAAGCAGCATAATTAGCCCCTCTACTTCTTTACTAAATATATTTATGAATGATGTTTATTAATCTGAAAATATGTGGGTCAATGGTCTTTATTACTACCCCGAATTTGAACTTTCCACGTTCCATAGTTTACGAGTAAAATGGCTGTGACAGACAGACGGACAGACACAGGAGTGATCTTATAATGGTTCCGTTTTTACTTTTTAAGTACGGAACGATAAAAAATTACTGTAGCTTTCAGTAGTTTTTTTTATTTAACTTTAACCCTTTCGGTACGAGCATCTTTTACAGAATTTTTAATATTTTATCACTGGTTTTACAAAACAGAAATTTTTGCCTAATTGAATCGGGAACATGCTCGGATTAAATAAGATGGAATTTACAATAAAAATTTGCTGGTGAGAATAATTACCGAATCTGAGCACCTTGCGTGGCACGTATACCGGTCGCTCGTCCCCAAGGGGTTAAACGAAAAAATGAAGACACAAAATTCAACAATGTGTAGCTAACGTTCCAGTGGGTAGATTAACTTATTTTTTGTTTCATTTTTATCATCTTGTTAAAACTTAATTTAGATTTTTTTTTTCATCTTTGTATGTTTGACGGTCGCTGAGAAAATCGAATTTGTCTTTTATAATGTCTCCATAAAATTATAGAAATCTCTCCTTTTCATTTTCTAATTCAATAATTTCTTTCGTTTTGCCACTCCCTAAAAAGCAGTACAATCTATCTATCTATCTGTCTATCTATATTATAAAGGACAAACATATCTGTGCGTAACGCATACGTCATTTTGCGAATGGCAACACTTCGAAATTTGAAATAAAATTTTGATTTTGCAGTTTTCTCTACTGCACATTTTTAAACTCCTAAACATCGCACATTTAAAACTTTTACACCGTCGTATAAGGGGAAAAAAAATGCTCTTTTAAATGCAATTTGTTTGAAAGCTGTATCCCAATTTATTTTTGAGATATTAATTTTTTTGTAGTTTTTAATAACATTTTTCTAATCGTGGCAACAAAAAGTACCCCATTTCTATTGAAAGTAAACGGAAAATAGTCGAAAATAGGAGATACTGTATGTTTTTGTTGCCATTTTCTGATAACACTAGAAAAGAATTGAAATTAAAATATGGGATATGTCAAGAATATTGTCTGTTATTCCGTGATAATGACGTCATATGAATACTTTTCTATAGACGAAGTTTAAGACTGTATTGTAAAAGCTGATGCAAATGTCGTCATTTTATAAAAAAGCGTGTATTTTAATTCTTAAACCTGAATTATGTTTTGTAGAAGTGCGTCATTTTCACAGCCCAGCTGCTTTGAAATTCTTCACAGGTGAAAATGCTTCACTTTTGAGAATAATGTAATCGATATCACACACTGATAAAACGCAATGTTTTACAACAAATTTAGAGTGTCTTTATAAAAGAGAGGTGACATGCAAATAATAGCGATTTATATTAAAGAAATTGATGATTCTCGCCTGGATGGATTAGTTTAGCCGAGTTAGACAAGCAAATAAATAATTCGTGGTTCAAAATAGTATCATGTTCTTGAAGTTTTTGTCCAAAATTCTCTCGAATAATAAAATGCTATTCTGTAGGACATTGTACTATAATTTTATCAAAATAGTAACATATTTTGCTTAATTTAATTTTTCCTAATTTTATATAATCTATATATTTAAAACACAAATGTGTTTTTTAGTCATCTGCCCTGATCTTTCTGCTGAACAAATATTACTAATATTTTTTTTTTTTTTAACTAAAAGCTCTTCATTTGTAGATATTGATCGCACTATCTGGTTTTTTTTTTTAATCCGCACTTTTATATTTTAATTATAAAAGCATTTTATGAAATTTCTTCAAAATGGTGAAAAATAGATAGCCTTCATTATTGCAGACAAGAGAGAAACAATGAGGTTTATTCATCTTTATTCATGCTATTTTCTGATAAAAATGCAAAATTGTTGTATAGGGTTTAGTGGCGCAAAATCCCATTAGAGCAGATAGAATATTATATTAGGGGCATAATAACGGAAAATTACATACTGCTTTTGAAAACACGCATTTTTCCTCATAAATTTTCTATATTGTTTTTCCTTCTGCATGTGTACTGATACTAAGTTTCAGACACTAGGCGAAATGCTTATTTAAGTGAAAATGAAGTGATATTTAAAACAAAAGGATCATTTTCTTTGATAAAACTAAACATTTTAACACAAATGCGTCTAAAAATCATAAATTACTGAAATTTTTGCTCTTCGGAATTGAGATTAGAATTTCAAGTAAAGAGTGCGTCTGTTCACATAAAAGATGTTGCTGAAAATCATGACTTCAAGTTTTGAGTTAAAGGGATTTTTAAATGATCAAACATAATACACATTTTTAAAAAAAATGATGGATATGAGAAGTGCGTATGCAAATTTTGAGAAGGTGAAAATTGCTGTTTTTCATTTCGAAATACGAAGCATAAGAGCCTCAATTGATAACCATATCCTAATAACTGATCTTTATTATATTTTACTGATTAAGTATGTATATTATAAAGGACAAGCGTATCTGTGCGTAACGCTGACGTCATTTTGCAAATGGCAACACTTCACGATAAAATTTCGGTCTTGAAATTTTCGCTACTGCAATTTTTCAATCTTCTGACCATCGTACATTTTCAATTTTCGTCGCATAGGGAAAAAATTATTTTCAAATGCAATTTGTTTAAAAACTGTATCTTAATTGACTGATGTATTATATTTTCTAAAATAAAATATTTTCTAAAATTCTTAAGCATGATTTTCTAAGTTTATATTACGACGTGCCGGTTTCAATACATAATAATAAACATTTTGCACATAAAGCAACAAACATTTTTCAGCATTTGTTTCTAACTATTTTTGCATAATGAAATTAATACTTCCTTTATAAACAAATAAAAGAATAATATTAAAAAACCCACCAATCTACCATATTTGGGAAAGACAAATTAACGAAATTAATATTTCTTTTATAAACAAATAAAAGAATAACATTGAAAAAAAAAAAAAAAAAAAAAAAAACACATCTAACATATTTGTAATCGTACAATTTATATTTTTAGATCACCAAATAGGATTTTTTTTTTCAAATGGAATTTGTTTGCAAAGTTCATCTCAGTTTACTGATTGCCTATGGTTTTAAAAACAATTTTAAAGCATGAAATATTTTTAAATTTATCTATATCGCGCGGAGCTCGATTACGAAAGATTAATCCGTTTGCCCTTAAAACAAAATAAAGAGTTCCTCATTTTCTTACGGGTAATATCTATTAAAAAAACTCCTCTATGAATAAATAAATAAAATAATATAAATAAAACACAAATTTAACAACATGTATGTATAAGCTCTGAAATTATCAGAATATAAAAAGATGCCGTAAGTAGCAAAATCTTGGTCAAAGAACTGTTAGCGTGCGACTAATAAGAAAATATCGCTTTTGATAAATTTCAAAAATTTATTTGATTGTATAATTCGTATTTTCAATATAAAAAATGCTTTTTTAATGTAAGTGGGCAATCTAATAAAATTACTGCATATAAAAAATTATTAGTTTTCAATTAAAAAAATTGTTTTCACCTATATTCTTTAATCCGGGAAGCCCGGGTACGATCCCCTAGTCTATGTATCTATATTATAAAAGACAAACATATCTGTGCGTAACGCATACGTCATTTTGCGAATGGCAACACTTTGAAATTTGAAATGAAATTTTGGTTTTGCAATTTTCTCTACTGCAAATTTTTAAACTTCTAAACATCGCACATTTAAAATTTTTACACCGTCGTATAAGGAAAAAAATGCTCTTTTAAATGCAATTTGTTTGAAAGCTGTATCTCAATTTATTTTTGAGATATTAATTTTTTTGTAGTTTTTAATAACATTTTTCTAATCGTGGCAACAAAAGTACCCCATTTCTGTTGAAAGTCATGAAAGAAAGAGATAGATGGAGATGCAGTATTATGCCGTAAAAAAGGTTTGCAATATGAAACCATTTATCGCTTAAATTTAAACGGTCAAGAAGGCCCAAATAAAACAAGCACGTGGAAGGGATTTTGTATTAATAAGGCGAATTCAAAGAGGTGAATTACAGCTGAAGTATATTTTAAGAAAAAATGGTACATTTCTTTAAACGGTTTTTGTTGTATTGTTATTTTTTAAAATAAATGTTTGCTCTTAAAATAACTAGGGGATCGTACCCGGGCTTCCCGGGTTAAAGAATGTGAAAACATTTTTTTTTTTTTTATTGAAAACTAATAATTTATATGCAATAAATTTTTTATGACCACTTACATTAAAAAAAGCATTTTTCATATGGAAAATACGAATTATACAATGAAATAAATTTATCAAAAGCGATATTTTCTTATAACGGATTAATCTTTCGTAATCGAGTTCCGCGCGATATAGATAAATTAAAAAATATTTCATGCTTTAAAATTGTTTTTATAAAACCATAGACAATCAGTAAACTGAGATGAACTTCGCAAACAAATTCCATTAAAAAAAAATATCCTATTTGGTGATCCAAAAATTTAAGTTGTACGATTACAAATGTTAGATTTGTGTTTTTATAATGTTATTCTTTTATTTGTTTATAAAAGAAGTATTAATTTCGTTAATTTGTTTTTCACAAATACGTTAGATAGGTAGTTTTTTTTTTAAAATATTATTCTTTTATTTGTTTTTAAAGGAAGTATTAATTTCGTTATGCAAAAATAGTCAGAAACAAACGCTGAACAATATTTGTTGCTTCATGTGCAAAATATTTATTATTACTAGTATTAAAAAATGCTCTGACGAGCACCAAAAAAGGCTAATATGTTTTTAAGTATGAAAAAGGGTTTGACAAGTGCTTCTAATTGGGCGTGAAAAAGGACAAGGGTTCCCTTCTTGGCTGCAGCTCATTGTCAATGCCAACTTTGAAAAAATCATATTTGCGCTTTTTCTATATAAAATAAATTCACGGTACTTTAGTAATACTTTCCGTCGCGCTTTACACGTTAACTGCACTGTTGCACTGCGCATACGTCTGCAATGCAACTTTGTACAGTGCACTGTGTACCATTATTTCTCTATAAATTATGCTAAACTGTACTTTCCTATTATGCTTTTAATTTTTGAACCTCAGCGCACACTCACACTGGGCTTTTGTACTTCCGTATTAAAGGTGTATGCGTCCAATGTTCGTTTATAATTTACATATGCACTGTTGTACTCTGCATCAGTGTGTGATTTCGATTGCACTATTTTTAAAAGTGAAGTATTTTCACCTGTGAAGAATTTCAAAGCAGCTGGGCTGTGAAAATGACGCACTTCTACAAAACACAATTCAGATTTAAGAATTAAAATACACGCTTTTTTATAAAATGACGTCATTTGCATCTGTTAAAGCAATCCACTTTTAAAATTCAGTCTTAAACTTCGTCTAGAGAAAAGTGTGCATATGACGTCATTATCACGGAATAACAGACAATATTCTTGAGTAGCCCATATTTTAATTTCAATTTTTTTTTTTCAGGTTGTATGAGAAATTGGTAACAAAAAGATACAGTATCTCCTATTTTCGACTACTTTCCGTTTACTTTCAATGACTTTCAATAGAAATGAGATACTTTTGTTGCCACGATATGAAAAATGTTATTAAAAACTACAAAAAAATTAATATCTCAAAAATAAATTTAGATACAGCTTTCAAACCAATTGCATTTAAAAGAGCACTTTTTTCCTTATACGACGGTGTAAAAAAATTTAAAATGTACGATGTTTAGAAGTTTAAAAATTTGCAGTAGAGAAAATTGCAAAAACAAAATTTTATTTTAAATTTCAAAGTGTTGCCATTCGGAAAATGACGTATACGTTACGCACAGATATATTTGTTCTTTATAATATAGATTGAAATTTGAAAATTAGCAATAATAAAATGTCAAAATAAAATAAAATATTGAAAACATTTGATATGAAATAAAAATTGTATTATTAAAAGTTTTCTTCTTTACAGTAATTTGTAACACTTTGCAACATAGATGAAAAATGTTTATGACTTTGGTTTATCTGGCCTTCTGGCAGAGTTCTAACTCTTGTAAATATATTCGGATCACCCTGCATTTTTTATTTGTTATTGACGTTTACTATAGCATGATCGCTACTGAAAAAAAAAAAAAAATGTGTAGCACTTATAGTTCATTTGCATGTACGGTCAATGGGAAAAAACGTTTCAAGTTAATTTTTACGTTGTTACACTATTTAAAACATAAAGGAATTGCTATGCATTTATAAAGTACAGTATAATATGCAATCTGTAGAATATGGGGTTTGCAAAGAATTTATTATTCATTGATTACAGGGCCACACAAAATAATTCCGTTATATAATGATATATGGGGGGGGGGGGGGCTGTTTGCAGCGAAATTATGTTACTCAAATATAATGAAATATACATAAATTACACAGATTTACTACAATGTACTTGCTGTGAAATATGATGTGCATAGCATTTATCGTTCATTTACAAGGACACACAAAATATTCGGATACATTACCTTATCTAAAGTATTCTATATTATTGATAATTGCTAGAAATGCTATATTATTTATAGTATGCGTGTTTAAGCTTAGCTAAATTTTTACTTGCTATGTGAAGTGTATAAATGCAATAGATCATATACAAGGCTACACAAAAAATAGTAAGAATGGAGAAGTATCAGCGTGAATGGCCGGGCGGTTTTTAATAGAGTTATGCACTATCTAGTTGAACTATCTTTAGTATACTAATAGATGAGATATTTGCATAATATAAATAAAATCATATACACGACCATGCAAAAAATTGAGTACTTAGTTTCCAGTAACTAAGGGTAATATTATCTGAAAGTCTTTTTTGAGTTGTTTTAACAATGCCTTAACAATAGCCTGGATTAAATTTTGGCTTAATATGTGGCGCTTATAAAAATCTGTTGGTAATATACTGGACTATAGAAAGAATTCAAGTATTTTCGACATATTGGTTCAAATTTCTGAAGGTGAATTACTATTATGGATTTTCTTACTAACCTAAATTTTAGCATACAATATAGAATTCAAATTGAGAGATTAACCCTCGGATTATGTGAGCAGATAAGGAAAAACCGTTTATAGCACCAAAACACTATCACTCGTTGCAAACTAGTTTCGATAGCCGTAGCATACCGTCATCAGTTCAAAGAATGATTCTTTGCACTGACGATGGCGCACTATGACTACTGAAACTAGTTTGAAACAAGTGAAAGCATTTTGATGCTATAAACATTGCTTTTTTTTTTTTTTTTTAAACCATTTGGAAAAATGGTTATTGTTCTCGTCAGGGTAGGAAATCAAAAGCATATCTGAAGGTTTTTATTGGTTTAATCCGCATTTTATTCGTATTCTGATTGGCCTATACACTAAGTAATATGTATTTCCCTTTACTTTCAACAGAAATGGATACCTTCTGTTGCCACTAAGACAAAAAAGTAATAAAAACTACAAAAAAAAAAAAAAAAAATTAATAACTCAGAAACAAATTGAGATACAGCTTTCAAACAAATTGCATTTAAAAGTACATTTTTTTCTCTATCCGACGGTGTAAAACGTAATATTGTCAGATGTTTAGAAGTTTAAGAATGAAATTTCATTTAAAATTGGCCGTCAGATTTCTTGGAAATCTGACGATGGAAAACCCTTTTCCCGAACAGCCAATGAAATGCTTGGATAATACGTAAGTTTCAGGTGGATAATAACTAATGAAAATGAAAGAAAATAATAATAATTTCTGCCAAAGAGTTAATTTTAATTTGTAAGATTTTCACGTGCTAAAGAAAAATGGAATAAGGCAATTAAAAAAAAAAAAAAGATAAATAGGGCAGGAATGAATAAATATAAATATTTCACACCAAATACGAGTCGCAGGCGATTTTTGTCGCTTGGAATTTTTACGTGTAATAACACTATTAATGTTTAATTCATGGCGTACGTAATGTATGATCAACTCCGTGCGATTTTTTATGTTTTAAATTTTAGTCTTTGAAAAAATCATTTTCCAAATGGTCGTTGTAATTTGTTAAATTGCTTTTTTTTTTTTTTTTTTAAATCTACGTCAAGTAATTTACACAAATTACAATAATGTATCCAACCGCAGTTAAATTCATTAGTTTTTATTCCATATTCTTTTAAAATGTTTCTAAGTTTTTACGAGTTTAGATCGAAAAATAGCAGTTTGAAAACCAATTTCTTAATTTGATAACATTCAGCTGGATTTTACTGTATTTGAACTAATTCAGATTTTCCTGTCAAGTCCATTGGACCCGTTTGGTAGGCAGACGTTTAAATGCACAATAGAATTAAACTACTTTTCGGCTACGGACGGTAACTGCTGAAATTTGGTTTTCAAATCTGTCAGCTTTTTCTGAAACGTTTATTTAGATATTTTTTTTAGTTTACTAAGCAGAGGATTTCGTTAAGACTGTTCTTAAATCCAAAGTGGCAACTTTCTGACATAGGTTTTAATTTATTTTTGTTCGGAAATGCCTGAAATTAGCAAGTGTTGTTGTTCAGAAACTATGTAATCGAGCTGTTTTCTCCGGGGTTTTTTGCAAACGCAAATAGATCTTTCAGAAAATAGTGTAATAGTGGGCCTTTTGAACGGAATTTCCGCGCGAAAAAAGAATTAGGTACTCAAGAAAGTTTGAAAAACATGTTTGTCATGTGATAAAAATCTCTTATAACTCAATAGGTAATTTATTGATCAAAGAATGGGAAACACAGTTCGATTCTAAATCGTTTCCATGGTCAGGCTTTCCAATTTTATATCATTCCGTTAAAAAATGAATTTGTGAATGTGTCAAAACGTTTTGCGCTTGTTGAGCAGAGCATCAGTTAAGAATAGCCTGGAAGAATTCTGGAAGTGTTTCAAAGGGTTTCATATTCTGTGCTTGATGCATGATTTTTCTTTCTTGTTAGACACATTATTATGCCCTCTCGATCCCGAAAATATAACAAAGTCTGCTGCTAAGACATACTGAATAAATAAACCAAATATAATCAAAAACTAAATTGGTGCTGATGATTAGTTTTTGGGTGTAAATCGCGTAACAGTTGGCGCTGCTGTGCTTCATTTTTCACGATTCCCACAATAGCTCTATCTCAAGATTAATTCTCGAATTTCCATGAAACTTCAGATTCAGTTAGTCCGTGATATGAATTATTGCTGATAACGTTTTGGTGTAAATCGCCCAACAGATGGCGCTGCTATGCTGCATTTTGCAGGATTTACACGATTTCCGCAATAACTCTATCTCAAGAACTAGTGCATGGATATTCATCAAACTTCAGATTCCGTTAGTCCGTGATATGAATTAGTGCTGATCACGTGTTGGTGTAAATCGCGCAACCGGTGCGCCGCATTTTTCACGATTCCCGCAATAGCTCTGTCTCAAGATTAATGCACGAATTTTCATCTAGCTCCAGATTTAGTTAAATGTTGACACAAGTTGCTGCTGATAAAATTTTGGTGTTAATCGCCCAATAGGTGGCGCTGCTATGCTGGAATTGTGACGATTCTCACAATAGCTCTATCTCGAAAACTAATGCACGGATATTCTCCAAACTTCAGATTCAGTCAGACGGTGACATAAGTTGTTGCTGGTTAGGTTTTGGTATAAATCACCCAATAGGTGGCGCTGCTAGGCTGTATTTTGCTGGATTTACACGATTTCAGTGATAGTCATGTCTCAAGAACTAATGCACGGAATTTCTTATCTTTAGAATCCTCATAAGGGGCATATATTGCCATTTAATTTTGACAGTGTCTTAGCAAATTTTGAAGAATTAAATGTATGAAAAAGAAGAAAGTTTTGGGATTGGTACATCCGACTAGTGTTTATTATTATTATTATAATCTATCCCCTATAGCAATATATTACTATAGGGGATAGATGCAAGTTTTGTTTTTCTCTTGGTGTCAATTTTCTGAAAAGAAAAAGTTATTCTTGTGAAATGTATAATAATTTTGTAAAAAATAAAATTTTGTATCGAAAGGTCAAGCCCAATTACTCAAATGCGAGGGAAGCATTTATTGATAATAATTTCATTCTTGCAGCTATAGTTTTCCCATCAGGTGAACTTATTTTTTTCCAAATAATAATGCATTTCAAAACTCAACTAATTCAAACTAATTAATGAAGAGTTTCTTTGATGGAATGAAATGTTGTGATTGCGCTTCAAATAGGCCTCCATTTTTGCCTAAATCAATCGCTGCTAATTTAGTTAAACGTCTTTATTTGCTTTTCACAACATATTAATAATTGCATGTAAATATATAAAATATAATGATGAAAGCGTTCTTTTTAAATTATGTATGAAAACTTAAATTACAAATATTTATCGAAAATCTAGATTTTCGAGTGCAAACGATTTTAGCACAATAACGAAAAAATGTTACCCTTTCAAGAAAAATCTTAAAAGACGCTTTTGATATTGATACTTAAATTACATATGATAAAATAATCAAATTCTTCTGTGAAGTGAATAGCAAACGCGGTAGCGTTAAGCTATAATATGATTAAGAAATAGAAAATGCAAACGACTTTCTTAAATTTCTGGCGAACGAGTTGACATACGACAATGATTTTTCTTTTGAAAGATAGAACGCGACGAGACGAATAAACTGATAGCATTAAAAAAATTACTGTAGCTTTCAGTAGTTTTTTATTCAACCTTAAAAGAAAAAATGAAGACACACAATTCAACAAAGTGTAGCTAACATTCCAGTGGGTGGATTAACTTCGGTTTTGTTTTATTTTGATCCTCTTGTTCAAACTTAAAATAGATTTTTTTTTTTTTTAATCTTTGTATGTTTGACGGTCGCTGAGAAAATCGAATTTGTCTTTTATAATGTCTCCATAAAATTATAGCAATCTCTCCTTTTCATTTTTTAATTTTCTAATTCAATAATTTCTTTCGTGTTGCCACTCCCTAAAAAGCAATACAATAATTAAAAAAAAAGGATAACACGTGTACTTTTGTTGTTATAAGTCAATAAAAATTGAAATTCAACTGATAGATTTTTTAAATTTTGAAATCGACGTCAACCTAAGCAGATAATGCATAATTTTCAAATATATATATATGAACTTTCTTTATTAATATTTTGAACTGGAGTAATAGACACAATGGAGCACAAACGAGTTGATAGGAAAAAAAAACAGGGTAAATCCCAAGCTTCTGTTCAGGAGCTAAATGTAAGTTTTTTTTTTTTTAATTATCATCATAACATCCTAACTTACACAAGCGAATGGTATGCAGTAATATAAATACTTCGCATACTAAGCGTACCTTAAAAAATAGCATTCCATCTATTTTAAACAAGGAAGAGATGTCATATACGCACCAGAGTACATAACTGGTGCGATAATGGCGTTTTTTTGCCTGATACGGTAACTGAGCTATTGTTGTTTATTTATTAATTATTTTTTTATTTAGTTTCATTTTTTAAAATTATATAAATTGTTTTGTTCTATAGTTATTAATTAAACTTTTCATTATTTATTGTTATTTCCTATTTCCAATAATAGAATGTAATTTAAAAATATATATGTAACTGCTATTCGAAAAAATATGTAACTGCTATTCGGTTTTCGTCAAATTGGCGTCAGAAAAAACCGCGCCAAACCCGTTGTGTATATGACATCTGTGCCTTAAATAATTAAGGTTTCGTTTAACTTTAGGTACTTTTGCTTGAGATATTTTCGAAAATGTACAGCAAAAATATACGGTACTACTTGATTATCCCGTCGACCAATTTCGCCAAACTATTCGCCAAATGATACAAACTGACATAATTTTTATTTTAAATAACGGAAGAATAAATAAATTAGTAAAACATTAATAAAAATGCTAATAAAAACTTGGGCACAGATGTCATATACGCTCCGTAATGGCGCGATTTTTTCTGACGCCAATTTGGCGAAAACCTCGTTAATGTATCACCTATATCCGGGTTACCATATCAAGCAAAATAAGGACACTTTGTCTCCAGTTAAGTACCCGGTGCGTATATGACATTGGCATCAAAAAAATTGCGCCAATATGGGGCGTATATGACATCTGTGCCAAAACTTGAATTAAAAAATCACTTGATGACGTAACAAACACGTGTATCGTGTTTAATGTCAAGTGAATGTAACATGTACTATCATCCATTATTGTCATTTAATCTTATAGTTTGGCGGTAATTTTTTGATCGACAGGATAATCAAGTTGTACCAAGTATGGTACAGATGCTACGCACCACGTTGGCGCGATATTTTTTTCTGACGCCAATTTGGCGAAAACCTCGTTTTCGAATACCAGTTACATATGTATTTTTAAAAAGGGTTTAACAATAAATTAAAAAAAGTTTAATTAATAACAATAGAAGAAAACAATATATATAATTTTAAAAAAGAAAATAAAAGTAAATAAACAATTTATTAATAAATCAACAACAACATCCGGGTTACCATATAAAGCAAAATAACAAAACTTTGGCGCCAGTTAAGTACCCCGGTTCGTATATGACATTGGCGCCAGAAAAAAATCGGGTCAACGTGATGCATATATGACATCTGTGGCGTTCCAAGTACACTTCTGGGAACAGATGTCATATTCGCCCCATATTGGCGCGATGTTTTTTTGTCGCCAATATCATATAGGCAACAGGTACTTAACTTGCGCCAAAGTGTCGTTATTTTGCTTGATGTGGTAACCCGGATTATGTTGTTTATGTTGTTGATGTTTTCGCCAAATTGGCAACCGAAAAAAATCGCGCCAATATGGGGCGAATATGACATCTGTACCCACTTCTGAACGTTACTTTGAAATCGGTGAGTTTCATCGCCAAAATCGCCAAGATGCTTAATGATCATCGCCATTGAATATATAAATAATGCCATATTTGTAAACTTATAGGTCAAAATATAAGTGGAACCTCGGTTCACGACCGCCTCTGTTTATGTCCAACTTCTGTGATGAAAATTTGACTCGGTTGGTGTGCAATATCTCGGTTCACGACCAAGGCTGCCGAATAGTTCAGTTGACAACCCTTACATAATTCGTGTTATTAGTCAAGTTTGGAGTAAGGTGTGCATATCAGAGTTCTTTGTGTACCTTTATTACTGTAAAAAATTTAACTTTTTGTTTTACTTTTACTCAGGTTTGCGCTAATTTTAGCTCTCATTATGGCTTCTAAGAATGAAAAAGTGCTTAGTGATAGCAGTAGTAAGAAGCTTAAGCGAATTACTGTTCAATAAAAGGAATTGTAGCAAAACATGAGAACGATATTAGTATAACCGGCCTAGCTAAACAATACGATGTGGCCTAAACCTTCGATTTCCTCGATAATATATATATATATATATATATTACGCTATCGTATGTGTCACAGAAATTGCGATTAGTTGTTAATTGTTTAATGGCAACGCTCGAATGAAACGCATCTCATTGCTTATAGAACAGCATTTAATGCATCTCCATACCTATAAGGGGGGTTGCCATAGGCAGGACCCTGTTCTGTCGCCAATTACCGCCAAGTTTGTCATCAACTTGTAAATATATCGCCAAATTCCTATAGACTTCCATTGTAAACCAATAGTGTTTACTTGTTTAGAGAGAATCAACAAATTGAGATATTTTAATGCAACAAAAACTAATATCAGAGCCCAAGTAAATTAAATTATAAATAAAAATGACGTGAATTTGATTTTAAAACCTTGAACCTCTTAAAACAGTGTGCATTACTTGGTTAAATAGTGCATTATTGCACGAAATAAGAAAAAAGTATTGGTAATATTTAAAAGCAACTCAGGTTTATTTATATTCAACTAGGGGGCTCGGCCCCCTACGAGCTACGCTCGCCAACCCCCGTCCAGACACCGCAGACTCTAAATGCACGCTAATTTGATCGGCTTTAAAACGATTTCGAAAGATTGAATTATAATTTAAAAAACAGTGGCGATCTCCCTATAAACGGATTTCTATTCATTTCTCTTTGATTGGGGAATTTTAACGCCAAATCCGCTGCGGTACTACTTTATTATCCCGTCGACCAATTTCGCCAAATTATATAAATCGCCAAATTATACAAATTGACATAATTTTTATTTTAAATAACGAAAGAACAAATAAATTAGTACAACATTAATACAAATACAAATAAAACGTTGAAATAAAAATAATTTGATGACGTAGACACGTGTAACAACATTTCAAAATAAGCTAACATAAAAGGAATTAAGTAACCAGTCTTTGTCTCCTGGTATTTTTTAACAAAGTGAAAAGAAAGTTCTTTTAAATAAGACATTTTAAATTAATCGTTTTTAATCTGACGTAATTTTGACAAAGCTATTCTTTCTCTTTTAAATATGCACGTGAAAATACTTTTGTTAGAAATGAAATATTATTTGCGCTTTCCTAACAAAAATAGTTCAAAAGATCCTCTCAAAATATCAAATACATCGCAATTTCTAAATTTAAACTGTTTTGCAATATTTTGTGTTCATTTTATGTAATAACTGTAATGTGACGTAAATATGACGTAATTTCTCCTATTTAAGATTTCTAACGCATGTTAATGAATTTATTATTTTACAGTATCCTTTCTCTTTTAAAATTCACGTGTATACTTTTTATGACGTAATTTTTAATAAGTTCCTGCTTTTTGTACATAATTATTTAATTTTAATTTGAAAGTTTTTTTTCTGTTTATAATAGTCACGTGTAAATAAATTTTTAATTTGAAGCAAACATTATTGTTTCCGTTGTTTATGCAGTTGGCAACATGTTAAATTAGTACAATTTTCTAAAATCTCTCTATTCTAAAAAAAAGCAACTACCGCTGTCACCGCCGCCGATGCCGCCGCCGCCGGTTTTGAATTTTTTGTGACCGGAGGTCTTTCTTCGTTAAAATTAAGAAAAATAATGCATACAAAAATATGAAAATCGATAGTATTATACAAAAATGTTTGATAAACACGCTGATGCAGACAGTTTTCAAATCGAAGAATTATTTTAAGAGATATTTAATGCTAAAGTTGGATCAAATCGTTCCACTAAAAAAGTTTTATAGGAGAAAAAACTATACATCGGAATTTAATAATTTTTAGATCATTTTACACGTTATAATTTCCCGGTATGCAGAATTAATTTATTTTTTTAATTTGACTCATTTTTCGAGGTTTCATTTCTATTTTAAATTCAAATTTTCAGCATTTCGAGAGATATTTTTTTCTTATTTCAGAAAATTGTACTAATTTAACCTGTTGCCAACTTTATAAACAACGGAAACAATAATGTTTGCTTCAAATTAAAAATTTATTTACACGTGACTATTATAAACAGAAAAAAACTTTCAAATTAGAATTAAATAATTACTTATAAAAAGCAGGAACTTATTGAAAATTACTTCATCTATAATTACACATGAATTTTAACAGAGAAAGGATATTGTAAAATAATAAATTTATTAATATGCGTTAGAAGTCTTAAATAGGAGAAATTACATCACATTTACGTCACATTACAGTTATTACATAAGATGAACACAAAATAATATTGCAAAACAGTATTCTCTCTATTCTAAAAAAAAGTAACTACCGCTGTCACCGCCGCCGCCGCCGGTTTTGAATTTTTTGTGACCGGAGGTCTTTCTTCGTTAAAATTAAGAAAAATAATGCATACAAAAATATGACAATCGATAGTATTGTACAAAAATGTTTGATAAACACGCTGATGCAGACAGTTTTCAAATCGAAGAATTATTTTAAGAGATATTTAATGCTAAAGTTGGACCAAATCGTTCCACTAAAAAAGTTTTATAGGAGCAAAAACTATACATCGGAATTTAATAATTTTTAGATCATTTTACACGTTATAATTTCCCGGTGTGCAGAATTAATTTATTTTTTTAATTTGACTCATTTTTCGAGGTTTCATTTCTATTTTAAATTCAAATTTTCAGCATTTCGAGAGATATTTTTTTCTTATTTCAGAAAATTGTACTAATTTAACCTGTTGCCAACTTTATAAACAACGGAAACAATAATGTTTGCTTCAAATTAAAAATTTATTTACACGTGACTATTATAAACAGAAAAAAACTTTCAAATTAGAATTAAATAATTACTTATAAAAAGCAGGAACTTGTTGAAAATTACTTCATCTATAATTACACATGAATTTTAACAGAGAAAGGATCTCTCTATTCTAAAAAAAAGTAACTACCGCTGTCACCGCCGACGCCGCCGCCGGTTTTGATTTTTTTGTGACCGGAGGCCTTTCTTCGTTAATATTAACAAAAATAATGCATACAAAAATATGAAAATCGGTGGTTTTATACAGAAATGTTTGATAAACACGCTGATGCAGACAGTTTTCAAATCGAAGAATTATTTTAAGAGTTATTTAATGCTAAAGTTGGACAAAATCGTTCCACTAAAAAAGTTTTATAGCAGCAAAAACTATACATGGCAGTGTAATCATTTTTAGATAATTTTATGCGTTAGAATTTGCCGGAGTGCAGATTGCATTATTTTTTTTATTTTGACTCATTTTTTCAGGTTTTATTTCTATTTTAAATTCAAATTTGCAGCATTTCTAGAGATATTTTTTACAGATTTCAGAAAATTGTACTAATTTAAACTGTTGCCAACTGTATAAAAAGCGGAAGCAATAATGTTTGCTTCAAATTAAAAATTTATTTACACGTGACTATTATAAACAGGAAAAAAACTTTCAAATTAGAATTAAATAATTACGTATAAAAAGCAGGAACTTATTAAAAATTACGTCATAAAAGTATACACGTGAATTTTAAAAGAGAAAGGATATTGTAAAATAATAAATTCATTAACATGCGTTAGAAGTCTTAGGAGAAATTACGTCATATTTACGTCACATTATAGTTATTACATAAAATGAACACAAAATAATATTGCAAAAAAGTTTAAATTTAGAAATTGCGCTAGACATTTATTTGATATTTTGAGAATTAATTTAAAATGTCTCATTTAAAAGAACTTTCTTTTCGCTTTGTTAAAAAATACCAGGAGATAAAGACTCTGTTTACTTAATTTCTTTTATATTAGCTTATTTTGAAATGTTGTTACACGTGTATACGTCATCAAGTTATTTTTATTTCGACGTTTTATTTGTGTTTTTATTAATGTTGTACGAATTTATTTGTTCTTTCGTTATTTAAAATAAAAATTATATCAATTTGTATAATTTGGCGAGTGGTTTGGCGATTTATATAATTTGGCGAAATTGGTCGACAGGATAATCAAGTAGTACCGCAGCGGATTTGGCGTTAAAATTCCCCAATCAAAGAGAAATGAATAGAAATTCGTTTATAGGGAGATCGCCACTGTTTTTTAAATTATTATTCAATCTTTCGAAATCTTTTTAAAGTCGATCAAATTAGCGTGCATTTAGAGTCTGCGGTGTCTGGACGGGGGTTGGCGAGCGTAGCTCGTAGGGGGCCGAGCCCCCTAGTATTGTAAAATAATAAATTTATTAATATGCTTTAGAAGTCTTAAATAGGAGAAATTACATCACATTTACGTCACATTACAGTTATTACATAAGATGAACACAAAATAATATTGCAAAACAGTATAAATTTAAAAATAGCGCGAGACATTTACTTGATATTTTGAGATGAATTTTTCAACTATTTTTTTTTTTTTTTTTTTTAGACTGCGCAAATAATATTTCATTTCTAATAAAAGCATTTTCACGTGAATATTAAAAAGGGAAAGAAAAGTTTGGTGAAAATTACGTCAGATTAAAAACGATATATTTAAAATGTCTTATTTAAAAGGACTTTCTTTTCGCTTTGTTAAAAAATACCGGGAGACAAAGACTCTGTTTACTTAATTCATTTTATATTAGATGATTTTGAAATGCCATTGTATCTTTTAACAGCAGCTGATTTTTCCGTAAAATTCCCCAATCAAAGAGAAATGAATAGAAACCCGTTTATAGGGAGATCGCTTTTGTTTTTTTAATTATAATTCAATCTTCCAAAATCTATTTAAAGCCGATCAAATTAGCGTGCTTTTAGAGACTGCAGTGTCTGAACGGGGGTTGGCGAGCGTAGCTCGTAGGGGGCCGAGCCCCCTAGTAAGTAAAAAATATCTCTTGAAATGCTGAAAATTTGAATTTAAAATAGAAATGAAACCTCGAAAAATGAGTCAAATTAAAAAAATAAATGAATTCTGCACACCGGGAAATTATAACGTGTAAAATGATCTAAAACTTATTAAATTCCGATGTATAGTTTTTGCTCCTATATAACTTTTTTAGTGGAACGATTTTCTCCAACTTTAGCATTAAATATCTCTTAAAATAATTCTTCGATTTGAAAACTGTCTGCATCAGCGTGTTTATCAAACATTTCTGTATAATACTACCGATTTTCATATTTTTGTATGCATTATTTTTCTTAATATTAGCGAAGAAAGACCTCCAGTCACAAAAAATTCTAAACCGGCGGTGGCGGTGACAGCGGTAGTTACTTTTTTAGGTAGCTTTCTTTACAAAAAAGCTACCTATTGCAGCCGTTCGGAGGAAAGCGATTTCAAAAAATTTTGGTATATTTTCATCGATCATGACCCCCAGACCCCGAAACCACCCTCCGTTCAAAATTGATATATATATATATATATCTGACCTATGTCACACTGTAACTCTCGTAATTATGAACCGATTTCGATGTAATTCGGTGTGTACATAGTACATACCAATGTCTCGACCGAGTTCGTTGGCCAGCTTCATCCGCCGTTTTGTTTCAAAATGGCGGCCATTTAAAATTTTTAAAAAAATTTAAAACTTGAAATGTGGTACCAAAAAATTAAAAATGGAAAAATATTTTTTTCTTATGTATTTGACCTTTATACAAAGATTCCGGAGCAGTTTTTGTTTCGTCTATATCTTAGAAAATGGCTGAGTTATAGCATTTTGAATTTCTAGCGTGGCTGACATTTTGAAACGTCCTGAATTTTGTCACGCGATAAAAGGCGTATTTATGAACCGATTTGGATGTAATTCGGTGTGTACATAGTACATACCAATCTCTCGACCGAGTTCGTTGGCCAGCTTCATCCGCCATTTTGTTTCAAAATGGCGGCCATTTAAATTTTTTTAAAAAATTTAAAATTTGAAATGTGGTACCAAAAACTTGAAAATGGAAAAATATTTTTTTCTTATGTATTTGACCTTTATACAAAGATTCGGGAGCAGTTTTTGTTTCCTCTATATCTCAAAAAATGGCTGAGTTATAGCATTTTGAATTTCTAGCGTGGCTGACATTTTGAAACGTCCTGAATTTTGTCACGCGATAAAAGGCGTATTTATGAACCGATTTGGATGTAACTTCGTTTATACATAGTACATACCAATGTCTCGACCGGGTTCGTTGGCCAGCTTTACCCGCCATCTTGTTTAAAAATGGCGGCCATTTAAATTTTTAAGAAAAATTTAAATTTGAAATGTGGTACCAAAAATTGAAAATTGAAAAAATATTTTCTTCTTATGTGTTTGACCTTGATAAAAAGATTCGGGAGCAGTTTTTGTTTCGTCTATATCTTAAGAAATGGCTGAGTTATAGCATTTTGAATTTCTAGCGTGGCTGACATTTTGAAACGTCCTGATTTTTCTCACGTAATAACAGGCGTATTTATGAACCGACTTGGATGTACCTTGGTGTGTACATAGTACATACAAATATCTCGACCGAGTTCGTTGGCCAGCTTCATCCGCCATCTTGTTTCAAAATGGCGGCCATTTAAAAAAAATAAAAAAATTTAAATGAGATACCAAAAAATTGGAAAATGAAAAAGATTTTTTTTGTATGTGTTTGACCTTAATAACAAGATTCCGGAACAGTTTTTCTTTCATCTATATCTAAAAAAAAATGGCTGAGTAATAGCATTTTGAATTTCTCTTGTGGCTGACATTTTAAAACGACCTGATTTTGTCACGCGATAACAGGCGTATTTATGAACCTATTTGGATGTAATTTGGTCTGTACATAGTACATACCAATGTCTCGACCGAGTTCGTTGGCCAGCTTTATTCGCCATCTTGTTTCAAAAGGGTTGCCATTTAAAAAAAATTAAATTTAAAATTCAAAATGAGGTATTAAAAAATTGGAAAATGAAAAAGATTTTTTTTATGTGTTTGGCCTTGATACAAAGATTCCGGAGCAGTTTTTGTTTTTGAAAATTTGTTCTTTTGTTGATATCTTAAAAAATGGTTGATTTATAGCACTTTGAATTTCTAGCATGGCTAACATTTTGAAACGATCTTGTATTTGTCACGCGATAACACACGTATTCCCCTATTTCGATGTAAGAAGGCATGTGGATAGTATACATCAACACCTCGACCAAGTTCGCTGGCCAGATTCATCAGCCATCTTGTTTCAAAATGGCGGCCATTAAATTAAAATATATATATATATTTAAAGTGAGGTGCAAAAAAATTAGAAATTGAAAAAGGTTTCTTTCTTAAGTATTTGATCTTGATATAAGGATTCAGGAGCATTTTTTGTTTGTCTTTACCTTAAAAAATGGCTCAGATATAGCAGTTTCAATTTCTATTGTGGGTGACATTTTGAAAAATCTGATTTTTTGCATGCGACAGCACTCCTATATATTAACCGATTCCGATGTGAGTGAGCATGTGCACAGCAATTACGACTAAGGTCTCGACCAAGTTCACTGGTTAGTTTCATCCACCATGTTGTCTTAAAATGGCAGGCACTTTAAGAAATCGCCGAATTTGGCAGTCAAATATAAGTTACTTTAAATAAAAGCAGCTTGGATAAAGCTGACTAATTTTGCGAAATTCTCATTCATAATGATTTAGTATTGATAAAAATTAGTATTGAATCTCCTATATTCGGTTTCCACTAAATTGAGCTTCTTGTGTTTGAATAATGTAAGTTGGCTTTTTTAAAATAAGGAATATGAAAGCTACCTCTTCCTCCCGGCACTGGCCGGAAGGACTTTTTTAGAATAGAGAGATATATAATTATCAAAAAATTTAAATGACTAGTATTAAAAAATGCTCTGGCGAGCACCAAAAAAGGCTAATATGTTTTTAAGTATGAAAAAGGGTTTAACAAGTGCTTCTAATTGGGCATGAAAAAGTCCTTCCGGCCAGTGCCGGGAGGAAGAGGTAGCTTTCATATTCCTTATTTTAAAAAAGCCAACTTATATTATTCAAACACACGAAGCTCAATTAAGTGGAAACCGAATGTAGGAGATTCAATGCTAATTTTTATCAATACTAAATCATTATGAATGAGAATTTCGCAAAATTAGTCAGCTTTATCCAAGCTGCTTTTATTTAAAGTAATTTATATTTCGCTGCCAAATTCGGCGATTTCTTAAAGTGCCTGCCATTTTAAGACAACATGGTGGATGAGGCTAACCAGTGAACTTGGTCGAGACCTTAGTAATTGCTGTGCACATGCTCACTCACATCGGAATCGGTTGATACATAACGAGTGCTGTCGCAGGCAAAAAATCAGATTTTTCAAAATGTCACCCACGTTAGAAATTGAAACTGCTATATCTGAGCCATTTTTTAAGATAAAAACAAACAAAAATGCTCCTGAATCCTTATATCAAGGTCAAATACTTAAGAAAGAAACCTTTTTCAATTTCTAATTTTTTTGCACCTCACTTTAAATATATATATTTTTAATTTCATGGCCGCCATTTTGAAACAAGATGGCTGATGAAGCTGGCCAGCGAACTTGGTCCAGATATTGATGTATACTATCCACATGCCTTCTTCCATCGAAATAGGCGAATACGTGTGGTATCGCGAGACAAATACAAGATCGTTTCAAAGTGTTAGCCATGATAGAAATTCAAAGTGCTATAATTCAACCACTTTTTAAGATATAAACAAAAGAACAAATTTTCAGAAACAAAAACTGCTCCAGAATCTTTGTATCAAGGCCAAACACATAGAAAAAACTTTTTCATTTTCCAATTTTTTAATACCTCATTTTAAATTTTAAATTACATTTTTTTTTAAAAATGGCAACCCTTTTGAAACAAGATGGCGAATGAAGCTGGCCAACAAACTCGGTCGAAACATTGGTATGTACTATGTACAGACCAAGTTACATTCAAATCGGTTCATAAATACGCCTGTTATCGCGTGACAAAAATCAGGGCGTTTCAAAATGTCAGCCACGCTAGAAATTCAAAATGCTATAACTCAGCCATTTTTTAAGATATAGACGAAACAAAAACTGCTCCCGAATTTTTTTATCGAGGTCAAACACATAAGAAAAAAATATTTTTTCAATTTTCAATTTTTTGGTACCACATTTCAAATTTAAATTTTTCTTAAAATTTTAAATGGCCGCCATTTTTAAACAAAATGGCGGATGAAGCTGGCCAACGAACTCGGTCGAGACATTGCTCTGTAAATTGTATGTACGAAGTTACATCCAAATCGGTTCATAAATACGCCTTTTATCGCGTGACAAAATTCAGGACGTTTCAAAATGTCAGCTTCGCTAGAAATTCAAAATGCTATAACTCAGCCATTTTTTAAGATATAGACGAAACAAAAACTGCTACGGAATTTTTGTATAAAGGTCAAATACATAAGAAAAAAATATTTTTCCATTTTCAATTTTTTGGTACTACATTTTAAATTTTAAATTTTTTTAAAATTTTTAAATGGCCGCCATTTTGAAACAAAATGGCGGATGAAGCTGGCCAACGAACTCGGTCGAGACATTGGTATGTACTATGTACACACCGAATTACATCAAAATCGGTTCTTAAATACGAGAGTTACAGTGTGACATAGGTCAGATATATATATATATATATATATAAATATATTGATATATATATATATATATATATATATATATATATATATATATATATATATATATCAATTTTGAACGGATGGTGGTTTCGGGGTCTGGGGGTCATGATCGATGAAAATATGCCAAAATTTTTTGAAATCGCTTTCCTCCGAACGGCTGCAATAGGTAGCTTTTTGTAAAGAAAGCTACCTAAAAGGACAAGGGGTCCCTTCTTGGCTGCAGCTATCACTGTCAATGCCAACTTTGAAAATATCATATTTGCGCTTTTTTCAAATAAAAAAAAATAAGCCACAGTTACGATAAAAATGTGTAGCATAACGACGCAGCCTGATTAAACATGAATGTAAGGCGACATAGCACCAAAAACCTTAGTTCCTGCAGCGTATCACACTCATGCAGGGCCACCAAGCACGCCCGCAGTGTAGAACTGTACAAAAAACCGATTTGTAGTGCAGTGCAGAGTGTTGTAGCACCCTGCACAGGAACAATTCCACATGTGCACGCATAACAGTATAATGCATTCATTGATTGTTGAAATTATATGCAAGTGGCTGTGGCTGTACAATGTACTATGCAGTACAGCAATGCATGTAAATTATAAACGAACATTAGACGCAGACACCTTTAATACGGAGGTACAAAAACACAGTGTGAGTGTGCGCTGAGGTTCAAAAATTAAAAGCATAATAGGAATGTACAGTGTAGTGTAATTTAGAGAGAAATAATGGTACACAGTGCACTGTACAAAGTTGCATTGCAGACGCATGCGCAGTGCAACAGTGCAGTTAACATGTAAAGCACGACGAAAGTTTTACTAAAGTACCGCGAATTTATTTTATATAGAAAAAGCGCAAATATGATATTTTCAAAGTTGGCATTGACAGTGAGCTGCAGCCAAGAAGGTCCTTAGCCTTGTCCTTTTTCATGCCCAATTAGAAGCACTTGTTAAACCCTTTTTCATACTTAAAAACATATTAGCCTTTTTTGGTGCTCGTCAGAGCATTTTTTAATACTAGTATTAGTATCTTTAATACATTCTTATCTTGTACTGCATCCTATGATAGCGCATATGGTAATTTTTTTTATCGAAATTTTAATAATATCTTGAATAACAATTTCCGACAGTAAAAAACGAAAGCAAAGAAATCAGGTTTAAACCGGTTTGAACTGATAGGCGTGTCAAAGCACGTGGTTTTGTTTGGGCTTTCTGTAGGGATTTTAGGGTTATTTTTTTGGCGTCACCCCCAGCCACCTTACTGCATCTCCATCTATCTCATTCCTCCAAGATTGAAAATAGTCGAAAATAGGAGATACTGTATCTTTTTGTTGCCATTTTCTCATAAAACCTGAAAAAAAATTTGAAATTAAAACATGGGCTATGTCAAGAATATTGTCTGTTATTCCGTGATAATCACGTCATATGAATACTTTTCTATAGACGAAGTTTAAGACTGTATTGTAAAAGCGGATGCAAATGGCGTCATTTTATAAACAAGCGTGTATTTTAATTCTTAAACCTGAATTATGTTTTGTAGAAATGCGTCATTTTCACAGCCCAGCTGCTTTGAAATTCTTCAAGGTGAAAATGCTTCACTTTTGAAAATAATGTAATCGAAATCACACACTGATAAAACGCAATGTTTTACAAAAATTTAGAGTGTCTTTATAAAAGAGAGATGCCATTCAAATAATAGCGATTTATATTAAAGAAATTGACGATTCTCGCCTGGATGGATTAGTTTAGCCGAGTTAGACAAGCAAATAAATAATTCGTGGTTTAAAATAGTATCATGTTCTTGAAGTTTTTGTCCAAAATTCTCTTGAATAATAAAATGCTATTTTTTAGGACATTCTACTATAATTTTATCAAAATACTAACATATATTAACACAACTTAATACAACTTAATATATACAACTTAATTTAATTTTTCCTAATTTTATATAATCTATATATTTAAAACACAAGTGTGTTTTTTAGTCATCTGCCCTGATCTTTCTGCTAAACAAATATTACTAATATTTTTTTTTTAACTAAAAGCTCTTCATTTGTAGATATTGATCGCACTATCTGGTTTTTTTTTTTAATCCGCACTTTTATATTTTAATTATAAAAGCATTTTATGAAATTTCTTCAAAATGGTGAAAAATAGATAGCCTTCATTATTGCAGACAAGAGAGAAACAATGAGGTTTATTCATCTTTATTCATGCTATTTTCTGATGAAAATGCAAAATTGTTGTATAGGGTTTAGTGGCGCAAAATCCCATTAGAGCAGATAGAATATTATATTAGGGGCATAATAACGGAAAATTACATACTGCTTTTGAAAACACGCATTTTTCCTCATAAATTTTCTATATTGTTTTTCCTTCTGCATGTGTACTGATACTAAGTTTCAGACACTAGGCGAAATGCTTATTTAAGTGAAAATGAAGTGATATTTAAAACAAAAGGATCATTTTCTTTGATAAAACTAAACATTTTAACACAAATGCGTCTAAAAAACATAAATTACGGAAATTTTTACTCTTCGGAATTGAGATTAGAATTTCAAGTAAAGAGTGCGTCTGTTCACATAAAAGATGTTGCTGAAAATATGACTTCAAGTTTTGAGTTAAAAGGATTTTTAAATGATCAGACATAATGCACATTTTTTAAAAATGATGAATATGGATATGAGAAGTGTGTATTCAAATTTTGAGAAAGTGAAAATTGCTGTTTTTCATTTCGAAATACGAAGCATAAGAGCCTCAATTGATAACCATATCCTAATAACTGATCTTTATTATATTTTACTGATTAAGTATGTATATTATAAAGAACAAGCGTATCTGTGCGTAACGCTGACGTCATTTTGCAAATGGCAACACTTCACGGTAAAATTTCGGTTCTTGAAATTTTCGCAACTGCAATTTTTCAATCTTCTGACCATCGTACATTTTCAATTTTCGTCGCATAGGGGAAAATTTACTTTCAAATGCAATTTGTTTAAAAACTGTATCTTAATTAACTGATGTAGTATATTTTCTAAAATAATTTTTAAGCATGATTTTTATTAAGTTTATCTTATCACGTACCGGTTTCAATACATAATAATAAACATTTTGCACATAAAGCAACAAACATTTTTCAGCATTTGTTTCTAACTATTTTTGCATAACGAAATTAATACTTCCTTTATAAACAAATAAAAGAATAATATTAAAAAACCCACCAATCTACCATATTTGTGAAAGACAAATTAACGAAATTGATACTTCTTTTTTAAACAAATAAAAGAATAATATTGAAAAAAAAAAACACATCTAACATATTTGTAATCGTACTGTAACGGAGCCGATGTCGTATGGTGGTGTGGTAGCGGGCAACTTCAACGGCCTGGTCTTATCAATATCGAAAAAATATTTTATTGTATCACAAACAATTAAATAAGGATGTCTTGATTAAATAATTCATAATTACAACATTTTTCATATATGGGTTCGAGTTCAGCTGACAATAAAGTATTTGTAGAATCAAGTAGTGATGGACGATAACGAGATGTTTTTCACGATTTTCTCGATTGTATGGACATCTCGATATTTTTCGATTGTGTAAATTTTCTCTCGATGACTACAGTTTGCAAATTTCTTTTATAAATCATATATTATGTATTATATACGTCATACATTTATCAAGAATCGTCTGCGGGTCAACTGGAATGTGTCGATGTTAATAAAGACTAGGTGACTTCGACCGCTAGCGGGCCCCTCCTTTAATCGGGACCCCTAATTTATACGTAATCTTGTAATATGAAATCACGAACAAGTTACCCGCCATATACGGCACTGATATATGATAGCAGGCGGGTGTGGTGTGGACGCACTACAAAATCTTGTAAAAAATATAATATCGAAACGAATGAACCTCGGAACAGATCTCTTGGGGGAGGGGTCAAAGCGAGCGGAGGAGCACAGCAGCTGCATAATATGATTAAGTCGTCACAGGTCTTTAGGCCTTTCCAACCATATGTCACATAAGAAGTCTGGATCTGAATTTATAAAATTACCCTCCCCGTGGGGGCAAAGGGGGAGAGGGGTGCGGGAGGTGGATAACATGAGTAAGTGGTCATAAGCCTTTCCAACAATATGTCACATGAGGGGTCTCGGCTAAATTTAGAAAAACACCCCCGTGGGGGAAAAGTGGGGGGGGGGCGGTCACCGGAGGTGCATTACATCAATAAGTAGTCACAGACCTTCCCAACGATATCTCACATGTGAGGTCTTGGCTAAATTTGGAAAAGTGTTCACCGGGGGGGGGGGGGCAAAATGGGGGGATGGACACCAGAGGAGCATAACATCAATAAGGCGTCACAGACCTTTCCAACGATATCTCACATGAGGGGTCTTGTCTAAATTTGAAAAAGTGTCTCCCGGGAGGGGCAAATTGGGGAGACTGTCATCGGAGGTGCATAACATCAATAAATAGTCACAGACTTTTCCAACGATATCTCACATGAGGGGTCTTGGCTAAATTTGCAAAAGTGCCCCCGGGGAGGGGGCAAAGTGGTGGTGGGGACAACGTAGGTACATAACATCAATAAGTAGTCACAGACCTTTCCAACGATATCTCACACGAGGGGTCTTGACTAAATTTGAAAAAGTGTCCCCCGGGGGGGGGGCAAAGAGTGGGGGGGGATTGTCACCGGAAGTGCATAACATCAATAAATAGTCACAGACCTTTCCAACGATATCTCGTATGAGGGGTCTTGACTAAATTTGGAAAAGTGTCACCCGGGGGGGGGGGGGCAAAATGGGTGGATGGACACCAGAGGAGCATAACATCAATAAGTAGTCACAGACCTTTCCAACGATATCTCACATGAGGGGTCTTGTCTAAATTTGAAAAAGTGTGCACCGGGAGGGGCAAATTGGGGAGACTGTCACCGGAGGTGCATAACATCAATAAATAGTCACAGACCTTTCCAACGATATCTCACATAAGGGGTCTTGGCTAAATTTGCAAAAGTGCCCCCGGGGAGGGGGCAAAGTGGTGGTGGGGACACCGTAGGTACATAACATCAATAAGTAGTCACAGACCTTTCCAACGATATCTCACACAAGGGGTCTTGACTAAATTTGAAAAAGTGTCCCCCGGGGGGGGGGCAAAGAGTGTGGAGGGGATTGTCACCGGAAGTGCATAGCATCAATAAGTAGTCACAAACCTTTCCAACGATATGTCACATGAGGGGTCTTGGCTAAATTTGGAAAAGTGTCCTGAAATTTCATATATTATAAATAATATTTAGCGGAGGGCTCCATAAAAAAAATCCGATCTAAAATGATAAAAACGGAAAAAACTACTTTCGCAGTGGGGGCCAAATTGGGGAGGGGAGGAAGAAAGTCTCATAATATGAAAGAGTCATCCGAGAGCTTACCGATGACGTATCACATGACTGGTACAAAAAAAGTTTGAAAATTGCTCCCCCTCCCTCCCCCGGTGGGCCCACTCTTTCGCCCCGGAATTCACACAGCCGCCACTTTAAAATTTTTATGTTCGATAAATAATATTTACCGGAAGACTGCATAAAAAACCCACATCTAAAGTGATATTTAAATTTATTATAGAAATCGGCTACGGTTTTAAAAATTTGATCGCCCCTTCCCCATCCCCCTTTGGGCGAAGAAAGGTTCATAGTATGAAAGAGTGGTCAACGGGCTTTTCGATTATATGCCACAGGAAGGGTTCGGTAAAATTTTTTAAATTGCACCCCGCATGACTTCACTCTCACGTCCTCCTTTCTCGAAATCACCCGACCCACCTTCCTTTTTGAAATTTTTATATTTAATAAATAATTTTTATGGGAGGTCTCCAGATATGTGACATCTTGGTAGGGCTAAATTAAGAGAAACTTTGAAAATTAGGGCTTCATTTCACAGCTCATTGTCATGCCTCTTTCTCTATCTCGTCCCTTGGTACTCTCGATAAATTTTCTTACTTTTCTTCTCTGCCGAGGACGAGAGAAATCCTCGAAAAGCTTCTCATAGCGAAATGTTGAAAAGCGCGAGAGAAATCCTCGAAAGGCTTTTCATTGGGAGATTTCGAAAAGGACGAGAGAAACCAGCGAAAGGCTTCCCATCGGGGAAGGTTGAAAACGGCGAGATAAACTCTCGAGAGACTTCCCATCCCGAAAGGTTTAAAACCGTGAGAGAACCAACCATCGAGCAGCTTCCCATCTGGAAGCGTCGAAATGCTGGAAAAATCATCGAGATGAGATTTGCCGAAATGCGAGATGGAAATGAAGCTTTCAGAGTCAAACTTACCGCATTTCTGGTTTAAGTCATAACTTCTCAAAGGAGTCCATCTGCTTATCCAATCTCTTTTTAGCTCACAGGCTATCTAAGCCTGAGAGCTAATGTACCCGTCGGTTCTGTGTGTATGCATGTACGTACGTACGTATGTATGTACGTAACGCGATAACTCTTGATTAAAATGTACGATTTGCTTCAATTTTTTTTATGTTCATTCTGATAAGGCGTTCCGCTGATTAGTTTTGACTGTTCATTGGTTAAGGATAAAGGGAGAGAAGGGGGGCTGCCCCCCCCTCCTTAATTTAGATAAATAGGTTTTTCATGCAGAATTATTCGATTTGCTCCAAATTTCGTATACCGGTTTATTATGTTAAGGAGCTTCCCTGATTAAACTTGGAGGTTCATTAGTTAAATATGAAGGGGGAAAAGGGGGGTAGACCCCCTCCTTAATTTAGATAAATGGGTTTTTCATGCAGAATTATTCGATTTGCTCCAAATTTGGTATACCGGTTTATTATGTTAAGGAGCTTCCCTGATTAAACTTGGAAGTTCATTGGTTAAGGATAAAGGGGGAGAAGGGGGGCTGGTCCGCCCCCCCCCCCTTAATTTAGATAAATGGGCTTTTCATGCAGAATTATTCGATTTGCTCCAAATTTGGTATACCGGTTTATTATGTTAAGGAGCTTCCCTGATTAAACTTGGAAGTTCATTGGTTAAGGATAAAGGGGGAGAAGGGGGGCTGGTCCGCCCCCCCCCCCCTTAATTTAGATAAATGGGTTTTTCATGCAGAATTATTCGATTTGTTCCAAATTTGGTATACCGGTTTACTATGTTAAGGAGCTTCCCCTATTAAACTTGGAAGTACATTAGTTAAGTATAAAGGGGGGAAAGGGGGGTAGACCCCTCCTTAATTTAGATAAATGGGTTTTTCATGCAGAATTATTCGATTTGCTCCAAATTTGGGATACCGGTTTATTATGTTAAGAAGCTGCCTTGATTAGATTTGGAGGTTTATGGGTTAAGCATAAAGGGGAGGGGCTAGTCTCCCCCTTAATTTAGATAAAAGGGTTTTTCATGCAGAATTATTCGATTTGCTTCATATTTAATATACCGATTTATTCCGATATGGCGCTTCCTTCATTAGATTTGGAGGTTCATTTGTTAAGTATACAAGGGCGAAAAGGGGCAAGTCCCCTCCCCTTAATTTAGATAAATGGATTTTCATAGAGAATTATTCAATTTACTTTAATTTTTTTTTTCTATGTTCGTTCTGATAAAGAGCTTTCCTGATTAGATTTGGAGGTTCATTAGTTAAGTATAAAAGGGTTAAATTGGTTAGACCACCCTTAATTTAGCGATATGTTTCTTTTTTTCATGCAGAATTATCTGATTTGCTTCAAATTTGATATACTGAAGGTTGATTTGATATAGTTAAGGAGTTTCCCTGATTAGATTTGGAGGTTCATTAGTTAAGTATAAAAGGTGCAAACGGGGGATATTTCCCTTCATTTATTTTTTGAGGGACATTATTCTTTGAAATAAGAGTATAATATGCAATTAGTGTGAATAACCTGTGAACTCAATGCCATCAGTTTAACTGGCACTTATCTTTTTATTGCTATTAACCGATGTGGGTTATGAAGCATAGTGGTTTATGTATTCAGTTCTGTATAGTCCTAGTTTCAAACTTTACTGTTAAATTTAGTGTCATTTTGCCCCGAATTTTCAATGTTTCTCTTATTTTAGCTCTGCCAAGCTGCCCCATACCTGGGGACTCAGATAAATACTATTTATTAAATACAAAAAGTTCAAAGAGGAAGGTGAGTGAATTCTGGTGGGCGCGAGAGTGGACAAAGTGGGGCGGGTAATTTTCAAACTTTTACCAAACCTCTCCTTGACATATCATCGGAAAGTCCTTTCACCATTCTTTTATATTATGAACCTTTCTCCTCCCAGAGTTGAATTACGGAAGGGAGCGGGGGGGGGGGGGGGGGGGGCGGTGCGGGGGTGAATTTTTTTTTTTTTTAAATTGTAGAGATTTCTACAATAAATATCATTAAATGAGGTTTTTTTTAATGGAGCTCTCCGATAAATATTATTTATTAAATATAAAATTCTAAAAGTGGGGCTGCGTGATTTCCGGGTATATTCTGGGATAAAACAGGGAACTCACGTGGGAGGGGTAGATTTCAAACTTTTTTTGGAAAAGTCATTTGGTATATCATCGGAAAATTTTCGGTTATCATCGGAAAGTTACTCTTTCATATTATGAACCTTTCTTCTTCCCTCCCTAGTTTGGCGCCCCGAGAGAGGCACTTTTCGAACTTTTTTGAAATCGTAGCGTTTTTAAACATTTTAGATCGGATTTTTTTACGGAGCCCTCCGATAAATAATTTTTAATATATGAAAATTTCAAAGAGAAGGATGGGCAGGGTATATTTCGGGGGGGGGGGGGCACGATAATTGGAATCCTGGGACTTGGGACTCTTTTCTATCATTTGCTGACACCCCTCATGTGATATATCATTGGAAAGCTCTGTGACTACTATTTCATTTTATATATCGCCTGCGCCCCTCCCCTTACTTTGCCCCCGCGCGGGGGCACTTTTCTAAATTTAGCCGACACCCCTCATGTGACATATCGTTGGAAAGTCCTGTGACCACTTATTCATATTATGCACTTTCTTTGCCCCTCCCCCTTCTACTTTGCTCCCCGCGGGGGTTCGTTTAATGTATTCCAGTCGAAGACTTTCTAAAAATGGGGAAATTAAAAATCCAATCTCAAATGACGTAGAAAAATCAATAAAAAATTTTGATCCCTTTTATCATCCTTTAGTTCATGTTTTTGCCACTAGGGGGTGCTTTTGATTCTTATTTTTTTGGCCATTTTGGTGCTAATTGCCGAAAAATTCTAATTTTGGATACTTAAACTCCCCTTACCGCTTCATAGCTACTCGCGTTTTTTCAGCTTTTTTTAACCAGGGGGCAACCTTACAAGACTTTTCCAGTCTTATGGCTCCTTTATAGCCTCCCTTCGGTTTGTTGTTTTTTTATTCCATCTGTTTTCAGTTACCCTATATTTAATAAAATCTGCCTTATATATATGTAAAAACAATGATTTCAATAATCGATTCCAGAACATCTCCTTTGTAGATTCTCGAAAGTAATCGATGACTGTATCGATTGTGTATTTTACGATAACGATTTTTTTCGATTGGTAAATTTTCGAGAATCGCCCATCACTAAGCCCTATCACTACTATGAAATTGTCGGCCAGAATAATAGCTAAGTTTTCCAATAACTGTTTTTAGCTTTTCTCGTTATAATCGATTGTAAAACATCTCGATTGTAGATTCTAGGAATTAATCGATGGCTGTATCGATTGTGATTTTTTACGATGACGATTTTTCTCGATTGTCGAATTCTCGAGAATCGCCCATCACTAGAATCAAGTACAGTTCTCTAATGGCAGATTGTTTTCAGGGAGAATGTCTCTTATACATTCAATGTCCACACTTTTCGAAGGTAGAGTTCGAGATGCTCGACAGGAATGTCGCACTTTTTGTAGATGTTTAACCGAGGTTTAGGAACCTCCGATATTCAACTCCGTGATGGAGATATCTTAACAGCCTCACCTGGCTTTCGCTTTTCTGTGCTTCGGAATATGTCCCGAAACCGTCGACCCGTGAGAGATTTCCAATCTGCACGGCCAGTAAAACCTTGAAGTCTCAACTTCAACAGAAGGGGGAAAAAAGCTCCCGAGAATGCTCCTGCATCCTCTTTTATCAGTTTCGTTTTTCCGTCTAGGACCAAAGCCACTCCCATTAGCCACTCACCATCCGTGGCCCATGATCTCATAGACAAGCCCTTTCTCTATAGGCTGCAGTCAGGAACCTTGGCGTCAGGTTTAATATCTGGTTTCACTATCTACTTTCCCACGGGAACGAGACCCTCGTGAACATCAAATGAATATTTCTCTCGCTAGATAAAAGAGTTCCTTTCACCCTAGTGTCCTCTGCGAAGATTGATTGAAATTGAAGTATTTGTTTCATCTTTAGCGATATTTTCTAGGACTCTGAAGAAATTTGGAGGCTAGGTGAAAATACATTAGTTTCCCTATGCTGGCTTCTACCTTGTAAATTGAGAGTTTCAATGTGAGATATCGTCGAATTCTCACAGTACAATTAAATTTTTAGATCACCAAATAGGATTTTTTTTTCAAATGGAATTTGTTTGCAAAGTTCATCTCAGTTTACTGATTGTCTATGGTTTTAAAAGCAATTTTAAAGCTTGAAATATTTTTAAATTTATTTATATCGCGCGGAGCTCCATTACGAAAGATTAATCCGTTTGCCCTTAAAAGAAAATAAAGAGTTCCTCATTTTCTTACGGCTAATATCTATGAAAAAAACTCCTCTATGAATAAATAAATAAAAAAATATAAATAAAACACAAATTTAACAGACATGTATAAGCTCTGAAATTATCAGAATATAAAAAGATGCCGTAAGTAGCAAAATCTTCGTCAAAGAACTCTTAGTGTGCGGCTAATAAGAAAATATCGCTTTTGATAAATTTCAAAAATTTATTTGATTGCATAATTCGTATTTTCCATATGAAAAATGCTTTTTTAATGTAAGTGGGCAATCTAAAAAAATTATTGCATATACAAAATTATTAGTTTTCGATTAAAAAAATTGTTTTCACCTATATTCTTTAACCCGGGAAGCCCGGGTACGATCCCCTAGTAATTTTTTTAAAAAATGGATAACACGTGTACTTTTAAATGTTGGTTTTCTGCTTTTTATTACTTTCTTCTATCTTTACAAGAAGAAAGTATTGGATTCATGAAAATTTTCGAATTCCGGTTTTCGACGGATTTACACATTTTAGGGGTCAGAGATTCAAAAAACATGTTTTTACAAAATGTCTGTCTGAGAGTCTGTCTGTCTGTCTATGTGTATGTGACACAAATTTTGTGGGCGCTCAATCTCAAGAACTAATGCACGGAATTTAATAAAAATTTGTATTCAGTTAGTCCCTAATACAAATTTCTGCTGATTTGTTTTTGGTGTAAATCGCTCAACAGGTGACCCTGCTATGCTGCATTTTTCACGATTTTCGCAATAGCTCTATCTCAAGAACTCATGCACGGATTTTGATCAAACATCAAATTTAGTTAGTCCTTGATATGAATTGATGCTGATTACTTTTTTGTGTAAATAGCCCAACAGGTGGCGCTGTTATGAGGAATTTTGCAGGATTTACACGATTTCCCCAATAGCTCTATCTTAAGAACTAACGCACGGATTTTCATCAAACTTCAGATTCAGTTAGTCCTTGGTATGACTTGCTACTGATTATGTGTTGGTATAAATCGCCCTACAGGTGGCGCTTCTGTGCTGCCTTTTTCACGATTGCCTCAATAGCTCTATCTATAGAACTAATGGACGAATTTTCATCTAACTTCAGATTTAGTTATATGTTGACACAAGCTGTTGTTAATTAGTTTTTGGTGTTAATCACCCAATAGATGGCGCTGCTATGCAGGAATTTTCACGAATTTCGCAATAGCTCTATCTCAAAAACTACACTCTAAATAAAAAGGAGTGAATAGTCACTCTATCGCAGAGTCAAAATATGCCCAACCTCTTTAGAGTGACTATTCACTCTGAGCAAAAGTGAAATTTTTGACTCTCTGAAAGAGGGAATAGTCACTCCTGGGAAGTGAATATTCACTCTAAACAGGGGTGGATAATCACTTTCTCGGAGGAGTGAGTATTCACTCATGCTAAAGGAGTGCGGTTTTTCACCTCTGGTAGGAGTGAATAGTCACTCTTTCATAAAAGTGAATGTTCATTTTTTATGTAGTCGATTGTTTTATTTTATTTCGCTTTTATGGTCATTTTAAAAGAATCGCATCTTTTACAGTATGCAATGAAAATAGATACAATCGTGGTAAAGATTGGAATAAATACTTTATTAGCAATATTTACTTAATTCATAGTTTGTAACACTAATTGAACTTTTAAGGAAAAATTCAGTTAAAGTTACATACGAATTTAAATTAGATTACTGATAGAAATAAACTAAAATATTTTATTCCAATCTTATCCTTTGTGTTTGCTTTTATTGCATGCCCTATAAAGATATTACTTATAAAGTTTTATTAATAACTTTTTAATCGGCGGATGTTATATGTATAACAATGTTTGATTTGATTTTAATTTTTGTTTTAAATATAAAACCGTACTTTTTCCTTAAATTATTGCTATTTTTGGAAAGTCCTATTGTTCTAAAATATTTTTAATTTTTCCATTTAAAAAACAATGCTTATAAACTCACATCTTTTTAAAATAAGTTCTAAGCATGATTTAAATATTAAGAATGTCTATATATATTTTATCCACTGTCATTTGCTTTTGTTTTATTTAATATGAACATGGAGTCTAAATTTTAAGTTCTCTGGAATATGTATATATTTTTCTTTTAAACATATTCCTTAACTTAATCATGATCTCTAATTTTCGTCCGTCATTGCTGAAAAATGGAATTAATACAATACTTATTAATGAAATAACGCGATAAGCCCTGTTTAATTTAAATTTTTTATTCGCGTAGGTATTGTATTTTGGGAATATGAGCAAAATAAATTTTATATGTTTTATAGGAAAAGATTGACCTCGGAAATAGAAACAAGTTGGAAATTGCTCGTCAAACGTGGCAAATGAGGTGCGTTCGTACTATAACTAATTTTATAAATATTTTTTGCACCGCATATTGTGCTGAATGTATATTTTAGTGAACTTTGATCATATACAGGACTGTACAAAAGAATTCAGATATATTTCGACCGTAGATGATAAAAGCTGAAATTGGGTTTTCAAATGTATTATGCCTTTTCCAAATTGTTTACATAGACATCATTTTAACTGTCTAAACTTGGCGCATAATATTTCTTTCTTGTTTATATTTGCATCAATTATCGTTATACAATTAATAGCCCAGTGGTCAGGGGGTTGAATTAAGAATTAATTAGGGGAAAGCTGGAAATTGTTTTAATCCCTTCAGTTTAGGTTTAGAATGAATATGCTATGTTTTCCCCCTCGTACAAGGTGAGTGTTAGGAAATATGTATAGATTTATAGTAAAAAAAACACGTTTTTTTAAAATACCATAATAATATCGCAAAACAACTAACTCTATGAAATATTGTCAATACAGATGTTGTAGAGCTTAAAATTATGAGTAAAATGAGTACTTACACTTAATATTTTTGTTGAACATTAAGGTCACAATTCTACTTCAAAGTTTTAGCCTGTGGTCAGAGGACTAGACTCAGAATTAATTAGAGGAAAACTGGAAATTATTTTAATCCCTTCAATTTATGTCTAAAATGATCGTAAACGCATTATGTTGTCTTCCTCGTAACTTGGTGAACGTTAGGAAATATGTACATATTTGTTTTCGAAAAACATGTTTTTTTTAATTACCGTAACAATATTTCAAAACAGCTAACTATATCAAAAACATTGTTAATACAAATGTTGTAGAGCTTAAAATTCTGAATAAAATGAGTACCAACAATAATATTTTTGTTCAACATTACAAGGTACATTGTAAGGTCGCAATCCTATTTCAAAAATTTACCTTAATTGCTAACCAAGAGTTTGAAGCCAGAAGAAACCAAGTTACCTTAGCAATATCTTAAAACAGCTAACTCTATCAAACAATTGTCAGTACAACTCTTGTAGAGCATAAAATTGATAATAAAATGAGTACCCACATTAATATTTTTGTTCATAATTAAGGTCACAATTCTATTTCAAAATTTTGCCTTAATCGCTAATCATGAGCTTGAAGCCAGGAGAGACAAAGTTAACTTAACAATATCTCAAAACAGCTAACTCTGTCAAAACAATTGTCAATACACGTGTTGTAGAGCCTACAATTCTGAATAAAATAAGTACCCACATTAATATTTTTGTTCAATATTAAGGCCGCAATTCAAATCCAAATGTTTGCCTTAATCGCGTATCCCAGGCTGAAGCCAGGAGAGATCAAGTTATCAGTCCACACTGCTTCCAATTTTTATATACATGTATTTTTGTTAATTTTCGAAGGGATTAAAACAGTTTCTAGATTTCACCACCTTCATTTCCAATTCGGCCTTTTTTCATCCTCTGTCAATGGCAGAGGCGGCGCCAGAACTTGCCAGAATTGGGGGGGGGGGGCATGGTATCCCCGACAGGGGGGCCGAGTCAGTCCCTGCACACCCGACCCGAATCCGAAAATTACATTTGAAGTCAACACTCAACCCGACCCGAACCCGACATATTTCAATCTGCATCCGGCCCGAACCCGAAATACTTTAACCCGCAACCCGAACGAATCCGAATGAAAGGAAAGTAAATAAAGTTTTAATGCAAATATGAAAAGTAATCTATAATTACATCTCTAATACCAATTTTATGTTTTCCATAGTAAAATTGAAAAATCTGTATTCTTTAATATTCGAATATAGTAAAATGAATAGCAGACACCTTGTTAGATGGAGTGGTGCATCAGGTCGGGGTCGGGCAGTACTTAATTTTCCTTTTTCGGGTCGGGATGACTCCAACTTTCTTTCTGCTGGTCGTGTTCACCCTAGAATATTTCTTGCTGGTCATATTTATGCTTTTTGCGAGTTGGGTTTTTAGGATTTTTCAAAAAAAAAAAAAAAATACCTATATGAATATGGATGAATATATATTCAATATACTGCATCAGATATAAAATGTATATAAGAAATGTGATCATAGATTATTCTCTCTTTAAGAACCATTTTTTTTTTCGTGCTTCGGAATATGAAAAATATTACCAACATTTCTTTTCTGATAAACAGAAATATACCGGGTGTCCCAAAAAGGACTGACTGATTTTAAAATTCAATAACTTGCAAACGGTGACAGATATTAAAAAAATTCTTGCAGGAGGGTTATGCATAAGGTCAAAAGTTTTATTACAGTGATTTTCGATTTTAGTTCGATTAACAAACAATAGATGGCGCTGTAAGCAATAGTCGCTAAATACAGGCTCGATTTTTGGTACTTCGTGGCCCGGATAATACATTTCCATCTCCTTTTTCTGCATGGAACAAGATAAAGGACCAAAAATCGAGCCTGTATTTAGCGACTATTGCTTACAGCGCCATCTATTGTTTGTAAATCGAACTAAAATTGAAAATCACTGTAATAAAACTTTTGACCTTATGCATAACCCTCCTGCAAGAATTTTTTAAATATCTGTCACCGTTAGCAAGTTATTGAATTTTAAAATCAGTCAGTCCTTTTTGGGACACCCGGTATATATGTATCGTATTTGTGATAGTTTTTGCACACATACACATGTTACATGTATGTAGATTTGGAGATGACCACTATTCAAAAGTATAAGCGTACGAATATATAAGTGTTAGGAATTGAAAAACTGTTCACTAAATAGACGTGTCCGCTTTTTCGGGAGTGTCCATTGTGGAAATCTTATTGTATATAGATTTTTAACCTGAAAAAATATTTTGCAGATTATTTTGAAAAATTGGATCAACCCGAACCGGACCCGCCAAAGTCAAAACCCAAACCCGAAACCGACCCGCAGCAAAAAAGTAGAAGTCAACCCGACCTCGACCCACAACAAAAAAAAATATAGCTCCAACCCGTGGTCGAGTCGGGTCGGATGCAAGTAAATGCGGGTAACCTGACCCGATGCAGGACTGTAGGCTGATTTCGTAATATATATTAAAAAAGTGTCCACGAGCCCGGGCCTGTCTCGAAGCCCGAGTTCGGTAAAATTTTCGTTCATTAAGCTCGGTCAGGGCTTAATTTTTATCTCAAGACTCGGGTCGGGGTGAGACTAATTTTTTTATTTTTTTTAAATGTTGGGCTGGGTAGGAATTTCATTCTTCCATGGACATGTCTGGGTCTTGAATTTTTTCTGAAGATTCGGCCCAGACCGGGACTGTATTTTATTTTTTCGGGGCCGTAAAGGATGATAATTTTTTTCTCACGAGTAATGTCCCGGTAACGTTCCTCCTATATTAGTAAAGAAAATGGACGATAAAACGGCATATCTTTGTTTGTTTCTTCTTCTTTCTTTTTTGTTTGCGTTTTTAAAATAAAAGGCGGAGTATTTGGTTAATTCCTAGAGAACTTAATCAAATCCCGGCAATTTCTGAAGAAATTAATCAAATCCCCCTGGGCCAAAAATGCGGAAAAAGCAGACAGACCGTGTCGGCATGGTATGCTTGTAACAGGAAATGCGCAAGAGTTTAGCTTTTATAATGGGCCGGGCAAACAATAGTTCAGCTTGATACTATGTTAATTTAAACAATAACATAAAAACACTCTTTGTTTACCCATTCAATTTATTAAAATACTCGCCAAACACTTTTTAATAAAAGTTAAAGTGAGCAGATGTATTTTACCATGTCCAGGGGCGCGCCTGAATTGTTTGGCGCCTGTGTGCAAAACTTCAGCTTGCGCCTTATATCGCTTCTTGAAAAACTATCGTTTCATAAAAACTTATAAGCGATCACAAATGAAATCCTTCAAAATATATTATAAGTTTAATATATAAATAAGTATATATATATATATATAAATATATAGAAAGAGAGAGAGAGAGAGACAGAAATTATAAAACGAATATGTTAAGGAAACAAGTGGGTAAGTGTGATCACAGATCGCACAGAGGGTTTCGTTTAATAATCATTTCAAAACACTTTATCCTTTTGAAAAATCTGTTAGTTCCACATTTCGCAACCAGGGGCGCACTCTATTCTAAACAAATCTCTATCCGAACGAAACTCCGTTTTACATACTATCCGTATATATATTAGTCGAAGGGATTGGGCCCATAGCACCCGAGATAAATAGGCGCCCCTGGCGGTAAAAAGTGGAACTCAAATATGTAAGGCTATGGTGCATAATATGAAAGAATGGTCAAAGGGGTGTCGGCAAACGCTGGAAAAGTGCTCCCCCAGGTGAAAAGGACGGAGGTTAGAAAAATTGCTTAAAATATACGTTAGAGCACGGAGGAGTAAATAATATAAGACTTTTTGAAAATTTTATGATTTGTCGTGTGGCCTGAGGTATTCAGCTATACGTATGCAAAAATTCATGTCTCCAACTTAATTAGGGGCTCTCTTAGAAAGAATTGCTTAAAATACATATGTGGTAGCTCAAAGGGTTAAGCGTAAGACTTTTTCAAGATTTTATAATTTGTCGCCTGGCCTCAGGTGTTCTGCTATAATAAGCATGCAAAATTTCAAATCTCCAATTTAATAAGGGGCTCAGTTAGGAAGAATTGCTTAAAACACGCATGTGGGAGCCCAAAGGGTTAAATGTACGACTTTTTCAAATTTTTATGATTTGCCGCATGATGGTGTTCAGCTAGTATGCAAAATTTCACGCTTTCAACCTAAATAGAGTGTCACTTAGAAAGAATTCTTTAAAATGCACATGTAGGAACCCAAAAGCTTAAATGTACGACTTTTTCAAAATTTTATGATTTGCCGTTTGATGTGTGATGCTCAGCTATAAGTATGCAGAATTTCCCGCCTCCAACCTAATTAGGGAATCACTTAGAAAGAATTGTTTAAAATACACATGTTGGAGATCAAAGGGTTAAATGTACGACTTTTTGAAAATTTTATGATTTGTCGTTTGATGCGAGGTGCTTAGCTATAAGTATGCAAAATTTCACGCCTCCAACCTAATTAGGAGCTCACTTAGAAAGAAGTGTTTAAAATACACATGTGGGAGATCAAAGGGTTAAATGTACGACTTTTCAAAATTTTATGGTTTGTCATTTGATGTGAGGTGTTCAGCTATAAGTATGCCAAATTTCACACCTCCAACGTAAATTGGGTGTCACTTAGAAAGAATTGTTTAAAGTACACATGTGGGAGCCCAAAAGGTTAAATGTACGACTTTTTGAAAATTTATGATTTGTCGTTTGATGTGAGGTATTCAACTATAAGTATGCAAAATTTCACGTCTCCAACCTAATTAGGGTTCACTTAGAAAGAATTGTTTAAAATACATATGTGGGAGCCCAAAAGGTTAAATGTACGACTTTTTCAAAATTTTATGGTTTGCCATTTGATGTGAGGTGTTCAGCTATAATTTTGCAAAATTTCACACCTCCAACCTAAATAGGGGCTCACTTAAAAAGAATTGTTTAAAATACACTTGTGGGAGCCCAAAGGGTTAAATGTACGACTTTTTCAAAATTTTATGATTTGTCGTTTGATGTGGGGTACTCAGCTATAAGTATGCAAAATTTCACTCCTCCAACCTAATTAGGGTTCACTTAGAAAGAATTGTTTAAAATACAAATGTGGGAGCCCAAAGGGTTAAATGTACGACTTTTTCAAAATTTTATGATTTGTCGTTTGATGTGGGGTATTCAGCTATAATTATGCAAAATTTCACACCTCCAACCTAAATAGGGGCTCACTTAAAAAGAATTGTTTAGAATACACATGTGGGAGCCCAAAGGGTCAAATATACAACTTTTTCAAAATTTTATGATTTGTCGTTTGATGTGAGGTATTCAGCTATAAGTATGCAAAATTTCACTCCTCCAACCTAATTAAGGTTCACTTAGAAAGAATTGTTTAAAATACACATGTGGGAGCCCAAAGGGTTAAATGTACGACTTTTTCAAAATTTTATGATTTGTCCTTTGATGTGAGGTATTCAGCTATAAGTATGCAAATTTTCACGCCTCCAATGTAATTAGAGGTTCACATAGAAAGAATTGTTTAAAATACACATGTGGGAGCCCAAAGGGTTAAATGTACGACTTTTTCAAAATTTTACGATTTGTCGTTTGATCTGAGGTGTCCATCTATAAGTACGCAAAATTTCATGCCAGCAACCTAATTAGGAGCTCACTTAAAAAGAATTGTTTAGAATACACATGTGGGAGCCCAGAGTGTTAAATATACAACTTTTTGAAAATTTTATGATTTGTCGTTTGATGTGAGGTATTCAGCTATAAGTATGCAATATTTCACTCCTCCAACCTAATTAGGGTTCACTTAGAAAGAATTGTTTGAAATACACATGTGGGAGCCCGAAGGGTTAAATGTACGACTTTTTCAAAATTTTATAGTTTGTCGTTTGATGTGAGGAGTTCAGCTATAAGTTTGAAAATTTCACGCCTCCAACCTAATTAGAGGCTCACATAGAAAGAATTGTTTGAAATACACATGGGGGAGCCCAAAGGGTTAAATGTACGACTTTTTCAAAATTTTATGATTTGTCCTTTGATGCGAGGTATTCAGCTATAAGTATGCAAAATTTCACGCCTTCAATCTAATTAGAGATTCACATAGAAAGAATTGTTTAAAATACACATGTGGGAGCCCAAAGGGTTAAATGTACGACTTTTTCAAAATTTTATGATTTGTCGTTTGATGTGAGGTATTCAGCTATAAGTATGCAAAATTTCACACCTCCAATCTAATTAGAGGTTCACATAGAAAGAATTGTTTAAAATACACATGTGGGAGCCCAAAGGGTTAAATGTATGACTTTTTCAAAATTTTATGATTTGTTGTTTGATCTCAGGTGCCCATTTATAAGTACGCAAAATTTCACGCCTGCAACCTAATTAGGGACGCACTTAGAAAGAATTGTTTAAAATACACATGTGGGAGCCCAAAGGGTTAAATGTACGACTTTTTCAAAATTTTATAATTTGTCGTTTGATGTGAGGTGTTCAGCTATAAGTTTGCAAAATTTCACGCCTCCAATCTAATTAGAGGTTCACATAGAAAGAATTATTTAATATACACATGTGGGAGCCCAAAGGGTTAAATGTACGACTTTTTCAAAATTTTATGATTTGTGCTTTGATGTGAGGTATTCAGCTATAAGTATGCAAAATTTCACGCCTCCAATCTAATTAGAGGTTCACATAGAAAGAATTGTTTAATATACACATGTGGGAGCCCAAAGGGTTAAATGTACGACTTTTTCAAAATTTTATGATTTGTCCTTTGATGTGAGGTATTCAGTTATAAGTATGCAAAATTTCACGCATCCAATGTAATTAGAGGTTCACATAGAAAGAATTGTTTAAAATACACATGTGGGAGCCCAAAGGGTTAAATGAATGACTTTTCCAAAATTTTATGATTTGTCGTTTGATCTGAGGTGTCCATCTATAAGTACGCAAAATTTCATGCCTGCAACCTAATTAGGGACTCACTTAGAAAGAATTGTTTAAAATACACATGTGGGAGCCCAAAGGGTTAAATGTACGACTTTTTCAAAATTTTATGATTTGTCGTATGATGTGTGGTGGTCATCTATAAGTATGCAAAATTTCAAATCTCCAACATGTGTAGTTTCTGAGAACGGGCTCTGTGACGGACAGACAGACAGACAGATAGACAGACAGAGGAGCGAGACGAATAGGGTTTCGTCAGATGAACGAAACCCTAAAAATACATAAAAGAAGAGTACAAAAGCTGGAAAATAAAATAATTTAGGTTGTGCAGTAAAAAAAAAAATGGACAACCATGTTTCACATTTTAAAAAATGACTTTAAGCTGATTTACAGACAAATGAATACTTAAAATATTCCATCGATAAACAGAAAAGAAAAATATATATATTTATTATGATATAGTAAAAATAAAAATCAGTAGCTTCATGATTAATACTCACAATGTCATTGACTATCCAGTTTAGACTACTATTTGGATATGGCACCTAAAATGCACGAAAATTTCAATCTAAAACTCTTCTTTATTAAGTATATTTTTTTGCCGGGCAAATTAAATTCGTCTTCGTATCCCTCAGCTTTTGTATTTCTGTCTGTTTTTTGTTTCAATAAAACAGTTTCATATAGTTTATCTGAATTGGTGTCCTCGGTGGAATCTAAAATTAAATAAAATGCTAAAAAATTCTCTCTCTCTTTCTCTCTTTTTTTTTTTTTTGTAATGTTTCAAGTCAAATTTTTACGTTCTGAATTGAAATTGATTAATTTATTGCATTCAATTTAAAGAATAATAACATTTAATAAATTATAAGTAATTTATTTCAGGTAAATCCATAAAATATAATTAAAATTTAAAAATATGTATTTGAAATATTTCTTCCTCGCTTGAAATGCTTGGCGTCTTTATTATCCTGGCGCCTGTGTTCGCCGCACACTTTGCACAATAGGTCGGCGCGCCCCTGACCATGTCTTATCTCTTCTTGAACCTTATTTCTTATAGACGCCTAAAGATTGCGGTCAATCGAATAAACATTAAAAAGAAGAGCACATGAGTTCTAAGACAATATATAAGGTATTCGGTAACATCCGGCTGTTGTGACAACTGTGGCTGACTTGTGATTGAATTCTCTCGTCTCAGACTAAAGAATAAAATTTTAATTTAGAGTATCAGGGCCGAAACTAGCATTTTTTACACCCGAGGCAAGCATGGATTTTGGCGCCCCCCCCCCCTTTTCCGCAAAGTATATTTACAAAGAGAATTTTACTAATTTTCTAATAGCCGACTTATTTTAAAATTTAAAATATGTAATCTTAAAATATGTAATACTGAACTACGTAATCTACAATGGCGGATCCAAGGGGGCGGTCACGGGGGTCATGACTCCCCTCTGGACCCCAACAAAAGTATTCTAAAGATCATTTTTAATATGAAATATACAGTAGAGTCCCGATTATCCGAATCCCGCTTAACCGAGTCCTGCTTAACCGAGTTTCCGCTTTCACCGAGTTATTTTCTTCTGATAGACTGATGGCTTCTATTATCATGAAACAGCCATTATAAATGAAGTGTTTGGTAAAGATTAAAGAGCAGCCGTAAAAAGTTAGAACTTTGATTTTCTGGTCAGAATGGGAAGAAAAAAAAATGGCCATAATTTTTTTTTTTTTTTTTTTTTTGACAAGAAAAAATTATGGCCATTATTTTTCTTTCCATTCTGATCAGAAAATCAGGGTTCTAATCTTTTATGACTGCTCTTTCATCTTCACCCAACACTTCATTTATAATGGCTGTTTCATAATAATAGAAGCCATCAGTCCATCAGAAGAAAATGATCCATTCCAAAGGTATAATCCTTCATTTGGCGCCCCTTCGTTCTGGTGTCCGGGGCACATGCCCCATCTCGCCACCCCCCCCCCCCCCCCCCTTAGTTTCAGCCCTGAGCAAACTCATAAAAATTTGATGTAATTTGGGCATGATGAAAAAGCGGAACATTTAACATCCGGCGTAGTTGTTCCGTGGGACGAATCCCGGGATCCCTGAAAATCGGGACATTCCGCGTAAGTCTGAACACTTGGTAACATTAAATTCACACTACAATATTTTATAAGGTTCATAAGCTTTTTGCAATTCGGGTTTCTAAGATTTTCCCAAACAAGTTTGACCCCAAGTACGTATCAGATGAAAAGAAATACAAATTTGAATATGAATGAGAATACATTCAGTTTACTGCATGAGAAATAAAATGGTAAGAAGTGTCATAATAGATTATCATTTCTTTAAGAACCATTTTTTCTTCTTTCGAAATTTGGAAAATATTATCCGCTTTTCGCTTTTCAGACATACAATAACATATGCATCATATTTGTGATAGTTTATGCACACCTACACGTTACATGTTTGTAGTTTAGGAGGTATCCACTATTCAAAGAGGTATAAGCGTACAAATATTAAAGTGTTAGGAATTGAAAAAGTGTTCACTAAATAGAGATGTCCGTTTTTCGGGAGTGCACATTTAGGAGGTCTTACTGTATATAAATTTTTAACCTGAAAAATATTTTGGACATTCTTTTGAATCATCTGGTCAACCAGAACCCGACCTGCAAAAGTTAAGACCCAACCCGAACCCGAAACAATGAAAGTCAACACGACCCGTTGGGAAAAAGTAAGTCATCCCAACTCGAACCCGACCCGCAACAAAAATATATTGCCAACCCGACCCGAGCCGATGGTCGAATCGGGTGCGGATAAAATTGGATAATCGGACCCGATGCAGGACTCTAGTAGATGTTTGCATGGGCCGAAATTTTCAGGCCCGAGAATGACGGAATATCCCGGTGATTTGAAGAGCTTTTTCTCTTATTTTAAGAAATTTTTGTCTTCTGACCGAAAAATTTTAGAAAATCTTGTGCTTAGGTTCATGATTTTTACTTATTTTTAGATAAAAGGGATTTATAAATTCCGTTTCTAAAACGTAAAAATACTAGGCAGCAGAGCTGCCAGAACACCCATGTAAATTGACGATCATGCTGTTTTATGCGTGAGTATTTCAGGTAATTACTTGTTTTCTGTATTTTGAGGGGAAATGGGCAAATCAAAGCGCAATTTTTCAAGTTTAAATTAAATATAACCAAGGGAAAAAATTGTTCAATTCACGGGGCAGGTATATGCCCGACGGGGGCATATGCCCCCCCCCGGACCCCCCTCTGGCGCCGCCCTTGGTCACTGGGCCCGTAATCAAGAGGTTAAACTGCAATTCTCAAATTATCCAAAATAATGAGCTAAAATAATTGCAAAAATATCATAAATGCCTCAATATATTATAAGAAATACATGAATATAAAAATTAGAAGCAGGGTGGACTGATAACCGGGTCTGTTCTGGCTTCAAGCTCTTGATTAGCGATTTAGGCTAAACTTTGAAGTAGAATTGTGAGCTTAATGTTCAACCAAAATATTAAGTCTGGGTACTCATTTTATTCAGAATTTTAAGCTCTACATTATTTGCATTGACAATGTTTTTGATACAGTTAGGTTTTTTGAGATATTGCTGTGGTAATAAAAAAAACCTGTTTTTCTATTATAAATCTGTACATATTTTCTAACGCTAACCTACTGTGAGGGGAAAACTTGGTACATTCATTTTAGACCTAAACGGATTAAAACAATTTCCGGCCTTCCCCTAATTAATTCCGAATTTGGTCTTTTTTTGCTCCCCTACCACTGGGCTATAAGTAATAAGTTAAACATCAAGAAATGTTTTTTGTACAAAGCCAGTTTATGTATTTGAGCTGTTTGTTTTACCTTTTTTTTATACTATGTTAAATTATCAGATGGATGAAAAACTATGAATGTAAAATGCAGGCATGTTTGAATTGTGCTTCATAAATGTGTATATTTTGCATCGGTCAGCTACTGTATGCTTTTAAAAATCATATTAATTATCTACATGATCATAAGAGCAATGAATATTTTTCTATATCTGTCATACTTTGTTACTTTATTTCAGACTTCCTTGTGCAATACTGCTCTTGACAATCCATGTAAAGAATCTAAAGAAACCCTCTCAGAATCTGCTTTACAATTTCTAGCATCAGATACATTAAGGTATAATATTTTGAAATCTCATTATTCTTTTAAAAAAAAAAAATGTCGCTGCTGCTGCGGTAATTAATTTTTGTCACTTTTACGGTTTATCCTGAAGACACTGAGTTGCATATTTAAACTGGTAGTTTTATAGGTATGATAAACACGTTGAAGCATACTTTTTAAATCGAAGAAATATTGTAAGCGCTATTTAATGTTGAAATCCGTCAAGATAATTTAGTTTACGTAAATTTTATAGGATCGAAAATTTTGCATAGCAATTTAACCAACTTTTGCAGTCATATACTCGACTAGCCTGTACTGTGCAGTATTTAATCACTTTTTAAATTTGCCTACTTTTTTCCCAATTTTTTATTCAAAATTTCATTATCTGAAAAGAGATTTAATTCATAGCCGTTTTTATCTACTGTTGCTCGATTTTAAAAAGCACAAGTAATATTTCCAAAATTTTTCAATCGGAAAATATTTTATTCGTGAATATTAAGAAAGAAAGAAAACCTTAAAATAATTAAAGTATTAGGTGCAAAAAGTATTTAATAGTAAAAATGTAATCTATATAATAACAGCCGAAGTCATGTGACTGTCATCAACAGTTCCGGGCTGACCGCTTCACTTTTTATATGCCAAACGGCTATTTAGGTACTTTTATGTTAGTCGGACACAGGTGATAATCTCTATTATAATAGCCGAAGTCATGTGACTGTCATCAACAGTTCCGGGCTGACCGCTTCATTTTTTATGTGCCAAAAGGCTATTTCGGTACTTTTATGCTAGTCGGGCGATGGAATGTCCATGGCAAGATTAAATGCCAATAATGTTTGATCGTAAATGTCACAATCTCTTGACACTAAACACGATACACGTGTTTGTTACGTCATAAAGTGATTTTTAATTCGACTTTTCATTTATATTAAGTATATATATTCATTATTTAATTATTAAATAATGAAAAAATAATTATAAATGCATGACTTGCAAAATTTAAATAAATTTATTAACACTAAAAAATAACATTAAAGTAACAGTCATGTTTAAGTAAAATAAGTTTAATTTAGATAATTTATAAACAAATCTCAGTTTAAACACTTGAAATTTGGCTCATTTTTACATCTACGGAAATTAAGTGGTATTTGTCAAAAAAAAAAAAAAAAGAAAAAAAAGACGAAATACGCATAACAACAAAATAGGTATGAAATGTTATTAAGATCGCAAAGAATTTTTGATTTCTTTCAGAGTCTTTGGATTTGGGGAAGGATTGAGCAAACAAATTATTTTAAGAATGAAAGTAACATGATGCAGTGCTTAGCATACATTTAAGGGAGACCAAACTGGTCGCCCGAGGCGGTTAGTTTAAAATACTTTTTTTATAGCGTCTGAAAAAAAAAAAAAAAAAAAAAAAAAAACTTTTATTCTAAATGTTATCACATTCGAAGAAGCAGCGACAGTTTTTACTTAACTATTTTTTACAAGCTGATTTTCAATTGTTTAATTGATCTTATTTAATGTCACAAAAGCAGGCCCAGGGCTCACATTCCTAATTTCCCTAACAATTTTAGATGTCCCTAAAATTGTGCTAATTTTTTCATCTTCTCCTAAAAAAAATTAGGGAAAAAAAAAGTTACAACCTTAATTGACGGAATCGCTCACATTTCGACAGATTTCCACATAAATTCCAGTCCCCCCTCCTGAAAATTTCACTCCTTCATTAGCTCTCTTAGCATACAAAGCGGTTTTTTTTTCTTTTTGTACTCTAATCTAGTGTTTATTTTAGAAAAAAAAAAAAATGCAGCAAGCCGCGGCGGGGGATGGCACGGTGAGCCAAGAAAAGAGCGCGGAGGATAAGAAAAAAGCATTATGATACATAAAACAGCATAAATAATACTAAAAAATAAGTTTGATAAATAAATTCATCTGAAGAATACAGTAAATGCTCTTATAATATTGCATAAACGTGCTTAAATCCCCCCTTTCCTCAAACAAAAAAGACCCTCGGTAAAATCTAGTTATTCGACCCGTTTCAGGACAAGTATTTTTATTCAATTCAAGGATAATATAAATTAAAAGTAAGATGATAGCAAACGTACTTATGCAGTGGCTGAAAAATATTGGGTGGGCCCAAAACCATTTTAGGGTAAAATAATGACGCTGCTATTTTGCTTTCTTTGAAAGTTGGGAAGTTATTTTCTGGTCTCTAATATTTACTATTGTGCCATGAATCTGACTACAAATTTTTCGCAAAGGACTAAAAAAATATTAAAATGGGCATTTTATGCGAATACACCGAAATGCTTGTATTAATAGTACTATTTACTTAAACTGTACCGATTGATTCGAAATACTAGATATAATTTCTTAAACCGCTGATAAGAGAAAGTACTTCCAATTACAAAAAATATACAAATCAAGTACATCTTTCAGATATGGCATTTCTTTAAAAACGTGCTGCATGCACATTAAAATACGAAATCTAATTTTTATACGGCCTCTTTTACGTATAATGTATGTTTTTGACATAAGTTAATGAAGATAAAGAAATAATGAATTATGTTTAATAAAGAATGACATTAGAAGAAATTCCTAAGTAGGACAATAAAAAATTCTTTTGCGGTCAAAACGCACTGAGTTACGATCCTTTAAATTATATGAATTTTCAGTGTTTTGTGGCATTAAAAACGTGCCTTTCCTATTTATAAGTACTTAACGAATTTTTTAATAAAGCGAACTCTTCTTTTATGTAGCACGGCATGTTGCAAATACTGCACAACTTCAAATAAATGCATCACAAACACCCTCTAAAACGAACTTTCCCACTACTGTCCTTATGTTTGAAATAGTAATTTGATCAAGTCCTTTCTTTGACATAGTGGGACGCAAAAAAATGTTTCCAGTCTTTTCCGTGGGGAGAAGATTTCAACATTTTTACACATAGTTAATTCATTAAAATCAGAGAAAGAATATTTCTATCCTGATGGTGCGACCTGGAATTCCTGTGCAAGGCAAGTTTCACTAAAGTAACCGAGTGAGTTCATACATATGCTTCCATAAACCCTACCTTTACAAGTTTAACTCTCCACTTAAAGCTATCCGAAAAGAAAGATTTTTCTACATCACAGAGTCACTTGTTTAAGTAAAAAATACATGAAATCTGTAGACATGAATTTCTGAAGTAATTTGGAATCGAAAGATTTGTTTTTTTTCACTAATTGAATAGAGGCAACTGTAAAGAGCTTTATTAAGATTTATTGTGAATTAAAATAATTCAATTTAATATAATTACAAAATAAACTTTAAGCCTTTTTTTTATTGCTAATAAAATTATATTATCATTTAGACCCTTCTTCAGTGACGAATTGCCGTTAGTGTCAACCAAATTAATGTTTGGCATTTTTTACATATGTTTTCAAAAATTTTATTGCCAAAAATGTCTTTTCAGTAGCATAGGTCGGAAAAACTAAGTTTGTGAATATTTAAAATGAAGTTCCATTGCATTTTTAAAGAATTTGGGCTAAACAAGTCTGATGATTTGTATCGGGCTGTTGTAAAAATTTTATTTTTACAGTATTAGCATTCAGCTTTTAGAGAGTTCCATTCTAAAAAATTCGAATGACTTTTAACGAATTCTTTGAAATTGTATACAATAAAACTATGCTAGCGTGGAATTTTGATTTTTGAATCTTGCTGTAGTGTAGTTGATTTTCGAGTTTTGGCTGCCTTGACTGATAGTTAATGGCGTATTTACTGTCATTCTCACAAAAATTTCGGAGGGGCATGAAATCCCGGTGATCTCCCCATTCACTACGGCTTTGTATAGGATCGGCGTAATCATCGTACAAAAGGGCAGCTGCCCAGATACCAGGCCCGTAGCCAGGTGGGGGACAGGTCGGGCAAAGTTTTGCCCGACCTAGCGCAAGACTCTACATTCCGATAAAACATTAAATTTCCATCCCCCCCCCCCCACTTCTTGTCCAACCTAGAATGAAGCTCGGCATTTCCGATCATTTTTTCACTCAGTATTTCCCTTTAAAAAAAAAATTATGTAATCAACATCAAATTTCCATTTTTCTTCCTTCATGCCAGACCTTGCCCCCTACCTCTAAACTTCCTTTCTAGACTGGAAAGAAAAATAGCAAAAATTACCTCTATAAAGCGTTTTTTCTCCCTCTCTTTAACAGACCTGTCCGATATTACTCCATTGTGCGTTCCTCGCTTTTTCGCTTTGTAGAAATTATCCCATACCACAAAACAACAAATCTGGATTACCCTATATCCCTAAAGCTTGCTTTCTTTATGCAGTTGTCACCATACGAAATTTATCGTTCGGAGGCGGGGTTGAAACCAAAGGCTTCTGAAACTACAATGAAGCAACCTACAATACTGTTTCCTTAACTTGAATTTGCTGTACATGATAGTTAGTTGCTTGTTTCATGGAAACTTGGTCCGATTACAATAAACTTCAAAGGGCAGCCCCCCCCCCCCCCACACACACACACACCATGTGCAAATACTAAATAGATAATGGAAGATCTGTCCCTTCATCTCTTCGATTGTCTCCCATTCCACTGAAATTTAAAAAAATTGGCGCTTCTAAAATAAACCAATCATTATTTCAAATTTAAACAATACAATATATCAGGTTACTTACGATTTTACAAATCCAAATTTATTACTTACTGACACATTCATAAGGCCATTTTTATTCTTAAATTCAAAAATGTTACAGATGCTTTTATTAAGAAAAGAAGAAACTGAATGCACCGTTTAATGAAACTGTTTTGCATATTTTCTTAAAAGAAAATCGGTTTCCAAAGTAGTCTTCAATGTTGCCATTATGAGCAAATTTTTGCAAGGCGTCAACCTGATACAGACCATCATAAGATAGAAATCAATTACAACTCAAAGTGTAATGCATTTATTGATAAGTGAAAAACTGTATTCGTTTCCAATTCCTATTTAAAAGAAAAACATTTTATTTACGTTACGCCCAGGGCCGTAGGAATGTCTTTTGAGGGCCCCAACAAACATTTTCTCGCCCCCCCCCCCCTTCTAAGATTTTGGAGAAATAGCTATATTTAATTTTCTATCCGATTTCCATTTTATAACAACACCAGCGAGCTTCGCTGGTCGATTTTTCCAAAACGAAACTCAAACGAATTTGGAGTTGGGTTGAACTGCTTTCGGCAACGTACAGCCAATTGGGTTATACCCGCTCAGGTCTCGAATCCAAAAAACCTTGAATTATTGTAAATTTTTATTTCGACCCAGAATTAAAATTTTCAACATTTCGTTCATGCCGCTTAAACAAACAGATTTCATGTTTTCACATCTTGAATTTAATCAAAGCACTAGCAAAATTTAACTGAGAATTCTCCCATTTAGGAAAAAAAGTCAAAAAATCGCTGCAGAATGCGAAAAAAAAAGCCAAAAATTGATAAAGAAATCTCAAAGTTCATAGGGAGCAGAATTTACTATATTGTGGCTAAAAGATTGAAACCGGATTTTTTATTTACGAATGTTAAAAAAATTACCAGAAAAACAGATAAAAATCGCATTGAAATTCTCGAAAAATTCAAAAATAGCAGAGTTTTTTTTTAAAAAAAGAGCAAAAAAAAAAAAGGTTTGAAACTGAATTCCCTTTGCAAAAGTTAAAAACCGACACAAAAACCCACTAAATATTGCACATAAATAAAATAAAAAAATATGGAAGTATTTTCGTATTTTCTGTTTATTCTTCAGTTTGACAATGTTATGCGCATGACCCAGACAGATTATTTTAAGCAGAAAATATTCACTTATAATAACTATTTTCTTCTCTAAACGGTGCCTTTTATTAAAAAAATACATATTTAGAGATTCACTAATTTAAAAAAATTACCTTTGGGAAGTCGTTTTCATATTTTTCAGTTTTCTCCAATTTGAAATTGTCACCCAAGTTGTCCGGATAGAAATTGAAAAAGAAAAAATAATAGCTTCGGATAGACAGTACCTTTCTGTGGGAACGAAGACGGGTTTCCTAGTAGATACTAATAAAGACGGATGTTTCCTCTGTCTAGTATTTTTTTTTTTTTTTTTTTCTGGTCTCTGACCAGATGTTTTTCTGAGCAGTCTTCTGCGATTTTTGAATATTTTACGAAGTCTTTTATGTGTTTTTTAACTTTTTTTCGCGTTTCGGCGGGATTTTTTGACATTAGTAAAAACAATCAGATTTCAATCTTTTAGCCCAAAGTACAAAGTTTTGTCTTCTGCAATTTTGGAATTTTTCGCGAACTTTTTATGCAGTTTTAGACGCTTTTCCTTTTCCCGTTCATAGGCGTAACCAGACTTTTGAACGGGGGGGTGCCCAGACTTTTTAACCAGGACATGTTTGATACAAACAATATGTTATATAGTAAAACCGGTTAAATTGAAACCGCACAAAACCGGTCGAATTTCCGTGTTAGACAGGTTTTTATCTTAGAAGATATAATTCTGTGGTATTTCTTTTAAAAAGGGATCAAACACGATTTTTGTTTGCGTGAGAAGGGGTGAGAAGGGTTTCAAAGCATTAAAACTAAATCTAATCCCTCTATTCTAAAAAAAGTAACTAACGCTGTCAACGCCGCCGCCGGTTTTTAATTTTTTGTGACCGGAAGTCTTTCTTCGTTAATATTAAGAAAAATATTGCATACAAAAATATGAAAATCGGTGGTATTACAGAGAAATGTTTGATAAACACGCTGATGCAGACAGTTTTCAAATCGAAGAATTATTTTAAGAGATATTTAATGCTAAAATTGGACAAAATCGTTCCATTAAATAAGTTTTATAGGAGTAAAAACTATACATTGGAATTTAATCATGTTTAGATCATATTATGCATTAGAATTTCCCGGTGTGCATACTGCATTTATTTCTTTAATTTGACTCATTTTTGAGGTTTTATTTCTATTTTAAATTCAAATTTTCAGCATTTCGAGATATATTTTTTACATTTTTTAGAAAATGATATAATTTAAACTGTTGCCAACTGTATAAACAGCGCAAACAATGCTGTTTGCTTCAAATAAAAAATTTATTTGCGCGAGTCTATTATAAACAGAAAATATAAAAAGCAGGAACTCATTGAAAATTACGTCATAAAAACTATATTTACACATGGATTTTAAAAGAGAAAGAATATTATAAAATAATAAATTCATTATTATGCGTTAGAAGTCTTAAATAGGATAAATCACGTCACATTTACGTCACATTACACATATTACGTAAAATGAACAAAAAATAATATTGCAAAACAGTTTAAATTTAAAAATTGCGCGAGACATTTATTTGATATATTGAGATGATCTTTTCGACTATTTTTGTGAGGACAGCGCAAATAATATTTCATTTCTAACAAAAGTATTTTCACGTGAATATTAAAAAGAGAAAGAAAAGTTTGGTGAAAATTACGTCAGATTAAAAACGATACATTTAAAAGGTCTTATTTAAAAGAAGTTTCTTTTCGCTTTGTTAAAAAAATACCGGGAGACAAAGACTCTGTTTACTTAATTCCTTTTATATTAGCTTATTTTGAAATGTTTAACTAATTTTATTTAATCAAAGACGGAAATAGCCATTGTATCTTTTAATATCGGCTGATTTGGCTTTAAAATTCCGCAATCAAAGAGAAATGAATAGAAACCCGTTTATAGGGAGACCGCCACTGTTTTTTAAATTATAATTCAATCTTCCGAAATCTTTTTAAAGCCGGTCAAATTAGCATGCTTTTAGAGTCTGCGGTGTCTGAACGGGGGTTGACGAGCGTAGCTCGTAGGGGGCTGAGCCCCCTAGTGGAAAAAAAAAGATATGTAAATGTCCTTGCAGCAGTGACATAAGGCAGTGACTAAGTGTGGTCACAAGTGTAAAACCTTTTGGCGCTCTAACTTCTTATAAAGGTTAAAAAAGGCCTTTAATCATACTGGAAATTTTTATAGGCACAGGGGAACACTGCATGAGATCTAAAATTATCTCAGCTAAAGTCTTGTAGATGAAATTTTGCCGGATGATAAATGTCAGATAATACATGCGGTACACCAGTACATACACAGAAAGTTTTTCAGAATGTGACTCCATGACTTCTTAGGGATCACTGGAGGGATCCAAGAAATTTTGGAGGAAAGCCTATATAAATAATTATTATAATATTATAAAAAATTATAATATTCATTAACACCGTAATTTCAGGCCTATAATCCGCGGATCAAACAATCCTGTTTCGACCCAGAAATTTTATTTCATTATTGAAGTTAAATATTTATCGCAATTTAATAAGTTACGTTTTATGAAACAAGATTTCTGGGTCCGAACATAATTGTTTGATTCGCGGATTATAGGCTGGAAATTACGGTTATTCATGTTTTTACCACAGAATGTGTGGAATATATTAGATAAAGCAGGTCATGTTAATATTTACTAAATTTTATCAAGATGATAAAAATTATACTATCATGATGCAACTGTAATAATAAAGAAATTATACTATCATGATGCAACTGTAATAATAAAGATAGGAGGTTGACTGTCTCTCTCTGTGTGTACGCTCTCGCGCGCGCGCTGAACTCTAAAAAAGCAATGCAGCCCGTACAGCCCTAAAATTTGACAGGACCTGTATGCCTGAACTCATGCATATCGAAGACAATTTCTGGAATTTTTTAATTAATTTTTTATGCGATTTTTTTCGCATTTTGCGGCAATTTTTTTAAATTAGTGAAAAAGAATCCGATTTCAATATTTTATCCAGTAAACTTTGTCTTTTTTTCAATATAGTGTTTTCGAGATTCGAGATTCTTACAGCGATTTTTCAATTTTTAACAATTTTTCAACCCGTTAAGGACCATGGGTGCATATATGCACCATCAAAAAGTGCTTGAAACGCTTGAGTTTAATACAAGTAAAAAATAAAAGTAAAATTGATATTATTTAATTACGACATTTTCGTGATTTATAAAAAATAAGTCAAATAATTGATAAAAAGTGATACCAAAGGAATAAAATTCGTGTAAAAGATGTCGGTCCGAAACGGTTAATGTTATATTTAGAGGGGTTTTTTTTCGCATTTCGCGGTGATTTTTTTTTACGACATTCCTAAAAGAAATCCGGTTTAAATCTTTTACCCAATTAGTTAATTTCGTTCCCTGTGTTTTTTTTATATTTTCCTATTTTTTAATGCGATTTTTAGCGGGGGTTTTCGTGCTTTGAGGAGATTTTTTGACTTTTTTTTTGTAATTGAAAAAACTCTCCGGAAGTTTTTGCAATTGCCGTGATTAAATTCGAATTGGAATAATGTCAAATCAGTTCTTATAAGAAAGCTGAAAATTTAATTTGGCTCGAAATAAAAAACGCAATAATTCAAGATTCGCTTGTTTCGAGACAGAAGAGGTCGTAGCTTGCTCGGGAGTGCATTGCCGAAGGTAGTACCCCACCCCCGCCAGTGCTTTATTTGTTTAATTCTATGTTCGTTAAAAAAAAAAAAACAACCAATGAAACTCCTCTAGTGATGAAGTTTTCTTTGAGGGACATGGTTTGAAATAACGTGCGGGATCGCGCGATTTGTGCACAGAAAAGGAAAGTCCCGCATAATAAAAAATGCTGTGCAGTATTTCCCCCCTCCAAATTCTTTCACAGACTTGTGATTCTTCAGTGAGTATTTAAAAAAATTAAGTCCGCGATTTTTATTTCTTTTATGGAATTTCTCAAAATCAATTAGTGGATCGGTCCCGGAAGAATTTGAAAATTTCTTCAAACGATCGTGGAAAAATATCGGGAATTTCGATAAAAGAGTGCAGAAAAATCGCCAATTTCGTCAAAAGATTGCTAAAAAAAATTACGAATTTCGATAGACGATTGACGAAAATTTTTTGCAAATTTCGTCAAAATGTCGCGGAAAAGAGTAGAGAATTTTGTTAATTGGTACGGAAAGACATCGAGAATTTTTCCGATCGGTCACGCAAAACTATCCCGAATTTCGACAAATGATCTCCCTGTAAAAAAATCAGTTTCGTCAATCGGTCGCAACAGAAAATAAATTTCGTCAAAGGATCGCGGTAAAAACGAGAATTTCATCACAGGATCGCAGAAAGAAAGCGCGAATTTCGTCAAAAGATTGCGAAAGAAAAAGCGAATTCCATCAAAAGATTGTGGAAAGAAAACGCGAATTTCATTGAAGGATTGCGCTAAAGAAATGCCAATTTCGTCAAAATCTCGCGTTAGAAAAATGCGAATTTCGCCAAAGGATCGCGGTAAAAAACACGAATTTTGTCAAAGGTTAGTGGTGAGAAGTGCGGATTTCGACAAAAAATCACGTAGAAAGACGTCAATTTCATCAAACGATTTTGGGAAAAAATTGTAAATATCATGAAATGATCGCAGAATAAAATCGCGAATTTGGTCAAAATTTACTGCACTGGGCTAAAAGATTGAAACCAGGTTCCTTTTTCTACTTTCAAGAGAACGCCGTGAAACGAGGAGAAACTCTAAAAATCGTATAAAAATTTTCAGAGAATTACTATATTGACTTGAAAGACTGCAACGATATTCCTTTTATGAATGTGAAAAAATGGCCGCGAAACATGGAATTCAACCAACCAATCAACCTCCAGATTAATTTGAATTTTCTGTGCTATTATTTTTCATTTTCAAAGGAGGCAGGATCTGCGTAAGCCCCACCGGCTAATCTCATTTTGGAATTATCGTTTCACATGTGCATTCCCTTTCAAGTTTTTTGTGCTTATTTCTAGACTTTAAACTACGAAAGCAAAGAAACAAATAGTTTCTATCCTCGTCAAGAACTTGCATTAATTTCTCATGAAATTGCAGAAACATGCAATAGATAGAACTGTTTTTAAAAAAATCTCCAACAAACAAAAAACGTCACATTTGGTATTATCGAGGCTAACGAGAAAGACAGGCTACCGCGGTGGGTCCGATTCTTCTTTTTTTACAGACCGTTGGAGTCACGTGATGCTCGAATGCCCAATGAAGGTGTGCGAAAAGAGCATCACGTGACTCCAGCGGTCTGTAAAAAAAGAAGAATCGGACCCACCGCAGTAGCCTGTCTTTCTCGTTAGCCTCGTGGTATTATAAAGCCACCTTTCTGGCTTACTATGACTAATACAGATTCTTATAGTAAATATTCTAATTTTAAAAAAGATAAACAACCTAATTTTCTTAAAATAAAAAAAAAGAAAGAAAAAAAAAAGAACATGGGTTTCTTTTTTTATCACACTTCAAAACTTAGGCTGTTAGTTTTCTGAACTAAACTAATTGAACTCTGCTTTCACTTCCTCTTCATTTTTCTTTTGTAGATTTCGATTTTTTTTAAATGATTGTGCTTGAGTCTGTGCAAGCGGGGGGGGGGGGTCCCGGGCACCCAGGGCACCCCCCCCCCCCTGGGTACGCCTATGCCCGTTTTTAAGACCACTGTGATTAGAAGAGATTTTTTCTCATACTTGAAGAAATTTTCGTCTCTTGAATGGAAAATTTCTAGAAATTTTTATTACTTTCTTCTATCTTTACAAGAAGAAAGTATTGGATTCATGAAAATTTTCGAATTCCGGTTTTCGACGGATTTACACGTTTTAGGGGTCAGAGATTCCAAAAAACATGTTTTTACAAAATGTCTGTCTGTGACTCTGTGAGTCTGTCTGTCTGTGTGTATGTGACACAAATTTTGTGGGCGCTCTATCTCAAGAACTAATGCACGGAATTTAATAAAAATTGATATTCAGTTAGTGCCTAATACAAATTGATGCTGATTAGTTTTTGGTGTAAATCGCTCAACAGGAGGCGCTGCAATGCTGCAATTTTCACGATTTTCGCAATAGCTCTATCTCAAGAACTAATGCACGGATCTTGATCAAACTTCAGATTTAGTTAGTCCTTGATATGAATTGATGATGATTACGTTTTGGTGTAAATCGCCCAACAGGTGGCGCTGTTATGATGAATTTTGCAGGATTTACACGATTTCCCCAATAGCTCTATCTTAAGAACTAACGCACGGATTTTCATCAAACTTCAGATTAAGTTAGTCCTTGATATGACTTGCTACTGATTAGGTGTTGGTGTAAATCGCCCAACAGGTGGCGCTTCTCTGCTGCCTTTTCCACGATTGCCTCAATAGCTCTATCAATAGAACTAATGGACCAATTATCATCTAACTTCAGATTTAGTTGTATGTTGACACAAGTTGTTGTTAATTAGGTTTTGGTGTTAATCACCCAATAGGTGGCACTGCTATGCAGAAATTTTCACGATTTTCGCTATTGCTCTATCTCAAAAACTAATGTACGGATTTTCTCCAAACTTCAGATTCAGTCAGACGTTGACATAAATTGTTGCTGATTAGGATTTGGTATAAATCACCCAATAGGTGGCGCTGCTAGGCAGTATTTTGCTGAATTTAGACGATTTCAGCGATAGTCATATCTCAAGAACTAATGCACGGAATTTCATATCGTTAGAATCCTCATGAGATGCATAGATTGCCATTTAATTTTGGCAGTGTGATAGCGAATTTTGAAGTATTAACACGTATGAGATAGAAGAAAGTTTTGGGATTGGTACATCCGACTAGTCTTTGATTCGCGATTTTTTCTTGTTATGAAGGAAAAAATATTGATGCGTAAAAGTTCAGTATCTAATAGGGAAAAGTACAATTCAACACAATTGACGGAACGCTATTTTGGATTTGATTTGACGAAAATGCATCTTTATATTGAAGGATGTTAGGTAATTTTTACGTTAGATTGGTGACTTTCTATATTTTTGCGAAAAATAGGCAAATCAAAGCATTTTTTATGTGTGTGTTTGAACGGGAAAGAAAAACTTTCTTCCCGTTGACTGAAAAAAACCTTCAACTCACTGATTTATTTATTTAATTTTTTTGGGGGGAATGTAAAAGGAATCCGGTTTCAATATTGTATCCCAATATAGTAAATTTTGTAATCTTGCGGCTTTTTATTCGCATTCCGCGGTGTTTTTTTTTTTTTTTTTTACATCCTTAAAAGGAATCAGGTTTGGTTTAAGTCTTTTAGTTCAGTTTAGAAAATTTATCCTTTGTAATTTCTGAATTTTTTACGAACGTTTTATGAGATTTTTAGTCTATTTTTTAACATTCCACTTTCAATCTTCTGGCTCGATATAGTCAAATTTTGTTCTCGGCGATTTTTGAATTTTTGTCCAATTTTTTATGCTATTTATACCTCTTTTTTCGTGTTTTTCGGAGGCTTTATGACAAATTTTTCTGAAACCGAAGAATTATCCAGTAGATTTTGCTGCTGTCATGATTAAGCTGAAGGTGGGAAAATAGCAAATTGGCTCCTGTAGCAACGTGAACGACGATGCTGGGAAATTTAACTTTTACCTGGAGGCTACCACTTTTATCGAAAGAAAAATTAATTCAAGGATTGTTTGATTCAAGATCAGATTGATAATATCCCGAACGGGTTTACGCTGCGGAAGGCAGTGGGGCCCCCAAGGGGGAACCCCCCCAAAATAGGTTCTTTTTTGGAAAAACCAACCAGAAGAGCAAGCGAAGCTCCGCTAGTAAATTAAATAATTACAAAATATAATTTACATATAATTAACATTAGTAATTTATCGAGAGAAGAGAAATTAAATGTTAAAAAAGAAACGGGTTGAACATAAGGGGATGGGTGGCAAATGCATGGCACACAGATGCCTGCTTATTGGGACCCCAACGTGATTGTCGGAGCACAGCTCCGGCTTCCCTGCAAAAATTACACTTATTGTTAACAGATAGCGTCCAAAATATTTGTCGTATCGACACAAAAAATTAAATGGACGTTGATAGTGCCAAAATCTCGGTGCGTATTGAAAATCATAAGTATTCGTCAACCCTAACAGCCTGAAATGTCGGCTCAAAATTTTCCCATAGAGATAACATTGCGAGTTTAATTCTATATATGCTTTCTTTTTTTAGTCCTCTACCTTGAGCTTTTATATGAACCAATTTTAATAATATTTTTTTTTTTTTTTTTTAAATTAAAGCTGTTTCTTTGTAGATTTGGCCGCACTAGCTATTTTTTTTTAAATATTCCCATTTTTATACTTAAATTTAAAAATTAAAAATTTTCTATGAATTTATTTCAAAATGGTCGCAATTGGATTACTTCCATTGTTGTTGCTCATCTTTATTGGTGCCATTTTCTCATAAAATTCAAAATAAACTTTCTAAAAAACTGAACAGAAAATGACGTCACGCTTTAAAAAAATACTCATGTTTTCCACACAAAAAAGCTGTTGTAATCCAATTCTTTTTCATTCATTGAGTTTGAGACGCTTGGTGAAATGCTTCAATGAGGCAAAATGACATCATATTCAAATGAAAACAACGATCATTTTCTCTGATAAAAGTAAAACTTTCTGGAATTTTACTCGCCGATACGGAGATTAGAATCATAGGTCAAGAGTGCGAATATTCACATGCAAAGTCGTAGTTGTCAAACTTGATTTCAAGTTTAGAAATATATGTATTAATCAGATACTGCGCTTTGCAATATTTTTGAAATGGGGAATGTAAATATGAGAGTTGCGTATTAGACAGGAAGCCGGCACCACAGACAATTGTTTACCATTGTATTTTCCTGCTCCCAGTCCTCCATGTTTTCATGCCTTTTGGTGCAGGAAAACCCAATGGTAAAACTACCAGTCAGCCGCTAAAATTGGGTTTTCAGGTGTTTTCGACCAAGATATGACTTGGCAGACCGATTGCGTTTTAATATGCGAATCAAGATTTAACTAATATTAGAATTTCATCCGTGAACTCGATGAGGTGATTGTCTGTGCTGTCGGCTCCCGGCCTATATGATAATTTTGAGACGATGAAAATAACGTTAAGTTTAGATTTAACGCGAAAAATAATCCCTTGATTGACTTAAGGTGAAATCATTTTTTTCTGATTTTCAATCGGTAATTTTAAACATAACAGTCTCAATGGGTAATTTCATCAAAATTACTTATCTTGATTAGGTATAATAATACAGTTTAGTTTTTTAATACTTTGAACAGTCGAAGTGTATGGAATTACTATTTTGGTAACTTTTAAGTTAAAAATAATATTTGTGTTAAGAGACTAAGTACTAATTATGTATGAATTCTTTTTAAACAATTTCTTTCGTCGAAATTCGACGAGATTCATCCCGTTATTATTTAAAACATTAGCTCCATTGTTGTAAATTATGCACTTTAACCCCTTGAGGGGCGGTTGGATATATTTTATCCCACCTACGATTAATGAAGATTTGCACCAGAAAATTTTTATGAAATTTTACTTTTCTAACTTTGGTGGAAAAAAAAGTCGTAAAATTGCTTTTCCTTATTTTGAAATAAAATTTTTCTAATTTTTCGGTGGGAATTCAGCATTACACGAACGCAATTGCTTGCCCCTGAAGGGGTTAACCTCATACGGATCATTATGGAGTCGAATGTTGAAGTCGATGTCGATACACTGGTGACCTGATATATAGATTGACCCCCACCCCCCTTTCAGTAGTTTTACTTTCTACGTACTAACGACCATTAATTTGTTTCGAATTTTTTATTCTCCTTAAGCTTCCAAATCGCAATTCACTTTGAACGAAAAGAAATGGAATACGGAAAATACGATTTTGGGCATTAGGCGAACGGCTACGAGTGATACTCAATGAAATCGAACAAAATATAATCTCATGCATATATTACTTATATGTATGTATTCTTATGTATGTATGTATGTTTGTATTCAGACGAATTTATGTTTCGATTGGGAAATTTCCGTAATCGGGTTTGTAGACAGTTTTATAATTTACTGAGCGTTGTTTGATGCGCAAATTTAACAATTTGATAGCGGTCCCAGTTACTGAAGATTAATCATTTTTTTTTTTTTTTAATTCGTCGTAAGTGAAAGTGTTGCAACTGAAATGCAAGTGAACATTCTGAAGTGAATGAGATAAGCATTTTTTGTCAAGATGGACACTAGAAAAAGGAAATATGTAGATTACAAAATAAAAAATTCCTGTACGGGTTTGAAAAGGTAGCTTCCCTATTTCTTGGTTTTAAGATTTTAGACAATTTTACTGGAGAACACGAAGCTAAAATGCGAAGAACACGATTAGAGAAGAATCATCAGTACTGAATTTCAATGGAAATTTCGCCAAATTAGTCAGCTACAGCCAAATTAGCTTAATTTATGGCGACATATTTTTGGTCACCAAATTTGGCGAAATTTCGCCAAATGTCACGAATCTTAGCGAGAAATTCGTCGTTAATGTATATGACTATATAGTTTTATGCTTATGATCGGAAAAATGGATACAGCAATGAAAGATAATTCGTGAGGTATCATGTTCACTAAAAGTCATAAATCAATTCCTGACTTTTTTTAATCTGTTGCCTAGATTTAGTGTACATTTAAAGAAATATACATATTTTAATATGTGTAACGTTATACACAGAAGTTTCGAAAGTTCCAATTAAAAGAAAGCAATTCAAATGTAAAGAGTTATTCAGCGTAATTCTATGTGGAAAAGTCGCATAAGAATAACCCAGATGCGTTCCGAGTATTTGCAGAATAACGATATAACAACAACTCAGATGAATAAAGGTACCAAGTTTAATAGAGGATTATAGCAAACTACCTATGTGTGTGTATGTTACATACGTGTTACAAGCTTTTACCTGTTACTGTATTAAATAAGTTTGGGCTGTGCCAAACAAACAAGTCTTTGAAGAAGCTTTGAAGTTTTTTGCCGCTAACCCGATGGATCAAGTTCCAATTTTTGATTGTCTCAAAGATCGGAGCTACATTAAACAAATCAAAATCGCTCTAATACATCCGGTGGTAATTCTTTATCTTTACCGTAGATTCTCTTATCCAATGGTTTCTCTTTACTTTTAACATTTTTGAATTATTCTAAAAAGCAACAAATTACGCTGCATGAAAATTTTGATAATTCTGACATCAGATTTACAAACGAGCAGCAGAATATACTTCAGTTATGCACTGAACAGCTTTTGCCTTTGCAAACAAAAGTTACAACTTTCCCTAAGTCAACTTTTATTATTGGAAAAGGAAGAGTAAATGTACGATAATCAAAGAAAGAAATTAGTAAAACAATCATAGATTAGTTAGGATCAGAAGCTATAATTCTTTTGGTCCTAACAGGTACTGCTACATTTAATGTCAAAAACAAGGCAATTCAATCAGCGCTTAAAGAACAAACGTGCTTTAAATAGTTCGCTAATTTAAAAAGTAAGCAATAAATTTACAGCTCAGCATGGATCCAGTGTTATTTCTCATTATTGGCGAATTTTCAGTGATAGGATATCGTCTTATGGCTGACTTTGAACAAAGATATCGTGAAGGTAAAATAGATATCATTGAACTTGAACCTTTTAGAGGCTAATTTGATTAAATCCTTGGACGTATTAGGTAGATACATCGTGGAAAAGACATGCCTCTATATAAGAGACATTCAATAAAAGTCATTTTGGTTCTTCGAGGACAAAAAATGCTTAGAGATTTTAAAAAATGTTTCACATTAAGAAATTCATTGACACACACAATGTCAATAATAAATTGACACAAAACGACGATCAGCAGACCCAGTTCCGAAAGACTGTGAACTCACTTTGCGTGAGTCAAGTTTTTGACTACCTCTCACCCCTTTTTCAACGACGCAAAGATATACTGCTTTCGGCTAACTTGAATGATTTGAAGATGCCATATGTATTTTTCTCAGAATTAAGCAAGCTAAAGAATATAATCAAGAAGTACCTCTTAAATCAATGCGGGGGCCAATGATAAGAATTTTAGCACATCACAAATATTAAATAGCAAGATGGAGTGAAGATGATCACGCGTCTGAATTTCAGGTTGGACTTTTCTCAGCAGCTGGACGCAGGGTTAAGCATCATGCTACATACCAATATCTAGACGGAGTGAGGATTGGTAAACGGTGCACTAAGTACGATAAAAGGTATTGCCTATGACCCACAATTTCAACCTCAAGGCTTGCCACAGGCTATAATATTTCATTTTGTTGAGTATCATGGGCCATTTCTAACTGGAAGAATTTTTTATCAAAATTATTTGTAAATACTTCTCACGAAGTTAGTTACCTTTAACTGTTGCATACCTTGCCACCATACACAAATCCCAGAATTTAACTTTGTCAAAAACTGCTGTGGACATTGATCTAAAGGTGTTGTCACATAAAACAACTTATGTCACTTTTACTGAAGATTGTCATTTAGAGGAAGCTCTAATGGAAGCGAATTTCGTTAAGGATAGGCTTTACCAAATTAGAAGTACGGGAGCACTTGCTGACAGATTAGCATTTGTGAATTACCCGAGGCAACAGACGCCTGAATTAAACACTTTAAAATGAAGTATCGATGAATGTTATTTCAAACTTACCTTTATACTATTAAACAGTAATCTAGAAAATAAAACACTTTTTTAAATAATATCTTTTAAGTTTACACGTCTCCATGCTCCGACATTTCGGCCTGACGGATACTAGTTAAAAAACACTTTAAAAAATAGTAATGAGGTTTAAAAGTTTTAAATCTTGGGTTTAAACTTTTCCTCACTTTTAAATAGGGAACCACATAAAAGAAATTAAAAAAAAAAAATATTTAGAAACGGCAAAATTTCTTTCATCTGGGCACTTTTAAAAAGAATGGTGGCTATAGAAAGAAGCTCATGTCAGTTTTGTTTGAAGAAAGTAATAGTATTAAGGAAGTTTTGAACCTTATTGGGGCCCCCGGCGAGATTAAAAAGCACATTTTTTAAATATTTGAATAAAAAAATGGCGGCAACAAGTTTTGAATCATGGGTTCCAACTTTTCCCCACTTTCATAGCCCCCCCCCCCCCCAAAAAAAAGACAATTAAAAAAAAATTAGAGCCTGCAAAATTTCTTTCATCAGGGCACCTTTAGCACCGGGCAACATAACACCCGATGACTAATTATAACTTCGTCGTTTACGTAATAAAATAAAATAAAACACTGGAAGCATAAACTTAAGACTCGATAAAAACTTAACTAGTGTATATTACTTTAAAATTACATTCATCGCACGCGTGTGCGGCAATACAGTAAGTATATCGTTACAACTCAGATCCTCAACATACTTTCCTGAGGCAGTCCAACAGTCTAACTGCAAAACGTTTCTTCCCGCCTTACCACCGAGCTAATCCGCGCGGTTTTCAGTTACGGCGGAATCGAAACCATGGATGTGGTATGAAGAAAATAGGAGTCAGTTCACAAGCTGGTTTTGGGTTGTCGGCGATGCCAGATCCCCACAGTAGCCCCCCTGAGCGATAGCGAAACAATTTCCACTATCAGAGGTAGCGAGGGTTAAATCTGACACGCCGACCAGAACGTGTGGTTACAGGGTCACTTTTGGGCATGAGAGTTTCTGATCGATTTGTTGATGTCTCTAACACCGGCTGCTTCTGTGCTGCTTTTTGATTGGGAGACTGTTCCTCACCTGAGCACCAGAAAGCAGGCTTCACTCTGTCTATGTGCACTGTGACAGTTCGCTCAGAAATTTTAAGTGTAAAATTTTTTTCAGTTCTTTGCAGCACCAAGTAAGGCCCCTCATACGGAGCTTGTAGGCTTCTCTTAACACAGTCTCTGCACAGAAAGACGTGTGTGCATGACTCAAGCTCCCTGCTGATGAAAATTGGACGGTCAGCTGTAGACCGAGCAGGTACTGGGCACAATTGGCGTACCACCTGACGTAGCCTGCCAAGAAAATTTACCGGATCTGGATCGTCAGCTGCTGGCACCAGGAATTCTCCAGGAAGGGCAATGGTAGTACCGTATACCATCTCAGCTGCCGTTGCCTGCAAATCCTCCTTCCATGCAGTTCGTATGCCCAGGAGCACAGATGGCAATACCTTAGCCCATTCGATGGTGTTGTGCGCCATGATTGCAGCTTTGAGCTGTCGATGAAATCGCTCCACCTGACCGTTTGCAGCTGGATGGTATGGAGATGTGTGGATCTTGGTAATACCCAGGAATTGATTCAGTGCCGAAAACAGAGATGACTCGAATTGGGGACCTTGGTCAGTCGTCAGACGTAAAGGTGGCCCAAAACGGGCGATCCAACCAGCGTAGAAAGCCTCTGCTACACTTTCAGCAGTAGTGTCAACCAACGGAATTGCTTCCGGCCACTTGGTGAACCGGTCAACACATGTCAAGCAATACCGGAACCCATTAGATGGTGGCAATGGCCCAACCAAATCTATGTGCACATGCTGGAAACGAGCTGATGGCTGTTCAAATGTGCCAATAGCACTTTTCGTGTGCCGGTGGACTTTGCTTCTTTGGCAGGAGATGCAGGATCGCACCCACACCGCAACATCCTTCTGCATTCCGGTCCAAACATAGCGTTCTGCAACTAGTTTCTGTGTCGCCTTGACACCAGGGTGGGACAACTCGTGCAATTTCTGGAAAATAATCTTCCGCATGCCTGCGGGCACGAAAGGTCTAATGCGACCTGTTGAGATATCACACTGTAACTTTAATTCTGAATCACCTACTGGCATCGTTTGAAATTTTAAACTCGTGTCGCTTTCTTTTGCCTGTTGAAGTGAAATATCAGTTGCCTGTAATTTAGCCATATGTTCCAAATCAACAACACCGGACTTAATGGTCGAAATATTCACTCTCGACAAAGCGTCAGCCACCACATTTTCTAAACCACTGATGTGCTGTATGTCCGTGGAAAATTGGCCAATAAAATCGAGTTGACGAGTTTAGCTTTTGTCTGATTTTTGTCTAAATGCAAAAGTGAGTGGCTTGTGGTCTGTGAAAATTGTAAAGTTCCGACCTTCAAGCATATGTCGAAAATGTTGTACAGCGGAATACGCCGCCAAAAGTTCACGGTCGTAAGCACTATACTTCTGCTGTGCCGGTGACAAGGATTTTGAAAAAAATGCTAAAGGTTGCCAATTGTTATTAACTTGCTGCTGCAAGGCTGCACCCATCGCAAAATCTGATGCATCCACCACAATAGATAAGGGTGCCGTTGGAATGAAGTATGCTAATGTAGCAGCATTTGCAAGTTCTTCCTTACTACATACGAAAGCATTATTAGATTCCTCTGTCCACTGAACTAGGCTTTTGTCGTTCTTTTTGGCACCTTGTAAATGTTTGTTTAACACCCCCTGTGTGTGCGCAGCATGGTAAATAAACCGACGGTAAAAATTAAGCATGGCCAGATAACGACGCAATTCTTTAATAGTTTCGGGACGAGGAAATTTTTTAATCGCGTCAACCTTATCCTGGAGTGGGCTAATGCCCTCAGCGGAGGTAGTATGTCCTAAGAATTTGACATTAGATTGGCCAAAAACACACTTAGATGGGTTCAAGCGTACCCCATACTGAGCTAGTCGCTCGAACACCATTTGCAAATGTTGAATATGCTGCTCGTAATTCTCGGATGCTACCAGTACATCATCAAAATATGGAATGCAAAAATCAAGTCCGTACAATACTCTATGGATAAAGCGCTGAAACGTCGCAGCAGCATTGGCCAAACCGAATGGCATATACAAAAATTCGAAAAGCCCAAACGGAGTTGTGACTGCTGTTTTTTCAATATCCTCAGGCCGCACCGGAATCTGGTGATAAGCTCTAGCCAGATCCAATGTCGAAAAAATCTTTTTACCGTGGAGCGCTTGCGTGCAATCCTGAATATGAGGGACTGGATAGCGATCCGGAACCGTAGCAGCATTCAAAGTACGATAATCCCCACACGGGCGCCAATCACCCTTAGATTTGGGAACCATGTGCAGCGGGCTAGCCCAAGAGCTGCTGGAAGGTCTGCAAATCCCAGCAGACATCATAAACTGAAATTCCTGCTTAGCCGCACAAAGCTTATCTGGTGGAAGCCTGCGAGGCTTAGCGAACACAGGTGGACCTTTGGTTTCAATAATATGCTGCACATCATGCTTCGGGGGGTTAAGGGAGGCAGAAGTATCCTTAAGACCGGGGAACTTATTAAGTAGCATATGGAATGGCGTTATTTCAGAAACCGTGCGTATTTTACTACTAACTGACTTATCAATTATGCCCTGCGCCTGTAAGTTGGTAATGGGGTCATGCAACTTCCCTTGGCGCACATCAATAAGTAAGCCAAAATGCCGAAGGAAATCAACCCCAATAATTGGCTGTGAAACGTCTGCGAGAATAAATGACCAATGAAATTCCCTGCGCAGGCCTAAATCAAGCTTTAAGAGCTGCTGACCAAAGGTAGGAATAATCGTGCCATTAGCAGCAAAAAGTTGGAGCTTATCTGCCGTTTGCGTTATATTATCTTTTGATACAGGTAAGACGGACACATCAGCTCCCGTGTCTATTAAAAATTTCAAATGAGTAGTTCTGTCATTGAGATAGAGTCTATTTATTTGAACTATGCCGTCACCCTCAGATTTGAGTGACGGCCTTACTAGTTTCCCTCCCATGAGCAAGGCTTGCGGCATTTATTCGCTTTCTCAGCAAACGTGGCATGGTACCAACATAAATTTTGGGAATTGCCATTCTTTTCGGTACTTTTCTCGCATTTATACTGCCTAAAACGGTCACGGGATTTGGAACGACCCTGCCTGAAATTATTCCCCTTTCCTTCCAACTTCTCCAAGCGTGTAGAGAGCGCAAGAATTAATGATTTTAGTTCGTCATTACTGGACTGAATACTTTGAACCATGGGGGGCGGACCATTCGCAGCAATGATACCATCAGCCATCTCGGCTAATTTGTCAAGCGGGTCATTAGAAATTGCTAAAATTTGCTGAACATTAGTGGGTAGGCGCTGAAGAAATAACGTTTTCAGCAAATCATCTTTGACCTGGCTACCAGCCTTATTTCTCATTTCTAGCAGCAAACGGGAAGGTTTTTTATCCCCCAACTGTAAACCAGAAATCAATTCACGAATGCACTGATCCTCACTTAACGAATACTGACTAATTAGTCGTGTTTTTAGCTTTTCGTACGGTTGATCAGGAGGCTGCTCGCTAATGATGTCACCTGCAATCGCCAGCTCCTCAGGTTGCATTGATGCAACTAAATGATGAAACTGTGTAACACTATCAGTAATCCCTGCAAGCTTAAATTGGGATTCTAAATGTAAAAACCAAAGTTTCGGATTTCCCCGCCAAAACGGGGTCACTTTTACCCCAACCCTCTGAATGCTAGCTGCGGCGTTTACTGGGGTTGCCATTTCAAAAAATATTTAATACACAAACAAAAAAAATAATAATAAATGCAGGAAATAATAATATATACAGAATAGATGGTTTTAGAAACCCTAGCAAAAAATTATGTGCTCAAATGCACAGCAAGGCCTAGTAGAAAAAATAATGCAAAGATAAGTATGAAAACAAAAATTTTAAGCATGATAATATGCGGTAAACAATCCTTCAATTCGCCGAGGAGATTGGTGTGACACACTAAAATGCGATTTACCTACACATACGATTCTATCTGGCCAGGCTTAATTACAGTATATCATAATAACTCGCGTCATACCCCGAATTTCAAAATAAGCATATTATTAAACAAACAAAAATGTTAATTTTGATAACAATGACATAAATTGCATTTAAAAATTTAGTACCTTACACAATATATATATACAAAAGTAAGATAAAATGCACAAGCAAAATTAATAAGCACACACAAGGGTAATGGTAATTTGAGACACCATCTAAAAAATTATGACTCACCGGAATTATCCTCACGCTATTTATATCTTAGCGCCGAGAACTCCGAATGCCAGTAGGTGATGAAATAAAAACTCTGCAGCCACTGCATGAAATCATCTCGTGCACAAAAATCTTGCTTAAATTAAAAATAGATACCCTCTCGGGTCACTATTAATGCAGGAGCGTCGTACACCACGCCATAGTAAAAGCGATGCATTAAGATCACTAGGCAAAATGCTCTGTTCAAAATCGGGTCACCACTTTAGCACCGGGCAACATAACACCCGATGACTAATTATAACTTCGTCGTTTACGTAATAAAATAAAATAAAACACTGGAAGCATAAACTTAAGACTCGATAAAAACTTAACTAGTGTATATTACTTTAAAATTACATTCATCGCACGTGTGTGCGGCAATACAGTAAGTATATCGTTACAACTCAGATCCTCAACATACTTTCCTGAGGCAGTCCAACAGTCTAACTGCAAAACGTTTCTTCCCGCCTTACCACCGAGCTAATCCGCGCGGTTTTCAGTTACGGCGGAATCGAAACCATGGATGTGGTATGAAGAAAATAGGAGTCAGTTCACAAGCTGGTTTTGGGTTGTCGGCGATGCCAGATCCCCACGCACCTTTAAAAAAAATGGTGGCTACAGAAAGGAAGCACATTATCTGTTTTGGTCACTCACTTGAAAACAACCTCTCCGTTATGTTAAACCAATAGGGAGGTTATTTTCGAATTTATCGTTTAAATTTAAATATTTTTAAACGATTTTTTTTTTTTGCATAGGATAGCTGAACTCTATCTTTAATATGTGTCTTTTTTACTTTTTTGATTTTGGTTGAAGATTTTTTTTTAAAGGTACTTTCAGTTTCGAAACTTCCAGTGAGTGAAGAATCCCCTTAAGTAAGTTTTGAAGCTTATTGGGACCCCCCAACAAGATTAAAAAGCATGTTTTTTAAACATTTGAATAAAAAATATGGGGCTTAAATGTTTTTAATCTTGAATTCCAGCTTTTCTTCATTTTCATAGGGGCCCCCAAAATACACAATTCAAAAACAATTTAGAAGCTGCAAAATTTCTGTCATCACCTTTAAAAAGAACGGTGACTACAGGAAGAAAGCACAGATTTTTTGAAGGTAGTAATAGTATTAAGGAAGTTTTGAAATTTATTGGGGCTCCCAGAAAGAAAGTGCATATCTGTTTTGGATCAAGGAAGTAATAGTATTAATGAAGTTTTGAACCTTTGATTTCACCTTTTTTCCCCATTTATAGAGGCCTTCCAAAAGACTAAAATACCATTATATTTTAAAAATAGAATTTAGAGCCTTCAAAAGCTCTTTTATCTAGGTACCTTTATAAAAAATAGTGGATAAAGAAGGAAAGCGCATATCTGTATTCTAAATCTGTCCAAGAACGTTGACAAAAATGAATTTGGATAAAACAAATTAAAATGTTATTAAAAAATACATTAAAAAATTATAAAAGTTAAAAAACATTATCTGGCTCAAAGTTACAATAACTTACTACTGGACCCCTGACTTTGTTCACCCCCCCCCCCCAAATGGGGGGGTATGGAGGGCGGTTCCTACGTCCCTGGTTATGCCAAATATCTTATTTAACTTTAGTATATTTTTATTATGTCTCTGAAGGAACGTTAAAAAGTTCATACTGATTTTAGAAATATCCTATTTTTGAAATGGAAAAAAATATCCCTAAAATCGTAGTACATATTTTTGAAGAATTACGAATAAGAGACTAGAAAATATTGAAGAAATAATCTGCCACCCCTGGAAAAACTTTTGCCCTACCTGGAAGTATGGTCTAGCTACGGGCCTGCCAGAGCCCCGCTCCAGTTGGAGTCTTGTTAGAGGCTCTGAGCCTCTCTATACTATTCGAAATAACGTTACCCTGAGTATAGAATAATGATATTATTGCTGTAAATTTGTCTTTAAATGTTTTGTCGCGAAAAAAAGTTAGTATTATCTTTATTTCTAACAGCCAAAGTTAATTATCGGAGAATTAGGATCCTGAAAGTAACTGTACATGCAAAAAATAAATATTTAAAATATTCTAACGGATAAAAGATTTTATAAATTAAAAATAATTATACACATTACATGTGAAAGAATTAGCATGTTATTTTTAATACATTTTACACTGCATATTGTAAATTAATCTATGCTATATACAATTTTTAAAAATGATTTTTATTAGTCGAATATCGCAGTCAGAAACATTGGGCCTCGCTAAGTGATTTGCCAGGGTCCCACGCGACATTGCGTCTGCCCTTTATATATACAGGGTGTCCGGTCTCAACGGTGTCCAATGGCTAATTCCTAAACCGTTAATCATAGACATATAGTTCCAATTAGAAAAATGTTTTAAATGAGGTAAAGGAGTATTTTCAAAGCGATTTAGGTCAAGAAAAACATTTATTTAAAAATTACGAAATTTAAATTTTTATACGGTCCCCCGGTCCTATAAGTGATATTTAGTAAACTTTTCCTATTTCTCTAACAAGTACGGCAAAAAAAGTCCCATTCATCTAACACTAAAATTGACCGAGTTATAACATTTTTAATTTTATGACTTAAACCACTTTTGTGTAACCGAAAACAGATGAATTGGACCAAGCTTTCAGGGGTCGTACACGAAGTGCTTAAAGTATTATAAAGGGCGTCCACTCCAAACGATGTTCAATGGCTATTTCCTAAACTGTTAGTCAAAGACATATAGTTCCAATTACAAAAAGGTTTTAAATAATGTAAAGAACTATTTTTAAAGCGATTTAACTGAAGGTGTTGTCCTCCTATAAATATTACGGTAGTGTTAATTTTTAATAATTAACTTTCAGTATGGTTAAAATAATTGAAGAAGTGGGTTTCAAAACTCGCCTAATCGAGAAAATCAAATTTTGGGAAATCGCATAAAACCTTTAAATGCGCCCATTGGTATTCATAGAAAATTTGGAGATTGTAGTGTTTGATTGGTACAGTTATACAAATAGAATAGATTGATAGTGAAACACGATTTTTTAAATTTCGGATAAGGCGAGTTTCAAAACTAATGTCCTCAATTGAAATTTGACATTTTTTTTTTTTAACCATTTTGTAAAATGGTTATTGTTCTCGCCAGGATGAGAAATCAAAAGTATATCTGAAGGTTTTCATTGGTTTAATCTGCAATTTAATCGTTTTCTGATTGGTCTATACAGTAATCTGTATTTCCCTTTAATTTCAACAACGATGGATACTTTCTGTTGCCACTATGACAAAAAGTAATTAAAACTACAAAAAAAAAATTAATAACTCAGAAACAAATTGAGATACAGCTTTCAAACAAATTGCATTTAAAAGTAGTTTTTTTTCTCTATCCGACGGTGTAAAAAGTAATATTGTCGGATGTTTAGAAGTTTAAGAATGAAATTTCATTTAAAATTGGCCGTCAGATTTCTTGGAAATCTGACGATGGAAAAGCCTTTTCCCGAACAGTTAATGAAATGTTTGGATATTTACTAAGTTTCAGGTGGATAATACTTAAGTTTCAAGAAATCTGACGGGTCGCAGGCGATATTTTTGGCTTGCAATTTTTACGTGTAATAACACTATTAATGTTTAATTCATGGCGTACGTAATGTATGATCAACTCCGTGCGATTGTTTAAGTCTTAAATTTTAGTCTTCAAAAAAATCATTTTCCAAATGGTCGTTGTAATTTGATAAATTGCTTTTTTTTTTTTTTTTTTTTTGTAAGGAAATGAGTGTGTTTTTTTATGATTTTATTTTAAAAAGTTGTATTAGTTTTACAAGCTTTTAACTTACGACGTTCGTATGCATGTCTTCCTAATTTAAAATTTGTATTCCAATTTTAACTCACTTCCAAATATCCGATCAAGATTAAATTTTGCATAATTATGTAAATCCAATGACAATGTAATATTAATATGATTTTAGGTACGTACCATTTATATTTATTTTACAGGACCACTCCAAAAATTTTGTATACATTATTGCCTACAAACAAAAATTTTAAAATCAAAATCAGTAACATTTATGTAAGGCATAGAGATTCACAATGTAATTTTTCCAAATGAAAGTGCGTTGCGTTTATATTTTTTATACAGTGCCGCACAAAAGAAGTCAGATACATTACGATGTATGAGCAGGGATTGTTTAGTATACATTTTGATGATATTATGCTTTTTTCAAATTCAACTTTTTAGTTCTTTATAAAAACTTGTTTGAAAAAAATATCGTAGAGACCAAAATCAAACCAGTACTTTTGGAAATAATATTATCGGATATGGAAGTCGTATTAAGTGACCTCCCAGGTTGCCAGATTTAAATCTTTTAGATTTTTTTCTTTGGGGTTTTCTGAAAAATAAAGTATATGAAAGAGAATCCACTAGTCGAGCAGATTTGTGGAATCGTATTGCTATGACGTGCAAATCTGTAACACCTACAATGTTGAAAAAAGTAGAAGAAGAATTTATTTCACATGTACATTTCTGCATTGTAGCCGAAGGGACGTCACTTCGAGCACGTTTTAAGATAACCTTAATTTTTATTAATTAAGTTTTAGATTAGATAATCTAACTATGTATCATTTTCTAAAGAGTTGTGACTGTTGCTTTTATAATCATTTAACAAAATTTCTGTTATTTTTTTTTACTTATATTTTTAGTACAAGTTGTATATTTTGTTTTAATATGTCAGAATGAACAAAAATCTCAAAATATATTTGTAATGTTAATTCACTCTCAATGTTTAATGTTAAATTTATATCTGACGATTATTTTTATTTCTAGTAAATTTGTGACTGACCCCTATTTTGCAGCAAAAAAGATACTTCAACTTTAAACATCTATTACTCGGTCAGTTTTAATCGCAGAGGAATGGGACTTTTTTTGTCTTACTTGCCAGTGCAATAGGATACTTTTACTAGACATCACTTATAGGACCTGGGGACCGTATAAAAATTTAAATTTCGTAATTTTTTAATAAATGTTTTTCGTGACCGAAATTGCTTTAAAAATACTTCTTTACGTCATTTAAAACATTTTTGCAATTGGAACTATATGTCTATAACTAACGGTTTAGGAATTAGCCATTGGACACCGTTGAGACCGGACACCCTGTATATATATGTTATGTATTACTATTACATCTTCACTTATAATTGATTTCTATATGATGACGACCATTCCTGAGATGACGCATGCTGAAGTTTTTGTTTTAAAATGCTTTGGCAGCATTTTCTGAAAGATCCTAAAAATTAATTCGCGAATATGCAGGAAATTTCTTTTTTGAGAGAAAAGTGGTTGTACTTATTTTAGAATGAAAGCGGGGGGATGTAGGTTGTGTTTTAGGCTCCTGTGTCTGTTATTGCTATCTTTACCGTATTTTCAAACAAAATAATTTTTTGAACGTCAAAGAAATAATTTCTTTTCAGCGATTGAAAAATAAATGAGCGCGAAAATAGAATAATGAAAATTAGATGAGCTGGAAGAGCAAAATATTGGGTGGGCTCGGGCCATATAAATTGGCGCCACTGTACTTATGAAAGAAAAAAGTCCTTCCGGCCAGTGCCGGGAGGAAGAGGTAGCTTTCATAATCCTTATTTAAAAAAAGCCAACTTATATCATGCAAACACACGAAGCTCAATTTAGTCGAAACCGAATATAGGAGATTCAATACTAATTTTTATCAATATAATGAATGAGAATTTCGCGAAATTAGTCAGCTTTATCCAAGCTGCTTTTCTTTAAAGTAACTTATATTTGGCTGCCAAATTCGGCAATTTTTTAAAGTGCCTGTCACTTTAAGACAACATGGTGGATGAGGCTAAGCAGTGAACTTGGTCGAGACCTTAGTAATTGCTGTGCACATGCTCACTCACATCGGAATCGGTTAATATATAGGAGTGCTGTCGCATGCAAAAAATCAGATTTTTCAAAATGTCACCCACAATAGAAATTGAAACTGCTATATCTGAGCCATTTTTTAAGGTAAAGACGAACAAAAAATGCTCCTGAATCCTTATATCAAGATCAAATACTTAAGAAAGAAACCTTTTTCAATTTCTAATTTTTTTGCACCTCACTTTAAATATATATATATTTTTTAATTTAATGGCCGCCATTTTGAAAGAAGATGGCTGATGAATCTGGCCAGCGAACTTGGTCGAGGTGTTGATGTATACTATCCACATGCCTTCTTACATCGAAATAGGCGAATATGTGTGTTATCGCATGACAAATACAAGATCGTTTCAAAATGTTAGCCATGCTAGAAATTCAAAGTGCTATAAATCAATCTTTTTTTAAGATATCGACAAAAGAACAAATTTTCAGAAACAAAAACTGCTCCGGAATCTTTATATCAAGGCCAAACACATAAAAAAATCTTTTTCATTTTCCAATTTTTTAATACCTCATTTTGAATTTTAAATTTAATTTTTTTTAAATGGCAACCCTTTTGAAACAAGATGGCGAATGAAGCTGGCCAACGAACTCGGTCGAGACATTGGTATGTACTATGTACAGACCAAGTTACATCCAAATCGGTTCATAAATACGCCTGTTATCGCGTGACAAAAATCATATCGTTTTAAAATGTCAGCCACAATAGAAATTCAAAATGCTATAACTCAGCCATTTCTTAAGATATAGACGAAACAAAAACTGCTCCCGAATCTTTTTATGAAGGTCAAACACATAAGAAGAAAATATTTTTTCAATTTTTGGTACCAAATTTCAAATTGAAATTTTTCTTTAAAATTTAAATGGCCGCCATTTTTAAACAAGATGGCGGGTGAAGCTGGCCAACGAACCCGGTCGAGACATTGGTATGTACTATGTATAAACGAAGTTACATCCAAAATCGATTCATAAATACGCCTTTTATCGCGTGACAAAATTCAGGACGTTTCAAAATGTCACCCACGCTAGAAATTCAAAATGCTATAACTCAGCCATTTTTTAAGATATAGACGAAACAAAAACTGCTCCGAAATCTTTGTATAAAGATCAAATACATAAAAAAAAAATATTTTTCCATTTTCAATTTTTTGGTACCACATTTCAAATTTTAAATTAAAAAAAAAATTTTAAATGGTCGCCATTTTGAAACAAAATGGCGGATGAAGCTGGCCAACGAACTCGGTCGAGAGATTGGTATGTACTATGTACACACCGAATTACATCCAAATCGGTTCATAAATACGCCTTTTATCGCGTGACAAAATTCAGGACGTTTCAAAATGTCAGCCATGCTAGAAATTCAAAATGTTATAACTCAGCCATTTTTTAAGATATAGACGAAACAAAAACTGCTCCGGAATCTTTGTATAAAGGTCAAATACATAAGAAAAAAATATTTTTCCTTTTTTAATTTTTGGTACCACATTTCAAGTTTTAAATTTTTTTAAAAATTTTAAATGGCCGCCATTTTGAAACAAAACGGCGGATGAAGCTGGCCAACGAACTCGTTCGAGACATTGGTATGTACTATGTACACACCGAATTACATCGAAATCGGTTCATAATTACGGGAGTTACAGTGTGACATAGGTCAGATATATATATATATATATATATATATATATATATATATATATATATATATATATATATCAATTTTGAACGGAGGGTGGTTTCGGGGTCTGGGGGTCATGATCGATGAAAATATACCAAAATTTTTTGAAATCGCATTCCTCCGAACGGCTGCAATAGGTAGCTCTTTTGTAAAGAAAGCTACCTAAAAGAAACCCGACCCATAGAAAAATCGGCTCATCTTTGATTCGATGCAATTCCTTTCACGAGATTTGCGCGATCATTTGATGAAATTTGCGATTATTTTTGCTCAAACGAGTATTAAAATTTGGAAAAAGTTACGCTTGGTCCAAAAGTGATAAGAAAGCCCGTGCTCTAATTAATCTAACAATTGATGATAGTCAGATTACACATGTTAAAAATTTACAGACAGTCAGACAAACTTGGCAAGCTTTGCGCGAAATCCATGAGCGACATAATTTGTCTAGCAAACTTTATCTCTTAAGAAAACTTTATGGGATTAAATTAGCGGAAAGTGGCAATGTTGTTAACCATATTACAAAAATAATGGAATTAGTAGATAAATTAACTGCCATAGGAGAAGTTATAAATGATAACCACATTTCTACACTATTATTATGCTCCCTACCCCAATCTTATGATACTCTTATTACTGCCCTTGAATCGAGAGAAGAAAATCAACTTACACCATCATTTATTAAGTCTAAACTTGACGAATATAACCGACGATATGATAATGATGAGAGAACAGAAAATCCTGCCAGAGCATTTAAAGCACAGAAAAATTACAACAACAAAACAAGTAATAAATACTGCTCCAATTGTCGGATGAGAAACCATTATACCCAAGAATGTTGGCATAATAAAGCCAAAACACAAAATACACCACAAAATCAACACATTAGACCAAACAAAAAACATTACTCTACATCACTAGTTTTTCAAAAGAGTGAAAACAATTTTAAAAGTGAATAAACACCAGAATCAAACCGTAGGTACAGTCACTCTGAAAATGAAAACAATACATGGAGGGCGAGCGAAAATAAAAATTAAGCCTTTATAACGCAAGGAATGGAAAACAAAACATTTATAGTGGACAGTGGCAGCTCAATCCATATTGTGTGTTCAGAATCAATGTTTACAGAAATAAAATCACGCGAAAAAACAAATGTAACCATCGCAAACGGAAAAAACTTATCAGTTACGGGTCAAGTAACGTAAATATAAACACGCGAACATCAGGCAACAAAGTTCATGAAATAATACTTAAAGATGTATTACTAGTACCTGAAATCGAAACAAATTTATTATCGGTTAGCAAAGCGACACAAAATGGATGTGAAATTATATTCAGAAATGACAGATCTAGGTTCAAACTTAATGGAGAAATATGTTTAGAAGCGCGAAAAGTAAATAACCTATACGGAGTTCAGTTAGCATTCGAAAACTATGCAAACGTAGCACAAAGCTGCAACAACAAAAATTGCCTAGAATTACGGCATCGTAGGTTAGGACATAGAAATCTAACATCAATTAAAGAAATTACCCAAAAGGAATTAGCTAGAGGAATCCAAATAAACAACTGTAAGCATAACATAGATTGCGAACCGTGCATTAAGGCAAAATTAACTGATGAACCCTATCCAAAAATTGCAGAGTATAAAGCAAAAGACTCCAGCTCATTCACTCCGACGTGTGCGGATCTTTTCAAACACCGACAATAGAGGGGAAATCATACTTTTTGACTTTTATTGATGACTACTCACGATTTACGATCATATACCTATTGTCTAGAAAAAGTGAAGTTTACGAAAAACTTAAAGAATTCATCGCGTTAATTAGCAACAAATTTGGAGAAAAACCGAAAGCAATTAGAACAGATAACGGAGGGGAATTCACATCTGATGAAATAGAAAATTACCTCAGGGCTAATGGGATAAAACATCAACACACAGTCCCATATTGCGCAAGCCAGAATGGTGTGGCAGAGAGGCAAAATAGATCGTTAGTTGAAATGGCAAGGACAATGTTAAGTGAATCAAATTTACCATTAAAGTTTTGGGGGGAAGCAATTTGCACAGCAAATCATTTGCAAAACAGACTACCGACAAAAGCAAACGAAAAGACGCCATACGAGTTATGGACAAACAGACAGCCAAACTTAAGTTACGTTAGGGTATTCGGCTGCAAAGCCTTCGCATATATCAGTAAAGCCAGAAGACAAAAATTAGACGATAAAGCTATAGAGGGAATTTTCGTCGGATATGATAATGAATCCAAAGGATACAGAATATATGTAGGAGGAAATGAAATAAAGATCGCGAGAACCGTTAAATTTCTTGAAAACAAATTTAAATATAGAAACGAGAAAGTAGAAAACAAACCAACACAAGATGAAAATCGGGTTAATGAAAACTTTGTAGAAATAGAAATTTCAAATAACAATGAGACACCATCCACGTCCAATCAACCAGTAACAGAACCTAGACGATCAGAAAGAATTAATAAAGGTGTACCTCCTGATAGGTTAATATACATGGTTAAGAACGAAAACGCTACTGAACCAAAAAGTTATGAGGAAATCGAAAACATGGAAAATTTTAAGGATAAACAAAATTGGATAGATGCGATGAAAAGCGAAATGAACTCCCTTGTGAAAAATCAAACTTGGTCAATTGTAGAACCTCCACCAAACAGGAAAATAATAGGTTGCAAATGGACCTACAAACTAAAACGCGACAACACAGGAAAAATCCAAAAATATAAAGCACGTTTTGTTGCAAAAGAATATTCACAAAAATTCGGGGAGGATTATGATGAAACTTATGCACCAGTCGTGTCATATACAACAATAAGAGCATTATTAATAGCAACATTGCATCAAATTTTAAATGTAAAACATATTGATATTAACACCGCGTTCTTACATGGAGAGCTTGAGGAGGAGATATATATGTCACAACCAGAAGGTTTCGCTGAACCAAATGAGGAAAATAAAGTATGCAGGCTAAACAAAGCCATATACGGACTTAAACAAGCCGCGAGAGCGTGGCTTAATAAAATTACAGAAACACTAAAAAAGATGAATTTCAGTCAGAGCAAATTTGACTCATGCCTTTTTACGCGAAAAAAAGGTGATAACACAACATACATAATAACATACGTAGACGACATTTTAATTGCCGGAAAAGACGAAATAATAGAGGAAGTAATCGCGAGCTTAAATAATGAATACGAGCTAAAGAATTTAGGTGACATCAGTAACTATCTATCTATGAACATTAAAAAAGTAAATAAAAGCTACATGATAAATCAAACTCAGAAAATAGAGGAATTAATCAATAAATTTAATTTGCAAGACGCAAAACCGTGTAGCACACCCATGGAAACAAATTACACACGCTTTAATGATGAGGATAACATTTTACCAAACAACACATATTACAGACAAGCCATAGGAGCACTTCTATATCTAGCAACTATAAGCAGACCTGACATCTGTGCAGCAGTAAACATTCTTAGCGGAAGAAATGAATCCCCAAGAATGAAAGACTGGAATGCAGTAAAAAGAGTGATAAGATATTTAAAGACTACAAAAAATTATAGTCTAGTTCTAAGCGGAGAAAAGAAACCGATACTTGAAGTTTATGCGGATGCAGATTGGGGAGAAGATGTAGATTCACGAAAATCAACGAGTGGGAACGTATATCTGTTAGGGGGAAATCCTATACAATGTCGACCAAGAAACAATCCTGCATTGCATTATCATCGGCAGAGGCCGAGTATGTGTCAGCAGCAAATGCAGTAATTGAAATAAAGTGGCTAGTCAATCTACTGGAAGAATTAAACCTAAAGCAAACCTTACCTATAGACCCATATGAAGACAACCAGTCCACGATCAAGATGATAGAATTAGAAAAGCACTCAAGTAAGACTAAACATATTGAAATTAGGTTCCACCTGATAAAACAACTAAAGCAAGAAGGGACTATCAACCTAAAGTACTGCCCAACCAAATTGATGATAGCAGACCTGTTTACGAAACTAGTTCACAAACCTGTTTTTCAAACCCATAGAAGGAACTTAAATTTGTGTGACAATGAAACTTCAGAAATTAAGGAGGAGTTGATGGACATAAATCAAGCTAAATAACTGTGCTAAAGATAATTTTTTCAGTTACATAAATAATACGTCGTTTCAACTCAGCCATAAATCTCTTCAAATGTATTTAACCTTGAAAATCCTTTGATAAAGATAATGACTTGTTGAGTGACTGCATTAAGACTCATAGACTACATTAAACTGATTTATTATTATTATTATGATATTATTATTACAATTATTATTACTGATTTATTATCTTATAATGTAAACATTTTTTTCCATTCTGAACATGTAGTTAATCCAGAGAAGAGGCATGTAAAATGCTCTCTCTTTTACAATTTAAACAATGTGAATTAAATAGCTTAAAGTGTTACCGCTTATTCATTTGATATAAAAAACAGTATGCAATTTCTTGTATTAAAGGAGAAATAAAGAGTGGTGCATTAAAATATGACAACTAACACATATTGGATTAAAACAAAGTGTGGATTTACACCGAAACAGATAAGTATCCTGAAGAACGGGTAAGTCCCAATTTATCAGTTATTCACGCCTGATTAACGGGATTCAAAATCCCAACACGATCAATTGAAGGAAATCGCTATTTGTTTCTGAGATCTTTGATGAAATTCGCGATATTGTTTCACCATCGTTTGAAGAAATTCACGAACTGATTTTGCGAAACTCTTGCAAAAGAAAAAAAAAAAAAAAAAAAAAACAAGTTTCCTCGAAAATTAAGAAAAAAGAGCACGGAGGAGAAGAAAAAAAGCATTATGTGATATAAAAAAGTGCATTGAAGAAAAATCAGCATAAATAATAAGTTTGATAAATAAATTTATCTGAAGAATATTATTAACGGTCTTATAATATTGCATAAACGTGCTTAAATCACCCCCCCCCTCAAACAAAAAGACCCTCGGTAAAATCTAGTTATTCGACCCGTTTCAGGACTTTACTTTTAAGTATTTTTATCCAATTCAAGGATAATTATAAATTAAAAATAAGATGATAGCAAACGTACTTATGCTCTGGCGCCAACTTCTGAAAAAACTGGGTGGTCCCAAAACCATTTTAGGGTAAAGTAATGACACTGCTATTTTGCTTTCTTTGAAAGTTTGGAAAGTTTTTTTCTGGTCTCTAATATTTACTATTGTGCCATGAATTTGACTACAAATTTTTCGCAAAGGACTAAAAAAAAAAATAAATACTAAAATGGGCATTTTATGTGAATACACTGAAATGCACATAAACGTGCTTAACCCCCCCCCCCCCCCTCAAACAAAAAGACCCTCGGTAAAATCTAGTTATTCGACCCGTTTCAGGACTTTACTTTTAAGTATTTTTATCCAATTCAAGGATAATTATAAATTAAAACTAAGATGATAGCAAACGTACTTATGCTCTGGCGCCAACTTCTGAAAAAACTGGGTGGTCCCAAAACCAATTTAGGGTAAAGTAATGACACTGCTATTTTGCTTTCTTTGAAAGTTTGGAAAGTTTTTTTCTGGTCTCTAATATTTACTATTGTGCCATGAATTTGACTACAAATTTTTCGCAAAGGACTAAAAAAAAAAAAATACTAAAATGGGCATTTTATGCGAATACACTGAAATGCACATAAACGTGCTTAACCCCCCCCCCCCCTCCTCAAACAAAAAGACCCTCGGTAAAATCTAGTTATTCGACCCGTTTCAGGACTTTACTTTTAAGTATTATTATTCAATTCAAGGATAATTATAAATTAAAACTAATATGTAGCAAATATACTTATGAACAAAAGAAACCAGACCCTTGGAAAAATCGGCTTATCTTTGACCCGATGCAATTAATTCTTTTCGGGAGATTTGCGCGATCATTTGACGAAATTTGTGATTAATTTTGCTCAAACGAGTATTGAAATCCGAGAAAAAAATTTCAGCGATTAAGTAAAGAAAATAGCTATTTGTTTCTGAGATCTTTGATGAAATTCGCGATATTTTTCTACCATCGTTTGAAGAAATTCACGAACTGATTTTGCGAAATTCCGCAAAAGAAAAAAAAAACACATCAGGTCAGGTTTCCTCGAAAATGAAAAAATTTCGCGGAAGAATCAAATGTCTGTAAGAAAATTAAGGGGGGGAAATGCACACAGATTTTTTATTATGGATTTTCCTATTTTGTACGCGATTCGCGCAATACCGCACTCTACTGCAGACCCTGTCCCTAAATGAAAACTCGCGTTCTTTTGACGAAATTTGCGGGGGTTTTTTTTTTCGCTATCCTTTGACGAAATTGGCGATTTTTACAGGGAGCGATTGAGAAAATTAATTTTTTTCGGTGATCATTCGTCGAAAATTTTTTATATCCAAAATTTTGGATTGATGACCGATTTTTTTTTTTAATTTTCGGTACAGAATCACCCCTGATCCAGAGGTGCATATATTTCAGTATCAGCTTCTTTCATCCCACGAGTCTATAAATTAAATATTTTTCAATAATAAACAAAATGAAACCTTGTCTATTAATTGCTAACATTAATACTTGCGATTAAATGGTTGCTTAAATTTTAAGTTTGATTTACTCATCATTAAAATATTGTCCTATAAAATATTTCTTTCACTTTTATCTGAAATGTGATCACAATGTGTGCACAAGTATGAGTAATATATCCGTTTAAGACCTAAAGAGTTTTGGTAGAAATTAAAAGTCTTGGTTTTTAACCATAATCAATAGAATCATATTTGATTGAAAAAAAATATTTTAAGAAATTTCCGATGTCAGATTACGTCAAGAGAAGATCCGCGCAGTTGTATGGTGCAGGCTCGGCTTTAAATCACAGAAAAAGAGGAAATTGTTTTTTCTTTTTCCTTAGGATCGATCACCTACACAATTGTGCAGGTGAGGTTTAAACCCCTTGGGTACGAGTGACCGGTATACGGGCCGCGTAAGATTCTCAGAATCCGTGATTATCCTCACCAGTAAATTTTTATTGTAAATTTTGCCTTATTTAATCTGAGCATTTTCCCGATTCAGTTAGGAAAAAATTTGAAAAACCGTTGATAAAAGATTAAAAATTCTGTAAAAGACGCTCGTCCCGAAGGGGTTAAAGGGATAATGAATGATTTGGGCCAACTTTATAAAGTAAATTTAATAATGTGTAGAAGGATTTACACTATGCAAATTTATAACTTGCACAATTCTTGATACCAATGAATGCAATATAAAGATACTCTACTATACTTTCATATGTTTTAGGCATATTTGGCTAAGTTTATATGTTAAGTTTATGAAGTGTGAAATGTAATGCAAAATTCTATGCATGTATTCACAACCTTGCGTTTGCTTTGTAAAGATTTACTGTTATGGACATAATTAGTAATGCTTCTAAAGACATTTTGCTTATTGAATTTGTATAAAATAAACGTTTAGTAATAGTAGTTTACAAGCTTAATTCTCTTAAATAATAAAGTGTCGTAACCTTGCAAACACTAAGTTTTTATCAGACATAAAAGCATTTATTTAAAATTGATATAATTAAATCTATTATAAATTACATTTTTATAACTTTCTTTGAGAAATAAAATTATTACGTGAGCGGATAACAACTAGTTATTTAAGTATTGCGCGGCAGCGCAATACTTATTTATTTCCAGTGTCACTTCTCAGTGTTAATTTAACATAGAAAAACCTATGGAGATCATAACTTTTTCATTTTTTCTTCCCACCTTTTTGTCCCTGATGCCACTCAATTTTATTCTTTACTAATTCTAATGATATTATAAATTCAAAGTGTAAAAACTTTTGCCTAAAATCAGAGTCAAAACGGATCATAAAATGCCTTTGCATATAGGTGGATTATAATCTAGAGAGTAACATTGGCTAATTTTTATTTACATTACTAGGGGGGCACCGCCCCCTGCTCGCTACGCTCACCAATCCCCCGCGTAATCGCTTAGCTATTCCATTCGGTATAGCGAAGCAATTCCTATTTTCTAGCCAACCCCAGATTATTGTTTGTGCTTAAAAATAATGTAAATAGTTCAATTAATAATTGCATAAGCTAATATTAGTTTTTGTTGCATTGAAATATCTCAATCTGTTGATTTCCTGCATGCAAGTAAACCCTATTGTATTTCAGTGGGAGTCTTTAAAAATTTGGCGAAATACTGGAAATAGCGCTAAATTGGCGTCACTTTTGGTGACAGAGAGACGGGTCTCCCCTTGGTAACCTCCCTTATAGCGTCATAAAGCTCTGACCAATCAGTTGCATTTCACGGTATCTACGTGGATTTTCATTGTTCTATTTCCAAAGCATTACTTTTTGCCAGGCATACTTAGATACTACTACCGCAGACCGATTTGCGTTTAATATATGAAGTTGCTCGCCAGAGGACTCTGATACGCTGCCCAAAACAGAAATTTGACTCTGACTGTAACTTCAACGACGAAAACCAATCAAACCGCTCTGGGCAGGATTCAGAGAATTCCAATGTGTTTACATTTTTTTTTTTTTTTCGTATAGATATGATTCAAAAGAGTTTAATAAAAATATTAACTCTAATCATCAAATAATAATAATAATAATAAAAAAAAAACATTATCATTTTAAAAATTATCGGAATAATAAATGGTGCGACCGGAGAATACTTCCAAGGTTGCTACTTAATACCAAGTTAATACTAAATACCAAGGTTGCCACTTTGGTGCATTTATCGCCAGGTTGGGGAGAAGTAGAGTATTCTACGATTCACCCCAATAAATAAAAACATGCATAGTCTAAAAACATCAATGTCACAAATTTATTTGCTATCTTCACTGCTGAAACAATAAAACTAATGGAATTTCTTTTAAATATATTAAAGTACTCATAAAATTCCTTATAATAATTAATAAATATATTTTTTTAAGTAACAAACAGTTACATGATTTAATCAAAATTGCTTGGATAACATAAAATATTGCAACGATATTTAAATCTGCGATCATTTCTTTCTATGATTAAAAATAAGAATATTTAATGTTTAAGGAAGATCGTCTTTTTTTTTTTTTTTTTTTTTTTTTTAAACTGTTATTATTATTATTTAGTTCGGACGATATCAAACACAAACATTTTACGGGTAGCAATAAATTCGTCAAAAATAACTGCTTCAAACCAGTTATGAGAACTATAGTTTGATAAAAACCAAATTTTAATTTTAAAACGTGTATATGAAACACAAGCTATTTTTATGTAAATACGGGAGATTCAAAAAAGAATAACAGAATGAACCAAATGATCAAGTAAACAATAAGTAATTTAGCTAATCTTAAAAGTATGTGAACACTAAAATACTACAAGCTGTGTAAAATATCCTTTTAAATCGAAGGAAATTGAAGAATATAAGTACTTAATTTATTATTCTGAAAATACGATCAATGATTCTGAAACTTCGATGATGAGAAACAAGCCGCTATCTGGGCGGGGTATAAATGTAAACAAAAAAGAGCACGTTGTGATGTTTTGGTTCAGGGTTTGAAGCTGAATCCGACTTCACTTTTTCGACGGTTTTCGGCGAAATGCGTGGGCCGTATATATCATAGTAGGCTATGCTTTTTTGGTACTTTTCCGTTATACGGACAGCATTGTCGCCAAGCGCAATAGTTGGCGCAAAATGAAAATCACGTGAATTGAAACATTTGAAAAATAAAAGAAAAACATTGTCGATAGTAAAGTGAGCATTTTAAAAATATAACATTTGAAAATTACAGAATTTTACGAACTATTTTATTAAATCACAAATATATAATTAAAATAAGTGAACAAATAACTGTTATACAATAAAGTAATAAAATAAAAAAATCATATTAAACTGCTGCCCTAAAATTACAAATCTCTTTGGCACTGATGTCATATTCGCCCCATATTGGCGCGATTTTTTTCTGACGCCAATGTCATATTCGCAACGAACTGGCGCCAAAGTGTCGTTATTTTGCATGATATGGTAACCCGGATGTTGCTGTTTATGCTGTTGATATTTTCGCCAAATTGGCATCGGGAAAAAATCGCGACATATATGACATCTGTGCCACAACATAATCCGGGTTACCATATCAAGCAAAATAACGACACTTTGGTGCCAGTTAAGTACCCGTTGCGTATATGACATTGGCGTCAGGAAAAAATCGCGCCAGTATGGGGCGAATATGACATCTGTGCCATATCTTTTAGCATTGCAGTAAACATTTCATTTTTTGAATGAAGAAGTCGCCACATAAACTCTATGAGATACGACTCTAAATGATGAAGAACTGTTCCCCGATGTCTTTTGTTGCGCCATTTTGCGATGCCCCATAATCTCTCAACATTTTGAGTGTGACATCCAGTATTAGGGTCGACAAAATTGTATTTGTGATTTACTGTGAAATGATCATAACAAGCACTTCGCAGTTCATCTGTTTTATATCCTTTCCAGTAATCTGTATAAATAATACTTCCATCAGCTACATTGTTTTCTATTGCCGCCATTAAAGTTTCAGCTGTGCGATCGGAAATAGGAGTAAGGAAACATCCCCGTGTTTCACGGCATTGTGGTGAGTCGCTCGTATAATATAATCACTCACTTAAAAAACTCTTTACTACCTTTATTCGTAGAACATTGATAAAACGTCGATTCTGACACTCATCGTATTCGAACACACAAAAACGCAATGTAAACATTTTCGTCTGCGCTGCTATGACAACGGCTCTGGCCAGCTGCCATTCCGAACGAAGAATTTTCTCCCTTGCCTTTCTGCGGCTGCCACAGAGTATCCCCCCAGTGACGTAGGGTACCGAAGAAACGATATACAAGTGTATACTATTTTTTTTTTTTTTTTTTTTTTTTTTGACTATCTGTGTCAGAATCCACGCTTGTGGAGAAAAATTACAAGGATATTTACATGAAATAAAATTGCAATATATAACAAAATATAGGCATAATGTGTAGTATGCAAAATGAACAATTTATCAACAATTTCAGTAAGTAATATAAGATGCCAGTTTTTTAGGAAAATGGACATGTCTGCCCGAACGTGTGACAGTTTTTGTTTGGTCAGGGTTACTGTCCGCTTTAAGAGAGAGTTTTAATTTAGAGTTCTCTGGAACAGTTTTCGTGGACAAGTCTGAAGTAGAAATCAAATGAGCTGGCTTCACTCGATCTATTGATACCGTAGACTTACGACCATTAAGCTCGATTCTTATAGTTTTCCCCGTTCTACTTAGGACTTTGTGAGGACCAGTATATGGTTGACACAATGGAGGTTGTACATAATCCACTCTTAGAAAGATGTGTGAACAAGATGTCAAGGAAGGGTGTATATAGAACTTCTCTTGGCAGTAAGATGATGTAGCAACTGGACTTAACTGCCGCATGGTGTTTCGTAGTTGCGTGACGAAGTTATCGTTGAAAGGTCGGATCTTGTATTCATCCAGCATATCACAGGGCAATCTCAACGTAGTGCCGTAGACAAGCTCAGCGCAAGAAGCTTGTATATCTTCCTTCACTGCTGTGCGAATGCCTAGTAAAACTATCGGTAATATTTCAGTTCACCTACTGGTTTCGTGAGCTTTGATGGATGACTTTAAATGTCGATGAAATCTTTCGATAATGCCATTCGATATCGGATGATATGCCGTTGTGCGGATTTTTTGTGTTCCCATCATTTTCGTAAATTCATCAAATATTGCTGATCGCATTTGTGGGCCTTGATCCGTGGTTATGAGCGAAGGGCAACCAAATCTTGATATCCAATGCTTTAATATGGCACTACAAATTGTTTTAGCTTGTGTATCAGATATAGGTACGGCTTCTGGCCATCTGCTAAATCGGTCAATCATCGTTAAAAGATAGCTGAAACCGTCAGATGGAGGCAAGGGACCTACGATATCTATATGTATTTGGGTAAAACGTGCATCAGGAAGAGAGAACGTGCCAAGAGGTGCTTTGGTGTGCCTCTGTATTTTTGATCTTTGACACTTCTCACAGCCACGAACCCAGTTTTTGATGTCTCGTTTCATATTTGGCCATACGTATCTGGAACAAATTAGTTTTGTGGTAGCTGCTATGCCTGGATGGGCTAGGTTGTGCAAATGTTCATATATCAGCCGACGAAAGAAACTAGGAACTAAGGGTCGAGGCGTACCTGTTGAAGTATCACATAGTAGGCTACAATCAGAAATGAGGCAAGGTTTCAATTCCAATTTGAGCGATGTACTATTATGCAGGTTCTGTAGCTCTGAATCATTTTCCTGAGCTTTTGCGAATTCCTCAAAATTTAAGATTGGAGATTTTGAAATAGAATCAATTTCAATTCTTGAGAGGCAATCTGCAACAATGTTTTCGGAACCTGGTACATGTCTAATGTCAGTGGAATATTGGGAAATGTAATCTAAATGGCGTGATTGCCGCGGCGAACATTTATGGGGATTTTGCTTAAATGCATAAATTAGCGGTTTTTGATCAGTATAAATTTGAAAAATTCTCCCCTCTAGCATGTGCCGAAATTTTTTTATTGCCGAATAAATAGAAAATAATTCCCGGTCATATGTTGACCAATTCCGCTGACTGTTGTTTAATTTCATGGAAAAAAATGCTAAAGGTTCATAACGTTCCTGATAAAACTGCATAAGGGTGCCGCCGATCGCGACATCTGAGGCGTCAACCCATATACTCAACTGAGCGCCTGGAATAGGGTGCCGTAAAAGAGCAGCCTGAGATATTGCATTTTTGGCAGCTACGAAAGCTTTTTCAGCATCTTCGTTCCAATTAAGGGGTTCTGTTTTAGGAACACGGGAACGAGATTTCCTTTTGTTTGTATGGCCTTCTAACAATTTCACTAAAGGCGCAAGTATGTGTGCAGCTTGATATATGAAAGACCTATAAAAATTAAACATACCCAAAAATCTTCGAAGTTGAGATAAGGTTGTGGGCTGCGGAAAATCGATTATGCATTTAACTTTATCTGGAAGTGGTTGAATACCATGTTCAGATATTCGAAATCCTAAGAAATCAATGGTAGGTTTACCAAATGTGCACTTGGATACATTTATGCACAAACCATATTCTGCTAATTTGGAAAATAGTGCTTTTAAATGATGATAATGCTCCTCGGCATTTTTAGAGGCTATGAGTATATCATCGACGAAAGCATAGACGCCTGGTAAATCACGTATTACCTCGTCTATGAATCTCTGAAATGTTGCAGACGCATTGCATAAGCCAAATTGCATGCGTGTGCTTTCGAACAATCCAAAAGGTGTGCATATCGCTGTTTTGGGAATATCATCAGGATTGATTGGTATTTGATGATATGCTTTGATGAGGTCAAGTCGACTAAAAATTTTAGTGTCACGTAAATTAGCAGTAAAATCAGCTATACATGGTATCGGGTATCTGTCTTTTTTGGTTTGCGCATTCAAGGCACGATAATCACCTACAGGTCTCCATTCCAAAGTTCCCTTTTTTGGAACCATGTGCAAAGGTGATGCATAGTTGCTACGTGAAGGTCTTAAATGTCCGAGTTGTATCATATTTTGAAATTCTGTTTTAGCAATTTTCAGGCGATCCGGAGCCAACCTGCGGGGTTTTGCCACAACTGGAGGTCCTTTTGTTGAAATAAAATGCATTGTGTTGTGTTTGACAGGCTGATTGGGATCTGGTAATTTTGTAATAGATGGGAATTGTTTAAGAAGTTCATTATATATATTATCAATATTGATTGTTTTTACTGAATGAATTAATGCACATTTCATGTGACCTGTTGTTTCAAATTTTGTTTTTAAATCTCTTAGACATTTGTGGCGGAGATCTGGAACCAATTCGAAATTATGGAGAAAATCTGCTCCCAAAATTGGTGTACTAACATTTGCCACTAGAAAAGTCCAATTAAATTTTCGTCTTAACTTAAAATCTATAGAAAGGGTTTGTTGACTATAAACATTTATAGGGGAAGAATTAGCAGCCAAAAGCGTTTGTACGGGTGGATTCCGTTTTTGTACATTGTTGGCAGGAAGGATTGACACGTCCGAACCGGTGTCGACCAGAAAAGAAACATTTGTAGCCCGGTCTCTAATGAACAGGCGACGTGACTGTTGAGGCAAAGAATAAGTCGCCTCTACTCTTTGCTGGTTTCGTTTCCCGCCCAAGAACACGGCTTTATGCATTTTTCTTCCCTACATTTTTTTCCAAATCGTCTATGATACCAACAGATACTTGAATCCCGATTATCACTATTACTTCGCCCTCGAGGTTTACTCCAGTTTCTGCGGTATGGGGACCGACCACGTGAAACAGCAAGCTGATCGATGCGCTTATTTAATTTTTCGATTTCTTTCAATAATTTACCCTCTATCGCCTGTTCATTCGAGCAGGACACGGCAATTGCAGAAGCTGGGGAAGGGGTAACTTCTGAAATACGATCTGAAATTTCCGCTGCTTTATCAAGGGTTAATTCAGAAACAGCCGCTAAAATTGTCTGAACAGAATTTGGTAATCGTTGCAAAAACAATTCTAACATTAAATTGTCTGGAACATTTAGGGATTCCGCGCGACGTTTCATACTACGTAATAAATCTGAAGGTTTCCGATTTCCTAGTTCTTCTCCAGACAAGAGCTGTCGTATCTCTTGCTGGGATGACTCACCTGAGCGCGCAATTAATTCCTTTTTTAAGACACCATAAGGGTCAGTAGCATCTGGTTGCATTAAAATATCACGAATGATTGATGCAACATCGGGTGGAAGATGCGAAACTATATAATTATATTTTGTAACAGATTCTGATATTGCTTTGGGGGTAGCTAAAGCAAATGTGCTTTCGCACATCACAAACCATAGCGCAGGATCTGATCTGTTATATAATGGAATTTGAACAGCATCGACACTAGACATGATTTATGGTAATAAATATATAAAATAGTACAATCAAACCAAAATAAATTCGCGAGTTAAATTTTTCTAATAAAATAACAGAAAAAATATCAGGAAAATGACTCAGAAGAACTTATCTGCTTTCCATCGAGCCGCTGTAGAACGATGTATTCTTTGAAAGATGAAGATGATCGGATAACATTCCAACTCATCTAGGAAGGCTGATGCTCTATATAAGAACAGTCCATGGTCACCATTGTGGTGAGTCGCTCGTATAATATAATCACTCACTTAAAAAACTCTTTACTACCTTTATTCGTAGAACATTGATAAAACGTCGATTCTGACACTCATCGTATTCGAACACACAAAAACGCAATGTAAACATTTTCGTCTGCGCTGCTATGACAACGGCTCTGGCCAGCTGCCATTCCGAACGAAGAATTTTCTCCCTTGCCTCTCTGCGGCTGCCACAGCATAAACCATCTAACACCCATTGAGGAGGAAGAACACGCCCTACGTTGCTTTTTCTTCTGGTAAAAAGACTTTCATCTACTCCTATAATTTTATTAGGTCCACCGATTTTTCTATTTGGTCGTGAACATAAAGCATTTGCACAAACTTCTCTAAAATAACTATTCCAGTCCACTGTTGTGTTGTGGTTCATATCAAGTTGCAGCTCACAAAGCTCAATCGATGTCAACTCTTGGCACCATAAATATATAAACCTCAAAACATTAAGAAAAGACAACCGCGATCCTTCAAACCATGTTTTTTGTCGTATTCCTACGCTTTCTTCGCATGATCGTAAGCTACATCTCCATTTCGGATTTCCAGAACTCATCCATAATTTCATTTCATGGTTGTTTGAACACAACCTTTTATTATGCAGAATTCCAAATTTCTGAAGCAGTTTTATCGCAACTTTCTCATCATCTGGTAATTGACAAATGGTAAAATCCATCTCATCGTCAGCAGTAAAAGTAAATTATAATTTTATAAAAAAAAAAGCATTTTTATTTCGAATAATAGCAAATTAAAAAGCTTTCCAAGGTTAAGGTTAAATAATAATCATTCACGTTTCATAAATAACAAATAACAATGTTTCGCATGGTTTACAAGAAAAATCCTTTTCACGATGAGGTCTGAAATAATTGGCGCATTAGCATACATTTTGGCTTGCTGTCCGTATAACGGAAAAGTACCCTTAAGGTAGGCGAAATACCGGAAATAGTGCCAAGTTGGCGTCACTTTTGGCGACAGAGAGACGGGTCCCCCATTGGTAACCTCCCTTATAGCGCCATAAAGCTCTGACCAATCAGATGCATTTCACAGTATCTACGCAGATTTTTTATTGGTCCATTTCCAAATCAAAACTTTTTTTTATATATAGAAGGATTCAAATATTTTTCTTAAGAATTTCAAATTTCACTTTTTTCATTGAGAATCAACGGACATTTTCTAATAAAATTTAACATATTTCTTTCATTGTTGTAAATAATTCAAAAGCCGCAATAATAATTTGTCTATTTTTAGTTGAATGATTTTCACGTGAAACTGAAGAAACTGAAATAGTTTTTTTTTTTTTTTTAAGAACTAGGGGGCTCTGCTCCCTACGAGCTACGCTCGTCAACCCCCGTTCAGACACCGCAGACTCTAACAGCACGCTAATTTGATCAGGTTTAAAAAGATTTCGAAAGATTGAATTATAATTTGAATTTGACAATTATAATCTGACGTAATTTTCACCAAACTTTACTTTCTCTTTTTAATATTCAAGTAAAAATACTTTTGTTAGAAATGAAATATTATGATCATCTTAAAATATCAAATAAATGTCTCGCGCAATTTTAGGTAGCTTTCTTTACAAAAAAGCTACCTATTGCAGCCGTTCGGAGGAAAGCGATTTCAAAAAATTTTGGTATATTTTCATCGATCATGACCCCCAGACCCCGAAACCACCCTCCGTTCAAAATTGATATATATATATATATATATATATATATATCTGACCTATGTCACACTGTAACTCTCGTAATTATGAACCGATTTCGATGTAATTCGGTGTGTACATAGTACATACCAATGTCTCGACCGAGTTCGTTGGCCAGCTTCATCCGCCGTTTTGTTTCAAAATGGCGGCCATTTAAAATTTTTAAAAAAATTTAAAACTTGAAATGTGGTACCAAAAAATTAAAAATGGAAAAATATTTTTTTCTTATGTATTTGACCTTTATACAAAGATTCCGGAGCAGTTTTTGTTTCGTCTATATCTTAAAAAATGGCTGAGTTATAGCATTTTGAATTTCTAGCGTGGCTGACATTTTGAAACGTCCTGAATTTTGTCACGCGATAAAAGGCGTATTTATGAACCGATTTGGATGTAATTCGGTGTGTACATAGTACATACCAATCTCTCGACCGAGTTCGTTGGCCAGCTTCATCCGCCATTTTGTTTCAAAATGGCGGCCATTTAAATTTTTTTAAAAAATTTAAAATTTGAAATGTGGTACCAAAAACTTGAAAATGGAAAAATATTTTTTTCTTATGTATTTGACCTTTATACAAAGATTCGGGAGCAGTTTTTGTTTCCTCTATATCTCAAAAAATGGCTGAGTTATAGCATTTTGAATTTCTAGCGTGGCTGACATTTTGAAACGTCCTGAATTTTGTCACGCGATAAAAGGCGTATTTATGAACCGATTTGGATGTAACTTCGTTTATACATAGTACATACCAATGTCTCGACCGGGTTCGTTGGCCAGCTTTACCCGCCATCTTGTTTAAAAATGGCGGCCATTTAAATTTTTAAGAAAAATTTAAATTTGAAATGTGGTACCAAAAATTGAAAATTGAAAAAATATTTTCTTCTTATGTGTTTGACCTTGATAAAAAGATTCGGGAGCAGTTTTTGTTTCGTCTATATCTTAAGAAATGGCTGAGTTATAGCATTTTGAATTTCTAGCGTGGCTGACATTTTGAAACGTCCTGATTTTTCTCACGTAATAACAGGCGTATTTATGAACCGACTTGGATGTACCTTGGTGTGTACATAGTACATACAAATATCTCGACCGAGTTCGTTGGCCAGCTTCATCCGCCATCTTGTTTCAAAATGGCGGCCATTTAAAAAAAATAAAAAAATTTAAATGAGATACCAAAAAATTGGAAAATGAAAAAGATTTTTTTTGTATGTGTTTGACCTTAATAACAAGATTCCGGAACAGTTTTTCTTTCATCTATATCTAAAAAAAAATGGCTGAGTAATAGCATTTTGAATTTCTCTTGTGGCTGACATTTTAAAACGACCTGATTTTGTCACGCGATAACAGGCGTATTTATGAACCTATTTGGATGTAATTTGGTCTGTACATAGTACATACCAATGTCTCGACCGAGTTCGTTGGCCAGCTTTATTCGCCATCTTGTTTCAAAAGGGTTGCCATTTAAAAAAAATTAAATTTAAAATTCAAAATGAGGTATTAAAAAATTGGAAAATGAAAAAGATTTTTTTTATGTGTTTGGCCTTGATACAAAGATTCCGGAGCAGTTTTTGTTTTTGAAAATTTGTTCTTTTGTTGATATCTTAAAAAATGGTTGATTTATAGCACTTTGAATTTCTAGCATGGCTAACATTTTGAAACGATCTTGTATTTGTCACGCGATAACACACGTATTCCCCTATTTCGATGTAAGAAGGCATGTGGATAGTATACATCAACACCTCGACCAAGTTCGCTGGCCAGATTCATCAGCCATCTTGTTTCAAAATGGCGGCCATTAAATTAAAATATATATATATATTTAAAGTGAGGTGCAAAAAAATTAGAAATTGAAAAAGGTTTCTTTCTTAAGTATTTGATCTTGATATAAGGATTCAGGAGCATTTTTTGTTTGTCTTTACCTTAAAAAATGGCTCAGATATAGCAGTTTCAATTTCTATTGTGGGTGACATTTTGAAAAATCTGATTTTTTGCATGCGACAGCACTCCTATATATTAACCGATTCCGATGTGAGTGAGCATGTGCACAGCAATTACGACTAAGGTCTCGACCAAGTTCACTGGTTAGTTTCATCCACCATGTTGTCTTAAAATGGCAGGCACTTTAAGAAATCGCCGAATTTGGCAGTCAAATATAAGTTACTTTAAATAAAAGCAGCTTGGATAAAGCTGACTAATTTTGCGAAATTCTCATTCATAATGATTTAGTATTGATAAAAATTAGTATTGAATCTCCTATATTCGGTTTCCACTAAATTGAGCTTCTTGTGTTTGAATAATGTAAGTTGGCTTTTTTAAAATAAGGAATATGAAAGCTACCTCTTCCTCCCGGCACTGGCCGGAAGGACTTTTTAAATTTAAACTGTTTTGCAATATTATTTTTTGTTCATTTTACGTAATAAGTATAATGTGACGTAAATTCTCCTATTTAAGACTTCTAACGCATATTACTGAATTTATTATTTTACAACATTCTTTCTCTTTTAAAATTCACGTGTAATTATAGTTTTTATGGCATAATTTTCAATGAGTTCCTGCTTTTTATATTTTCTGTTTATAGTAGTCACGTGTAAAATAAATTTTTAATTTGAAGCAAACATTATTGTTTGCGCTGTTTATACAGATGGCAACAGTTTAAATTAATACAATCTCTCTATTCTAAAAAAAAGTAACTACCGCTGTCACCGCCGCCGCCGGTTTTGAATTTTTTGTGACCGGAGGTCTTTCTTCGTTAATATTGAGAAAAATAATGCATACAAAAATATGAAAATCAGTGGTTTTATACAGAAATATTTGATAAACACACTGATGCAGACAGTTTTCAAATCGAAGAATTATTTTAAGAGATATTTAATACTAAAGTTGGACAAAATCTTTCCACTAAAAAAGTTTTATAGCAGCAAAAACTATACATGGCAGTGTAATCATTTTTAGATCATTTTATGCGTTAGAATTTGCCGGAGTGCAGATTGCATTAATTTTTTTATTTTGACTCATTTTTTCAGGTTTTATTTCTATTTTAAATTCAAATTTTCAGCATTTCTAGAGATATTTTTTACAGATTTCAAAAAATTGAACTAATTTAAACTGTTGCCAACTGTATAAAAAGCGCAAGCAATAATGTTTGCTTCAAATTAAAAATTTATTTACACGTGACTATTATAAACAGGAAAAAAATTTTCAAATTAGAATTAAATAATTATGTATAAAAAGCAGGAACTTATTAAAAATTACGTCATAAAAAGTATACACGTGAATTTTAAAAGAGAAGGGATATTGTAAAATAATAAATTCATTAACATGCGTTAGAAGTCTTAGGAGAAATTACGTCATATTTACGTCACATTATAGTTATTACATAAAATGAACACAAAATAATATTGCAAGAAAGTTTAAATTTAGAAATTGCGCTAGACATTTATTTAATATTTTGAGAGGATATTTTCAACTATTTTTGTTAGGAAAGCGCAAATAATATTTCATTGCTAACAAAAGTACTTTCATGCGATTATTTAAAAGAGAAAGAATAGCTTGGTAAAAAATACGTCAGATTAAAAACGATTAATTTAAAATGTCTCATTTAAAAGAACTTTCTTTTCGCTTTGTTAAAAAATACCAGGAGACAAAGACTCTGTTTACTTAATTCCTTATATATTAGCTTATTTTGAAATGTTGTTACACGTGTCTACGTCATCAAGTTATTTTTATTTCGACGTTTTATTTGTATTTTTATTAATGTTGTACGAATTTATTTGTTCTTTCGTTATTTAAAATAAAAATTTTGTCAATTTGTATAATTTGGCGAGTGGTTTGGCGATTTATATAATTTGGCGAAATTGGTCGACGGGATAATCAAGTAGTACCGCAGCGGATTTGGCGTTAAAATTCTCCAATCAAAGAGAAATGAATAGAAATTCGTTTATAGGGAGATCGCCACTGTTTTTTAAATTATAATTCAATCTTTCGAAATCTTTTTAAAGGCGATCAAATTAGCGTGCATTTAGAGCCTGCGGTGTCTGGACGGGGGTTGGCGAGCGTAGCTCGTAGGGGGCCGAGCCCCCTAGTTTTCTAAAATATCTAAAAAATATCTCTCGAAATGCTGAAAATTTGAATTTAAAATAGAAATAAAACCTCAAACAATGAGTCAAATAAAAAAACTAAATGTAATCTGCACACCGGGAAATTCTGACGCATAAAATGATCTAAAAATGATTAAATTCCTATGTACAGTTTTTGCTCCTATAAAACTTTTTTAATGGAACGATTGTCCAACTTTGACATTAAATATCTCTTAATTCTTCTTCGATTTGAAAAATGTCTGCATCAGCGTGTTTATCAAACATTTCTCTATTATACTACCGATTTTCATATTTTTGTATGCAACAGTTTTTTTTAATATTAACGAAGAAAGGCCATGCTTAAGCATTCAAATTGGATGCCGATCTTCCGGGAATATCTACGCAGATTTTCATTGGTCCATTTCCAAATCAAAACTTTTATATATATATATAGAAGGATTAAAAAGAAGATGAATATGGCGTCATAGGGGAAATAAAAATGACATTTTCAAGCAGATTTATTAAGTTCAGATTGTAATTTTTTGACCAAACTACAGCAACCTGCATTACTGCACTGGTGAAATATTTTGAATTATACATAGGTAAATTGCATCACAAATTGTGATGCGATATCGCATAAATCAAAGCCTCCATTAATTTTGAAATGTGTTCGTCTGAATGCAGAGTTATTAAAAAACTTGACATATTAAACAAAAACCTAATTTGCAGAGCAAATTAAAAAAAACAAAATTTATTTCCTAAATTGTTTACGCCCGAGAAAAGGCAGATATTAAGATATTTCATTCAATTCGTTCTACATTTAATGTTAAATTTTTGTAACAAATAAGTTAAACCAATTGAACATTAAAATATAAAAATGAAATTTATACAATATAATACTTTAAACACCTATATACTTAGATTCCGTTCAAATGAAATCGAAATAAATCTTAGACCTTTTTCGATTTTTAAGTTGTAAATATTTGTACTGCAGATTTTTCATTATGTTTATGACGATTGTACATAATATCTACTAAAAAACAACTTTTCAAAAGTAAAAAAAAAGCCAAGCAAAAAAAAAAAAAAAAAAGAAAAGAAAAAAGGGGAAAGTTGTGGCTAAAAAATAGTGTGATATCAAATTTCCAAGCTAATATTATGGTACTTATTTAACATTTTTTATTAAAAATTTACCATATGTAAGTCGAGTACCTAAGTATGCGTTGATAGAAAGCCTTTTCTCCTTTACTAAATACATCATAACGTGTTTCTGAAAATTAATTTTTTTTAATTATGCATGATGGGCTTGGCGGCCATCTTTCCATATTTTACACAATTTTCTAAGCACACAAGTACATTGTTAAGATCGGAAATTCGAAATTGTTGCTAAAGCAAACATTTTATGCTTTTAATTTATGGAAATGAGTGCCTAGAAATTTGTGTCTTAAAATAAAGTTGAAGTAACTTCAGGTTTTATCTTATGATTCTCTTTTTTCGGAGGGGGTTAATTAATTAGTTAAAGCAGTAAAAATCAATTTGTTTTTTTTTTCTTCAAAATAAAAGACTTTCTTAATTTATCTGTCTGTAGCCAAAACTAGAAGTTCAAAATTCTTAATAATGCAAACATATTACGAGCTTGTCTGCTTAGAAATTTGTTTAAAATATGGAAAGATGGCCGCCAAGCCCATCATGCATAATTAAAAAAAATTAATTTTCAGAAACACGTTATGATGTATTTAGTAAAGGAGAAAAGGCTTTCTATCAACGCATACTTAGGTACTCGACTTACATATGGTAAATTTTTAATAAAAAATGTTAAATAAGTACCATAATATTAGCTTGGAAATTTGATATCACACTATTTTTTAGCCACAACTTTCCCCTTTTTTCTTTTCTTTTTTTTTTTTTTTTTGCTTGGCTTTTTTTTTACTTTTGAAAAGTTGTTTTTTAGTAGATATCAGTTCTTTTTTTTAAACAGATTATATATAATTGAAATAATTCTACTCGCTAAAATTAGTCCTTGTATAGCCTTTATAAGTAGGGAACAAACACAATAGTATACACTTTGTTTACCTATCATTCATTTTTTAGAGTAATTAATAATTTAAAAGTAAGGAAAGTCAATTTCTTCTTTCAAAGTATCAGTCTTTCTCAATTTATATCGCCTTAAAATTTTCTATGAAGGATAAAAATTTAGTAAAAATCAAATAGAGTCAAAATAAAATATATATTTACAGTTAGTCTGTCAGTTAATTGTTTGTTCTAACTGTTTTTTGCTGACGGTTTTGCAAAATAAATTTATCTTTACAAATACCTACGGAAAATCCGAGAATGAAGCCCCGCAGGCATCTAAAGAATCGAAGACCTGTCTAAAGAAGTAAATCTAGCAATTCTAGACATGATGATGAAAAATTTTTGATAAAAAAAATCTAAAAATTTAAAGATATAAACTGTACATATAACTTCATCTTCATTTAGATCGTGTTATAGAGAAGAAAGAATAAATATGTAATTTTACTCAAGTCTGTTTATCCATACCTATTTGCATAAATGTGAGAATATAATTTCGTATAAAAATTCCCGTAAATTGATTATATTTAATAGTCTATTATTAAAGCCGCATAAACATTAGGATAAAATTTTTTGGCAGTTAAAAATTGCCTGAAATCTATAGTCTTATCGTTCGTCAAATTTGTTATATGTTTTTTTTTTTAATACCCAGACACCTTTCCTAAACTCTGACCAAAGATCACAGAAATACTGAAATTATCCAAATACTTATACCTTTCTATCGTATTTCTTTTTTTGAGTGGGGGGAGGGGTGAGGAAGGGCGCTTAAGAACTTCGTTTTGTTCTTAGAATTCTGAATTAATCATTGAAAAGATCTGCCTACGTAAGTCTTGTTGCAGAATTTTCATTAGGTAAGAGTTGCATCAACTTATACATCATGTAAATATATTAAATTACTTTTGTAAAATACTAGATGGGAGCCATTGATATTTTCAGAGCATTTGCCTACATTTTAAACTTAAATTATTTACAACTATTCATTAATTTTCTATACGAATTAAAGAAGTCGTTGTTTCCATGGCAACTGTACCTTTCACTGTTGCTTGTTTGTTTGTTTGTTTTATTGAACACATATATATCAGATCACGTGAGGATCACGGCGGGATTTGAACCCGCCCCCACCAACGTTCTCAAGCGATTAGCGGCGTGGTGTCTTATCCACTCAGCCACGGTGGGCCACTATTGCTTTATCTAATACCCAGATACTCAAATTTAATCAGCTGCGCTTAGAATCATGCTCATAACAGAGTACATTTATATGTAAGAGTGGTGACACATATGCACAAGTCGTGTATTCATATTCAAGTTTTTATCCAAAGTACAGTAACTCAGTTTTCATTAATAGACGTGGAAGATTTCGATTAAACTAACCAAAAAAGTTTAAAAACATTGGCTTTCTGATTTGATTTTATTCAAAATCGTCTTAACCAACCAAAGTTAATGTCCGGGATCCAGAGTGTTTACTGCAAACATAAAAAAAGTTTTCAAAAATGCAGGCTTCTGATTGATCAATCTCATCGCGCTAATAGCGTGAAATCTATCTTGATCCCGGTCTATTCAACGTCCTTTAAATATTCGAGAAAGCCTTGACAAGTCAGGAAAATATCACACAAAGCAGGCAAAACAAAGAAGAAAAATCATTCATTGGCTCGTTCATATCCACGAGCCAATGAATGATTTTGTTCCTTTGCTTTGCCTGCTTTGTGTGATGTTTTTGTGACGCGTGTCAAGACTTTCTCAAATATTTAAGGGGCGTTTGTTTATTTCACCACCATGAAGCTATGAAAGGAGAGGAGCAGACATGTCAATCTTCCCGTGTGAAAAACTACATAAAGAAAACGAGTTCTTTCCCCCTCTTCTGGCCTTTTCTCTCTTGATTTTGACCGATAGCAGCCCATTTAGCAGTCTCCATAGCAAGATGCAGCTATATATGGCGGACGCAAGGGGGAGGGTGTTAGCGTGACCAATGACATAATAGGCCAGTTTATGACGTTTAAAAGTCACACGGAGTTGGATCATCTTTACACGATGATTAGTACAAAGCGGTGCGACGATTTTTTTTTGTGTCCAGTAACGTGTACAGATAATCAACTCCACACTTAGGAACAGCTTCAAATGACGTCATCTACTTCGAGGCAAACGAAAAAGGACAGGCTACCGCGGCGCTACAGCGTCTAGAATATATAGTGTGGAAATCCAATGAGTCGATCACAGCGATATCTCCAGGATATTTCCCAAAACTCCAAGACAATTTGGTTTAGACGCTGTAACATTTTTTTAAACGTTTTATTAACTTACATTTGACCTGTGTGCTTGGCGTCAAACCCGCTGTAATAATACGATGTTTACTTTGAAATTTGAAAATATATAGCAGATGTCGCTGCGATAATCTCCCTGGATTTCAGCGTCAGTGCACATTTAAGGGATACACTTTTTAGCGGTTCTTGGATAGCAAATTTCCACATTATGTATTCTAGACGCTAGCGGTGCATTACACATGTCTCTTTCTTCTTTAAAAAATATCCTGCAGATGTCGATGCAAATGACTGTTTGGAATTCAACATCGTTGTACATTTAAGGGATTCAATACTTTCGCGCTTTTTTAAGTATTGCTGGGATAGTCGATTTCTACAACATATAATCTAGACGCTATAACGGAGCTATAGTTTCTAGAAGATATAGTTTAAAAATCGGCTTATTAAAAAAGTGCTAAAAATTGTATCCCATAAATGTTGAACGAGGCTGAACGACGAATGTCAATTACAGCGTCATATGGTAATTCCAAAATAACTATTTCAAAAGAAAATGTTTCGCTCAGAGAAGATCTAGAAAATGTTGCTCCTATCGACATTTGTCATTCAGTATTTTTCAATATTTATGGGATTCAATTTTTAGCACTTTTTAAAGAATTACTGGAATAGCCGGTTTCCACACTGTGACCGTGATCTAGGTAGATTTTTCTGTGTTATCGTAACGAGATTGACCAATCAGAAGCCAGAATTTTTGCTAACTTTGCACTGTTTGCAAAATTGTACCTGGATACCGGCCTATATTTCTAGACGCTATAACTGAGCTCAGGAATAGTACAGAAAGCAAACTCTGTATTTTGATACATTAAGGCCGGGATCTAATTAGGAACAAGTGTGTCTCTATAATGAAGTAGCGACATACGGCCAATAAATGTTTATTGGTAAAAGTGATAAAAACAAATCGTTAAAGTTCTTTACGAGCATGCCATTATCGCCAGGTTAATGCATGCTGAATTATTTCCCTAGTCTAATAGAGATCGTCCATGCGCGTATCTTCTAATGGAGGATATTCCAAATATGGGTTCGAGGCTGAAAAAGTCACGTGGTACCGGTAATTTACCCAAAGAATTTCTAACTGATAGAAGGGAAACAGGAAACTACACTGTTAAAAATATCGTGAAAAATTACCTCGGTTCTTACAGGTTCTCTATTTTCTGACCAATGAGAACGCTACATAAACGCCTATGAAGAGTTCTCATTGGTCAGAATACAGATAGCCTTTAAAAACAGAGGTAATTTTTCGCGATATTTTTAACAGTGTACAACTGCTTTCTCCCATGAACTGTTTCCTTGGCTAGCGGGGATTTACATTACATAGACGGAGCCTTCCCTTCTTTACGCTAGACGTTCTTGCCTTGACCATGTGATCATAACGTAGATTGAATATCCTCTATTCAAGAAAGCGGATTGCCGTACTTTCGACAAAAGCTTGAAATGAGCATGTCTCCTGTGCATATATCACCACTCTTATGTATAAAGGCTCTCTGTTATTGTGTTGTTTCTGATACAGCGCCTAGAATACCTAGTGTGGAAATATGCTATCCAAACAGTTCTAAAAATTTGTATCCCTTAAATGTGCGACGATACTGCTAAAATTTCAAGTGTCGATCGCAGCGACATCTGTGGGATTTTCGTATTACTATTATTACATTGTATAGACTAGCAATTTCTTGCAGTTGTAGAAAATATCCTGCAGATGCCGCTGCGATCTGCATATTACAGCAGTATCATTGCACATTTAAGGGATACAATATTTTAGCGCTTTTTTAAGTATTACAGGGTTAGCCGATTTCAACACTATATATTCTAGGCGCTATAGTTTCTGAGCGCTGTTGGTTAAATTTCGATATTCGTGTTTTAGAGTGAGCAATAGAGAAAAGTACTAAAACTATTGAAACAACAACTTCTTTAATATTGAAATGTATAGCAAAGGAGTTCAGAATCAATGCCTTAAATAGTTTCGAATACGCACTGTTGTTATGACATCAATACCCTTCCTGGATGTGGAAATGCAAAATTGTGTTCAACATAATTGGCCGCAATCTAGATAGATTTTTCGCTGTTAGCGAAACGAGATTCATTAATCAGAAGCTTGCACTTTTGCGAACTTTTCGCTGTTTGCAGCAATGCAGGCTATTGATTGGTGAATCTCGTTTCGCTAACAGCGAAAAATCCATCTGGATCCCAGCCTAAATTTCTGTAAACATTGCACTTCATCCATGGCACTAAGAAAATGACTCAAAACTTTTATGACATAGGTCGGGATCCAGAAGCAGCAAAAATTCTCAAACATTCTGGCTTCTGATTGGTCAAACTCATTTCGCTAACAGCGAAAAATCTATCTGGATCTCGGCCATAGTTTTCTTCGATGAAATCAATGCAAAAGGATAATATAAAAAATTTTAAAAGACTTCTAAAATGATTTGGCGGGTTTATCGCTGTTTGGCATAATTTATAAACTTTAAAATTAATTAACAGTTTTTCGCTAATTAAGAATAGAAAATTTGTGTTTTTAAAGCTGAATTTTACACAAGCACGTAGATTGAGTAAATATCTGCCCAAAAATGCAATCCTTACTTTTTTATGTCCATTATTTAAGTCTCTACCTTGATTGAACCATAAATTGTGACGAAGAAAATAAATCGATCATTTTCAGTATCTCGACGTTATTTTAAAAAATCTATATCTCTGTTTATAATTAATTTATGAGGATGCATTTGGTCTCAAATTGAAGATATTTTCCATTAGTTCCTTTTGGTTTTGGTTTTATTTTTCTGCGATGATTGGTTCTTTGATATGGGAAATTTTACGCTGGCATGTTTGGTTGATTTTACATGGAGAAGTTGTCATCAGTATAATAAGCAGTTACGGTGTCTTGCGTTTTATTCTTGGCGTTTGTTTGTTTGGCGAGGTTAGCATTTTTTTTTTCAGCTTGGCTTGGCAGAACGACCGTCCTGCTTGATGATAAGATACATGCAAAATACAAAACTTTAAAAAAAAAAGTCTAAGATTTATTTCGATTTCATTTGAACGGAATCTAAGTATATAGGTGTTTAAAGTATTATATTGTATGAATTTCATTTTTATTTTTTAATGTTCAGTTGGTTTAACTTATTTGTTACAAAAATTTAACATTAAATGTGGAACGAATCAATGAAATATCTTAATATCTGCCCCTTCTCGGGCGTAAACAATTTAGGAAATAAATTTTGTTCTTTTAATTTGTTCTGCAAATTAGGTTTATGTTTAATATATAAATGGACAAAATATTCAGTACAAAATGTGCCTTTCTTTCAACCAAAAAAGTTATTTTTTCTTTCAATCATTGAAATAAATTGTGATTAAAAAAATTCTTTACAATTGCACTGCAAAATATAGTGACCTTTTGTTTTTATCTTACTATTTCAAGTGCTTCAAATAAAATTCCATAAATAACCCACAAACACTGCTACTATGTATATGTAAAATTTCGTATAAAAGAAGCAAATAAAATAACCATTTTTCATAGCTTTATTTTTTTTTAATACATGCTAATAATAAGAATATTAATAACAAAAACATGTATTTTCATTAGTTTTAGGCCCATTGATCCTCCAGATCTGGTAGAACTTCTAGATAATAAATGGAACCCATTGTTGGAGTGGTTTGAAAACAGGTAAGATGTGGGTAATATATTCAAACTGACAGTGAAACTGTAAGTTTACTGTTGTTCTATGGGACATTTTTCTTTCTTTTTTAAAGGTATAAAATTGAAGTGAATATTTGTCAAGATGTCAGTAGCCTTCCAGTTGCAAATCAAGGACTTCAAGAAATAAAAAAGCAGTTGTTATCTTTCAATGAGTGGTGTTTAATAGGTATGTTGAAATCTATTTAATATCATTTATTGTTAAAGAAAACTCTATGTGTACATACGAGTACACATACAAATTTGTTTTCTGATTTTTTGAAATACGCAGTAGTTGTGAAAGTAGAAATAAGAATTTATTACAATTCTTGTGGAATATTTATTGCTCACAAAATAAATTAAAAAATTTAACATATTGCTTGGAAATCAACCAATTTTAGTTTATCAATTTTAAGAAAAGATTAACCTAGAGTTTGTTCAAATTATATCCCAGATATTTATTTTCTTTTGAGTTACAATTTAGCCTAGAATCTACTGAGTAGAAATAAGTACTATTAGCATTTTTTTTTTTTTTCATTCGTAAGGCATTACTAACCATTCACGCAATTTTATAAGATTAAGAAAATTTTTCATTTTATTTGTCTTTCTGATGTTCAGTTATAAATGATAAAGTCAATAATTTCCCTCCAAAAAGAGAGGAAAATTTAAAAGTTAAATTATATATATATATATATATATATATATATATATAAAAAAAAAAAAAAAAAAATCTTAAACACATTTAACTTTAAATTGGTAGTTTTTAAACCCTTTTTTCATAGTTTGAAAGTGTCTGCTTCTGTTCATCTGTCTGTCCATGCTGTAACTTTCATAAAATACTTGGAAATCTACAAAATCTATGTAGGTTATTGAGGTTCACCATGTATGTTCCTTACTAATACATGTAACTAATAGTTAGAGTACTCAGTGCTGTAGTCGAGAGGGGACGCGGGGGGACGGCGTCCCTTCACTCTTTTATTTTACCTCGAGCGTCCCCTTACTTTATATTTTCAAGGAGGACGCAGTCTTTCCAAACTTATTAACTTTAAAAAAAAAATGAACACAAAAATATATTAACAATTTTAGAAATAAGACACTGATTTTTAATACTTTTCAACAGAGTTGAAAAGTGTTTACTGTGCTGGTTCACCTATTCACATTTTAATTTCCATTAGGTTACCAGGATTGCGGCAAAACTTTACGTATATTTTTGAGATTTAGTGTAGTATATCACTATTACAAATGATATGTACTTCGTTTACACGAAAACAAAAAAGAGAGTTCTTTCATACTATGCTTTATTTGCAGAAATTGTTTGAAATAGTCATTAAGGGGTCTCAGGACTCTTAAAATCGAAAAAAATTAAAAAAAAGAGTCATTTTCAACGTTTAATACCTTAAAATGTATTTGATTTCAAGACACAATTTTAATTGGAATAAAATATATAAGTATGTTCTTTCATTTCATGTATTTAAAAAATTATAAGATGCAGAATTAGAATTTACAGGAGGCTCCAAACTGTTAGACATTTTTCGAGCGAAAAATCGGCATAACAACTTACGCACACGATTACAAAATAAGTGTTGCAACTAGAATGAAAATTTTGGTGCCTACTTATACTTCAGATTGTAATAATTACCCTGAACCTAAATAAATTTGTATTTAAAGCTTTTTTATATTTTTAATACAAAGTTGTATTTAGCTAATGCAAAATTAAGAAAATTTCAACAGTGTAATCACCTAAAAAAATATTGTTTTGAACAATAAAAAGGAAATTTTAGGTTCAGTTTATACAGACTAACATGAAACACGTGTTTTGAAAATTTCATAAAAATATATTCATAAGTTTTTGTGATATCGTGCGCGTTATCCCCAAAAACGTCATTTGGAGAAAAATGGTTTCAAAGTTTTCGAAACGACGCTTCAGCTATTGAACGTGTATAAATGTAAAAGCCATAACTTCAGTTCTAATAGGAATTTCAAGAAAACAATTATATCAAAATGTTCAGAAAAATAGGGGTTTAACATCTAAAAAAATTTAAATTTCAATAATTTTAAAGCTTTAAGAGTCCTGAGACCCCTTTAATGAAGTTATAATATTTGAAATATAACGAAAATGACGTTTGAAATTCGTTACATGTTCCCTGTCAGAAATAGTATCTATCGTTCATTTACAGAGACATTAAAAAATATTTCCGAACACCATGATCTTTTCACGATAATTATTTGAAAAGCATGGAAAACTATGGGAAATGATACTATGGAAAACGGTGCGCGAACATTACTTTTACAAGACAAACAAAAAAGTCCATCACATTGTCATCTATAGGTTCAGCTGCTTAAACTTGTGTTCCATTATATTATCAGGGTTGCCAACAAATTTTAGTCCTCCAAAAGTAGGGAAGGGGTCATTTTTATAGCAATGCTACCTGTTGGGTCATATACGCCAAAACCTAATTAGCACTTGTATGTGCTAAGGTCTAATTAAATATCGTATTTGATGAAATTCGATGCTTTAGTTTTTGGAATAGAGTGGCTACGAAATTTGTATCTTATACAGAAAGAGATTTTCAAAAAAATTGTCAAATTATATTCAAGTCAACCTAAAACGTGCAAATTCGACAAAAAAATTAAATACTTTATTCTGATAAAAATATATTTAAGAAGTATAACAAAAATAAATATTAATTAGATTTCCTTTAATAGAAGGATATGCTTCTACAATCTACATCAAAATCTAAGACAAAACTAAATCCATAATAATAAAAATAGAGGTTAGTCTGTGTGGTCTATGTTGCTGAAAACACTGCTGCATATACTACAGCTACAAGATGGAGGCGAGGTACATCTATGTCTAAAATTATGCCCTTCGAAGTCAGTTTTCGGATTTTTTTTAATTTAATTTTTGCGATTTTTAGCTTTTTTTTTCTTTACCGTTCACGGTGTTGTTTTTTATTGTTTTTTTTTTTCATATTAATTAAAGGAATTCAGTTTCAATTTTTTAGCCCAATAGTAGTAAATTTTGTTCTCTTTTCAACTTTTTCAATAAAGTTTATTCAGAATTTGTGCAGCGATTTATTTTTGGCAAATTTTTATGCGAATTTTAGTTTTTTTTTTCGCGTTTTGATTAAATTTTATGACATTCTAAAAAGGAATTCTGTTTCAAACTCTTAGCCCTAATGTAATAGATTTTGTCCTTTCACGATTGCGTCCTCAGATTTGAATTTTTGCCGATTTTTAATATATTTTTTTAATCATTCCACAACGATTTTTTGACATTTATGAAATAATTCCGGCAACAATGTTTTAGCCTGCTATAGTACATATTGTCTTCTGCGATTTTTTGAATTTTTAGCAATCTTTTATACATTTTGCTGTGATTTTTCCACATTAGTAAAAAGAATTCTGTTTAAATTTTTTAGTTCATTTATGGTAAATGTTGTCCTCTTTTTAATAAAGTTTATTCGGAATTAGCACAACGATTTTTGAATATTTCGCAATTTTTAGAATTTATTTTGTCTGTTCCAATCTTTTACTGCAGCTTAATACATTTTGTACTCTTTTCAATAAATTTGTTGCGCAATTCATACCGCAATTTTTGAAATTTTTATACAATTTTTGAATTTCATGTGTTTTGCGGCGATTTTTTGTCATTCGGTTTCGATCTTCTGGTAATTTAATGCAGTAAATTTTGTGCTCTGCGATTTTTTAATTTTTAGTGATTTTAATTGAGTTTAACGTTTTTCCGCATTCCGTGGCGATTTTTTGACATTCGTAAAAGAATTTCAGTTACAATGCTTTATAGTCAGTCCACAATACTGAATTTTGTCCGATTTTTAAACTTTTAACGATTTTTAGAGTTTTTCATGTTTTTCGGCGGTTTTTCAACATTAGTAAATTTTTTGAATTTTTTTTTCAGTCACCGAAAACGGATGAAGTTGACCAAAAGGCACCTTTTTCTAAAAAGGAAACTTTAGGAGGGAAATGCCGTCATTTGGACGCTCTGCATTATGCATTTTATGTATTTTTTTATATTATGCTGAAGAAAACATTAATTGGCTGAGTGGTATGTAAATGATATTTGTATACAGGGTCACACAAAAAATATTCAAATACACTACCATATGACTGGATATTTCTTGAAATGCGTTTTGCAGCGGGTTTAAATTTTTGTGTGTTATGTGATGCGTATATATGATCATTAATTTCTATATATGGCCACTCAAAATAATTCGAATGAATGCATTACCATTTATAAGCAATTATTGCTTGATGTTTGTTTAAACTGTTTATTTATTTTTAACAAAAAATGCTACACATGATTTTCATCACATATTATTGCTCTAAAATTAATTTTACAAATATTTGTGAATAATTACTATATTGGCAGTTATACAGGGTGTACCATAAAGATTGACATGCGCTTTAATTCTCTACCTTTTGGAGATAAGTAGGTAATGTAAATTATACAAATGCTTAAAATAACACAACAAAACAATATTGAAATATTATGACAGTGAAATGATATTTTCGTTTATTTTTTAAAAATGCATACAATTTTTTAAAAACTTTTAGTTAGAAAAAAATTCTTTTTGCTGCAACAAAATCATTGAAAAACTACTTACCTAATCTTTAAAATAAATTAAACTAGTCGGATATACCAATCCCAAAACTTTCTTCTATCTCATGCATGTTAATACTTGAAAATTAGCTATCACACTACCAAAATTAAACGGCAATCTATGCCCATCATGAGAATTCTATAGATATGAAATTCCGTGCATTAGTTCTTGAGATATGGCTATCTACGAAATCGTGTAAATACAGCAAAATTCAGTCTAGCAGCCCCACCTATTGGGTGCTTTACAGCAAAACCTATGTTAAACAAAACTACCAAGCAACCACTTACGTCAAAGTCTAACTGAATCTGAAGTTTGGGGAAAATCCGTGCATTAGTTTTTGAGATAGAGTTATTGCGAAAATCATGAAAATGCCAGCATAGCAGCGCCACCTATTAGACGATTAACACCAAAACCTAATCAGCAACAACTTGTGTTAACATCTAACTAAATCTGAAGTTAGATGAAAATTCGTGCATTAGTTTTTGAGATAGAGCTATTGCAGGAATCGTGCAAAATGCAGCACAGCAGCGCCACCTGTTGAGCGATTTACACCAACACGTAATCAGCATCAAGTCACATCAAGGACTAACTGAATCTGAAGTTTCATGAAAATCCGTGCATTAGTTCTTGAGATAGAGCCATTGCGGAAATCGTAAAAAAATGCAGTGTAGCAGCGCCACCTGTTGAGTGATTTGCACCAACACGTAATCAGCATCAAGTCACATCAAGGACTAACTGAATCTGAAGTTTTATTAAATTCCGTGCATTAGTTCTTGAGATAGAGCGCCCACAAAATTTGTGTCACACACAGACAGACATTTTGTAAAAACATGTTTTTCGGGTTCTCTGACCTCTAAAACGTGTAAATCCGTCGAAAACCGGAATTCGAAAATTTTCATGAATCCAATACTTTCTTCTTTTAAAGATAGAAGAAAGTAAAAATGAAGGAAGAAAGGTGACTTATAGAACTGTTTTGAACCATTTAAATTTTATTTATCAGTGGAAATAAGAAGTGCATGCTACATAATGGCGATAGCATTTTCAGAACAAAATTAAATAATAACAAGTATAAAAAGAAAAAAAAAATGCATTGCAAGAATATTTAAATAAAAAGCTACACGCACATCTATTGTACACAGACAATGTAGTTTAAAACTTAGAAACATAATTTAAAAAATAATAACGGGCTAAGCATTCTCTATCTGTTTTCCGTCAGCTCCAGTAACTGGAGTTCTAAACCGCATTTTAAATATTTTAGATTTCTTTATCACTAACATTGTTGAGGGCATCGATTATCTTTTATTTAAGGTCAATCGCGTATGCTCATTACCGTCTGTTACCTCTTTCTTGTAATATCGCATAGCTTTTCGAATTGGTCAACCGCCGCGGCGAGCGGCCCATCTCCGTCCGAAGCCCTTTTTTCTACTACTTATTCCGACTCTTTTGCGGAAGCCAGGTTCATAGGCCCCCAGCCACGTCCCGAGTATGAGAGACTCTAGCGAAAGCAAGGATGGAAAAAAAATCAAAAATTGAAACCGGACAAATTTAAGAGTGAAATTACACAAATTAAAGACACCGAAAAGCGGGAAGAGAGGGCTCAGGGCCGTCTGCATATTCCCTACCTTACTTTAAACGTTTTTGCATGTTACATCGCCTACTTATCTTCAACAAGCAAAAAAGTAAATCGTGTTTAATTTTTTTCGAACACACTGTACAGGCCGACCTTAGTTAAAATTTGAAGATGTCTAGACTTTGATAGCAACTTTGTGCTTTTAGTGACAAAATCTGGCGCTTTTAATTTATAATAGTAATTTAATTTTAATGAATAATCTGTTTATTTTCCTAACGCTAATCATTAATGCTATATCCTTATCCAAGTTTAAAAACACAGGCTTACTCAAAATTTGGAAAATGGAAAGTCATAGAATGGCTACATACACAAAATAAGTATAAAGAGTGAGAATTTTTATGAGAGCAAGTATTTCTGAAAAGTTCTCTGAGAGAGGAAAAGTAATGCATATTATTAAACTGTGACAAAATTAAATATATTGTTGTTGTTTTAAAGCGATTTTTCACTTTTATTTAAATATTTAATAAATAAAAGAAATTAATTTGAAAAACTTTTTTTATTAACTTCAAAACTAATTTATTAGGAAAATGCTTCTTAAATAGCTCACTGGTACAAATATAAATGTTATTTGCTGTCGCAATTCTACTTCAAAAAGCTATCTTAAAAAAAAAATCTTCTCAACTCTTTAAGTACTTTATAAAATGTCACCAATTCAAATACATTTATAATTAGAATAGATTTTATTCTTGTTAATAATGTGATAAAATTCATTGCGCCGATTCACACATTCAAATTTGTATCCTATTTCATTCTTTCGATCAAAACATGTACGCGTTAAAAATAACTTCTATGCCAAATTTAAAGTTTCTAGCCCTGATAGTTTCAGAAGAATATAGCAATTTTAGAAGATTTTCAACGCATTTCATCACTTAAAATTTCGAAATTTTAAAAGCTGTTCATCGTGAGCATCTACATGTTAATTGTTACCACTGTATTTATTTTCAAGTTTCTTGTAAAAAACAGCTAAAGTAAATCGTGATGAGATGATTTTAGAGGATTTTCCCATGAATTCACCTTTTTAAAATTTGAATTGAAAAAAAAAGTTTTAAGCTAGCATGACAATAAGCTAGAATAAGCTAGTCCTGACAATACATAAGTTTTTTCATGTTTTAAGTTTCTTGAAAAATCGTGATGAAACTGAAATTTTAGAAATTTCCGCATTTCAAACCGTTAAAATTCTAATTTTTGAAAAAAAAGTCAAACAATCATTAGAAATGTTATCTCCCTTGCCAAAATCACTTATGTCAAAGTACAGAGGGGGACAAAAAATAAACCTTGAAATGAAAAAAAAAAAGACAAAAAGGAAGCTTCCAATGCACAGAAGCAATTAGAAAATCAAGTTAAAAAAAAAAATAGGCATAATTCAATTGGAAAGAAAATGATGGAAGGGAAGAACTACAGACATAAGGAAAGAAAACTTATGTTGCAAAACAAATATCTAATGACTGAGAATCTAAAAAGAAAAATCAAGACAGTGATGATTGATTTTGCCTAATTTGTAAGAAAAAAAAATGGCAGAAACGATTCAGTGTTCAGATTGACAAATGGTACCATGTTGTGTGAGTTGGAATAAAAAAATGAACAAAGAAATTCATGTGTAAGCCTTGTATCACATGTTACATGATATTCAAGTAACTGGCAATTAGTTCCATGATTTCTATTATTAATTACTTATTTTGTTTTAATTACTCTTACTTTCAGACATTTGATTTCATTATATTTCATTGCTCTTGTTTTGATTATTTCATTAATCGCAAACTTTGATTTTAATAAAATTAGTTATATTCCCTACTCATTAAAACAGAATAATATTGTTTGGTCCAATTTAGGAGACTCGGAGTCCAATTTAGGCAACCAGTCGCTGAGTTTGGACCATTTTTGACAAAATTTTCAAATTAAAATAAAACTTAAGATTTTCAAAAATAAATTGTTCTAAACACTTATTTAGTTTGTATATGAATATATTGACCACGTTTAGTGGTATTTTGCAGATATTCTAAAAATGAAGTGAGTTACACCTGAAAAAAAGTGAAGTGATCCAAATTCGGCTACTTTCTTTTATACACATACATAGAATTGTTGTAAAAAATTGGCAAAATGGATTCAAGAGGCTTCAAATAAAAACAGTAAAGATATACAAAAATTTCACAGTCTTATTTTTCTTTTCCATAATTACAATAAATTCCTTACACGATATCTGGCCATAACGTCAAAATGCAATAATTGTCAATGCTCTCAGTGGAAAACTGTTATTTTATAACTATTTCCAAAATCAGTAATGCAAAACAAATTCTAATAAAATTTTCGTTGCTTGAATTAACGTCACTGAATTACGAATTCTATTCCAAAAATTTTCATTCATGAAATAAGATTTTACTATAGCAAGCTATTTAATATACAACAGATAAAGGAACTTTACTTAAATTAATTTAAATTTAATTTTTAAATTACTTTTCTCTGCAATTTAAAATGAAAAGCAAGATTCAAAATAAAGTTTGCCCTATGGGTGATACGCTAATGTTCGAAACTATGAGCGTCCCCCCCCCCCCCACTTTTTTTTCCAGGACTACACCACTGAGTACATTTATAGGCACATACAAAAGAATTTGAAAACATTATGATCTATGGTTAAAAAATGTTTGAAGTAAATTTCAACTGTTAGTTCAAACATAATGAAATTGATATACTGGTTGTTTCACAGGGTAGTTAACAGTGTTGCCAATTTCGCCCATTTTTTAAAATTTAAAATACCTACCAAGCTTTTCATATAGTTAATTACTGCTTTACTTAATCATAGAATATCTGTTATTTAATAAAGCAAAGATTTTTATTCATAAATATTTTTCCTTATAATTTAGGAATAAATTTTGCAGCTGAAAATCTGAAATCCCTTATTTTAACTTTTGCTGTTATTAACCACAAAGTAGATGTTGATACTGCTGTGTCTCTTGCAAGACTAGAAACTCAATTTCAAGTAAATGTGTTATTTTTCCTTTTTTTTTTTTTTTTTTTTTTGTAGGCGATTTAAATGTTTCTTTAATTGGTGCTACTTATCAAATCACATATGTGCCACAAATATTGATTCAATTAACGGATTGTTCCAATTGATGACAAAAGTAATATTATGATGTGAATTTATTTTTCCTCAATTGTTTATTTTATTAAATCGTTTGATTTGTTAACCAAAGATTCATATACGTGGCACCTACTTTACTTACAATTGATGTCTAGAATATTTTTTTCCTTATATAAGAATTGCATAACATATAATAAACAAATAAATTTTTTAAAATGCTATAGTGAAACTTTTGGTTCTTTTGAGTTAAAATGATATTAGACTATCAGATGGAAAAAAGTAGAAGTATTTTAAAATAGCCTATTTACATGCATGTTTGTGAAAATTGCAACACCATTTAATACACAAACGACTGTCATTGGTACAAATAAATGATTACATTTTCAAAGCAAAAAAACAATATTAAGTGTCCAAAATGAGTATTTGGTGTAGCCACTACCTGCTGCAATAAGCACTGCTGTACGATGTGGCATGGACTCGAACAGATTTTGAATGTCTGCCTGGGGAAGAGCATTCCTTATTGTTTGTATGCGTACCCAAAGTTCATCTGTAAAAGCTGTAGAACAAGGATCACGAGCGAGACGCTGATCAACGAAATCCCACACATTTTCAATAGGTGACATATCCGGCGAACATGCAGGCCACGGAAAAAGTTGTATGTTTTCTGCTGACAAGAAGTCTTGAACATTCCTTGCAACATGTGGGCATGCATTATCCTGTTGAAAGATAGTTCCAGGAATGCCTTGAAGGAAAGGAACGACTTCGGGCTCCAGCACTTCACTGATGCACCTATTGCTGTTCAGAATATCAAACATTCATGGCAGCTGGGATCGTCCATGATATGCAATCGCACACCAGACCACAACTCCGGGTGTTCATCCTCTATGACGTTCGATAATGCACTCCGGAAGGTGGCGTTTCACCACCTTAGCATCTAACACGGATGTGCTCATCATGGTATCACAAATTAAAGTGGGATTTTTCAGAAAAGACCACTTGTTGCCAATCTGCATGCCAGTCTCTATGTTCATGAGCCCATTGCAGCTGCAGCTGTTGTTGGTTTTGAGTGAGGAGGATCCTGTATAAAGGAGTTCTTGCACGCAGTCCACAGTGCAGCAAACACTGATACACCTATAGCAGGTGACCAATGTGCTGCCAACTGTCTAGATGAAGCTGTACGATTCGTCAGGGCCATGCGAACCATGTGTCTATGATCGCATGTTGACGTCACTGTTCGGAGTCCACTCCCATATTTCCGAGTTGTCTGATCCTTGTAGGTTCACTGCTTCCAAACTCAGATCACTCTGCGGCTGTTACGCTGCACACAAGCTGCTATTGCACGATAGGAAAATCCTTCTTCACAAAGGCCGACGATTCTCCCCCGTTCAAACTCCGTCAGTTGTTGAAATGTCACCCTCTTTCGTTGAAGAGGCATAGTTATGTCTCACCTAATGTTTACCACTAGCAGATAACCATAGACAAATTTCAACATCCCACTACAACCCTTTCTATTTATACGGTTTCAGCAGCAGTCCAGAGGGTGCTGCTCAGCCCACGCATACGCAACGACTGTGAAATTGGAATCATTTGCATAACACACTATACTTTGCATTATCTGAAATTTTCAGCTCAATCGCGTCATTCTTCCATGGTGTTGCAATTTTCACAAACATGAGTGTATAATATGTTGTTTTATAAAATTGGAAATTAATAATATACATGGAGTCTCAACATTAAAATTTTTGTTTTACCTGTTGAAGTTTAGGCAGTGTAAATTATGAAAAGTGTTCAAAATAACGTAGGAAATAAGTTAATGCTGTTTGTTAGTCAATTTCTGAAATTCCCTTGCTAATAAGTCTATGGGCATAGAATACATTCATATATTTAAAATAAATCCTCAGAAAATTAATATTTTTAACTCCTTTTTTCTTTTACTCTTCTCAAAGATGCTTATTTTTCAAAATATTTCTAAAATCTATGCTTACTTTAATATTTTATGGGTTAAAAACCTGACGAACTGCAAGTACCTTTTAGCACTTCACATAAAAATAAGTACATATTTTAGAAATATTTTGACAATTAAGAAAAAAAAAAATAGAGACATCCTTTAAGAAAATTATACAGAAAAAAGAAGTTTAAAATATTGATTTCCAGAGGGGATATTTTAAATATACGAATGCATCACATGCCCATAGACAACATTAGCGAGGGGAATTCGGAAGTTCACTGACTAACAGCTTTGATGAAATATTCCACTCACCAATTTTCAAAAACTTATATATTTTTAATTTTTATAGGATGCCTACCCTCTCCTTAAATAAAATTGCTCTGTTAAAAAAAAAAAAGTTTTCTTTTTGATACAAAAAGATCCTTACAAAAAACTAAATGTGCTTAAAACATTACATCAAAAATCTATCTACTGAGAAAAACGATATATGCAGTGATGGAACAGCATGGACCTCATTTTGGAGCAGAAATAACTATGTTGGGGCAGCCAAAAGCCACTTTGGAGCAGCAAAAATGCTCATTATGGAGCAGAAAGTAACTATTTTGGATCATCAAAATGTCATTTTGGTATTCTTTGACGAAATTCGAGTTTTTTCTGCAATTCTTTGACGAAATTCGAGTTTTTTCTGCAATTCTTTGACGAAATTCGCGTTTTTTCTGCGACTCTTACACAAAATTCACGTTTTTTTTTTTTTGCAATCTTTGACGAAATTTGCATGTTTTTTGCGATCTTTTGACCAAATTTACGTATTGTTCACAATCTTTTGATAAAATTCGCGCATTTTTCGCTATCTTTTGACGAAATTAGCGTGTTTTTCGAAATCTTTTGACGAAATTAGCGTGTTTTTCGAAATCTTTTGACGAAATTTGCGGTTTTATGCACGATCTTTTTACAAAATTTGCGACCTTTTGATGAAATTTGCAGTTTTTTCCGCGATCTTTTAACGAAATTCGCATTTTTTCACAATCTTTTGACCCCTGTTTTGTTCGTTTTTTGACGAAATTAGCCATCTTTTGACAAAATTCACGTTTTTTTGTGACCTTTTGATGAAATTTGCAGTTTTTCCCGCGATCTTTTAACGAAATTCGCATTTTTTCACAATATTTTGACCCCGTTTTGTTTGTTTTTTGACGAAGTTAGCCATCCTTTGACAAAATTCACGTTTTTTTCGCGATCCTTTAACAAAATTCGCGTGTTTTTCGTGATCGTTTGACGAAATTCGCGTTTTTCGTGATCTTTTAACGAAATCGCGTTTTTTCACGATCTTTCGACCGCATTTTGACGAAGTTAGCGTTTCTTTGACAAAATTCACGTTTTTTTCCCGCGATCCTTTCACGAAACTGGCGTGTTTTTTGCGATCTTTTGACGGAAATCTCGCGTTTTTTGCGATCTTTTGACGACATTTTAGACTTTTTGATGAAAGTTGCGGTTTTTTCTCTATCTTTTGAATAAATTAGTGTTTTTTCACGATCTTTTGACCGTGTTTTGACAAAATTAGCGATCTTTTGACAAAATTCACGTTTTTTTCGCGATCCTTTGACGAAATTCGAGTGTTTTTCGCGATCTTTTGACAAAATCTGCGTGTTTTTGTGATCTTCTGACAAAATTTGCGTTTTATTCGCTATCTTTTAACGAAATCACGTTTTTTGCGTTCTGTTCGTTTTTTTTGACGAAATTAGCAATATTTTGTTAAAATTCACATTTTTTTCGCTATCATTTGACAAACATCGCGTGTTTTTTGCGATATTCTGACCATATTAGCATGTTTTTCGCAATCTTTTGGCGAAATTCGGGTGGAAAATGATCGACTTGGCTCAAGAATTATTATCGAATTGGCGCAGTTGGGCGCAATTTTGTTGGAAAATGATCGTTTTGGCGCAGAAAGGCGCAGCATTATCGATTTGGCGCAGCTGTTCCATCACACTGTATATGGGTCATTCACATGAAAAGGTACTTTTTAAGGTCCCAAAGGGAAAAATATTAGGAAAAGTAGCAAATTTCCTAATATTTTCATTCAAATGTATATTTAAGTTTTTAGTAAGTTATTAAATACATTTCTTAAAAAATAATTTTAGTAATTTAACTTTATTCTTTTAATGAATGTAAGTTGAAAGCCCCCTTGGTGGACGTCCCTACATCTACACAATGTCCATTTCACTGACACTTAAACAATTTCTTTTTACAATTTTCTCTTCAATAATAACTAGTTAAAAGCCTTTAGTTAAGTTGTAACGTAATAGTTTAAAAAAATGGTTTTATTTTTAAGAATTAACTTATAAACTTGATCCTTATCCAAAATAGTCTCCCACTGTAGACACTGAAAATACATGAAAAAACTGTCGTAGATGGCAGTGAAATCATCAGTAGGTAGATTGGGAGAAGTTGTGAAGTTATTGAATATTTCAATTTATTAATGCCATTTGGAGTCTGGGAATGTTCTCAGTGTTTTACTCCATAGTCACCATAAATAAGGCAAGAAAAAGCTAATTTATAAGTAATTCTCTATTCTTAAAAAAAGGTAACTAATGCTGTCACCACCGCAGTAAATGATTTTTTTTTTGTGTGTGTGTGTGTGACTTTCTTTGCTAATATTAAGAAAATTACTGCATACAAAAATATGAAAATTGATAGTATTATAGAGAAATGTTTAAATAACATGCTGAAGGAGACAGTTTTTAAATCATATAATCTTGAACTTTTATATATGTTAAAAGAGGTATGTGTGTGTGTGTGTGGGGGGGGGGTGCTTAGTAGATGTAGCTTTGTTGTTAGAGCACTACTCCCAGATAAGAGGTGTTGGCTTCAAATTCTAGCTCAGGCTTTGGGTGTTCATGGTCAAGATTAAACTTTAAATAGAAGTCCTGTTGTCTTTATCCCTCAAGTGCAAAAGATGATTGACCAGTTACGAAGCAACCAATGTACCAGAAAAGATGCATTTTCTATGCATCTAGTCACTATCCAAGCAAGATAAGAGACATAAAAGGAAATTATCTCTTTTCTTACATGATCACCTTTTTTAAGTAATTATGAATAATAATTATAATTTTTTTAATTTATGAATCTCATATTTTAGTTTATCATTAAGCAGGGGTGATTGTGAATTCATGAAAAAATACCTGAAATTTTAGCGAGAAGTTTTGGTATGGATAGAGAACATATAACTTATTGCAAGGAGGTCCATTTCTCTCATTATGAAATATATTACTTTTAATTATGTTTAACAATCACATGAAATTGATATTTTAGTGTTATTTTATGAATTTAACTATCAGAAAAGCTGGAATTCCAGTATTGAAAATGAAATACAGTCGGACCTCTATTTTGCGAATTTCTTCGTAAAATAACCTCCAAATAGCGAAGTGCATTCTCTATTTAACGAATTTTTTCTTGTGATCTAAATTTCTTTTTCTCCCCATTTCTTAAAATATTTCTGGACATTTCAAACTTATTCTTTCTTTAAACACATTTTATGATGTTCAGTGGCCTTGAACTGATTTTACCAGGCACCTTCTTTGTCAGCAGTGACAAGAATTCGCTAAGTACGGAGGACGAAGACGATAATCCCTTACAGTAACTTAAAAAAATGTGAATACAAATGAAAAAAAAAGAAATTAACCATGATGTGCTGATTGATGATTATATTTCACTTAATTCTGAAATTGAGACCTCGGAAACACTATCCGAATTGGATATTTTCGACAGTGTGAAAAATAAAAACAATACAGCAATGAATTGCGAAAAAGACGAATATGATAATGATGGAAATTACCATGATGCAGGAATTAATAAAATTTCGCATGATGAAATGCTAAAATCATTTGAAACAATCCGACGCGGATTATAGTTAGAAGAAAATACGCATGAAGGGGTTTTTGGTGCATTGCAAAGATGCGAGACGTATTAGGAGAGAAAGCACTTTTTAAAAGAAAAATCTCAGACAAAATTAACAGAGTTTTTCAGAAACTAAATTTAAGGACGCATATGTTAATGTATGGTTAAAATTATTTGTTATAATAACAATAAATACGATAAGGTCATTAAAATTCGTTAATTTTAATGTAAAACTGATTTACTTTAAACAGAAAACACTGTGTATTCCCAGACAATGTTTAGTTTTTCTTGCAAATTTCAAAGATTTAAACACATAGAAAAAATGAATTGATGATGGATATTGGTGGGTAAAATAAATAAAACAAACCGATATAATTTATTTAAAAAAAATGTGATTAATTAATTTTAGTAAAAATATTTAGTGTTTATGAATTTAAAATGTGTTTTATGTAGTTTAAAGTATTTTAAAAGGTGAATCTCTATTTAACGAATTTTCCATATAACGAACTTTTTTCCGGGATTTAGCGACTTCGTTAAATAGAGGTTCGACTGTAAATACCTGAATTCAGGTATATTACCTGAACACAATCACCCCTGCATTAAGATACTTAAAAAAAGGAAGCTTCTGTTTTTGGTTATTATGTATGTATGTGCTCAATTTTCTGAACAGATTTCAATGTAACTTTTACACTACAATTCCAGTACACCTGAGAAAGTTTTAAGCTAAAAAGTTTTTACTATATCATGTATAGTTTTTTGTTCCGCAAAGGATTGTGAAAAAAAAAAAAAAAAAAACGAATTTTTTGTCAAAAGATCGCGAAAAAAAACGCAAATTTGTCAAAGGAGCTCGAAAAACAACAACAACAACACGTAGTTAGTGCCGGGAGTTGATCTCCCCCTCCTCACCCCTCTGTTCTAACCTTTCAGAAAATTTGCTGTGAATTTCAGAAATTCTTTTTTTACACAGAATCACCACTAAAATATGATGGTCTCAGATATTTAATTCCAAATTTTATCACAATGAAATATATTTGTGTACTTTAAATTAAATTTTTAACTAAAATCTTGATATATAATCACATCATCAACAATATATAAATAATAAATTGTATTTTCTTAACTTTATCAAATTTTTAGGTGAATCGGTGGGGTAATGTTGAATGGTCACATGATGTAGACAAAAGTCAAACTACATCCAGAGTTGCAGCAGCCACATTATTTGTATATTTAAATGAAGGTACAACAAACAATATACATAAATTATCTTCTACAAAGGTAAGGAAAACTTTAGTTTCCATGTCATGCCTATTTTATTATTAAAAGATAAGAATTGCTTATAGACCTTGTGGCAGAAACGTGCCAATACAGTAGAACCTCTTTTGTCCGAAACTCTTTTAACCAAAACTCTCGGTTAACCAAAATCCATTTTTAAAGCTTTTTTTTTTTTTTTTACTATCACATTTCTTGTGTGTAAAATCCATTTTGAAAGCTTTTTTTCCTCTCTTTTAACTATCATATTCCTTGTGTGCAAGCGGTCTTTTGCGAACTACGAGTACATATAAATATTTTCGATTCCCTTTCTTAGGGTTCCTTTGAATTTAACTTGAGCAGCCGTAAGTTGCGGAGTGGAAGGAACGAAGAAATCGAACAAATTGGCAATTCTGAAACTTTTGAATGTTTTGCAAAAGGTTTGACATTTTTGGTGCAGCAGAAAGACTGTGATACTGGTAAACTAATAATATTTACAGGGTTCGCACAGACTCCTTGGAAACTCCTTAGAAATGAAAACATTCCCAAGTAGTACTTAGAACTACTTAGATAAGCAAACTACTCCTTAAATTATATTGCGACTTCGGGCGCAAGCGCTATTGCTGCCGAGGAAAAAAATCGTGATTGTAAAACGCGCAGTAAATCCTTTATGCACGCCATTCATCTGAAGCACAGCATTGATTGGTTAGGATAATCTTAATAGCTCCCACTAGGTCCGTTTTTCAATTATTAGGTCTTTAAAGCCCGTTTTTCGACTCTGTTAACCGATCTTTATTTTAAATTTTATCGATGTTTGGCATTTAGCCAAGAATCTCGGAAAAAATCGTGCTTTTCGCAAATATGTTCCAAAAAACACCGCCAAATTTCGTCAATAGATCGCGGGAAAAATTCTTAAATTTTGTCAAAGGATCGTGAAAAAAAGCAAATTTCTCTAACATATCGCAGAAAAACTCTAAAGGATCGTGAAAAAAGCGAATTTCTCCAACAGATCGCGGAAAAACTCTAAAGAATCGTGAAAAAACTTGAATTTCTTCAAAAGATCGCGAAAAAGACGCAAATTTCTTAAGACAGCGAAAAAACGCGAATTTACACAAAGGACCACAAGAAAACGCGAATTTCGTTAAAAGATCGAGAAAAAAAAAGGATTTCCTCAAAAGATCGCGAATTTCCTGAATAGATCGCAAAAAATGCGAATTTCCTCAAAAGATCGCGCAAAAATGCGAATTTCCTCAAAAGATCGCGAAAACGCACGAATTTCGTCAAAGGATCGCGAAAAACACGCGAATTTCCTCAAAGAATCGCGAAAAACGCGCGAATTTCGTCTAAGGATCGCGAAAAACACGCGGTTTTCTTCGAAAGATTGCGAACAAAACGTCAGTTTCGTCAAACGATCGAAATAAAACGCGAATTCCATTAAAAGATCGCGAAAAACACGCGAATGTCGTCAAAGGATCGCGAAAAGAAAGTCAAATGATCGAAATAAAACGCGAATTCCATTAAAAGATCGCTAAAAAATGCGAATTTCGCAAAAAAAAAAAAAGTCAGTTTCGTCAAACGATCGAAATAAAACGCGACATTAAAAGATCGCGAAAAAACGCTATAGCCCTAGAAAATTGTGAAAAACACGCGAATTTCCTCAAAAGATCACGAAAAAAAAAACGCTAATTTCCCCAAAAGATCGCGAAAAACACGCCAATTTCCTCAAAGGGTGGCGAAAACAAACGAATTTCGTCAAAGGATTGTTAAAAAAACGTCAAATGATCGAAATAAAACGCAAATTCCATTAAAAGATCGCGAAAAAAAAAAAATAAAAAAACGCGAATTTCGTCAAAGTTTCACTTTCAAAGAAAGCGATTACCGCTGTTCTAAAAGAATAAATTCAAAACTTGTTATATTTTTTCTTGTATGTTGCGTTTAACATTTTTTTTTACTTTTAAAATTTTCTTTAAAATGTATCATGTATGTAATATACATGATTGGGGTTTGACTAATCTCTATTTATAGGACCACTGGTCACTGCATAAAAAAGTTGATTGTCTATTTTGTATTTAAACTTACGAAATCAGTAAGCAATATATTGTGAATACTGCACAATTTCAGCACTAACAATTAGATTCTAATAGAGTAAAATTTGTTATTTAAATGTTTTTCTCTTCAAATTGGGCATTAAAAATTGGAGCGTGCACACCACATAACGATGCAGCACATAAAAACGACAACAACAACAAAAAAAAATGTCAAATCCTTAAAATTTTTTGGACTCCTTGGATTTTTTCTTCCCAACTCTGTATGAACCCTGTATTTAAAAACTCCGTGATGGAGCTTCAAAGCAAAAACAATCGAAACTGCAACAAACAAAACATTTTTTCAAGCCCTTGCGATATATGTAATATTAATTTCAAAATTAAAATTCAGGTAATTTGTTCTTGTTTCTATTTTGCTATTGCTGTATTTTTATTAAGCACCTGTTACCATAATAGGAAATATTGCATATATTTCTCCTTAATCTTAAAATCGAAGCATTATCTATTATCCGAAAGAGGGTCGGTCCCAATTACTTCGGATAATCGAGGTTCTACTGTATTGACAAAGAAAGGAAATGGCTCCTTGAAGAAAACTTTCATCCTCGAGCCACTAAACGTAGCTGATAGAAATATTACTTTTTTGATTTAAAGTAAAAAGTATTAAAGTTAGTAAAGTTCAATTAGAAGTTTCTAGAAGACTAAATTTTTTATGCAACTAAATAAACCTTTGATTTAAATTGACAAAGCTCTATGTTTGATCTACTTCGGCCGACATATTTCGCTCAAAAAAACTTATTGTCAATAGCATTTGGCCTGCCATGTAGACAGCTCAACAGAATATATACCGCTGATCAGGGTTTAATTTGCGCCGGAGCCCAGCTCTGCTACTTCTCTGTTTTCAGTAAATATTTAAATATTGGTCGGAGTTCACCGGAGCTCATAAGTACAGGGCTCTGGAGCCCAGTGCAATAGCGCTTCCGAAAAATCGAACCCTAAATTACCCTTTCCTTTCTTCCCATATCCAAACTTTTGCATTCTTTTTTATCAAAACAGTTATATGTGGCGTAATGTGTCGCACACGTAGGAGATGAAGATGAAACCGACTCAATTTTTATATCGGTTTTTGGGCTTGTGCTGGCTCAAGCTCAATCTGTCCTACATTCAAAATTATATTTATTCATGTAAAAAAAAAAACAAAAAAAAAAAACTTTTCCTCCTTCAAAATTACGTATTGTATTCTATTTCAAATTATTTTAATCAGAATGAAGGGAAAACAGAAATCGTGAAATTTATTTTTCCATGCTAAGGCTCTGCACTGCACATTTACGAAGTCACTTTCATTTGTAAGTAGATATAATTGCTATGTATTGTTATTCTGATGGAAAGCAATCAAACAGTGTTTCTCCTTTTTCTATAAAAGCATCGAATCTTTCCGATAACGGTGTAAAATTTTTTAATTTAATCGGATTTTCAGGTACTCGCTACAAAAGATTGTTATGCAGAAAAAAACGATTACAGTTTAAGATATGCACATTTTATAGAAAATTGAAAAGCATTGTTCTATTCTTCAGACTGCAAACAATCCCTTTATAGGTGCGTTCGTAATTATATAAGTACGTAGCACCTATAGTCGTCGTTCAGTCCGTCTGTGTGTCAGTCTGTCCGCATAAAAGAGCAAAAACAACCCAACTGAATGGTCTGAAATTTTAAATATATAATTGTTGCAAAATTTTGTCGAGTTGTTTCAAATTTTATGAAAATTGGATGTATAGTTTAATGGCAGGTACAGTCAAAAGTTTTCCGTTACATGACGGCCAATGGCCAATGGGAATAAACTATTGCAAGTGCATTTTAATAATGTTACAGCCTTCCAAATGGTCGGAAATTTTAAATATATAATTGTTGCAAAATTTTGTCGAGTTGTTTCAAATTTTATGAAAATTGGATGTATAGTTTAATGGCAGGTACAGTCAAAAGTTTTCCGTTACATGACGGCCAATGGCCAATGGGAATAAACTATTGCAAGTGCATTTTAATAATGTTACAGCATTCCAAATGGTCGGAAATTTTAAATATATAATTGTTGCAAAATTTTGTCGAGTCATTTCAAATTTTATGAAAATCGGATGTATAGTTTAATTACAGGAACAGTCAAAAGTTTTCCGTTACATGACAGCCAATGAGGAAAAAATTATTTCAAGTGCATTTTAATGATGTTACAACCTTTCAAACAGAATGAAATGGATATGCACTTATTAAAGTGCTTTAAAATATACATTCAGTACACTATGCGGTGCAAAAAATATTTATAAAACTAGTTATAGTACGAACGAACCTCATTTGCCACGTTTGACGAGCGATTTCCAACTTGTTTGTGTTAACACTGTTTCCGAATCATAATCCTTACCATATTTAGTCGCAAAATTCTGCAATTAATATTAAAATTAGGCAAAAATTACTGTTCAGAAGGAGTGACAACTAAAAAATTAAAAAGGGGAATAGTTAACAGCTAAGTATATGCTGACAGATATATTTAAAATTTTTATTTTACTAAAGAAAAAAAAATGATTTAAAATTTTGAAAATAGTGTATGAAATATAAATAAGCAGATTAGGGTGACAGGGGAAGGGGAAGAGGGGGGAATGGCACAGTTGTTAGTACCAGTACAGCAGAATATTAGGGCTCCGGTACTTATTTTGTTAGAAATTAAGCTCTGCCGCTGATAATGGACTTCCATTATACAATGAGAATGTAAATGTTTTTTCCTCGTGTATTTTTTCACACAGTTAGAAAAATTCAATTCATACGATATGTTATCTAACTGGTTTGAAACTTAATAACATATGAGTTGTAATTCTCCAACTGAGTAAAAAAGTGTCCAGGCCCAGATTCGAACCAGGAACTTTTGCATAACCTGCCAATTGAAATATCTTGGGCTAAACTGGTGAACCTTTCTCACACAGAGAACCTTGTTGATTATGACATCTGATCTGATATCTGAATCAGCTCAACAGAATAAATTGCAAGTAATGGGACACCAGGAAACATTGAAAGTGTAATTACACTATATTAATTTTAACACAATTATTCTAATTGGTTAAAATCAGATGAACTCGTCTGATTTATTTACAAATTAGAATAACAGTGTTAAAATTAATATATTATAATAAGATATGTTTTTGAAAAATTTCAAATTAACTTGGTGAAAAGGGTTAGCATTTTTTATGATCTTATCCTCAGCATCTAGCAAGAAGAAAAATTAGATATGTATGAATACATATTAATTTATATTTTAATTACTAGGGGGCTCTGCCCCCTACGAGCTACACTCGCCAACACCCGTCGCTTTAAAACTATTGAATTAAAAAAAAAAACAAAAAAAAAAAAAACCAGTAGCGATCTCTGTGTAAAACGGGTTTCGATTCGTTTTCCTTGGATTGGGGATTTTTAAGACCAAATCTGCTACTGTTAAGAGATACAATGGCTGTTTTCGTATTTAATTAAAAAAAATAGTTCAACATTTGAAAATAAGCTAATGTAAAATGAATTAAGTAAATAGTGTCATTGTCTCCCGGTATTTTTTAACAGCTAGTTCTTTTAAATAATTCATTTTAAATGTATCGTTTTAAAGCTGACGTAATTTACACCAAAGTTTTATTTCTCTTATTAATATTCACGAAAATAGTTTTGTTGTTAGAAGGAAATATTATTTGCGCTGTCTTCAAATTCACGATAATAGTTGAAAAGATCATCTCAAAATATCAAATGTCTCGAGCAAATATATTTTTTAAATATGACATAATTTCCTCCAATTACAAGTTTTAATGCATAATAATGATTTTTTTATTTTAACATTTTGTTTCTCTTTTAAAATTCAAGTGTAAATATGGTTCTTATGACGTAATTTTTCTGCTTTTAACATGTAATCATTTAATCCTAATTTACTAAAAAATTAATTTAATTTTAAAATAATAATTAAATTAATAAAAAAAAATAATAATTAATTTAAAAAAAATTAATTTTTTTTCTGTTTATAATAGCTACGCGTAAATAAATTTTTAATTTGAAGGAAATATTATTCTTTGCACTGTTTTAAAAATTGGCAACAGTTTAAAATAATATCCTTTTCTAAAATATGTAAAAAATATTTCTGGAAATGCTGAAAATTTGAATTAAAAATGGAAATAACTCCTCAAAAAATGAATCAAATAAAAAAGATAAATGCAGTCTGAACACCGAGAACTTCTCATGTATAAAATGATCTAAGAATGATTAAATTCCTATGCATAGTTTTGCTCCTATAAAACTTTTTTAATGAAACGACTTTGACCAACTTTAACATTAAATATATCTTTAAATAATTATTCGATTTGAAAACTGTCTGCATCAGCGTGTTTATCAAACATTTCTCTATAATATCACCGATTTTCATATTTTTGTATGCAAGTTTTTTTAATATTAACGAAGAAAGACCATGCTTAAGCATTCAAATTGGATGCAGATTTACCGGGAATATCTACGCAGATTTTCATCGGTCCATTTCCAAATCAAAACTTTTTTTTATATATAGAAGGATTTGAGCACATGTGTACCTCTCTCAAATCCCTCCCAATAAATTGATCATCTAATTATAGTTTTCCAATCTGTGGTCCATTGTTGCAAATTGCAGCAATTTAACTTGTACTCAATCAACTGACCTTAAGCAAAGTAATGGGATAATTTGTTTATTATAAATTGCTGTAAATATGCTAAATAATTCCTCTAATGCTGGTTCATTAAATTGGTTTTTGGCCTTTTTTGCATGCAGTTTAGACAATTGTATACAAAAAAACATATAATACCTACTGTAATTTCCCGCGTATGTGCCGCAGCTTAGTTAAGTCTTTTTCAAACCAGAAATTTTATTGAAAAAAAGAAGTCAAATAAGTGCTAAGCAGAAGTAAGTCACATTTTATTTAAAGTAAATTCTGGTAGGAAATGGAGTTATCTGAGGTGCAGCGGATACGCATGAAATTACGGTAGTTTATGATATATCAGTTCTCCAGTGTCTTTTTTACAAAAGTGTTATGTATAAATTTGTAATGTTAAAAAATATCACCTTGCAGAAACATTTTGCTGTTAATGAGGCTCGTCACAGAAAGCTTAAAAAAATTCTGCCACAGGGCTTATAGGTAGGGTTCTAGATGACTTTTGACCAACCTTTGCAATTTGGCTAATCAGCAAAAAAGATTTGGTGTGACAAAATTATTATAAATCATTCTTTATTTAACCTCTAATTTTAATTAGGCTTGGCACCTAGTGCTAGGACATCACTTGCACTACAATTACTGTGGTTTTGGCTGACGCTAGGATGAAGTGGTTTTGAGTAAGACATTTCTTTTTTAAAAAAAAAGGCAAGAGCTGCTAAGCTGCCAAAAAAAAAAAAAAAAAAAGAAATGTTCGTTAAAATTATTGTTAAATTAATGTCATAAATTTTATCAAATTAAAAAAAGCTGGGGATGTCTAAAAATATACTTTTTTTGAAAGGTAATTTCGTATATTTTACAATTTTGTATTAGAAAATTAACAATATTTAAGTGTATAAATTTTCGTTTATTGCAAGTGTGAAAAAAAGTATCTCTTAGCCAACAATTTTTTCAGTTTTATGTTCTGATTTTTTAAATTATTTTTACATGCTTGAACAGGATGTCTACAGTCAGAAATTAAAAAAAAAAAGTTCCCTGATTTTTCCCCTGACTATCTTTATCAGACTTCCTTGATTTTCATTATTAACAATACACATATGCCATTTTTTCACGTATGCTGCTTCCTCATATAACACACTTATCCAGCTTGCTAATATCTCATTTAGGAGAAAAAAATAAAAATTGCCTAAAGCGTTGTTTACACGGAGCGAGTTTATTAGCTACAAGCCGGCGAATTCACTAACTGCTAATAAACTTGCCCCATATAAACATGTTGACTCGCGAACTATCTGGCAGCTCAGCGAGTGCGAAAAAAGTTGAAAGCTCGGCTACTTTTCTCATTACTCGCTGGCGTGTTAGCTACCTGGCTAGTAAACTAGCTGTGTGTAAACGTTGTTGCTAGTGAAATCACGGTGAGTATTCGGTGGTTCATGGTTCTGTGTATGGAAACAATGTCGACTGAAGTAGTTCGTGCCGGCGTGAATGAAACAAAATAGATTTTTTCGAACTTAACAATTAAGATACCAATTATTAAAATATTTTTGAGAATTACTCACTGTTTGAAATAACTACTGTAATTATCACAAGGTGAATATTTTAATTATTTTAGATAGATAGTTTAAAATACTAATATCTGGGAATTGCAGTTATAAAATTATTGAAACTGTACAGGGTTTAGAGGGCAATAATTGAAAAAAAAAGTTTTGGAGTATTAGCGCATAGATTCGTATATTTTCCACTATTTTTCAAGTTAAACTACCTGAAATTACTTTTAGTAATTAGTGTTACAAATGTGATACTGAGGGTTGAATGTTCTAAATACTAAATAAAATAATTTCAAAATAAAACTGCAGAACTATGATGGCATTTGAGGCCACTGATCTGCAGATTTACTATTTTAATTACTACCATAGATTTCATTAATATTACAATATTTTTTTGTGAGAGATAAATAAGTAAATGTTTAAGACAGAAAATAATAGATTTTTAACAACTTCAGTTACTTAATTATCTTTTTTTACGAATTTAATATTTCCAACTGAGCGAAAAAATGACCAGGCCAGGAATCGAGCGGAGAATCCAGTGCATCCCAGATAGCATGAACATTAGCCACAAATTTGATTTTCTCTGACACTATCTTGCCGTGACAAATTTGAATTGAGAGATTTGCAGCAAATTTCCCGCAAGGTATACCATCCCCCACTCGCATGGGTAGTTTGTTGTGAAACTGATGAACTAAGGCTTACAGGGCCAATAGCATACCGTTTAAGCTAACTGGGCCGACAACCAGTGAGCATATTTCGCTCAGATATGCTCGCCGGTTGTCGGCCCAGTTAGCTTAAACGGTAGAGCAATTGGCCTTGCAAACCAAGATCTGTGTACAATTCCTGGCCTGGGCATTTTTTCGCTCAGTTGGAAATATTCAATTTGTATGATAACTTTACCAATCAGTTTGATTGTGTTAAAATAATAGTTTAATTGTTTTTACTTAAATGGGGAGGGGTTGAGCCCTATGAGCCTCTCTTTTCCATATGCCCTTAAACAATATTCTCTGCTTACTGATTGGTTTCACTGATTGACAGATAAACTAAAAAGAACAGAGTTATAAAAAAATAACTTGTGATTAAAATATTGAAAATTTTATTAACCACATGAAATTAATTAAAAGCAGCACTATTTATAAAATTTTGGTGTTATTACATTCCAATAAATGCAATTTAAAGATTAAATGGGACTAACTAGGTTTTCAGTTAAAAGATTTTATGACCTATTAAACATCACTGAAATTGCATTTTTAACAATGATTACATGGGGTGTCCATTACTGAAAATAGACTAATTAAATGTTACAATAATGGACACTGGTCTTAAAACCTTAAAAATTAATGAAATTTTATAAATGACCATTAGAATATAAAACTCTAATTTCATCTTTTAATTTCGTATTGCAGTAATCTGTGTGTTTTATGTTCCATAACACAGGGTACTCTTGGTATACATTTAAAAACTCGGCAATATCATTTGCATTCCCCATCATTTTTCCACGAACACACACAAAAAAAAAAAAAAAAAAAAGACAGGAAAAACTCAGCGCTGAATAAAAAAAAAACACTGTTTACAGAAAAAAACACCAAAAAGAAAGCTTTAGAATGCAGCCAGTGATCCAATAGCGAGTTGGCTACTGAGCGAGTACACAAGTTCATGCGTAAACTACCACTATCTCGCTCGCTACTTTTCTTCTCGCGGGCTTGTAGCTAGTAAACTAGATCCATGTAAATGATCCTTAAGTACTGATTGAGAGTTTTATAAGCCCAAACTCAAAATTTGAGTCCAACAACTTCATATAAAGGCTGCAGGCGATTTGGCTACTGACCAAGTAAACAAGTTCATGTGTAAACTACCACTATCTCGCTAGCTGATTTGCTCGTTACTTTTCTCGCTGGCTTGTAGCTAGTAAACTAGCTCCGTGTAACATAGACTTAAGTACTGATTGAGTTTTATAAATCTGAACTCAAAATTTTAGTCCAACAACTTCATATAAAGGCTGCAATGGATCTATGATAACCAGAAAATTTCCTCATTTTCTGAAGAATGTTCAATTCTAAGACATATCTACATCTGACTGGATAGCTAATTGGATTAAGCTTATCACCTGCCCACGTTATGGCTATATTTAAAATTTTCAAAAAACAGGTAAATTGCCTTCAATATGAACTAATGGGGAACACTGCACAGAAAATTAGGACATCTGATAACCTAAATTTGTGTTAAATATCAAAAACTCATACCACATGCATCTTTTATAAAATATTGGGAAAGATTAATCAGCATGTGAAAAGATATGGTATATAAAATAGACGAATCGGTCTCATTGGCAAGGTGAAAATACAAATATTTTTGCATATAGACAAATTTTCGTGTATTTTTACAAAATTACCCAACTTTTCAAGATTGGTAAACCTCCCTGATTCTGTAGACACCCTGTTAAAATGATGTATTCTGACATCTGAGTAAATATTTTTCAAATCTGAGTTGTTGACTTACAAAGGGTTAATTTGATCCGTACAAAGATCCAAGGCTTTGGATCATATAATAAACTTATTCAAGCATTTTAAAAATTTATTTTTTCCTTATTCTTAAATAGTTTCTCCAAATAATGGAAAATAAGGAAACTCAAAACTACAGTGGAATTAATTCCATGGACTCATCACTCCTATTTTTGGAGAAATTCTTGAAAAATGAATAATCAATGCTTTGTAGAATTAAAATCAACCGTGCAACAAATACTTTTAATGTACTTTATATACAAGAAGATTGCAAATGTACAATATAAATATTTTTTAGTAAAAATAAATTGCCAAATCCACATGGTCTTGAACGAATTTTCTTCATTAGAATTATGCTAGGCAAGCGCTGGGGTGAAGTCCATGATAGAAAATTGGCTCAAACCCAACTTGGATTTCAGGCTGAGAAGACTTTTACCGCTACCTATGAGTCAAAGTATAAATCTGAAGAAATTCTAAATATATTTAAGAGTGGTAGTATTTTAATTTTCCATGACATTGAATTATGTATATTTTCCATCATTGAGCCAACTGTTCAATTGTGCTATAATATATATATATATTTTTTTCCCCATAAAAAGGATGAAAAATGGATGACCATATTTTCATAGTTGAAAAATAAGCTCTACCTTACTAAGTAGGCTTATTATCTGACATATCAAAATACTCATTTTTTAAAAAATAAAAAATTATAAGTGATGTGTGTCCCTGTTGGTATATAATAGAATTTATTCTTTTTCAGGAAACATCCCAGAAGATTTCAGCAAAATTGTAAACTATTTTTTTCAAAGAAAAATTACAAAATAAAAGTTCAATATAAAGCTTTATTTTTTATTGCAAGTAATCATTCAAATTGAAATGTGAAATATTTATTTTCATACTTGACTTTTATACATAATGAATAAAAAAGAGAAGAAAAATGAAATATGATAATGAACTACTGTTTATAGCTATACAAAACTGCACATTACATCTTTAACATGTCACCTGCAATAAGGGATCCATGGACTTCATCTTCAGGTAATGCTAAAACAGAAAAGAAAAATTAATTAGTCTCGGAAATTTCCAGGTTGTTTTATGCAAGTATCTCCACCCCTTCTCTCCTATGATATAATTCTCTACGATAATTCAATATTAACCTTGTACAGGGGTGTCCTATTATTGCCATATTATATTACACCCAATTTATAAGCTGTTAGTCTGTCACTTTGCATTACAAAAATGTTTAAAGTGAGTTAAACATTTATTTAAGAAACAAAGTTTCTAAAAATATAGAAAATTTAAATGCCCCCCCCCTCCCCCCCCAAAAAAACACTTTATATTCTATATTCCCTTTATAAATATATTTAATATATATAATGACCATATTAATTAAAACATCAGATATATTGAGCATTTGAACATTGTCATTTTAAGATCTTAAAGGGCATTGATATTATATATATAATAGCGCCGGAGTTACTGGATCCAATAATTTTTTGTTAAAATCAGCCACTTTATTTTAATTTTCAGGATTTAATTTTTTTCAATAAAGCTGAGATTAACCTTTTTAGAAAGATTGCAAAAAGCAAAAACCACTTAAGTGCTGAGTTACATCGAAATAAGCATGTTTTTTCATAAGCATGTTTTCTGGAGTTGAAAATTGTATCACCCAGCAATCAGCAATTCGTTCATTTGAGATTCATTAAAATATAGACCATGGATGTAATAATTTTGTTCAATGGAAATATAAAGCATAAAAACATTTTATTGCTTTTTGTAATCATTTCACAATTTCAAAAACAATGTTTGATTATGAATGTATTTTTCTGATTAAAATACAGACCATGGAGCTCATTAGCAATATAGCAATCTGAACAAACTCCATGCATTCAAACTTTCTTTCAAAATGACAATTTAAGGCAAGTGAAGGTGTGTATTAAATTAAAGTACAATATTGTTAGAATTTTTCTATTCAGGCTGTTTTAATTTTTTGTTCCCAGCCATTAATGACTCCATTCTTATTCTTAAAATATATATTCTCTCAAATGGCATCATGAGTGAATGTGTACCATTTAGATTTGATTTTTCAATCTTATATATAACGTGTGTTTTTTACTATTAGCGAACAAATTTATTAGGAGTAACAAGATATAAATAAGTCTTAGTTTTTTTTATTTTTTTATTTATAAGAAATTGAAGGTTATAGATTTTTTTTTTAAATATAATATTACAGATAAGATAAAATTTATTACTCCATAATTCTTTTTATAATGCAACTAGAAAGATAGCCCGTCAAAAATGATGGAAAATGTGATATATAGATATACTATACAAAACACATGCGCAAGAATATGAAATTTTCTCTCTTGTTCCGCAGTGACAGATGAAAATAACACATTTTAAAAACGAAATACATTTATTAAAACTATGTATAATGAAAACATAAAAAATGCAATTTATTATTGTTGTTTTTTAAGTACAAATTACTTCTGTTTCTGTATAAAATTAGATAAATGGCTTCTTTATGGCTAATAAATTGTATAAATATTGGGGAAAAAAATGTGTGTGTATATAAAATGAAACAGTGATTAGGTATGAAAATATGTTGCCAATTTTTTTCTTCGCCAAGGCCCCTAAAGTGAAAAAGTACCGAGAATTTAACTTTTGTATCTGGCTATATAAAGCGCGGCCCTTTTCCAGTATAGGGGCCTTGGCGTACTTTTTAAAAGTTTGTCATAATTTGGGCTTCAGAAGTGAATTTTTTCGCCAAATGGTGAATGAACGTTTAGGTATATTTATATAATCTATTGGGATGAGGATGTAAAGACGTACATTTTTATATATTACACTTTAAATTCTCACCCATAAATTTTGAAAAAAAAAAAAAACCTTAAAAGCGCAGAGTTTAAATTGCGGTGACCATAAAAGATTAAGGGTTTTAAACGTGAATTTTGCCAAATTAGCCAGCTATCGCCAAGTTGGCTTCATATATGACAACTTATTTTTGTTGCCCAAATTTGGCAATATTTAGTCAAATTTGGCAGTGTTTCTCCAAGTTGGTCAACATTTGGTGCTACTGTGATAACCCTGCATTAGTATTTTTCAGCAATTACTCATTATAATGAGGCGGTCCTACCAGAATTGTGAGGGACACTCAGAGACTTGGATTTTAAATAAATAGATGCTATATCATTCTTTTAAAAATGCAAACCCATCATTCTGATGGGCTATCTTCTAATTCTAATACAATTGTGCCTACCTTTCATTGGTTACGTAACACCAGAAAGTGTCAGAATGCTTCAAAATTGTTAACACCTATTAATGTGTCACAGATTACATGTATGTATGGATCATGTCAAAAGTTATAATACTGTCACTGCCACTCAAGTATTTAAAGTTTTGTTTCATGGATGAATTTCTGAATTACGAACAAGTTGCAACTTTGAGTAATTTTTTTAACACAATTTTTAATAGAACGTCAACTGGTTTATATTTCACATCTTATTCTGCAAAGGAATTATGATTTTACATTTTACATTTAACATTAGATATTAGTATTAGAACAAAGAAACATAACATACTTTCATATATTTGATTAAATTCATATATTTTACATACATTTTTCTTCTAAAAATTATTCATAGCCATTTTTCTCCAAAATAATTTTGTTTACAATATCCACAACCACATTCCTTCGGAGAGTGAAAAAAACAGCACAACAGCTTCAATGTTAAGCAGTTTTAATAATCAGTTTTTTTTTTTTTTTAAGCAATGTGACTTTCAGGATTATATGAAAATTAAATTTTATAAACTGTTAAAAATTATCAACTCAAGTGACTTTTAAACTAAATCTTTAATTCACTTTAAACATTTCTGTAATAGGAAATAGATACATATATATTCTTAATCTAACCATTTAGGAGTTATCTATTGTGCAGTAACAAGGGGCATCCTACTTATTTTATTAGTTATTTATAGTAGAAATGAATATAGTTTTAAAATGAACCCCTTAAATTTTTATGAAGAGATCACTGTGACAGATTTAATTAATATGATAGAGTATCACTGAGCAATATCTAAATAGCACACAAAAAAATTAATGCTGTAAATTGCTTATTTATTTATCAAAACAACTCTTTAACAAATATTCTCTCTTTCCTCAATTTATTTTTTCTTTATTTTATGGATACAATTTTTTAATCAAAAAGTTAATTCAATACGTAATACATTTAAAAAAGTAAGCAAGGAAATTTATTATGGATTGATTACAGGAAAACTGGTCTTATTTCCGACTTCAATGGACTAAATTTTTCTTACTGTCAGCTATAACTTTTTGAATTTACACAAGATTTAGTCTCAAATGATATTCCTGATTTTTTTTTTTTTGTTGTTGTTGTTGTTTGTTTCTTTACATTCTGTCCAATTTTAAATATCATTATTCAGTACATTGATTATAAAATAAAAATAAAAAACAGGATTAACAAACAATGTTTAAATATATCAGCAGTGCTAATTATATGTAAGCAGTACACCTGCTGTGATTTATTACTAAAAGGCAGTGGTTGGTCCAGATTTTTTTTCTTGGGGCCTTTATTTGTGAAAAGTTATTTTTGTGAAATTTATTATATTTTTGAAAAAATAACATTTTGTAACGAAAGATGAAATTCTTTAAGTCCTCCATACACATTTTATAACCTAACAAAATAAAAATAATAAATGAAGAGTATGTTTTTACGGAATGAAATTTTGTAAAGGGGTAGGTTTCATGAAAAGGAATTTTGTGAAGGGACCTGTTTTACTAACCGGATTTTTGTGAAAGGTCCCTTAATTGTCCCCAAATTTTGCTTGGAAAGGCATAAAAAACTATTAACAATTATCCAATATGTTACTGAAACTTTTCATATTTCATTCATCCACTAAATGTATATTGAAATTAAATACCTTTAAGACAAAAGGAGGTTAATTAATGGTTGCAATAAATTTATTTATATATGAGAGCAATGCAAATCTTGTCTGAACTAAATGTTTTGGTAACCAACATGAGTAAATATGCATTAAGACATTTTTTAAAAACAAGTAAAAAAAGGTATGACAAAGTTAAAACAAAATATAATAATAAATAGACAACTTTTTTGTTAAATCTATGGATGTGACATAATTCTATAAAATTGGTAATAAAATGAGTAAATTATTCTCCAAAATATGAAATAATAATAAAAATACTTTAAATTACTCATCACACACACACACACTGAAAAAAAAAAAAAAAACTACACAGTGATATCTTAATACATTTAAATTAGTTTTTTATTAATCCTTGCTGCCAGTTAAAAAAAGTTTTTGCACTGTTTGTTAGCTTTAATATAAATTTCTTTTCGCATAGTTTCTTTCACAGCTAATTGTTTTTATTCAAGGGAGAATCCACTGAATGATCACTTAGAAAAAGTAGAAGAACTATATATATATATATATATAGTTCAAAGATATATATATATATAGAGATAGATAGATAGATAGATAGATATAATATATATATTTGAATTCTTGCTTTTTAAAAAAGATGATGACTGAAAATTACCATTACTTATGCCAGGCAATGACAAATAAATAAAAAATGTCACATAAGTATTGGTGGGGATTTCTTAGCTCTGATGATTTAAATTTATATTTGTGTTCAGATTCTATACTGAGCAAGATTATTTTTTATTTTTCTTATGATCTGACTAAAGGATACAATTATAGTACTCAATTTAGAAATACAATTTTATTTATTTATTTTTACATTATTTAGATCCAAAAAATTTCGACTAAGAATTTCAAGAAAGGTTTGTGCAGAGTAATAGGGTTATTATAAACCAATAATTTTCTAGTTGGAATAGGTGGATATACACAAATGTGTGACTAAAGCCCACCTCTAATATAGTTCCCAACAGGAATCTTCATAGGCACGTCCATATACTTGTGAAGGTGAACAAATAGCATCTGGCAGCTTATTCTACATTATGATGTTACTTCAAAAACTCATTTGAGATTTCCTAATAGTGCGGTAATGAACAGAAAAATTTTTGATGTGGAAAATTAATATGATTATGAAAATGATAGTAAAAACTTAATTAATGGAAAGAGCAGTAAGTTCATTGCAGAAATAAGATTATAAAAGTGTGCAATTTAAAAATAAAAAGTATTATGAATTTAATAAAATGATCCAATAAAAAATAAATAAGAGTAACAAGGCATATTTTTAGATACCATTCAAAATGAGAGAGAAGGAGAACACTTTCAATATAAAATTTTCAATAAGTAGGAGAAAAAACATCTAGAATATTTATTTTTCCTTGAATAATGTGATGAACATAAAAAAAAAAAAAAACTATAATAGCACCCATTTATTAATATATATATATATTTATTAATAATAAATTGATGCTAGTAGCGTTTTTGTTTTTTTATATATACATACACACACTGAGAGTATCTAAGAGTATATCTGTATATCTAAGAGTATATGCACATTACTCATACTAAATGAGTATTATCTCTCTCTTTTCTCATCTTTCATGAAAGTACACGCATATTGTTCAAAATTCAAGAATGCTCTCTCACAATGTGGGAGTGAAAATTGGCGTCACCATTATATACTCCAGTCAACAATTTGCACTGCACAGTAGGAGATTTACCGATTCTAGCTGGCCAAAATTTCTTGCCATCAATGTAACTGCATCACCATGAAATTGAAAAATGTTATTGATATTCACTATGGCATGTTCGGTATTGAAAATGAAGTGCGTAGCAGTTGCAGTTTTTTTACAAATACATTCAAAAGAAATCCATTACAACCATCGGGAGAAAATCTTTTGTAGTGGTTTTTAATGATGTTTCACAATTTTAAATACATTGAAATTTATATACATATCTCTGAAGTGCACTACAAGATGCTTACTATAGAATGTGGTATGTACAGCATTTATCGATCATTTACAGGGACTCAAACAATTACTTTCCATTACAGCTTATGGAGAAAAATCATTTGTGGTGTTTTTGTTCATGTTCATGTTTTGTTCATCTCCGAGGGGCTCAGTGAGATGCTTACTATAGGATATGGTGTGCATAGCATTCATCTTTCATATACAGGGGCATACAAAATAATTCAGTTATACTGTTGGAAGTGAGTTTTCAGTTGTGAAATGCAAAAAAGAGCATTCTACTTAGTGTGCATAAATTCTATAAATCATATACAGGGTTGCACAAAACATCTGAAGTACATTTCTGTTTATTGATAGAAATTGCTGAAGGAGAATTTTCAACTGTGCTATGCATTATATGATAAATCTATAGTTCACATACAGTGCTGTACTTTTTTTTTAAACTTTTGCTGAAATTGTGTTTTTAAAAATGTAATGCGTTTTACAAATTAACACCATTTTTCATCTTATTAAAATATGAAGTTTTAATATAGCATTCTGAATCCGTTGTAAAATGTTTCAGAATCTATGCTTGATGTATGATTTTATGTTCTTGTTGATAATTTTAATAATACTTTCAAAATTATTATTTTTCTATTATTATAACAAATCATAAGAAAATACTTTTTTCTAAAATTGTATTAAAATTTAAGATACAAGACAAACATTTGACAACTTTAATGAAAATTGCCTACAAATATTAAATAAAATCATCTTCTGAGAGTTCTTCATAATGGTTCTCAGAAATATGAGATTTTTCTTCTTGGAAAATTAACAACTAAATGGCTTTCTTTGGAAGGGGGGCCGGGGGGTATTTTTTATTTTTTCATTTTACTAGCTAGGAAAGCATTTTAAGTCAATAATATTGTAATAAGAATTTCAAGTTTAGAGATTTTCTCAAGAACTTTCTTCCATATCTAAACCTATAGGCAGAGAAATGTTCGTTTGCTGTAGCAGTTTGTAATTATTATTGTCCAACTCCACAGTATTTAAAAAATAGAACAACTTAGCGTGTTTTTAGAGCCTGTGATGCCTGAATGAGGGGATGGGTGAGCATACGAGGGTCATCAAGAAAATAAGTTTCCCACAGCTGATAAAAAGAAGCAAAACATAATTATCTGGAAAGATTTATTGCAAAAGACATAGCAATGTTTCAGCTACTTCCCAACATAAAAACCATTGGAATTGTAACACTGTCATAGAAGTCTGCAGCCTGGGAATGGAGCCAGCTTGCCACAGTTGTCAACACATGCCTCATCAGCTGTAAGGATCCTGTTGAGGTACTCATTGCCCTGGTCATGATATCACAAAAAGTGCAGAAAAGATCAGCGATCCATGAAATCATCACAAAACACCTGTTGTTCCAGAAATTGTTTGCCAGGTGGTTACCAAAGAACCTTACACCGCAACACAAAACCAAACACATGGGAGCAGCATTGACTTTGCAGCAATAAAGGCAACAAGTACTTCAACAGGATCGTAACGGGTGAAGAGGCATGGGTTGACAAGTGTGACAAGCTGGCTCCATTCTGATGTGGCAGTCTTCTATGACACTGGACTACAAAAACTTATCCACGCTATGACAAGCGACAATTTTAGTAGTTCTCATGTTGAGAAGTAGCTGAAACATTGCTAGATCTTTTGTAATAAATCTTTAAAGGTAATATGTTCTGTTTCTTTTTATGGAGTGTGGGAAACTTATTTTCTGGATGACCCTCTTTAACTCAAAGAGGACAGATCTCTTTAGTGTGTTTCAAATAAAAAGAGTAAATAAAATACAGTAAAGCCCCAATTATCCACAAAATGATTTTTTTTTCTTTTTTTAAATAAATTTAAGCCAACAGCAAGGGAAATACAATAACCCTACTAATAAATATAAATAGAAAAATTCATGTATTCGAAAGTAATAGAAGAATATTTCTAGATTCGGTTGCCATGTTTAAAATATCAGATATAAAGTCTTGATGTCTTTTCTTGATTTTATTAACAAAACGTAAACACAGCAATTAAAATATTTAACAATTAAATGAGACTATTATGAAAAATTCCAGGGGAGCATATCAAGAATAGCTTCATTTTTGAGATAGAAAAGATGTTTCCAAAGCAAGAAGCAAAAACAAGTGACTGATTTTTTTAAAAAGATGCAACTCAACACTTTTTGTACAGTATGTATGGCATTGTTTCTTGTTCACTGTTCTTTATTTTAGTGATTTAGACGTAAAGCAAAAGTTTCTGCTGTACTGAGCAAATGTATGTATTTTAAACGTTTTATTATGTTTTTTGTACACTAAAGCATAGTTTTTATGTGGAATTTTCTTTTTTTCGTGCTTGCACACCATTTTCAGTCTTTTTCAGGTTATCCACGGTGCCCTTGCCACCCAATTCTGTGGATAATCGGGGCTGTACTGTAAATGATTTTTATTAAATATTTAGTCAGCTTCAGAGTTTCCACAGAAGTTTTTCTTGATTAATTTAATACTTTTACTTTTATTCTTTTTTTAAAGTATGACTGAACTGCTAAAATAATCATTTCAGTTACTCTAGTTAAAATTGCAAATAAAACTAATTTTAAAATTTCAAGGGAATAAAAAAACCTCAACTTTAATTTACTATTGCTATATTTTGAAACAAAAATTTTTAAATGTATTGTACTTCTTATCTACACAGCCCAATAACATAATTTTCTATGTCAATTTTTAGCAAACCAAAATTTATCTGCAACCCAAAAATGCTGAGCCAAGCTATCTATCATAAGAAATAACAGTAACTCATAAAGTATATGTTAACTTTCCATTTACAAAGAAAATACAATAAATGTAGAGACACAGTATATTTCAGAAATTTCTTTAACATGGTTCATACACTCGAGAACAAATAAAATTCAAGCACTATTCCAGCACTATGCAAGGACTGTTTAAATACATGCATAAAAATGGCGTAGAATAACGCATAAGGAAAATAGCTACCCCATTGATTATTTATTTCAAAGAAATCTTATCAAATCTTTTAATTTTTATAACAGGCATTTTCAAGACATTATTAGAGAATTTTTAAAGAATAATGTGTTTTAACTTATTAAGGTACCATGGGAAGAAATTTCATATATAATAAAAAGTTAAGACAACAGAGCATGATTTTTTTTCCCTTTAAGTGAAAAAATAAATAAATAAATAAATAAATAAATAAAAGGTATGGTATCACTACAAGAGCAGAAAACAGGAATAAACCAGTTAAATTTTAGGAATTCTGAACACTCATCAGGAGTCATATATTAGCATTTCTGAAGTTGAGAACAATATACTTTTTCATAAATATTCTCTGAATTCTCAAACCTTACGGCATTTGTGATTATCCATACAAAAATAATTGAAATAATGGTTAGATAATTTACTTTTACTTTTTAAATACAAAAGATTTTTTTAAAAATGGATTTATAAAAAGAAAATATTTTTTTTTTTTATCAGTTACACGCCGAAAGATTTGGAATTAATATAATTCGATGAAGTTTTAACAGATTGATGATAACATTTGCGATTTTTTTTAAATTATATAAATGACCGATTTTTTTTTTGGGGGGGGGGGGGGGGGGGGGGGCATCATATGAAATCGGCATCAAACTGACAAATTTCGTGATTTTTTCGACAAATTGATGAAATTTGCATTTTCTATCCATGACCAATGGACGAATTTTGTCGTATTTTTCCCCGTCAGATTGTTAAAATTTGCAATTTTTTTTCAATGACAGATTGAAGAAATTCGTGATTTTTTTTCAACGTATAGATTGATGAAATTTTCTAGTGTGATTCTGAGTTTAAAAAATTCTAAAATTCACAGCAAATTTTCTGAAAGACTACAGCAGATTCCCTTCAAGGCTGTGCGTTTTTTTCGAGGCCCTTTGAGAAATTTAGCCTTTTTTTTTGTAAGATGAAATTTCCCCTTTTCCGCGATCTTTTGAAGAAATTAGTTTTTTTGCGATCTTTTAATGCAATTCGCGCCTTTTCTGCGATCCTTCGACGAAATTCGCACTTTTTTCGCAATCCTTTGACGAAATTCACATATTTTCTGCAATCCTTTGACGAAAATTGTGCTTTTTCCACGATCCTTTGACGTATTTTGTGTTTTTTTCGCGATCCTTTGAAGAAATTTGCGTTATTTCCGCGATCCTAGGGGTGATTCTGAGTTTAAAAAAAAAAAAAAAAAAAAAATATCTCAAATTTTCTGAAAAGTTACAGCAGAGGGGGAGGGGGGGGGAGGGAATCCATCCCGACACGAACTATGTATTTTCTCTGTGGCCCTTTGACGAAATTCGCGTTTTTTCACGATCATTTGACGAAATTTTCGGAGTTTTTTGCAATCTTTTGACGAAATCTTCGAGTTCTTTTGCGATCTTTCCACGAAATTTACAGTTTTTACCGCATTTCTTGGACGAAATTTGCATTTTTTTCCGTGATCATTTGACGAAATTTGTGTTGTTTCCGTGATTCTTTGGCGAAATTTGCGTTTTTTCTGAAAACGATTGGCAAAATTTATTTTTTTTGGCGACCATTTGTCAAAATTCGCGATTTTTTATAGCCGAATTTTCGAATTGGTGACCGATTTTTTAAAATTTTCGGAAATGAATGCCTTATATTTTTGTAAAATTCGGAACAGAATCACCCTTACGCGATCCTTTGAAGAAATTCGCAATTTTTTGCGATCTTTTGTCGAAATTTGCATTTTTTGTGCGATCCTTTGATGAAGACATGCGTATTTTCGCAATCTTTTAATGCAATCCACGTGTTTTCCGTGATCCTCTGATGAAATTTGCATTTTATTCGAGATCTTTTGCCGAAATTCGGGTTATTTCTCTAGTTTTTGACGAAATACGTGTTTTTTCCGCGATCTTTTGACGAAATTTGCATTTTTAAAGCGATCTTTTGGCGAAATTATCGAAGTTTGCGATATTTTCCAGTCCTTTTCATTCCTTGAAAATGAATACCTTTTTTTCCAGCACTTTTTCTATTTTTTCCAAAGCGTACGAACCATGTTTAAGCCCAACATTTATTTTAAAGCTGTTATATTAATCTGAAACGTCTAAAATAATCAGCAGCATTTTTTCCAATGGTGCAGAATTGTATTAAATTATCAACCTTACCATTTTTGCTAATTGGTATTATTAACAGAATTTTGCATATGAATTTTCATTCTTAATGAGAGAAATAGTATTTAATTATCTTACATAATACATTGATTTTCCAAATTAGTTTTCATGTGAGAGAATGAAATTTTTTTTATAAAGATTATAAAAAACAGAGGAAAAAATACACAAATTTAGCTATTATGAAAATTCAGATATATTGCAAAATTTGCATTTTCTTCAAATGGGAATAAAAACCCTTTCAACATCCCCTCCAAAAAGTCACCCCCACCCCTAAAATTTCTGGGCATTTTCATTTATATTGTATCCCTTAAAGTACAAGAATAAGAAAGAAAGGCAGGGGGGGAAAAAAATTGTGAAAATATGATATTGCTTAAATATAATTATTAAAACCTTAATACATTCTAGATAAAAAAATAAATAAAAAAAATAAAAACATGATTTAGTGTTTTAATAAAATCTAAACAGCAATGAACTTTTTACTCCGTCCAACAAGAGTTAAAGTAAATACATAATAAATTATTAGTATAATATTTCTAGCAACAATAAAACTTGTGATACTTATTTTTTTTTTTTTTAATTGTTCTTAAGGAATAACGATTACAATAGAAAAATCTGAAAACGTAAAGAGAATAAGCTTTTTAAAAACAAAAAATGTTAGCATAACTACTTTAACTAGCTGCAAAGAAAAAAATTGAACCCATTCAGATTTAAATTAAATGTACTAAAAATAAGTTAATTTAAAACAAAAAGAAAAATAAACAACTTGAATTACCTATTAAAGGGGAAAAAAAACTACTTGTAAAAGGTGGAATTTTTGTAACACTTTTTAATTATTAACTGTTTAGCACACTTTCTTTAAAGAATCAATGTAACTTCCTTTATAGTAATTGATTAATCATTGAAGGATATATTTGTGAACACAAATTATCTCTAATTTCCACTTAATTTGTTTGTGAATTTTTCTGAATTAAATTACGTTTCATAAAAAGAAGAATTTTTAATACAATCCCTTGTAAGTAAGCATTTTGATTTAAGATAGGGATGCACTGAATAGTGATTTTGGCTGAATGCCGGATATTCTGCCTGCAGGTAAACCAAATATTCGTCTGGCCAAATACTTTTATATCTCAGAGTTTAATGGTATTAAAAATTTAAATTCGAAACAATTTTACATAATGTTTAACACAAATACTTGAATTTTGATAAACAAGACTTTTTTTATAAGAAAACTTTGCACTAAAAAAATCTATGGTTTAAAACTCTTTTAATTAACAAAATTTAAATTCCATGCCTTCTGTGAATTCAAGCAAATGAATAGAATTTTCTTATATTGAACAAGAAACAATATATCATTCCACAAATGCAAAGTGTGTCATTACAAGCCGTAACTGAATTTTTGTTCACAACTTTAGCAAAAATGAACATATTTTAACGAGATTTGCATCATATTAATTTGTTTGTACAAAATGTGATGATAATTGGAATTGGTCATTGGAAGCGATTGAATGGTTCTGTCTGATTATTCTGATTATCTTTATTAACTGACAGTTAAAAGATGAAGTTGTGTAAAGTTTAAAAAAATATTTTTATGAGGCATTTTAAGTATTCGGTTTGGCCAAATAGTTCAATATTCGGCCAATCTGAATATTCGGTAGGTCAAATAGTTTGATATTCGGCCAAGCCAAATATTCGACAGACGAAATAGTTTGATATCCGGCCTAACCGAATATTCAGTAATATAGCCGAATACAGAATAGATACTGAATATTCAGTGCATCCCTAATTTAAGAGAAAACAAGACATGTTTCTTTAGGCAATTAATTTTGCAATAGTTAGTTTAAAAATAAGTTAAACCGAAATTTCACAAATATTATACAGCGATACCTTGGCTAACGAACATTTTAACAAATAAACTATGTTTTTCGTGTTTATCTGACGTGAGTAACAAACCTGGATTCGGCTTACAAATGTTTGTACATTTATTTTTTATTGTCTGAGCACAGAATTAGTGACACACATTAGTGTCCTGTGGAAAATTACACTTTTGTGAATGCAATAATGACCTAAAATATTACTCTCATTGACACCAAAATTGGGCTGGAAGTCGAAAGAGCCAAAATCTTGCTGCGTTGAAAATAAAAAATTTTCGTCAACTCTAACATCCGAAGCGTCAGCCAAAATAATTTTCAATCTTCCCCATACAGATAACAGTGCGATTGTGTGAATTATTAATTAATTAAAACATAAACTCCATTGTTTTATGTATTTTAGCCTCATTGTTGTCCGTGTCATTATGACATTGACGTTATTGATGCACACATTTCTGATTTATGATATAAATTAGCTTTTAGAAGCTTATCAACAACCATTTTTTATTTTTTGAAAGTGTTAACTGATAGGTGGCCAATATTAGACCTTACATTCTTTGGAATTTCCAAATCAAAATAATTTGGTTTGAATAAAAAACGAATACAGAGAAGACGAATTTGATACTTCCTGTTATTCACCGCATGTCAAAGGATAATAAACAAATAAAAAATAATATAATGTAATGGATGTAGTTATTATGTACAGTGTGTGCTAAAAGTTTAAACAGCAAATTTCAAAATAAAATTTAATTATTGACTGCAAGTTACATTCCTTTTCTATGAGCTACAAATTGTAATTTTAAAAAGATATTTAATAAAATTATGTTTTAAAATTTCTCTCAAACAATAGAATTTATCAAAAGAACACAAATGAGTATGTCAAAAGTTTAAGCACAGTAGTTCTTTGGTCTTTAGTAGAACAAGAATAAGAAAATTTAATACTTGATTATTGGTCCATTTTGTTGAATTACTTAAGATATACAGGTAAAACGAGGTTCTGTATTGTTTCCAGTTCGATTTTAAACCAAGGGTTCTAATAGTGTTTGAAATTAGCGGTCGTTAGTCATCTAATACAACTAAATTATTGTATTTGATGACGACAAAATTATTCTTCGTCGTCAGATTTGGTGCCTATTTTTTTAAGTGTTAGCAAAAAAAGTGCATTTTTTGATTTCATGTTACGAGATTCAAATGTAATTATCAACATCGGATAAAATTTTGTTTTTGATTTTTAATTTTGTTTTACATGATTGAGTGCATTTCAGTATTAATTTCTATACATAGTAATAATTAAAAATGCTTATAGTACCATTATCAGTTTTACAGTTTCTTCAATTATTATAATCTTGGAGATTAAGAGCTTCAATAATTTTAAATAAAAACATGTATTTGTGATTTTCTAAAAAGTTGTATACAATGTTACAGTAATGTCAAAAATGAATTTTAGAAATTGCAACTAAAAATTCCAATTTGACGCCTAAAATTTTTACAGTAGTTGTCACTTGATGCCTACCTTTTATTTCCCACTTTCCATCACTGGTTCTAATGACATCTTTTACGCCTTTAGGCTAATGTCAGACGAACATCTCTTTGCATGCTTTTTTCCCTACATATCATCCCTACACAATGCCACTAGCATTGTGCAGGGATGATATGTAGGGAAAAAAGTGTGCAAAAAGACGTTCGTCTGACATTAGTCTTAACTGAAAACTACTTCTACCCATTTGGATAACCTTCGTGTGTGAGAACACACCAAATATCCTCTATAGGGTTTAAATCAGGGCTAATTGCCATTTCAAAACCCATACCTTGTTCGACTTACGCCACGTTGATGCTGGGTTTGAGCTGATAGTTGACAGAGTTTTTACGACTATTGATGAATGCTAGGGACATCTGATCATTGAAAGAAATAGCTCCTATACCATTTTCCATCAGGGTCATTGAGGTTCTATTTTTTTTTCATCAGTGAATATGACATTTAGCTACTTATCACCAAATGACATATGCTGTTTGTCCCACTGTAATCTAGCTTCTTTATGGTGTAGTTTCAAACATGGTGAACGAGCCATTTTACTGTTTTTGATGTACCTTCTGTGTAAAAAGTATCCAGAATTTATCATTTAAAAGACGCCGTAAAAGACATCATGGTAACTTTTTTTCGTCTGTAATTTGAAAACACTGTACCGAATTACAATGTGGAGTTTGAGCACATCTGAGACTTAGTGTGTTGACAGGACCTGTTTTTTTTTTTTTTTTTTTTTTTTTTTTTTTTTCCAGACATATTTTGGAGTATCTGAGATTTTAAGAACAGAAAAATTAATTCAACAAAGACTTTTCAATCAAAATTCCGTATGCCGAATAACTGAAAATGTTACAGAAGACTTACGGTGAATCATGCATGCCAAAAACACAGGCATATGAGTAGCATAAAGCATTCAATTAGGGTTGAGAATTGGTAGTTGATTTGCATTGTTCTGGTTGATCTTGAGCATCTCTCAATGACTCAAACATCGCTAAAATCAAGAAGCTGGTGCTTGAAAATCGCCGTATGAGCATTAGAGAGTTGGCTCAAGATATCTCGCATATCTTTTAAGTCCGTTCATAACGGTAAGACTAATATTTTGGGCATGAAATGCATCACAACATAATTGGATTCAAAAGAGCTCAATTTTCTTTTGTTGTTCTGCAACAGTTTTTGGCCCAAACTGCAACTAATGCTATCAACCAAGGGCCGTACTTGCCTGGTATGGCCTCTTGTGACTTTTTCTTATTCACAAAGCTAAAATTACACATTAAGGATGTTATATTATACAACATTTCTAATAGAAAATAATCTAAATTTTATTAATTATTTATCTTTCTCAATCTAAGTTAACATTTTAATCATTTAAAATTCAACTTCGAATCTTAATAAATTCTTTTAAAAATATTAACATTTTACCTTAATAAATGAAATCAATATTTTAATAATTTTTCTTATTTAAAGTTAAATTCTATCCTTTTCCATCATTAATTAAGATTTATTAAACTAAACAATAATAATTATCTGTTTTTACAATTTAGCTGTCATGTTTACTTTTTTGTAAACATTGTGACATACGGCGTACAGCATTTCCTGCCTAAGCTTTAAATAACAAAAATAAAAATCTTTTATTTATTAATATTTCGTACTCAATCTATATCCTATATATAGAATATATTTTTTTCTTTCATTTGCGAAAATTTCCGTAAAATTCATTAAAAACTTTATTAGATACGCTGAAAAAATGTCTTTCTGTTCTGACGATCGTTTGAATAGGCATGTGCTTTCAAATTCGATTAGAGTCGGTAGCCATTGCTAAACTTGATTTTCAAGAGCAACTTTTCTCGGCTGAACAGAAATACTATGCCATTTTTTCAATCTCTGCATTTGGTTGAAATTTAAATCAAATGCCGCTTTCGACATTCGGAGTAAAATTTTCTGGTTTTCACCACTCTTCACCGGGGATGAGAGCAGGCAACATATGCTTTTATCGAGCTACAGAGATTTTCTCCCCAGTAGCATCGGTCAACGAGATACGTGCGTACAGATAGTGAGGAAGCATATGATCAACAATTATTTTCATTATTTATATCAAATTTAATATAAACTATTTTACTAAAATACCTTTCCAGCTATGTTTTTCCCTGATCAATGGTGATTTCAAGCCTCTCCATCTGCTGATCTTAGCACTCTTGTAGCGTATGTTAGAAAGAAACATCAATTCTTCAGTTTGGATATAATGTTCAAATCTAATTCAAAAGAAAAGTTATCCCTGCAATGCTTTCCAGCACTGTTCAGTTAAATTTATAGATCTTTGTCGCAACTTCTCGTGACAAGTTATTTGTACCATATTTTTCAACTTTTTATTTTGGAATCAGTCCCCCTGAGAAACCTACAAATCTTCTGATTTTAATGCTCCTGTGACATCTATTAGAATGGGATGCTCGTTACAACTTCTTATTGCGGATTATTTATATCATATTCTTCAACTCCTTACTTCAAATTCAAATTAGTATTAAATTAGATCTAGTTAAAAAGGAAACGTTAATCATTTTCTAGCGCTGTTTAACCAATTTTAGAAATTTTCTTCATCGTAATTTCACATTAGAAATTGTTTGTGATGTATTCTTCAACTATTGTGGAGAATCTCAAATAAATGAACTTTCAACATTCGATGACTATTAGTGGCAATTGGTGTATTATGACTATTAGTGACAATAAACCTTTTGAACATTTAAATACATATTTAAAGATTTCAAATTAATAGGAAATAACTACAATAACTCTGAGGCAATTCCTTTAGGTTGAGTATTGTTAATTGATATTACTTCAGCACATTTAAACATAATCTAGTATAATTTGTGAATATAATTGCTATTTATTTATATTACTGTAAAAATATGAATTACCATAACATTCAGCACATTTAAACATAATCTAGTATAATTTGTGAATATAATTACTATTTATTTATATTACTGTAAAAATATGAATTACCATACCCCCCCCACCCCCCCACCCCCTGGATCCGGGAAGCAGCCTACTTATGTCTTTTCTTCAATAAAGAAAAATAAGTGTTATTATTTCTCTGCTGAGTTATTTGTTCACCAATATATACAAGAATCAGGTGAGTCATTTTTATTTTCATTTTATTTATTTTATAGATATTTAATATACAGTTAGTGCACAGGGCAGACTCCTATAGTAATCTTCTTTAACAACGCAAAATATTACTCTGCTTTACGATCTGGTCGTAAGGTGAGTTCAGACAAGGGGATTTCTTGCAATAAATATAACAACTTTGTAAAATTAATTTGATTATTTCGGTCTTATTAATTTTTACTAATTTAAATATTTCGTTAAATTTACTTAGAATCCCTTTCTCCAAAGTCACGTTACAGAGGAAAATGTTTTGAGTCAATGGGGGTCATAAAAGTAAATTCACGGAAGGAGCTAAAGGCCATACCAAAATATACCTACCTAAAAAGTATGGAAGATTCAGTCCTGTGCAGGCATAATTGTATTAAACTCAATGATGTCTACTTTAAAGGTGTGAAAATAAATGTTGATGAAAAAAAAATTTTTTTTTTCTGTTTTATTTAACAATTCTAAGTACTTTTTACACAGAATTTACCCCGATTCCAAAACTCTTCAATGAATAGTCTTTTTTCGATATTTTTCCTCCAACTGCAGGTTTTATTTGCGAAAGAGAATAATTACCAATTGAAAATAGGGAAGCATTTACATTTGAATTTGAGAATGTGCCTATATGTTTAAACAATTGCTGTTTGTATAATTAATTAGATAAACCATGTTCATATAATTTACACTGGATTATAAAGATTTATTCCCCATTTTTATAAATCGCAGCCAAAGAAAGAGATAGGTGGCTGCACAGCATCAATTCGTCTACTTTCCAGCCTACCTTGATAACATGGCAGTTCAACAACTGATAGAAACCAGCTTATCTTGATCGTGTTCTAGTCAGGAGAAGTGGAAATATTGTGGCCTGTGTCTTTCGTGGCTATGATATAATTGCTCTCATACACATTAAACAACACTGTTGCCAACATCGCTCATTTTTAATGCTAATCTTAGCTACAAACCTGATTACAGTGCCTGTGTATATATTCATATTTGTATGCATTCATTCATTAAAAGTGTGTATCATTATTAGGTGCATTCGTAATTATATAAATACGTAGCACCTATAGTCGTCTGTCTGTCCGTCCACATATAACAGAGCAAAAACTACCCAAATGGTCTGAAATTTTAAATATATAATTGTTGCAAAATTTTGTCAAGTCACTTCAAATTTTATGAAAATCGGATGTATAGTTTAATTACAGGGACAGTCAAAAGTTTTCCGTTACATTACGGCAAATGGGAAAAAATTACTTCATGTGCATTTTAATGATGTTACAGCTTTCGAACAGAATGAAATTGATATTCACTTATGAGTTATGAAGTGCACAAAAATATGCATTCAGTACAATATGCAGAGCAAAAAATATCTATAAAAGTAGTTATAGTACGAACGGACCTCATTTGCTTTGTTCGACGTGCAATTTCCAACTTGTTTTCATTATATATTTGCCTGGGCCATTAGATAAATACTACTGATAAACTTTTGGTACAGATGTTGCAGACACACTGGGGTTTCTTTTCAGCTCTAAAATGGTGATTTTTTTACCTGGCAACCCAACGACTTTGGTGAGATTTTGCATCATAAGGTAACACGGTAAAACAGATGTTTGTGCTTTATAATAAAAATCGTGTGTGTCTTATAATAAAAATCTTGTATATTTTATAATAAAATTTTATCTTTTTTTTTATAATAAAATAAAACTAACATGCCGTTTTTGCATGCTAGGCCTAACATATATATTTGGAAATAGGGTTTTTTTTTTTGCCAAAATGATGCAGAAAAAGGTCTCACCAATCATGGTGCATCTGCAACGTCTGTTACAAACACATTTCACTCAAAACGAGAAAAATCTTTGTTGATACTTCTTTAAGCTCAGCTCCAGCTTTCCATCAAAAGTTACTCTTATGTGGACATGGTAGCATCCAAAATATTACTCGTATTGGTGCTAAAATTGGACATGAAGTTAAACCTCACTGGGGATGAAAATCAAAAACACTCATTAACCCAAATGCCTCGAAAATCTTCGGCCCAAAAAGCCAATTGAAGTTCATATATTATTTTCTGTTTCTTTTTACTACTTTTTATATAAATAATTTAATTGCTCACATCCATGTTATGTAGATACAACAATCATGTTTCCTCAGAATGTCACTTCATTTAGTGTAACTTTTTACTGAAGCAGATACATACAGGGATGTCATTTGGAAAGGTTCAGGTCTGATTGCATTACTCATACAGTCATTCTGAGGACACTTAATTAAATTTTATGATTTAAATGTAATTCCAGGTTTCTCCTTTGGATGTTAATTTGAATTCATCTTCTGAACATTAGTTTGATTTATGAGATAAGGAAAATAACTCTCAGTATAATGAAAGTTGTTTGTGGTTTTGAGTGATCATTTCAAGTTTTTTAAACACTAATCAATGTGAAAGTGTTTATGATGGGTAAATAAATTTGTTTTAAACATTGGATTTAAAGTTAGAAAATGGAGCTGAGAATTTTGAAAAAAAAAAAAAAAAAAAAAAAAAAAAGAACTTGTCATGTTTTGTCCTGTCATATATATATATATATAACTATATATTTGAAATGAGTAATATATATATATTACTCATTCCAAATATATAGTTTTTTTTTTTTTTTTAATCTGAAAAAAATTTCAGAATTTCTTTGAAAAATCATGTAAATATGAACTCGACCTGAAAAAGACAAAGATTGATTATGGGCTAGGGTTGGCAACTATTTTTATATGCAACTGCACCACAATTAAGAAAAAAATCATTGTGGTAGATTTCTCTTGAAAATATCCTAATATAAGTATATAGCAGAGGTTATTTTTCAAAAACTTGTACTAATAGAATAAAAAATAGTCAACTGGGACATATATATATATCTTGACTGCAGTCAAATGCTTAAAGCCAACATGACAGCAATGAAAAAAAGCAATGCCATCCAGACTCGAACAGTACTGCGGATCAGGTTCAAATAAAATTGGGTACACTACCCAAGGAAAGACTCTACCTACCTTGCAGATTTCTGAATTGTATGGATCATAGTCTGAAAAGAAGATAGAAAACCGTTAAAAAAAAATTCTTATCCATATGGATTACAAAATTTCCAAATTTGGTGACTTATTGATGACATTCATGTGCCTTATCACCGATTTGTTTATTACCTTTCTTTTTTTTGTTTTTCTCATGATCATTTCCCAAAATTTGCAATTTTCTCTGCGATCGATAGACAAAATTGATCCATACTTTGACATTTCGCTCCAACAGATTCCAGTTTGCATGCACTAACATAATGCAGCAGTGTTGCATTTTAATTAGACAAGAAATGAGTTCTGTTAAAGAACATTTTAGCTAACAAGTAAACTCAATTTCAAAATCAACTATGTTCATTAGCCAAGGTATTACCATATATAAAATAATAATCCTATTAAGTATAAAAGAAATCATCATTTCAAACATAACTGCATTTAAAGCTTTCTTATACTTGAGTATCAAGCATTAATACAGATTAATTTTGATCTGATCCTGTTATTATCCAAAAAAACAAACAAAAAAAAATTACATCTTCATTGAAATATAAAGAATTTACTAAAGATATTTTGTGAAAGTTTTTTAGTTAGGTCTTTGAATTATAAATTGAAATTTAATAAGGAATAAGGCATCATGGCTGCAGTTCTGATGTACATGACCCTAAATGACAGAGTTGAAAAACTTAATATGACTGCTTAATTAGGAGAAGAAAAAACAAACAAAAAAATATTTAAATATGCTGATCTCAAACTGTTTAAAATACAGTAAAACCTGTGAAAATGATATCTATCTTAAAGGAATTCCACCTTAAACAGAGAATTTTTATGGTCCAAACGAAAATAATGCAATACATTTACAACAAAGATGGTATAACTGAGATCCTCTTTGAAACAAAAGTTTGTTCAACCTACTGTAGGGTTGTTGTGTTATTTTATTTCATTTTCTTATCAAGTTTTACTGTATTTTCATATTTTAAAAACAAGTTACGATTATTTAAAATACAACTTTTCATATTTGAGAATCAATTTGTTGAGACTGCATATATTTTAACTTCTATCAGTTTCTGAAATTTTCAACAATATTAGAACCAAGTTACTACTAATTATCAAATAAAAGGTTTAAATGATTCAGTCATTTCCTTAGGATTAATATAAAAATATTCTTTATTCACCTCAATTGGTAAAAAAAGAGATCACCTGTGATAAAAGGTCTCCACGATATGAAACAACAAGAGCAGCAGATTCATAACCAAGTAGCAGTCCAGTTTCTGGTCACAGGATAAGACAGAATTACACCTGCTAAACTGATATACACTACAAGTGTTAGGTGTTTTGTATGAATGAGATTTTATAGTGGTAGTTTTACTTATTGTTAAATAACAAGAAAAATAAAAACCAGGAAAATGTCATGCACAGTTTAATGCTAAAACATACATATATTTATAATTGTTGTTTTAGAAATAAAGTTCCTTAGTTCTACACAATCTACTTCTAACTGAAGGTAACTGAATTCATATTAAGAGGGGGGAATAATCTAAAAATGAAAATAAATGCGTTAATATATTTTATTTCTAAATTAAAGTTGATATCTTAAAATAAAAAAAAGAATTTATAAGAAAATACATGAAAATACGAGTAAAAATTTTTTTCACATAAATAAAGGAATTTTTTTTCAAACTTTTTATAAATATTTAGACAAGTTAAATTTTTTTTTTAAAGCTTTTTGATATAAATCGCAAATTGTTTATTCTAAAGATTAAATCACTCTAAACGATCCAGTCACATTTAAAGGTCGCAAATACCTGCAATAAAACTGCTAGAGCTGCTACTCAATATCCTGCTTTAGAATCCATTCTTCTGAAACACCTACGCATAATAGAAAGATGTAGGCAATCAGCTTCAGTTTCAAGGCAGAAAATAATAAGGAAATTTTACTTACCTGCAAACTATAAACCAGACATACGATCAGAGCTCAATCACCTGATGAATGGTGTCCTTTACTGCTTTCTTCTAATCTTGAATTTTTCTCTGATGATTCTCCATTTTCATCTAAAGAGAGAGAGAGACAGAAAGTTATATTTTATGCAGGTTTATAAATCAGATCAATAGAAATTTAGGGGCTGTCTGAGTTCCAGGAGAAAAACTTATTAATTTTCTTGTTATGGCTGGATTTCTTTCTCTTTCATTTAAAAAAAAAAATACATTTACAGTTACTTTTATTCTTCATAACAATAAAAAATTCTTGAAATTTTTTCTTAAAAAGGTAATAATATAAATTACTGAAATATTGTCATTCACTGAACTGTGCAATACATTCTTCATATAAATATTTTGTAAAACTAACCATAAGTAGATACCAAAGTAGGGTGTAACAAAAATCGTGATTTTTTTTTTTTTTTTTTTTTTTTTTTAAATCTGATTTTTTAAAAATTTAGATAGGATTTTTATGATTTTTTTTCCCAGCATTAAAATACTGAATAGATACAGAGTTCTAGGTTTCCAAAACAATTAAACCTCTAATTGCTAACATAATCTATGTTTTTACACTTTAATTAATAAAATTTAATTATTAGTTAGTAATTACAGAAATTATAAAAACTGCTAATTAGTAGTGTCATTATTTAATAGAATACAATAAAGTTATACACATTAATATTTTGTAAGAATTATATAAAACTATATTAAATACTAGTGATATTTACATTTATTAAAATTATCAGTAACTGCATTTAATATTAAATTGTTAACACTACTTAAAATTTAATCAGGTATATAATATAGATTGTTATGCTTTAATTACTAAAATAATAATTTAGTATTCATTTTAGAAAGGATAGAATGCTAGCTCCAAAAAAGAGCACTATTTCATAAGGAAATATATTAGTAATGTGTTTAATAGCAATAAGAAAAAAGTATATAATTTTTTAATATGATAAAGAATAGACTTTTAATAATTTTATAAATTACAAACTGAAAAATACAATTAAATAACATGTTTTAATAATATCCTGTTTTTTCTTAAGAAATAAAGTGCTATCATTTTTGTAAGGTGTTCGGCACACGTATTTCGAAATACATACATATGGAGAGCTTTTTTACAAAAAATCTCCAACTACAACTACATGCAAATTTCACTGTTTTTTAAAAAGGCAGGGTGCATTGTGTCAATTTCAAAAGGGGCAAGGTGCGGCACCTTAAAAAATGGCCTAGAACAAACAATAATTACTGAATTAATAAAAACTACAAATATTTTCATTAGTTATTAGCACAAATAACAAAACTAACAAATATTATTGGCAGCTCGTTTTGCATTTGTAGTAAAAAAAAAAAAAAAAAAAAAAATTACTGTTAATTGTCCAAATCTTAACTTACACGATGTATGTGTATACTAATAAAAAAAAATATCAAAATGAGTTACAACCATTCATACACGCATACAGAGTAAATATATGAATAGCCAGTTTTACATGAAATGCTCAAAATATTAAACTGCAGCACTATTACCTCTTAGTGGGGATCTCTTGCTGTGCTTAACATTTTTATACCAATTAGTTCTTTTTCTCTTATACATTCTTTTACAACAGCTCTTTAGCTCCAATATTTGGTATAAATTTATTATTGCAAAAGTAGAGACTTATGAGAAAATAAAATTATGGTTATTTACACTCTTACTTTGCAGAAATTTATTATACTTGCCATGCTTATTTTATATAAAATAATGAATAATTTGATTACTTAAAGGAACTTATGACATTGCAAATTATCTAAGTATAATTTTTAAATGAAATGCTTTCATGCCTTTACAAACTTACTGTATTTGATGATTTACAAGACTCAGGAATTAAGCTTAGAAACAATTATTTAAAGCTTTTTGTTTTCATTTATTCATAAAGCAAAATACCTGTAGGAACTTTCCAAATTATATTAATTTTAGATTTTAATACTTTTATGTCATTTTAAACATTTATAAAATTTTTGATTTTAATCAATGATTAAAAAAAAAATCAGTTGATTAAAATCACGATTTAAATCAACTGATTAAAATCCCTTTACCAAAGCAAGCTTAAATGTACTTTAGAAAGTTACTTGCATAAAAATTGATAATCCTAATGCTAGATTTTTGGGATTTGTTTGAATTACCACTAGCGAACTGTATATAATAAATTAAGTTGCCTAAAAGTGAAAAAGAGAGAAATTATTTAAAGACTCTAAATTACATATTGATATATTGCAGAAAAATGTTTTCATAATCGGAAAATAACTGGCAAAATTTTAAAGGATGGTAGTGGTAGAGAGAACCTAAACAAGCATTCTTTGTCATAGAAAGTGTGTTCAGAAATGGAACATTTAAGTGCTGGTGATGAATAAAAATGTGAAAGGTGAAATAAAGACAGCATACAAGTAGCAATAGATAGCACACATGCATCATTTCCAGACACAGAGCAAAATATTTTTCTGAATTAGACACATTATTCCATTATACAAAAAGATATACAAGGCTTATTAAAACTGTAATATTATATTACATTATATATTATAGTAATTAAAATAGTAGGATATTATAGCAATTTTAGTACATGCAGTCAAGCCCCCATTAATATGCAAATAAAGGGACCGATCAAAATTCGCGTATTAACCGAAGGTCACTAATTTTCGTCCAGTGGTCCATCTAATAACAACCTATACGGATAAAACACATCTTTTTGATAATTTTTAGCATTGTTAAGACATAAAAGGACATTTTATTTGTATTAATCATTATGTGCTTACTAAGCAGAAACATTCGAAAGCTGGAAATTCAAATACGTGTTATTGTCTTAAGTAAAAAGCCAGTAAGTCTTTTCAAATTTAGATTTATTACGTATGACATAAAAATGGAACAAAATGAACACAAAAACTAAAACATAATGTTAACAAAATTAAAATCCTTGTTTGCTATACAGAACAAATAGGGAACAGTGTTGATAATAATAAACAAGTGATATAAAAATTTTGTTTTTAAAGTCAATTCCTACTTAGGTCATCAAAGAAAAATTTAATATAATCCCTTAAGCTAATATTAGTTTTTGTTGCATTAAAATATCTCAATTTGTTGATTTTCTATAAGCAAGTAGCTTTACAATGGAAGTCTATGGGAATTTGGCGAAATATTAGAGATATCTCCAAATTGGTGTCACTTTTGGCAAGTCATTTTGGCTGCCAAATTTGGCGATATATTACCAAGTTGGCGACAAACTTGGTGGTATTTGGTGACAGAACAGGGTCCTTCCTATGGTAACCCCCGTTATAGATATGACGATGCATTAAATGCTTCAATAACCAATGGCCGCCATTTTGTCTCCCATGTAAATCTAAAATTAATTAATTAAAATTTAATTAATGAATTAATATTTGAAAAAACTGTATTAACATCAATTGTCATCCAGTACAAGTTTTAAAAAATTTATTTCAACTTGATAAGATGAATAATAAGTATTTTATTAACAATTGAAAATTTGAACAAGATATATATATATAAATAAATAAATAAATATAGGGAGAGTGTGAACTAATAGTAGGAATTGAATAAATTGAAAAATCAATATAAAAAACAAAAGTTAAAATTTAACAAAGTTAATAATGACATAAAAATTACATTTTGGCAAAATAGCTACAGGAAGTAATAAGAGTGATTCCATAAAATTTGTTTATTTGATAATAATTTTACAGACACTTAATATCTTCAAAATAGCTTCCTTTTGCATTAATGCATCATTGCTAATCACTCTGTCACTCATTTATTTCTGCCTAGAAGTCTTCAACTGGAATGCTGTTCAGAACTTGCATTACGTATTTTTGCAAGTTCTCCAGATTGTCAAAACGATGACCTTTTAAGCTGGATTTTAACCGAGGGAACGAAAAAGTCCAGCAGTGACAGATCGGGGCTGTACGATGGTTGGGGCAGCGTTGCTACACCGTGTTTTGCCCGGAATTGAGTCACTTTGAAGGAACCAGCTTGGCACAAATTTTCCGTATATGAAGTTCTTCCTTGACGATTTGATGCACAATCTATTTTGTAAGTCCCAATGTCTCCGCAATCATTCGGATGCTCATCCGACCATCAGAGTCCAAAACCACTTTAATTTTAGTCACATTGATAACTTTATGGACGCCCAGCGTGTTGTTCGTCACCGACGTCCACTCTTCTGTCTTTCAAGGCTTTGTGCCGCCTAAACACTTGAGCCTTAGACAAAGAATCCTCAGTAGCCGATTTGTGTAGCTTTACACAAAACTTTATGGCGTATCGCTGCTCGGCACTCCACTGAATTCTGAAAACCTAATGTTGTTTTCAAACACGTGTCTCCATGAGCTGCAAAGGCTTCAGGGCAACTGACTTCCACTAGACTCTGTAGCTTACAATCCCCACCGCACATACCGCCCACAAACTCCGTCCCTTTGGCCTTGTACATGGTGCAAAAAATCCAGTCTCATTACTTACTGGAGAGACCCTGTATCAATTTTGGCCTGTTTGGCATGCAGTCGCGTTGTTTTCAGCCCTATTCAGGTGATGGTAAAGCTTGCTCGTCGAGGGCCCTTCGTCCAGTGACAATGAATCTGTCTTGAATCTGAGAAAACTGAACACATCCACCTCTTTGTAGAATGGGGATGGGGGCCAGATGCGCAGGTTCATCATCTTCTTTCTCCTCATATGGTTTATCAGTCGCAGTTACATCGACGATGATGTCATCCAGACTTCTGAGTTCCGAGATGACTAGATCTTTGTCAATATTAATGAATGTGTCTGAATCAACAAAATCTTCCCCTACAACTTCTTGTGTGCCCACCCAGTCTTCTTCAACATTATGGTGCGAAGTTGGCTCTTTATAAATTATGTCCTTGCTACTTCTGAAACCCAACAATTTGCAATCGTCATTGGCGTGACACTCTCCCATGCCGCGGTAAGCATGTGCATAGAGTCGAGGACTGTAATAGGGTGACACTCACAGCAAGAAAGGTTGCTGCCGTGTTCCATCTGAGGAAGTTATCGTTGTACTAGGCAAGTCTTGTAATTTATTTTGGCGCTGTTAATTATTCCTTGGCCCATTGGCTGAGTGACATTGGTTGAATTTGGAGGTAGAAATTCTACTTGGACATTATTCAGGCCTTCGTTATCTTTTGGATGTGCAGGACAGTTGTCCACAAGCAATAAGACATGACACTATTCTTTTCCTATATGCCGGACAAAATGAAGAACCCTTGTTGAAAAAAGTTGGCTGTCATTCACGCTCTGCACTGACTTCTGACAGAAAGGGAATATTCTTGATGTTTTTAAAGCATCGCGGGTTGCATGGTTTCCCTATAACCAGTAACTTTAACTTGTCTGAACCCTCAGAGTTGGCACAAGACTAAGACGGTCATTAGTTTACCCCCATGACATGTTTCTCCTTTCATAGCTATTGTTTTCTTCAGTGTCATCCTTATCATATTATAAATGTCAATGTGTGTCCGAAAGTTTGAATGAAGCCTGCGTCTAAACGGATGAATTAATGTTTTTGCATTTCTGGATATAGATGGATTACAACCTGGAAATGAACATAGGCTATGTTTAATTTATTTTATTCAAATATTTTGCTTAATAATCCAAAATTTCATTATTTTTCATACGCAATGAATTGACATTTTTGCGATTAAATTTAACCATCTTCCTTTTTTCGTTGCCAAAAAATAAAAATCCAGAATAATAATTTAATTTCCGATTGAAAGATTAAAACGGAAAATTTCAAGTATTCTTACTAATACAAGGTGCATGAATTTTGAGTGTGTGATACGGAATGAAGGCAAATGCGACGTCATATATGGAATATAAAACGGATATGCTTTGATGTTGAAATAAAATGAGATTGTGTTATTGTATTAATTCTTATTATTTAAAGAAAATTGTTATCACTGCTTACGGTTTATCGTCTGCGCACGGTTAACATAAAGATTTAAATTTAAATTTAACATTTAAAAATAAAAACTATTGATGAGCAAATGGATAGCAAATGTCAATAATATATACAGTAAAATTTTCAATGTAGAAAATGACATAATGAATAGCAGGAAATATGTATTTTCATTCTTAAAAAGTAAAAAATTAACTAGATAGAAAGGTTATGTTCTGTACTCGGGTTCAAAGTCAATTTTCTTTTTTTAGAGAAAGACATTTGTTGCAAAAAAAAAAAAAAAAAAAAATACATTGTTGTAATGATCAATGATCCTATAATAAAAAAATACCTTAAATTACTCATACTAGCCGCCCTTGGCGACCAGTTTGAACTCCCTTAAAATTTATGTTCATGCTAAGCATTGCATCATGTTACTTTATTCATAATTTAATTTACTTGGACTCCCTTAACCCTCTCGCTGCACAACCCGAGATTTCATCGGACAACGTAAAAGTAGCAAAATTTGCGCAATCCGAGATTTCCTCGGGGATTCATTTTTTTCCACTGGCGACTATTTTTTAATTCAACGGGGATCACTTTTTAAGTACAAAAATTTCATATAGACTTTAACAACATCTACAAGATAACTGTACTACAAAAATGATTTTTTTACAATAGTTGTGCGAGACTATAAAAATAGTCTCCAGTGACAGCCCTGATTTCGTCTAATTTCTAATATCCTATCCCATCTAAGATCCTGAACTCTTTTACAAAAAATGTTTACATATTTAAATTCTAAGTTTCTAAGCTATATATAGATTTGAAATATGTAATAAAAAAAGGTGAAATTTTTTAACCTATTTTGATTTAAAAAAAAAATATGCAGAGAGAGGGTTAAATATAATTCATGTAATCCCTTAAGCTAATATCAGTTTTTGTTGCGTTAAAATATCTTAATTTGTTGATTTTCTGTAAGCAAATAAACCCTATTGGTTTACAATGGAAGTCTATGGGAATTTGGCGAAATATTAGCAATATCCCCAAGTTGGCGTCACTTTTGGTGACAAACTTGGCAGTATTTGGCGACATAACAGGGTGCCCTATGGTAACCCCTTATAGGTATGGGGATGCATTAAATGTTGTTCAATAACCAATGAGATGTGTTTCATTTGGGCATTGCCATTAAACAATTAACAAATAATTGCCCTTTCTGTGCCATGTGGGATAGCGTAATATATATATGGAGAGATTTTCTTCTATAAAATGTGATAAAGAATTGGTTTATTATATATGTTTTTAATTATCGGAAGGGAAATGCTTTGCTTAATTAACTAATTTCTTCTTTTTATGTTACGTGAACGACGTCACGGGCAACAGCTAGTTTTGTAATAAAGCCCAAATTTGTCCACGTTGTAAATATCACGGCTTGAGTAGCTTTTTAAAAGCTATGGAAGCACATTTGTTTTCCAAAATTCGACATCTTAATTGTTCACAGCAGCTAATTCACCGTGCACTTGCTTGAATTTATTTCCATGGCGAGCTATAAATCGATCCATTCATCCATCCATTTGAGGCATTGAAATCCAGCAATGCCATTTTTTGCAGCGACTTCAGAAGCTTTATCTTGGATCAGCAGGCCGCTTATTAGGATATTCATAAAGCGTGCTTGAACAAACCACTCGTGGATGGCCTTCTCCATTCTCAATGTCCTCAAACATGGCGGTTTTCATTTTCTTGTTCCCCCAACAACAGCTTAGTTAACGGTGGCATCCCTCTTCTTTAACAAAGTTCTTAAAGATGACTCTGACAAGCCTTTTTCTTTGGTGAACACAGACGTTATTCGAGGCATCCTGGGTATCATACTGACTGATTTATAATTTGTAACTTCTTAGTGATGGAGAGAGGCTTTGTTTTAATATGTTTGCTTCTTTCACCATGGTACAGACTAGATTATAATTTAAAAAGCACAGGTGGATATCGTAGACTAGATTCTATTAATAGCGACCAGCGACCCTCTTCCTTTGTAAAATATTACAGCACTGACCAGGCAGCGAATGGGAAGTCTCAAGTGTTTCATCTGCGATTGCAGCACAGTATCGGTTAGCCACAGCTTTTAGTTAGGAGGGGGCGCCACTCTCATTCATGGAGGGAAAAGTTCGCTTTTAGGTAGATTTTGTATGAAATACTACCTATTGGCGTCGTTCCTATGTTGGAATTTCTGAAAACTTTTTGCAGATCTACACCGATCATGACCCCTAGAGCCCAAAACCACCCTCAGTAAAAAACTTTATATATCTATCTATCTATGTATATACATCACTTTCTTCTGGATACGATAACTTCTACAATTCTGCACCAATCTCTTCCAAACTGATACATAAAATCAAGGAGCATAAAATCTTGGTCAAGTTCGATAATGGGCAAAATCGGACCAAGGGGATGGAAATAGGGAGGGGTTTTGTGAAAATCAAAAACTCCCCATAACTTCTTAATTTTTGTACATATCAAAATCAACATTCTAGATTTTTGTACATATCAAATCAATTTAAAATTTTTATTACTTTTAAAAATAGGGCCAAAAATTTATGTATCACAGATTTTTGATAAAGTTAAAAATGGGCTCAAGGGGCGCAAAAAATAGGGTTTTTGGGTGAAAAAAATTCATAACTTCGTCAATTCTCAAGATATGAAATCCAATTAATTTTATCATGAATCTCCTTAACATTATCTATAACTTTTATATTCACAAGTTTTTGATAGGACCAATTCGTACCGCAAAAAAAAAAAAATAAAAAAAAATAAAAACAAAAACAAAAAGGGCGTTTGAAGAAGAAAAAAATCCATAACTCCCTCAATTCAAAAGATATAAAATCCCCATGAATTTATCATATATCTTCTTAATATTGTCTACAACATCTATATAGACAAGTTTTGGATAGGACCAATTCTTACAGCAAAAAAAAAAAAAAAAAAAATTAAAAATACATAGCGGTTGAAGAAAAAAATCATCTTAGTAAGGGTGTATTCAAATCCAAACTGCTTATTTTCTGACTCATTTTACAATTCATTTTTGCTCTCAAAAGCTTCCAATTGGTACCTTTTCTTACTCAGAAACTATATAATGTACCGTAATGGTCAATTTTTTGATAGAGGCAGAATATATTTTAAAACATGCTGTCAAAGTGGGCCTTTTGAACCGAATTTCCCGAAGCGGATTGTGTTGGAAAAATCATCGTATTAAGGGAGTATTCAAATCCAAACTGCTTATTTTCTGACTCATTTTTAAATTCATTTTTGCTCTCAACACATCCAATTGGTAGATTCTCTTATTCATAAACTATATAATGTACCGTAATGATCGATATTTTGACAGAGGCAGAATATATTTCAAAAAATGATGTCAAAGTGGGCATTTTGAATGGAATTTCCCGAAGGGATTGTGTTAGAAACGAAAAATATTGTCTTACTGAGAAAATAATTGTTTATATATCAAGTTTTAATTAATTGAACGAAAATAAAAAACACAGGTCACTTATAAATCTCTTCAAAAATCACCTCAACAAGTGTCATATTTTTCCTATTAAAAATGAATCTGAAGTTATGCCAGAAAATTTCGAGTTGTTGAGCATGGAAAAGTATTTTTTTGAATACCGCCCTAACATGATCCTGATAAAACCAGTTAATATAAAAATGAAATAAAAACTCGTCAAAAGCGGCCAGATAAAATTGTTAAAGTGGGTTTATCTCTAATCATGATTTGGTTTTTGTTTGTGAAATTAGTATACTTAACTTCGAAATCTACCTCCGCCTGTAGGCTGGGCCGGCAGGGATTTTTTTCTTCTTATCGGAGGAGACCTCTTCAGGCTCTTTCTGGTCAGGGGAAAAACAGCTTCTTTGCTTATTTTACAATGAGCTCGTTGGCAGTAAAATTATCTTCTCTCTTCCTGGTCTGTTTGAGTATAGGAAGTAATTGAGGCCGGGAAAGAATTCTCCTTTAACCGGAAGAGGTTGAAATTGATATTTTTAGTAAAGCTATCCATGGTTGCATTAAATTTTGACAGAAAAAAGCATTCATAGTTTAAGGAATTGTCGTATAAAATGCCAGACCTGCCAACCTTTGAAAATGAGAAATCGTAGCACCCAAAATTCAAATTAATCTACAGATTGGTTGGTTGACGAAATTTATGTTTTTCAGTGATCCTTTGACCAAATCCGCAATTCTTTGACCAAATTTGCGTTTTTTCACGATCCTTTGGAGAAACATGGGTTTTTTCCTACGATCCTTTGACAAATTCCCGTTTTTTTTTGGCAATCCTTTGACGAAATTCACATTTTGTTCGCGATCCCTTGACGAAATTTGCATCTTTTCCGTGATCTTTTGATGAAATTTGCGATCCTTTGACGAGATTTGCGGATTTTCGCGATCCCTTGAACAAATTTGCGCTTTTTTCCGCGATCCTTTGACGATGAAATTGACGTTTTTTTCTGCGAGTGATTGACGAAATTGATTTTTTTCGGTGTGTGTGTTTTTAGCAAAAAAATCGTAGTTTTAGACCGATTTTCGTAGCATCGTAGTTTTTAACTCCAAATCGTAGAAACTATGATTTTTTCGTAGCAGTTGGCAGGTCTGAAAATGCTTGGGAAAATATTCCCTCTAAAACCTTGTCTGTTTTGAACCAAGCTCATTCGCATATTAAATGTTGTTTTTTCTTGCCAGGAACTGATAAAATTTAGCGTATTAATCGTTCGCATATTAAGCGGGGTTTTTTATATGCATACGATAGGCATATTTTAAGGGACAGAAGAAAATTCATGTATTAAATGGGGTTGTGTATTAATGGGGTTCAACTGTTCTTTATATAGAGTTTATTCAAGAAAAAAAAGTGCAACATGGAGGGGAGAAAAATGACACGGAGGGAAAGAAAAATAGCGCAAAAGAGAAGAAAAAGAGCATGAGACCCCAAGAAGGGCATTGAAAAAAAAAAAGCATAAATAATGCTAAAAAATAAGTTTTGGAAAACAAATTTATCTGAACAATATTGCAAAAATGTATTTAACCCCTCCCCTCTCCAAATAAATAAGACCCTCGTTAAAACGGTTACTCGACATCGACACAATGTAGAATCCACTTTTTAGCATATTTATTCAATTTGTGGTTATCACTGCGAGGGAAAAGAAATCATTGCTTCAGAAGGAGTAGATGTGTGGAGCAAAGTGTGCACGGTAAAAGAGTTTTAGTTTCGTTTGGACTCTCGTGGTATGAAGACTGGTTCAAAACTGCACTCGAGAATCTATGAATAATAAAGTAATAGATCAAAATTGTGAGAGTTCCTTCAGCTTTACATGGGGACACTATAATGGTGAAACCAGAATACTTTTAAATGCTGAATGACAAAACGAAGTTGGATATATTATATATTTGAATGATTGGAGGATTATTTCATTCATCTAATGTTTTTGATAGATACAACGTTAGCAGATTGCAGCCTGATGGAAATCAGATAAGTGCTTCTGAGTCATTTTCTTGGAAGTTTTTCAGATTTTTTGCAAAGACAAAAAAAAAAAAAAAAAAAAAAATCATGCATGAGGTTTTTTTTGGTTTGAATGTATTATTTGAATAATTATAAATCATGTCTAATGTCGATGCCTTTCAAATTCCTATGTATAACCCTATGTAGATCCTGCTTTATGGTTTGTGAGGTGTGAAAGCACATTTGCTTTAGCTAACCCCAAAGTAATCACGGAATTTTTAACAAAAATGTAACATGACATTCGACACTGTTTTACATCTTCCACCTGATGATGCTGATATCACTGGTAATCATTATCTGTTAATCAAATATATTTATGTATTAGTCAAGTTTTTTTGGTTATTAATACTGGCTAAACCTGAAGTAAAACTTTCTTACTTTATAATTGATTTTTATATGAATTAATAGGTTACCTTTATGAGGAAAGTTTCATTAAATAACTCAAGGGAAATGTATCTCATCTTTATTATGCATATTTAATTATGCATTATTATTTACTTGACCTTTACTATTAATAATTTAATCATTTTTAAAATTATCTTACCTTTTATCATCTTAGTTTTTTACTTTACTTAATTATTTTAATATTTTACTATATTGCAAGCATTCATTATAATTTTGTTTGCATTATTATATTCAAATTACTCTTTTAAAAATGTAAACAAAGCAATGACCAGAAATCCACAAAATTCTAAAATCTGCACAACCACTGGTCCCAAGCTGTGCGGATTTGAGGGAGTCTACTGATATATACTTGTTCATTTTTCAGGGTGGTCACAAATGTCTTAAAATTCCCTGTCTTATAATGTCCTGATATTTCCAGGTTAGCGTTAAAATAATGAAATTTTCATAGACAATTTCTTTTACGACATTACTTTAATACATACATACAGTCATTACTTAGTAAAAGTTTATAATAATAATAAAGACTAGAAAACAGGAATTCTGCTTTTTCAGAATTTAATGTCACCCCCGATGAAAAAAAAAATATGTGTATATATAAATAGTACAAAACATTCAATTTTAAGACTTACAGCACACTCTTTTATTATGTCGAGGCTAACGATAAAGACAGGCTATCGCGGTGCATCCCACATGTCTTTTTTTACAGACCGCTAGAGTGACGTCATGCTATTTTCGCACATCTTCATTGGTGCATTGGAACATCACGTGACTCCAGCGTTAGTAAAAAAAAGATACGTGGAATGCATCGCGGTAGCCTGTCTTTCTCGTTAGCCTCGATTTTATGTAAAATGACATCATTCACATCCGCTTAAGAATTCCACATTTACGATCCACTCTTAAACATCTACAGTAAAGTAGGCATAGGACGTCACTATCACGAAATATTACACAAATGCAGCAAAAAGATGCAATCATTAAAGAAATTGACAAAAAAAAAAAAAAAAAAAAAAAAGCTGTCTAATGATTTATAGGCTTTTATTTGTTTGTAACATTAATATAAATACTTAAAATTAAATATAGTTTATAATAGCTCCATGTTTTAACAGAAAACATTCGTTTATATTTTTTCAAAATAGCACGTATTTTACTTACATTTTCTTTCTGTTGCTATGAAAAAATGGCAACAAAAATATATAATTAATATTTTACAACTATTTTTCTTTCTACAGACAGGGATGCTGCGGACGCGCTATAGCGCGTAAATTACGCGAAAAATCAGATACGGGACGCAAAAAAATAGCTCTTACGCGTCCCGTGGGACGCATAATTTCGTGAAAAAATCGCGGTAAACAGACGATTTTCGTCAAAGAATCGCGAAAAAAGCGTAAATCTCATCAAAATATCGCGCAAAAGCAGCGATTTTCGTAAAAGGGCCGCGAAAAAATAGCGTATTTCGTCAAAGCATCGCGAAATAAAAAGCGAATTTCGTCAAAAAATCGCGGAAATAAGCGCAAATTTCATGAAAATATTGCTGAAATAAGCGCAAATTTCATCAAAATATTGCGAAAAACGCGATTTTCGTAAAAGGGCCGCGACAAATTAGCGTATTTCGTTAAAAGATCGCGAAAAAATAGCGAATTTCGTCAAAAAATCGCGGAAAAAAGTCGAATTTTGTCAAAGGATCGCGAAAAAATAGCAAATGTCGTCAAAAAATAATGTAAAAAAGCCGATTTTCGTCAAAGGATCGCGAAAAAAGCAAAAATTTCGTGAAAATATAGCGGAAAAAACGCTATTTTCATAAAAGGGCTGAGACAAAATAGTGTATTTCGACAAAAGATTGCGAAAAAATAGCAAATTTCGTCAAAAAATCGCGGAATAAAGCCGAATCTTGTCAAAGTATCGCGGAAAAAAACACGATTTTCGTGACAGACTCGCGAAAAAATAGCGAATTTCAACAAAAGGATCGCGGAAAAACACGAATTTCGTCAAAGTAACGCAGAAAAAACGTGAATTTAGTCAAAGCACCAAAAAAGATGTGCAAACTAAACCTATAGGTAGAAAATTCATAAAATGGGATTTAATTTCTTTTTTATGAGATTCTTAAAAATACAGCATGATTTCAGTGTACTTTGATAATATTTATATTCATTAGGTGGACCAGTAAAAATCACCCCCCCACCCCCTCGTTCTTACTGCATTGAAATGTCTCCCGCCTTCAGAACATTTAAGATTTGATGCTTATTAGTGATTTAGATATAAATTTCCCTTCCAAGGAAAATGTCTGATTCCAACACAGATCTATGCTGACAAATAATTCAATGGGAAGTATAATAATGAAAGCACCCATTCATTCAACGAAAAGTACACCTTTACTTAACATAAGTGTTCTTTTTTTCAGCAAAAATATCTTTTTCAATAAATCCGCCTTGCCTCTTTTAAAAAGAATGCGAACATTAGTGATACTTGTTAGTGGAACTTGGTATCTTCTACTCTCAAATAAACATTATTTTACAATTAAAATTGTATCTTGCATTTTTACTTTTAAAAAAGTAAAGAAAATTTCTCTTAATATTTTTTTAAAATATCTTATTTGAGTGCAAATAATGCTGGTTTAAATTCATTATTTAATTATTGTTAAAACAATAATTAATGCATTTCATTTATCTTAATAAACAACTTTCATTTATTCCTTTAAAATATAAATTATTATTGATGGGGACCCGCTTTTGTAAAAAAGGGACCCAGATTTTTGGAAATCCTGGGTCCCGGGGACCCAGGTTTTTTCAAGTACAGCGGCATCACTGACAGAAACGGAGTACTTCCGTTGCCAATATTAAGCAAATGGCTTCAAAAACTACAAAAAAATTAATATAAAATTGCTATAGAGTATTTAATCGTACTGCTTTGTTTTACGTCTGGCTTCTGTAAAGTAACGTTATTTTTTGGAGATGAAACAAAATAAGCTGGGAGAAAGAAATAGCATACCATACCGGGGGTTTAAAAAAAATCACTACACGTTCTTGCATAGTTAATCAAAAATAGACATTACTGCTTGTTAGATCTTCTTGTTGTACTGTACAATGTAAGAATGCTGTGGTATCTAAATGACATCTAGAGAGGAGCTGAATGGAAAATTGCTGTGCATCAAGGTAATGACAATAGGGACAAACTTGAAATAAGGATAATTGATACCTGTCTATTATCCCGTCGACCACTTTTCATTGAAAAAAAAAAAAATAATTGCCAAATTATAGGATTTAACGGCAAAAACAGATGAGCATAGGATTACATTCAATTGATATCACTTGAGTTTACACGTGTTTGTTATGTTATCAAGAGATTTTTAATTCGATGTTCTCTCGGTATTTTTAATTTTTTAGTTCTTTCGTAAATTAAAATAACAATTATGTCATTAAACGATGTCAGGATAATAAAACAGAAAAAACACTGCAAAAATATTACGATGCGTAGAATCTATCAATTTCAACTGACGTCACAAACATTTATCCACAAGTTGAAACGATAATTAAGAACTGATAGATTTAACCCCAAAATTACAAAAGTGTAAAATAATGTTTGACTTTAAATACTACACTAGCACGTGATGCACATTTTACATTTTTGTTTATTTTGTGAATAAGTCAGTTTAGTGTTTCTAATGAACAATATTAGTCAACTTCTAATTCTATGCTTTCTGTCACATTTTGAGAAAAAATTATACAGATCTGTGATCTGCCATCTAAAGAAAATGAGGCAATAACCTATTCTGCCATTAAAAAAAAAAAAGTGTTTATTAATGGACATATGAGGCTATCTACAAACTGATAAACAGTGTCTGTCTGTAATGTGGAAAAAGGCCATTAAAAAAAATTAAATTGTAGAGATTGATGAAAGTATCTTTTAAAAGTAGGGGAAAAAAAAAAAAAAAAAAAAGAAGTCAGTTGAATTCTTTCTCAGCAATGGTTGTTTGGAAAATTATTCTGAGAAACTGCTGAATGTTTTATAGAAAAGTTCCCAATAGAACTGATGGGAGAAGTAAAAGATAATAGATAAGTACTGGATATGGATAATTAATTGAAATGTTTTCTGTTTTGCAGTGATGGAACAGCATGGACCTCATTTTGGAGTAGAAAAAACGCTCATTTTGGAGCAGCAAAAATGCTCATTTTGAAGCAGAAAATAACTATTTTGGAGCATCAAAATGTCATTTAGGTATTCTTTGACGAAATTCGCGTTTTTTCTAAGATTCTTTGACGAAATTTGCGTTTTTCTTGCAATTCTTTGATGAAATTCGCGTTTTTCCTGCGATTCTTTGACGAAATTCACGTTTCTTTTTTTTCGTGACTTTTTCACAAAATTCACGTTTTTTCTCAATCCTTTGACGAAATTTGTTATTTTTCGCGTGTTCAGACCCTTTGTTGAAATCAGTGTGTTTTTCACCATCTTTTGACGAAATTAGCGTGTTTTTCGTGATCTTTTAACAAAATTAGCGTTTTTTGCGACCTTTTGATAAAATTTGCGTTTTTTGCCGCGATCTTTTAATGAAATTCGCGTTTTGTCACAATCATTTTACTCCATTTTGTTTGTTTTTTGACAAAAGTCACGTTTTTTTTCCGCGATCCTTTGACTGCAAGATCTTTTGACGAAATTTGCATGTTTTTTGCGACTTTTTGATGAAATTTGTGTGTTTTTTGCGACTTTTTGATGAAATTTGCAGTTTTTTTGTGATATTTCAGAGAAAATAGCGTTTTTTCATGATCTTTTGACCATATTTTGTTAGTTTTTTGACGAAATTAGCTATCTCTTTGCAAAATTCGTTTTTTTTTTTTCGCGATCTTTTGACGAAATTTGAGACCTTTTGATGAAATTTGCGGTTTTTTTCTCTATTTTTAAAATAAATTAGCGTTTTTTCACGATCTTTTATACCATGTTTTGTTTTTTGACGAGATTAGCGATACTTTGACAAAATTTACGTTTTTTTTTTTTGCGATCCCTTAACGAAATTCATGTGTTTTTCTCGATCTTTTGATGAATTTCGCGTGTTTTTGTGATCCTTTGACAAAATTTGCGTGTTTTTCGCTATCTTTTGAGAAAATTTGCGTTTTTTTTGCGATCTTCTGGCGAAATGTGCGGTTTTTTTTTTTTTCCGCGATCTTCTGATGAAATTTACATTTTTTTCGTGATCTTTTGACCATGTTTTCTTCGTTTTTTGACGAAAATAGCGACCCTTTGACAAAATTCACGTTTTCTTTTGTTATCATTTGACAATCATCGCGTGTTTTTCGTGATCTTTTGACGAAATTTGAGTGTTTTTTTTGTGATATTTTGATAAAATCCGCACGCTTCTCGCGATCTTTGACAAAATCTGCATGTTTTTCATGATCTTTCGACAAAATTTGTGTGTTTTTTGTGATTTTCTGACGAATGCATTTTATTTGCGAACTTTTAACGAAATTGCGTTTTTTATGATCTCTTAACAAAATCGCGTTTTTTCGTGATCTTTTGACCGCATTTTGTTCGTTTTTTGACGAAATTAGCGATCCTTTGACCAAATTTACTTTTTTTCGTGATCATTTGACAAACATCGCACGTTTTTTGTGATCTTATGACCAAATTCATAAGTTTTTCGCAAACTTTTGGTGAAATTTGAGTGGAAAATGATCTATTTGGCTAAAGAATTATTATCGAATTGGCGCAGTTGGGCACTTCGTTGAAAAATGAACGTTTTGGTGCAGAAATGCGCAGAATTATCGATTTGGCGCAATTGGAGCAGCTGTTCCATCACTGGTTTTGTCAAATGTGTAAAAAATAGAGTCGGGAAATAGACCCACATGATCATTGCATTTGTTCTAAAGCTTTCCAAATCTTAAAAATAAGCGTTTCAAATAATAAATTTGAAGTTTGGAACAATGCTTGGTAATGACATTTACAACTTTACAATTTTTTCAAATATTATTTTTTTTCATATTAAAGTGCATAATATAGTGAGTGCTTAAAATGCTTCGAAATGCTCACAAAAAGTTCAAACATTCATAGTTGACTTGACCAATTCATATATTTTATCCAAGGACATAAAATTTCCCGTTACCTGAGAATGACTTGCATATCAAGTTTCGTCAATTACAGATTTGTACAAGAACATACAAGTACAATCCTTCATTTTCATCCTAAAGACAAGTCCAGATTTTTTTTTTTTTTTTTTTTTTGGCTGAGACCGATACCGAAAGTACACAGCAGGAATTTTTGTTCATAACATTATAACATTTTAAAATAGTTTCAAGATTAATATTTTCATTTAAAAGCCTCAATTTTCATGTTCCTGAAAATCTGTTTAAAATAACAAATTTGTTTTTTATATCCAACTGTTGTGTCATACCTATAACCGTTTTAGGCAGACACAGACACGAGGTAGATAATATCTACCCAGAGAAAATAAAACTGGATCATATAGCTTTTTGATAAATAATAACCTGAAGTCTAAAAAGGGGAAAAAAAACAAATAATGTTGCTGCAGGAAAGAAGTATAATAATCACAGAGATTATATTCTAAGACAATTTAAGGTTTATTGAATAAAATATTGAAAGCATTTGAAATAGGAAAATTATTTGACTAAGCTTAGGTAATTTTTTCTTAACTGTTTACACTATTGGAGTTAAATTATCTGTAGACACTTTAAATTTGAGTTAAACTAATTCTCGAACTCCGGAGTACAAAACATAAAAAAAAAAAAAGCAATTTAACAAATTACAACGACCATTTGGAAAATGATTTTTTCAAAGACTACAATTTAAGACATAAAAAATCACACAGAGTTGATCATACATTACGTATGTATTATCCACCTGAAACTTACGTATTATCCAAGCATTTCATTGGCTGTTCGGGAAAAGGCTTTTCCATCATCAGATTTCCAAGAAATCTGACGACCAATTTTAAATGAAATTTCATTCTTAAACTTCTAAACATCCCACAATATTACTTTTTACACCGTCGTATAGAGAAAAAAATGTACTTTTAAATGCAATTTGTTTCTGAGTTATTAATTTTTTTTTTTGTAGTTTTTATTACTTTTTTGTCATAGTGGCAACAGAAGTATCCATCTCTGTTCAAAGTAAAGGGAAATAGAGATTACAGTATAGACTAATCAGAAAACGAATAAAATGCGGATTAAACCAATAAAAAGTTTCAGATATGCTTTTGATTTCCTACCCTGACGAGGACAATAACCATTTTTCCAAATGGTTAAAAAATAAGGTACCTTAACACTTTTACATGATTACAGATATTAGTAGAAAACAGGCAACACATCGTAGTTTGTAAACCTCCGATCTCACTCTCCAACTCCTTCATGAGAAGCCAAGTCTACCGGTCATTCAAGAGAAGTCCCTCTTTCGGCGAAACCCCGCTCTTTTTTATCTCTTTGCTTCTTCACCCTTTTCCCTCTATGCATCGTCAAATAGTTCAATTGCATGCCGAAAATAGCAGTGTTATGTTTTAATATTCATTTAGTCTTTTTAAAAATGGATTAATCGATGCTTGGTTTACACTTAGTATATTTTCTTTTTTCAGTATTTTTCCAATTTAAAAAGGAGTATTAAATGCTTGAAAACGGAGTCCAATCGTTGGGGATGAATACCAAAAACATCGATGTTTTGGAACCATGTGTTTTGTAAATATAAAATAATAGATGAAATGTATTTATTTTCTAACAGAATATCTCTAAAAACTTTTAAAATAATAATATTTTGACATTTAAATACATATTTTCAAGATTAAATTACGAATTAGCTATAACTTTAAATATTTTTTAAAGACATTTTGAAAAATTTCAAACTTCAATTTTACACATAAAATATTCAAAAATATTCATAAATATCCGAGGAAAAAGTCTTTATATCGGCAGATTACAACAATCTATATTAGGTATAATATGGAGTAATTTTGTCACTATTGACTGACAAAAAAAGGAGCTATTCTAAAGTTAGAAAAAGAACTATTATTTATATAAAACAGCTTAAAAGATAGCATTTCTTTTCTTTTTTACTTAATTACTTATTTAGAAAAACCCAAATTATCGACATAACACAACCGCTTACAAAAATCTGTAAAAGTCACTATTTTCATTATTATAAAATATCATTGTACAACTATGGTAGAAAGACGAGAGTTCAGTTTTCCAATAAACAAAGGACTTTAAACTGAAAAGAGATATCTCATGGCTTCTTTATGTTACTAGCACTGATTGTGCAAAGATTTCAAAAATCAGATTATAATATTTCTCTTTTGTAATGGAAATTAACATTTGTTTCAATGAATTTTCAGGTTTAATTTGAATTTCCCTGATATTCTCAGGTCAACAAAATTCCCTGATATTTCCATGTTTTCCAGGTCTATGACCAACCCTGTTTTTTAAACAATCATGTTCGCTGGCTTGCTTGCCTTCCTCTTGCACTCTTATGATGAACAGTTGTAATGATTCAAGAGTTATTTTTTGTAGAGATGGAATGTTTAGCTCCAGTATTTTCGATTTTTGTTTAATATTAATTTAAGTTTTCAATAAATGATAGTTACTTTTTAAAACTTTGTCATCTTTTAGAAGTTAATATATCATCTCATATCATCTTTTTTTTTTTAGATCTTAGTCCTAAGTTAGGGTGTAAAGCAATGTTAGCCAGGCAAACAAATGTTACAGACAATTTAATGTTAGAATTGTTTTAGCAGTAGTTACCGAATTCTGTTCAGTCAATTTTAGTGACTGTTTCTGACTTAACTTTTGATAAAGCATCAGAAATTTCAGACCGTACTTTGGAAGTTACTCCATCCCCAGCTGCTATATTAGCCGTGTCCTGCTCAAACGAACAGGTGATAGAAAGCAAATTATTGAAAGAAATTGAAAAATTAAATAAGTGTATTGACCAACTTTCGTTTTCGCATGGTCAATCCCAATATTGAAGAAATCGGAGTAAATCTAGAGAGCAAAGTAATAGCGATAATCGGGATTCATCTATTTGCTGGTATCATCGACGGTTTGGAAAAAATTATAAAGGACAAAAATGCTTAAAACAACGTTCATGGCCAGGAAACAAAACTAGTAAAGAGTCGAGGTAACTTATTCTTCTCCTCAACAAACAGTCATGTTGACTGTTCATTAGATACTGGACTACAACTGTTTTGTTTCTAGTCGACACCAGCTCTGAGGCGTGAATCCTACTTCAGGGTTTGTACACATTTCTTTAAATAAAAATTAAGGACTTCCAAGGTCCAAAACAAAAAAAAATGAAATAAACTAATAAATTATAATATGCATTTTTTAATAAAGAGTTTCATTTTCGTAAATACAGGCATGAAAGTGGGATATGGGAAAAAATGTGGAAAATTATTTCCATCTTACAATAAGGCCAAAGTCGTACAATTTAGACACATTTTAGCAGTTATTCATACAATAAAAGGAATTATAACTGTACATATGATTGTTATTTTCTTTTTGTAACTTAGAAAGTATTAAAAGAAAAAAAAAACAATAAATGTATAAATTCATTAAATCAAAAAAGAAAATTGGAAACAGTTTTCTAAAAGTATAAATCCATCCAAATGTATCTGATGAACTTATGTGAAGTACAGAGATTAAATTTTCAAAATAAATGTATTATTTTGAATGATCTGGCTGTTTAAGACTTAAAAAAAAAAAAAAAAAAATTCTATGCTAAATATATGCATGCAAACTGATCTTTACTCCAGAAATACATTTCCAAAAATGCATCACCGAAATTCCCCAGAGTTGTTTTATAAATAGAATAAAATATTCTATTCCAAAAAGAGCATTATGGAAACTTCTTTTCCATAGTTAAATAACTTAATTTACATGACTTTCAGATGCTTATAATAAAAGCTCGCCTTTGATTGATAGTACAGCGATTCAGAAAGAAACTTCAAGGATTTGAGTAGACAAAATATAAGTTTTCTAGGCACCCCCCACCCCCCCCCACACACACATGCTTCTAACATTTTCTTTGCATTTTTGCATGAATCCAGAGAATGTCCAAATTTGCTTTTAAAAGAACACTTTCATGCCTGGTAAATACAAGTTTTAAACATTCAAATGACCAGGGGGGGGAGTCAGCATGTGGCAATCGAAATTTAGAAAATTTCAAAATAACAAATACAGCAGAAGAAAAAACTAGTCAAATATACCAATCTCAACTCAAAACTTTCTTCTATTTAATACATGTTCACTTCACATGTTCATACACACTTCAAAATTCAAAATCAGAGTGCCAAAATTTCCATCATGAGGATTCTAAAGATGTGAAATTCCGTGCATTAGTTCTTCAGATATGACTATTGCTAAAATCGTGTAAATGCGGCAAAATGCAGCATGGCAGTACCACCATGTTATGTGATTTACACCAAAACCTAATTAGCAACAACTTATGTCAACGTCTAACTGAATCTGAAGTTTGATGAAAATCCATGCAACACTTCTTCAGATAGAGCTATTGCGAAAATATGGAAAAATCCAGCATAGCAGTGCCACCTGTCGGGCAATTTACATCAAAACATAATCAGCACCAATATTTATCAAGGTATACCTGAACCTGCAGTTTGATGAAAATTCATGCATTAGTTCTTGAGATAGAGCTATTGCGGAAATCGTAAAAAAGGCAGCATAGCGGTGCCAGCTGTCAGGTGATTTACACCAAAATGTAAACAGTAACAATATTTATCAAGGTACACCTGAATATGATGTTCGATGAAAATTCATGCATTAGTTCTTGAGATAAGAGCAATTGCGGAAATCGTTAAAAAATTCAAGTACTCTTTAAGTGTGTGTGTGTGGGGCAGGAAGAGAGAGAGAGACGGAACAAAGGGAAAATGCCAATTTTGGGTGGAAAGAGAAATCTTCGCGATTGATTATTTATTGGGACAATAAAATGACAAATAGAGCAGATTTTTTTTTTATGTTTCTTAATTAAACAGTTTTAAAGAGTTTTTAAACTTTGAGTACTGTGGAAAAGGGGGGGGGGGGAACACAAGAACAGGGAACCAAAATTTTGAGAGGGTGTAATTCAGATGAAATTTTAATGAAATGAATTGTCAATGAAATTTAGGGTTAAGATTTTAAACTTTAGTAAACTTTGAGCAAAAGGTGGAAGTGAAATTTGGGAAGAAGGAGAGGCAAGGGGGGTGTTAAGATTTATTTTTAAATCAAAAATTTAAAGAAATGCAGAAGAGTTTCACCCCTGATTAAGAAATAATACAAGAACAAAATTAAGCACATTTAAGGACTTTTTGCAGATTTTGAATGAAAATAGGTACTTTTAAGCACCAAAAATTCTATTTGAAAAATGTAGGCACTTTTAAGGACTTTCAAGGACTGTACAAACCCTGTACTTGCCAATAATTGACAAAAACTGAATCCACTTGGAAAAAATACTTTTGGCTGCTAATTCTTAGCTTATAAATGTTTATGAACAACAAACTCGTTCTCTAGATTTTAACCCATTTATGCCTGGCATTCTAATTTTGGAACGTTTTCTTAAAAAAAAAAAAAAAATCCCATTACAAATGGAATTATGATATCCTTTCAAAACCTAGTAAAATATATCGTTGGTATTTGTTTTCAATATTTATTCATAAATGGCAGCAGCACATTTTTAAGAATAAAAAGGTGAAATAAATGTTTGTTGTAGCACAAAGTTGGATTGTAATGAAATAAAATGGCGCGTAAGAAAAAGTAAGATATTTCTTTTATTTTTTTTTATCAAACATTTCATAAGACGAAACATTAATTTAGTGTGTATTATGTACTTTTACATTTTTTCAGATTTCTATTTTTTTTGTTTGAATTTGAACCTTTATATACTGTCCCATTTTTGGGACGCTAGGCACGAAAGGATAGGGTTTTTCCCATTACTGTATAAGCATTAAACATTAAATCAATGTTTTATGCCATTTACTTTGTTACAAAATGATTACATATCATTCGGCTTATTATTTGGCTATTCTTTGTTATTATAGGGGGGTGGGGGGGGGGGGGGGGGTTGCTCAAAAACAAGACACCCAGTCCTGCCCACCCTTATTGGCTTAGTAAAAATTTATATACCATACCATTATGTTTTGTACTAGTTTAGTATTTGACATCCTGAGGTTACTAATATGTTTACTAATATATATACAGTAGATGCTCGATTTTACGAACTGAAGTTCTGGTCCCGACCAGCATTCCATAGAACTAATATTAACCTCATTTAAGAACTTTCGATTTTACGAACACATTATGTGAGTCCCATAGAGTTCGTAAAATCGAGCGTCTAATGTGTACAGTAGAACCTTGATTATGCGACATAATTGAGAACGAACCTACATTGGATAATAGAGAATTTATCAATAACCATCTAGTTTAATATGTAACATCATCATTGAACTGCTATTAGGACTATTTAAACTGCTTAATAAATATCTAAATTCAAATTATACATGAAAATTTTATTTGTTTAGAACAGGGACGTGTACACTAGGGTGGAGTGAAAAAAAACGAAAGTTGGAATTTTGATTTCGGATAGCAGCCAAAAGTTGCGTTTTAGTACATCTAATAAAGGTGTAAAATTTCATGAATTTTGAAAAACTCCTTCAGGGCTCTACTAGGATCTTTATATTTTCATTGTTTAACACAGTAGGTTTTTACCATAAATTATACATTTACAGTGTTTTTTGGTAATCTCGTTTAACATTTTTAAATTTTAAATGTTTAATGTAACTTTCTTTATAATATTTAAACTTTAAGTCTTTATTTTGAAATATTTGAAACGTTTTATTGAGTTTTACAAATTGTTTGTTCTGATTTTTAGAGTCAAAATGAGTGCGGGTATAGGCAAACCGAAGTTTACCATTACTAGAAGTGCTGTGGAATTTTCCTAATTTGGTGCTCCTTCAAAAATAAATGAAATAGTTTTGAAAACAATAGCAGACGTTATAAAATATTGCTTTACTTACATACAAGACAATAATTAAAGCACAGCAGGAATGTTAAAGATCCACCAAAGTAGGAGGTAATTAAAATCCTAAGAGAAAAGATTGAAAAAAATTGGAAAAAAGCACCAACTATTGCAGTTTCCCAGAGGCGTAATGATAAAATATTAGACAATAATTTTTCTGAATGCCTGAAACTTATTCGATTCCCCTAATTCAAAAGAAATGATATTTACATGAAGAAGGTTCAGTTTTACAAAGCTGAAGCTGTAAGTAAACGTCTAGACATCTTGGCGTGCGAATGCAAACCGAATCCTAAGTATATCTGTGAAAAATCAAAGAAAGTGCCTCTAAAAGAACAAGAATTTCTTCTTAACCGGAGGTCAACAAGAAAGATGGTTATTGTAACGCTCGATAAAGCCAAGACAAGTAAATTTAAACAAAGAGACGACATAAAAACAACTCGATGAGGGCTAGAAAGGCAAGTTTGAAGTCTGTAGATAATCAGGACAGTACAGTTGTTATGTATTGTGACGGTGGTGATGAAGATAGAAGTAGTAGCACTTCATGAGGGTTTGAAGAATTAATATCTGTATCATAAGAACCTACTTTTAAGGAAGAGTCACAAAGACAAATGAGAACACATCTACCTACAGTTTCAAGGGTCTCAGATCACTATCGAGTTTCTGATAGATGTGTGGCAGCAATTACTTCAGCAATTCTGCAAGATGTTGGCATTATACAGAAAACGATTCATCACATATAACTGACAGACGCAAAATACGCAGAGAACAAAAGAAAACTAGAGAATTTGCTAAAAAAAGTGATCTGAAAGCTTTAGAAGCAAGAATCAAAAGTATATATTTTGATGAAAGGAAAGATAAAAAATAACTACATCAAGAGAATTGGAGATAGATTACATCGAAGAACTGTAAGTGCAGAACATGTATCTCTGATTGAAGAGCCAAATTCACTGTATCTGGGACACATTACACCATCTTCTGGATCAGAAAAGCATATTGCAGAAATCATTTTAAAATATTGCACTGAAAACAACTTAAACCTTGATAAACTTATGGCCATATGTTGTGACGGATCAGCTGTAAACTGTGGGAGAAATAATGGTGCTATTAGATTTTTTGAAACAAAGATTGGCCTTCCCTTGCGGTGGCTAATATGCCAGCTTCGATGTAATCTATCACCAATTATCTTGATATAGTGTTTTATCTTTTCTTTTATCAAAATATATACTTTCGAATCCAGCTTATAAAGCTTTCAGATCACATTTTTTAGCCCATTCTCTACGTACTTTGCATTTGTCAATTATATGTGATGAAACGTTTTCTGTTACATTTCCAACATCTAGAAGAATTGCAGAAGTTATTGCTGCCACGCATCTATCTGAAACCCGATACTGATCTGAGACCATTGAAAACGCAAGTATATGTGTTCTCATTTGTCTTTGTGACTCTTCCTTAAAAGCAGATTCTTTTGATACGGATATTAATTTTTCACACCCTGATGAAGTGCTACTACTTCTTTCATCATCACCACTGTCACAATATGCATAACAACTGTACTGTCCTGATTAGCTGCAGACTTGAAACTTGCCTTTCTAGCCCTCATCGAGTCCTTTGTTTTTATGTCGTCTCTTTGTTTCAGTTTACTTGTCTTGGCTTTATCGAGCGTGCCAATAACCATCTTTCTTGTTGGCCTTTGGAAAGAAGAAACTTTTGTTCTTTTAGAGGCACCTTCTTTGATTTTTTTCATGTACACTTAAGAATTGGTTTGCATTTGCAGGCCAAAATATCTAGAAGTTTACTTACAGCTTCAGATTTGTAAAACTGAACCACCTTCATGTAATTATCGTTTCTTTTGGATTAGAGGAATCGAATACGTTTCTGGTATTCAGAAAAATTGTTGTCTAGTATTTGATCAATACGCCTCTGGGAAATTACAATAGTTCATGTTTTTTTCCAAATTTCTTCGACCTTTTCTCTTAGGATTTTAATTACCTCTGACTTTGGTGGATCTTCGCCATTCCTGCAGTGCTTTAATTATTGTCTTGTATGTAAACAATATTTTATAACGTCTGCTATTGTTTTCAAAACAACTTCATTTAGTTTTGAAGGAGCACCAAATAAGGGACATTCTACTACACTTCTAATAATGGTAAACTTCGGTTTGCCTCCACTCGCACAAGTTTTGACTCTAAAAGTTAGAACAAACAATTTGTAAAACTCAATAAAACGTTTCAAATATTTTAAAATAACGACTTAAAGTTTAAAAAATATAAAATAAATTACACAAATTATTTTAAATTTATAAATGTTAAATGAGATCACCAAAAAACTCTGTATATGTGCCATGTATGGTAAGCACCTATTGTATAGAAGAATGAAAATATAAAGAACCTGATAGAGCCCTGAAGGAGTTTTACAAAATTCATGAAATTTTGCACGTTTATTAGAGGTACTAAAAGGCAACTTTTGGCTGCTATCCGAAATCAAAATTCCAACTTTCATTTTTTTCACTCCACCCTAGTGTACACAGGGGGGTGCAAGAGTACAATTATACCGGGATCGGATCTTGCGGGAGCTCAAGCTAATTTCAATGGAATTTGAAGAAAGGGGAACCAAAATACTTATCTCTACTTGTGATTTGGAAAGGAATGCTTGCATACACAAGGAATGAAAAAAAAAAAATTAAAATGCTGGAAAAAATTTAGGAAATCAATATCCGTTTACAGAGAGTTTCTGTTAAACGAGGGTCGGATAATCGAGGTTCTACTGTACCATATATACTTATGTGTAAAACGATGAATTTCAGACATTTTTCTGCAAGTAAATACGCGAGTCAATTACAAAAGCCATAAAAAAAAAAAAAAAAAAAAAAAAAAAAACCTTCGAATACTGCAAAAGTTTGATTTTTTATGTGTATAAATAATAAAATAATACATAAAATACACAAATAATAATAATTTATTACAAAAAACAATTCAATGATTTGTTTTTGTTTACTTACTAATTTTTCACATTAGTAAGTGAAATCTTTGGTTTGATTTTGTGCAAAATTGAAGTAAAAAGTTATGGGGTCGACTTATACTAGAGTTTTTGCAGAATTTGCACTCAAAAGTTAGGGGGTCGACATATATGCAAGTATATACGGTATATATACTCTATTAGTAATTATTGATTATTATAAATTTTTAATATGCCAATGGCTATGGGCGGGGAGTAAGGGGGTCTTGTTCTTGAGCCAAGCCCAGCCCAGCCCAGCCTCCCTCCCCCTTCCTTATAAGTAATAATAAAGAAATTTTTATAGTCAAATAATAACCCGAATGATATATAACCTTTTTGCAACAAAATAAGTGCCATAAATATAGATTTAATGCTTAGACAGTAACGGAGAAAACCCCTACCCTTTCGTGCCTAGTGTCCCAAAATTGGGAGGGTTAGATTTTTATAAGTTAACACGTTGAGTGCCATGGTGTCTGACACTGTGACTAACTGATAAATAAAAGGTAAGTAAATTTTCAGTAATTTCTTAAAACAATATACATATTTTTAGATTTATATCATATTTTAGATTGGTGAATGACAAATTCTAAATGGAAAGTTCAGTGTCAGTCACCGGTGACTGACGTTGCGCTTAACATGTTAAATAAATATTTTTTCAAAGAGAATTTTATTATTTTTTTTTACGTTAATTTTACACCATTTACTATGATTAAGCACAATATTGAGTTGAAAAAAAAAATTCAGGCAGTAATGGGTTAAGACAAAAATTTAATTGGACCTTTTGTTGCGGCAAATGTTAGTACACCCATTTTGGAGGCAGATTTTCTCCATAACTTTGGATTGGTTCCTGATCTTTGCCACAAATGTCTAAGAGATCTAAAAACAAAATTTGAAACAACAGGTCACTTGAAATGTGTGGCTATTGATTTCAGCAAAAACAAATAACATTGATAATGAATACCATAATTTTTTCGAAGTATTTCCAACTATTATGAAATTACCTGATTCCAATCAGTCTGTAAAACATAATACAATGCATTTTATCACAACTAAAGGACCCTGCCCCCTGTTACAACAAAGCCCCAAAGGTTAGCTTCAGATTGATTTAAAATAGCTAAATATAAATTTCAAAATATGATACAACTTGTGCATTTAAGACCTTTACATAGCAATTATGAATCACCCTGGCACAGGATTCTGAAAAAAGGAACTTTGGAATGGATACCTCAATGTGATTATAGTGCCTTGAATGCAAAACCACAAAAGACATATACCCAATATCTTGTATTGCTGATTCAATTGCTACTTTACGCAATACTAAGATTTTAAGTCACATTGACATCATTAATCTTTACGCGACGGAATGCTGCTTAATGGAATGTCTTTACATGATGGGTGTGTCTTATATGCATCAGTTCTAAATGTCACTAGTAGCCGGGTGATGCAATGCTGAATCTCTGTTTATATTGATCTACTAGACGGGTGTCTAAATCAAAAGATGGAGCTCCATATCCACAACAGTTAACTTAATTGAATTTTTAGGTTGTTGACCTTGTGTCTGAAGAATGCTTTCCGATTATTGTAGTTTGTTCCAATGCAAGAGCAAGACGGTCAGCTGTGTCCCCAGGTTAAACATTGTAAACATTTCAGATACTTCAAAATATTCTTTTTTTTTCTTTGGGGCCGATAAAGATTGCTGCAATTGCTTTAGAAATTCCAGTTTTTATTTACTTTGCATCTTCCTTAGCTAATAGATGTAAGTTTTCTGCACTGGTTAAGAGAATTTAGCAAAGATTGCGATAACTAAGAGAAAGAAATTCTTAACAGAAGGAGAGTACACTCGAAACATAAATAAGTGTATGAGTGATTATTCTGATAGTGAAGGCTCTTTAGATAAGTGCATGTGTAACTATTTTGATAGCGAAGGCTCTTTAGATTTAACTGAGAGTAGTGAATCAGGTATAATATATTATAAGTATGGTATAAGAAATTATTCTTTGTTTAATGGATATCGCTTTGTTGAATGCCAATGTTCTCAATTACAGAAAATATGGGGCTAAAACCCATTTCTTAATTGCTGAAACGTCAGTGAAGGCTTACTGTGGAGACGCGAAAAGTTTTTGGTTTCCATTTGTTTGTCTGTCTGTTCTGCGATAACTACCGCAAAAAACATCTGATCAGTTTGAAATGAAGTAAGCATGTTGGAGAATTAGCTGTACAGTTTTTGGTTAAATTTCATTCATTCGTTTGTGAAATATGGAAGATTTTCTTTTGCGCCATAATTCTTTTCTACAGCAATTCAGACAATTTTCAAATTTCCATTTGTTGAGAAAAAAAAATGGCTCATTTGACTAGTGTATTTAAATTGTCATTTTACTAGTGTATTTAAATTGTAAGTTATGAATTCTAAAATTTACAAATAAGGGTTTTAAATTATTCCAATTAGTTTGAAATTTTGTCAATATATTTGCCAGATTTTTTTAATTAGGTTTATAATTTTTGATGGAACTTAATGCATGTTTTCCAATAATATAAAGCATTTTGTTTTATCAATTTACCTATTTGACATAATACATAATTCATTTTTTTCCTTTCTTTCATTAGTTCCCTGGCAACATATTTGATCCTAATAATATTATTATAAATGTGTGTATAATGTTTGAGTAAAGCCAACGTCAAAACGGATGAATTAATGCATTTGCATCTTTGCATATAGATGGATTTTAGCACAGAAATAAAAATAGGCACTATTTTATTTATTTTACTCAAATATTTCGGTTAAAAATACAAAAGTTCATTATTTTCATAGAGAATAAATTGACATTTTCCCATAAAATTTACCAACATTTCTTTAATCGTTGCCAAGAAAATCAAAACCCGGAATAATATTTTCTCTTAAACAATTTTCAATTGAAAGATTTTCACGTGAAAAAGGAAAATGAAATAAAAAAAATGAATATGGCATCATACTGGAAATGAAAAGAAAACTCTCAAGTATTTCTTAATATAACAAGGTGAAAGGTTTTGAGTAAGTACGAATAGCAGGTGAATTAGACGTCATTTATCGAAAACAAAGATTTTGGAATAAAATGATCTTGTGTAAAATAAAATTAACTATTATTCATGGAGGAAAGAGACAGATGGAGATGCAGTATGCCATAAAAACAGTTTGCAATATAATGCACACTGTCGCTCAGATTTAAATGCCCTCATTCGGGCCAAACAAAACAAGAAAGTGGAACAGGGACAGAATTCTTTGACTTCATCCGTGCATTTTTTCTTTAAATGAAAATGATCTGCCTACATTTAAGCATTCTAAAGTAGCATTTCATTGTATTATGAATTAAAAACTGTATTACTAAAAGTATTCTTGATTTTATTTTTTATTTATTAATTTTTTAAAAACTTTTGCTTATCCTTATAAATCACAGCATAAAAACACCCCCTAAGATATACTATAACCATGCACACAATCAATAAAAAATTATGAATATAAATTTAAATAGACTATGAGGGGTTCAGGGAGGCAGAGTTCCTTGAAGAAATGCAATTTTTGATTTAAAAAGTTAGCAGAATAAGCAGCTCATCAGAATTTCAGAATATCATTGTATAACCACTTGTTTAACACTTTTAATTTCTGAAACTTTACGAATTTTACTTTACATTTATTCTTATAAATGTTTATGTAATTTGAAAAGTTTAAAAAGCAATTTGTAGGAAGTTGAATACTATGCAAAGAGTGTTAAAAAACAATGACTTGGAAAGATGACGATTGAGGCTTCTGATCTGCAGATCTACTAGTTTAAAATGAAAGTTGCATGGATTTTCATCAAACTTGAGATTCAGTTAGATGTTGACATAAGTTGTTGATGATTAAGTTTTGGTAACTATTTCAGTATTTATACAATTTTAGTGATAGTCATATCTCAAGACCTAATGCAAGGAATTTTATCAAGTTTTATATTTTGTTAAACCTTGACAAAAGTTGGCGGTGATTAGATCTTCGTGTAAATCATAACAGGTGCTGCTGCTATGGTGAATTTTTCATGATTTTTGCAATATCTGTATCTAATATGCATGGAATTTAATCAAATTTCATATTCTGTTACACCTTCACATAAAAAGAACCTTATATATATATGCCTGTATATAGTGCGACAGGCCGACAGGAGTCGCTTTTATGCTCTTAGGGTTGGGAATTTTGCGTACAGACACCTAAGAGAATGGGTGCCGAAATTCAATGATTTGTTTGGAAGAAGCAGGGTTGGTAAGTTTTTGCCATAGGTGGAAAAAACCATGGAAAAAACCTGGTTAAAACCGTCCCGGCAAAAATAGGTTTTTGCCAAAGTGGTGGCAAAAATAGGCTGTCCATTTAATTTTTTTCTCAGAAAAAGAGACAAAAATTTCATGAAAGAAAAAAGAAACTTAATACTTAGATAAAAAATCAATGCTTTAAATTTATTTTTGAATTCTTAAGTTAAATAAGTATAATTATGCATTTTATGAAAGAATACTAACTTTTATAGCAATATTATAAATGAAAAAAAAAAATACTAATAGAAAACTTGATTATTTATTCATTTTTATACAATTATTAATGATTATATTCACATAATAGAACTGTGGAGGCTCTAAATGAGTAAAGCATTTATGTTTATATGTGTTAGAAATTCAAATAAACAATTATATTCTAAATACAATTTTTTAATATAAAATTATATTTAAAGTAGAACACTATTAAATTTCAAATAACTCAGCGATATCTCCATCATAACCTAATTTTTGCTGTTGTAGCATAGCATAACAATAAACTAGTTTAGAAAGAGTATTTGTTGGCAGTTTATTTCGAATTTTAGTTTGCACAAATGAAAAATTTGAAAAAAAAAACCTTTCGATAATAGGTAGAAAATGGATACAATGGCAAACAAAATAAAAGGGCTACAGGCTACTTACTGAAAGTAAAGAATGTAACTTTTTGCCCCTTTCTTTGAGTGTAAGAGGGAGGGGGAAAAAAATTCTAGTTTCCCAACAAGGCATAACAGAGACTTTTTCAAATTTAATAACTTTTTTATATGAAACAGACTAGTTTCATCATATAAATAATTATTAATTAGTACCAAAGACTTAAATATTTTTAAGATTCGTTACATAAAACAAAAGTAGCAAAGTCATATAAAACCTTTTGATAATTAAAAAAATACTAATGGCTGACAAAATAATATACTTAAAAAAAAATTAGATATCCGATTTTTAATCTGGTTCTTAAATTCCTAAGTATTAGACTGAATCCCACCTATTTTATAAAGATTTAAAATATGTAAAAATATTTAATTATATTTATTAATTAGCAAATTAAATAAAAGTATTAAATGATACATTATTAAATTTAATTGTTTATACCATTATTGTCCTTATTAGCTAATAGATTTAATTACACATTAAAGACAAATAAGAATTTGCCATTTTTGCCGGTTTTTTCCAGTTTTTGCCACTGTCCTGGCAAAAATGCCAACCCTGGGAAGAAGCGATGCTTATATCTCCTTTTAAAATGCATACAATTCAATTAACCTATATCTTTAGATCCTCATGATGGTCATAGATTGTCATTTAATTTTGGCACCGATATAGCAAATTTTGTAGCATTAACATGTATGAGATAGAAGAAAGTTTTGGGATTAGCACGACTAACTTGCTGTTTGACAGTATTCAGTGCTGCTTGGATCTTAGACATCACCAGTTCACTTCAACATTACCAGTTTTTGGAAATTTATAAACAATTTAAAAACAAACTGAAAAAAAAAAAAAAAAGGATTGTATGTTAATAACTTGTACACAGTTAAGAGTTCTCATTGATTTTAGAGGAAAGTGGTACATTTCATGGATTGACCGCTATAGAAATGCACCCAGGTTCAATTGTATAGCCACAAACTTGCTTCAAAATTAGTTGGGATAGCTCCTTTCTGACTGCTAGCATATGTAGTTTCCTTATAGATCCTGATTTTATTATTTTTTAATTGAGTTAACAGATTCAAGAACAGATGATTTGGATACTGAACTCATTATTTCTGCATTAATATTTATCATATCATATTTCTGCAATATGCATATGATTTCTGATTAATTCATTAATTCTCGCTTTTCATTTCTGTTACACAAATTCCATTTTGTAGAAAAAAATTAACAATATAATGCCTATTTATTTGGCCATGACCATGAAATTTGTTCAAATTGGACAAGTTTCTGCCTTATCCACATTCCGATTTACACAAGTTTTACTGTACTATATGGTTATACAATTGATGAAATCAAACTAATGCACATGCTTATTTATGTCAGTAAGCTATTTGAACATACTGTCGATAATTTAAGTCAAAAATCCGTTTAATTCTCATTGCAGCTTCAGCTAGAAAACTTAAAATTATATTTTTAATTACCTTAGTAAGAGAGAAAGCAAAACCACATAAAAAGTTACTTTTCATTAAGAAAATACAAAATTTACAAATAAACTAGTACTTATGAAATTTGTAGGCAGATTAAACCCTTATTCTTGAATCCGCAAGTTTAATTTGAATAATTAAAACTTCACTTACAAGACGATCGCCTATGCTCCTTAGACTTTTCTCTGTCTTTCTTATTTCGATGTTCACGATCCCGCCTATGCTCTGATGATCTTGATCTTGAACGGTGAGAATGATGACCACTGTCTCGAGATCTTGATCTTGCCCTTTTGCGTTCAGAGCTCCTACTTCGTTTATGACTCCTGAAGAACAAGCCATTATCAGTAAAGAATAAACACAATTCAGTTCGTACACATATATGCATAAAAGTCTGAATATAAAAGGCATGGCCAAAAGATTTTAAAAATTCAAAAAGCACACCTGAAAAAAGGGAATATCCCATTTCAAACTAGATGCCTCACAAAGCTATTCAAAATAAAAGTTTAATAAATATGTACATAATGCAAAATGAATATTTATCTCCAGATTTTGAGTTTTATAAGTTAAACTTGTCTGAAGTTACAGAATAAAGCTCACCTTTCTTTATCTTTACTCTTACTATGTGAATGTCTTTCTTTGCTTCTGCTTCTATGTGAATGGCGACTTGATCTTTCCCTATCCCTGCTTCGACTTCTTTTCCTCCGTCTTTCAAGTTCCCTGCGGCGTTCATCCTCATCTCTCTTTTTCCGTTCTTCTCTTCTGCGTTCTTCTTCCTTTGCCTTACGTCGTTCTTCTCTTTCTTTATCTCTTAATTTTTCACGTTCATTTCTTTCCTTTTCTCGAGCATTCTGCAAATAAAATACAGAATTTCTCAGCTTAAAATTCTTTAAGATGACAATTCAAAACTACCCTCATATTTTAAATAAATTTTATATTTATAAAGTCAATTTGTACAGCAAACTAAAGAAAATTAACAAAATAGATGGAGAATACATGGAATTTTGAATGCTAATACAGTATTTATTTATATAATTCACAGACCTCTACTTTTGAAAGGAAATTTAAAAAATAATAGCTTCACAGAAAATTTTAAATTTACAGCAGTTTGCTTTGCTGAATAGGGCACCTATAAGTTATTTTCACATAAATGAAGGATTTATTTGACAATAATATAAATAAAAATATGAAGCATAAATAAAGCAAGTAACAGTGTAAGAGCATTCCATGTTTCCAAAAGTACTCTCAAACAGAGATAGAATTTAGAAGGAACAATACTTTTAGAAAATCTGATATAATGTTTGTACTATATCGTATGAAATGTTATAATTACAAGCATGAGTTATAACTTTTTACCTAAACATTTTCATAGTTAATATTAAAATATTAATCATCTTTAATGCGATAATTTTGTTGATGTCCAAGTCGTCTTTTGAGAATACCATCAATAAACAAATAACTAACATATTTTTCACACCTTTTACTTTTGGTAGCAAAGAAATGGCAAAACAAAGTATGAGACATATGAGAATAAACATGGTAATAATATTTTATAAATAAAAAAATATTCAATACTTTTTGATTATCAGACTGCCAATCGTAATATCACACCAAATATGGCAAAGTGTTTACAGTTTGTTTGGTGAGTATGGCAGTCTTTTTATTTTTCATGACAAACAGTTGTGCAGTGACACAATTTATGCATATTTTTATAACATATAAGGTGGTGTCTACCAAAATCTGACAGAATAAAAAAAAAAATTTAATGACCTGAAAGATGAATTTACAATAATCCTTCAAAAAACAATTATAACAAGTAATATAAAAATTTTGTTTTTAAAGTCAATTCCTATTTAGGTCATCAAAGGAAAATTTAATATAAACCCTTAAGCTAATATTAGTTTTTGTTGCATTAAAATATCTCAATTTGTTGATTTTCTATAAGCAAGTAGGTTTACAATGGAAGTCTATGGGAATTTGGTGAAATATTAGAGATATCGCCAAGTTAGCGACAAACTTGGCGGTATTTGGCGACAGAACAGGGTCCCCCCTATGGTAACCCCTTATTGAAAATACTTTCATTGATCTTCAATAACCAATGGCCGCCATTTTGATTCCCATGCAAAACTAAAATTAATTAATTAATTAATATTTGAAAAAACTGTATTAACATCAATTGTCATCCAGTACAAGTTAAAAAAAATTTATTTCAACTTGATAGGATGAATAATGAGTATTTTATTAATGACTGAAAATTTGAACAAGATACATTATATAAATAACTAATATAAATAAATATATATATAAACAAGTAATATAAAAATTTTGTTTTTAAAGTCAGTTCCTACTTACGTCATCAAAGAAAATTTTAATATAATCCTTTAAGCTAATATTAGTTTTTGTTGCATTAAAATATCTCAATTTGTTGATTTTCTATAAGAAAGTAGGTTTACAATGAAAGTCTATGGGAATTTGGCAAAATATTAGAGATATCACCAAGTTGGCGTCACTTTTGGCGACTCATTTTAGTTGCCAAATTTGGTGACAGAACAGGGTGTCCCCCCCCCCCCCCCATATAGATATAAAGATGCACTAAGTGCTTCAATAACCAATGGCAGCCATTTTGTCTCCCATATAAAACTAAAATTAATTGAAATTGAATTAATGAATTAATATTTGAAAAAACTATATTAACATCCATTGTCATCCAGTACAAGTTTAAAAAAATTTATTTCAACTTGATAGGATGAATAATAAGTATTTTATTAACGATTGAAAATTTGAACAAGATATATAAATAAATAAATAAATAAATATGGGAGAGTGTGAACTAACAGTAGGAAATGAATAAATATAGGGAGAGTGTGAACTAATAGTATGAATTGAAAAAGAAATCCATGTTTCAGAAAGATTGGGAACCAAAGTTTTAAAAGATAACTTATTTACTATAACATTACTTCTATAAATTTTAACTTTTCACGTTATAGATAAATAGAACTTAATGGTTCCTTTCACCTACAGTTTATTTAAAAGTAAAATAATCTGTGGAACATAATCAAGGTAAAATATTCAATTAAGGCTATAACGAGGATGGAAAGTTAAAAATTCATTGCTGTAGCAGGTCAAATTGCAGTCTTGTAGCAGTAAATGCCAGTTTTGGAGCATATCAATTACAGTTTTGGGGTGTGTTAATTACGTTTTGTAGCAGCTCCAAATTAAAAGTAAATATGCTTTGTTAATGAACTTTTCTTTAACATAGAGCATATATACAATTTCAACAGTATAAAATGCAATAAATGTTAAAACAAGAAAAAAAATTATATATTCGAGAATTTCAAAATTTGTAGTAGTATGACTATAACAGACAAACTAATTTTCCAAATTCCAATAATGCATAATAAATATATTATATTCTGGCAAGAAATGTTTTACAACCTCTTATAAATTTAAACATAACTAGATAAAGCCCGTCAAGATTTGACGGTAAATAACTTGAATATTTCATCATAAAATTCTCGAATTTTTAATTAGTTGCTTTTAAATTAATTATTGAATGATGAATTACGTGACAAATTTCTATATTGCATAAGTGATTCCTATTTCTTTAAGGCAATAGATGGTGCTGTCAGTCTAACCTATTCAATAAAGTCAAAGAATTTTAAGCTTATAATTTGCAACCAATTATGCTTGCTTTATATCAGAAATTTATCCAAAAATGCCGTGTAGAGAATTTATTTTTACTTACTACGGCCTCTTTTTTTTTCTTTTGAAAAAATAACAATATTTATTTTTATCTGTCTCATTCTTTAAAAACCTAAATTTGAAACGTGATGCAGCTATATATTTTTTATTACTTGAATTTTATTTTACATTTTTATACATTTTTTATAAATATTAAACCTGGGTGTCAAGGTAATTTCTTTTATAGCTCTTATACGAATATTTTTCTTTCTTTCCGTTTTATTTTTTACGGAAAAGAATGACAAACTTTGTTTCTTTCTGACACACACACATATATATTCTTGATAACGGTAAAAAAATATTACGAAAATTGTAGATCAGCTCAATTTATTTAATTGATAATTACATGCAAAATATTTTAGCTTAAATATTTTAAATATAAAAACATTATTTTTTCAAAATATTACTGAGTGTAAAATTTTATTTAACTATAAAGCATTCAAATAATAATAATAAAATTAAAATCCTAAAACTTCTTTTCCTAATAAAATATGTCATTAGAGAAATAAATTATCGGGAAAAAAAAAAAAAAAAAAATATTGCATTTTGCCAGGCTTGGGTTCGAACCTGCGCCTGCTGCAAAAATTCTGAGCTTTAGACTGTCGCGTTAACCCTACGCTAGCGGGAACTCCTTGTCGTTTCTTCTAAATTGAAGAGGTTCATTTAACAGTTGACGCATATGCAATTTTCTCGAATTTGAGATTTTATCTTACAGAAATTATAGTTCTGCGTTTTAATATTTGATACCTTACTTTTTCAAAGAAGCAGCTACAACTTAATATGCTAGTTTCCCGATCTTCGTGTGCAACTATTGGCAATTCATAAGACGGATATAACTTTTAGCCTCAAATTACTGTGTTTATCTTCTGTATGTAATATGATCAAAACAATATGGCACTCCCAAAATGAACCGTATCTAACTCTTAATATCGACACAGTAAATTTTTGAATTGTTAATAATGCTGAAAGCGCCAAATAATATTAACTTTGTGAAAGAAAGAAAAGCTAGTTTACAGTAAGATCAAATAGCAGACGAACTTAAAAAAATTTCTACCTGTGATGTGATAATTCAACTGAGCGAGCATCTTTGCGCATGTGCAGCGCGTCACTCCAAAGGCAGACTTGTACTTATATACTGCGCATACGCAACTGTAGAATTTAAATTTAAAATTACGGCTAATTAATAAAATGTTTCAACAAACGAATGTACGATAACAAATCTGTGGCCAAATATCTTTCATTTAAAAAAAGATTTGTGTAATTTGATGCAGTAGTTTCTTCTCACAGACTGTCAAAAGAAAACGCTTAGCGTTTTAAATATATAGATTAGACATTGATAAATTTTAACACTTTAGAAAAAAAGCTGCATAGATTAAAATTAAAAACAGAATGCAACAAGTTAAATATGTTTACTTACAGCAGTTATTGTATATTTTTGGGCAAATGACTAATATTTGGTAGTAAATTTAAATAACCCAAGTGATAACCTGTAACTGTGAGTAATCACTAGATTGCACAGTGGATTATCTTTCTAAGTAGTAGTATTAATCACTAGATTGCACAGTGGATTATCTTTTTAAGAAGTAGTATAAGTCAGACGCAGTTCAAAATAGGGTGGAAAAAAAAATTCCAGTGTCCAAATACTGAATAGCTACCAAGAGTTTTAGGTCTCCAAAACAATAAAAACTGTAACTGCTAACACAGGCCTAGGACTGCTGAACCACTCTTGAAAAAGAGAGAAAAGCAACTAAATCGTAAGAAAAAGAGACTAAAATGCAAAACAAGTAATATAAAAATTTTGTTTTTAAAGTCAATTCCTACTTAGGTCATCAAGGAAAAGTTTAATATAATCCCTTAAGCTAATATTAGTTTTTGTTGCATTAAAATATCTCAATTTGTTGATTTTCTATAAGCAAGTGGGTTTACAATGGAACTCTATGGGAATTTGGCGAAATATTAGAGATATCGCCAAGTTGGCATCACTTTTGGCTGCAAACTTGGTGGTATTTAGCGATAGAACAGGGTCCCCCCTATGGTAACCCCTTATTGAAAATACTTTCATTGATCTTCAATAACCAATGGCAACCATTTTGTTTCCCATGCAAAACTAAAATTAATTAATTAAAATTTAATTAATTAATATTTGAAAAAACTGTATTAACATCAATTGTCATCCAGTACAAGTTTAAAAAAATTTATTTCAACTTGATAGGATGAATAATGAGTATTTTATTAACAATTGAAAATTTGAATAAGATATATAAATAAATAAATAAATAAATATAGGGAGAGCGTGAACTAATAGTAGGAATCCTGGACTGGGAATGGCAACATTCTTGGTCTAGGATGTAGAAAGGACAGGCTCTACTATGATAGTTCCTGTCCTAGGCCGAGACTTGCATTTATGTCAGCCCAAGGCTTGCAATTAATATGGTGAACTACCTGAGTGGTGATTGTGTTGCCGTCGAGGTGGATTTTCAGGGTGAGAATGGGCCTGATAAGATAATTATCTCGTCTTATCTTCCATTTGAGAAACAGGATCCTCTTTCTGATGAGGCAAAAGCTCTCATGGGTTACTGTTCTCGGAAAGGGCACAAGTTAGTGTTCTTGGTGTGATGCAAATGCACATCATACTGTTTGGGGTCGCACAGACTGCAACAAATGAGGAGATGACCTCTTAGCATATATTTTGGTTTATAACCTGTATATTCTTAATAGGGGGAATGAGCCAACCTTTATTACTAAAAATAGGAGGGAGGTTCTTGATGTCATTTTTTGCAGTAGAAACTGCTATGACATCATTAGAGATTGGAGGGTGTCAGATGTTATTTCATTATCAGATCACCGACTAATCATGTTCAACATTGCAGGGACAACTAAACCAGCAATGATGAAGAGGAATGCCAGGAAAACAAACTGGCATTCTTACTGCAGGGAACTTGAAGAAAGGATCCTGTCTTTAAAGGGTAAGTTAAGTTATAATAATTCTTCGGACGTGGAGTTGGCTGTTGACTCAGTGCAACAGGCTATTCTCCAATCTTACTATAACAATTGTGAACCTCCTGTTGCTAGCTCCCCAAAGCCTGTGCCTTGGTGGTCTTTTGAGCTTAGCAAACTCAGGAAAATTACTTTTGATAAAGCCAAGAAGGGTGGTGACTGGCAGCAATATGTCTGCACTCACCACATATAATAAGGCCATCAGGAAGTCCAAGTATGACTCTTGGAAAAACTTCTGTGATGGTATTAATGATGTCTCTACTAGTGCTAAACTTATGAGAATTATGGCTAGAGATAGTAGTTCCAGTCTGAATGCCATTAAATTGGCAAATGGGCAGTATGCTGAAACAGGAAAGGAGATTCTCTCAGAAATGATGAGAATTCATTTTCCTGATTCCACCAGTGGTGACCCAGATGTACCTCCAAGCACACCTGCTGCCTTTAATAGCAGTAGGGAGTGCTGGAATCTTGCTGGTGATATCATCACTCACAACAGGATCTTGTGGGCTATCGATTCATTTGACCATGACAAGACTCTGGGTATGGACGGAATCGTACCTGTTTTGTTACAAAAGGGGAAAACGATTTTAGTCCCAGTGCTTAGTCAGATTTACAGGGCATGTCTCGCTTTTGGATACATTCCAAATGCATGGAGACATACCAAGGTGGTCTTTATCCCTAAACCTGGGAAAGACGCATATTTTGAAGCAAAATCATTCCGACCAATTAGTTTAACATCATTCATGCTTAAGACATTGGAAAAGGTAATGGATAGGCACATCAGAGAACACATCTTGAGTGTAAAGCCACTCTCGAGCTCCCAGCATGCCTATCAGACTGGCAGGTCAACTGACACTGCTCTTTATAATCTCTCCTTTGTTCTTGAGAAAAGTTTTAAGGCAAATGAAACTGCTTTGGCAGTCTTTCTTGATATTGAGGGTGCCTTTGATAAGGTATCTACGGATGCCATCCTTAGGGCATTGGCCAGTAGAGGTGCGGATGAAGTAACTTTGAATTGGATCAACTGTCTGCTCAAGGATAGGTCTATCCATGCTGTGAAACGAATATATAAAAACAGAAACAAAGGTTGTTCGTGAATTCCAAAGTAGTAGAAGAATATTTCTATATTCATGTGCCGTGTTGAGATTATTCAAATTAAAGTCTTGATGCCTTTTCTTTATTTTATTAACAGCAAACTTAAACACAACAATTAAAATATTTAACACTTAAATATACTTATAATAAATTCCATGGGAGCATATCTAGCATGGCTCCATTTTCAAGATAAATTTATTCCATCAGAATGAAAAACAATAGTTTTCTCACCAGTTCGGGATTATGACGTAGCAGGGTTCATACAGAGTTGGGAAGAAAAAATCCAAGGAGTATCCAAAAAATCCAAGGAGTCCAAAACGTTTTAGGGATTTGCCTTTTTTTTTTTTTCTTGTCGATGTTTTTATGTGCTGCGCCGTTATGTGGTATGCACACTCCAATTTTTAATGTCCAATTTGGAGGGAAAAACATTTAAAAAACAATTTCACTTTATTAGAATCTAATTGTTAGTGCTGAAATTGCACAGTATTCACAATATATTACTTACTGATTTCATAAGTTTAAATACAAAATTGACAATCAACTTTTTTATGCAGTGACCAATGGTCATGTCACCGGGATGATTCTGAGTAAAAAAAAAATTCTGAAATTCCCAACAAATCTTCTGAAAAGTTACACCAGAGGGGAGGGGGGACGGGGGAGATAGAGAATTCACTCCCCACACTAGCTATGCGTTTTTTTCGCGGCTCTTTGAAGAAATTCGCGTTTCTTCGCGATCTTTTGATGAAATTTGTCAATTTTTCGCGATCTTTTGACAAAATTTGTGGGGTTTTTGCGATTTTTTGACAAAATTTGCCGGTTTTTCGCGATTTTTTGGCGAGATTTTTGGTTTTTCGCGATCTTTCGACGAAATTTGTGGGTTTTTTCGCGATCTTTTGACGAAATTTGTCGCTTTTTCGTGATTTTTTGACGAAATTTGGGGTTTTTCCGCGTTCTTTCGACGAAATTTGTGGGTTTTTTTCACTAACTTTTAACAAAATTTGTGGGGGTTTTCGCAATTTTTCGACGAAATTTGTGGGGATTTTCGCAATCTTTAGACGAAATTCGCCGTTTTTTTCGCGATCTTTTGACGAAATTTGCGCGGGTTTTCACGATTCTTTGACGAAATTTGCTTTTTCCCCGTGATCCTTTGACGAAATTAGCGATTTTTCTGTAAATAATTGACAAAATTTACTTTTTTCGGCGACCATATGGCCGAATTTTTGGATAAGTGACCGACTTTTTAAAATTTTCGGAAATGAATGCCTTACATTTTCAGAAAATTTGGACTAGAATCACCCCTGGGTCATAACCCCAAACACTTATATATATCACATACATGATACATCTTAAAAAAAATTTAAAAAAAAAAAAAAAAGAATGCTAAACGCAACATACAAGGAAAAATATAAGAAGTTTTGAATTTATTCTTTTAGAACAGCGGTAATCGTTTTCTTTCAAGGTGAAATTTTGACGAATTCGCATTTTTTTCACGATCTTCTGAGGGAAATTCGTGTTTTTTTTCGCGATCTTCTGGGGGAAATTTGCGCTTTACCGCGATTTTCTGGGAAAATTCGCTTTTTTCGCAATCTTTTAATGGAATTCGCGTTTTATTTCGATTGTTAAGCGAATCTGATGTTTTTTCGCAATCTTTTGACGGAAATTGCGTGTTTTTCGCGATCCTTTGACCAAATTTGCGTGTTTTTCGCGATCATGTGACAAGATTCGCGTGTTTTTCGCGATCCTTTGACGAAATTCACTTGTTTTTCGGGATCTTTTGAGGAAATTCGCGTGTTTTTCGCGATCCTTTGAGGAAATTCGCGTGTTTTTCGCGATCCTTTGAGGAAATTCGCGTGTTTTTCGCGACCTTTTGGGGAAATCAGCATTTTTTTCGCAATTTATGCGATCTTTCGAGGAAATCTGTTTTCTTTTTCTCGATCTTTAACGAAATTCGCGTTTTTTCGTGATCCTTTGAGTAAATTCGCGTTTTTCCACTGTCTTTTAAGAAATTCGCTTCGAATTTTACTGCGAAATTCGCGTTTTTTCATGATCCTTTGACAAAATTTATGAATTTTTTCCGCGATCAATTGATGAAATTTGACGGAATTTTTTGGAATATATCTGCGAAAAGCGCGATTCCGAGATTCTTGGCTAAATGCCAAACATCGATAAAATTTAAAATAAAGGTCGGCTAACAGTGTCGAAAAACGGACTTTGCAGACCTAATAATTGAAAAACGGACCTAGTGGGAGCCCTACCATTATGATTATCCTTCCCAATCAATGTTGTGCTTCAGATGAATGACGTGCCTAAAGGATTTACCGCGCGTTTTACAATCATGATTTTTTCCCCTCGGCAGCAATATCGCTTGCGTCCGAAACCGCAATACAATTTAAGGAGTTTCTAAGGAGTGGTTTGCTTATCTAAGTAGTTCTAAGTACTACTTGGGAATGTTTTCATTTCAAAGTAGTTTCCAAGGAGTCTAAGGAGTCTGTGCGAACCCTGCGTAGTCAAAACTCCGCCCTGGGTCACGTGATCCAATAAATTCTCAACATCCTGCCCCACCATGAACAACATGGGGGTTCATCAAAATTTTTCAAGAAAGTATATCATACATAAATAACTTCAATGCAAGTAACCTGGTTTTCATTTAACAAATTAATACTTCATATTTCTCAGAAATTCAAATTCTTACATAAATTTGAAATTAAAGTAATGTTAAGTTATTCAAGCACACAATTTAATATAATAGTATTCAAGATCAATACAGTATATTCCAAGTAAGTACAAAATTAAAATTAAATTATAAAGGTTTAAATTAGAAACAATAATATATCCAAGATGATAAATATTCAAGAGTGAAACCAAGTGAGTAAAGGAAACATTTTAAAACACTTAAATATTTTTCGATATTCTATCTAGATTAATCATGCTACTTTGATAACAATATTCTATATACTTAGTCCGAGAATGAATACAAACCTAATAGAATATTTAACCATCAAATTTAAATCGAAAAGACAAGAAAATTGCAAATATAAAATTCAAGAAATAATGAAAATATAAAATATACATATACATTTCAGTAATACTTACTCAAGCTATATTCCTGTAAATAATATAAAAAATACACATCATATTGCTTAAACATTAAATATACATCATAATAATGTTCTAGAATGTTCTGTTATTGGAAAAAAAAAGTTTTACTTTCACTTCTGGAGCTCCAAATTGTACAATAATTGTACAGGTCGTTTAATAATAGATGATTCAGTTTTAACTTGCAAGCTCTCACCTTGCCATCTCTTCCAGGAAATAACTCTAGAATTTTTCCTAATTTCCAAAAATTTCTAGGTAAATGATCATCTTTGATCAAAACTACATCGTTAACTTTAAAGGAGTGGGTGTTAGTATTAAGATTAACCGAACTAGAATAAGCTGATCTCAAATTTAACAAATACTCATTTTTCCACCTAGACCAAAAGGATCTCATTAACTTTTCTCGATAATTAAAAGCCTTTATAAAAATTTTCCTAGAAGAGAAATTTGAATCAAGGTGAAGTCTTACTGGAGGTAGTGAAGATATTCTTTTTCCTAAAAGAAAATGTGCAGGAGTTAAAACAGTTGGTTCTTCAGCATCACTTCCAACGTAAGTAATTGGGCGAGAATTTATCATTCCCTCAATTTCGAGAAGAACAGTATGCAACTGATCCACAGTCAGAGAGGACTTTCCTAGAGTTTTTTGCAGAGCAACCTTTACAGTACGAACCATACGTTCGTAAAATCCGCCCCACCAGGCAGCTCGTTCAACAATATACTTCCATTTGATTGAGTTTGAAGCACAGTAATTTTTTACATCTTGATGATTCACAATAGACCACAGTTGTTTTAATTCCAGATTGGCACATTTAAAAGTACGTGCATTATCTAAAAACACCACAGAAGGCAAGCCACGTCGTGCAATGAAGCGTCGAAAAGCAAGAAGAAATGTTTCTGTAGATAAATTGCTAACAAGTTCAAGATGAATGCCTCTAGTCACTGCACATGTTATTAGAAGAATATAATGTTTGGTATCATCATATTTCACAAATAATGGTCCGGCAAAATCAGCTCCAATGACTGAAAACTGAGCTGCTTGTTCCACTCGATCAGCAAGTAGTGGAGCAATCATCTGTTTTCCTGGAGAAGAATTGAATTTTCTACAAATAACGCAATTTTTGAGAAGTGATTTTATAGTTTGTCTGGCTCTTATGATCCAATATTTTTCTCTTAACTGTACTAACGTGTAAGATACACTTGAATGAAATACTTTTTCGTGAGAATCCTAGATTAATAATTTAGTCAATTCAGATTTAGAAGAGAGTATGACAGGATGCTTTTCATCCGCTGTCAATTGGGATTTTTGTAATCTTCCCGAAACTCACAATATATTTTGGTCATCTAGAAAGGGATTTAAACACAGCAAATTGGAGTCCTTTGGGATAGGTTTGGCATTCTTTAAACATGTAATTTCATTAAAATAAAATGCATTTTTCTCAACTTTTATCGAAAACTGTTCAGCATTATTTAATTCGTCAGACGTAAGAGTACCTTTGTAATCCTGTTTTCTTTTAAGTATATCTAAAAAGCGTAGTACCCAAGCAGTGACCCTTAATAATTTTCTCAAGTTGTTAAATCTGCCAGGATCAATAATTTTTTCATAAGTTATTGCTGAGCTAACTATAACTTTAGACTTATACTCGGATTCAACATCTTTGTCAGTGGTATCAAATTCAAATGCTTTTACCGTAGGCCAAACGTTTTCTGGCTCAGTCAACCATTCAGGCCCATGCCACCATTTTTTTGAGTTTATTAAATCTTTACTAGATAACCCCCTGGTCAACAAATCTGCCGGAGTTTGCCTATGCAATGTTTCCAAGAACTGGGATCTGTTAATTCCTGTATTTCGGTGGCTCGATTGGAGACAAACTGTTTCCATTTGGACGGTGTGCCTTTTATCCAATGTAGGACTATAGTAGAATCACACCACAAAATAATCTTTCCAATCCACTTAAAAATTTCCTTCAAGTGTTTAACAAGTCTTGCAGCTATTACAGCACCCAATAATTCTAATAGAGGTAATGTTAACTTTTTAAGCGGTGCTACCCGTGCCTTAGAAATTACAAAACTAGTGCTAAAAGTGTCATGTGACGTTTTATACCTAAAATACGCCACTGCTCCAAAAGCTTTTAATGAAGCGTCTGAGAATACATGTAACTGTATATTATCTCCATCCACAAAATCGGGAAAGTAATATCTAGGGATATTGATTTTTTGTAGTTCCTTAATTTCGCTACAACACATTAGCCACCTGTCCTTAATTTCTCCTGAAAACTCTTCATCCCATTTCAAACCAAGTTGCCACAATTCTTGCAGGAGGCACTTTATTCGAATTAAAAAGGGAGAAACAAATCCAGAAGGATCAAATATTTTTGCAGCTACATGAAGAACATTTCTTTTGGTACATTTAAATTCATTTAAATTTGATAACACTGATATTAAATTCAGGGACAATGTGTCTTCCTCATTACACCAACTAAGACCTAGCACTTTCAAAGATTTATCAGAATGTTCATTTATTTCAATTTTGGGATTGGAGTTTGTCCACAAATTTTTTAACTCTTCAGAATTTGTGTCAAATTTTCTCATAGTCATGTTCGCGTCTTTCAAAATAGAAACAGCATCAGTAGATAATTTAAATGCTTCTTGAACAGCGGAACTTCCATAAAAAAGGTCGTCCACGTACAGCGATTTATTTAACATTTCATGTGCGAGAGGATGTGTAATTTTATATTCCTTAAGATGGGTTTTGATAGTCGCTGCCAAAACATAGGGCGAATCGTGACGCCAAAACAATGTCTATTGAAATGATACATTACTACGGGTTGAGATTTATCACAGTTTTTATAGTATAAAAAACACAAATAATTTCTGTCACATTCGGAAACTTGTATTTGTAGAAAAGCCCTGGCTATGTCACCACAAAAACCTATTTTATATTCTCGAAATTTCAAAATAACATTCACTAATTCAGCATTTAAATTTTCCTCCGAAAGAAGACATTCATTTAAACTGTAATTAGTTCCTTGTTTACTACTTGCATCAAAAACGACTCTAGTTTTAGAACTATGAGAACATTCCCTAAATACTTCTCCATGGGCCATCGTATATTTATTTACACAATTCTTGTCACACATTTGAATTATCCCTTCATTCAATTGCTCTTTCATTACCTCATTATATCTTTCAAATAATGATTCATCCCTATCAAATCTTTTTTCTAAATACATAAATCTTGTCTTTGTAATATTAAAATTATCCCTTAAATTATTTTGCATTTCTTTTGATTTCCACATCAGAGGTGACTCATACCTGCCATTTACAAATCGTAAATTGTTTTGGAAAACATTTAAATTATCAGAGGCTCCCTTTTTTTATTAGACAGAAATGATTCTGTTTCCCATAAACAAGTCAAATCTTTTTCTTTAGATGAGCAATAGACATTTAAACACTGAACAGAATTGCTTATTTGATTATTTGGCACCTGTCCAACTAGCATTTCGCAGAAAATTGATCTTTGAAAATATAATTGCTTGTTTATTTTTGTAAGCGATCCAGACAAAGTTTAATAAATATAATTGGCACCTAAAAGAATTTGAATTGGATATTCTATTTCAAATGTATCAGCCCATTTATATCTTTTAGAGATAATATTTTTCATCTGTGGATTTACATTTTGACACAAATGAGTACCGCATATTTCATCGGTAATTAAAGCTTCAACATTAATAAACTTGTAAGGAAAAAATCTACTTTTTAAAGTTAATTTTACACATTCAAATTCGGATTCAGTGGGATTTCTATTAGAAAATGTGTAAATGAAAAGTTTTTCCTTTCTTAAGATTTTGCATTTAATGCTTTTGCTAAATCGCTTCGAATAAATGTCTTGGTGGAGGCCGAATCATATAATATTCTAGCGATTAGTTTCTTAGATCCACTTTCCACTTGAACACATGCAGTTTGCAGTAAAGTGGTATAATTTTTCCTCAAATTTTCCGACTCGTGGACCGATGACATAGCAGTGTCACTTTCCTGAAATTGATTAACTTCTTTTAATTCAGAATCTTGATTTTGGACTAGTTTTTTAGATTTAGTTTGGGGACAAAACAGGTAGTTATGTTGAGAACTATCACATGTTTTACAGTTTTGAATTTTAACTTTACAAGCTGACTGTGTGTTTAAAAAAACACCGATAACACCTGCCCTCTTTTTTTAATTTGTATCTCTTTTGTTCGTTTGTTAGGGTTTTACATTCTAATCCAGTATGCGAATTAGAACTGCAAAAAATACAAGCATTTTTAACAATTGTATTCAATGCAGCCGCTGACGGAAAATTATTTTTTACCTTTAATTTGCTTTTAGGATATTCAACTTTCGAACGAAATGTTTCCTGACTTTTGACAGAAAGTCCTGAAATAGAATTTGCAGCTTCCCTAGATTCAATTTCAAATTTGATAAATTTCATTAATTCGTTAATATCACCCGCTTTGTTGGGGTTCTTTTTCCTGTGGAATTCTACTACTAAATTATGTGGTAGTTGTTTCAACAATATTGGGATTAACAAATACCCAAATTTTTCCGAATCAATACCCATAGCTTGTAAATTTCTAATACTGACTTCACTTTCGTCATAAAGACTCCCAAGCCCTTTAATATTTGAAGAAAATTTAACAGATTCAAGTTCTAAGAGTTTATTGACAAAACAACTAATTAATTGGTCTTGTTTTCCATATCTTTCTTTTAATAAGGTTAAACAAGACTTATAATTTTCTTCTTTCAAAGCAAACCCAGCAATTGTTTTATAAGCTTCACCAGTTAAGAAGCACTTCAAATATAAAAATTTATCAACAGTACTTAAAGATTCATTTGAATCAATAGTGCTTTCAAAACTGTTAAAAAATTCCAAAAATTTACTTGGCTCACCATTAAATGGGGTTATATTAAGTTTTGGCAAATTAACCGAAATTTGGGACTGTGAAGCAGTAATAAAACTAGAAACATTATTACTTGGAACAGATTCAGCTTGCTCGACCTTGAATTGTTTCAATTTAATTCTGATAGTAGTTTTCGAATCCGATATTGATTCGTCATACTCAAGTGATTTTTGAATTTCCGTTTCGAATTGTAAGGCATCGGAAATTAGCTCCTCAATTTTTTCATTTAGCATTTTAAGATCATCCTGTTTTTCTTGTAGATTTAATAAATAATCAGATAGTTTACATTTATCAACTGTACTTTGAGTGTCAATAGTCGATATAAAAGTGTCAATAGTTGTGATTAATTTTGTACATGCCGATCGAACAAGCTTCCTCTTGGCTTTCAACTTATCAATTGCTTCCATTTTACAATAATGATAATAATAATAAAAAAATGTACAGTACCTTTTATTCGAACTTACTGTTCGAAATTATCCTACAGGGTGAGCCTGTCCATAAGTATTTGATTCATTATACTAAAATATTTCCTTGAGTTCGCGGACTTCGGCACCATTGAAACGAATATATAAAAACAGAAACAAAGGTTGTTCGTGAATTCCAAAGTAGTAGAAGAATATTTCTATATTCATGTGCCGTGTTGAGATTATTCAAATTAAAGTCTTGATGCCTTTTCTTCATTTTATTAACAGCAAACTTAAACACAACAATTAAAATATTTAACACTTAAATATACTTATAATAAATTCCATGGGAGCATATCTAGCATGGCTCCATTTTCGAGATAAATTTATTCCATCAGAATGAAAAACAATAGTTTTCTCACCAGTTCGGGATTATGACGTAGTCAAAACTCCGCCCTGGGTCACGTGATCCAATAAATTCTCAACATGCTGAGTTGTTGGGGGATACAATTCATATTAAGGTAAAGAAGGGCTGCTCACAGGGCGGGGTACTTTCTCCTGTACTTTGGTGTTTGGTGGTGGATGGACTCCTTGTTGAGATTCATCTGCATGGTGCATACTGTATTGGGTATGTTGATGATATTGTCATCATCATTAGAGGCAAGTTTGAAAATATTCTTTCAGACATCCTCAATAATATCCTTAAGAAGGTAGAGCGGTGGTGCAGGGATGTTGGTCTTTCTGTTAACCCAGAAAAGACTACTCTTGTTGCTTTCACTAGGAAAAAATCAATCAAATTCAATGAGATTGTGTTTTATGGGTGCACTTTGAGTTTCTCAAAGGAGGTGAAGTATCTGGGTGTCTTATTTCGATGAGAGATTGTGTTGGAAGAGGCGCATCAATAAGGCCAAAAAGATTTTCTGGTCATGCAAAAATGCTATTGGCAAAACATGGGGACTCAGCCCAAAAGTGATCTGGTGGATATACAATATGGTGATCTGCCCTATGATCAATTATGGCAGTATAGCTTGGTGGTCAAGAACAATGACTGACATTGCCAAGTCAGAATTAGCAAAACTGCAGAGATGATCTGCTTGTCCATGACAGGTGTACTTAGGACAACTCCTACATCTGCTATGGAGCTGCTGTTGGGTATGTACCCACTGCATATGATTATTGAGGCAGAAGCATTGCTCTGCTCTTATAGACTCATTTTACATGGGCAGTGGCAGAGTTACTCGAGGTATCTTACTTGGGGCAGGCTTAACTGTAAAATCAGTAAGCACCCAGTCTTTATCATGAAGGGTGACGGCATGCCTTTAAAGCATGTATTTGATAAGTCGTTCAGAGTTAGTCTTCACTCTAGAGCTGAATGGGAGACTCTTTCTGTAACGGAGCTTAAGACTGGTATGATCTGGTTTACTGATGGTTCCAAGATGAATACTGGTACAGGAGCTGGGGTGTGCTGTCCAGCTGATGGTACATCCTTCTTTTACCCACTGGGTAGATACGCCACTGTCTTTCAGGCAGAGGTCTATGCAATACTTATGTGTTGTTACATTTGCATTGAGAGGGGGTATAGTGGCCTGTCTGTCAATATCTACTCTGACAGTCAGGCAGCATTACTTGCCTTACAGAAACATACAATTACTTCTAGGATTGTTTGGGAGTGTTACTGCTCTTTGAACAGGCTTGCCAGTAATGGTAATGATGTTGCTATACATTGGGTACCTGGTCATACTGGCATCCTGGGTAATGAGCTTGCTGATAGTCTAGCAAGGAAAGGGTGGGTTACTCCATTTATTGGACCTAAACCAGCTATTGGCATTTCCAAGGACTGGATTAGAACTACTGTTTTTAGAATTTTAAGAGAGCAGCAGTATCAAGAATGGCTTAACTCAAGTGGACAGAGACAAGCGAAAGAGCTCAATAGCGGATGCCCTAGCAAAAAGGCAAAAGAACTCATTGGGCTCAGAAGGAATAGTCTAAGAAATATGGTGGAACTGTTAACAGGACACTGTAGACTTAATGCACACATTAGTACTATGAAGGTGGTTAATGACCCTCTTTGTAGGGGTTGTAAGTATGAAGAGGAGACTGCCTTACATGTGCTCTGTAACTGTGAGGCATATGCTGCTTACCGTTTCAAACACATGGGTCAACATCTGATTGATCCATGGGAAATTTAGGATATTCCTATCAAATGTCTGCTGAATTTTATGTCAGCTACTGGTCTATTTAAGGACTAAGTGAGGATGTTTTCCTCTTTCATTTTTGGGGGATAGCACAATAGACCCCTGGTCACGGTGCTTTGGCTCAGGCCACCCACCCCCCAGTAATACAGTAATAGTAGGAATTGAAAAAGAGACTAAAATGAGACCAAATAAAATAGACACTTTCGCTTCACATAAATATTTTGGATACACAGACAAACACAATAAGATTTAACAACATCTGCAGAATGCATTTTCAATGCATGTCAATTGGTTATGAAAAAAATTACAAATTTTGTCTATTGGTCGTGGAAAAATATCGTGAATCTTGACAATCGGTCATGGGAAAAAAATAAGGAAATTCATAAAATGATCTTGGGGGGGGGGGGGGGGGGGGGATCGCAAAATTCACCATATGATTTCACAGAAAAATCACGAAATTCACCAAATGATCTCAGGGAGAAAACCCTGAAATTCGTCAAATGTTCTCGCAGAAAAAATAGCGAAATTCGTCAAATGAATCGTGATATTAGTTAAATGAGTCTCTGAGGAAAAATCGCAAAATTCGTCACATGATAATGGGATAAGTACAGTGGTAAAAAAAACAGATAATATACGCTTTAAGCAGAGGGTATACGCTCAAGGCAGAGAGTATACCCTACAATGTATACTATAGCTTTTTGAGAAACACAGGGTATAAAGTGACTCTTAAAAAAAAAAAATCCAGATGGTATACGGCATATACCACCGTATACCCTCCACTACATTCCTGGATAAATATTGTAAAATTCGGCAAATGGTCTCGAAAAAAATCTCAAAATTCGTCAAATGGGTCTTGGTAGGAAGGAAAAATTGCGAAATTCATCAAAAAATCGATCGTTTGGCGAAATTTTGGATTTTTTTCCGCGATTGTTTGTTGAAATTCGCGATTTTTTTCTGCGATCGTTTGTCAAAATTCGCAATTTTTTCCGCGATCGTTTGCTGAGACTTACCTGAATCGTAAAGTAAAGAGCTTTAGAACTGACAACGGTGGGGAATTCGACAATGCCTCTTTTAAAAATTTTTTTGAGGAAAAGGGATTCCGCCATGAATTTACCAACTGCTACACTCCACAACAAAATGGCGTTGTAGAGCGTTTTATGTCTACAGCAGCCAATGGGATGCGAACGTTATTGATTGATAGTAATTTGGATTTGACCTTTTGGCCTGAGCAAAAGACTCTAAGTCGGATCTGTTAAAATTCCCGGAGTTGGAATCGTCCATTTTACAAGAAAGGCTGCGAAGATGGAGTTGGAGTCAGGCCCATTTTTGTGCGAAAGAGTCAGAGTCGTTAAAATAAGGCCTGCGGAGTCTGTGGGAAAAATGGATGACTCCAGCTCTTTCGCCCAAAAATGGGCCAACTCCGACAATGTAGACTTGCTTGTAAAATGGAAGATTCCGACTGCCCTGGTTAAAATCCCCGGAGTCGGAGTCGTCCATTTTCCCCACCCAGCAGCCCTATTTTTTCCCCACAATCCTTTAACGAAATACGCATTTTTTTTCACAATCCACAAATATTTCATCACAAAAATAGCATTTTTCTGCGATCCTTTGATGAAATTCGCGTTTCTTTCGCGATCCTTTAACAATATTCATGTTTCTTTCGCGATCCTTTGACGGCAATCGCGTTTTTTTTTAAAAAGCTATACTTTGACAAAATTCACATTTCTTCTGTGATTATTTGACGGAATTCGCATTTATTCTGCGATCATTTGACGAGATTCCCATTTCTTCCATTACCCTTTCATGAACTTCATGTTTCTTCTGCAATCCTTTGATGAAAATTGCGTTTTTTCTGTGTTCCTTTGTCAAAAATTCAATGTTAATTGCAGGGTTTTATTGCGATCCTTTGAGGAAATTGCCGTTTTTTAAATCGCATTCCTTTGAAGAAAATCACATTTTTTCTCCATTTCTTAGACAAAATGCCTTTGGAACAAAAATTCTCTTAAAAAAGAATAATCCGTAATTTTTTACTGATGTCTGTAACGCCGTAATTTATACTAATTATCCATAATAATTACGGACAAATTGTAATACTTGGCACCTCTGTGTTTACTTCCTTACATTTGAGCAAAATATCGAGGAAATTATACTTTTTGGATAGACTTTAAAATTCCTATCATTCAAAAATGTTGTAGATTGCATGAAAAATCATTTAAATGTGTGAAAAACTGACAATCCACAGCTAATGTTCCAGAAGTGAAATCCATTAAGAATTTTTGATCAGTTTTAAAAGGAAAATTTTATGCAAAATTTTGGAAAGCAAAATAGATTGAACAACTCGTTAATAGAATTAAGTAATGTTTAAAAGAAATAGATTTAAAACTTGTACAAACTTGCATATGACATGAAAATGAGAATTTATTTTATATTTAGAAAAAGAAGTTAGTGTACAAAATTAAAGTAATTGAGTATTACCATTTAGCATTCATTTAATATTATAATTTAAATGTATTGTCTATTATTTTTTGAGTTTAATAAAAATATAAAAGACAACTTTTGTGGATTTTTATTGAACATCCATTATTTGAAAAATTGTGGCCAATTTTTGAAAGTTAAAATGTTAATGTCATCTAAAAATCATTTCACAATATGTACATTAGAAATGCAGATAAAAGATACATAAAATTAATCTTGAAGTTTTTGCTTTATGTTTAATGTACATTAATACAGTTCAAATCTTGCCTTACAGCTTTAATCTCCAATATTATTATCATACCTTAGGAGTAATAAATTCTTACAGATAATTGTAATGGACAATATACAAATAAACTGTGTAGTCATTTTTCTATAAGTGAAATTGAAAATTAGAATGAAAATAATAGTTAAAAGCAACATACCAGAATCTCATCTACAGCTTCTTTTAATCTTGCATAACCAACATGCTGCTTTCCCATCAAATGATCATCAACTCTCTGTTGAGCATCTCCCACAATCAAGAATGCTCCACAGACTTCACAAACTTCCATCTGTTTTTCTTGAGCAGCTGCAATTTCAGCAGTCTTAAAAAAGAAATAAATATAATTCAAATTTTCCTATTTGTAACATTTTTTTTACTTACTGAAACAATATTCTTATCAACATTCTAAAATAATATTTCAGTTTTACCATATTTTATTAAATCATTAATGTATAGTCAAGGAACAAAACACTGTGCCATAAATTAATAGATGATGATAATAATAATACACATTTACAAAAAAGATGAGATAATGTTATTTAATTTTTTTAGCTGAACCAATAATCAATTTGTAATTGCTTCAGAAAATTTTCGGAAAATGTTGACTGTGATGTGAAATCACATAGATTTTTCTTAAATTAATCCTTTTCTTATAATTTCAAATACAAAATCGCTTTTAACTAAATACTTATTTTATCCCAACTTTTTCACTCTCGTCATAATTTTTTTAATTCGAAAAAAGATATTTAACATATGACTATCATTAACACTCACATAAATAGAATTTATTCATATGAACTTTTATCATCCTCACTGGATATCTAAAGAAAAAAGAAAAAAAAAAGGATAAAGATTGACTTGTATTTGGTCTGAATTTTATTGTGATTCCATCAACATTCATTAGAAATAAACCTTTTGCCTGCTTAGTTTTTGAGTACTAGATCATAAGCTTTTCAAGTAACTGTCTACTAAAAGCATAAATTCCTTATTACTATTCCAAAACTTTTTGCCCAAAGAACAAATGGTGTTCAAATTCTAGCTGGCTTTGTTTTTTGGTCTGGAATTCTGGTAGCTCAGCAATAAAATTCAAATTCTTTTAATTTTTTAAAAAGGTAACCGATAATTTCAGCTTGGATGGCATCACTGAATTCATATTCCCTTTTTCAGATTTTGTGATGCCAATATAAATATGAAAAAATCACTCGAAATGCGGTGGGGCTGACACTTCTCTTACATGGCCCGGCACGATGCAAGGATAGGAGCTAAAAAAGCTCTCAGGCACTATCCCAACCTCTTTCGGTATTTATTTTTTATTTGTACATCTATACTTTGAACTTTCAATAAATAAATATAGCAAAAAGATATTTATGAGTAATAATTTACAATATAGTACATCCTTTTATCAACTCCAGTGAATGCATTAAATATAAACCAAACCTGGCCAGGACTACTTTCAAAGACACAAAGTACACTACATTGACATTTTCCCATTAAAATCTTTATCATCCTCCCAACATGTTACATACTAAAATACATGCTTGATCAAGCAGCACCAAGTGAAATGCAATCAAGATGAAGTAACATGTTTGAATTCGACATTTAATCGAGCTCTCAGATATTTTGTTACATAAATAAACATCATTCTTGTTAGAACTTCTAAAATAAAATGAATATGAACAAACTTGAACATAAATGAACAATTATGTAGGGGAAAGTACGGTAAAATTTGATAAATTATACCCGTGTTGTTGGGGATGTGCCATACTGCATCATTTAAGCAAAAAATTGGAGAAGGGATGCACAGTTTTTTTACGGGCTTTTCAGGATGTGTAATTTTCCTCTTGATAGATTGCAAAAGAGGCATATTTTGTATTAAATATATTTAATCTGTTTTATTTCTAAAAGAAGAAAATTTTTGTAAAAAAGATTCAGTTATTTGGAAGTGTCTGGGTTCCACAGACCCAGGTAGACTCCTGTATGGGTTGGGTAGTACCAGACTTGAACATTTTTAAGTCAACCTGCATCCTAACAAAAAAATTCCCCGACCTGAGCCCGCAAGAATAATTTTTGGAAACCCAACTCGAACCTGCAATGAAAGGAAAGTAAATCCTGTTTTAATGCCATAATAAAACATAATCTAGAATTGTACTTCTAATACAATTTTTACGTTTCACATAGAATGATCAAATCTATATTCCTTAATATTCAAATATGGACTTCTGAATAGCGGACACCTCGTATAGTTGAATAGAGTCAAACATAGGTTCGGATTAGAGTCCTGCACCCGACCTGAATCCGAAATGAAAAAAAAGTAAATCATATTTTAATGCAATATGAAATACGATTAATAACAATCTACATTATAGATCAATAAATAGAACTAGTAATATAATAAAATTCACCCTCAATTAAATGAATATCACAGGTAGGATAAATTATACAAAACTTTGATACAATGGAAACAAAGAAAGTAGAAAAGGTAATGTTTCAATTGATATGTAACGGTATAAAACTAAAAATCTTTAAATATGCTTTAAAATTAGTTCCGGCTTCAAAAGTTACACTTATAAAGGTACACCTTGTTTTACACAATTGGCATTCTGTCTTTAGTTTATCATCATTATCAGCAGTTATTATTTTGAAAATTTTCCCGTCTAATATAGCCGCATCCTGTATCATCAAAATTAAATTATTCACTCCATACATTTTCAACGGGATCTCTGGAAGTAGTCATCCTTTCACGAGTCTTCGAAATAACAAAGTGCATTATATTTTTATCGTACTTTAAAAATACAATACGCAGCAAAACACTAATGATCCTTCCCATCTTCCTGTTCATCAGACATCAGTTTTTTGTCATAACAATGTTAGAAGTATCAAGATTAGAACATTAGAATTGTAACTATATTCAGCAAACATGCTTGAGCTGTGCAGAAGCCTTCATTTTATTGTACCATAGTTCGCAGTAGTTGAAAAAGTGTGTTTATATTAATTTCCAGAAACGAATTCAAACAGACAGGCATGCATTTTGCTTTTGTGAAACTTTGATCTGTGGTTTATATAGACTTTTAATGTGAAAAAATATTTTGGACATTTTTTTAAAGAATCAGGTCCACCCGAACTCAACCCGCAAAAGTAAAAGACAACCCAAAAATGAAACAATGAAAGCCAACAAGACCTGAACTCGACCCGAATGGCAGGTCGGGTAAAAGCGGGTAACTCGACCTGATGCAGGACTCTAGACCCAGGATTTCAAAGTCTAGTGACATCACTGATAACTGCTCCTTTGACAGAATTTGCATTTTTTTCCTGTGATATTTTGACAAAATTCACGTTTTTCCTGTGATAATTTCACAAAATTAGCGTTTTTTGAGAAATTCGCATTTCTTGCCAGATTCTTTCACCAAATTCACCTTTTTTCGTTATCCTTTGACAGAATTTGCATTTTTTTTCGCGATATTTTGACAAAATTAGAGTTCTTTTTGCAATCTTTTGACAAAATTCGCATTTATTCTGCGATCATTTGACAAAATCTGCAGTTTTTGGGAGATCTTTTGAAAAAATTCTATTTTTTCCCACCATCCATTGACAAAATTCTTTTTGTGATCCTTTGTTGAAGAAATTTCCATCCCCCCCACCTTTCACGAGTCATCGAAATAACAAAGTGCATTATATTTTTATCGTACTTTAAAAATACAATACGCAACAAAACACTAACGATCCTTCCCGTCTTTCTGTTCATCAGACATCAGTTTTTTGTCATAACAATGTTAGAAGTATCAAGATTTAGAATTGTAACTACAGTGGAACCTGCCTAAACTGACCACCCTCGCGACCGGCTAAAATGGTCATTATATAGATGTGGTCACTTTATGAAGTGTCTTTAAAAATGGCACGTTAAAATTTTTTGTGATCTCAAAAAATAAAACAAATTAAAATATACACAAGGAAAAATGAACTATATTAAGTAATGAATTGATTAATTAACAATTATCATAACTGAATTACTAATTTAAAATACACTTGATAGTAGATAACTTAAAACTCACCTTATTTCTTTTGAATTCAATTGAAGAACTTCTGTAGTGATTGATTTAAATAACACATAACGAATGAGGTACACTGTAATTAATACGCATTTTTATTTTGATTGTAATTGCATAATGATAATGTTTCTATAACTGGTAGTAATAAACTATTCATTAAAAAATTATACAAACTTTTATGAAGTTTCATTTACAGCAAAAAAACCCCAGAAATGTTTCGTTGCTTTAAACACTTCTTTTCAACAATTATGTTTTCAGTCATGCCTTTAAGTTTTCTCAATAAATCCAGCAATAATGGACAGTTATTTAGGACAGATGTTTTCATTTTTTTTGCATGTCTTTTAACATTTCTGCGTCTAAAATTTCATCATTTTCTTCGATTTCAACTTCATCTTCACTAACACAATCTTCTTCATTTTCTTTTTTAACCATATCGCAAATTTCTGGCTTCAAACTTTCTTGATTAACGGGAGCATTGCATGTTGGGATATCACTGTCAAAATTTATGAATAATTCAGCATTCACTGGTTCATCTTCAAAAGGCAATTGATTTATAAGATTTTGAATATTGGAAAGGTCAAAATTGTCATCAGTTGCAGACTGGGAATCACTGATATCTTCAGAAATTATTTGCAAAAAGCCAGATTTTTCAAAGCATTTTGAAATTGTACTTTGATTTACCAAATTCCATGAATCATTAACCCTCATTATTGCATCGAGGATGTTTACACATGAAGCGATTTCATTTGCTGATTTGCATTCTTCTGCTCTGGAAATTATAGCCTAGAGCAAGAACTTTCTATAATGTAGCTTGAAAGCTTGAATTATTCCTTGATCTAGCGGTTGCAAATGCGATATGGTATTAGGTGGTAGAAACTTAACTTTCACATTTGAAAATGACAAATCACTCAGATGAGCTGGACAGGATTATAATAGGACAGGATCTATAACAGCTGGACAGGATCTATAAACAACAGAATCTTTCTCTTTCTTTGCTTCATCTGCTTGTTTAATTGTGTAACCCATTCAGTAAAAATGGAGGATGTCATCCAGGATTTTCTATTTCCATACCAAGAGACTGGTAAATTCTTAATGTTAACCTTTTTGAAACAGTGTGGTTTTCTGGCTTTTCCTATTACAAGATGTTTCAGTTTCTCTCCTGTTGAACTGCAAGCAAGCAAAATGGTATTTCTCTCTTTAGATCTTTCCATCTTTACATTTATCTCCAGCCATTGCTAATGCTTTGTTTGGCATTGCCCGATAAAACAAACCACATTCGTCAGCGTTGAATATGTCTTCTGTCTTGTAATTCTTCAGTAAATCACAAATCCGCCTTTAAAATGAATCTACTGTTTCCATATCAACGTCATGAGATTCTCCACACAAAATTTTCTGAGAAATGTTATTTCTTTTCTTGAAAGATTCTAACCAGCCGTTAGAAGCAGTAAAATTTTCTACTTTGAGTTTTTTTGAAAACACTAAAGCTGCTTCTTGTAGCAAAGGTCCAGAAATTCGAGCATTCATCCCACGCATTTTTTTAAACCACTAGGAGGCTCGGCCCCTACGAGCTACGCTCGCCAACCCCCGTTCAGACATCGCAGTCTCTAAAAGCACGCTAATTTGATCGGCTTTAAAACGATTTTGGAAGATTGAATTATAATTTAAAAAACAGTGGCGATCTCCCTATAAACGGGTTTCTATACATTCCTCTTTGATTGGGAAATTTTAAGGAAAAATCAGCTGCTGTTAAAAGATACAATGGCTGTTTTCATCTTTGATTAAATAAAATCAATTAAACATTTCAAAATAAGCTGATATAAAATGAATTAAGTAAACAGAGTCTTTGTTTCCCGGTATTTTTTAACAAAGCGAAAAAAAGTTATTTTAAATGTATCATTTTTAATCTGACGTAATTTTCACCAAACTTTTCTTTCTCTTTTTAATATTCACGTGAAAATACTGTTGTTAGAAATGAAATATTATTTGCGCTGTCCTAACAAAAATAGTTGAAAAGATAATCTCAAAATATCAAATAAATATCTTGCGCAATTTTTAAATAAAAACTGTTGTGCAATATTATTTTTTTTTCGTTTTACATAATAAGTATAATGTGATGTAAATGTGACGAAATTTCTCCTATTTAAGACTTCTAACGCATGTTAATGAATTTATTTTACAATATCCTTTATCTTTTAAAATTCATGCATAAATATAGTTTTAATAAAGTAATTTTCAATAAGTTCCTGCTTTTTATACGTAATTATTTAATTCTAATTTGAAAGTTTTTTTTTTTCTGTTTATAATAGTCACGTGTAAATAAATTTTTAATTTGAAGCAAACATTATTGTTTGCGCTCTTTATACAGTTGGCAACAATTTAAATTAATAAAATTTTCTAAAATAAGTAAAAAATATATCTCGAAATGCTGAAAATTTGAAATTAAAATAGAAATAAAACCTCAAAAAATGAGTCGAATTAAAAAAATAAAAGCAGTCTGCACACCGGGAAATTCTAATGAAGAAAATGATCTAAAAATGAAATAATTCCCTTGGATAGTTTTGATTCTATAAAACTTTTTTAACAATCTGCACACCGGGAACTTATAACCTATAAAATGATCTAAAAATAAATTCTCATGTATAGTTTTTGCTCCAAGAAAACTTTTTTAATGGAACGTTTTTGTCCAACTTTAGCATTAAATATCTCTTAAAATAATTCTTCGATTTGAAAACTGTCTGCATCAGTGAGTTTATCAAACATTTCTCTATAATGCCACCGATTTTCATATTTTTGTATGTAATATTTTTTTAAATATTAACAGAGAAAGACCTCCGGTCACAAAAAATTCAAAACCGGCGGCAGTGACATCGTAAGTTACTTTTTTTTAGAATAGAGAGATTCAACGGTTGCTTGATTTACTTCAAAATAATAGGCTTTTTGAATTTTCCGACTCCTAGACTCATTTTCATTTTCTTCAAATCTTTGTAGATATTCAGATTTTCTTTTTAAAATATTGCTCACACAAGTTTTAGGGATTTGAAATTTTTCAGCTGCTGCTCTTTGACTATTATTTTTTAGAAAATTAATAACTTCAATTTTATCTTTTAAACACAACTCTTTATACTGTTTAGATTTAGATTCTTTACTCTCCATACTATAAGAAGAAAGATAACTGCATTGAAGAAAAAAAAACTTGTAAAAAATATCAAAGCAATAAGAAAACTACAAGTTCATACAACTAAAACTTAATGTTAAATGTTACAAATCTTGCAAACAGTACAATGAAAGAACATGTGCAGGTTTATTCTTAGAATTTCTGAGAACATATGACAAAAGAACCCTTTTTTAAAACAAACCCAAACAATCGCCCAAATTGTCTACACAGGTAAACATAGTACTAACACGTTACTTACTTAGCCAATGAGTAACAGGCGCAAGAATCCTATCCTACGATCGGTCAATATGTATGGGGAAATCATTTCTCACCTCATTCCTCTTATACCTCGAGAGAAAAATGGGAAGGGTGCTTAGACAGGTGCGAATATCATTAAAATAAAGGACAAACTGGTCATATCGTACATTAAGCAGATTTTCACTTTAGGAAATAAATTTCTGTATTTTTTATGGATGAAAATAAAAATTTTAGAAAATGTTCACTTTAGTCTTTGAAATTTTTCGGCATGCAGAAAAACTGATGGTCACATTTTGCAGGTTCAAATAACATTGACAATAACAGGCTATCTGGTCACTTTACACAATAGAAAGGTGGTCACATTACCGGAGAATTCTCATATTTTATATGAGCAGGAGTAAAATTTGGTAAAAGTGGTCACTTTAGCCAGGTGGCCACCTTACCAAGGTGGTCACTTTACCAGGTTCCACTGTATATTCAGCAAACATGCTTGAGCTGTGCAGAAAAAAGCCTTCATTTTATTGTACCATAGTTCGTAGTAGTTGAAAAAGTGTGTTTATATTAACTTCCAGAAATTAATTCAAACAGACAGGTACACATTTTGCTTTTGTGAAACTTTGATCTGAGGTTTATATAGACTTTTAATGTGAAAAAATATTTTGGACATTCTTTTAAAGAATCAGGTCCACCTGAACCCAACCTGCAAAAGTAAAAAAGACAACCCGAAAACGAAACAATGAAAGCCAACACGACCTGAACTCGACCCAAATCGCAGGTCGGGTAAAAGCGGATAACCCCATTTCTAGACCCAAGATTTCAAAGTCTAGTGTCATCACTGATAACTGCTCTTTTGACAGAATTTGCATTTTTTTCTTGCGGTATTTTGACAAAATTCATGTTTTTCCTGCGATCCTTTGACAAAATTAGCATTTTTTGTGATCTTTTGAGAAATTCACATTTCTTGCCAGATTTTTCACCAAATTTGCCTTTTTTCTTTATCCTATGACAGAATTTATGTTTTTTTTTGCGATATTTTGACAAAATTAGAGTTCTTTTTGCAATCTTTTGGCAAAATCTGTGGTTTTTGGGAGATCTTTTGAAGAAATTCTATTTTTTCTCACCATCCGCTGACAAAATTCTTTTTGTGATCCTTTGTTGAAGTTTGTACATTTCATATTTCATTTTATTTCATATAAAATGATAATATGTATAATTCTAAAAAAAAATATACAAAATGGAAAATATTTAGAAGGAAAAAGAGCCATAAAACATATTTTTTTTAAATATGGCAGAAATACTAGCTGTAAATCAGTTGAATTCAAATAAAAGATTAAAAATTAATATTAATGAGTTGACATTAGTTATTCAGTTCACTGCCAATTTCAATTTAAATGAACAACCAAAACATCAAATATGTATAAAAGTAAGACTTAGATAAAACTTATATGAAACATATTTACATAAAATAAGAACAGGATACTTACATGGATATAACTTTATAATATATTGTTGAAAGGAACTTGATAATATGTTGTTGAAAATTACCAAGGATTTAATCTGTCTTGAAGTTTAAGAATAAGAGTTGAATTGCTGTATGCTCCTCTGGAGCAACAGTATATGTCCTTCCTGTAGCAGTCATTGGGGTAGACACTACTTTCATTATATGCTCATATGGAATCCAACAAACATCTGAAGATTTTGGCCATGAATATGATGAACTAGGACCATGAGGATGCATGAACATAATTTTATAGTCATTGAATTCCTCGCAGTAATCTAAAATCTTACCAATCCACCAATTAACACCATATGCACATGCAACATATTGTTCACTTTTAAATGTTTGTGGTTTGTCGGTTTCACTAAATCTCACAGTAACAATAAAATTTGTTGAGGAGCCTGATACCCTGGAAACCAGTATTTGGCCTTTATTTATTGGCACAAAGCTGTGATTAACCCTTGTTCCTACGATTGTATCTGCCTTTGCATACCTATCTTCTAACTGATTATTGGCAATTTCAATTTCAGATTTTGTTATAAAAAAACTTTCAATTCCTTTAACATATTCTTTTGCAAATGTATACAGATCAAATGCATTTAAGATACCATCTTTGAATGGACGCTGAAGACTTGCTTTGGTGGCCATGCATTTTATGGTGCCGCCTATTCCATCACAAGCTCCTTTTCCGTGGCAAGAGGCAAAAAAATGCCATTCAGCTTTCACACCATGGTCTTCATGATGGCAGAGATTAATAAAATTTTTGTATTGGGATGATGATCCATCACTAAAATATTTTATGTATTTAATCTGTGGAATTTGTGAAATTAAATAATTGACAATTACTTTTTGTAAAGCCCAAAATGTAGTAGTGTCATGAACTAAATGCTCGCTTATTGCACACATAGGAATAGATTTCACAGTATCAGTGATACTGTCCCTTATATAAGCAAGAAAGGGGTGAACTGTAACTTGTTCTTTTTGCCAATGGATATTTTGAATAGCATCTTGCACAATGCAAGTATAGTTTTCAAAAAAATCAGCTGAAATAATAGCAGTTTCTGCATTCAATTCATCCTTTGTTTTCTTGAAATATAAACTTTGTGATTTTGCAAAAAAGTGGTGTGAACATAAAGCAAGGAGTTTTGTAATTAAATCATCAACAAATTCATCAACAGGCATAATCACTTTTTAAAATTCTGCTCTATCAGTCTTTACCCACTGTTTATAAATAATATCATTACTCATTTCCAATTCATCTAAACCCATTAAATCTTTCTTTAAAATTTCAGGAGATGGACATTTATCACACCTGTGCAACATGCATTCTTCAGATTCAATGCAACAAACAAGTTTTTTTAGCAGTGATATGTAGTCATTGATATGAATAGCATGAAGCATAAGTTGGTATTTTGATGGTATACACACACACAGACAGAATGAATACCTTTGCTTCCAGCAGTAACACATTCTCTTGGACGTAGTGAGCAAAACTTAGACAATCCAATTTTTAAGTCATGTTGTTCTTTAAATGCAATATATAAGTCCTTTAAATTGTGCAAAATCATTCTCTTTTGTTTTAATATTCTGCCGTTTTCAGTTGGAACAGATAAGAAATCTTTTTTTCCAGGACACATGCGGCTGTTATTATCATCATAATAAAAATTAATAACTTTTTCTATAACGTCTGGATTCAGTTTAACACTTTTTCTTCCACTAGGCATCGATAACATCCCTTCTGTTGTTTTAAACTTCCTTGCCTTTTTTACAAGATACTGTGTAGTATTAAAATAAGTCATTGTTTGCTGTATTGTCTGTCCATGAATCTGGAACTAGTGTTAGAATTTGAACTTTTTCTTTAAAACATGCGTTTGTAAACTTCTCCAATAATTTATCCATCATAGATGTGCAGTCAGGACAAGCTGTGTCTTTACTATTTTGAGGCTTATTTATGGTTTCAACACCTAATACTGTAGCTGCTTTAGTTGCAACACACTTAGTTATTTTTGAAACTTTCTTTTGCATGTAATTAAGTTTTCTCTTTGAGGTACGCCTACTTACCTTTATTGGCGATAACTCTAACAATTCACAACTTTTGTTTAATTGTTCTATTACTACTGTGGGTTCATTAAAATCTGAATAGAGGGGCTTTCTGTTCCTGAGGTGGTTATCCTGTCAACAATAGACATTTTTTTCATATTTACTGATGAATAACAGGAAACACACAATTTTTTTCCTGGAATGAGGATATCTGGATTTGTTTTAGACATATCTAATGATATTGTTTTTAGTGATTTTGCTCTGATACTATCTGGATGTTTATTAAATGGATCACAACACTGCCTTTGTCTTAAAATATACCATTTTAGATATTTATCTTTGTGAACCTTGCATATACTATTTCCATGGACAAAGCATTTTTCATCTGGGATTACATAATGCAATCTTTTTTTTTAATAACTGCAAATCACGTGAAGACAATTGAAGAACAGGAATCAGATCAGTACTCAATGAAACACCAAGTTTCTTGCATACAAAACACTCCATGTCCACTGTAGAATCTTAAGCACAAAATAACTATTCTATGCCAGTGCATACTACATTGAAAACATCAACAGAAATGATGTTTAAAAGGGATAGTCAAATTTTTTTGTACATTATGATGTAATATTTCATCATATTTTAATTACAACCAATTAGAAAACAGATGACGATACAGCAGCAATCTTTTCTCAAAATTGCATCAGTATACAACATGATGCAATAATTCATAAATTATGTCAAATATTTTTTTTATTTAAAATTTTATATATAATGCAGTTTATAATAAGCTTACCCACAAAAGGTTTCAAAAATTTTCAACAAAAGATTTGTTGGATACATTATGATAAAATTGCATAAACATATAACATGATGCAATATTACATCAGGATAGAAGATGATGCATTATTACATCATGTTTTGAATTCAAATAATAAGGAAAATAGATTATGCAAGATTAGCATTCATTTCATGAATTCTGTCATTCTTAGTATGTAAATTTATTGAAATAAAAAATACATAAACAGACATATTTATATCTGAATGTTTAATGCAACTTGAATGATGTAAATACATGCATACAGCAGAATTTTTCTATAAAGTCACATACAAATGTAAAACTTTTTAAGTGAGCAATTTTTAAAGGAAGAAATAGAAATTTAGGTATAAAAATTGAATTTCTTGCATGGAAAACGTTTTGAATAGATTCCACATATACACATGCAGTAAAATCTCATTTATATATATTGCATTTAAAGGTTTTTCACAATTATACATTATATTCTTTATTATTTTCTTATTTTTTTCAGTGTTAAATTTTTTCAATTATACAGTTTTAGCAATGACTTTTTTTTTGGGGGGGGGGGGGGGGGGTGAGCAATTGGAGGGTGGTCCTACAAAAAACTTATGAGATTATATTTCATTATAGTTTTACATTAATGCAGGGATTGAAAAATATTTAGTTTTGGCCATTATTTCTTAAATCAGGGATATTTACATGTTTTAAGATAGTCATTGCTTAGTAAGTGACATCCTATGTGTAAAAAGCTATTTTTTTTAAACGAACAATTTTACCTCTCCAATTTTTTTTCTATTTAAAGTACACATATGGAGCAATGTCAGTGATGCCGCTGTACTTGAAAAAACCTGGGTCCCCGGGACCCAGGATTTTCAAAAATCTGGGTCCTTTTTTTTACAAAAGCGGGTCCCCGTCAATAATAATTTATATTTTAAAGGAATAAATGAAACTTGTTTATTTGGAAAAGATAAATGAAATGCATTAATTATTGTTTTAACAATAATTAAATAATGAATTAAAACCAGTATTGTTTGCACTCAAATAAGATATTTAAAAAAAATATTAAGAGAAATTTTCTTTACTTTTTTAAAAGTAAAAATGCAAGATACAATTTTAATTGTAAAATAATGTTTATTTGAGAGTAGAAGATACCAAGTTCCACTAACAAGTATCACTAATGTTTGTGTCTCTTTTAAAAAGGGGCAAGACAGGTTTATTGAAAAAGATGTTTTTGCTGAAAAAAAGAATACTTATGTTAAGTTTACTTTTTGTTGAATGAATGGGTGCTTTCATTATACTTCCCGTTGAATTATTTGTCAGCATAGATCTGTGTTGGAATCAGACATTTTCCTTGGAAGGAAAATTTACATCTAAATCATTAATAAGCATCAAATCCTAAATGTTCTGAAGGCGGGAGACATTTCAATGCAGTAAGAAGGGGGGGGCGATTTTTCAGTGGTCCACCTACTGAATACATTATCAAAGTACACTGAAATCATGCTGTATTTTTAAGAATCTCATAAAAAAAATTAAATCTCATTTTATGAATTTTCTACCTGTAAGTTTAGTTTGAACATCTTTTTTGGTGCTTTGACTAAATTCACGTTTTTTCCGCGTTACTTTGACGAAATTTGCGTTTTTTCCGTGATCCTTTTGTCGAAATTCGCTATTTGTTCGCGAGCCTGTCACAAAAATCGTGTTTTTTTCTGCGATACTTGGACAAAATTCGGCTTTATTCCGCGATTTTTTGACGAAATTCGCTACTTTTTCGCGATCTTTTGACGAAATACACTATTTTGTCTCGGCCCTTTTACGAAAATAGCGTTTTTTCACGATATTTTGATGAAATTTGTGCTTTTTTCGTGATCCTTTGACAAAAATTCGGCTTTTTTACGCTATTTTGGGGGGATTCTTTGACGAAATACGCTATTTTTTCGCGATCCTTTGACGAAAATCGGCTTTTTTACGCTATTTTTTGACGACATTTGTTATTTTTGGGGGGTCTTTTGACGAAATACGCTATTTTTTCGCGATCCTTTGACGAAAATTGGCTTTTTTCTGCGATATTTTGATAAAATTTGATTTTTTCGCAATCCTCTGACGAAAATCGTTTTTTTTCGCAATATTTTGATGAAATTTGTAATTTTTTTCGCGATCCTTTGACAAAATTCGGCTTTTTTCTGCGATTTTTTGACAAAATTCGCTATTTTTTCGCGATATTTTAACGAAATACGCTAATTTGTCGCGCCCTTTTACGAAAATTGCGTTTTTTCGCAATATTTTGATGAAATTTCCGTGAGTTTTTGACGAAATTCCCTTTTTTTTCGCGATCCTTTGAAGAAATACGCTATATTTTTCGCGGCCCTTTTACGTAAATCGTTGTTTTTGCGCGATGTTTTGATGAGATTTGCGCTTTTTTCGCGATTCTTTGACGAAAATCGGCTTTTTTTCTGCGATTCTTTGACGAAATTACGCGTCCCACGGGACGCGTAAGAGCTACTTTTTTGCGTCCCGTCTCCGATTTTTCGCGTAATTGACGCGCTATAGCGCGTCCGCGGCATCCCTGAATGTTTTTAGCAAGTTTGAAAAAAAATTATGATGGTTCATTTTTTTTATGGCCCATTACAGTAAGTCATTTTTTGAGGGTGATATTTTCAGTTTGAATGTAATAAACAGTATTAAAATAAAAAAATACTATTGTTTTAATATCATATATGCATTCTTTATACAAATAGCTTTAAATTGGTACCAGAAATATAAAATTTGAGTCATTAGTTGTCAAGTTATGGACATTTAAAGACATAGGGATAGCATCCAAGATGGCCGCCATTTGGTAAAAATGATCAATTTTCAAAAGGCTATATCTGAGTCAATATTGCACAAATTATCTTAAAATTTTAGATTTGATGGTTTCACTACTACATCTGTCTGTAATAAAAATTTAAAAAAAATCTGTGACTATGGTGCAACAACTTTTCTTTAAATTGGTTGATTTCACATGGAATGACCCAGTTGCGTAAATTTCATCGTAACAATGTTCAACTGTACTTTGCACTTTGCTGGCGAGTAAGATTTTCTAGAAATTCCTCACCCCTTGTCCTAATATTTGGATTGATGACCAATTATTTTAAATTTTGGAGCAAATCCCCCTTGCAAGAAATGACAAGGCAGAAAATCGCAGAAGAATATCATGCCTGAAGTACATTTTGGTGCAGGTTTGGAGCAAATTTAAAGAAAAACACTATTTCTGTGCAGAAAAGCACAGCACTTGAAACCCTGTAGGTACCTCTTTTTTTAAATACATGGTAATAAATTATCCATAATCGCATTTCATAACAATAAATTGCCTTCAATGAAAGTATTGATAGCACATGTATTTATGTGGTATATGGCGCCAAGTGAATTATTTCTGGCCAGAGTTGTTTGATTCAAATCAGATGATTAAAAAAAAAACAAAGTATTTAATTTTTTTTTTTTTTTTTTTAACATTGATATTTACAGGCTGAATAAGAATCAAATTTATCGTTCATGTTAAAATAAAAGTTATCATTCACATCAGCTTAAAAGTTACCTTACAATAATGTTAAATAAAACTTTACAAATTGAAAATACTATTATTTTATGAGCGTAAATGCAACACTGTATTAAAAATATTATCTATTCATAGTGCATTCCCCCAAAATACTAATAAAAGCTCTCTGATTTTTAAACTTTTTGTTTCCTAAATTGTCACTTCATTTTTGCAAATTAGATGCTGAAACTGAAGTTAAATCCATTTAATATAAAAGTATTTAATATTATAGTATTTTCAGTAGACAGTTTACTTCTTCTAAAGCAGATTATATACAATTCACAAGTTTGTTTATGTTTAGTTGCTTAAACCTGCAAATTACAATATCCCATATGGTGATGATTGATTTACTGATCATATATGATCAATATTTGGCTTAATTATAACATAATAAATATTTGGACGGTCTGACATAGAATTCCAATTTCATGTTTCTTCTATAACTGAAAATACTTTAATCTCTGTGACATCCTTCTCCCATTTCTTTTCATAGAATTTCATCGCTTACTGCAACGGGGGAAAAAAAAAGAAATGTTATTATGCCTTATTTCTAAGCTGAGCATTCCTTCTGTCAAGTAAGCATGGTCGATTTTGCTGAAATTGCCAATGGCTGAGGGTTAGATAACACTGATAATTGATAGCTTCACACTTTTAGTTATGTGGTTACCTTGTATCTATCTGGTAACTGTTTTGTGAATCATTAGTATAGTATAGTATAGTATAGCGTGAATCACAAGTTAGGACAAGAATACCATTTACAAATACTAGGTACAGTACAGGTAGATTTTGGATTTGTTGATACACAAAAAAAAATGGTTGGCAGAAAGAAAGATTCCATATGGCTTTATTTTACAGCAGGGTTGGTAAAAAACTGGGTTTTTAAAAAATATATTTTCCTATTACATATACATGCATATTTATTGATAAAAATAAACATTGTTGGATATATAAGTAATATAACTTCATTTAAAAATGATTTAAATTAAATAATTACAATCAATTGTATACAAAATTGAAATTATTTAAAATTTAAATATTTTTAGTAATAGCTATGTCTTATATTCCATGAATAAAATGCTCTACTTAGTGAAACATTGATACCTTGAAAAACTTAATAAAAAATCTTTTGATTACTAGTACTATAAATAAATATATGGTGTAGTTTCATAAATATAATGTACTTTTCCATGGCTAATCAAAATAATTTCTTTGAAATATTTGCAATCCGAGATATCTGACTTTTCTGTTAGACAATGTTTCTACATGAACAATTATCTTTTATTGAAAGTAAAGCTTTTTATAAAGAATTCCTGGAATGATTTGAATTTAACAGTAGGTTCTTTACACGTTTGAAGCAGGGTTGTCAGATTTGCTGCCCGGATAGATATCCATTTTCCCCACCGGGCTGGGTTTTTTAGTTTAAAAAACCTGGGTTTTTTTTGGGTAAATGGGTTTTTATCAAATAAAACTACATTTTGTAATATTAAGTACTTTTTGAACGAAAAAATACAACAGTGTAATGTTTCTTTTACATATAAACCAGGGATGAGAACTGCAAAAAAGCAAAAAGACTGAAACCACGCGCAAACAAAAAATTGTACCACATTTTATCCGTGAAAGAAAATCAGGGTCTGATTTCCGGGCAAATGGAGACAAGCGCACAAACCTGTATACTACATTACAGGAGTGAAAATAGCCAAATTACACACAGCTCTTAAAACATTGAGTGTAGGTCATGTGAAATGCTCGACATATCAGAATCATGACCGGTCCTGAAAATTAAATAATTTAATTAAGAATAGAGTTTTTGTGTGTCATAATTTTAATAAATTTTTTAGCAAAAAATATGAAAAACTTAGTGAAAATCACAATGGTTAGTTATTTTTGGTCACACGGGCTAATTGGACCAGGACCTACAGCCAGCTTAATGTGAATTCTGAATCAGGAGCGATTCTGAGTAAAAAAAAAAAAAAATTGAAATTTACAACAAATTTTCTGAAAGGTTACAAAAGAGGGGGGAAGGGGAGGATACACTAAAAGCACTAAATACACGTATTTTTCGCGCCATTTTGACGAAATTTGCTGCTTTTTCGCGATCTTTTGACAAAATTTGCAGCTTTTTAGCGATCTTTAGATGAAATTTGTAGTTTTTTCGCGATCTATAGACGAAATTTACCGTTTTTTCGCGATCTATAGACGAAATTTACCGTTTTTTCGCGAACTTTGCCGTTTATTCGCGATCTTCTTATGATATTTGTAGTTTTTTTCGCGATCTTTTGACAAAATTTTCTGCTTTTTCGCGATTTTTTGACAAAATTTTGCTTTTTTCACGATCTTTTGACAAAATTTTCTGCTTTTTCGCGATCTTTTGACGAAATTTGCCACTTTTTCGCGATCTTTTGACGAAATTTGCCATTTTTATCGCGATCTTTGGACGAAATTTGCCGTTTATTTGAGATCTTCTGACGATATTTGTAGTTTTTTGCGATCTTTTGGTGACATTTACCGCTTTTTCACGATCCTTTGGCAAAATTTGCCGCTTTTTCGCAATCTTTTGACAAAATTTGTCACTTTTTCGCGATCTTTTGACGAAATTTGCCGTTTTTTCATCACCTTTGAATGTTCTTTCGAAATCGGAAGAAAAGCGGAATCGATAGGAAAGTGAAAATTTCGGAAAATAACAAAATTTTGCAGGAGAAAAAATACGGAAACCTCGGAAAAAAAGGCGGAATTTCGAGAAAAAAAAAAAGCGGAAATTCCTTGAAATAACAAAAACGCGGAAATCCGCCAAAAGACGGAAAATTCTCATCCCTGATAAACATACTTGCACAAAATCTTCGCTATCAACTATCATACACTATTTATTAGATTTATTTTCATATACAGTGAGTATTCTTTAACTTGAAATTGATGGAGCAAGGAAAAAAATAGTCAAATAATTGTAAAAAGAAAATAACTGTGCAAAGTAATAAAGAAAAGTATATTTAACATCTACGAAAACACATTTCTTGAAATTAAATATGAAAAAATAAGATACTTTTATATTTAAATAAAGCAGATGCCCAAGAAGAAGCACCTCAATAAAGGAAAATAATAAAAAACTTTAATGATATTGACTTTTTATAATACACAAGAAATTTTTACACAGTACAAAAATTCAAACTGCAAATTTTATGATGTTTACTAATCTTCTTCATTTGCACTTTTCAATAATTGGTGACACATAACTAGTTTTTCTGTTTTTTGATTATCTAATCTATTACGAAGTTTATTTTGAACAAGGCCAAAAGTTGAAAAAAGATGCTCAACTGATGCAGAACTGGCAGGCAATGAATTTAACAATGCCATATAGTAACAAAAATCTTGTTTCAGAAGACCAATTGAGTTTTCAGCTTTTTTGCCGTTATTTTCCACCATTTAGATAGGGTAAATACAACTGTGACACTAGAGTGTAACATTGATTTTGAATAATATTCATTATCTGTTATTTGTAGTGACATTAACAGTATTACATAATCACTGTTAATTCTCCTTAGCCATTCTAAAGCTATTCTTCTTCGGTGCTTGACAATTTTCTTCCTTTATATTTGGGGAGAGCTAGAAAAGCTGTCATATGAGCAGATATTATACATTGATTATATTGTTTCTGGATTGAATCTTTAAATGGAGCAAGTACTTCATCTTCCAGTAAAGTTGACGTATATGTACGACTTCTCCTAGACAACAATTATCCTTTTGAAAATTATCCAGTGCAGTACATACTAAGTACAGTTGCTGTTGAAGATTTATAGTTTCCATGTAAAGTGCTGCATTATTCATTATCCGGATATCTTTATCCATGTCATTTTTGTGTTCAATGCATATTTCATGTATTATTGTATAGTTCTTTAAAAAGCTATCAATGCAATCATTTTTACCGTTCCATCGTGTAGAATTTGGCAGTTGTGGCTTTATACCTTTTTTTTCTAAAAGCCATCCTGAAAGCTGATAATGATTCCTTAAGTACCGCTGAATTTCAACTACTTGCTTTAATATTACTCTTGGTGAAACATAATTTTCTACTAGACCTAAATAATGGGCAGCATAACCATAAACAATCAAGTATTTTTCCCAATGATTTTCACTCTTTCGTTCCTCAAATCTGTTTTCTAAGTTTTTTTGTGTTAAGACCATTCTCTTTTCATTATCAGAGCAAATTTTTGAAGTATGTTTTAAAAATACCTATTTAATTTTTCTGTCAATATAATTATTTTTTATATCTAAATAAAAAAGTATATTCTAAAAATAATTAACAGAATATATTCCTCAAAGTAAAAATTTAAAAGTTTAATTTCATTGGTAACATAAGAAAGTAAGATTACCAAAAAGAAAACCTTCTCTAATAACTAAAAGATAACCAACAGCAAACTTACTTTTGTGTATTTTAGTAAATTACATATAATTTTATTAATGACTTTTATTTGAAGATTAAAAGGATTAATAATAATTTAATAAAATATTAATTTTTCTTCAAATTCATTAGTATATCCCCAAGCTGTCTTGTTTTTCTGCTTCGATACTTAAAATTCAAACACAGTTGCTTTCTGGTGATATATGCAAATATTTGAAAACACTCAATTTCAAGCAGAATAATTTAATTAAATAATGTTTCTAATGTTTATTAAACAATGTATCTTCAAGCATAATAAAAGATATAAACATATATATACATGTGTTACTTTGTAGAAAAGAATAAATTTTATTTTTCCCATTTTCCCCCAAAAAACCCGCCCGGGCTGGGTTTTTTACAACCCTGGTTTCAAGAAGTATTGTGTATTGTCATTTGACACTTCTCCTCAGAAACTGCAATGTTAAAAAAAAAAAAAAGGCAACAGTAAAATAAATAGATATACCTATTTACCAGCTTTTTAAACTACTGAAAACATTTATCTTAAAATGGAAAGTAGATTTATAAAAGTTGTCACCTACTAAAACATTTAAACAGCCATCAGACTTAATACACAGGATTTTTTAATATGTATTACTTTTATATGTCTAAACTAAAAATTAATAATGTATATTTTTACGCATTTTTATGAGACTTTTTTCTGTTATGTCTCACGCGAACCTTATCTCGATTTTTACCCTTTTTTCTGTCAGATCTAAATAGTGATTCGATTATGCAACAGACGATTTAAATATCTTACTGAATATTTTAGTTAAAAGTAAACAGGTGCTTCGCTAGCACCCAATTTTTCCTTTATGACATAAGTTTTAATTTATTTTTGTTTGGAAATGCACGAAACTAGCAGATGCTGTTGTTCAGAAACTATGTAATGGAATTGTGTTCTCCATTTTTTATTTTTATTTATTTTTTGCAAAATGCAACAGATCTTTCAGAAAATAGTGTCAAAGTTGGCGTCTTGAACCGAATTTCCGTGCGAAAGAAAAATAACTACTCAAGGAAGGTTAAAGACATCTTTGTCACATGATCAAAATTGCTTATAACTCAATAGGTAATTTATTTATCAAAAATGGAAAACACAGTTCGATTCCAAATCGCTTCCAGTCAGGCCTTCCAATTTTATCTTTCCGTTAAAAAATGAATTTGTAAATGTGTCAAAGCATTTTGTACTTGTTGAGTAGAGCAGTTGAAAACAGCCTTAAAAGATAATCCCCCCAATCAAGAAGACTTTCTTTTGCAGCTTGACTGAAATCTTAAAGGGCATTTTATGTTATTAATTGTAAATAATCTGAGTTTTCTCAAAGGAAAATATTTTATTCAAAATATTGAATATTTTAAATCTATTTTATCTTTGCTACATTCACATGTTTTAAATTTTATCTTTAGAGCTTCAGATATGTTACACATGCAATTTGCATTCTACATGCATACAAATATAACCTAGACTCACTATGTCTCAAGGTGACTGCTGGAAAAAGACTGTTAAAAGTAGAAATTATTTATATCCAATAATTTGAAACACTTAAATTACAAAAATGAGAAAATATTATATTAGATCTTTTCTAAAAGACCAGTTGGTTAACCAACTGATTTAATTAAACCATGCCAATCCTGCTAGTAACAGAATAAAATCATAATGCAAAACCCCCAATCCCAATGTAGGAATGCAAGAAAAACAAAAGCTTACTAAATCTAATAGCCATGATACAGTAAAGAAAACTCACAGCCAATCATTCATTAGCATATAGAACAAAAAGTAACCAATGGCTAGAATTACTTATGATTATGTCATGATTGAGGCATATGTAATTCTTAGTAGATCTTAACTAATCAAGCAATCAAAGTAGTAAAAGTGTATTTTTAGCTCAAATCTGCCATTTTGGCAATTTTTAAAAATAAAAGTTTTAAAAAAAAGAAGAAAAAAAAATAACTAACTACTTGTTTTTTTCTCCCCAGTTAATTTTAGAAAAATTAGTTAGTCTGCTATGTAGATTTAAAGCTTATAAGAAAAGTTTGATTGATTAAAAATGTTTGTCACCTTTACAAATTTATTAATTCATCATTTTTCTAAAGCTTTGCTTGTAGCTTCTACATAACTTAGATTTTGCATTTTTCAATAATGTGTAAAATAAAACATTAGGGAAAAAGAGAAAAAAACCACATGAAAAAAAAACCCATTTGGTTTAAACCAAACAACCCTGTTTTACAGAAAAAAAATATACTATTTCTGGAAAAGGTGCGATAGCAATAAGAAAATCATGTAGTGTAGAAATGATGGGGATTAAGATAAGAATAAAAAAATGCAAAGAAACTTTCAGTCTACATTATAAAGATAATATTAGTGAATCTGATTCAGTTGAAATACACATATACATTAAGCATTCTTTGCTGCATTTATTACACAGTTAGGTATTATATATGAGCGGCTCACAATTATAGTACACCAAGTCAATTTTGAAAAAAAAAAAAAAAAAAAAAAAAAAAGAAAAAAAGATGAGATAGTCCAATTAGAAGGGGCATAAAATCTGTTTTGTACACTACCACAGTAAACAAAGTCTGTAAACAGATGACATATATGAGAATGTATGTGAAAACAGACTTGGTTCACTGTGGGAGCGCATAAAACACATTTTTTTTTTTTTTTTTTAATGGACTTGGTCTACTATGGTTGTGAACCCCTCATATGTTAATGGAGTAATACATTAATGATAAATTGAATAACTTTTAAATTAACTAGAAATTTATGCACACAACACACATAGTTATATGTATAACAATTAAAATTTAATAGCAGAATAACGTAATTTTAATGAAATTAATAGGAATATACAGAGAAAACAAATAAATACATGCACAGAACACAAATAATATTAATAAAAAATATCAGATTAAAAAAAAAATCATGATTTTTAACAATCCTGTTCCTGACAAACATATGGATTATTACGGCAGTCATATTACGTATTACAGCAGTCAATGTGTCAATCTATTGAGGGGAGAAAAATCTCAAATCAAAGTACAGTAGAACCCCGCTAATCCGAACTAATTGGGACTGGTGCCTGTTCGGATTACCCGAAATTCTGATAAAAAGCAGCTTTATTACAGTCTATGCATAATAGCTTTATTAGTGTCTATGGACCAAGTAGTGTTACAAAATGTAAAACAATCTGTAAAAATGTCAACAGGAAGATGCTTCTTCGAAAACAGATTGAAAGCGATGGCAGTTCTGTCTTTGTATGGCAACTTATACAGAATGTCACAATAAAAGATGTAATTGACTGTGTATCGGAGACATGGGACAATTTTACACAAAACTGTTTAGTAAAGTCATGGAAGAAGTTATGGCCAAGTTTAGCTGATTCTAGCGATGTTGAACGGGGAGAAGAAAACAAAAGCAGAATTCTTCAGTTTATTAAATGTGTCTTAGGCTGTGAAGACGCAACTTAACACACTGTAACTGAGTGGTTGTCTTGTGAAATACCATACCTGCCAACATGTCAATTTTGAAATCCTTACAATTTTTATGACGTATTCTTACGTGCTTAAATATGCATAACATATGCACATGCAATGAAAAAGTAATATTTCATAACATTTTCTATGCTATATTCATGTATTGTATAGTCTTTTTTTTTTTTTTTTTTTTTTCCAAAATAAAAACGTGAGATTTCATAAGAAAATTTTTTTGCATGGGAAATTCTAAGTTAAAAAAAAATCTGAAATTCACAGCAAATTTTGTGAAAGGTTACAGCCAAGGGGTTGGGGAGGAAAGGGGAAGGATCCCTGCCGGTGCTAATGAGTTTTTTTTTGAGGCCCTTTGATGAAATTCACATTTTTTCCATGATCCTGTGAAAAATTTGAATTTTTTTGATGAGCCTTTGACGAAATTGTTTTTTCCGCGATCTTTTGACGAAATTTTTGTTATTTTTCACGATCTTTTGACGAAATTTGTGTTTTTTTACGATCTTTTGACGAAATTTGCAGTTTTTGTGCAATCTTTACGAGATTTGCGTTTTTTTTTGTGATCTTTTGACAAAATTTGCGTTTTTTCGCGACCTTTTGACGAAATTTGCGTTTTTTTCGCGATCTTTTGACGAAATTTGCATTTTTCCACGACCTTTTGACGAAATTCGCGGTTTTTTTCGTAATCTTTTGAAAAAATTAGTGTTTTTCTGTGATCTTTGACGAAATGCGCATTTTTCTCGCAATCTCTTGACAAAATTCACGTTTTTTACGCAATCTGACGAAATTCACGTTATTTCCCGCTATCTTTGATGAAATTAGCTTTGTTTCAAAGATTTTTGATAAAATTTGTGTTTTTCATGCAATCTTTTCACGATCCTTCGACAAAAATAGTGTTTTATGCGCGATTTTTAACGAACTGCGTGTATTTTTCGCGATCCTTTGACAAAATTTGCTTTTTTTTCAAATATCTGATAAAATTCGTGTTTTTCCCGCGAACTTTGATGAAATTCGTGTTCATTTCACGATCCTTTGAACAAATTCGCGCACTTTTCTGAATCCCTTGACGAAATTAGTGTTTTTTCCTTGATCTTTGACGAAATTCGGGTATTTTTTTCAAAAATTGGGGCTTTTTTCGAGATCCTTTGACAAAATTAGCATTTTTTCGCGATCCTTTGAAGAAATTAGCATTTTTTACGCGATCTTTAACAAAATTAGCGTTTTTTCACGCGATCTTTGACGAAATTAACGTCTTATCACGCGATCTTTGACGAAATTAATGTCTTATCACGCGATCTTTGACGAAATTAGCGTCTTATCACGCGATCTTTGATGAAATTCACATTTTTCCGCGATCCTTTGCGATCGTTTTTCCAGCGTGCAAAACCGTACAACCGTACACTTCGAACGAAATCCGTACATTGTACGGCCAATCCGTACAAGTTGGCAACTATGTGATACTGAAGCCAATCAGTTATATACAGACTAGCAGACCCGCCCGGCGTTTGTAAATAATAACCTTAAACAAAACTTAAGTTTGTATGATTTTATATCTTTGGAAATTCTTTTAAATGAACCTCATTTCGGAGGCTCCATTGCCTTCCGCAGCGTCTAATGTGTTCCCATCAAACTTCTTTCCGAACGAACCTGTAATCTAGATCCCCACTACATATGGCAACATTTACCGGAAGTGCCCGCACGTGCTGAAGATAACCGAAAACCAAGTTGAGTGAGCCAAACCTTGTAGGAATCAAGCCCACAGAAACAACAACAAAAAAAAAATAAATAAATAAAAATAAAAAAAAGAATGCACCATTAATGTTAGAAAATGTTGGTAACTAAAGCCTAATATAAAATTTCATAATACAGAAAGCAGCTGAATTGTAATCTAAGTTGAAGGAAGCAAATCCCGTTGAAATTGGGCCCTTAAACCCAAGGAAATAACTCGCCACCAAGCGGTGGAAGATGCCTCCTCAACCTTGTAAATTTCATGAATTACTGTTAGCATTAACACAATATTTAATAAATGGATGAAATCCCTTATCTAAAGTTACCTTTAAATTAACGCGATTTTTAATTTACGGCTGTAGTGAGTAGACGTAAGTTAATGCTGAAAAAGGAGATTAATGTTCGAAAAAGGTGGTAGCTGAGGTATAAAGAAAGACCGGCCCTTGGGGCCAGGGTCTTAACTGGAATGTAGTTGGGTATAACAAAATTTTTTAGGGGTTTTAAAATAGCTGGAAGACACTAAAACTATATTAAAGAAAATTGAAGTAGAATAGGATAGCTCTTAAAGAAGCTGCAACAACGGCCCCATGAAGACGATTAATATTTAAAATTGGTGGTAGCTGAAGTCTGAAATTTTTTTTGTCGTTCATGTAGTGGCTGGAAAACCTAAGAAGTTGTTAGAAAAGAAAGTTCGTGAATCGGACCATTTTTAAGGGAGCTATAACAGTGGGCCCAAAAGGGCCCAACTGTTAGTTGAGAGCAGGGCCCCAACATGAAAATATGTTTAAATGTTTTAGATCTTCAATTAGTCGAAATTGATCAAAGGGTATGAAATAATCATGATGGATATGAAATAATGTGCAAAAAATTAGGGAAATGCTTAAAATAGGGCCCCAATAAAAATATGTGAATGTTGGTCTAAGGAGAAGAGTTCAAGACTCAACTTTAAAATTACGCATTGCGAAGATGAGAAAATTAGGGTGTGAAAAACGCATGGCACACGAAAAATTTAAGGGGCCCTACAGGACCCTAGACGTGCCCAAGGTCTTAACTGGAATGTAGATACGGGAGAGTAACTAAATGGAGAAAGTATCCCAAAAATGAAGATCTTATTAAAAGGAAGCAATTTATTAACAATTTAGTGCACTAAAACTTAGAGGGGCCCTGTACCGGGCCCCTTCCAAGTGTGCCAGGGTCTTAACTGAAATGTAGAAATGGGGCAGAAACTGAAAGGAGAATTCACCCTGAAAACGAAGAAGATCGGATAGGAAAGAGGCATGTTATTAACAATTTAGTGCACTAAAACTTCAAGGGGCCCTGTACTGGGCCCCTTGACAGGGTTCCAGGGTCTTAACTGAAATGTAGAAATGGGGCAGAAACTGGAAGGAGAATTCACCCCAAAAATGAAGAAGATATGATAGAAAAGAGGCATGTTATTAACAATTTAGTGCACTAAAACTTCAAGGGGCCCTGTACTGGGCCCCTTGACAGGGTTCCAGGGTCTTAACTGAAATGTAGAAATGGGGCAGAAACTGGAAGGAGAATTCACCCCAAAAATGAAGAAGATATGATAGGAAAGAGGCATGTTATTAACAATTTAGTGCACTAAAACTTCAAGGGGCCCTGTACCAGGGCCTTAACTGAAATGTAGAAATGCGTCAGAAACTGAAAAGCGAATTCACCCCAAAAATGAAGAAGATCGGATAGAAAAGAGGCATGTTATTAACAATTTAGTGCACTAAAGCTTCAAGGGTCCTGTACCGGACCCCTTGCAAGGGTGCCAGGGTCTTAAGTGAAATGTAGAAATAGGGCAGAAACTGAAAGGAGAATTTAGACCTAAAACGAAGAAGATCGGATAGAAAAGAGGCATGTTATTAACAATTTAGTGCACTAAAACTTCAAGGGGCCCTGTACTGGGCCTCTTGCAAGGGTTCCAGGGTCTTAAGTGAAATGTAGAAATGGGGCAGAAACTGAAAGGAGAATTTACTCCTAAAACGAAGAAGATCTGATAGAAAAGAGGCATGTTATTAACGTTTTAGTGCATTAAAACTTCAAGGGGCCCAGGGGCCCCGCCCCTTAAAAAATTAAAAATCTGAGCCTTAGGTGCATCAGGACCTGTCTTGGACTAATCACACCTGAATTTTCAGACTTCTACGTGCGGTAGTTTTCGCTAGCCATCGCCAACAGACACACACACACACACACAGAGCGATTTGTTCTTTTATTAATACTAGGAGATCGTACCCAGGCTTCCCAGGTTAAAGAATATAGGTAAAAACATTTTTTAAAATTGAAAACTAATAGTTTTTTTTTATATGCAATAATTTTTTTAGATTGCCCACTTACATTAAAAAAGCATTTTTCTTATGGAAAATACGAAGTATACAATCAAATAATTTTTTGAAATTTATCAAAAGCGATATTTTCTTATTAGCCGCATGCTAAGAATTATTTGACCAAGATTTTGCTACTTAAGGCATCCTTTTATGTTCTGATAATTTCAGAGTTTATACATGTCTGTTAAATTTGCGTTTTATTTATATTATTTTATTTATTTATTCATGCAGAAGCTTTTTTAATGGATATTAGCCATAAGTAAATGATGAACATTTTATTTTGTTTTAACAGCAAACGAATTAATCTTTCGTAATCGAGCTCTGCGCGATATAGATAAATTAAAAATATTTCATGTTTTAAAATTGTTTTTAAAACCATAGACAATCAGTAAACTGAGATGAACTTTGCAAACAAATTCCATTGGGAAAAAAAAATTCTGTTTGGTGATCTAAAAATTTAAATTGTACGATTACAAATATGTTAGATTTGCTTTTTTACAATATTATTCTTTTGTTTGTTTATAAAGTAAGTATTAATTTCGTTATGCAAAAATAGTCAGAAACAAATGCTGAAAAATGTTTGTTGCTTTATGTGCAAAATGTTTATTATTATTATTATGTATTGAAACCGGTACGTGATAAGATAAACTTAATAAAAATCATGCTTAAAAATTATTTTAGAAAATATACTACATCAGTCAATTAAGATACAGTTTTTAAACAAATTGCATTTGAAAGTAAATTTTTCCTATGCGACGAAAATTGAAAATGTACGATGGTCAGGAGATTGAAAAATTGCAGTAGTGGAAACTTCAAGACCGAAATTTGATCGTGAAGTGTTGCCATTCACAAAATGACGTCAGTGTTACGCACAGATACGTTTGTTCTTTATAATATAGATAGATACTTAATCAGTAAAATATAATAAAGATCAGTTATTAGGATGTGGTTATCAACTGATATGCTTGGTATTCCGGAATGAAAAACGACAATTATCACCTTCTCAAAATTTGCATACGCACTTCTCATATCCATATTCATCATTTTTTTAAAAATTGTATTTTGTTTGATCATTTAAAAATCATTTTAACTCAAAACTTGAAGTCACGATTGTCAGCAACATCTTTTATGTGAACAGACGCACCCTTTACTTGAGATTCTCATCTCAATTCCGGAGAGTAAAAATTTCCGTAATTCACGTTTTTTAGACGCATTTGTGTTAAAATGTTTAGTTTTATCTAAGAAAATGATCGTTTTCTTTTAAATATGACTTCATTTTCACTTAATTAAGCATTTCGCCTAGTGTCTGAAACTTAGTATCAGTACACATGCAGAAAGAAAAACAATATAGAAAATTTATGAGGAAAAATGCGTGTTTTCAAAAGCAGTACGTCAATTTCCATTCAAAATATTATATCCTTAATGGGATTTTGCGCCACTAAACCCTATACAACAAATTTTATCAACAATTTTGAATTCTTATCATAAAATAGCATGAATAAAGATAAAAATACTCCATTATTTCTCTCTTGTCTGCAATAATGAAAGCTATCTAATTTTCACCATTTAGAAGAAATTTCATAAAATGCTTTTTAAATTAAAATATAAAAGTGGAGATATTAAAAAAAAGAAAACAGATAGTGCGATCACATCTACAAATGAAGAGCTTTCAGTTTAAAAAAATATATATATTAGTAAAATTTGTTCAGCAGAAAGATCAGGGCAGATGACTAAAAAACACACTTGTGTTTTAAATATATAGATTATATAAAATTAGGAAAAGTTACATTAAGCAGATTATGTTATTTTGATAAAATTATAGTAGAATGTCCTAAAGAATAGCATTAAAATTTTATTATTCGCGTGAATTTTGGACCAAAACTTCAGGAACATGATATTATTTTAAACCACGAATTATTTGTTTGCTTGTCTAACTCGGCGAAGCAAATCCATCCAGGCGAGAATCATCAATTTCTGTAATATAAATCACTATTATTTGCATGTCACCCCTCTTCTATAAAGACACTCTAAATTTTTGTAAAACATTGCGTTTTATCAGTGTGTGATTTCAATTACAATATTTTCAAAAGTGAAGCATTTTAATCTGTGAAGAATTTCAAGCAGCTGGGCTGTGAAAATGACGCACTTCTACAAAACATAATTCAGGTTTAAGAATTAAAATACATGCTTTTTTATAAAATGACGTCATTTGCATCCGCTAAGCGATCCACTTTTACAATCCAGTAATTATTAAATCGTCTTAAACTTCATCTATAGAAAAGTATGCATATGACGTCATTATCACGGAATAACAGACAATATTCTTGACATAGCCCATATTTTAATTTCAACTTTTTTTTTCAGGTTTTATGAAAAAATGGCAACAAATGATACAGTATCTGCTATTTTTGACTATTTTCAGTTTACTTTCAATGACTTTCAATAGGAATGGGTTATTTTCGTTGCCACGATAAGAAAAATGGTATTAAAAACTACAAAAAAATTAATATCTCAAAAATGAATTGAGACACAGCTTTCAAACAAATTGCATTTAAAAGAGCATTTTTTTCCTTATACGAAGGTGTAAAAATTTAAAATGTGCGATGTTTAGAAGTTTAAAAATTTGCAGTAGAGAAAATTGCAAAACCAAAATTTTATTTCAAATTTCAAAGTGTTGCCATTCGCAAAATGACGTATGCATTACGCACAGATATGTTTGTCCTTTATAATATAGATAGATGAAGAAGTCCTCTCTTTAGTTCAGAATAAGCCACAAGATGACTCTGATCTAGAAGAAACTGATGAGCTAGAGAATGTTCTCGTTTCCTACTCTTCAGCTGCAAATGCTCCAGAAATAGCACTGTGATATATAGAGCAGAGAGAAAATGCAACATCAACATACATTATGTTTATGAGTCGTTTGCATAATATTGATTCCTTAACAAGAATAACATCACTTCGTCAGACAAATCTGACAAATTTCATCATCCCCAAAAGATCGTTAATGTAAATGTGTATCTGATGTGTTAATGTAATGTGTTTTTATTAAATGTGTACAAAATTATGTATGCAGAAAAAGTACTTTTTTGTTTTTAGTACAACATTTCAATCTTTCAGTTAATCTGTTCAAGTATAATTTTCGAAAATAAAATCGGTTCAGATAAACCAGAATTTCGGATTAGCGGGGTTCTACTGTATTCTAAATTTTTAAAATAGATGAACCAAATTATACACTGCTAATTACAAATACCTGTGGCAGAGATTTCAAACAAGTTTCAAATTGAACGGACATTTTTGTTTTTCTTATTAAGGATGAAAATCCGACCGATCACAATTGGCATACCTTGTGACCTTGATGATCATGACACTTTCGTCAACAAAAACTTTGCTGGAAGTGGATGGAGAATTTTACATGAATTGACACAAGCCATTCGAAAAAGAAACAAAAATTAAGACAAACCTGAAACCAATGATTGGCTTCTGAAACTTTCCTCAGAGTTTCTCTTTCTTCTTTAAGCTGCTCACATAATTTCATCACTCCCTGTGCTTCTTCAACCATGCCTTTGCAGCCAAGCTCTTCAACCTAAGAATGTAATTTCATGCAAAAGTAATAACAAAAATGTTTAAACTAAATACATGTATTTTTTTTTTAAACCATAAAATACAATCTTCTGACTAAAAATTTATAACAGTTGTGATTCTAAATTTGACAATAGTGTGGACATGCTAAAACATAATCCAATCTATCATCCCTGTGGCAATGGCGTATCTTGGGGGTGGACTGATGGGACTTCAGCCCCCTCTGAAATTTGTAGAAAATATTAAGTTTAATTACGAAAGTTTAGAAAAATTTAATGAAACTTGCTAAAAGTTAAACTTCCTAAAATTAAAAATGAACCAGAAAAAAATATCCCGTTTTAGACAGGTTTTCTTCTTAGAAATTGTGTTATTTCACAAATGCCGTGCATGTATGCGTTCCAAAATGAGTCCGAGAATGTGTTGAGGGAGGTGGGGTAGATTGATAACGCTCTTATGTAATTTTAAATTTGCTGTACATTTCAGTTTTATTTACTATTTATTAAATATCTTTTAGTAGTTAATTTTCAGTGTTCTGTTTTAAAAAATGCTGTATAACGATGTAATTATACTCGTGAAAACAAAAACCTGCTTAAAATGACATTTTCCCTTGTCCCATGCAATTTCATTTTATCAGATTTGATTGTATAATAGATGCATTACCTGCTAATAAAATAAAAACCTGATTAAAGCGGAATTTTCCTGTTTTCGGATTCCTTCTTAGGAACTTTTACTGTATCTCAGACACTTCCGAAATGATAAGTCTAGATACGCCACTGCCCAGTGGCATGCTAAACAATATTCCAATCTATCCATGGGTGTAGTGGAGGGTATACAGTGGTATACGCCATATACCTTCTGAATTTTTTTAAGGAACACCGTATACCCTCTGTTTCTCAAAAAAGCTGTAGTATATACATTGTAGGGTATACCCTCTGCCTTGAGTGTATGCCTTCTGTTTTTTTTTTACGACTACACCACTGAAACTTAGTTTAGAAGTTTGATGAATTGCGCTCTCCGGAATTATTTTTCTAATAAAGCCTTCTTCAAGCGACCAGGAAAAAACAGAATTTGTTTCATTTTCTTCAAAGAAATTGGTCACTCATGGAGGAAGTTCAACTGAGTTGGTATCTGAATGGAGGTAAAATTAGTATTGAGCCTATGGGAATAAATTTCGTTCCATGAAAAAATGGTCGTTCAGGGAGATGGTCGCACAGGGAGGTTTCAATGTACATGTATTAAAAAAAGCCATAAAACCTTAATTTAATGAATCAGCATTAGAGGAATTATTTAGCATATTTACAGTAATTTATCTATACTAATAAGTTTCACTCTGTCTGTGTATGATGGCTAGGGAAATCTGCATTCAGAGGTCTGAAAATTTGTAGTCCAAGGCAGCTCCTGATGTAACTGAGGCTCAGATTTTTAATTTTTTGATAATTAGGCGAGATATTAATTAAAAACTCATCAAAAAAGCATTTTTTTTTTTTACATTGTGTTTTAACCTCCGTTGGGCAAACCCTTTGGTATACAGAAAAAATTCATACTTTTACACAGGGTCCGCTGATATATATCGATATTTATTTTTAAAATATCAAGATTTTTGATATTTTCCTATACTTGATATTTATTTTGAAAATATCACTGTGCAAGATAATTTTAATATTTTCAGTCAAAACAAGTGTAAATGAAATTTTCAACTGGTATTGAGTGTCATTCTGTAGATAAAGAACTTGTCTCTGGCAATGACTCTTTTTTAAGCCAAAGAAAACAAACATCTTTTTCAACCTTTATGTTTGAAGCTTATTTTTAAATGTAGAACTAATTATGTGAGACAATTAATTCAGAACAGCCACTGAAAGATAAATTGTCTAATTTAGATAATCAGTAATATACAGCTACATTAGAAAAGAATCTTTTCTGATTTTGGTTTACTTGAGTCTGAACAATACAACATGTTAGGGAATAAAAAATAAGACAAGCTATGTTAAAATTTTTAATTAAAAAAAAAAAAAAAACTATTTTATATTCTGCTTTATAAATTTCTGATTTCTTGATACTTTATATAGAATCCCATGGTCAGTCTTTTTTTTTTTAATGTAGTGTATGAAGCAAATTGTATCGGTTTTCAATCAGTTGATCTTCAAAAAGGAAAAGAGAAATGCATTTTTAGAATATTGTTTAAGTTTTCATGATAAATGCAATTTGTTTTAGTTTTTAATTTATATTAAGCTTGAAAATATATATTGTCAGCAGTGAGTCGATTGTTTTGAAAATATTGGACATATATCAAAAATATAGGATATATATAAAAAATATTGGTATGTATGTCAAAATATCGGCATTTTTGACATTTTCGAAAATATCATGACATTTACAAACCCTGCTTTTCTGTCTCAAATGTCAAAGTCAATTAAAAAAAATATCGTAAATACAAATACGCATATGAAAAATACACACAACATGTTATTTTCAAAAAATCATATAAAATTGTCTAAGCAAAAACACACAATTTGCTTGTAAGGTACTTATTAGAAACTAATAAGGCATCAATTGAGCATATTATCAGATTTTTAAAAAATGGTGTTTTGGGGAAATTGCATTCCAAAAGTAGTGATTTTACAAAAATTTGAATAATTTAAAATTGGATTGTAAAAATTGTATGCATCTTAGGCATAAAATAAAATTTACTGTGAAACTGCCATTAAAAGTCTTTTGATTGCCATGAGTATTATTTTTTCATTCTGAAAAAAAAAAAAAAAAAAAAATCAAACTCAGCAATAACTATAATTTTTGTACTTAAAACCTAATTTTTTAAAAATTAATTAAAAAAGGTCACTAGATTTTTTTAAACTATGCTAAAGTGAAATTCAGTTTAATAACTAGTTGTAAAAAATAAATTGACTGAATATGTTGAATATTTTTGGTACTGTGTTCATTTTAAAATGAAGCGTTTTTATGTTGTTGTTTTTTTGTCAATTTTATCGTGAATTTTAAAGTGCTGAAACCATAGAAAAACTTTTTTTTAGGGAAAAATTCTTTTGGGAAATTTTGTTTATCACTTAGTTCTAACTACTGTATTTAAAAAAATAAATCTATGATGGTGAATTAACATGTCCTGCCTGACCTGAGATGGAATTGCTTGTAACATCCTTACAATACACCGCAAATGATATTTCCCCAAAAGACGGTACTGTAATGGAATTGCTTGGAATGTCCCTGTAAACTAACTATAAATGCTACACACATCATTTTCATAACTGAACATGCCACAGCAAACCCCCAAAACATACATCAATTGCATGGAAATCAGAGTACCTTTATGCAAGTTAGAGCATGGTCAGTCACATGGCAGACCGACAAACTGAATTCATAAGCACATTTTAACTATGTTGGAAAGTATAACGATAGTAAAAATAAAAAAGAAAAGTGCCCAGCTAAACTGATGGCATTGAGCTCACAGGCTATTCACACTAATTGTATATTATACTTTTATTTTAAAGAATAATGCCCCTCAAAAAAATAAGTGAAGGGGAATTAGCCCCCGTTTCCCACCTTTATACTTAACCAGTGAACCTCCAAGCTCCTTAACATAATAAACCGGTATACCAAATTTGGGGCAAATCGAATAATCCTGCAAAAAAACCCATTTATCTAAATTAAAGGGGAGGACTACCCCCCATTTATCCTTAACCAATGAACCCCCAAAACTAATCAGGGAAGTTCTTTAACATAATAAACCGGTATACCAAATTCGGAGCAAATCGAAACATACTGCATAAAAAACACATTTATCTGAATTAAGGGGGGTGGACTAGCCCCCTTTCCCCCTTTATCCTTAACTAATGAACCCCCAAAACTAATCAGGGAAGTTCCTTCCTTAACATAATAAGCCGGTAATCCAAATTCGGAGCAAATCGAATAATTCTGCATGAAAAACCCATTTATCTAAATTAAGAGGGGTGGGCTAACCCCCCTTTTCCCCTTTATCCTTAACCAACGAACCCCCAAAACTAATCAGGGAAGCTCCTTAACATAATAAACCGGTATACCAAATTCGGAGCAAATAGAATAATTCTGCATGAAAAACCCATTTATCCGAATTAAGGAGAGAGGACAACACACCTTTATTCTTAACCAATGAACCCCCAAAACTAATCAGGGAAGTTTAACATAATAAACCGGTTTACCAAATTCGGAGCAAATCGAAACATTCTGCATGAAAAACCCATTTATCTGAATTAAGGGGGGTGGACTAGCCCCTTTCCCCCTTTATCCTTAATCAATGAACCCCCAAAACTAATCAGGGAAGTTCCTTAACCTAATAAACCGGTATACCAAATTCGGAGCAAATAGAATAATTCTGCATGAAAAACCCATTTATCTGAATTAAGGGTGGGTGGGGAGGGGGGGGGGTAGACTACCCTCCTTCCCCCTTTATCCTTAACCAATGAACCCCCAAAACTAATCAGGGAAGTTCCTTAACATAATAAACCGGTATACCAAATTCAGAGTAAATCGAATAATTCTGCATGAAAAACCCATTTATCTAAATTAAGAGGAGTGGACTAACCCCCTTTATCCTTAACCAATGAACCCCCAAAACTAATCAGAGAAGTTCATTAACATAATAAACCGGTATACCAAATTCGGAGCAAATCGAATAATTCTGCATGAAAACCCCATATCTGAATTAAAGGGGGGGGGGGGAGTGGGCTAACCCCCTTTATCCTTCACCAATGAACACCCAAAATTAATCAGGGAAGCTTCTTAACATAATAAACCTGTATACCAAATTCGGAGCAAATTGAATCATTCTGCATGAAAAACCCATTTATCTGAATTAAGGGGGGGGGGGGGGGGTGGACTAACCCCCCTTTATTCTTAACCAATGAACCCCCAAAACTAATCAGGGAAGTTCTTTAACATAATAAACCGGTATACCAAATCCGGAACAAATCGAAACATTCTGCAAGAAAAACCCATTTATCTGAATTAAGGGGGGTGGACTAGCCCCTTTCCCTTTTTATCCTTAATCAATGAACCCCCGAAACTAATCAGGGAAGTTCCTTAACATAATAAACCTGTATACCAAATTCGGAGCAAATCGAATAATTCTGCATGAAAAACCCATTTATCCGAATTAAGGAGAGTGGACAACCCCTCTTTTCCCCCTTTATTCTTAACCAATGAACCCCCAAAACTAATCAGGGAAGTTCTTTAACATAATAAACCGGTATACCAAATTCGGAGCAAATCGAATAATTCTGCATGAAAAACCCATTTATCTGAATTAAGGGGGGGGGGGGGGTGGACTAACCCCCATATAGGTGAAAATTGGCGGTCGCCACTCGCCACGTGGCGATTAAAGTTGTAAAAGTGGCGATTAAAAAATCGGCCATCGATCGCCACCCTAGTCGCCACTCGCCAAGTGGCGATAAAAATCTGTTATTGATCGCCAAGTGAAATATAGCTTTTTTCATAGAAATATGCATCTCTACTTTGGTTACATCTAATTAGAAAACTGGTTAATTCTTTTTTCTACTGGATGCAAGCAGATTAGAATGATTTAGCTGTATTTTCAATATTTCGGCTTTTCGCCATTGCTTTTCAGTTGGATTATTTTTTCAAGAAATACAGTTTTATTCTGCAAAATATATTCATCATATCTTTAATTCCACATGCTTTCAAATAATGTATTCCTTTTTTTTTTTTTTTTTTACTGGATGCAAGTGGATTTTTAGGACATTGCAGTATGTTCAATATTTCGACTCCTGCCACATGCTCACCAGTTAGATTATTTTTCTTAAGGTAATACTGTTTAATCCTGCGGAACACACTCATCAGCTTCGATTTCAACTCTATATATGTGTATAGTATAACACATTTACTTATTAAATAAAATCCAAATAACATTTTATTGTGCTTTATTTGATCATTTTTTTATTGTATACACCTAACTGTTGGAATTTTGATTTAGTAGTTATTTTTTATATAAAGTAAGTAATAGTAATTTAATTGATTATAGTGTATATGAACCTATACAAATAATCTAAAAATATATTCTAAAAAAAAATAATAATAATAGATTCTGTGGTTTTAAAGTAATTTTCTTGAATTTTGACTTCTTCCCTATTCTTATCATGAATAGTTGGCTGGTATAAAACTGATTTATAGAAAAATATGTATATATACACAACAATTATAGTTTATGTAGATGTCAAGAAAGTTTGAAACATTATAGTGGCCGCTAACCTTAAAAAGTGGCCACTAATGAAACTGAGTCTACCGGCCACTGGCTACTAACTCAATTTCCCAGTTTTCACCTATAAACCCCCCCTTTATCCTTAACCAATGAACCCCCGAAATTAATCAGGGAAGCTTCTTAACATAATAAACCGGTATACCAAATTCGGAGCAAATCGAATCATTCTGCATGAAAAACCCATTTATCTGAATTAAGGGGGGGTGGACTAACCCCCCTTATCCTTAACCAATGAACTCCCAAAACTAATCAGGTAAGCACCTTATCACAATGAAACTAGAAAAAAAATTTGAAGCAAATCGGATGTTTCTATCAAGAGTTATCGCGTTACGTACGTACATACAGAACGGGCGGGCACATTAGCTCTCAGGCTTTGATAGCCTGTGAGCTAATAAAAATAATAATTCAGTTCATACATTTAAAATTACATAAAATTGCTTTAATTTCATTTCGAACTGTCCAACAAAAAAGCTGGATTTTGAATCAGTTTGTTTATTAGTGACTCCAACTCTTGCCTCTTTTGCCCAAAAATGGGCTTGACTCTGACTCCACAGCCCTGTTGAAAACTGCTGCCATACAGTAACAACTTTAATAACAAATATTAGTGTTAATTCTACGCCATTTTTGAAGGGTGCAGCACCCTGCCATTTTTCAAACTTACAAAATGCATCCTGACCTTTTTAAAAGTTGTAAAATGCACCACTATTGTACACAGAGCTTTCTAACAAAAATTTCCTCCATTACACAGTATTTCTAAATCTGTGTCCCCAAGAATTTGCAAAAATGATAGAATTTTCTCATTTCTTTAGGAAAATGACACGAAATTATTTAATCATGTTGTAATTTAATTGTATTTTTTATTTTTATATCATAAAATCATTCAAAATTAATGTTACTTTATTTATCATACACCTAAGAATTACATATTTTCCAATCCCCCCCCCCCCCCTTAACTAAAGGCTATAATAATATTTTCTCTTGCAATAGTGCCCTTTTCTGCTGCAGTAGTACACTTTTTAGTGAATAGCACCCTGCCCTTTTTCTTTCTAGAGTGAACACTACCAATATGATTGCATAGACCTACAAATAATCTTTAAGAGATATGCAAGAAATATTGTACAGTCCAAATTTTACAATTGTTTGTATGTTTAATAAATTACCTGAAGTAATAAATTATTGATTCTTTCAGTTAAAACATTAACTTTTTCGTCATTGTTCTTGACAGGTGCTGGTTGAGAAACCTTAAAAAAAAAAAGAGAAAAAAAGATTAAATTAATATTTTTCATTATAAAGATAAAAATTTCATGATAAATAAAAAGTATAGTTACACTGGATTCTTTGCTACTTAAAGCTAATCTTTGTCTGGCACGTCTAATACGCTTATCAACATCAGATAGCATACTTTGGCAAAATCTTAAAAAATCTTCTTCATATCCCATTTTTTGAAATCTGGAACTTTTTTCATACCTTTAAAATGAAATGAGTACAAAATAAGAATTGTTTTATTATAAGACACAAATATGTGACATTCATACATAAAATGATAAAATAACAATACAATGAACATATAACTTCAGCTAATTTACTGCATAACAGTATATTTCAATTCCAAATCAAAAGGGATCCATTTCTAGAAAAATAAGGAAAAACTTAACTGGAACATTCTGACTGTATTGAAAATTCTGAGCATTTTTTTAAGATTCAAATTGTAGAAGTGTATGGAGTTTTTAAACTTTTTCAAAGAGAATAAAAAAGCCAAATTTCGTCAAAGGATGGCGAAAAAATAGCGAATTTCGTCAAAAGGCCACAAAAAATGCTAATTTTGTGAAATGGTGCAGAAAAAATGATTTTCGCCAAACGATTTTGGAAAAAACAACGATTTTCGCACGTGAAGCCGTGAAAGTTCAGCTTCTTTTTTTTTTTTTTGCTGAGCTGGTAGAATGTCTGCTATAATTAGTAATAGTCTTCTAACTTTATCCATTTGAGCCATTTGAAAATTTAAAACTTGTATTTACAAAAATTAAACCGTTCAATGAAAAACGCATATTAAATAGTTTATTCAATTTGTAGGTCCTTAAACTTCTTTAAATAAAAATCAATTTTAAATTTCATGGCTTCTTCTGAGAATTAAAACAGATGAATAAAATTTTCTTAAATTCTAAAAGAAACATTTTAAAATCAAAGAGAAATTGTGAAAAAATTGTACAGGATCATATATTATCAGTTTGTCAGGAAGAGACTAAAGTAAAAGTAAATAAATAACACAATCTATTCAAATTTTATATGGTGGCAGCTTAGCAAGAATAACTGTTCTACTTCCTTTGATTAAGTAAGTAAGTTTTTAAATATATCCTAGATCGGTGTTTGGAGTGAACAATCATTTTCAGAGATTGTAAATGCTGTTCTTAAGATATTAGCAAGAAACAGATTATTTACTGGACAATGTTCAGGAACTTGCATTTGTACATAATTCCTATGAAAATCCTCGTGATTGGTTAATTTTTTTAAATAATACTTAACAAACGGCAAATAATTAATGTAAAAACATACTCTTTTATTTAAATGGGATTCTGTTTCTAATTATTCTGAATATCTTTATAAGTTGACTGTTAAACATAGAAGTTGTATAAGGTTTTTAAAAATGTTAAAAAAAGTTTTTTTTTAAGTATTCGGTTCGACCGAATAGTTTGCTATTCGGCCAAATCGAATATTCGACATACCGAATATTTGGTAACATGGCTGAATAGGCCGAATACATACCAAATATTCGGTGCATCCCTAGCTGGGAGACAGGAAAATCTCTGATGCATGCGCTGATATGCAAATAAAGAATGAAAAAAAATTATTTCGGCGGTATTCTTGCGGATTTTCGAACACGCTTTCATTGAGTTTCATTTTTGATCACCGCTTCCGCTGAGGAGTGAAAATAATTCACATCCAAACTCAAGAGACACACAGCACGAAGAAAACTTTATTTACAAGAATATACATAGAAAAATATGTAAAACAGACTCCCATTGGTTGGGATCAACATGTAAGAGGAGCTCTCATTGGTCTCCTTAAAAGCACGTACGACATGACATCACGCCTCAAACTCCGCGATCGTCTGGGAGAAAACGAAACAGAGGATGACTCGAGGGAAAAACAACATACAGTCATTTACTGAGCCATGATAGAAAGCCCACAGGTATTTTGTCATTATTTATTAACTAACATAATTCAAACCACTTAGTAAAGTTAAAAACAGAAGACATGTTCTGAAATATCATACTCTTACGCCTGAATTGGTGCAATAAATTTTTTTAAATGTTGCAGTTAACAATAAATATTTAGTTAACAATATATATAACTTTCAAACAATTGATTTATTAAAAGAAAAGGAAAAAAAAAACTACACTTAAATAAATCAAATTGTAAAAAAAAAAATTACTACATCTTTTGACGAAATTCGTGCTTTTTCTGCTATTTTTTTTACAAAATTCGTGTTTTTTTTTCATGATCCTTTGACTTAATTCGCATTTTTTCAGCGATACTTTGACTACATATTTTTTTAGACAGATCCGACATATTCGCATTTTTTCAGCAATCCCTTTTCTGCGTTATTTTAGATCAGACATAATTCACATTTTTTTCCTGCAATCTTTTGACGAAATGCGGGTTTTTTCGTGATCCTTTGACGAAATGAGTGTTTTTTCCGCGATCCTTTGATAAATTTTTCTTTTTTTTTCATGATTCTTTGACGTAATTCGCATTTTTTAGCGATCTTTAAGGGATGCTTTCTCAGGATTTTTTAAAAAATTTTAGATTTGTTATAAAATGAGGGGTGTGGGGGAGCGTTTGTTTGGGAGGGGCGAATTAACAGGATTTTATGGCAATTAGCTTGACCCTGAGCTGTAATGACCCACTAATCGAATTTTCTCGAACATATGATCTAACTCATTGGTCTTCTCGTGCCCAAAAAAAGTAGAATACAAAATTTAGTCAAAATCATTAGAACCTTTTTTAAGATAATATTTACATACACACACACACAATTTTTGCTCGCATTATAATATAAGATTATGCAAATAAATCATTCTTCGAGGGGAAAAAGAAAATTTTTTTGGAAATCAGGAAGATTTATTCTTCTGTCTAAAAGCAGAAAGGCTATACAATAATCACAAAGTCTTCAAGTAAATCCGGTAGACTATAGATATGATATAGAAATGCCACATACATGTACTACCAGAAAAAATAAGTGGAATCATTTATAATAATTATTAAATATATATACAAATTGTAACATAATGAACAAATTTTAAATTTAATTTAAAGTAAAAATAACAAAATGCTTGACATGCTGGTATCTAGTGTTTAAAAAAAAAAAAAAAAAAAAAAAAAAAAAAAAAAAAAAAAAAAAAGACTCAAATTAATTACTATCTACTAACAATAACTAATGTGATTCAAGAAAATAAATTTAAATGAGGCCTCTTTTTTTTTTATGATGCTGTGAATGCAGTTTAATTTTGTCTGGTGGAAACCCTACATATTCAACCTTCTAAGCAAATGCAACATAATTTTCTGTTTCCAGAAGACAAGTTAAATCGTCTATTGTTTTCCCAATTTTAAAACTATCAAGCTTTATTATATGTGTATTCTTCAATTTTAACCAAATCTTATGTGCCCTTGTGTTTCATTGAGTTTTTCTGTTTCTAATTTCACTTCAACATGATCACAATGTACTGGTTCTTTTACTTGATTTATCTTCCAAAAAAAGTAAATACTCTGAAAATTGGTAAAACTTCTGCAATAGGATTTTAAAATTTTGGGGTGAATTCTGTCACGTGTTTTAGGCCTTTTAATTATAGATGCAGATTCACGGTCGCCAGTAGCCACTAAATTTTTTGCTTTGGACACTAAATTTTGGTGGCTATGTTGCCATGTATTTTATAGGAATGGCCATTTTCTGCAATGGCAGATTTTCGTTTTTATTTATTTTTTTAAAATTATTATCAAATATGTGAATTCTCCTCCATAATTCCACAATATTTGCTGCTTTTTAAATGTCTGTGGAATCAAGAAAAAAATCGTGATGTGCTTTGCAAATGAACTCGGCGACGGCAGCATACCGCAATGCAGAAAAACTTGTGCTGAGAACAGAATAATTTTGGGCTCCACTCATTAAATTTGTAGCTCTGGCAGGGTTCGTAAATATCATATTTTTGAAAATATCAAAAATATCCGATATTTTGATATATATCCGATATTTTTTGATATATATCCAGACCTGCCAACCTTTGAAAATGAGAAATCGTAACACACAAAATTTGAAGTAATCGGAAGGTTGATTGGTTGGTTTTTCGTGTTACAAAGCCATCTTTTGATATTTGTAAAAGGAATAAAGTTTCAGTTTCAACTCAATATAGTAATTTTTTTCCTCTGAAAATTATTATACGATTTTTAGAATTTCTTTTCGTTTCGCAGCGTTTATTTTACATTTGTAAAAGGAGCCAGGTTCCAATTTTTTTAGCCCAGTGCAGTAAATTTTGACGAAATTCGCAATTTTTTCCCCGCGATCATTTCAGGATATTCACAATTTTTTTTCCACAATCGTAATTCTCATTTTTCTATCACGATTCTTTGTTGAAATCTGCACTTTTTACCATGAAATTTGACGAAATTCGCGTTTTTTACCACGATCCTTTGACGAAATTAGTGTTTTCTTTCTGCGATCTTTCGGTAAAATTTGTGTTTTCTTACTGATCTTTCGATGAAATTTGCATTTTCTTACTGATCTTTTGATGAAATTCACGTTTTCATTCTGTGATATTTTGACAAAATTCACGTTTTTACCACAATCCTTTGATGAAATTTATTTTCTTCTGCGGCCAACTGATGAAATTGAATTTTTTTACACAGTCATTTGTCGAAATTCGCGATAGTTCATCGCAAATCTTGCGATTTTGCACACTATTTCAAACCTTGTCCCTCAAAGAACACCCCCCCCCCCCTTCCAGAAATTTTTTAATGGCCGAATTTTCGGACTAATAGCCAATTTTTTTAAACTTTCGTAAATGCATACTTTTAAATTTTGGAAATCTCGGAACAGAATCACTCTGGAAAAATATGCTATTCGGGATATAAATCGCAACTGGAAACGAAAAATGCGTTTGTGTTTTTTGCAAAAAATCGTAGCTTAAGACCGATTTTCGTAGCATCGTAGTTTATAGGTCCAAATCGTAGCAACTACGATTTTTTCGTAGCAGTTGGCAGGTCTGTATATCCGATGTTTTAAAACTAGTCAACTCATTGCTGACAATAAATATTTGGTACTTGTTACTTATCCCGTCGACCAATTTTGCCAAATTATATTAATCACAAAGCCACCCGCCAAATTATACAAATTGAGATAATTTTTATTCTAAATAATGAAAGAACAAATAAATTAGTATAACATTAATAAAAATACAAATAAAACGTCGAAATAAAAATCACTTGATGACGTAAACACGTGTTGTCAGGTGAATGTGACATTTACGATCAACCATTATTGGCATTCAATCTTACAATTTGGCGACAGTAATTTGGTCGACGTGATAACTAACAAGTACCAAATATTTTCAAGCATAATATAAATTAGAAACTAAACTATATTGCACATAACATGAAAACTTAATCAAACAATATTCTAATTTCTAAAAATGCATTTCTCTTTTCCTTTTTTTTTTTTCCACTTAGAACAAAATTGAAGATCAACTAATTGAAAACAGATACAATCTGCTTTATACACTTATAAAAAGAAGTAAAAAAAAATTATAGAATTCAGTATCAATATTAGGGATGCACCAAATAGCGGTTTTGTTGGCCGAATACCGAATATTCGGCTTGTCGAATAATTTTATATTTCAAAGTTTAAAGGCATTAAAATGTTAAATTTTAAAACAATTTTACATAATGTTTAAAACAGAAACTTCCATTTTGATAATCAAGAGCTTTTTTCAAATAAACTTTATGCTGAAAAACAAACCCTGCTAGTTATAGTTATATAACTAGGATAGTTATAAAACTTTTTTAATTAATAAAATTTTAAATTTCATGGCTTCTTCTGTGAATTAAAACAAATGAATAAAGTTTTCTTAAATTCTAAAACAAACAAAAAAAAAAAAAAATCAAAGAGAAATTGTGAAAAAATTGTACAGAATCATATATTATTTGTTTGTCAGGAAGAGACTAAAGTAAAAGCAAATAAATAATACAATCTATTCAAATTTTATATGGTGGCAACTCAGCAAGAATAACTGTTCTACTCCCTTTAATTTAGCAAGGAAGTTTTTAAATGCATCCTAGATAGGTGTCTGGAGTGGCCGATCAATTTCAGGGACTGTAAACGTTGTTCTTAAAATCTGCAAGAAACAGATCATTTACTGGACAATGTTCAGGAACTTGCATTTGTGTACACAGAGTTGTATAATATAGACGCACGCGCGAATGCGGAAAATTTTCCGAAAAATTCGAGAGTTTGAGGAAAAAAGTTACGAAAAACGTATACAGTCAGTACCGGATATATGGTCACCCGCTTATAAGGTCACTTTTCGTAAGTCCGGACTGACTGAATAGGTTTTATGTGTTAAAATACACCGCCTATATGGTCAGATTCTAATGGCTACTATCGGATATATGGTCATATTGTGTCTCTCTTTTTATTGCAAAATGTCTTACAGTTTTATGCTTTTTCCTTCCTTATTTTTATGGTGTAAAGGTCCGAATAGACACATCATTCAACTATTTTCAACTGTCGGCCTCTTTGTATTAATCACGCGGGGACTTTATTTTGAATAGCTTTAAAAGGAAGTGAATGGGCATCCTAAAGGAGGAAAACCTTTCCTTCTAGTAAATCTTTCCCCTGTTCCATTATTAAATCCCCCGTCCTTTTGTTAAAAACCAAAATTACGAACCTCCGTATGGAAAAGAAACGCCAGTTGACATTTTTTATAGACATTTACTCTCCTTTGTCGGTAGGAGTTTCCAAAACTCTATGGACTTCTTCCCCAACTATCGCATTAGATACCGAATCTTGGAAAACATTCCATCAGACCTTGCGACAGAAAAAAATTGTCCTCCGTGCAGTAAAAAGGAAAGTCACGCGTTTTTAGTATTATTCATTACTTGTTGCTGGAGTGTAAAGTGTTCGTTTATTTGTTAATTGTCGTTTATGAATACAACATACCAAAAAAAGCGAAAAATTTGACAATTGAGGAAGAAAAGAAATTGATAGAAAACTTTGAAAAATCGAATCGATCAAAAGCAGCTTTCGAGAAGACTCAAAGAAAACCAGAACAACATTAAATAACGTCTTGGGGTCCAAATCTTGTTACGCAGAAGAAGTGATCAATTTAAAGAGAAAGTGACAACATGTTTCATCATTTGAGAATGTTGAGAAAGACCTTTTTACTTGGATAAAATATGCAGGTCGCAGAATGTTCCAATATCATGGATTATCTTAAAATAAAAGTTTTAGAAATTGCTGCTGAACTAGGAAACCTGAATTTTATTTACAGCAACGTGTAGTTACAAATGTTTAGCTTATGGTACAATCTTACTTTTAAAAAGATGTGTGAAGCTGCTGCTGTTTATGATAGTGTACAAGTAAAAGAATCGAAGGAATCTGTGTTAACTTGTTAAGTGACATTCTCATTTGTATAAACCTTGTGATGTTTTTAATTTTGATAAATGTGGGCTATTTTTTCATGTTTCTTCCCATATAACTGTTACGTTTAAGAACGAAAAATGTAGTGGTGGGAAGAAAAGCAGAGAAAGATTGGCCGTTTTATTAGCAGCGAATATGGATGACTCAGAGAAATTGACTCCATTTGCTATTGGTAAATTTCTCAAGCCTCATTGTTTGAAGAACTGCAAATCTGTGCCTGTATCTTACGATATAAACCGAAAGGCTTGGACGACAACAAGCATTTGGGAAAAATACTTTCGGCATTTGGGTATTATTTGGACAGACAAAAAAAGAAAAGTGGCTATAATCATAGACAACTGTACTGTCCATTGCATGATTCCCAATTTAAATTCGACTGAACTTTTTTTCTTGCCTCGAAACTGCACTAGTATGGCACAGCTATGGGATTGTTCAAAAGTTTAAGATAAATTATCAAAAGTTGCTTCTAAAAGACTTCACTGCGGCAAATGAACAAAAAAAGAATTTACGAGTGCCTGTGAGTTGGAATATATCAAAGAAAACCATTGAAAATGGCTTTAAACATGCTTGATTTCTAGAATATGAAGAATTATCGTTCGAAGGCGATGGCAATGATAATGATTATGATGATGCGCCGCTACTAGAAGTTGCGCAAAAGCACGGAATGCCGTTTACACAATGCAAGACGAACTGACATATGCAGTTGTTGACAATGAGGTTGCAACTAAAGGAGTTACACACGAGTGGCAACAGTCACACCTCTGCGGGTAAGTACCCTCCGAAAAGACTGTTTATTGGAGAAGGGGAAGCTCTCTTAAAATGTTCCTCTCGCCTATAGGTGTTTTTCTTCTAGATACCCGAAGCTAATGTGACATGGATAAAGTCCATGGTGAAGCTTCCATACCAGAAATCGTTTCGGAAGTTTTAAAGATAAACACTGATGGAAACGATGAAAATGACAGGGAATCCAAAGCAGAACCGACAATGCGAGAAGAAACTCTCAAAGCACTAACTATCCCCAGATGCTATCAATCCCAAAGGCACAGCAGAATATTTTAAAACTATTCGTGAATAAGGAAAAATAGTTTTAACCTATTCAGGGCAAAGGACTTCTACTCGTAAAATGCTGAAATGATTGATTGACAACAGAATTTATAACAAAATTTATTTGAAAATTGCTTTTCTTTTCATACTTAATAAAACGAAAATTTTGATTGCTTAATTCCGGTGTCAATATGGGATTTAGGTTTTAAAATAAGGTGGTCTAAAAATGAACCACCTCCCTTCAAGGGGTTAACAACTACGATAAAAAAGAAACAAACCTGCATAAAGATTATTTTTAACACTGCAAGTATACTCATCAATTCGAAAATTTAAGTGTAAAGCAATTCTTTTTCATACCTTTTCTTTTATAAATTATACCTTCATAGCTTTTTTGTACATTATTTTACAAATATAACTAACCTATTAATAATATTTTGTTGTCTTAAGTTAAAATTTCTGATTACACCGCATATAAGGTCACCCCACTTATAAGGTCATATTTTTTAGGACCGCATGGGTGACCATATAACCGATACTGGCTGTATTTTGTTTTTGTAACTTTTTTTAATACCAAAAATTTAAAATATTCCCCAATTTTATATGCGATTTATATATTGTTTGTCCACAATTTAAAGTTTAAAGACTCAAAACATTGTTGTGACATCACAGACCCTTTTATTTCTATTTTCCGCAGACTAAAACTTGTCGCCAATCGGTTTTCCGTCAGCGGCTGCAGTGACAATTTAGCCTGGCAACGGCTGTTAAATCGAATAATTTCGTAGTGTTATAAGAGTGACTGGCATTTTGTGCGAAGAGATCACAATATTAAGAATTGGGTTGTTTCTAAATGCACTGACAAAATAATTGAAAAGAATTCACCTTTCTATCATTGATTTTTGCTTTATTGTTTTTAAATTAAAATAACTATTCTTTAATTAATATTAATTATTTTTTAATTTAAATAACAATTATTTTAAACTATAATTTTTAGTTCATATCGTCAAAATAATATATCAAGTAATTTTATTAAACATTAATTAATTTCAGGAAAATTTTTGATCTAATATTTATGTGTGCGGAAAGTTTTTGTCTTTATACAAGTCTGTGTGTACATAATCAATGCCAATGAAAATCCTCGTGATTGGTTAATTTTCTTAAATAATACTCAACAAACAGCAAATAAATGATGTAAAAACATTCTCTTTTATTTAAATATAGGATTCTGTTTCTAATAATTCTGAATATCTTTATAAGTTTATTGTTAAACGTAGAAGTGGTATAAGGTTTTTAAAAATATGTTTTAAAAGTTTTTTTAAGTATTCAATTGGGCCGAATATTTTGATATACCGAATATTCGGTAACATGGCTGAATACCGAATATTCGGTGCATCCCTAATCAACAGGGATGGGGAAATACATCATTTTACTCGCCAATGGTGAGTAGATTTCCTAACAGGGCGAGTGAATTTTTAGGCAATCTTTGAAAAACTGCAAACTATAGAAGATATGCCAAAAACTTTTTTATTTTAATTGTTGGCTATATTTTTCAACTTTTCAAATTTACCGCAATTTATCTTATACTGTACCTTAAGCCTTGTTGGCTGGTAGAGTAAATCCTTGGCGAGTAGGATTTAATAAAAATTCCCCACCCTGCAAATCAATATCAAATATAAAGAATTCAGAAATTTATAAAACAAAATTTTAAATACAAAATAGTTTTTTTAATTGAAGAATTTTAACATAAAATGTAAGGATGTTTTATTTTTTATTCCTTAACATGTTGTACACTTCAGACCCAACTAAACCAAAATCAGAAAAGATTCTCTTCTAACGAAGCTGTATATGACTGATTATCTAAATTAGACAGTTTATATTTCAATGACTGTTCTAAAATTGTCTCACATAATTATTAGTTCTAAATTTAAAAATAAAATCTTCAAACAAAAAGCTTGGAAAAGATATTTGTTTCCTTTGGCTAAGAAAGTCAATGCCAGAGACAAAAGTTCTTATAGATAGTCAATAACAGTTGAAAATTTCATTTTTGCTTGTTTTGATTGAAAATATCAAAATTATCTTGCATAGTGAAATTTTGAAAAAAATACTGAATAGACAAAATATTAAAAATCTTGAAGATGGAAAAGCTAGCTTGGAAAAGATATTTGTTTCCTTTGGCTAAGAAAGTCAATGCCAGAGACAAAAGTTCTTATCTACAGAATGACACAGTCAATAACAGTTGAAAATTTCATTTATGCTTGTTTTGATTGAAAACATCAAAATTATCTTGCATAGTGAAATTTTGAAAAAAATATTGAATAGACAAAATATTAAAAATCTTGATATTTTGAAAATAAATATCAAGATTATCAAAATATCGAAAGTATCAAAAATCTTGATATTTTAAAAATAAACATTGGATATATATCAAGATCCATTGATATATATCAACAAACCCTGACTCGGGGTTTATTCAGATATGTTCTTACAGGTAGACATTACATATTAGTATGTGATTCTTTCACAAATTAGCAGAATTTCTTGAATTATTATTCATTTACTTTTTTAGCAGATTTCTGCATAACCAATTCATCAATCAGCCATGAAAAGAAATCTGGAAATTCCTCAATCGGTCGCAAACTTCATAAAAACTGTTGCAGGAAAATATCTCAAATTCCGTCTATTATTCACCAAATAAAGTCACGAATTTCACCAATAGCTCACAAAATAAGATTGAAAATTTCGTCAATCGGCCGCAAAATAAAACTGAATTTCCTCAACCGTCGAGAAGCAAAAAACATGAATTTCGTCAATCAGCCGAGAGAAAAAAAAAAAAAAATGCAAATTTTATCAATCGGTTTTAAAAAAACCCACAAATCTCGTCAACCAATAGCAGAAAAAAAAAATTGTGAATTTCATCAGTCAGCTGCAGAAAAAAAAAAACGAGAATTTTACCAATTGGTTGCAGGAAAAAAATTGCGAGTGAAGAAAACACGAATTTTATTAACTGATTACAGAAATAATTTTGAATTTCGCTAATTAGTTATAGAAAAAACCGCGAACTTGTCAATCAGTTGTAAATTTCGTCAATTAGTCATGGGAAAAAAAAATTACTAATTTTGTCAAACAATTGTGAATTTCGTCAAGAAGTCTCGATAATAAAATGTGAAAATTGGCGATCTGCAATTTATTGTCACCATGGCGTTTTTCCCCCCCCTTATAAAAAATCCTTAATAAATACCCTTGCCAACAAAAGTTGCAATGAGATTTATAGTGTTTAATTTTTCTCCATTCACCCCACACCAGGGCCCGACTTATGCAGGGGAGCTGCCCCGGGACCCCCTTTTGAGAGGGCCTCCATGAGAGTAGTCAGGATTTTCATTAAAACGTGTCAAATGTTTAAAATTAAACAAAAGTGACCAAAATTCATATATTTTCAAACATTTAGGAAGGAAGTGCGGTCCCCCCTCTGCTTCTAGTACCCTCTCCCCCCATGCAAAAAACATACTATATCATTAGAAAACTAATGATTAATATTTTATTATGAGAACTTAGTATTCTATTGTTTTCAAAAGAAATTTTTCATTAACGTTTTTCTCGTAATGTGGCAAGTTAAAACCATTAATTATAAGCAATTTGGGGCATTTTCTTTTAGACATCTTATAACGTACGTAGATAAGCAAAGTAAAAGTTTGGAAAGAAATACTCGTATCAAACAATCTATCATATTTTTCTACTATTATCCTACTAGTATTTTGTGACCATCTTTTTGTGGCACCCTATATACAGATGTAAGCAGTACCGAGTACAAATCTTATGCATATGATACAATATGTATGAAATGAAGTTTAGTACTAGCTACTTCCACATTATTCACAAAAAATCTATAGATAGATAAAAAGCCTCCCCCCCCCCCAGAATGATGTTTGCCCCGGGGCCCCCCATAAGCTAAGTCAGGCCCTGCCCCACACTCAAAATCATCCCAGAATGTCAAAAATCTTTAAATTAATTTTATAAAAATCTGACACCTAAAAGAAAATAAATCTCCTCCATATTACTTACTTACTTTTTTATTTTGATTTTTATAGACACACTAATTGATGCAAATCCCCATGTTGAAGACATTTATTTTCGCTTTGAAAAATACTTTTGGGGGATAAAATTTATGGAACAAAAAACATTAGAGAATCATTTATTAACAAAATGTTCAGACTTGACATTTCAAACATTTTTTTTTCCACTAACTGTATACTGTATAATTATGGTGAGAAGATTATAAAAAATGCCGTTGCTGAAATTTAATGGAGAAAATTTAAGTTTTGTAAATTTTAATTTAAAATCTAATGTTTGGTACTTTTAAGTTTTAACAATATTATTGATAAATGATGACATTTTAAGGGATTGAATTTTTAATTCACTGTAATTTTGCATAATACACTTATTTTTCTGAAGAACAATCTGGTTTAACTATATACAAAAACATACATATATATACTCCTTGAAGAAAGATTATGACCAACATACATAACAAACTTTATATAGGATAGATGTGCCAGTAATGGACACCCCTTGATGTTTTTGGTTCATAAAAAAAATAACTAATAAATATTTAGCTTTAATTATTTTTTTAATAATTCCCCCTTGCATGTTTTATAAAACTGTGTTATTGTTGGCACTTTTAATGAAACCAATCAGGAAGCAGAAAATAATGTTTCAAAGTTTCGCTGTTTTTCTGTGAAAATCTTAATGAAGAGGCTACTTCGTTTAATTAATTTAAATATTATTTATTTTCTTGCAAAATTTGAATGTTTTTGTTTGAGTAGTAATAGAAAACTTAGAATTTTATATACTAATGGCCATTTACAAAATTTTATTTATTTTTAAGGTTATAAGAGGGGGTGTCCATTCAGGGTCGTAGCTAGGGGGGTGCTAGGGTAGGCTCAGCCCCCCCCCCCCTAAAAAATGTTGAGCCACCCCTGAGAAATAGTCCAAGGTCAGCAAATGGATCTCATTGTCAATTAAAATTTATAATATTGTATACCAATTATAATTTTTTACTTTTAACTAAATATTTATATAAAACATCTTAAAACTGCTATTTTTTTTAAATCACTTTTAAAATGTATTTCATATATTCTTTATAGATGCAATGATATTGAGCAATAGTGTCAATTCGTGATTTTAAAGAAACATGATTTACGCATTGCTTTAACAAAGGAAGTCAATGCGATAATACTATTATTCTGTTTTTAAAATAACAAGCATAATTATATTAAAAATTAGCATCAGAATTAAATTACAACCAATTTTTTGCATATTAAACATTTTTAAATTTGTAATACGTATGCTGGCGTTTTCAATAATTTTTCTTTCCCCTTTATCTTATTTCAGCTTTTACTTTTATTTTATTTGAATATTCTTTTATTTTATCATAACTAGATGGCACCACAACAAGTTTTGTCACGATTTTGTATTTTTTATCATTCAATAATAGACCCAATTTCTTTTTAAACCTCTCTAAAGGATGATAAATAATAGTTTAAAAATAAAAAATGATAAATTTAAGTTCATTATAATTAATGTGTGATATTAGAATTTTTAATTTAAATTATTAAATTATAATTACAAGTATATTTATAAAAAAAAAAATGAGAAAAACAAATGTAGCGCGTTCAAGTACAGAACCCGGGCCCGCCAATCAGCAAGTAAACGCCGTACCAACTGAGCTACGACTAACCTATCCTTTTTGTTACAAAGTAATTATTTAAGTTGTGTACTACTATTAGACCTCCCGGTTTCTCAAGAACTAAGGAGCGTTGGATAAAATCCGTTGAACCTGAGACTAAGGGGTCTTTACCCTACAACATATATTAAAATAATCAAAATCTGTGATGAACAAGGTTGGCCCTCTCCTTGTAAGCAATATTGCAGAAACATCTTAACAGGAACATCCCATACGTAACTTGCTGTAACTAAAGGCTTCATTCAGTAATCATAAAGGCAATAAATGAGGTAAGTGAAACCAAACAGTTTTATGATCAATGTTTCATATTGTACAATTTTTGGGAAAAGGTAGCATAGCTAAGAAATATGAAGGTCAATCCCTTGCTCGTTTATTAGAACAGCGATGGAGTGGACATTTACATGTTACAGAAATTGTCTATAAGAACTATAAATTTTTTGTTGCATATACTAGACGAAGTTTACTTATTTAAGGTCAAATGAAATTTATGAAGAAATATTATCTAATGGCCACTGAATTTCTTAACATATTTAAAAGGAAGTTATTATAAACAGTTTAATAAGAAACATAGTGCCTACAATATGGAAAATATCAATAAAATACGAAATTTATTACCAAAAATCATAGTTACCCCTGTATATTTGACGCATAAACCACCGCGGGAATATTCTCTATTAAATGATACAATCTGAAAAAATTTTCACATAGTGCCTACAATATGGAAAATATCAATAAAATACGAAATTTATTACCAAAAATCATAGTTATGCCTGTATATTTGACGCATAAACCACCGCGGGAATATTCTCTATCAAATGATACAATCTGAAAAAAATTTCACCGGGTAGTTTTTGAAAACACTCGAGCCAAATTTTTAGAGCTTAGGGGGACCCGGGGTAAAATGGGTATATTTTATATATATTTCTTTTTATTTTACCAGAATTTTTTTTTTTTTTGAAAAATTTAAAGTATGAATGAAATGCTCACACATCTGGCAATATTTAAACTTGGTAAAAACAAACTAGCAATATATATACTGGGCTTGGAAGCCATTTTGTTTTTCAGAAGATAGAACAAAGTGTTTTTAGGAGGTAATAAACTTCTTTCCAACAAAATATACAGGAAGAATTTTAAAAATAAACTGTTTGGATTTTAAAGGAGGATTTTTCTAATAGAAAACTCAAAAAATGAGTAAATTTATTTACTCACAAAAATTTTATACTATTTTTTGTCACATGGGGTTAAATGGGTATAGGCGATCTTTTTTTGTGCGAGTTGAGGTCAAGATATGAATGTATGAATATTGATGAAAATTGAAAGACCTTTCTGAGCAAATTTTTATTGATCCTATGTTTAAAACTGAAATTATGCTTTGTTATATGAAATTAGGCTATAAATGCGTCGCGAACATCAGTTATCCGCACCACATGTTGGAATGTAAACATTAAAAATCGTTGTTTACAGACAATTTCTCAAAAGTCACGTTAAATCAAAGTACCGTATTTTCGGCCATAAATTAAATTAAAACACATGTGCTAACTATACTAAATTATTAAATTGAGTGAATTAAAAGAGGACAAACAGTAAAAAGACTCTAAGAAACAAATGTAAGTTAAGGGGACAGTGGAGCTTAAAATCCTTAAAAATAATTTTTTTTATTTTTGTAAATTTCAACTTAAATATTATTCAAGGGTACATTATATACATTATGGCATGCATTTATCACAAAAAAATTTAAAAAAAAAATTTATTTTTGGGAAAAAAATGGAATTTTACGCATTGTCTTACGAAATGCCCCATGCGTCTTCCATATCAATGAAAATCCCCAATATTTTTTATAAAAGTTTGGTTTATATATAGAAATAAAATAGAGCATCGAATTTTATATATTTAAATTTAAAGGTAAAAAAAAAAAAAAAAAATTCAAAAATTCAAAAATTTTTCGGAAAAATTTCAAAAATTTTCAAAATTTTTTCTTCTTAACCTTTAAATTCAAATATATAAAAAATTAGATGCTCTATTTTATTTCTATATATAAACCAAACTTTTCAAAAATAAAATAAAAAAAAATTTTTTTTTGTGATAAATGCATGCCATAATGCATATAATGTACCCTTGAATAATATTTAAGATAAAATTTACAAAAAATAAAAAAAAATTGAAAAAATTTGAAATTTTGAAAATTTTTCGAAAAAATTTCAAAATTTTTCAATTTTTTTTTAAACCTTTAAATTCAAATATGTAAAATTCGATGCTCTATTTTATTTCTATATATAAATCAAACTTTTATAAAAAACATTGGGGATTTTCATTGATATGGAAGACGCATGGGGCATTTCGAAGATTTCTAACATGACGCGTAAAATTCCATTTTTTTTCTGAAAAATAATTTTTATTTTTTTATTTTTTTGTGATAAATGCATGCCATAATGTATATAATGAATAATATTTAAGTTGAAATTTACAAAAATAAAAAAAAATATTTTTAATGATTTTAAACTCCACCGTCCCCTTAAAGGAGAGTTGGAGGTTCTCGCGGCAGTGAATCCAATGATTGGTGACTGGGTCCTTGTGAAATTCAGTGTAAAGAAGTTTGTTCAAGAATTCACAAGTCTTATTATTGATATCCCTGATGAAGATGAATACACTGTGAAGTTTGCAACAAAGTCATCTGCCAGATTATTTTATGTCTTCACTGAGAAAGATGACATTGCTGATGTGCAGGCATCCCAAATTGTCAGGAAGTCTATCTCAACCAAGCTGCACCATTCGTTGCCACTATATATTTTGATTAGGGATTGACCGAATATCGAATAGTTGATTCGGTATTCGGTGATTCGGCATGTAAACCGAATATTCGGCTTTGGCCGAATACTTTTAAGTATTCGGCCGAATAACTGCAGATAGGTATTTTCTTAAAAGTACAAGAACTCTCTTTTATTTAGAAGTAGAGTAGGCTAAATGGTGAGTTTCAATATTATGTGCTTGAGTTCAGAGTTCAGCTGCACTACAAAAAACAAGTCAAAGGCCAATTTTAATAAAGAAAAACTTTTTCCTTCCTAAAATAGTCTAGATAGAGGTAAAATCAAAACAACTGTATACAATAGAGAGAAGAAAAGTAAGGAGGATATGGCATCTTTCCCTTATCTTTCTACATTAGTTTTTTTTTATTATTATTATTTAAATTAATTTAATGTGTATTTTTTTAATATGTGCATCAAATAAGTATGCCCCTATGCCTATCCTATAGCATTTATATCCATTAAGTTAAAATTGCTCAAATATTTTATCTTCATCACCACAAAGTTAAATCATTATCTAAATATCAATAATTTGACAGAAAATAGTTAAATGTACAAATTGATATACCTTTTGTATTTGAGAACATTTCTATTCAATATGTTTATAATTAGACTTAGACAATCAGTAAATCAGCTTAATGACAACATTGTTTCTTTTTATTTGAATGAACTTTTGTTTTCTGACAATCTTTATCCTTAATAATAGCCTGTATAGTTAAATTAATGAATTTGTGAGTAGAAAGAAGTAATTTTTTTTTTGTTTAATTGGATTTAAGAATAAAAATGTAACTGAATTAAATTATTAAGAATTTAATTTTAATTAAAGTTTATTAAAAAAGGTAATACTATATGCAAAATTGTTTATTAAAACTTTTTAAGTATTCGGTTGCCGAATACCGAATATTCGGTGTACACTTTGACCGAAGCTTCGGTATTCGGTATTCGGCAAAATTCCTGCTTCAGTCAATCCCTAATTTTGATCATAAATTTTCATTCAGTTATAGCTAGTTAACTTTATAAATTGCTTTTGATTAAAAATATTTTTCAGTTAACTTAATTTCTCATTTTTCCCTACAGATACTCATGCTGATATCTGATTTTAAACTGCATTAAATAAAAAAAAACTTAATAAATAAAATGAAACACTGTCAGAAACATGATTCAGAGCATGGACATAAATTGATGTAGTGAAAATCGGGAGCAGTTTGGGGTGGGAGGGGTGTAGGATAGGATTTGTCGGTACTTGCATCTTATTTCTATTAGTTTCATAACAGTGTTTTTATTTGTCAAGAAAAACATGTAAACAAAGTGGCGGGTTTTGGCCCTCCCTTCTCGCCCCAGTTTATATATATATGACTCAGAGTATGAAGGTACAAAACTTTTAAATGGTTTACACATTAATTATAATGTAATTAAACTTTTACCAGCATATACCCATTTTACCCCGAACCACGGGGTAAAATAGGTATAGTCTTTTACTCAAAAATTAAAACGAAAAGGAAACAAAAATTATATTTAATTTAGACCTAAGATACATACGAGGCATGTTTTTTAAGTAAGTACCGTTTTGGGATTCCGCCGCCGCAGCGCTACGGTCGGCGTTCCGCGCATGCGCGCTGGTTACCTACATCTCTTGTCTACGCACTGACGCCATTACAGTCTGATTCTTCATTGTATACGTTGTTTACTGAGTGTTTAAGATGCCTCCGACAATCGTGAGTTCCGCTGATTGTGAAGTACGGGCTGTTATACGATTTCTTAGCGCTAAAGGCGTAAAACCGATCGATATTCATCGTGAGATCTGTGAAGTTTACGGACAAAACGTTATGAGTGATGGAATGGTAAGGAAATGAGTGAGAGCATTTAAAGATGGCCACACAAATGTGCATGATGAAGAACGGAGTGGGCGTCCTTCGGTCGTTAATGAAGATTTGGTGCAGAAAGTGGACGAAAAGGTGAGAGAAAACAGACGCTTTACAATTTCATCATTGTGCGACTGCTTTCTTCAATATTCTCGTAGTGTTTTGTATCGCATTGTGACCGAGAACTTGAATTACCGGAAATTGTGTTCACGTTGGGTTCCAAAAATGTTGACGGATTTGCACAAAACCAAACGTTTAGGCAGTGCATTGACTTTCCTTGAGTGGTACCACAATGAAGGTGAAGATTTTTTAGACCAAATTGTTACTGGTGACGAAACAACAATCCATGGAATGGCGACATTCATCATCACCCAAAAAAGTTAAGTTTAAGCAAACAATTTCTGCCCAGAAAATCATGTGCACAGTTTTTTTGGACAAAAAAGGAGTATTGCTAGTGGAGTTTCTGCCTCGTAATGAGACAATCAATGCAGCGTCTTATTGTGAGACATTGAACAATCTGCGTCGTGCAATCTAGAACAAAAGACGTGGCAAGTTGAGTAAGGGTATCGTTTTGCTGCATGACAATGCCCGTCCACATGTGGCTAATTGGACCAAAGATCTCATCAAATCTTTTAAATGGGAAACTCTAGATCATCCTCCATACAGCCCTGATCTGGCGCCCAGCGACTACCATTTGTTCCTGCACTTGAAGAAACACCTGGGTGGTCAGCGTCTTCAAGACGATAACGAAGTCAAAACATTTGTGATACAGTGGTTAAAAAGTCAGGCGGCAGAATTTTATGAGGGTATTCAAAAACTGGTGCCACCTTATGACAAGTGCCTCAATAATCACGGAAATTATGTAGAAAAGTAGATGAAGGTACAGGCTTTCATGTAAAAATAAAATTATTGCGATATTTTTGCACGTCTTTTTTTAATTCCAAAACGGTACTTACTTAAAAAACATGCCTCGTATAATAAAATTGAACAAATAAATATTGATGAAAAATATTGAACATGATATGATATAAAATATTGAATAAAAACATGATTATATTGCATAATGTTTCTGCTATGAAACATTAAACTTAAAAAAGCTGTTTTTTATACACATTTTACCCCGGGTGACCCTACTGCATTATAATATATATATGATACTAGCTGACCCGCCCGGCGTTGCCCGGGTCCGTGGTAATATTTATAAAGAAACCTTTAATTTATATGATTTCATATGTAACTCGATTTTGTCTGAAATACGTACCCACTCACAGTGTGAAAATGGGGGAGAAGCAGTTGCAAATTGTTGAGATGTTGGGCAAATTTTATTCATAAATTTTTGTAAAATTGTATGCCATAGTCATGAACAAATTAAAATTTTAAAACACCCTCTACTGATGAAAAAATTAGTTAAGAGGAGAGGAGTGAGTGCTTAGTAATGTACAGGCCAAAAGCTTTAAAACGACCTCTGTCAGAAAACAACATAAAGGATACTCATCGTAGAAAACGCTACAGTTGAAAGGTCAATTATCGTCACCTGCCTTCCAAACTCGAAATTCAACTCTCCCACCTTCTTTAAAATTTTAAAGTGTTATCATTCACGTAAGTTAATTTCAATTGTATTCGTTCTTCGTGTTAATGGCAATTTACATATGCATAGTCGCCCAAGCATGGAATGTGTTTCTTGAACTTTCTATGAAGTAAATAATTTCCGTTCTTGAGCGATAAGAGTCCATTCACGTGCGATTCTTATAAAACTCATAATATATCACAAAATGCACACCATATTAAGTATTTCATGAACTCAAGGATTTTTCACTCAGTTCTTATTCTTTTGTTAATATTCTCTCATCCTAATGAAAACATATGTTATACTTTATTGAATGTTTTCACATTGAAAGGGCAGTGTAAAGTTTAGGCATAATTCAATAAAGTGAAAATTTTGAGTGTTTGTTAATTATAATCTATCTTCCTGTTAATGTTGTTGACTACATTTTTAGACACCCATGAACAGTGAACACATAACATGCGATAAATTGTCACAAATTTTGTAATAGATCGTTGAAAAAAATTGTGAAATGATCATTAAAAAACTAATTTCATCCAACGATCTTGGAAAAATAATCATGAATTTTGTGAAACAATCGAAGAAAAAAATTGCAAATTTCATCAAAAGATCGCAGAAGCACATGTTGAATTTTGCCAATCTGTCACTCAGGAATATGAGGAACTTCGACAAATAGTTGCAGAAAAGAAAAATCAAATTCGTCACAGATAACTGAAAAAAAAAAAAATTGCAAATTTCGCCAATCTTGGGAAAAAATCGTGCATTTCGTGGAACGATCGCTGAAAACAGCCCTCGAATTTCAGTAAACAATCGAAGAAAAATATTGCAAATTTCAGCAAAAGATCGCGGAAATGCATAGCAAATTTTGTCAAAAAAATGCAGAAACATACGCCAAATTTTGCCAATCTGTCGCTGAAAAATATCAGGAACTTTGGCAAATGGTCACAAAAAAAAATAAAATAAAATAAAATAAAATCACAAATTTCGTCATAGATCATTGAAAAAAAAAAATGGACGCGGGAAAGAAAAACAAATTTTGTCACTGATGGTTGAAAAAAAAAAATCGTGAAAAAAAAAAGCAAATTTCGTGAAACGATTTGGGAGGAGGAGGAGGATCGTGCCTTTTGTGAAATGATCGCTGAAAAAAAAAAAAAAAAAAAACGTTAATTCCAGTAAACAAAGAAAAATGTTGCAAATTTCATCAAAAGATCGCAGAAACGCATAGCAAAGTTTTTCTAAAGAGTGCACATTACAAATTTTGCCAATATGTCACTGAGAAATATCGGGAACTTCGACAAATAGTTGCGAAAAAAAAAAAAATAATCACAAACTTCGTCACAGATCGTTGAAAAAAAAACCCCGCGAATTTCGTCAAACAATCTTGAAAATAACAATCACTATAAAGAAAAAACAAATTTCGGTAAACAATCGAAGGAAAATATTGCAAATTTCATCAAAAGATTGCGGAAATGCACAGCAAAGTTTGTCCAAAGAGCGCAGATGGATATGCCGAATTTTGCCAATCTCTCGCTGAGAAATTTTGGGAACTTCGTCAAATGGGTGCATAAAAAAAAAAAATCACAAATTTTGTCACAGATCGTTGAAAAAAATTGTGAAATAATCATTTAAAAAAAAAACGAATTTCATCCAACGATCTTGGAAAAATAATCATGAATTTTGTGAAACAATCGAAGAAAAAAATTGCAAATTTCATCAAAAGATCGCCGAAGCACATGTTGAATTTTGCCAATCTGTCACTCAGGAATAACAGGAACTTCGACAAATAGTCGCAGAAAAAAAAATCAAATTCGTCACAGATAATAGAAAAAAAAAAAAAATGCAAATTTCGCCAATCTTGGGAAAAAATCGTGCATTTCGTGAAACGATCGCTGAAAACAGCCCTCGAATTTCAGTAAACAATCGAAGAAAAATATTGCAAATTTCAGCAAAAGATCGCGGAAATGCATAGCAAATTTTGTCAAAAAAATGCAGAAGCATATGCCAAATTTTGCCAATCTTTCGCTGAAAAATATCAGGAACTTTGGCAAATGGTCGAAAAAAAAAAAAAAAATAAATAAATAAAATCACAAATTTCGTCACAGATCGTTGGAAAAAAAAAATGGACGCGGAAAAGAAAAAAAGTTTTTTGTCACAGATCGTTTAAAAAAAAAAAAAAAAAAAAATTGCAAAAAAAAAAAAATGCAAATTTTGTGAAACGATTTGAGGGGGGGGGGGGGGAATCGTGCCTTTTGTGAAATGATCGCTTGGAAAAAAAAAAAAAAAAAAAAAAAAAAAAAACGTGAATTTCAGTAAACAGAGAAAAATATTGTGTTGTGTTGCGAATATCTAAATTTTAAATTAACTTAATCTAAACAATATTTAAAACATTAATCTTAATTTTGGGGCTAATTTGTTTTCAAATCGCGATCTTAGTTTTGTTTACTAAAGTAGCGATCTGTTTGTTTACATTTTAGGGTTAACTTCAATAGTGAGAAAATTGGTAAATATAAATTCTAGCATTATTAAGTTTCTTGGCACAGAATTTTTGTTTTAATTAATGGTAAAAATTGCATACTGTCCACCAAATCTGAAATTCATTTAATAGAAAATAGCTTGTTTTTTTTTTTTTGTATTGTAACAACGGGTTGGTTGGAATGATGGTTGAATTATTGACATATGTCAGATGGAAGTAGCGCGCCTTTCTTTTGTCAACTGTTAATTTTGAAAATTATTAATTTCAATTAAATTTATTGTGTACGATAATTTTAGAATATTTAATTTTTGAAAATATGTTTAAGTAATATTTACAGTCACTGAAATTCAAATAATAAATCTTTGGAGTGTAAACAATAATTGGAGCTACTGGTGTTTTAATAAATTTTTGGAAGCTACTGGAGAATTAAATAAGATAATTTTCTTTATTAACATGTTTTTTTTTTTTTACGTTTCTATTTTTGTGTAACTTCTTTCCATTTTTCATCTTTTTCTATTTTTATTGATGTTGGCAACAACGACAACTGTATTGTTTCCCCGCCAAAAAGATAGCGTCGTCATGTGACAAGATAAGGTTCGAGAAAGTGTGACATCACAGCCCTGCGTAGGAATGTCTCCGAATTTTTTAAATTTCAACAAATAAATATCTTTCAAGAAGGCAAGCATTCATGTTCCAACTTTAAATCTGCTTTTAATTGTGCTTGCATCCATGTGCCTTACATCAATGGGATAGGCATTTTTCATAATACAGTATTTTTCCTACGCACTATGTTTTTTGAAGCGGAGGTGTCAACAAGAGTTTGGAGTGAGATGTGAGGTCTGGAGTTTTTGGCGGGGAGATCATTCTGGTAGCTGGCATCGTCAAGTTAACTACGTCTTTTTTAGGAGTGCAAACTGATGCACTGAGAAGTGATGGGCCCCCCCCCCCTCGATTGTGCATGATGAGTATTTTTTCTTTTCCTTTTCTCTTCTTTTTTAAATTAATTGCATGACTTCTGTTTTTTTTTTAATTATTAAATTTTTATGGTTATTAACACCATAAATTCACATTGGCTTAATGCCTAGTGAATTATACATTCTCAATATGATCCAGTAGCTCCACATTTCAAATTTTAAGCAAATAAACTAGAACAAATAGGATGAATTATAATTATTATATTTCTCATGTTTTTTTTTAAATTAATGGTTGAATTACTTGTTTTGTAACCACAATTAGTTAAAATATGTGCAAAAACATTCATAATCAATTTATAATGGTTGGTTGTATTTATGTCGGCCAATTATCAGCACGTGGGATATAGGCCCTAAATGGGGGAGAGTGCCTTCCGTGGAGGTCTTTCTAAGGGAACCTAATCCGTATTAACGCTTGGAGAACCAAGGTTCGAAGAAAACCACGAAAACTCCGAACGATTACAGGGTTCATACTCATTTTCCAAGAAAAAATCCCCTGAGAATCCCCTGATGCATTTTCAGGGAAGCATAATTTTTCCATGTCAACAATTAGACATTTTTTAAACCAATATCACGACCTCTCGCCCTCCTCTCCTTTAAAAAAAATACAAACTAGATAATCTCAAAAATACAGCTTATATATTACCTATATAAACAATATGAACAGAACTTTAAAGGAAAAGGATTAATTTGTGTACAACAGAGATGAAGTCTGCAAGCCTTGTGGGTCTCTCCTTAAAAAACTTGGTAGATTGCTGTAAGAATTTAATTTCCACTTAGGGATTTTATTACCTCTTTGAAAAGCATTACGAATAATATGAAGACCCAAGTGTCAATATCAATTTTAAAATGTCCTTTATTTTTCTTAAGTTCTTCTTTAACAATTTTCAAACCTCACGATGTTAGAAGGCATGTCTAGTAGGGTGGTGCGAAAAAAGTCAAGTTGATATTTCAGAGTCGCTATAGTGCGAAAAAGTTGCGATTGGTAAATACAAGAAAGACAAAAAAAAAATTCTTCAAATCGGACTTTATCTTCCGATCCCGCAAACCGCCTAAAAATTCCAAAAAATTGAAAATTTCCGATTTTTTCAGAATTTCTTTTTTTTTTTACGTTTATATATTTTTTATCGCTATAGGAAAAAATATTTGCAGTTTGTACTGTTTAATAATAATAATAATTGTGTTTAGAGAATATCTTCCGATCACGCAAGCTCAATAAAAATCGGCAAAAAATCAATTTTGAGTGATTTTCATGCATTAAGAATATAATCAACTGAGGTCAGTTTGCAGTCTCAGGTTAAGATTTAAATGTTAATTGATACTATTGAGCATATTAAGTTATTTTTAAACAACCTAGAACTTACCACGAAGAGTTCGTTTCAGGTCTGAAAAGTTTAGTAGTGCACCCAACTGCCGTTAGCCACGTTGGAAAACAGCGCTGAAGTCGGTGTACGCGCTCCCACCTAGTCTCACCTAACTCCATAAAATTTACAGAAAAGTCACCTGGATTCAGATGAACTACATGGCATATACTATTTTGACGGAAGAAAGGACGATACCCCAGTTAAAGAAAGTATTGCATCTAAACAGGTCCGTCGAACTATTAAAGAGGAACACTTTCCTGTCATAAAAGAACGTGACTCAGTTTATTTAGGCCATGTGCCTCCAAACTCCGGGCCTGCTAAGGACATTGTAGCTTTCATAGTATCATGTCTTACTGAACAAGGGGTTTCACTAGAATACTTAGATTTGGTAGGTTGTGATGGTACAAATACTAATACTGGATAGAAAGGTGGTGCTATCAAAAAGCTTGAAGTTTATCTCTGACGACCACTGCAGTGGGTTGTTTGTTTATTCCATTTTGTTGAATTACCTTCCCGCCATCTTTTTCAACATTTGAATGTTGAAACTACTGGGCCAAGATCATTTAGTACACCATTTGGACACAATATCATTGTTGTGTAAAGCTCTCGGTGCTAAATTTTCAATTGACTGATTGTGAAATTCCAGAAGTGGACAGGCAACTGTTGAGCAAGGACCAAAGATATCTTCTTGGCGTAAGTCAAGCAATTAACAGTTACAACTTTCCAAATGACTTATTAAAGTGTGACTCCGGTCCAATTTCACATGCCAGATTGCTCACTTGTGGAAATAGAGCCCTTCGACTTTACGCGAGCTTGGAAAACCCATCGGATGCCTTAAAGCCATATTGACATTTATTTTAAAATCTTACTTGCCAGTTTGTTTTGAAATAAAATGCTGTAAGTACATTACAGACGGGCCTATTCATCTGTACAGAGCAATTGAAACATCTCGATACTTTCGTGACAACCTGAAGAAAGTGTAGTCCCTGAAACTGAACGAAACTCGTTGTTTGCTCACCCGGAAAACCTACTGATGGCAATGGTCTTTTATAAAAGGAGGCACATAAGAGAGCTAGGAGTTAAGAGAGTTAAAAGCCAGGCAGAATGTTTCAAAGGGTAAAGACATCTGAATCTTTATCACTCCTACAATCAAAATTAATTGATTGTAATGTAGCAAAATTAACATTTCCACCGCTTTTTCGGAGATTAACCCATGAAGAAATACATTTCTTCGTTCAATCAGGTCATATCTCAGTCTAGGATGATAAAAAGTTTTTCAACCACACGTAAGATGTCCAGCGGTGCATTAAATCGGTAACAGAAGCATCATTTAAGGTATGTGGGCCCCAATCAAGAGAGCATCAGGGCCACACTGAAATCAATGTCCATAATACCAGACATTACCACCAAATCGCAGTACAAAGTTGCGTCTAAAAGTCAGACTTAAACAGATGACATAACAAATTGTATATCTTATACTGTCACAACGCTAGTTTTTTAATACAGTGTTTTGATTCTATTATAACAAATTATGTATTTAAGTAATGTAAATAGCAAACACCCTCATTGGTTGGATGGAGGATAGGGTGTGGTTTGAACTCGAAGTGCAGCTACCTTCCCGTGGTGAGTTCAGGTTTGTTTAAACATTATCAAATATCTAAACAAGCAAAGAGTTGTACATTGTACAATTTATATGCAAATGTTAATATTGGAACGCAAACTGATCTCAGGTGATTACTTTCTTTATTCATCAAAATCACTGAAAATTGAATTTTTGCCGATTTCTATTGAGCTTGCGTGATCGGAAACTATTCTTTAAACGCAACTGTTAATTTTTATTATTATTAAACATTACAATCTGCAAATATTTTTCACTATAGCGATAAAAAATATATATACGTAAAAAAAGAAAAAAATTCTGGAAAAATCGGAAATTTTCAATTTTTTAAAATTTTTAGGCGGTTTGCGGGATCGGAAGATAAAGTCCGATTTAAATAATTTTTTTTTTGTTTTTCTTGTATTTACCAATCGCAACTTTTCCGCACTATAGCAACTCGGAAATATCAACTTGACTTTTTTCGCACCACCCTAATGTCTAGTGACTGAATGGATGTTGCCAGACGTTAGAAGTAGTGCAGATTAAATATAACATATGTTATATCTAATCTGTAAGAAGGAGTGGCTAATTTCCAATTCTACATATCACGATGTTAGAAGAAAGGTCTTAGTTTGATTTCATTAAGACTACACAAAACACGCAAACAACAGCGATTGTCCTCAATTTCCCAGAGTAACCAATCATTTTGCCAGGTTTTCCCAGGTTTGGGGAATTTTTTGCACTATCCCCTGAGATTCCCCTGATTTTTTAGGGCTAAAATTTATCCCCTGATTATCCCAGGAATCCCATAATCCCCTGATGAGTAGGAAACCTGGATTAGGCCGACGAGCGCGATTGGGATCGAACCCAGCACCTCCCGTCTACCAGCTTCGAGAGCAGAACCTCTCGGCCACTGGTGGGGCCAATTTATAATGAATATTTAAGATCAGTTAATAGTAAATTAATACAACTATGTAATGATGGAAGTTTTTTTTTATAGAATTGATAATGTTAGTCCATTAGGACTTGTTATGTACAATAACTTATGGTTTTCAATATAATGGTAATAATAAATATAATAATTCATCCTAATATTGCATTCTAATTTCTGCAGTGCTATTTTTCAATTGGAAAATTTTAATTTTATCTTCAGGATTTATCAGAGACAGTCAAATATTTAATTATTAATATGGTTAAATTAAGATTGGATTTAGTAATCATGCTTTTTGTTAGTAAATTTTAATATGTAAATTTTGTGTAGACAGCCTTGTTTTTATTGAATTTGACTGTGTCTGATCTTCTTCAGCAGTCTAATGAAATTCTATAGTTTGATTAAATTTTTAAGAGATTAGTTTAATATGGAAGGGAATTTTAAGGAATCATGCGAAGTGTATGATTCAGGAACATTAATATAATTGGTAAAGGTATTCAAGGAATTAAGCGAAGTGCATGATTCGGGAATATTTTCATAGTCATTCTTTTTATTATTTCTGATTCACTTGTACTGGGTTATTATTTAATTAAATTTTACTTAATTGGGGGCCAGAACACAACGCACCTCCATTTTCTTTAATTCATTAATTTTTGGGAATGAACTGTAATGTCTTATTTAAATTTTAATTGATAATTCTTAATTATTTTATTAAGTGCAATGTGTGTTCATTTATTAACTAATAAGTTTTAAATTAAATTACAGTAAATTTTTCTCTTGTCATTATTAATTTAATTCATTAATTGGTAAAGTTAATTTAAGTTTATCCTTGTAAATTATAATAGTTAAATTTCTTTTTTTATATAACTTGAGTTGTGGTAAGACACAACAGTTGCAAATTTCATCAAAAGATCGCAGAAACGCATAGCAAAGTTTGTCTAAAGAGTGCACATTACAAATTTTGCCAATATGTCGTTGAGAAATATCAGGAGAAAAAAAATAATCACAAACTTCGTCACAGATCGTTGAAAAAAAAAAAAAAAAAAAAAAAAACGCGAATATCGTCAAACAATTTTGAAAATAACAATCACTATAAAAAAAAAACAAATTTCGGTAAACAATCGATGGAAAATATTGCAAATTTCATCAAAAGATTGCGGGAATGCACAGCAAAGTTTGTCCAAAGAGTGCAGATGCATATGCCGAATTTTGCCAATATCTCGCTGAGAAATTTTGGGAACTTCGTCAAATGGGTGCATTCAAAAAAAGACAAATTTTGTCACAGATTGTTGAAAAAGAAAAAAAAAAACACTAATTTCGTGAAACGATCTTGTAAAAACAATCACTATAAAAATAAAACACAAATTTCGATAAACAGTCGAGGAAACTGCAAATTTCATCAAAAGATCGCAGAAATTTATAGCAAATTTTGAGAAAAGAGTGCAGAAGCGCATACTGAATTTTGACAATCTGTCGCTGAGAAATATCGGGAACTTTGGCAAATAGTCGGCAAAAAAAAAAAAATAAATAAAATTACAAATTTCGTCATAGATCGTTGAAAAAAAACCCGCAAATTTCATCAAACGATTGCTGAAAAAAACCCCGCGAATTTCAGTAAACAATCGAAGAAAATATTGCAAATTTCATCAAAAGATCGTGGAAATGCATGGCAAATTTCGTCAAAAAAGTGCAGAAGCATATGCCAATTTTGCCAATCTGTCGTTGAGAAATATCAGAAACTTCGACAAATGGCCGCGGAAGAGAAAAACACAAATTTTGTCACTGATCGTTGGGAAAAAAAAAAAAAAAAAAAAAAAAAAATTGCAAATTTCATGAAACAATTTTTTTTGGGTGGGTGGGTGGGGTGAAAGAATCGTGTAATTTGTGAAACGATTGCTGAAAAAAAAAAAAAAAAAAAAAAACGTGAATTTCAGTAAACAAAGAAAAGTATTGCAAATTTCATCAAAAGATCACAGAAACGCATAGCAAAGTTTGTCTAAAGAGTGCACATTACGAATTTTGCCAATCTGTCGCTGAGAAATATCGGGAATTTCAACAAATGGCCGCGGAAAAGAAAAACACAAATTTTGTCACTGATCGTTAAAAAAAAGCCCGCAAATTTCATGAAACGATTTGGGGGGGGGGGGGGGGGGGGGAAATCATGCATTTTGTGAAACGATCCCTGAAAAAAAGCGCGAATTTCAGTAAACGAAGAAAAATATTGCAAATTTCATCAAAAGATCGCAGAAACACATAGCAAAGTTTGTCTAAAGAGTGCAGATTACAAATTTTGGCAATATGTCGCTGAGAAATATCAGAGACTTCGACAAATGGCCACGGAAAAGAAAAACAAATTTTGTCACTGATGAAAAAAAAAACTGCAAATTTCGTGAAACAATTTTTTTTTTTTGGGGGGGGGGGGGGGGGAGGGAGGGAGATTGTGCATTTTGTGAAACGATCGCTGAAAAAAACGTGAATTTCAGTAAACGAAGAAATATATTGTACATTTCATCAAAAGATAGCAGAAACGCATAGCAAAGTTTGTCTAATCTTTGGCTAAATGACGCAAAAAAAAAAAAAAAAAAAAAAAAAAAAAAAAACCAAATTTTGTCACAGATCATTGAAAAAAAAAACTCGAATTTTATGAAACGATCTTGTAAAAACAATCACTGTAAAAATAAAACACAAATTTCGATAAACAGTCGAGGAAACTGCAAATTTCATCAAAAGATCGCGAAAATATATGGCAAATTTCATCAAAAAAGTGCAGAAGCATATGCCAATTTTGCCAATCTGTCGCTGAGAAATATCGGGAACTTCGACAAATGGCTGCAGAAAAGAAAAACACATATTTTGTCACTGATCGTTGAAAAAAAAAAATGCAAATTTCATGAAATGATTTTTGGAGGGGGGGGGGGGGGGGGGGAATGGATCGTTCATTTTGTGAAATGATCGCTGAAAAAAAAAAAATGTGAATTTCAGTAAACGAAGAAAAATATTGTACATTTCATCAAAAGATCACAGAAATGCATAGCAAAGTTTGGCTAATGGCCGCAAAAAAAAAAAAAAAAAAAAAAAAAAAAACCGCGAATTTCATAAAAATAAAACACAAAATTCGATAAACAGTCAAGGGAATAAATTGCAAATTTCATCAAAAGATCGCGGAAATGTATAGCAAATTTTGACAAAAGAGTGCAGAAGCACACGCTAAATTTTTCCAATCTGTTGCTGAGAAATATAGGGAACTTTGACAAATGACGACAGAAAAAAAAAAATCTCAATTTGTCTTCATTGAATTACGCCTAAACTTTAAACTGCTATGCCTGGCATCACAGTTGCAGAAAATTCTCCAAGTGTCTGTGACAGATACTTCAGTGGCAGAAAATAATCTGCTGGTAAAATATTTTACAATTGAAGCATTAATTAATCAAACCACCACTTACCTGCAATGTCTTTAAGCATTTTATTAATTTTTATAGATAATAATCTTAGTTTTGTATTAAGTAATAAAGAGATAAACATAATTGTAAAGTGAAAGTTTAGTTTTCAGGTGAAAAAGTTTGTAAAAAGCCTACTTTTATGACAAAGAATTTTGTGAAGGGTCCTTTTTTTAAGGTGAAAAGTTTTGTGAAGGATCTGCTTTGATTTGAAAAAATTTGTGCAGGGTCCAGTTTTGACATAAAAAATGTTGTGAAGGGTCCAATTTTGACATGAAAAAATTTGTGAAGGGTCCTGTTTTGAAATGAAAAATTTTGTGAGGGGTCCTTTAAAGAACCCAATTTTTCCTAAACAGATCCCTGTGCTTGTTACATATCATGACTTTGATAAGAAATGAAAACATTCAGTAAAGTGTAAAAAATATGTTTTCATTGGAATTTGTTATGAAACTCATAATATATGGGGAAGTGGAAAAAAAAAAGATAAAAGAAAAACCCAAATAACTTCATTCATTTCCTCTGAAAAGAAATATTTGTTTTATTCCTATTCTTGGGCGATGACAACATACATCTCTTTCACCCGAGAATGGAAATTATTTACTGAATGTTTCCATTTCACAGAAAGTACAGTTTTCATCTTACACTTTACTATAAAATGTACAGTTCCATTTTTGCTAAAAAATGAAAACATTCAGTGAAGCGTTAATTCAGCAAATTTGAAAAAAAAAAAAAATAATAATAATTACTTTAAGATCCCAGAAAACAAAGTTCAAGAAATATTATACTATTTCATTCTTGGGCGACTACGCGTATGTAAATACGAAGAACAAATACAATTTAAAGTAACTTACATGAATTGTATTAGTTTCTTTATAAACAATATCATTTTATATTATAAACAATATAAAAATCATTATAAAATAATGTCAATAAGATTAAATCTTATAATAACAAAAAAAAAAAAAAAGCATGAGAAATAAACAGTGCAATTTCCCGCTTCAGTTCGGCTAGGAAATGCAGTCGCTGTATCTCATATTTACCACCTGCTCTCATTGGCTGGCTTCTTCATTGCCGCGGATTGGCTTAGAGCTGTAAATAGCCGCTAACACATAATGTTTTAATATTTTTAAAAATATCTAAATTGAAATTTTAAAATCTGGCGGTGAAGTGCACTTTCCGGTAATAGAATCTACACATGACAAAAATTTCAGAGGTCTAGGTGTTATAATTTCGGTGCTTTCCGCAGTCAGGCAGGCAGACAGACATCTCTTATTTTATATATATAGATATCATTTTATATTATAAACAATATAAAAATCATTATAAAATAATATCAATAAGATTAAATCTTATAATAACAAAAAAAAGCATGAGAAATAAACAGTGCAATTTCCCGCTTCAGTTCGGCTAGGAAATGCAGTCGCTGTATCTCATATTTACCACCTGCTCTCATTGGCTGGCTTCTTCATTGCCGCGGATTGGCTTAGAGCTGTAAATAGCCTCTAACACATAACGTTTTAATTTTTTTTTAAATATCTAAATTGAAATTTTAAAATCCGGCAGTGAAGTGCACTTTCCGGTAATAGAATCTACACATGACAAAAATTTCAGAGGTCTAGGTGTTATAATTTCGGAGCTTTCTGCAGTCAGGCAGGCAGACAGACATCTCTTATTTTATATATATAGATGATAAGAGAACAACATATTTTTTTTGCTGTATAGTACAGTAAACTCTGTCTAAGGCGGAATCGATCAGGACTCAGAAAATTTTCCGTGGTAGACAATATTCCGGCTTATGCAAAAAAGATCCCCCCCCCCCCCACTCCAAAAAAAAATCCTCGAATTCGATGATTTTTTATTGATTTTCCTGACTCGAAAATCGGTTGGAAACGGAAATATCTTTTGTTTTTATAGATGAATGAGAAACGCTATTCAATTTCTTAGTACTGCTGTAATACATGCAAATTGGAAATTTACACACACACACACACACAAAAAAAACTACCCCCAACCCCCTCCTCCCCAATAAACTTCGAGAATGAGACAGAACGCTATAACTTTGAATTTGAGTACATCCTTAAATTATAATATATTGCACTTTCGAAAATATATATTTTGATAAATGCTCATTCTACTAGAAATATTAAGTTTTAAATATAATTTTGCATATAAAAAAAATGGCACAAGCATGAATTCCTTAAAATTTAAACGGTTCCTGTCCTTTTGAATTAACTTTTTCAAAGTGTTAGGAAATTTAACTAACATGCTCGACACTGAATATTTGACTTATCCGTTTTAAAGTTTAATAAACAAAATACCTCTCATTTTTAAAATATCCTTTCTTCCGCCTTATGCAAAATTTTGGTTTCGGTGGGACCTTAAAATCCTTTCCGTTTCCGCGTTAGACAGATTCCGCCTTATGCAGCAAGAATTAATGTTATTTTCTATGGGTTCGCCGGGACTGGAAATATTTTCCGCGGTAGACAGATTTCTGGCTTGCACAGAGTCCGCCTTAGACAGAATTTACTGTATGTATAATATGTGCCGTGTCCTAAGAAGGCGGTAGCGATGGTCGAGGGTGTTTACTTCAAAGGCTTAACAACTTATATTCTCTTAGAATATGACAACATGATTTTTATTTTTATAATAAAATAAAAGATATTCTAGAGTAAATAAAAGTAGTTATGTACACAGCAATGTAATCTTGTTGACAGCTAGTCGATTAAGTCCACAAGGCAATGCATTATTTAATCGGTAGACGCTTGTCTTATTTCAGAGATTAAGATCTCTTCTCCGTGACAGCACCCGGTGCCCTGTCGCCGCTGATCCCAGGTATAAGTCCCCGGTCCTAGGAGTTGTAAAACTCGGCCTTCAACTTTTCTCCGGAGAGAACCTTCTCCTCTCAAAAGTTGCTCTTCCAACTCCAGCCAAATCTAATCTCCTCTTCATCCTCCTCTCGTATATATATCTCAATTATCTCCCTCTAAAAACAATAGTGAGTTTCTCACCCACTAACTGTCCGTTCTTTTCAAGAACCTCCCAGGGACCTTTTCCGCTATCCCCTGAATGGACACCTTGAGAACCTCCTCTTTTTTGCACACGGATCCTGCGATCATATGTTCTTGTGAGAAAGTATGTGAGTTCTTTTCCCACGCTAAAGATCAAGAGAATACCGGCTGCTTCTTTGCATTAGCAAACTGTCACCGATTGTCAAATGTCCAAGATCGATGGTGACTGAGTAGTTTACTTCATCTTACCGTTCGTCTTAGTGGACTTCACCATATTTTTACTCTGTTATAGAAATACATTAGTTCCTTCTATATGGAGAGTTTGATATAGCTCAAATCTTTACAAAATCAAATATATAAATAATGTATTATCGCATATATACTTTTGAAAAAATCTGATTTTCCCCAGGGAAAATTAGGTTTTTCATGAAAACCCCCCCCCTTTTTTTTTTTTTTTTTAACGGGTTTTTGTGAACCCTGATTATGAGGGGTTTGTTACTTTAGAGAGAAAGAAAAGAGAAAAGTATATATTGGTAGCAGAAAAGAATAATTATATTTTAATGGAATGAATACTTATATTTTAAGAAAACAACCTTTTCTTTACATACAGAATGTAAATTTACTAAGTTTGAGTTGAATGAGAAAGGATATAAAAAGACAGAGGACACATGCAACTTCTTATTTTTAGGGTTGAAATGATTTTACTAAAATAAAAAAAGTTTAATTTTTACAGAGGTAATGAGTTTCTATTTTAGATAAAATATATATAAATTACTAGAACTATCTATGGATTAAATAAAAAACTATGAATTAAATTATTATTTACATTTTTCAAAGTCATATGTTATCTTATTGGCATTAAAGTATTTAAAATATTACAAAAAATACATTCAGCTGTTATGATTTTTGAACACTCAAACAAAAAATTAATTTCAATTAGTCCTTAATTTAATTTTTGATTTTAAAATTGAAAAAAAAAAAAGTCAGTATTCGGCCTAAAACTTGGCCGAATATTTGGCCAAATCACTATTTCGTTACATCCCTAATACACACTTGATGTAATTAATATGTATTTTGTTGTACGTGTGTATATATTAAATTATTTTTCACTTTGAATTCATGAGTTTTTAGCCTTAAATAAACGCTTTTGTTTTTATGCGGTTGTTTCACAATGTGGCTACTGAGTTCTTCGAGTTTAGGTGCCACTGGCGCTTTCCAGATTTTGGGAATCTGCATCTATATACTTTTAATGCATGAATATATGTAAGAGAAAAAAGATTTTAAAACTTACTCTTTCTTCAATCTTTCATCATGAATTTTTGGACATGCTCCTAAATCTGCCTTTGTGTTAACAAATAAATCATTTGGACAAAATTTCACCAAAAAATGTTTACAGACCTGTTAAAAAATTTAAAATTAAAATTTAATAATTCTTCTGAAGCTTTCAAATTTGAATAAAAATATCAAAGAGACAAAATTTAAAAATAAGAATAATAAACATCTGGCCAGAATTAAAGAAAAAAAAAAAATTATAGCATATGGTTAAAAGACAAATATACCTGCTCTTTAAAAAATACAATTACAGAAGATCTTTATAATGCAAAGCTAAAAACACATAGTTGTGTGTTATATGGATCACATCATTAAATTCACATACTAAACATGGCCAAATATGCCTGAAACATATCAAAATACATTAGAATATCTTTATACTGCATTCCTTGTTACCAAGAATTATCCAAAATTGACACAACCATCTCTTATATTAGGCATTTTCAAAAATGTTTGTTGTAATAATAGCATTTTTTTCAGTAAGAAGATCTTAAATTAAAAGATAAAGTTGAAGTAATGTATCAAATTTAGTCATCTAGAATAAAGTTGAACTAATGTATCAAATTTAGTCATCTAGAGAGTAGCAATATTTTACAATGTGAAAATGCAAGTGCTTTTTAACTGCAAAAATCATTGTTTACATCTGAGAAGTTGTGTGTTATATGGAGAATTGCGTTATAAAGTGGTTGGTTCGTTGATTTTGACGGCCGATTATCTACACTAGGGATATAGTCCCGATGGGAAGTGCCCTTTGTGGGGGGTCTTTCTAAGGGAACCTAACCCGTATTTACGCATGTAAATCCATGGCTCGAAGAAAACCACGAACGATTAGGCCGATGGGCACGATTGGGATCGAACCCAGCACTTCCCATCTACCAGCTTCGAGAGCAGAACCTCTCAGCCACTGGTGGGGCGTGTATTATAAAGATCTTTTACTGTATCATGAAATCCAGATTGTAAGCCCCCCATTGAAAGTAAGCTTACCACCTACTTTTAAGCAATTTTGATTTTCTTTTCGATTCCCAAATATTCTAAAATAACTCACCCTGCCCTCAATTAACAAAATATCAGGGATGAGAACGGCCAAACTATGCATGATTAAAATCGTCTCCCCCCCTTCCTCCCTCCCAAAGTCTAGAAATTGACTCATTTTTGGGATTATAGGGGATGTAAATTCAACGGGAGAGTTAGATGCTTATTAATTGCTACTACAAAGCATAAAAATTTTACAAAAAATAATTTTAAGTTTTGTGTTCTGGGAAATGAGAGGAAGAAGAATTTCGGTGTGTGGGGAGAAGTAATTTGGATGATTATTTTATTTTTGTTAGAAAAAAGTTGTAAACAGAGTAAAAAAAAAAATTAAGATTTTAAACTGTATACTGGAGAGATGCAAAGAAGAAAAAAAAAAAGTTTTTTTTTTTAGAGTGGGAGGATTTTATTTCATGTGGTTATTTAAGTATTGTTTAAACAAAATCACAAATAGAGCCGAAAAAAAAAAAGAGGAAAGAATTTTAAACTTTATGAGATATATTGGTAGGAAGGATGGGGATCTTCATAAGATGAGGATGCAGAATGGCAGGGGAAGAGAAGCAGATATTTTGGGTGGAAGGGATAATTTAGGTGATATATTTATTTATCTACTCTTATTATAATAGAGCATTAAATAAGTCAGAGAAGAAATTTAAAATTAAAGAGTTATAAAGATTAATGTTTGGTACCAGGAGAGAGCAGAAATTTAGGATGGGGGTGGGAGGGTAGATGATTGATTATTTATTGCTATGTTACAATAAAATAAGAAAGAAGAAAAATGTAAAAAAAATATAAAGATTTTAAATTTTGTGTTATTGAGGGAGGGGTGGGAGGATTTAGAAGATTCCCTTTTTTTAAAGCGGAAATCTGCCGAAATGCCGAAAATTCGCATCCCTGTATTTACTTCTAAATTAATGATAAAAATACGATTTTTAATGAACTTTTTTTAAAAACCTCGATTAGAAGCCAACCGGCTAAATTGAACTGTTTTTGCCCTTGAAAAAAAAGGGAAGAGGGGTACTTACAATAAGGATTTTATGGTAAAGTAAAAATCAAAATATTTGAACATTAAAAATAGAAAAAAGGATAATTGATAAGCATATAAGAAAAAAAGTTCTTCATTTAAAACCTCTAAAACTACATAACCAAGTGCTAAGGAATTTTTCTTAAAGAAAATTATTTTAAAAATGATACTGAACTGTGTTCTAAATAAAAAATTGCAAATTACATCAGTCAGTTAAGAATCCTGAATTTCGTTGATCTGGTGCGGAAAATCGTGTTTTGCAGATCAGGTGCGGAAAATACACAAATTTTGTTGATTGGTCACGAAAAAATTATAAATTTTGTTGATCGACTGTGGAAAAATTACGAATTTTGTCAATCTGCCACGGGAAAAAATTTCAAATTTCATCAGAGTCAGTTAAGAATCGTGAATTTTGTTGATCGAGCAAGGAAAATCGAAAATTTTGTCAATTATGATCAGGTGCAGAAAAATCTCAAATTTTGTTGATTGTCAATGGGAAAATCGAGAGTTTTGTCAGTTTATCGCGAGAAAATAAGTGTGAATTTCACAAATTTGCAGTGTGAAAAAATTGTAAATTTCATCAGTCAGTTACGAATCTCGAATTTTGTTGATCGGGTGCAGAAAAATCGTCAATTTTGTCAATCAGGAGCAGAAAAAATCTCAAATTTCGTTGATCGGCTTCAGAAAAATCGAGAGTTTTGTCAATTTATTGTGGAAAAAACTGTAAATTTTGTCAATCTGTCGCGGTAAAAAATCACGAATTTCGACAATAGAAAAAATTACAAATTTTGTCAATTGGTTGCAAAAAAGTATCGGGAAATTCGTCAATCAGCCCTTGAAAAAAATCGTTAATTTCGACAAAAATTCATGAATTTCATGAATCGCTCAATGGAAAAAATTTGTTTGCAAAAAATATTGTTAAGTAAAAACCTATTGGTCGTTGCAGGAAAGAATCTCAAATTTTCTTGATCGTGCACGGAAAATAAATTGTGACTTTTTTCAATTTATAGCAGGAAAAAAAATTTATTATATGCCTATGTTTGTTTTTTAGAATTTAATCCCCCGAATAAAGTCAAGGAATATTTTCACAGCCTTGAAAATAATCCTTACTATATCTCTGTTATATACGAGGGCTTTTCGAAAGGTAAAGATACAACGCAAACGATAGGGGAAAAAAAGTTTTAATGAGCGCGTTGGCAACACAGATTGTAACCTTGAACCTTTGACTTTTCCCTCGCAGTCATTCGTTAATTCTATGGTGATCCTGCTTCGTGTAGCAAATGCTTAGAATGGCTGCATCAATTAAAAATCCTGCCAAATGTGAAATTCGATTTTTCATACGTTTTCTTCATGCATAAGGGAAGTGTCTAGCGGAAATTCACAAAGAAATTGTTTATGGAAACATTATGGATTGACAAAATATAACAAAATGATGTTGTGCTTTCTGTAGTGGTAGGACCAATGCTCATGAAGAACCTAGAACAGGTAGACCATCTGTGATTTTTGATGCCCTTCTTCAAATAACGGAAAAAGTGAGTTGAACAAATAGGCATATCACAATGAAAGAGTTGCATAAAATCATACCTGAAGTATCTATGACAACTCTTTATGAAGCTGCGACTGTGACTTTAGGGGCCTATAAATTGTGTGCACGCTGGGTTCAGAAAATGTTAACAAAAGAACAGAAAAAGAAGAGGATGGGCTACACACTCGATTTCCTCACACGCTATGCAAAAGCGGGTGAGGAATTTCTGAATCACATTGCTACTGATGATGAGACGTGGGTTTAACACCATATGCCAGAAATCAAACAGTCCACCTTGCAAGGCAAAACTTCCATGACGATGATGAGATCAAAATTGAAGTTGAAATGTAGTTTCGACAACAGGCGGCAAACTTTTATGACAATGGAATACAGAAGCTTGTACCCAGAATAAATAAATGCTTGGACAACGGCGACAATAATGTTGAAAAATAAAGTAAGGTTAGTTGGGATAACTGGACCCGCGAGGTAACTGGGCCATAGGCTATTTTATAAAAAAACCATTTATGTATTTTAAGTTTTAGCTTTTGTGAACAATACCCCTTAACCTCTACTTCCTAACACTACGTGTGCCAACTCAATCATAACTCTCTCTTTGCTGTGATAGGTTGCCGAAAATTTACGTTTCTTTTTTTAAAAACAACATCAATTTGGTTGAAATTCCTCTGCTTTTTATTAAAATATTGTAAGTACTTTTATTAAACAATCTTTTTTTTTTAAAGATTAGGCACATAACTACATTAATATTATTAGGTATCTATACATATTTTAGTGATGACTAGAAAAAAAAGGGCCGCCGGGCAGGAATTTTTCAAAAGGGGAACACTATTCTAAAAAAGGGGTAGTTTTTTTCAAAAAGAGAACACAATTCTAAAAAAAGGGCACATTTTTTTCAAAAAAGGTGCACTTGTACTAGTGTTCACTCTAGGAAAAAAAAGGGCAGGGTGCTAGCCACAAAAAGGACACAGTTGAAGCTGAAAGAGGGCACTTTTTTCAGCGAAAAAGGGCATTGTTTCTTCAGAAAATGTAGGGCCGAAACTAGACTTTTTTACACCCGGGGCAAACATGGATTTTGGTGCCCCCCCCCCTCCTCCGCAAAGTATATTTACAAAGAAAATTTTATTAATTTCTAATAGCCAACATATTTTAAAATTTAAATTATGTAATCATAAAATATGTAATACTGAACTACTTTAATCTACTTTGTCAAATATTGATTCATTAAAATCTTGAAAATGGAATTGAAAAAAATTCCGCTTTATACAGCATCCTTATGCCATATCCTTAGATTCTTCTGTGCTTTGGCATACCCCAGACAGGACGATTTTAACAAAATAGTGCTAAACATGGACGTGAGAAAAATCAACAACTGGCGCCTGGGGTACATGCCTCCTCTGCCACCCCCTCCCCCCCCCCCCCCAGTTTCGACCCTGAGAAAATGTAGATCTTCGAAACTGATATAAGAATTATACATTACTACAAACTCATCATTGTTTATGCGCACATTTAGTAACAGATTATATATATATTTTTTTTCTTAAATTGATATTTCAAAGATCTAGGTAAGTAATTTTGTTTCAAATAAAAAAACTAAAAAATTATTAGTCCCATAAACTAGCAGTTTTAAGGGTAAAGCAGAGATTTTAAGGGGTAGTAAAATTTAGATGGGTGACCAATTAATTATTATTACAATAAATCACCAAATATAACTTAAAGATCATAAGCTTTGTGAGCTGTGAAGGTGGGGGCAAAGAGACAAAAGCTTTTTTTTTTTTTTTGGGGGGGGGGGAGGGAGGAGGTTGATTATATAATGAATTATTTATCGTTAGTAAAATTTTAACAATTAGGGCAGAAAAAATAAAAGCCTTTAAATTTGGTATGTTTGATAAGAAAGAGAAGCAGAATTTAGATGATTGGTTATTTATTGTCACAATGAAGTGACAGAGTTGCAAGTAAAAAAAATTAGAGTTTTAAATATTTTAACCTTCGAAGAAGGAGGGAGGCAAGGGAAGAAGAGGTAGATTAGATTGGATGATTGATTATTTATACTTTACATTTATTACAATACTTTATATTTATACTTTATTTATAATTTTTTTTTTTCTTTATACTTAAAATTTACAATTAGAATAGAAAAAATTATAATATTCTAAGAGTTCAAATTCTTTTATAATAAAATAACAAACAAAACAGAAAAAGTAATAAAGTAAATAATTTTAAGTATTTAACTGAACTGTGGGGCTGATTAACCCTTTATGCACCAATGGTACTTTAATGGTACCATTAAAATAACTTGTTGTAAAATTAATGTAATAAATCGATTAATAGTAATACCGCAGTAAGAAGTGGGGGGGGGGGGGGGGGGGTGAGATTTTTCACTGGTCTACATACTGAATACATTATTAAAGTACACTGAAATCATGCTGTAGTTTTAAGAATCTCATTTAAAAAAAACTAAATCCCATTTTATGAATGTTCTACCGATAAGTTTGGTTTGCACATCTTTTTTGGTGCATTGGAGGCTTTGACTAAATTCGCCTTTTTTCCGCGATCCTTTGACGAAATTCGCGTTTTTCCGCGATCCTTTGAAGAAATTCGCGTTTTTCCGTGATCCTTTGACGAAATTCGCTATTTTTCGCGAACCTGTTACGAAAATCGTGTTTTTATGCGATACTTTGACGAAATTCACAAATATTTCGCGACCTTTTGTCGAAATACGCTATTTTTTCGCGGCCCTTTTACGAAAATCTCGTTTTTTCTGCGATATTTTTATGAAATTTGCGCTTTTTTCGCGATCCTTCGACAAAAATCGGCTTTTTCCCCGCGATTTTTTGATGAAATTCGCTATTTTTTCGCAATCCTTTGACGAAATACGCTATTTTTTCGCGGCCCTTTTACGACAATCGCGTTTTTTCCGCGATATTTTGATGAAATTTGTGCTTTTTTGCGATCCTTTGACGAAAATCGACATTTTTCCGCAATTTTTTGACGAAATTCGCTATTTTTTAGCAATCTTTTGACAAAATACGCTATTTTTTCGCGGCCCTTTTACGACAATCGCGTTTTTTCCGCGATATTTTGATGAAATTTGTGCTTTTTTGCGATCCTTTGACGAAAATCGACATTTTCCCGCAATTTTTTGACGAAATTCGCTATTTTTTAGCAATCTTTTGACGAAATACGCTATTTTTTCGCGGCCCTTTTACGACAATCGCGTTTTTTCCGCGATATTTTGATGAAATTTGTGCTTTTTTGCGATCCTTTGACGAAAATCGACATTTTTCCGCAATTTTTTGACGAAATTCGCTATTTTTTAGCGATCTTTTGACGAAATACGCTATTTTTTCGCGGCCCTTTTACGAAAATCGCGTTTTTTCCGCGATATTTTGATGAAATTTGCGCTTTTTTGCGATCCTTCGACAAAAATCGGCCTTTTTACCTGCGATTTTTTTGATGAAATTCGCTATTTTTTTTAGATTTTTTGATGAAATTCGCTATTTTTTCGTTATCCTTTGAAGAAATACGCTATTTTTTCGCGGCCCTTTTACGAGAATCGCGTTTTTCCGCAATATTTTGATGAAATTTGCGCTTTTTTTATGATCCTTTGACGAAAATCATCTTTTTTCCATGATTTTTTGACGAAATTATGCGTCCCACGGACACGTAATAACTATTTTTTTGCGTCCCATCTCCGATTTTTCGCGGTCCGCGGCATCGCTGAGAACGACTCTGGGCACATTTGACTATTTTTGAAATATGAAGGGCGCAGTTTGCAGATTTAAAAAACGGCAGGGAGCGTTTTACAGATTTTAAAAGGGGCAGGGCGCTGCGCCCTTCAAAAATGGCCTAGCGGGAACACTACTTGTACCTTGTTCACAAAAAAAAAAAAACATTTTGAACTGGTTTGTTTACAGTCCTTAGAATTTGCGATATTTTCCCGGGATCAATTGAACTGCCACAGGGCGCATAGGAAGTTTTAAAAAGGACAGCACGGCGCATCAGAAGGGTTTAAAAAGGCCGCTGGGCACAAAAAAGAAATAAAAAGGGCCGCTGGGCGCTGCGCCCTGCTAAATCAGCTTAGAGTCAACACTATATTTACTTCATATTTCAAATGTAAGCCCAGTATCCCAGTTACCCCATAAATTTTTCAAAAATGGAGTAACTAGGACACATATCCGGGATAACTTGACCATGCTGGATCCAGTTACCCTAATAGTTATAAATAATTTTTTTGAGTTTCTCTTACAATGGGAAGTAAATTTCTCCATTGTTTTTTGCTCACAATAAAGAAAATTATAGAATGCCTTATTAAAATTACGTAATAAAGTAAAAAAAAAAAAGCATATTGGGGGGTATCAAACCAAATTTCTTGACCCCTTGAGAGGCAGTGATGCCGTTCAAGGCATCACATAATTTTAATTCCTAATTGCCACATTGGCACTGGAATTTTATAACGAAAATTTCCCGTTTATTAAGTACGCGAAAATATAATTTTACTTGTTTTTAAATAAATTCTTTTGGAAATACTTGTGTCATTAAATTATTTCCACATTTTATGAATGTAAGCACCTTGCCCCTGAAAGCGAGATAGCCAAACCTTTAAATTGTATGATACACAGGGGTCGCATTCTATAGGGAAATTTTTATTGCTCCTACCACTATTTTGAAAATAATATCTTCAATCTTCATCTAATATTTTCACTTTTAGTGCATTTTTTAGACACATTGACAGGAAAGGTTTCCATTACAACGCTCTTTATTGACATATAATTTGCATGATCTTCCTGGTTTAAATTTTTTTAAGTTGTTTCACTTTTTCAAACAGGACCTGATATCCCAAATGAAAAAAAATAAATGTGTGTGGAACATAGACCCTCCTGGTCCACTTACCCCATTTTTATGGGGCAACTGGACCCATGAGGAAAGAAAGATGATATATGCATATTTTTAAATATTAAAATATAATTTTGAGCATTTCTGTCTGATAGAGAGAACCTAACTGAACACATTTACAGAAGTTCAGACTTTAATTCAAATGAACATTAGCTTTTTGAACCTGAATTGTCAGAGGCTTCAGAGTCACATTCTAAAATCATGGCCCAGTTGCCCCAACTAACCTTATATAGCTATAGAGCTGTAAATAATTTGTAATAAACATTTTATCAAAAAGGATTTTTTTTAGTGTGTATGCGGCATTGTACCTTTACTTTTCGTAAAGCCCTCGTACAAGTATAAATTGTTGATATATCCTTGCCAACTGAATTGGATATGTTAACTGGGTAGGGGAACCTAGAGGGGTAAAACTGTCCCCTCTGAAACAATGTTTTTTATCTGATTATAGCCCACAGATCTCCAACCCCCACCTCCTCAAAATAGAATTCTCTCTGTGTTACTGATGTGGACTTCGACAACCCAGACATTTTTGTAAGTGGCTTTTCTCTTAAAAAGGTTGTGCACTCCTATTATATACCAAATATTTCAATACTAGGGTAGATGTGCCAGTAATGGACACCCTTAAGGAATTTCTTTAAAAATTATTTTTTTATTAATAGTTATAATTATTATATTCCAGCTTTTTCAATATTATATTAATCTAGCAACAATATTTAACCATTCTTATAGCCTCATTTCCCCATATGAATAGAAATTTAATTCTAAATAACAGAAACATATCAAAACACCCAAAAGCCCAGTAATGGACACCCTCTGGCCCAGTAGTGGACACCCTCTGTTCCAGTAATGGACACCCCATAAAAAGTAATAAATATAATTGTTTTTATGACTGTATTTAGAACCAGAATTTAATGAATACATACTAATGAAACAAAATAGTTATTTTTAAATAAATTTAACAATTAGGATACTAGTAATTAATAAAATATTTGTGATAATCATTTACTGTTTGCATCAATTATTGTAATTATCACAAGATCAATGTTTTAATTATTTTAGATGGATAGTTTAAAATACTAAATATCAGACAATTACAGCTATCAAATTATTGAAACATTGGTGGATTTAAAAAGTAAAAAAAAAAAAAAAAAAAAAAAAAAAAAGTTTTGGAATATTAATGTTTAGTTTTGTGTCACTATTTTTAACAATCTTCCAGAGAGTACTTGATATATCATTTATAATAATTAATATTACAAACATGAAAGAAATGATATTGTGAGTTGAATATTTTAAATACTAAATAAAATAATTTCAAAATAAAACTGTAGAACTGATGTTTGAGGCCACTGATCTGCAGATTTACTAGTTTCATGAATATTACCTATAACTTTCATTAATAGTATTACATTTTATTATTTTTTTTTTTAATAAGGAAACATTTAAGACAGAAAATGGATTTTTAATAGCTTCTGTAACTTAATTGTTTTTATTTAAATGGAGAGGGATTAAGCCCTATGAGCCCCTCTTTGACTGCGCTCTTAAACAGCATTTTCTGCTTCCTGGCTGGTTTGATTGCCAGATTATAAAATATGTGAGGCATATATATAAGTACTAAATAAAAAAATAATAATAATAAATAAAATAAAATATCGAAATTTTATTAATCACATAAAGTAACTTAAAAGCAGCTATTTATAAAAGTTTTGGTGTTATTACATTTTGGTAAGTATAATTTAAAAATTAAATTGGATTATTTAGGTTTGCAGTTAAGCCAAAGTATTTTATGCACTATAAACATTACTAAAATTGCATTTTTAGCAATGCCTACATGGGGTGTCCATTACTGGAAAATGACTAATTAACCATCCCAGTAATGGACACCCCCTCTTAAAACCTTAAAAAGAAATGAAATTTTGTAAATAGCCATTAGTATATAAAATTCAAAGTTTTCTATTACTACTCAATCAAAAACATTCAAATTTTGCAAAAAAATAAATAATATATAAATTAATTAAACGAAGCCAGCTCTTAACCTCTTCATTAAGATTTTCACAAAAAAAAAAAAAAAAACAGCAAAACTTTGAAACATTATTTTCTGCTTCTTGATTGGTTTGATTAAAAGTGTCAACAATAACATAGTTTTATAAAACATACAAGGGGGAATTATAAAAAAAATAATTAAAGCTAAATATTTATTAGTTATTTTTTTATGAACCAAAAACATCAAGGGGTGTCCATTACTGGAAGCGTGTCCATTACTGGCACATCTACCCTATATTATAATAGGTACTACTTAAAAACACCTAAAATATATTAACATAAATATTTAAATAAAACATAACAAACTACAAAGAATTTATTTCGTAATGAAAGTATGAAACAGTAACTCATGTTATTGAAAAAAAAATTTAGGATCTTCAATGAAGATCCTAAATTTTTTTTTATATATATCACTTAAAATTTGTGAAAATGGATCCTCTCAGCTATCCTCCTCCACATAAACTCAACTAAATAAGACTAAATGATCCGCCATCTTACGCTACCCCAAAGCCTTTCAATATTTTAAACTCCACTATCAGGATCTACAAAATTATAACTTATGGTTAACCTTGAAATGATTGAATCCCTGCTTTTCAAGTTCTTTTGTACAAAACTATACAGCTTCTTGCTCTGTTTTCGGCAAATCTCAGACTTTCATAATTATAAAACAAACGCAATAACATTTTAATCCTGATGTGTGAAGTAAATGCCAGGAAAACAGTGCAAAATGAATAACAGGAATGGTTAAAATTGAAATAATGAGAAACAAAACAATACTTGGCGACTTATCACTGCTGTTTGGCTAACAGAATAGAACCATTTATTTTACATAAAAAATACTATTTTATTATAAATCATGCAAGATTTTTATTATAAATACACACAAATTATTTTATTATAAAACACACAATGTTTAATGTAAAACACACGCAATCTGTTCTACCTGGTTGCATAAGACAGAAAACCTCGCCAAAATTGCCAAAGCATAAAATCACCATTTTGGTCCCAAAAAGATGCCTGGTGTCCGAGACATCTATATCTTTAAAAAAATTCGGTGACGAAATAGAATGAAAGTTCCTCTTTTTTACTTTCTTATATCTTTACAAAAAAGTATGATGTGAAAATTTTTGAATTCCGGTTTTTGACGGATTTACATGTTTTAGGGGTCAGGGATAAAAAAAAACATGTTTTTACCAAATGTCTGTCTGTACGACAGACAAATTTTGTTTCCGCTCTAACTCAAGAAATAATGAACAGAATTTAATACAACTTTGGATGATATAAATTGGTACTTGATTACTTTTTTGGTATAAATTGCCTTACAGGTGGCGCTGCTATGCTGCATTTTTCAAAATTTCTGTAATAGCAATATCTCAAGAACTAATGCACGATTTTTCTTAAAACTTCAGATTCCGTTAGTCCTTGATATAATTTGGCGCCGATTACTTTATGGTGTAAATCGTTAGACAGGTGGCACAAATCTTCATCAAACTTCAGATTCAAATAGTCCCTGATATAAATTGATGTTGTTTAGTTTTTGATGCAAATCGCCCAACAGGTGGCGCTCCTATGCAGAATTTTTTATTATTTCTGCAATAGCTCTATCTCAAAAACTAACACTTGGGCACAGATGTCATATATGCACCCTGTTGGCGCAATTTTTTCTGACGCCAAAGTCATATATGCACAGGGGTTACTTAAATGGCACAAAAGTGTCATTTTGCTTGATATGGTAAACCGGATGTTGTTGTTTATTTATTAATATATTGCTTATTTACTTCTTTAAAATTATAAAAATTGTTTTGTTCTACAGTTGTTAATTAAACTTTTTTTATTTATTGTTATTCCCTTTTTAAAAATATATATGTAACTGGCATTCGAAAACGAGATTTTCGCCAAATTGGCGTCAGAAAAAAATCGCGCCAACGTGGTGCGTATATGACATCTGTGCCATAGCGAATTTTGCAGTACTATTAATATGTATGAGGTAGAAGAAAGTTTTGGGATTGCCACATCGGATTAGTTTTTTGACGAACAGCACATTTTTTCATCATTAGCAGTAGGTAATTTTCCTGGCAAAAAATGTTTTTGGAATTATATTTTCATTACATTTTGTTAATGTTATTTCTGTCTTTCTCACCATTCATAAAGTGTCATTTCACTTACTTTTCTTAATGTAATTTTGAAAAGATACTGTTTTGTATAAACAAAATGTTGAAAAGGTAACTTTTCAGAAAAATCCGATTCATTTAATTAAAATTACGTAAATCTGATTTTATATGAAGCACAAGGTAGAAATTATGAAAAGAAAATGACATAAATATTATAATATGTAACATATGTAATGAATCGCAGAATCCGTAAAAGAAAAAACTGTGATAAGCCGATTCTTTACTTAAGCCTAGATGCCACTTACATCAGGTCCATCCCAAGTAAAATCATTCTTCCTTTCTTCCACACCCAAATCTCTGTCGCGACCCATCAATTCATCAAGAAGTTGTTTAGCTGATAATAACGCCATTATTAAATAAAAATAATTATGAAATTATTTCATAAGTTATTTATTAAAAAAACTGTTGTTCAGGAGATCATGATCACACAAACAGTAGCCACCTAGAAAATTACAAACTTCATGATAAACAGCAACAACAATCATCCGGGAAAAAAAAAGATTTGAATTAACATTAATAATTATCTCAGGAGCTCCTTAAAATAATTTAATTGAAGAATAATTTCAAAATTCATGTAACCTATTTCATAAAAATCATAAAATATTAAAGAAAAGAAATTAGATAAGCGCAGTGCGGTCTAAGTACGAAATTCTTGACGGGTGACGGCCACGCGGATTGCGAAGCTGTTGATCTCATTCGCCGTGTGTCTCTGTTGTTAAGATCGTTTCGTAAATTTCAATATTCTTGTAATAATGGACCAAAAACCTGATGATCAAACCACCCCAGATTCTTGGGAACAACATTCTGATGGTGGCCCTGATAATGGAGAAGAAGATAATTTGTCAAAACCTTTTTTAGGACTTAACGTGGATGCACCGCCATTCGTTCCTTCTTTTGCTACATTAGCAGCAGCTCAAGCTCAACAAACACCTATTGAAAATTCAGAACCTACAGAAGAAAAAGAAAAAGAACCTGCGCCTGGTAAATAAATCTTTTGTAGTTTATCATTTTATTTTTTAATCGTAAAAGTTATCTTGACCGGTATGTTAACATACTTGTCTGTTTACTCTGAACATTTAAGTCGTTTTTCAATATTGTGTTTTTTATTTTTAAGACTTCAATATTCATATATTAATTTATTAATTATGGGTAATTTTAAAAAGTTAAATGTATTTTTTTTTTCAAAATTTCAGTTTGTTCTTGTCTCATGAAAAACTTTGTGGTTTTGTGCAACATAATCTTTTTATATCATTTGAGTTAATTGTAGTAGCATTATTTTTGTTTAAAATCTTTGTTGTATATTGTTTCATTTAACTTGAGTAAAAGCATACCCATGATCGTAATACATAATGTGAATAACAATCATTTTATGAAGTCATATGTTACTGGAAGAGTTGTAAATTTAATTCTCTGTTACTAATTCAGTACTACCTCATTGTGACTTTCGCATTATTTTGTAATTTTTTAAAAATAAAACCAATATTATGCATTTTTAATGCCGTGTATATATAATATATATATATATATATTTTTTTTTTCTTTCTTGGCTATTTTCAGATCCTCCACCAGTAGCTATGGAAATAGATATAAAGCCTGATGGTGATGCAGATGCTGGTAGTGATGATTCACCTGCCGGTATTATTTTCTTTTCCTTTTAATTTGAGAATTGAAAACAATAAGTTAAATGTGTTTTATGTACTACATTTTACTGCAAAGTAGGAATCTGTTTCAAGAATGCTTCGGTAAAAGATTTCCTGCTGAAAATTAGTTTGTCTTATCTGATAGTATCTTGATGTTTTGCTGAAAACTAGTATGTCTTATCAGGGGTCGATACAGGTATTTTTTTTTTTTTTTTCTTGGGGCCCATTTTGTGAAAAATAAGTTATTTTTGTGCAATTATTATTTTTTTGTGAAAAATAACATTTTGTCACGAAAGATGAAATAGTTTCTCAAATTCGAACCAATTGTTTATTAATAACTTTAAATCCTTCAGCTAAAGTTTTCCTTTCTGGTGAGCTTATTTTGTTTAATTATTAAACATTTTAATAAGAATAATCAATGAAAAGTATGTTTTTATGGAAGAGAATTTTGTGAAGGGGCCTGTTTTTGATGTTTTTGGTTCATAAAAAAATAACTAATAAATATTTAGCTTTAATTATTTTTTTTATAATTCCCCCTTGTATGTTTTATAAAACCGAGTTATTGTTGACACTTTTAATCAAACCAATCAGGAAGCAGAAATTAATGTTTCAAAGTTTCGCTGTTTTTCTGTGAAAATCTTAATGAAGAGGCTAAGAGTTGGCTTCGTTTAATCAATTTATATATTATTTATTTTCTTGCAAAATTTGAATGTTTTTGTTTGAGTAGCAATAGAAAACTTTGAATTTTATATACCAATGGCCATTTACAAAATTTCATTTATTTTTAAGATTTTAAGAGGGGTGTCCATTACTGGGATGGTTAATTAGTCATTTTCCAGTAATGGACACCCCATGTAGACATTGCTAAAAATGCAATTTTAGTAATGTTTATAGTGCATAAAATACTTTGGTTTAACTGCAAACCTAAATAATCAAATTTAATTTTTAAATTATACTTACCAAAATGTAATAACACCAAAACTTTTATAAATAGCTGCTTTTAAGTTATTTTATGAGATTTTATGAAATTTCAATATTTTATTTTATTTATTATTATTTTTTTATGTAGTACATATACCTTGCCAGGGATATGTTTAGGAAAAGTTTAGGTCCTTTAAAGGACCCTTCACAAAATTATTTATCCCCAAACAGGACCCTTCACAAAACATTTTATCCCAAAACAGGACCCTTCACAAAATTATTTGTCTCTTAAATAGACCTTTCATAAAAAATTTTCACTTTCAAATTGAACTTTTCACGAATTTAGTCATTTAAAAATAAAATCTAGCCTGTAAGTAAGCAGTTGAACTCACCAAAGAGTATATTACTTAGCTTTTTATACATGAAGGATAGGACATGAAGATACCGATAATTTAAAATTCAAAATTACAACTAGAATTTTCACAAAAATAAGAAAAACTTCACAATTTCACAAAAACAGGACCCTGTGAGAAAAGTCTGGACAGACCCCTGCTTGCATATTTTATAATCTGGCAATCAAACCAGCCAGGAAGCAAAAAATATTGTTTAAGAGCACAGTCAAAGAGGGGCTCATAGGGCTTAATCCCTCTCCGTTTAAATAAAAACAATTAAGTTACAGAAGCTATTAAAAATCTATTTTCTGTCTTAAATGTTTCCTTATTTAAAAAAAAATGTAATACTATTAATGAAAGTTGCAGGTAATATTCATGAAACTATAGTAAATCTGCAGATCATTGGCCTCAAACATCAGTACTACAGTTTTATTTTGAAATTATTTTATTTAGTATTTAAAATATTCAACTCACAATATCATTTCTTTCATATTTGTAATATTAATTATTATAAATGATATATCAAGTAGAGTCTGGAAGATTGTTAAAAATAGTGACACAAAACTAAACATTTAAAAATAGTGGCACAAAACTAAACATTAATATTCCAAAACTTTTTTTAAATTACCCTTTAAATCCACCACTGTTACAATCATTTGATAGCTGTAATTGCCTGATATTTAGTATTTTAATCTATCCATCTAAAATAATTAAAACATCGATCTTCTGATAATTTCAATAATTGATACAAACAATAAATGATTATCACAAATATTTTATTAATTACTGGTATCCTAAATGTTAAATTTATTTGAAAATAACTATTTTGTTTCATTAGTATGTATTCATTAAATTCTGGTTCTAAATAGTCATAAAAACAATTATATTTATTACTTTTTATGGGGTGTCCATTACTGGGCTTTTTGGTGTTTTGATATGTTTCTGTTATTTAAAATTAAATTTCTATTCATATTGGGAAATGAGGCTATAAGAATGGTTAAATATTGTTGATAGATTAATATAATATTGAAATAACTGGAATATAATAATTTTAACTATTAATAAAAAAATAATTTTTAAAGAAATTCCTTAAGGGTGTCCATTACTGGCACATCTACCCTATATATATATATAGAGAGAGAGAGATATTTATTTATTTTTAAGCTAAATGTTCAAAGTGTACATGAGAAATTGTGGTATAATTATTATAGATAATATTTCTAGTACTTAAAAAAGAATGGTAGGTACTTCCTTGTTATAGGGGCTGTGGCAAGACAGTGGGAATAGCAAGGTTGAGGGCATGATTTTTTAAAAGCACTTTCTGACAACCTTATTTATATTTTAAAATCTCATCTGATTGTTATATTTTTATCTAATTACTATCAGTGTATCTAACACATAAGCAATTTGTTCAATATTTACACCATTTAATACATATTCTGAGCAGCAGTTGATTTAAAAGATTTCATACTTGCCCATTAAAATCAAAAAAGATATTGCTGATTTTTATTTTGCCAAAATCTCTGAATCAAATGAATCTGAAATACAACCAGAGATATAACCAAAAACAATTTAATTACATTTAAGAAAAGGGCAGATAATTCTAACTTTATGCTTCATTTCCTGAAAACTATAATTTTCATACCTATCTATAATATTTAAAAAACTCAAAAGACCCATAGTTCCTGTGTGATAGATAAAACTTGAATGTTTCCTGTGTGTATATGATTACATTATCTGTAGATTGAAACATGAACATAATAAAACATGGATTATTTTTTCATGATTAATTATTATTACATTATCTGTAGATTGAAACACAAACATAATAAAACATGGATTATTTTTTTGTGATTAATTATAATTTTGATATGTTTTTCAAGTGTTTTTAAAATACATTTTCTTAGCACTTTTTGTATCGCTAATTTTATCTTAAAAAAGATTGTTTTAACACAATTTGTTTGTACATATTTTTAATCTATAACCCAGTAGCAGAATTTTCTGTGACCGAAGAATGCTGGAGTAAGCTTACTATCATAAATAATTACCCAGTGGCAGAAACACCGCGACACGGCGACATAGTCGCGGACAAAAAAATCTTTCGCGGACAATTATTGTCTGCACTAATGAAATCAATTTAAAAAATTGTCCGCAACTTTCGGACAATTTTTTCATGCGAAAAAAACGCGAATTTTAGCAAAATATCGCGTGAAAAGAGCGAATTTCGGCAAAAGATCGCGTAAAAAGCGTGAATTTTGGCAAAAGATCGCGTAAAAAGCGCTAATTTCGGCAAAAGATCGTGTTAATGATGTGAATTTCGGCAAAAGATCGTGTTAATGATGTGAATTCCGCAAAAGATCGCGTAAAAAGTGTGAATTTCGGCAAAAGATCGCGTTAAAAGCTTTAATTTCGGCAAAAGATAAAAGGGTAAAAAACGTGAATTTTGGCAAAAAATTGGGTTAAAAGAGTGAATTTCGGCAAAAGATTGCGTAAAAAGCGCGAATTTCGGCAAAGGATCGTGAAACAAACGCAAATTTCGTCAAGGGATCGTGAAACAAACGCGAATTTTGTCAAAGGATCGCGAACAAAACGCAAATTTCGTCAAAGGGTCGCGGAAAATGCGAATTACGTCAGAGGATCATGAAAAAAACGCAAATTTCATCAAAGGATCGCGGAACAAATGCAAATTTCGACATAGGATTGTGGAAAAAAACGCAAATATTGTCAAAAGATAGCAAAAAATCCCCGCAAATTTCGTCCAAAAATTACGGGAAAACGCGAAATTTGTCAAAAAGCCGCAAATTTCGGCAAAATATCGCGTAAAAAGCGTGAATTTTGGCAAAAGATCGCGTAAAAAGCGCGAATTTCGGCAAAAGATCGTGTTAATGATGTGAATTTCGGCAAAAGATCGTGTTAATGATGTGAATTCCGGCAAAAGATCGCGTAAAAAGTGTGAATTTCGGCAAAAGATCGCGTTAAAAGCTTTAATTTCGGCAAAAGATAAAAGGGTAAAAAACGTGAATTTTTGTAAAAAATCGGGTAAAAAGAGTGAATTTCGGCAAAAGATTGCGTAAAAAGCGCGAATTTCGGCAAAGGATCGTGAAACAAACGCAAATTTCGTCAAGGGATCGTGAAACAAACGCGAATTTTGTCAAAGGATCGCGAACAAAACGCAAATTTCGTCAAAGGATCGCGGATACAACGCAAATTTCATCAAAAGATCGCGGAAAATGCGAATTACGTCAGAGGATCATGAAAAAAACGCATATTTCATCAAAGGATCGCGGAACAAATGCAAATTTCGACATAGGATTGTGGAAAAAAACGCAAATATTGTCAAAAGATAGCAAAAAATCCCCGCAAATTTCGTCCAAAAATTACGGGAAAACGCGAAATTTGTCAAAAAGCCATGGAAAAAACGTGAATTTCACCGAAGAATTACAAAAAAAATAATTTCCTAAAAAGGACGCAGAAAAGAAAAATTCGAATTTTGTCAAGGGATCATGAAAAAAACGCAAATTTCGTCCAAAAATTGCGGCAAAAACGAGAAATTCGTCAAAAAGCCATGGAAAAAAACGTTAATATCACCAAAGAACTACAAAAAAGGCCGCAAAAAAATGCGAATTTTGTCAAGGGATCGCGAAAAAACGCAAAATTCGTCAAAGGGTTGGGGAAAAAATGCAAATTTCATCAGAAGTGCGCGAAAAAACAGGAATTTTGTCAAAGGATTGGAAAAAAAAACTAATTTCATTCAAGGGTTTTAGAAAAAACTCAATGCTTTTTGCAGTTGAGGCCTCTGAAGCTTCCGAAGGTTTTTAAAAGCATCGTTATTGACTATGTGTGGTTCTGCTTATCCTTCACACTTTAGAAATTCTACAAGAAGTTAGATGATTAAAAGTTATAAGCAAAATTAATGAGAATGCATCATGCTTACCATGTTTTAAATAAAATGATAAAAAATTCCTAGTTTAATTTATTATTTATTCATTAAAATGACATGCAAAATTTGCAGACAGATTATGAAATTTTAAAAGCTCGTCGCAGACAGCTACAAAACTTTCTGTCACTGGGAATAATTATACAGTCGGACCTCCTTATCCGGACACCCGGTTTTCACGTCACTCCGCTTATAACGTCAGTTTTTCAAAGTCCCTATTTTCTGTATACGATTTTAATGTAAATAAACTCCGAATTTTACGTCATCAATCTTCGACTCCGGATATCCCGACGGTTAAGGAAAATTGTCCCTTTTTCATAATCTATCTTATAAGCACAGAAATTAAGCGGTAAGAAATGTCTTAGCCAAACTTTTCACAAAAGTGTCTAAAATACCCATTGAGATAAATGAGAAATTTTAATTCAATCCTTTATCTGAATAAACAGCGCTTTCTTGTGGTTACACAACGTTTTTCATCGGACTAAAACCAAAGCATTGCATTGAAACGATCAGAACATTCATTTCCGAAACAATGAATATTGATTACAATTCATTGTATAATATTGAAAGAAGAATTGTGGGAAGCACATCTAGTGATAAGAAAACCTTAATTCATCAATATTTCATGTAACAATAAAAAAACAAGTCGTCATAAATCTGATTTTATTCTTTCCAATTTTGTTTTTGTTTAATTATTTGTTTAATTGTTTTCTTGTATAAAACTGCAAAGACGTTATGAATTTAAAATTGTCTTAAATTAATTAAAAATACAGCTTTTTATAAACACATTTTTCTCCAACTCCGGTTACCGCGACACTTTTTTCTGGGCATTAGAGTGTCGGGATAACGAGGTTTGAGTGTAGTAGAACATAAAATAAGCAAAAATTGCATTTACTTAGTAATACATAATACAGTAATTATATAGAAAATACAGTCGGACCTCGTTTTCCTGACACACGGTTTTCACGTCACTCCGTTTATCACATCAGTTTTTTAAAGTCCCAATTTTCTGTATATGATATTAATGTAAATACACTGCGGATTTTACGTCGTTGAATAATTTTCAACTCTGGATATCCTGACGGTTTAGGAAAATTGCCCATTTTTCATAATCAGTCTTATAAGCATGACAAATAAGCGGTAAGAAATGTCTTAGCCAAACTTTTCACAAAAGTGTCTAAATTACCCATTGGGATAAATGAGAAATTTTACTTCAATCCTTTATCTGAATAAATAAATCCACACACTAGGAATGACCCACTGAAGCTCTAGATAGAGTATCAGTCTACTCGCGGTCTTTTCTTCTAGTAAGGTGGCGCTGTCTTGTAGCTGCACAGCGCTTTCCATCCAACTAAAACCGAAACATTGCATTGCATTGAAACGATCAGAAATTATCTAACATCCATTCCTGAAACACTGAATATTGATAACAATTCATTGCATAATACTGAAAAAAATAATTATAAGAAGCACATCTAGGGATAAACAAACCTTAATTAATATTTCATGCAACAATAAAAAACCAGTCATCATAAATCTGATTTTTATTCTTTTCAATTTTGTTTTTATTTTGTTTAATAATAATGTTTTATTGCTTAAAACTGCAAGAACAGTTACGAATTTAAAACTGTTTTAAATTAATTAAAAATACTGCTTTTTATAAACATTTTTTTTCAACTCTGGTTACCGCGACACTCCGCTTATGACGATTAAGTGCCGTGAATAAATATTTTGCCGGTGATCGTACGTTATTGCAGTAAAAATAAAAAGAATTGTCTTACTTAAATGACAAACAGTTGACACAAGAGGCTTGATCAATGAGTACACATATTCGTATTAGAGATGCAACGAATATTTGTCCCATTCGGCCTGTCTGCCGAATATCAAGTCTATTATTCGGCCTTGGGCGAATAATACTGTGATAAATGTTTTTATATTTACACAGTATAACTTTTTAGTTTGACAATTTATATTCATCATGTATAATGGAAATTTTATTTGAAATTATCTAACACTTTTTTTTTCCATTAACTTTCATACCCCGAATGGGTTTTATCTACCCATTTTTATATAAGAGGCTAATTTAGGAATCATGTTAAAAAAAAATTATGCTGTATCAGTAAGTACAAAAAGTATCTGCTTGTAATAAGCTAACATAATCTGTTAAACTTAAAATTAATCTATTCAAAATTGTTTTAATACAGCTGTACAAGCAAATTCATCTTTTTTTTTTATCATAATGGGAAATTTAACATTTATCCCTTGTTACATAAAACAATATTTCTTTCAATAATATTTTAAATTATGCCTATAAAGAACTCTAGTGCTATCTGATGACAGCAAAGGAAAAAAAAATAATGATGATAATAAATGATAAAAATATTTTTGTTAATTGTGAGCTTTATAAAGTCTACAATGATTTCTTTCCACCATTTTAGAGGATATTCCTTTCACCCTTTCTATCAGTGGTTTTTCTTAAGATATTAAGATTTCTTATTTTTTTACTTTACTTCATCTGAAAGTTGAAACTTATGTTTCCTAGTACTTTTCAAATTTTGTCATTATTTTAAAATGTAACAACAACACACATAATATCTATTAAAATGTAACTAGACAGTACCTGATGAGGAACTTTTGCTAAGAATTTTTTTTTTTTTTGGGTTGGGTGGGAGGGGGGGCTGAATTATATTATTGAGGCAATTTTTAGGCCGAACATAGCCGAATATTTTTTCAGAGTAAAATAATGCTTTAAAAAATTAAAAATTTGTATATAAATATTTTTTTTAAAGAAAACAATACATTATACAAGAATTGTGCATATAGTGCATACTATATTTTGTTTTTTGGCAAAAATAAGTTCATTATTTGGCGGCCGAATATTCGGCCAAACCACTATTCGTTGCATCACTAATTCATATTAAATCCAACTATATTCTTGAGAAGGGAGAGAGGTGAAGCAAGAGGTATATAATCTGGTCACTGTGCATATTAGAAAAACATTCCACATAGCATTATTAAAAACTTAAGTAATTCCATGACAACATTAATGCTGGTTCAAATAATTCTTCAGAGAATGCCTTGATGATAAACTGTCCAAATCGAAAATGCACAACTTAAAAAGAGCCGGAAATCAAAGATAAACTTTTAGATATCGAAAAATAGCTATTGAAGAACATCGTACAGCCTTATTAAAATCGCTCTTTGAATTCGAGCACACTGCCCGAAATCCAAAAGACAATCACATTGTCAAAAATAATACAATATCAAAACTTTTGTAAATCTGTTAAAAAACTGGCTGCATTTTGTATATATACTATGCAAATAGGGTTTACAAAAGTGCATCCACAATTGATTTAAATCTATTCGTTAAATTAAATTTACGTATTATGATTAGCACGTATGAAAACAGCCAAAACAAAACCTTTCTGAGAGAGAACAAACTTTTCTAATTCGCTGAACGAAGACACACCCTTTTCATTACGCAGCCGGACGTCACTGCAATACGCATGTCTAAAAATAGATCAGAGGAAGAAGCAAAAGCTAACCTACTTTCGGTAAAAGAAGGAAAGAAAAAAAAGCGATTTGAACGATGCGTTGAGTCGGAATGAAATCATTTAAAAGGGCGAGATACGAATGCAAATAAAAACTAGTATGTTGTGGCCATCACAAAACTTTCTTCTATATAAATCACGTCAATTAAATGATTTAAACAGTACAAGAAATAACAAAGATTTAGCACCAATTCATATCAAAGTATATCTGAATTTGAAGTTGGATGAAAATTCGTGCATTAGTTGTTGAGATAGAGCTATAGCGGAAATTCTGAAAAAATGTAGCATACCAGCGCCACCTGTTGAGCGATTTACACCAAAAGTAAACAGCACTAAACGATATCAAGGTATACCTGAGTCTGAAGTTTGTTGAAAATCCAAGCATTATTTCTTGGGATAAAGCTATTGCGGAAATCGCAAAAATACAGCATAGCAGCGCCACCTGTTGAGCGATTTACACCAAAAATCAAACAGCACTAATTTATATGTCAATTCATGTCAAGGACTAAGTAAATCTGAAATTTGATGAAAATCCGTGCAATAGTTCTTGAGATACAGTTCTTGTAGAAATCGTGAAAAATGCAGCACAGCTGCGCCACCTGTTGGGCGATTTACACCAAAATTTAAACATCACTAATTTATATCAGGGACTAATTGAATCTGAAGTTTGATGGAAATTCGTGCATTTTTTCTTGAGTTAGAGTTATTGCGTAATCATGAAGAATGCAGCATATCAGCGCCACCTGTTGGGCGATTTTCACAAAAAAGTAATCAGCACCAAACTATATCTTGGACTAACAGAATCTGAAGTTTTATGAAAATCCGTGCAGTAGTTCTTGAGATATAGCTATTGCAGAAATCGTGAAAAATGCCGCATAGCAGCGCCACCTGTTGGGCGATTTTCACCAAAAACTAATCAGGTCCAGTTTATATCAAGGTCTAACTAAATATGAAGTTTTGTGAAATTCCGTGCATTAGTTCTTGAGATAGAGCGCCCACAAAATTTGTGTCACATACAGACTCACAGACAGAGTGACAGACAGACTCACAGACAGACATTTTCTAAAAACCATCAAATCGTGTTCTGGACATTCTAAAACGTATAAATCCGTCGAAAATTTTCACGAATCCAATACTTTCTTCTTGTAAAGATAGAAGAAAGTAATAAATGTGATTACTACATCACACCCTGATATTATGGTATATATTAATTTGAGATCGATTTTGTGAAGATCGCCATACGGATCTTTTTATTTGTAGAAAAAAATTTCTATCCCAAGGAATTATGGAATTCGTTGTTAAAATCGAAATCAATTGTATGTTTCCGCAAAATTTCTCCCGATCCTAGATCGCCAGATCGGACATATTCTGCACCCCTGTCCAACTCTTTTGCTCAAAAATGGGCCGACTCTGACAACACCGACCTGCTTATAAAATGGACTACTCCGATTCCGGGAATTTTAACAGATCCGACTCTGACTCTTTCGCTCAAAAATGGGCCCGAATCCGCAGCCCTGGTTGCAAAACAGAAAAAATATCAAGAAATATGTGAAAACCCTGTTCATGAAACCTGCTGATGTTGGTCATGAAAATGCAGGAAAATTAGTTTTTCTCTACAAAGCATTAAATTTGCCTTAGTTACCTTGATAACTTGTCCATTTTATTTCTTTGAAATTGTCAATATAAAGAATTTGTATTTAAAAAAAACATAGGTTTTTATTAAAAATTTTCTGATTTAAAGTAAATATAATTAATTACCTTGATAACTTGTCTATTTTTTTCTTTAAAAATGTCAGTATAAGGAATTTGTATATAAGAGTTTAACAGAACTTAGTTTATTATTATTTTAGTTAACACCAGTTTATAATATGACCAGCTATACAATTAGTATTTTTAATTTTATTTTGAGCTTTAAACATGTAAAAATATATATTAGTTAAATTGAGTAAAAGATTCACTAGTACTTTATTGGATGCTTATTCTGGGTTTAGTCTTGCATTTGTTACGAGTAATAATCTTTTTATATATTGTACTAAAAGCATATATTTAAAATAATATGTAATGATGGCATTTGTTTTGGGAAATGGTGAATTTAGGCAATGGATGGTACTTTAGATGGTGTTAACATCTTATTGACAGTTCTTAAAGCAAGTGATGTAATCATTATCAGGGCTTGAAATTCAAATTTTCCCAGGAGGGGAATCTCCCTACCAACATTTATAAATGGAGGGGAGTTGAGCTATTTGGTAGGGAGAAAAAAATCTAAAACCCACTGTTATTTTACGTGCTGGTGCTATTTAAAGATTCACATTAATTACATTAATTTGCAAGAATATCGTTAAATTCGTCGATTGACGGGGGTATAAAATCGTGAAATTCATCGATCAGACGTGGGATAAAACTGAATTTTGTCAGTCTGTCGCAAAAAGTAACCTTAAAATTCGCTTCGGGTGTTTCTGAGAGAAAAAAAAATGAAATTCATAGCAAATTTTCTGTAAGGTTACAGCAGGGGATGGGAAAGGATTGGGAAATCCTCTCCAGGCGCTAATTATTTTTGTTGTAGGTCGAGTAAACTCTTTTTTTTTTTTGGTTCAGTTTGATTTCAGGCTGAGTGTAGATTCCTGTAAATTGGATTAGGGTTAAACTCAATTTTTCAAAAGTTAGTTCAGTATATTATTTCAGATTAAAAACTATACCTATAATAATAAATATAGATAATTGTGTGCGTGTGCTGTTTCCTAAAGAGACCGTAGCATTTTTATCGCGACCCTTTGATGAAATTTCCTTTTTTTCTGCAGCCCTTTGATGAAATTCACGTTTAATCGCCGATCTTTTGGCGAAATTCGTGTTTTTTTGCATCCTTTTGATGAAATTAGTTTTTTTTCTCGACCTTTTGGCGGAATTAGGTTTTTTGCGGCCTTTTGATGAAATTCGTGTTTATTTCGCGACCTTTTGACGAAGTTCGCATTTCTTTCGCGACCTTTTGGCGAAATTCGCATTTTTTCGCTATCGTATGACGAAATTCCCTTTTTTCGCGATCCTTTGACAAAATTCGCGTCTTTTTCGAGATTCTTTGACGAAATGCGCATTTTTCCGCGATCCTTTGACAAAATTCACGTTTTTTCCGCGATCCTTTGACAAAATTCGCATTTTTTCGCGATCCTTTGAAGAAATTCACTTTTTTTCAGTGGCCTTTGACTAAATTTGCGTTTATTCTGCGATCCTTCGACGAAATTTGCATTTTTCCTCGATCCTTTGACAAAATTCACTTTTGTTCGCGATTATTTGCCGAAATCCACGTTTTTTCCGCGTTGCTTTGCTGAAATTTACGATTTTTTTTTTTTTTTTTTTTGCTATTCTTTGATGTAATATGCGTTTTTTCGCGATCTGATGAAATTCATGTTTTTCCGCATTCCTTTGACAAAATTTGTGTTTTATTCACAATCCTTTGTGACGAAATTGACGATTTTTTCCTCGAACGACTGATGAAATTGATTTTTTCGGCGATCATTTGTCGAAATTCGCAATATTTTTCTCTTGAAGCAATGACTGATTTTTCATAATTTTCGGAACCTAATGCCTTAAATTTTCGGAAAATTCGGAACAGAATCATCTCTGAATTCGCTAATTGGTCGCGGACACTTGTCAACCGATCTCGAGAAAAAATAATGAAATTTGTCTATCGGTCGTGTGAAAAATTAGTGAATTTCAACGATCTTTGGCAGTAAAAAACCCGCAAAATGTGTCAATGGGTCGCGTGAAAATATCAGGAAATTCGCAAGGAGTTCGCGGGAGTTGATCGTAATTTCAAAATGCAAAATTTTCAGGAAAATGGTGAGATTTTTTGGGCGGGAGCCTCCCTCACGATATTCTTTTGGGCGGGATTTCAAAATTCTGGGCGCGAATCCTGCCATCCCGCCCTGAAATTCAAGCCCTGATTATACAAAAAAGTATAAATCAAGTATAAAGATTTATATGCATAAAAAAATTTGAAATACTATTGTCGAGTGTATATCTAAATTGTATTTATAAGACAATTGAAAATGGCATGTTATAAGGTTATAAACTTCAAAGTTTAAAATCATGTCGTTAGTTAATTTTAATCAAAACTAGTTGTATGTGTCAATCCCAAAACTTTCTTCTATCTCGTATATTTTAATATTTCAAAAGGATTTACAAATGTCAATATTTCATTTATTAGTTCAATGGTATATAAACTTTAACTTTCATCTTAAATTTCTGCTTCAGTCAATTAATCTAAGTAAGAACGAGTTAATCTCCATCATCATGATATTTATTAAAATCAATAGTTATCCGTTATTCTGTTGTATATCAGCTGTTCGCGAATAGCCAGCTTATCAGAATGGGGAGTTCTCGTCACTTCACAAGCCACCGGTGTATAAAAGAACTACGAAAAATCCAAAAAATTACCGTATTTTCGGGTGTATAGCCCGCAGTTATACAAGAAAAAAACATTTGGAATAGCAGCTGCGAATTATACAAAGATTTTTTTTTAAAAAAGAAATGGAAATCGTGATTTTTCTATAATTTTTAAACCTCAAAAAATTTCAAAAATTGTCGAAATTTGTGATTTATTTTCGCTATACCACGAAATTTAAAGAATTTTCCCGTGTTTGTAATTTTTTTTACTGTTTAAATGCTATTATTATTTATTTCTGTGTTTGGAAATAGCGATATTATTGGTTTTTTTATGACGGATTCGGAAACTTCCGATTTTGAAGGATTTTCCTATTCCAGTGATTAAAATAAATATTTTTGAGCGAATTACTGAGTGCCTTTTTAAGGAAACCTAACCCGTATTTATGCATGAAAATCCAAGTTTAGAAGAAAACAGAGGAAAACTCCGAATGATTAGGCCGACAAGCGCGATTGGGTTCGAACCCAGGACCCCCCGTCTATCAGCTTTTTAGAGCAGAACCTCTCGGCCATTGGTGGGGCGTAGAAAAATGAAAATATTTCTTGAATTACCTCTGACAATAATTTTGATATTTTTAAAGGGAAAAAAATGTGATTTTTTTTTTCCCAGATTAAAAATAATAATAATAATAAATAAGTTAAAATTCTGGTTTTATTATTATTATGGAATTATTTAAAAAAAAAAAGAATTTAGTACCGTAATTTTCGGAAGAAATGCCGCGGCATTTACGTGTTTTAAATTGAAATTTCAAGTAATGCATTGTTTCTACTGATGCGTTTATGCGCAATTAAATTTTTTTTTTGCTCCCAAAATTTCAGATACCAAAGATGAGAAATTTCATATTAATGAGATTTTAAAATAATGTGGGAGAGCCTAAATTTTCAGACCCCGGCGATTGAAATACATTGGCCCTTCCTGTGCTAAACTTTTACCATATATGCTTTGGCCCACCCAGCCAAGAAAAATCAAGTCCAAACCCGGCATAACCAGACTCCATTTTTATAGAAAATCAGATTACTTCTTAATAAACATTATCCTATAAATGTATAAATAATTATTTAAGATATATTTTTTACATACTAATGCAAACATTTTGCGGCTTAAATGGGGGGGGGGGGGGGGGGAACGCCAACCCGATCCGAATTTCAGTCGGTTTTGGGTACTATCAGATTACCCGACCCAATGCAGGATTCAATTCTGTACCAACTGATTTTAATAAATATAAAATATAACTTTGAAATGTTCATGCAAGAAGCATTTTTAAAATATCTACAATAATGCCAAATATCTTAAAAACAACCATAAAATAAAACAGATTCAATTGCATTGTTAAAATATCTTGTATTTAAGAAACAGCACAGTGATGGTAAGTATTTTTTTTTCTTGGTAATCATTTTGTGTATAAATGCTTTTAAAGCAAAATCTTCTAATTGTGACAGCTAAAATGTTCCAAACAGAGCGATAGAAGAAGGGGGGAAAAAAGAAAATAGCTTTAGGATCGCACGTGATATCTTTTCGTAGTGGTTAGCATGAATCATATAATGCTTATAATCCTTATCGCTCCATGTGCAAAGAAATAATAAAAGTAGGTCATCATGAAATTTCTTGCAGATTGATTGGAATTAAATAAAACAGATTCCAATTAAATAAAAAGTTTTCTTTCGTTTCTGAGAACTTTATTATAAAACATGCATACACACATAAATAACGGCTGCATTCACTATAAGTCATTTTTAATATTAATTGTATAAAACTATTGCCGCATTTATTAATACTTAACGAAATCGAATAGCGTTTTTCAGTTTTTGATAAGGGAAAAACATATAGAAAATGCTGAAAGTAGATTTTTTTAACTGAATTTCCAGATAACAATCGCTTATAACTGAAGATATATAATACATTTATCGAAAAAGGAAAAACGCATTCGATTTCAAATCACTTTGATAGATATGCCAGCAGATTCCATGCTTTTCCGTTTAAAAATGAGTTTAAAATTACCGGATCTCGGTGAATTATTGCATGAGGTTTCTTTTTACCCCCCCCCCCCCCCTAAAAAAATCTGTATTCCCGATCTACAGATTCTTTTAGAAATGATTAAAATTAGAATTTTTATATCTTATTCAACTGATGAAATGGGATGTGATAATGTTATTTTATTTGTACATAGCGGTAAATATTAAAAATAATATGTTTATTATCTATTTGTAAATAATTTTAATACATGGCACTGAAAATAAATGTCATTTTATCCCGTTCGAACACGCTATTTAAGATACTTGACTTAAAGTTGAGATTGCTAACGCCCAGTCGTTCTCATTGACACTGTTCAGTATATAGAAAAGTTTACTCAATTTTAACAGGATTTTTCCTTTTAAATATTATTTATAATGAATTATTAATTTTGAATATCGTACTTATATTACTTATATCAAATTAATAATGTCATATTTCGGTGCTTATGGTTTCTAAAATACAGTTTAATTAATTTTTTTGTTGCAAAATCATTCGCCAAGCTATTTGATACATTTCTACATTCGATATACCAAGGTAATAATGCAATTTATCATCTGCGCCATATGCCAGAATTTAAGCTGCAAATTTTACGCAATTTTATTGTAGTTTTTTCGAATTTTGTATTTAAATTATTTATTTCTAATTTCATTTTTATGATTTCCTAATTCAGCTTATTAATGTGTTTCTGTTTAGCTTTTAGCATATAATTCACGATTACCACGGGCTATACAACGATGCAGCTCCGCGGCTTATACACGAACTTTTTTACGGTACTGCTCGATTTAGGGGTGCGGGCTATACACCCGAAAATACGGTACACAAAAATCACTATTATAGTGCCCCCTTTTGGCAGAATATTTCCAAATTCACGGAGGACCCAAAAATTTGGTTTAATTCTAACTTCATGCACTTTCCGGTGGTACAGTATTGAAAAAGGCACCAAAATAGCTATTACAGCACCCCTTTTCGGCGAATTTTTCTAAATGCAGAGAGGACCTTCTTGCCTTTGCGAAAAACGTACACAGAAAATTTGGTTCAATTCTGTGCTTAACTCCATACACTTTTCGATGGTACAATAAAGAAAATGGCACAAAAATCGCTATTACCGCACCCCCTTTCTGCAGAATTTTACCAAATGCAGGGAGGACCTTCTTGCCTTTGCCAAAAGCATACACAAAAACTTTGGTTAAATTCTATGCATAACTTCATACACTTTTCGATGGTACAGTATTCAAGATTGTGCAAAAATTGCTATTACAGCACCCCCTTTTGGTGGATTTTTTCAAAATTAAGGAAGGACCTGCTTGTCATAGCCAGAAACTTAAAATAAAAATTTGGTTCAATTCTATGTATAACTTCATACACTTTTTGATGGTACAATGGCGACGGACGGACAGACAGACATTTTCTATAAACATGTTTCTGGGATCTCTGACCCCTAAAATGTGTAAATCCGTCGAAAACCGGAAGTCGAAAAAAAATTTCGATTACAATACTTTCTTCTATTGAAGATAGAAGAAAGTAAAAATTTGATTCAATTCTGTGCATAACTTCATATACTTTTAGGTAGCTTTCATTACAAAAAGCTACCTATTGCAGCCGTTCGGAGGAAAGATTTCAAAAAATTTTGGTATATTTTCATCGATCATGACCCCCAGACTCCGAAACCACCCTCCGTTCAAAATTGATATATATATATATATAACCAATAATTAAACATAACCTACCACCATCAAAAACCGTAATATTATGAATTAAAGCTGTAAGTATATATATAAAAAAAAAAAGATTAAATTATTTATAAGAATTATTATGGAAGAAAAATAAGAAAGTGGACACCGACAAATAATGGAAATGCTTATATATTGAATTACGTTTTCAAGGGCACAGAATTCAATGATATAAGCAAAATGGTTGTTTTCTGTGGGAAAAATAAGCTAAAGCTAAAAGTTATTTTCCCCTGTGCCCAAACAACCATTAAAATCAAGTGAATTGATTAAAAATGAAAACAGAATAGAAACAAATAATATGAAATGGAAAAAACAATAAAACCTATATAAATATTTATAGGATATAAAATGAAATAATAAACACCATACCGATTAATATTTTAGAATAAATCCACGTGCACATGGCACCCATATCGTAAAGATTAAGGTTAATAAAACAGTTAAGAAATCACAGTAATTGATACCATAGGATGCAGTTAATACATATTGAAATAAATGTTAAATAACTTTTAATATAATATAAAATAATATAAATAGAAAGTAATTACATAATTAAAATGCACTATTAAATTAATTAAAAACCGTTAAACAATATCGTCAAAATTTAGCTAAAAATTCCCCCTGGTGTAGTAAATTATAACTGAAATGTAGCTGGAATAAGTAAATCTAGAACTTATCGAAAAAAAAAAAACCACAAATTGTGGTGCTGCCATCTAGTATTACTTTTATGATTTAATTGTCAAAAGACTTGCTTCAGTTGTAAGCAATTGAATGTAACAATTGTTTTATTAACAGCAAAACCAAACATATCCTTATATATAGATAATTATAAACTGAATATAAACCACACAATGTATTTAAAAAAAAAACTATTGTTAATAAAATTTAAAAAGCATACAAAATATTCTATTAGCAAATTTATTTAAACTACACTAAGAATTTAAATAATTCTAGAACATCGATAATATATAGCATATAGCTATATACTATAAAACAAAATAAATTCATTAATAATTAATATGAATAATTATTAAAAATATAAAAATCTTTAATAAAAACTATTATATATAAGATAATTATAAAATGAACAGGAAATAAAAAACATATGGTAGTATAAAGGTGGTGAACTGATACTTAAATTCCAATTATCTAAAAAGCACAAATATAGTGTGTGGATTATTTTATACATCCATAAAAATCCTAAAAGTATGAATGTGGGACATTCAAAAACAATAAACCGATAATAAATTATATAACACTAAGTGAAAATAAATAAATATTAAAATATTAATAAGAATAGAGGAATAATAATAAATATAATTACCCAATTTTAATCCATACGGTATAACTTTATTTATATTAAATATACTTATATGTATATTAATCACTATAAAAATGGCATACTATTAGTAATTAATATGATATTGTCCTTATTAAATTAAAATTTATAACAAATGATTGTAAATAAGATTAAACAATAATAAAGCTAATAATTAATGAAATTCACCAATTACATATAAAATATCAAATCAACATCCTTATAAAATACGTATCAAAAATATAGTAATAATACAAAAGCCCCTTTTTTTTTTTTTTTTTATAAATTAACCATTGCGTATTATCCAGACAACACCACCCTCCTCCGTACTCTAACATCTACCCACCCATCCAACCTATAATAATTTTTTTATGTTATTTTACAATTTTTATTTTTTTATAGAGATTTTTTTTTTATTTTATAATTTTTTTGTAATTTTGTTTACGCATGTGTTAATTTATTTTAAAAGATCATGTAAGAAAAATACTAATTGTATATTAATGAATATATGAATTTTTTTGGAAAACCATGATTTAATGCATCATAAATTAGTTTTTTAATATTATTGTTAATTAGAGGAGAAGAACATAAACATTTTATTCTATATAAATGATTTAAGTATTATATTTCGAAATACAGAATGATGTAGACAAGATTTAAAATTTGTAAATGTATTAACTTTGAATTTAAATTCTTTACGTTTGTCATATAAATCTGTGATTGTTTTGTTGTCTTTTATTGTAATTTTAAGGTCTAAGAAGTTAATTGTATTGTTAGATAAAAGGTTTTCCGTTAATTCCAAATTAGTGGGATAATCTACTGGAAATGGAGTAATTGCAGAATGATCAGTATCAATTAAAATTATGTCATCAATATAACAATATAAATGTAGATTATTATTAGTAAAAGTACGTTCATAATGATATAAGTATAAGTCTGAGAGTAAACTGGATGTACAACCGCCTTGTGGTATACCGACATGCTGTAAATATAAAGTGTTATCTTGCAAGATATAATTATTATAGATAATGAAGTTATATATATATATATATATATCTGACCTATGTCACACTGTAACTCTCGTAATTATGAATCGATTTCGATGTAATTCGGTGTGTACATAGTACATACAAATGTCTCGACCGAGTTCGTTGGCCAGCTTCATCCACCGTTTTGTTTCAAAATGGCAGCCATTTAAAATTTTTTAAAAAATTTAAAATTTTAAATGTGGTACCAAAAAATTGAAAATGGAAAAATATTTTTTTCTTATGTATTTGACCTTTATACAAAGATTTCGGAGCAGTTTTTGTTTCGTCTATATCTTAAAAAATGGCTGAGTTATAGCATTTTGAATTTCTAGCATGGCTGACATTTTGAAACGTCCTGAATTTTGTCACGCGATAAAAGGCGTATTTATGAACCGATTTGGATGTAACTTAGTTTATACATAGTACATACCAATGTCTCGACCGGGGTTCGTTGGCCAGCTTCATCCGCCATCTTGTTTAAAAATGGCGGCCATTTAAATTTTTAAGAAAAATTTAAATTTGAAATGTGGTACCAAAAAATTGAAAATTGAAGAAATATTGTCTTCTTATGTGTTTGACCTTGATAAAAAGATTCGAGAGCAGTTTTTGTTTCGTTTATATCTTAAGAAATGGCCGAGTTATAGCATTTTGATTTTCTAGCGTGGCTGACATTTTGAAACGTCCTGATTTTTGTCACGTAATAACAGGCGTATTTATGAACCGATTTGGATGTACCTTGGTGTGTACATAGTACATACAAATATCTCGACCGAGTTCGTTGGCCAGCTTCATCCACCATCATGTTTCAAAATGGCGGCCATTTAAAAAAATTTAAAAAATAAAAAAATTAAAATGAGATACCAAAAAATTGGAAAATTAAAAAGATATTTTTTGTATGTGTTTGACCTTAATACAAAGATTCTGGAACAGTTTTTGTTTCGTCTATATCTAAAAAAATGGCTGAGTAATAGCATTTTGAATTTCTATTGTGGCTGACATTTTAAAACGACCTGATTTTTGTCATGCGATAACAGGCGTATTTATGAACCGATTTGGATGTAACTTGGTCTGTACATAGTACATACTAATGTCTCGACCGAGTTCGTTGGCCAGCTTCATTCGCTATCTTGTTTCAAAAGGGTTGCCATTTTAAAAAAAATTAAATTTAAAATTTAAAACGAGGTATTAAAAAATTGGAAAATGAAAAAGATTTTTTTTATGTGTTTGGCCTTGATACAAAGATTCCGGAGCAGTTTTTGTTTCTGAAAATTTGTTCTTTTGTTTATATCTTAAAAAATGATTGAACTATAGCACTTTAAATTTCTAGCATGGCTAACATTTTGAAACGATCTTGTATTTGTCACGCGATAAAACGCGTATTCGCCTATTTCGATGTAAGAAGGCATGTGGATAGTATACATCAATACCTCGACCAAGTTCGCTGGCCAGATTCATCAGCCATCTTGTTTCAAAATGGCAGCCATTAAATTAAAAAATATATATATATTTAAAGTGAGGTGCAAAAAAATTAGAAATTGAAAAAGGTTTCTTTCTTAAGTATTTGACCTTGATATAAGGATTCAGGAGCATTTTTTGTTTGTCTTTACCTTAAAAAATGGCTCAGATATAGCAGTTTCAATTTCTATTGTGGGTGACATTTTGAAAAATCTGATTTTTTGCATGCGACAGCACTCGTATATATCAACCGATTCCGATGTGAGTGAGCATGTGAACAGCAATTACTAAGGTCTCGACCAAGTTCACTGGTTAGCCTCATCCACCATGTTGTCTTAAAATGGTAGGTACTTTAAGAAATCGCCGAATTTGGCAGCCAAATATGAGTTATTTTAAAGAAAAGCAGCTTGGATAAAGCTGACTAATTTCGCGAAATTCTCATTCATTATATTGATAAAAATTAGTATTGAATCTCCTATATTCAGTTTCCTCTGTATTGAGCTTCGTGTGTTTGAATGATATAAGTTGGCTTTTTTAAAATAAGGAATATGAAAGCTACCTCTTCCTCCCGGCACTGGCCGGAAGGACTTTTTGATGGTACAGTGGCGACAGACACATGGTCAGACAGACATTTTCTATAAACATGTTTTTGGGATCTCTGACCCCTAAAACGTGTAAATCCGTCGAAAAATGAAAGTCGGCAAAAATTTCGATTACAATACTTTCTTGTATTGAAGATAGAAGAAACTAAAAATCAGATTTAAATTAAAAAAAAAAACTGATTTAAATCAAAATCTGTTTTTTTTTTTTTTTTTTTTTTCCCCCTTTAAATCGTTATTTTTTCATACCCTGGCGTTAGCATATATTTTGGTATGGTGTTAGTATAACGGAAAAGTACCAGTTCTTGATTATGTAGCAGAAGGGTACATAACAAAAAAATCCAGAGTAGGGGGTCAGAAGTAGCGCGTTACAAGTAACAAAACTACAGTACTTTGTAGTGTATTATGCTACATTTTGAATAATGTAATATAGTGTAGGGCATAATGCAATACAAAAAATCAGTAGTTTGTAGATAAAACCAATCCTAATCCTACTTTTAACGCTACTTAAGGAGGGAAATGCCGTCCCACAAATCACGTGGCTAAAACTAAAAAAATATATTTCATTTAATTTTAGGTATGATATTTTCAAAGTTATGGTTGAAGATGTCGTGCAAAAATGTTTCTTTCTCTCCTCCACCCCCCTCCTACCCCCTATCTAATTCCGAATCTACTGAAAGTAAAATTATGAAAAAAATAGAGGTAATAGACGTTAATTTAAACTTTGCATTAAAATTATAGCAATTACCCTAGGTCACATAGTTTTTGAGAAAATCGCATTTCTCTGTTACACACAAATTTTGATTTACTGAATATTCAGCAAAAGTGTTGAGCAGCGCTAGAGGTACCTATCATAGCAGAAGTATAAAGTCATTGTTGATCATGATTTTCGAAAAAAATCTTCAGTAATTAGCCGAGATATTCACCCTTAAAGACACTGATGGTTTTGACATAAATAATGACAGGGGCGACGTACTCAATCTCCATCAGTTTTTACTGCCTATAATAACAAATTTTAAGGATATATTTGTATAATACATTGCTCAGTAGCAGTATAAAAGCAATAAACGTAAAATTGATAGAAAAATACTAATTTATTTTAGAATTAATCACATAAATACTATGGGATTTGCGACTAATTTGCATTGAGTGGCTCTCAATATACCTACCGTGTCTTTAAAAGTTAACTAAAAATGCAGCATGGACCAAAGCGGCATTGCAACTTTGCGACGTCGTTTCAAAACGCATTTAGCACAATGCCAAGTTTAAATTTTGAACAAGGGTTTTGCTTTAGGTACACTGTAAAAAGAAAAGATTATTACTATGCTTTATTTAGGTTTATGAAATGTCAAATGAAGTTTAAATGTGCACTCTTTTATTGTCAGCCCCGAATTAAGTTCATTTTAAACAGATTAGGATAAGATTAAAGCTAGTCGGATGTGGCAATCCCAAAACTTTATCACATACATGTTAATACTTCCTGAAAAATGCAGCACAGCAGCGTCACTAATTAGGTGATTTACACCAAAATCTAGTCAATAACAACTTATGTCCAATTGAATTATGTCTAATTGAATTTGAAGTTCGATTAAAATCCCTGCATCAGTTTTCAGAAAGAGCTATTGCGGAAATCATGAAAAGTTCTGTATAGCAGTGGCACCGGTTGGGTGATTTACACCAAAAACTTATCAGGGACTAACTGAATCTAAAGTTTGATGAAAATTCATGCATTAGTTCTTGAGATTTAACTATTGAGGAAATCATGGAAAATGCAGCATAGTAGTACCACCTGTTGGGTAATTTACACCAAAAACTAAACAGCACTAATTTATATCAGGACATAACTGAATCTGAAGTTTGATGAAAATTTGTGCATTAGTTCTTGAGATAGCTATTGCGATTATCATGAATAATGCAGTATAGCAGCGCCACCTATTGGGTGATTTACACCAAAAAGTTATCAGCACTAAATTATATCAAGGACTAACTGAATCTGAAGCTTTCTGAAAATCTGTGCTTTAATTTTTGAGATATAGCTATTGTGGAAATTTTGAATATGGCAGCATAGTAGCACCACCTGCTGGGCAAGTTACACTAAAAAGTAATCAGCACCAATTTATATCAGGGACTAACTGAATCTGAAGTTTTATTAAATTCTGTTCATTTGTTCTTGAGATAGAGCGCTCACAAAATTTGTTGCACACAGTTGCACAGACACAATTTGTAAAAACATGTTTTTCGGCATCTTTGACCCCTAAAACGTGTAAATCTGTCAAAAACTGGAATTGTAAAGCTGCGAATGAGTTGTACATTTATTTATTTGTCGTCAAATTAATAGAATTTCACTGCCCTTAACCTGTTTTGCTTCGTACTTAAGAAACTATTGACAATTCATCTGTATGTTTGTAATCCTATTTGTGAGGATTATTTTTAAAATTTTGTTTTAAAAAATGACAGATATTCCATTTTTCTATATAGAAATGTTTGTCAGAGGACTGTGTTGGAAAAAAAGAAAGAAAGTTAGAACAAGTTTAAATTATTTATTACAAGGCACAAAGATTTAAATCCAAAGTAAAAGTACAATAAAACATTATAGTAATGCTTGTAATAAATAAGCTAATAATCTTGTGGTAAATAAACTTAAAACAAAATTACCAGAATGCCACTCATTCAACATCGTAACCGTTATCGTCATCTTCAAATTTGTTAATAGAACGAACTGAATTTGTGCATGTTTTTCCTAAGCAAGAGGTACATAACCTAGAACAATGGAGAGCTGCCTTCTTGCACTGACATCTTTCATCAAAGTCTCTTGCAGCAGTTATTTTGCCATCACAAGAGACAAGCTACAGAAGATATTCAGGCGATGCGGGAAGTGTTGAAGGTAATGGGTTTAATCTGCCTCCTTTCATGAACCATCCCCAATCAGTTGGATCTAGGTTGTTTCCCAGCCGCTGTTGGACTTGAAGATAAACCCGAAGTGAATGCTACGAAGTTGCTGCACTTGTTTGTGGAAGAACGGCCAGGTTAAATTTTGATGAGAGATTTTTGGTTACTTCTTTATTGTAACAGATATATCGCAGCTCATCTAGAGAGTCAACTTTCTCTCCCCCAAAAAGGTTTTTCATGAATATCTCCCCAATTTCAATTACCTTTTGGGGTTTAAGTTAAGGACTGTTGAATAAGAAAGTCAAAGAAAGCAGCTCATGGTTTTTCTTCATCAATTTAAAAGCTGAGGATTTCCCCTTCCTAAAAATTGCTGATGTGGTATCTCACCCAGTTGCTGCATGTAGGAAGAGAATGGAATCCTTCATTGGGCCAAGTGATTTTTTTAATTTAAAATATGTTATAGCATTTTTGTTCGCGACGTCTTAGAAAGAAGGGTGGTTTTCCTGGGTTACCTCATGCAATGAGAATGGTCAGCAGAGCTGTGTCAGTACCAACTACTGTGACTAATATAGAATTGGTCTTATTTGAATTAATTGCTGTTGTACAGATTAGTGCATCAGCATCATCATCCGCCTGTAGGGCAGTTATTCCTTCGGCCTGAATGTAGCCCATCACCATTCGAATAAGCCTAGCCTTGTTCTCGGAGTTCCGTAAAAAAACAGCTTGTTTGGTTGTGGCCACCATGTTTTCGTCAAAAGCAAGAGTTGCAGACATTTTCGACATCAACCTTCTTACCTCTCCACACTTTTAGTTGATAAGGCACAAGTGAACCCATCAAAAACAACTGCTTCACATGGAGAGAAGTGTTTCTGGACAAATCTAACATATTTGAGGCATATATCTCTGTAGGTGTCGGACTCATTCCAAATCAATGCATGCAAAAGAAATCCTCCATCTACAATAAACGAGCAAGTTGGTGTAGGTTCAACACAAGGCTCAGTTGTTTAAATGATAGCAGCTAAAGTTGATTTAACATTCTTCCTCATTGAAACTTCATCAAAGAGGGAGGGAGGTTGAGGAGCCAATTCGTATTTGAGGTAATATCGTAGATTTTCATTTGACTTGAGTACAGTAGCAATCCTGGTAAACAACTGTAGAGGATTGAATATCACAGTTGAATTCCTTATTATCAATGTGTTATTTGTTGCCGATATTGGTATAATTCTCTTTTTCTGTTGAAGTTTAATTTCCCCAAATTTACATCCTATGATTGAAGACAGTAAATTTTCACCAACTTTCTTTGCTTTGTCACAGTTTGTTTTATCACCAGCAACCAATCCACTAGCTACATTCATCAACAAATGTTTAGGACATTGATTATCGAAAGGATTCTGAAGCAGTAGCCATTCGGATAGCTTATTCAAATCAGAATAATCTCTTGATTGTCTGGAAGGCCGAAATTCAACGTGTTGTTCTGAGCATACATAAGTTTTTTCACAAAAATCTTCTAATACTTTCATGTTCATTGGGCAAGAAGCAATCCATCTGGACAAAGTAGAATCTTCCATTCCTCGGTCATGTGTTAAGCCTCCTGCTACTTTTATGGATTTCATGAGACTCTGCTCTATTATCATGTCTGATGCAACTCCACTCCATGCCCTGTCTTTTCTGCGAATAGTAAAATAACAATCAACAATTTTTTTAAATTCATTGCTTTCCATTTTCTCCATCAATCTTCCATTTGCTGAATATATAAATGGGCACATTTGGCATAAAAAATGTGCCTGCTGCATGAAAGTAAGGCATCATGGATTTAATGCTATACAAATGTAATTCCCAGTTCCCAACTCGATCTGCTTGAATATAGAAAAGAATAAGTGTAAGCTGTTCCATGTACTGTAACCACAGCTTGCCAGTTCTAGAAAAGTCTCTGCTTTCTGCAGCTGTTTCAATAGAGTTTATCAACTGTTTAATGCAGTTGTTGTCTTGAAGATCTTCAATACGGCTTCCATTTGTCGCCATAAGTTCATGAATAACATCTCGAATTTTGCTTTTGGTATTGTCATCTAACTCGTGCAGAGAGTGTTGAAGAAGTTTCTCATACAGAGTTACGTATGTGAGAAATTGTGCTCTTAAGGCTCTCGAATAAGCATGTCACAGTGATAATAACTTATGATATAATATATATTAACTTATTCTTATCTGCATTTTTTGTTGAAAAAATGCCTGTGTGTGAAAATGTAGGTGAAAACTCCAAAGGAAAAAACGATTTTTAATTTTTTAAATAATTCCAGTTTAAATAAATCGTATTACCGTACATTTATAATGTCTTTATTTGATAAACCCAAGCTCATATTCAAATTAGCATACTTGCTGACTGCATTGGTTTCCTTTCACTTTTGATGTAAATATGCAGAAAAACATCCAACAAGGCGCAATTATTTGGCGACCGCAGTTGATCCGCCATTTTGGATGGAAGCCGACATCGAATTTTTTGAGACTTTTCAGGATCCATTCTATACATATCCAGGAGCTAATCCTGAAAATTTTAGCTCATTATGAATTTCTTAGTTATCGACCCCCTTTTTGGTCTAAATTTACTGGGCTAATATGCATCCTTAAATTTAATTTCTGAAAAACTTTGTTATTTTGCCTGAGTTTTTTCTTTTAAAAAGTGCTTTCTCTCGTAATACGTCTCGCATCTTTGCAATGCACCAAAAACCCCTTCATGCATATTCTTTTCTAACTATAATCCACGTTGGATTGTTGCAAATGGTTTTAGCATTTCATCATACGAAGTTTTGTTAATTCTTGCATAATGATCATTTCCATCATCGTCTTCATCACAATTCATTGCATTGTTGTTTTTATTTTTCACACTGTCGAAAATATCCAATTCGGATAGTGTTTCCGAGATCTCAATTTCAGAATTAAGTGAAACACAATCATCAATCAGCACATCATGGTTAATTTCTTTTTTTTTCTCACTGTATCCACATTTGTTAAAGTTACTCTAAGGGATTATAGTCTTCGTCCTCCGCGCTTACCGAATTCTCACTGCTGACAAAGAAGGCGCCTGGTAAAACCAGTTCAAGGCCATTGAACATCATAAAATGTCTTTAAAGAAAGAATAAGTTTGAAATGTCCAGAAATATTTTGAGAAATGGGGAGAAAAAAAAATTTGATCACAAGAAAAAGTTTGTTAAATAGAGAATGCACTTCGCTATTTGGAGGTTATTTTACGAAGAAATTCGCAAAATTGTCTTGGTTCCAAGGAAAAGTTCGCAAAATAGAGAAATTTGTAAAATAGAGGTCCGACTGTATTATATGTTGATATTCGAATAACTTTTTACATATCAGTTTTAAATTCATATGCTTAAATGAAATTCTTACAACTACTCGGTATTGGCCGAGTATTCGGCCAAAATTTCACTGAGTACAGAGTACTCGGTAGAGCTCTAATATTTGCCGCTGACTATTGACTTGGGTGATGACTGCTCAAGAAGAATCATTTCAATTTTTATAAAACATTGAAAATAGCACTCAAGATACACCTGACATATCACATTCATATAAAAAACATAAGCTAATATTCCAGAAATGTATTACAATTCCTTAAATGAGCTAAATATAAAATGGGTACTACTTAGTTATCCCGTCGACCAAATTCGCCAAATTATACAAATTGATGTAATTTTTATTTTAAATAACGAAAGGACAAATAAATTAGTATAACATTAATAAAAATACAAATTAAACGTCAAAATAAAAATAACTTGGTGACGTAAACAAACACGTGTAACTTGCTTAAAGTCAAGTGAATGTGACATTTACGATCAACCATTATTGGCATTTAATCTTATAGTTTGGCAATAGATTTTTGGTCGACGGGATAACTAAGTAGTACCATAAAATGTGATTAAAAAAAATTCCAGATTAATAAAGACAACACATGTGCTTTGCTGTAAATTCTGGAGATATATTTTTCCCTCAACATTTTAATGCTTTTATTTGAAATATCCAAACACCATGGTATATTTATATATGTTGAGTTTCTAAATATTTTTCTTAATATGAATTATTAGAGATAATGCAAATTTATAATTTTTTGCTCTTTTATAATTTATTATTTTCAGGGTTTTATGTCTTAATACTACATTGTATAATTTAATTTATAGATTGGGAAAATGTAGATATAGAAAACAATCATATTGCTGATGAAGATGATATAGCAGAAGAGGAGGAAGTTGAAATTGTTACCAAAAGCAAAAAGAAAGTTTTAAAGGAGGAGGAAGAAGCCACAAGAAAAGAACACGTTAATGTTGTTTTCATTGGTCATGTTGGTATGCATAACTTTATAGTTTCCTTTACTTAAAGAAAAAAAAAGTTATAAAAATTTTTCTTTAACATGTTAAATGTTTGTGCATTGGTTTTGTTATGTTACATAAATTTAGTTATTACTGCTGTCGATTTTTTTCTTCTGCCAAAGTGCTTCATATGCATTAGCTAGTGAAAGGACTATTGCAGTCTGATGAAATAGCTAGTGTTATGTGTTTGTGACCAGGGACGGGGCTAAGGGGGCTGAAGCCCCTCCCGAAATTTTAAAAAGACTTTGCAAAGTTATCTATAATGATAATAAAAGTTGACAATGTTATTCTTATTTTAATCTTCCATTACATTAAAACTATGTACAATTTTAGTTGTAAAAATATAAACTTATTCGATTATAGTTGTAGCAATCATTCATTATATCACTTATACGGATATATTGTTTTTTATTCATATCTACCGCTAAAAATAAGTTCTTCTTAAAACTCAATTTTAACTGTCTTTGTGCACTGTAAAATTCGATAAGGGTAATTCCACATCATTAATTTGATTAAGAAAAGTAAGTGTAAAGAGTTGAATATAAAACATTTACATGCATGTTATGATCTTCCTTAACTTTATCTGTCCTCATTATATCTACCCTATATATATATAAAATCCTAATGAAACGAATATATGAAACGGCTGTAATGTAACGATTCTTTGAATCGACTGATTATGTTTCACGGCGATTTCTCCTAAAATATGGAATACTTTGCGATGAAATTAACACCAAAAATCAATAATGATCCGCAGATTTCAAAACTGGTATTAGAATTTTTAAATTCGAATTAGTTTTCGAAATATTAATTTTTTTCTAATATTATATACATTTTTCTAATGATGGCAACTCAAATTTTAATCAAACATATATTTTTTTTTCAGATTTTAGAAAAGGTTACTATTTTAAACTAATTTGGCGAAGTTTGGCCTCCCTTAAATGTATGCTAAGAAATGTATCATGTTACTTTTATTCATAATTCAATTTGTATTTCATTATCATTTTACATAATACAAACAGAAACATTTAAAATAAATGGCTTTCACGTCTTTATTTTTTTAAAACAAAATGAAAAGAAAAATATTAGGCACAGATGTCATATACGCACGGGGTACCTAATTGGTGCCAAAATGGCATTATTTTGGTTGACATGGTAACCCGGCTATTGTTGTTTATTTAATAAGTGTTTATTCACTTTATTTTCTTTTTTTTTAAATTACATAAATTGTTTTGTTCTATAGTTAATTATTTTTTTGGTTATTTTCCTTTAAAAATAAAAAATAATAGAAAATAATTTAAAAATATGGTACTACCAGAGTTTCCCCCAGGTTTAAAAAGGGGCAGGGTACTGCTTGTGGGAAAAGGGCACTTTTAGATTCTGAAGGGCATCTTTTGGATTTTTAAGGGCATTTCATGAAATTTTAAAGGCATTCTTTTGATTTTTAAAACTACTTTTTAATATTTAATAGACAGAACACTATTTTAAAGACAGCAATGAGTCAATTTTTACTATACAAGTAGTTTTCTTAATAAACAAATGAGTAAAGGCACTTTTTTCAGATGGGGGGCAACAAGGGAGCTAATTTTTTAAATGAGGGGCAAGAGGGGTGCTATTTTGTAAACCTAAGGGCAGGCAGGGTGCAGCGCCCTCCTGAAACTGTCTGGGGGAAACTCTGGTACTACTTAGTTATTCCATCGACCCATTTCGCCAAATTATACAAATTGACATAATTTTTATTTTAAATAACAAAAGAACAAAGAAAATAGTATAGCATTAATAAATATACAAATAAAACGTCGAAATAAAAATCACTTGATGGCGTAAAGATGTGTAACTTGCTTAAAGTCAAGTGAATGTGACATTTATCAACCATTATTGGCATTTAATCTTATAGTTTGGTGATAGATTTTTGTTCGACAGGATAACTAAGTAGTACCAAAAATACATATGTAACTGGTATTCAAAAACGAGGATTTCGCCAAATTTTCATTAAAAAAAAATCACGCCAAACCGTGTGCGTATATGGCATCTGGCCAAATATTAAATGATGTAACAAACGATGACATTTAATTTCAACTTCAAAGCAATTTTTAATTTACCACTCGAAAAAAAAAAAAAAATGCTAACTGGCGAGTTGAAAAATAGTTATTGGTGAGATTTGCACCCGGCTAGCGTAACAGTACCAAGAATTCTTTGCGAAAATGCTTTTATGTAGTATTATTCGAAAAAAAAAATTGATTTTTTTTAATTGAAATGGAAAACTTTTGGCACAGATGCCACATACGGTCCCATATTGGCGCTATTTTTTTCTGACGCCAATGTCATATACGCAATGGGTACTTAACTGGCGCCATAGTATCGTTATTTTGCTTGATTTGATAAGCCGGATGTTGTTGATCTTTTCCCCAAATTAGCGTCGGAAAAAAATCGCGCCAATATGGGGCTGTATATGATATCTGGGCCAAACTTTCATATGAAAATCGAAGGGATCAGATTGTATTTATTTATGGAAGTTACATGACTTGGACTATTATAATATATATAAAATGATGGCGATAGAATAATATTTGGCGACTTATCACCTGTACCTGGCTAATATTAAAGTACCAAAATGGCACCAGGAATATAACAAGTTGGAAATTGCTCGTCAAACGTGGAAAATGAGGTGCGTTCGTACTATAACTAGTTTTATAAATATTTTTTTCGCCACATATTGTACAGAATGTATATTTTAGTGTACTTCGAAAGACTATAACATCATTAATTTGCACTTGAAACAATTTTTTCCCATTGGCCGTAATGTAACGGAAAACTTATGACTGTCCCTGTAATTAAACTATACATCCGATTTTCATAAAATATGAAATGACTCGACAAAATCTTGCAACAATTATATATTTATAATTTCAGACCATTCGGAAGGCTGTAACATCATTAAAATGCACTTGCAATAATTTCTTCCCATTGGCCGTAATGTAACGGAAAACTTTTGATTGTCTCTGTAATTAAACTATACATCCGATTTTCATAAAAATTGAAATGACTCGACAAAATTATGCAACAATTATATATCAGGGGTGATTGTGTTCCGGGTGTACCCCCGATTTCCGGGTTTTTCGATTGATCCTTCCGGGTTTGAGATTCCTTCCGGACATCAAAAAACATCACGAATTTCGACAATTGGTCGCCGGGAAAAATGAATTCCTCAATCGTTCGCTCAAAAAATCGTCAATTTCGTCAAAGCATTGCAGAAAAAAACGCGAATTTTGTCAAAGAATCTCGAAATAAACACAAATTTCGTCAAATGATCGCGAAATAAACACAAATTTCGCAGAGGATCGCGAAAATCAAGATTTTCGTCAAAAGATCGCGGGAAAATAAATATATCGTAAAATGATCGCTGGAAAAACGGGAATATCGCCAAAGAATCGCTGGAAAAACACAAATTTCGGTAAAGGATCGCGGGAAAAAAACATGAATTTCTTTAAAGAATCGCGGAAAACACGCGAATTTCGTCAAAGGACCGCAGAAAAAAACACATAATTAGAACCGGGAAGAATTTTCCCCATTCCAGAATCGCGGGGAAAACACGATTTTCGTCAAAAGATCGCGGGAAAAACGGAAGTATCGTCAAAATATCGCCCATAAAACGCAAATTTCGTTAAAGATCACGAAAGAAAAATTTCTTTAAAGAATAACGGGAAAAAAATTCGTCAAAAGTTCGTGGGAAAAAAACGCGAATTTCGTCAGAGAATCGCGAAAAAACGTCAATTTCGTCAAAGGATCGCGAAAAAAACAGCAAATTTCTCCCAAAAGATCGCGAAAAGACGGCAAAGATCACGAAAAAAAACGACAGATTTCGTCAAATGATCTCGAAAAAACGGCAGATTTCGTCAAAAGATCGCAAAAAAAAACGGCAAATTTCATCAAAAGATCGCGAAAAAAACCCGCAAATTTCGTTAGAAGATCGCGAAAAAAACCACAAATTTCGTCAAAAGATCGCGAAAAAAACCCCACAAAAATCGTCAAAAGATCGCTAAAAAAACAAATTTCGTCAAAAGATCGCGAAAAAAACCACAAATTTCGTCAAAAGATCGCGAAAAAACCACAGATTTCGTCAAAGCCCCCCCCCCCTCCCCAAAAAAAACCAGTTAGTGACAGGTGAGTGGATTTCCCCCCCTCTTTATTATTTTTTTTTCTTTTAACTTAGAATCTCCTCTGCCGCTGTATTTCCGAAAATGTGATGTGAATTTCCGAATTTTTTTTTATTCACTCAGGATCACCCCTGGAAAAAACACATAATTAGAACCAGGAGTGATCCCCCCCTCCCTCTCTGCTGTGAATTTCAAATACATTTTAATTTCAGATCCATCTCAATCTCAGTACAAAAATGTCCAGAATTTCATATCTGTAATGTGTAATACAAAGGAAGAAAGCAGGAAAAAGAAATTTACCTTGTGTAAGAGCAAAGCTAAATAAACAAACAAAATTTCTATTTTTATTTATTTATTTTTCTTTCTTTCACTAATACTGAGCCACTTAGAAGTAAAATTGGATTGGTTTTGACATTTTTTTACTGTTTTTAAATAACTAGGTGTCACGTATGACTTGCATTAAATCTACTAAGAGATCCCACTCTTAACACATAATTTGTACTTGTTTCATGAGTACTTGGAATAAATTTATTTACTGATTATAGAATTCGAACTTTGCATATTTAGCAAGATAAATTGCACTCTCCATTTGATGAAATCATTTAGCTTTCGGTGAAATTAATGTAAGTTTACCAAATTATGTTTTTCTGCAATTGTATGTTTCAAACAATAGCAGAAATATATCATTTGTTGTCATGTTGTTGCAGTATCAGTTGTTATGTAAATTGATATATTTCGCATCTATAATTTTCAGGGTTTTTCACTTTGTATCAATTAATTTTCAGGGTTTTTCACTCTGAGTCACAATCACCCCTGATATATTTATAATTTTAAACGATTCGGTTGGGTAGTTTTTGCTCTGTTATATACAGACGGATGGACGGACTGAACGACAACTATAGGTGCTACGTATTTATATAATTACGAACGCACCTAAAAAGCGAAGTGGTTTGCCCGGAACTTTTGATGATAGTCACATGACTTTGGCTATTGTTATAGAAATTGTTTTAAAATACCGGAAGACAAAGACTCTGTACACTTAATTCCTTTTATTTTGACTTCTTTTCAAACATTTAACTGATCCTCTTTAATCAAACACTAAAACAACCATTGGATGTCTTAACAGCAACTGATTCGGCCTTAAATTTTTGAAATCAAAGGAAATTGAATGGAAACCCATTTACAGGGAGATCTGCACAGCTTTTTTCAGTATAATTCAATCTTCTATAATAATTTTTAAACCTATCAGATTAGCGTGTTTTTAGATTCTGCGGTGTCTGAACGGGGGTTGGCGATCGTAGCTTGCAGGGGGCAGAGCCTCCTAGTCATATATATATATATATATATATATATAGTAAAAACTTTGAGTGGCAATGTTAAAATGTTTTGTAGAGAAATGAGACAAAAACTTTAATAGCTGTTTATAATGTAAAATCATGTGAAAATTAATGATTTTAAAGAAAGTATCTTTGAAAAAGGTGTTATAACTGCAAAAGGCTTTTTATTAAAAAAAAAAGAATAGTAGCAGAGAATTTTGAAAAGAAATGGTTTGAAGAAAAACTATAAGTTATAGAGGAACCTTCAAAGGGTCCACGGTGTCCGGCATCCCCCAGGCTCTTTACTGAACAACTTTGCTTTAAATTGTTGGCATATGAATCTTTAATAGAAAGAAAATGTGCACAGAGCAGTCTGAGTTACTTGAGTCATTTCATTGTTATCAGATCTCATTTTCAACAGGAACCCCTGTTTTGTACATAATGTAAATATTAGTCTTGTTTCCTTTGGTTTGTTTTAAACAGTTCCTACTATTAGTTCACACTCTCCCTATATTTATTTATTTATATATCTTGTTCAAATTTTCAATCGTTAATAAAATACTTATTATTCATCCTATCAAGTTGAAATAATTTTTTTTAAACTTGTACTGGATGACAATTGATGTTAATACAGATTTTTCAAATATTAATTCATTAATTAATTTTAGTCTTATATGGGAGACAAAATGGCAGCCATTGGTTATTGAACAGCATTTAATGCATCCTCATATCTATAAGGAGGGTTACCATAGGGGGGGACCCTGTTCTGTCGCCAAATACAGCCAAGTTTGTTGCCAACTTGGCGATATATTGCCAAATTTGGTGACCAAAATGAGTCACCAAAAGTGATGCCAACTTGGCGATATCTCTAATATTTCGCCAAATTCTCATAGACTTCTATTGTAAACCTACTTGCTTATAGAAAATCAACAAATTGAGATACTTTAATGCAACAAAAACTAATATTAGCTTAAGGGATTATATTAAATTTTTCTTTGACCTAAGTAGGAATTGACTTTAAAAACAAAATTTTTATATTACTTGTTTCGTTATTTAGTAATTTCATTATAATTATTAGCATACGCACTTCACTTAATATTTTACAATCCTAATATTTTAATTCATATAATAATTATGTTTGTTATTGTTTATGCATGTATTTAGAACATAGTACAATTCCTGTCAATGTATATATTGTTAATGTACCTTAATGTATATGCAGTGGATTTGAGTATTCTTCTCGGGATTACACTTATACTCTAAAGTGAAAGCTGGGTTCCCGGGACGGTCATCCCTGTTTGTCTGGGAAATTTTCTTTGTTTTTGAAGAATTATCAACTTTAGGGATGGATACCCCTATCCCTATGTAGAGATTTTTTCCGCAGTTTTTCACAGCACCCCATAAAGAGTTTTCTAGGGGACAACATCTAACATTCTAACAGTCTTATTTTGTGCTCAGCAAGAAATTCCGGTTAGAGGTGATCATGATAGCTGCCCTCTAACGTTAGAGAAACTGATAAAAAAAAAAAAAAAAGACTAAGTTAAGTGTACTTTTAAAATTTAGAGCAAAGTCTAGAGATGATGATTTGAAATGACATATTATAAACAGCTGCAGAAATAGTTACAGAAGAAATAATTACCAAAACAAATACAGTCTACTCTCAATATCTCGAATACCTTGATATATCGAAAAATTATTTTTCCCTTTGATATTACATATTCATCTAATGTTAATTTTAATTCTTATCTCGAAGTGTTTTTACTCAAAACCTTGTTATGTCGAATATTTTTCAAAGTAAAAAATGAATTTTTCCGGAAAAATCTCCGTCTATTTGTGTTGAAGAAAATAGAGGTGTTTCCAAGAATCTCTCACACCCTTCATTATCTCTCTAAGGGGTCAGGGACGATTCCGATATTTCCATCTGGTCACTTGAACAGCAAACAAAGGGGGAAAACAAATGTCTCCTTCTCATATGGATGACATTTTTGTATGTAATGCTCGGAAAAAGTGGAAAACGATGACTTTACCGCTATTTTTTGAACAGAAAAATTGGTTGAAGAATAATTTAAAGAGAAATGTCGCCGGGCCACGATACTGGACGTTAAGAAATTCTAGCAATGTAAATTCATTTATGTATTTACTAATTCTTTTCAATTTAATGTAATTATTTTCTACTATTTAAAAAAATTAAAATTATCATCCTGTATTTAGACTTATTGTCAACAATCATTACATATTTACACTTATTTTCATTTATCATGACTCTAATTTTTATAATATTATTCCGTATCTTGTGTTTTTACGTGAATTTTTATGTTTTAGTTATGACCTTGTTATCTCGAAATTTTTTTAGCGTCCCTTCGACTTCGAGATATCAAGAGTATACTGTAACACTATCTGTTTTAGCTTGATTGCCGATAAAACTATGTACATTTCAAGAACAGAACGGATTGTTTATTTGTTAGATATGTGAACTACTTATAAAATTCACAAAATCTATATTTCGGGAAGATTTTTTAGGTTTCATCTTAGTAGATGACTTGTCTGCCAAAATTGCAACAGAAGTAATATTACAATGTTGTGATGAACTACGTCTTGACACGTCTATATGCGTATGAAGGAGCGGCAAATATGGCTGGTTATATTAGTGGCCTCCAGTCTAGAATTCGTCAGAAGTATCCAAAAATTAGATACGTCAATTGTGCAAGCCACTGGTTAAACTTTGCATTGTCCAATAGCATGATGATTCCTGCCGTCCAAAATTGTCTTGGAACTGTTGATGACGTCTTACAAACTGAAATAAAAATCCTAAGACCCCCCCCCCCCCCATATTATATCCACAGAAGAATATTACAGGGCCATGGTCATTATTCTCTGCATAGAAAGTCTCATCCAAAATTTGAATGACAGATTCATTTGGAATGAAGACATTTTAACAACTCTAAGTACTTCTTCCAAAATTTGTTTCTCCGATAAAAGCAAGCATATTAGAGATTTTCTCTCAATATTTCTATGAAAAAGGGACAATGTTGCAAGTAAAAGCTGAATATGAATTATGTTGCGAGAGAATTGCTAATGTTGACACACACACAGTGCTGACATGTCTTTTTCGACGATGAAAAGAATTAAATCTTTGCCTGGGAGTGTTATGGCCGATGAGAGACTGAGTAGCCTTGCAATGATTTCCATTCATTGCAACATTATCCTGATAAGGTAATCAGCCACATGGCTAAGAAGTCACAAAGCTTCTGTAGCATTAGTAAACTTATTGTACCAAAAGTACTGCATTATAGTTATTCTAATTCTAATCAGTGAGTGTGAAATATAAATATAATTTTTATGATCACATATATTTGTAACAATTTTTTCAATAAAGGAATGTTAAAATTCTAATGTTAAATTCGTCTTGAATAAATAATTAAAATTCGTATAAATCACAAATAAAACATACTAAAAATTCTTTTAGATGCAATTTTTTCTTTTGAAAAAATGTGTTTAATTAATTTGGGGGTTAATCATTTCAAGACCTTGCACTCATAATGCGAGATACTTGTGTTAAGTTGTAATATGGAACTCTTTAAAAAAACTTGACTGTGATTATACTGAATTTTAAGCTTGTAATAATTAAAATACGGTTGAGGAAAAGTTTATATGGAGAAAGAGTTCACATTAAGCTGACAACGTGATCGTACTAGTGATGGTTCGTGATTCACCATCATTTTAAAGAATTAATTAAAACTATTACCTGTAGAACTTGATATGTTGATGTTGGAGACAGAGAAAACAAATAATTAAGCTGGAACATCTTTTTATTTCAGGATGTGCAGATCTTTATAAGGAGAGTGCATGGCTTGAAAACTGTAGGAACTTCTGATAAAATTGTAGACACGATATTTAGTAAAAAGAACATGTCATAATGAAAGGGATGCTGATCTGGTGTATAATTAAACGTTACTTAGGTAAAGGTGGAACATGAGTGCCTTCCATAGCACAAGATTAATCTTGGCACTGAGACCACACGTGGTCCGTGCAACATAACGAGTCCATGTACTGCGTAAAAACACAACTATACCCTACGAAGCGAATCCACAGACTGACTTTTTCCGTGCGAGCGTTTTCAAAATCGCCGCGGAAAAAGTACGCCAAGCAAGGCCAAAACGATACTGCGCCAAAAATGGAACTCACAGCAAACCTGCTTTCGCCAAGGAGTGACCAGGGGGAGAAAGAGCGCTCACAATGATGATAAACCTGATCATTCAGAAAACGGAACGTACGCTTGCAAAGAGTTGGCATTTTGCCAAAACGGTACTATTGATAAAAAGAGGATGCGCTATGACTGAATTTCCGAAATTAAAACGATAAAAGCTAATAAAAAGTTGATCGATTGATCAAAACATAAGATAATGAATTTTTAAAGGGAAAACTTAAAATGGATTAAATAAGATACTTTAAAATTAAAGATTAAATAATTAAGACTAAGGATTAAAGATATTAAATTAGAGATATTGAATTGGGAAGAATGAGACAATATATCAACATAACTTGCATGCTAATAATAATCCTGTGTTTTAAACCTATTCAAAATACTTGGTTGCAATTCAATATTTTTTAAGTTTTTTCTCATTTGTTAGTTTGTACTTTTTATTTTCGTTGCAATTTTCCCCTAAAAATACTCCCCTATTTCCGAACCATTTTGGTAATGGGAAGTGCTCTTGAAAACCATAAATTGTAACTTAAATTGAGAAAATACGAAATAACAATTTTTGACATCGACATCAAGTGTCCTATGTAGAAATATACCTTAGGTTAAGCCTTGTATATTTTTTATTTACGCTTCAAATTATGCAGTTTACTGCTATTAGATTAGAAAAAAAATTCCAAGATTAAGCCCCCTCTGAAAGGAAATCTTGGCTACGGGCCTGTTTGTGACATGTATATATTGATCTGGAGATATGTTTAAAATCTTATGAAAAGAGTGGAAAACATGATTTATCAGATTAAACACATCTTAAAATTAAGTTTGTGTTATGCCTCTTAAAAAATGAGTGCACTCTCAAAAATTTGAATATGAATTTAAAAATATTAGCCCAGTGGTTAGGGGTTTGAATTCGGAATTAATTAGGGTAAAGCTGGAAATTGTTTTAATCCCATCAGTTTACGTCTAGAATGAATATACTTTTTTTCCCCCTCGTACTAGGTGAGCGTTAGGAAATATGTATAGATTTATAGTAAAAAAACATGTTTTTTAAAATACCCTAACAATATCACAAAAAAACTAACTCTGTCAAAAACATTGTCAATACAAATGTTCTAGAGCTTAAAATTCTGATTAAAATGAGTACCTACACTTAATATTTTTGCTGAACATTAAGGTCACATTTTGTTGAACATTAAGGTGAGCTCTTCAGAGCTGAATGGAAGAACATGTTATGCTACGTTTTCTTAAAAATTATTTTATCTTTTGGACGAAGTTGTTATCAGGTATTCTACAGGGTGTCTACAGAATCTGGAAATCAGGGAATCATGGAAAAATCAGGGAGGTTTATCAATCTGGAAAGATCAGGGAACATTGTAAAAATACTCGAAAATCAGGGAAATTTGTCTATATTTCAAAATATTTTCATTTTCACCTTGCCAACGAGACTTATTTGTCTATTGTATATACCATATTTTTTCACATGTTGGTGAGTATTTCCCAGTATTTAAAAAAAAAGATGCACATGGTATGAGTTTTTGATATTTAATGCAAATTAAGGTAATCAGATGTCCTCATTTTCTATAGATAGTGCTTATACTAAAGGCAATTTACCCATTTTTAAAAAAATGAAATGATACATTAGCATAACCTGACCAGGTGGCCAGCTTAATCCATTTAGCTATCCTGTCAGATGTAGATAGTTATAGAAATGAATATTTTTCAGAAAATAAGGAAATTTTCTGGTCATCCTATATCCATTGGCCACTATATGAAGTTGGAATAAATTTTGAGTTTCGATTTATAAAACTGTCAACCAATACTTAATGAATATTAAGCAATTTTTATGTTTTTTCGCCCAAATGAAATATTAGCAAGCTGATTAAGGATGTTATATGAGGAATCGACATACACGAAGAAATATTTTATGTGTATTGTTAATGATGGAAATCAGGGAAGTCTGATACAGATAGTCAGGGAAATCATGGAAAAATCAGGGAACTTTTTTTTATAATTTCTGTCCATCACATGGTAAAGCTAAAATACCAAAATTCTATTTAGCCTTGAAGATTTAAGACATTATTCTTTAATATTTAATAATGTAAATATTAATATTATTTAATATTTAAATACAGGGTGTCTACAGAATCTGGAAATCAGGGAATCATAGAAAAATCAGGGAGGTTTATCAATCTGGAAATATCAGGGAAAAGTCAGGGAACTTTGTAAAAATACACGAAATTCAGGGAAATTTGTCTCTGTGTGAAAATATTTGCACTTTCTCCTTGCTAACAAGACTGATTCGTGTATTTTATATACCATATTTTTTCACATACTGATTAGTCTTTCCCAATATTTAAAAAAAAATGCACATGGTATGAGTTTTTGATAGTTAACGTAAATTAAGGTGATCCAATGTCCTCATTTTCTGTAGATAGCGCTTATATTGAAGGGAATTTATCCATTTTTGAAAATTTTAAATGATACGTTAGCATAACCTCACCAGACAGCCAGCTTAATCCAATTAGTTATCCCGTCAGATGTAGATATGTCTTAAGATTAAACATTTTTCAGAAAATGAGGAATTTTTCTGGTCACCGGATATCCATTGGCCACTATATAAAGTTGTTGGACTAAATTTTGAGTTTGGATTTATAAAACTGCCAACCAATACTTTATGAATATTAGGTAATTTTTATGTTTTCTCTTGTTTTTTCTTCCAAATAAGATATTAGCAAGCTGGATTAGATAAGTGTATTATATGAGGAAGAAGCATACATGAAAAAATACCGTATGTGTGGAAGTCTGATAAAGATAGTCAGGGAAATCATGGAAAAATCGGGGAACTTTTTTTTGCAATTTCTGTAGACACCCTGAAATATTAAATATGAATAAGTCTTTTTTGATAGAGTTCAGTACCATACCTGTTAATATTTTAAACACATGGTATCAAACAAAAAATAAATCATTAAAATTGACAACAAAAACTTTCACACCAAATTTCTTCAAATCAGGGTTGTTTGGTTTAAACCACACTGGTTTAAACCGTGGTTTAAACCAAATGGTTTAAAAAAAAAAAAACATGCTGTTTTTTTTTTGTTTTTTTTCATGTGGTTTTTTTTTTCTCTTTTTCCCTTATGTTTTCCTTTATTTTACACATTATTGAAAAATGTAAAATCGAAGTTACGCAGAAGCTACAATCAAAGCTTTAGAAAAATGATGAATTAATAAATTTGTAATGATGACAAACATTTTTAATCAAACTTTTCTTATAAGCTTTAATAAAATATTTTCCTTTGAGAAAACGCAGATTATTTACAATTATTAACATAAAATGACCTTTAAGATTTCAGTCAAGCTGCAAAATCAAATTTTCCCGATTGGGGCGATAGTCTTTATAAGGCTGTTCTCAACTGCTCTACTCAACAAGCGCAAAATGCTTTGACACATTTACAAATTAATTTTTTAACAGAAAGATAAAATTGGAAGGCCTGACTGGAAGCGATTTGGAATTGAACTGTGTTTTCCATTTTTGATAAATAAATTACCTATTGAGTTATAAGTAATTTTGATCATGTGACAACAGGGTTCGTTGATATATATCAATGGATATATATCATGATATATATCTTGATATATATCCGATATTTATTTTTAAAATATCAAGATTTTTGATATTTTCGATATTTTCAAATTCTTTACATTTATTTTCAAAATATCAAGATGTTTGATAGTTTGTATATTGATATTTATTTTCAAAATATCACCGTGCAAAGTAATTTTGATATTTTTCACATTCAAACCAAGTGTAAATGAAATTTTCACCTGTTATTGACTGTGTCATTCTGTAGATAATGAACTTTTGCCTCTGACAGTGACTTTTTTAGGAAAAGAAGAAAACAAATCTTTTCCAAGCTTTATGTTTCAAACTTTTATTTTTAAATGTAGAACTAATAATTATATTAGACAGTCAATTCAGAACAGCTATTGAAAGATAAAATGTAATTTTGATAATCATTTATATACAGCCAGGTTCAATGATATATATCAAAGGGTATATATCCAATATTTATTTTCAAAATATCAAGATCTTTAATATTTCATATTACTTGATATTTATTTTCAATATATCAAGATGTTTCATATTTTCTGCATTTGATATTTATTTTCAAAATATGAATGTGCGCAAGATATTTTTGATATTTTCAGTTGTAATTTGTAATATTTCAGTGTAAATGAAATAAATTTTCAACTGTTATTGACTGTGAATCTGTAGATAAAGAACTTGTCTCTTCTGGATGTGACTTTTTTAGCCAAAAAAGAAAACAAATATATTTTTCAAACTTTAGATTTGAAGCATTTTTTTTTTTTTTTAAATGTTGAACTAATAATTATGTGGGACATAATTAATTCAGAACAACCATTGAAAGATAAACTGACTAATTTAAATAAGCAATTAGACTTCTACAACTTCTTTAGAAAATAATCTTTTTTCAAGTTTTGGTTCAGTTGAGTTTGAACTATACAGCATGCTAGGAAATATGAAATAAAACATTTTATACTCACATTTATGTTAAAATTTTTCAATTAAAAAAACTTTTTTGTTTTGAAAATATCTGATTTTTTTATACTTGGTCTTGATACTGAATCCTATAGTCAGTTTTTTTTATAAGTGTAGAAATCAAATTGTTACTGTTTTTAATTATTTCATCTTCAATTTTGTTCTAAGTGAAAAAACAAAAAAAACAATAAAAAAAAGAAGAAAAGAAAAATGCATTTTTATATTATTTTTTTATTAAGTTTTCATGTTAAGTGCAATATATTTTAATTTCTAATCTATATTATGCTCGAAAACATTTATTATCAGCGGTAAGTTGGCTGCTTTGAAAATATCGGATATATATCGAAAATATCGGATATATATCAAAATATCGGATATTTTTGATATTTTCGAAAATATCATGATATTTACGAACCCTGTGTGACAAAGATGTTTTTAACCTTCCTTGAGTAGCATAGTTTCTGAACAACAGCATTAGGGCTGGATTATTTATCAATATATCGACAAATATTGATATTTTTTAAATGTTGCAATAACAATATCTAAACCTTGACTCCATTGATATATCAAAATAAAATAACAATGTTTTGAGCTCACTGGAATTTTGAACATGAGCCTCGAAAAAAGAGCGTAGAATATCTCAAAACTAATTAAAATAATGTTTTGCGTACACCGCCACACCCCGAAAAGCATAACCCAATATTCCATTACAATGCTTTCTCCCCCTATCCTCTCCAAAACTGAAAATCTACCTCGATTATCTTTCTTTACGTTGATTATCTCTAGACCTATTCCAATTATTCCAATCTTCTCTCAGTGAACCGCCTGTCTGCGTAATACTGAATAACACATATCGTACTTCTCTTCTCTCACCCTCTCGCCGTTATGACTGATCCACACACATTGATATAACTACAGCTATTGATATGTCATGAATAACCAAACGAGCTCTGATTATTGCTGAGTTCCAGTTGATACAGAATAGCTGGTTATCATTGAGTACTTAGCCGAACAGCTGGGATGATCCGCTTGCGAGCGACCAATTAGAGTCCGCTAATTGTAAACTTTACTTTTTTTTCTCTAGTCAAATTGGGGGAAAAGTCAAGGACAAAGCAGTCGTTCACTGTGTTGATTCGTTGCTTTTAAAAAGAGCTTCCCAGACTCTAATGTCTACTCTGCTACTGAATACAATGCTTATTCATATTGTGTATTGATATTCTTTCTTTAGTGTCGTTTGTTGTATTTTCATTAGGGTGAAGTTTTCTCTCATGAATTTGACATATCCTGTCTTGCATTTTAGCTTAAAAGGCATATTTATCAAAAAATAAATTTAAATTAGTATAAAACTATTCCGAAATTTGATTTGAATATTTATATTTAAAAAAAAGGGTTTCGATGTTGTTTTCTTGTAGTAAATAGGTAAGAAAATATGAATACAGTGAATGTTTTCGATTAAGAATCCATTCATTCCTTACAGAAAGATTGAAAAGCTGTCTGCTGTATTTATCATCCCCTGAAACCTACTTAATTACAAGCATATTAGCATGATATGTGGCATTAAATTAATTTTAGTTTTGCCCCTGCTTTTACTTATTTTAATTATATTAAAATCGTCACTCCCTAAATTTAAGAATATTTTATTTTAATTTTTTTTTATTTTTACAATATTCTCAGTTATACGCAGTATAACTCAGTTATAACTTATTAAATAGTTAAAATGTTATTAATAAATAATCCATAAAGTAGGAAGAGAAGAAAACATACTATTTTTAAAGAAAAATATAATGCAACAAATAGTATAAGTGCAAACAAATATCAAACATTGGTTTCTTCCCCTAAAATATTTCTATTTTGCATAGATAAGTATACATATTTTAATGATGCTGTGTGAACATATATAGGTATAAAACATTGATTCGTAGCTTTCTACATCTGTTGGTACTTAAATTGCTGCTACTGTACCATTTTTGTTTTCGAAATTAGCAATATTTCTATTCTTACACAGTTTAAGGTAGTTTAGAGTAACACAGTTTAAGGTAGCACAGGCCGACATTTCCAGGCCCGGGCCAGGCCCGACTCATAAAAAAAATTTGGCCCAGCCAGACCCGATACAAAAATTAAAAGTTCGGCCCGAGCCCGTCCCGGCCCGGAAAAAAGTTAGAATCTCGGCCCGGCCCGAAAAAAAATTTGTCTCATACGAGGAGTTCTGACCAAAAATATTTATCTTAAGGTTTTTTTCATGTTTATAATCTTCATTTTTAGAGAAGTACCGCAGGGTGGATATTTATTTTTTAATGAATCTCTATTTCGTGTATGCAAATGTGTTAGTTATCATTAATATTGTTAATCCATATTCCATGTATTGAAGTGTTAAAAATCTGAAAAATACTATACAGTAAAATCTTCTAAGACGGAATTGCATAGAAAAAAAATGAGCTATAGACAAATTCCCTTCTTAGCAAGAGTAAATGTTTTATATATTCTTTTCTTACGTATTAGTATATTAATTTTGCATGGATAGACACGTTTTTCAGTTTAAAACAGGGTTTCGTCATAGGCAGATTCTTTTTCACACGTTTTACTATATTTTAATTCAGCTATATTTTAATAAGCAAAGAAATCTACTATTCTTTAAAAAGAATAAATTTTAATGTTTAAGTGTAAAATAATGGCGATTTAAAAGTGTATACATTTTTTGCAAAAAGTTTTGGGCCAGGCCTAATTTTACTGACCTTTAAATGGACCAGACCACGCTGAGACGATGATTTTCATACGGGCCGGGTCAAAACTAGAAATGGAAATTTCGGGCCGTGAAGATTAGGAATGAAACCAGTCCCGGCTCTGTACAGAAAAAAAGTTAGGCCCGGCCCATCCCAAGCTTTCAGAAATAGATATGGCCGGGCCCGGCCCTTCCCAAAAAGAGTGGAGGGAGACCAGGCCCGAGCCTTCAGAGAGAAATATGGCCCGGGCCCGCCCCAAGTGCCATAAACGAAAATAGGCCCGGGCCACGGGCTGGACCATGCAGATCTCTACAGTAGTTATCGCGATATATCAGTAATATCGATATTAACTCGTTGATATATTGCGATATTAAATTTCTGATATCGTCCAGCCCTAAACAGCATCATGCGTTTCCGAACAAAAATGAATTAAAATTTATGTCATAAAGTTTCCCTTTCGGATTTGAGAACAGCCTTAAGAATAAAAAAGAAACTCAAGATAAGAAGTCGAATTAGAGGACATTGAAAAATTGGGTGCTAGTGAAGCACCTGTTTACGTTTAACTAAAATATGCAATAAGATTATATTTAAATTGTGTATTACATAATCAAATCCACTATTTAGGTCTGACAAAAAATGGGGGAAAATCAAGATAAGGTTCGCGTGAGACATAACAGAAAAAAGTCTCATAAAAATGCCTAAAATATATATATTACGTATTATAAAATAGCTTAGAAGAAAAAATCCTGTGTATTAAGTCTGATGGCTGTGTAAACGTTTTAGTGGATGACAACTTTTATAAATCTACTTTGCATTTTAAAATCACTGTTTTCAGTAGTCTAAAAAAACTGGTAAATAGGTATTTTTTTTATTTTATTGTCGCCCTTTCTTTCTTTCTTCCTTTTTTTTTTTTTTTTTTTTTTTTTTTACGTGGCAGTTTCTGATGAGATGTGTCAAATGACAATACACAATACTTCTTGAAATGTGTAAAGACCCTGCTGCTAAATTCAAATCATTCCATATTTATAAAAAGCTTTACTTTCAATTAAAGATAATAATTGTTCATGTAATGTTCTAACAGAAAAATCAGATATCTCAGATTGCAAATATTTCAAAGAAATTATTTTGAATAGCCATGGGAAAGTATATTATATTTATGAAACTATATGTTTATTAAGATTTTCAAGGTATCAATGTTTCACTATGTAGAGCATTTTATTCATGGAACATAAGACTTAGCTTTTACTAAAAATGTTTACATTTTAAATGATTTCAATTTTCTACATAATTGATTGTAATTATTTAATTTATTTTTAAATGAAGTTATATTACTTATATATCCAATAATGTTTATTTTTATCAATAAATATGCATATATATGTAATAGGAAAATATATTTTAAAAAACCCGGTTTAAACCAAAAAAAAGCGGGGTTTTTTGGTTTAAAAAAAAAAAAACCCCGGTTTTTTACCAACCCTGCTTTAAATGTAATTTTTGTTACTTAACATGTTCTTCCACTTAGCTCTTTAATTCTACCATTTTAGCCCCGTGGTTAGGGGGTTGGACTCAGAATTAATTAGGGGAAAACTGGAAATTGTTTTAATCCCTTCAGTTTATGCCTAAAATGAATTTACTATGTTTTCTTCCTGGTACTTGGGTGAATGTTAGAAAATGTACATATTTATTTTCGAAAAACACGTTTTTTTTTTTTGTTTTTTTTTTAATTACCTTAATATCTCAAAACAGCTAACTCTATTGAAAATATTGTCAATACAAATGTTGTAGAGCTTAAAATTCTGAATAAAATAAGTACCCACATTAATATTTTTGTTTAACATTAAGGTTGTAATTCTATTTCAAAATTTTGCCTTAATCGCTAATCAAGAGCTTGAAGCCAGGAGAGACCAAGTTCAATTAACAATATCTCAAAACAGCTAATTCTATCAAAAGCATTGTCAAAACAAATGTTTTAGATCTTAAAATTCTGAATAAAATGAGTATCCACATTAATATTTTTGTTCAACATTAAGGTCGTAGTTCTATTTCAAAATTTTACCTTAATTGCTAATCAAGAGTTTGAAGCCAGGAAAGACCAAGTTGCCTTAACAGTATCTCGAAACAGGTAACTCTATCAAAAAATTGTCAGTACAACTGTTGTAGAACTTAAAATTCTTAATAAAATGAATACTCTCATTAATATTTTTGTTCATAATTAAGATTGCAATTCTATTTCAAAATTTTGCTTTAATCGCTAATCAAGAGCTTGAAGCCAGGAGAGACCAAGTTAACTTAACAATATCTCAAAACAGTTAACTCTGTCAAAAAAATTGTCAATACAAATGTTATAGAGCCTAAAATTCTGAATAAAATGAGTACCCACATTAATATTTTTTGTTTCATATTAAGGCCTCAATTCTATTTCAAAAGTTTGCTTTAATCACTAATCAACAGTTTGAAGCCGTGGGAGATCAAGTTATCAGTCCACACTGCTTCCAATTTTTATATTCATGCATTTTTGTTAATTTACAGCCTATGTCGAAAAGATTAAAACAATTTTTAGCTTTCGCCAAATTAATTTCACATTTGGCTTTTTTTCATCCCCTACCACTGGCACTGTAATCAAGAGGTTAAATCTTAATTCTTAAAATATCCAAAATAATGAGCTAAAATCAGCGTTCGTAAATATCATGGTATTTTCGAAAATATCAAAAATATCCAATATTTTGATATATACCTGATATTTTCGATATATATCCGATATTTTCAAGTGTAATGTACATTAGAAACTAAAACATATTTCACTTAACATAAAAACTTAAACAATATACTAAAAGCACTTTTTTTTTTCACTTAGAACAAAATTGAAGATAAACTAATTGAAAACCGAAACAATTTGCTTTATGCACTTACATTAAAAAAGAAAAGAAAAAGCTATAGGATTTAGTATTAACTATCAAGAAATCCAGAAATTTATAAAACGAAATTTTAAATACATAATATTGTTTTAACTGAAAATTTTTAACATTTTTCATTCCCTAGCATGCTATACAGTTTAAACTGAACTAAACCAATACGAGAACAGATTCTTTTCTAATGAAGCTGTACCCCATGACAGAAATGCCACGACACAGCAACATTGTCGCAGAAATAGAATGGCCCCTTACGGAAAACTTTCATCCTCGAGCCGCTAAATGTAGCTGACAGAAATATATATATATATATATATATATATATATTTTTTTTTTTTTTTTTTTTTTTTTTTTTAATTGTTATTCTCATGTCAAATAAAAAGTATTAAAGTTAGGAAAGTTCTAGAAGATGTTTTTAGAAGACTAAATGTTTTATGCAACTAAACAAATCCTTACTTAGTTATGTAATTATGTTTTTAAAACACAACATACGTTTTTGAAAAATTGACGTTAAATTAACTTGGTTAAAAGAGATAAGTTTATTATTTTTATTTATACCAAGAATAAGAATGACCTTATCCTCAGTATCTAGCAAGATTAAAAATTAGATTTGTATGTATACATATAATTTGTTTCAATTATTTGCATTAATTAAGCGTATGTGTACAATGCCCCACCCCCCTTCAAGAAATTTATCTTTCAAATTTGGTCGTCCATTGCTACAAATTGCAGCAATTTAACCTCACACTCAATCAGCAAATTCTAAGGGAAAAAATGGGACAATCTATTTATTATGAATTTCTGTAAATATGCTAAATAATTCCTCCTGAAAACAAACTATAATTGCTGCTTAATCTATACTCTGTAGAAAACTTGTTGCTATCCTCCTTAGTGATTCACATTAATTTAATTATTTTTGGAACAGTGTAATATCATTAAAATGCACAGAAAACTATTTTCTCCCATTGATCGTAATGGAATGGAATACTTTTGATTGTGCATACCAAACCACAAATGGTATATACTTCATTTTCAGTATCTAACTTGAACCTCATTGACGCTGTCAATAACAATGCAGGTGTATAAACACGAGTTTTGGAGGTCGGCCAGACAAACCAAATTCAGAAACACTTCTCAACTGTGTTCAAATGTGCTAAACCAGTGGTCCCACAATCACATTAAACAGCATTTACTGTAATATGTTAATTTTTTCTTTATGCCTATAATAAGTAGTGATCTGTAAATTTTTACAAAATTTAGAGCCTGGAGATACAGGTGGTCAATTTTTTTATCTGTAGATCCTGATAAAACTTGCTTCAGAACACCTTGGCAAATGAGCCCTTTCCAACAAAAAATAATTAAGCAAAAATTGAGTAAGTTAAAGTTAGTAATTGAAAGATGGTTAAACGAACATCCATCAAAGTGTATTTAATTCTAACTTTTTTTCTTTAAATTTAATTTAAAAGAGCAAAATCCAGACACAAGTTTTTAATTCATAAGTATTTGAATTCATATAAAAATTTATTTAATGAATGTATGTTTTATTTTGTTGATTTTTTACTTTGAACAAAACTTTTTTAGACGTGTTTAAAATATATATAATGCTCATTTGCTTGATTTTTCAGATGCAGGAAAGTCAACTATTGGAGGACAACTCTTGTAAGTGTTTCTTTTCTTCCTTTTTTTTTTTTTTCTCTATCTCTCTTTTGTAAATTATCTCACATTTTCAAACTTCTCTTTTTATATTGTTGTGATGCATGGAAAGCTGTTAAATATAAGAAAAAAATATGCTTTAATCGTGAAAAATGATAAACTGGTGAAAATTGAAGAAATATAAATTTCTTCATTTTTAAATCTTTAAATTTCCTGTGTATATTCCTGATTGTCATTTTATCAAATATAGTTTCCAATTCTTTTGTTTTCATGGTAGATTCTTGTATTTTAGCCTATAATCTTATTTTACATCTTTGTATCAATTTTTTTCCATTTTTTATTCTTTATATTAAAAAAATAATAATAATAATTCACCATGCAGAGAAAAGAGACTTTGTATTTTTAATCTCTGTAAATGACTCTGAGATACCAATTCTTTTGTAAACATCAGATATTTATCATGATTTCATCTTTTTATAGGTTTGCTTTCTATATGATGACCATATATTTCTCCTAATACTGTTCGGAAATAATGATGCTACACTCCTTTGAAATAGTAAGGAATGTATGCATCCTGCGTTTATGACTTTTTAAAAAATGTATGTAAGGTACCACAGGCGACGGGTATCTGTGGGACCATTCAATCGTTCATGATTTCGTTGATCTAGATTTACTTTTCCTGTTACTATAACATGTTTGCTGTGAGATCCATCTGCTGTGAGTATAAAATCAGAAACAAAATTTGCAAAGTCATTTTAGGTATTCTAAGTTGAGTTAACAATCTGAATGTAGGCAGTAAATCTTTTTTTTTTTTTTTTTTTAAATATTAAAATTTTAAATGTTAATTATTATGTGTTTTAAAATATTAAATATATTAAATGAAATTTCGATTGATATTATCTTTCTCTTTTGTTATGAAGAAATTATTATTCCATGTTACTGCTTTTTGTCGAAAAAATATTTAGATTCATTTTTAAAAAAGGGAAAATTTTTTTTTAATTATATGTATTCAATATTATTGTTAATTATAATTTTTTTTTTCAATGTTCAAAAAAATTATTTTCAATTTCTTGTTTATGAGCGTAGCTCGCATCTTGAATCGTTTATTGAATCCATAAGATTGAATCTTGTTGAACTGAATCCTAAACCACGTTTGTTTGTTTACTTGTTAACGGGCAGAAATTCGCTATAATGATGGATTTTGCGATTAAATTCGTCGTTTCCTTATCGATTCGTCGGTGCGTAGCAACAGATATTTATTAGGGGGGGGGGGGGGATTAAAAAATTTCCCAACTTGAAACAAACTAATTTTCAACTCTGATGATATGTGCAACGGATGTTCAACTTACTTGATTGCTATTTGAGATCAAAATGAAGGGGGAAGAGACATCGTGTTTTTCTTTTGTAGTATTAGAATAGACTGCTATTTTGAAAGAAAATTTGTGATATTTGCAAATTATGTCTGGCAGGAAACGACCTATTGCTATAACGCCAATCGGAAGACACGTGAATAATTTGTTCAGAGCACACGATTAGCTCAAAATGAATCATATTATCCCGACTAGTTGTTTTGAACTTCTAAAAGTAAAAATTTTCTTCATGTTCTTTTTGTTTATTTAGTAACTAAAGGTTATAGGTAAATAAGAGATATAATAGCTTTTTTTGCAAAGGTAAGATACTTGTTTTTATTTAATTCTAAAATTAATATTCTTAAAAGAAAGCTTTAAATAATTTTCTTTTGATTTTTTTTCATATCTTGCTTCAAAGTTTGTTTTTTACAATCATGTTGTCAAAATGTATTTTTTCTAGCAAGGAATATGTAAACAACGCTCTCATAGGATTAACATTAACTTGAAGGTTAGGAATCTGCACTAGTCATGAGAAGAAACTGGAATTGCTGACCTATGGGAGCGTACATTTAAAAATTTCTCCCTTGCATATTAATAGTTTTAAATGATTATTTTTCTTGCTTAGAATGGCTGAGATTTAATTCTAACTAGGTTAGTGTTTACTTTTTCAATTTTGGTTGCAGATTTTTTTTTTTTAAGTTACTTTCAATTTCACAAATTTGAAAAGATCGCTCCCATAAGTTTAACATGAACTTGCGAGTATCTTGTTACTTCATATATATACATACATTTTTGTATGAAACTATAAACAATCAATATCTTCATTTGGCACCAACACCCCCCGCCCCCTCCCCCTGAAGTATGTGCTGGTTAGCATTGTTTTGTTTATAGGGTATGTTTATTCACTTTTACATAATATAAATTTTGCTTGAAATTTCATGAACATTCTATTTTTGGGTGTAATTCTACTACTGGGCTGCTCTGTCAAGCTTGTCGATAAATGTATAAGTAATTTGGCAAACACATATAATTTTCAGACATGTTACTTTTCCGCGAAAATGCGGAATTCCGCTTTTTTGGCAGTGAATTTTATTATCTCTGGGATCGATGCAAATATGCATTAAAATTTGTTGACATTTTTAATTGAGGGGGGGGGGGGATTAGCGAGAATGGATGTAATACAACAAAAACCCGAGTATGAACCGTGCTAAATTGAGCAAATTTCTTCAACCGATCGCGGGAAAATGCAAATTTCTTCAAAGAATCGCAGGAAAAGTGCAAATTTCTTCAAAGGATCGCGGGAAAAAATGCGACTTCCACCAAAGGATCGCTGGAAAAACGCGATTTTCATCAAAGGATTGCAGAAAAAAGCGTATTTTGCCAAAGGATCTTGTAAAATATGTGAATTTTGGCGAAAGATCGTGCAAAATACGCGAATTTTGGCGAAAGATCGTGTAATAGCGAATTTCTTTGAAAGGTCGTGGAAAAAACGCGAAATTCGTCGAAGGATCGCGAAAAAAGAATATGAATTTCGTCAAAGAATCGCAAAAAAATGCGATTTTTGTCGGATGATAAAAAAATGGATCTTTGGTGAAAGATCATGGAAAATGTGCGATTTTTGGCAAAAGATCGTGTAAAACGTGCTTTTTTGACGAAAGATCGTGGTAATGACGAAAGATCGTGGAATTTCTTCGAAATATTGCAGAAAAAACACGAATTTCTTCGAAAGATTGCAGAAAAACGAGATTTTCGTCAAGTGGTCGGGGAAAAACACTAATTTTGTCAATGTATCGCAGGAAAAGCACAAATTTCATCTGAACGCTGCAAAAAAATGTGAATTTCGTCAAAATTCCATTAGGCCGTGAAAGTTCAGCTTTTTTTTTGCTGAGCCTGTAACATGTCTGTGATATGGTAACGAGGTTTTCGCAAAATTGGCGTCAGAAAAAAATCGCGCCAATATGGGGCGTATATGACATCTGTGCCGTAAATTCTTATAAAACAAGCTGACAGTTCATAAGTTTTGTTTTCATAACTGTTTATATCAATCGGGAACAAATCGCTCTTTCCGAAGCCCAAATTGTGCCAAGATTTAAAAAAAAATAACCCACAAAGTCCTATATACTGAAAATGGTACTTGTTAGTTATCCCGTCGACCAAATTACTGTCGCCAAATTGCAAGATTAAATGCCAATAATGGTTTGCCATAAATTAATTAATTTTAAGATTAAATGCCAATAATGGCCAATAAAACCAATATTTCGACGATTTATTTGTATTTTTATTAATGTTATACTAATTTATTTGTTTTTTCGTTATTTAAAATAAAAAATTGTGCCAATTTGTAGAACTTGGCGAGTAGTTTGGCGATTTATATAATTTGGCGAAAGTGGTCGACGGGATAACTAATAAGTACCCTGAAAAAATATCAATAAATCTTATATTTAAATCTTCATTTTCGATAGTTTCAGTTTTTAAAGCCAGAACATAATTGTGCGAAATATTTTTTTAACGCCTTTATTTTACTGGAATTCGAAAAATATTTTATACAATTTTGCCAATAACACAACATTTTCAATTTTTTACTATGCATTTGTTTATGGAGTATTACCAGGAGTATACACCAGGTGGCGTAACTTATGGGACAAAGTCAGCTAATAAGTTGGTAATTATCGGGGACATTTTTGCCCATAGACTTTCTCCGGATTATCAAGTCTGTTTTATGATAAGGGAGTCTTGGCTTAAGCATGGCCATAGCCTACTATGATATATAACGGACCGCGCATTGCGCCGAAAAAGTGAAGTCGGATCCAACTTCAAACCCGGAACCAAAACTTCACAACGTGCTCTTTGTTTACATTTATACCCTGCCCCGATAGAAGATTGCTTCTCATCGTCGAGGTTTCAGAATCATTGATCGTATTTTCATGTAATAAATTAAATATTTATATTCTTCAATTTCCTTCGATTTAAAAGGCTATTTTACACAAATTGTAGCATTTTAGTGTTACACATACTTTTAAGATTAGCTAAATTATTTATTGTTTACCTTGATCGTTTGGTTCATTCATGAAAAATACCGGTTCTGTTATTCTTTTTTGAATGTCCCGTATTTATATAAAAATAGCTTGGTTTCATATACACGTTTTAAAATTAAAATTTGATTTTTATCAAACTACAGTTCTCATAACTGACTTGAAGCAGCTATTTTTGATTAATTTACTGTTACCGGTAAAATATTTGTTTTTAATATCGCCCGAACCAAGAAGAAGAAGAAGAAAAAAAGCAGATCTTCCTTAAACATTAAATATTTTTATTTTTAATCCGAGAAAGAAATGGTGATCACGGATTTAAATATCGTTGCAATATTCTATGTTATCCAAGCAATTTTGATTAAATCATGTAAGGGTATTTGTTACTTAATAAATCACATTTATTAATTATTACAAGGAATTTTATGAGTATTTTAATGTATTAAAAAAAAATTCTATCAGTTTTATTGTTTCAGCAGTGAAAATAGTAAATAAATGGTACTCAGTTATCCCGTCGACCAAAAATCTATCGCCAAACTATAAGATTAAATGCCAATAATGCTTGATCGTAAATGTCACATTCACTTGACTGCAAGCAAGTTACACGTGTTTATGTCATCAAGTGATTTTTATTTCAACGTTTTATTTGTATATTTATTAATGTTATACTAATTTATTTGTTCTTTCGTTATTTAAAATAAAAATTATGTCAATTTGTATAATTTGGCGAGTGTTTTAGCGATTTATATAATTTGGCGAAATTGGTCGACGGGATAACTAAGTGGTACCAAATAAATTTGTGATACTGATGTTTTAGACTAAGCATGTGTTTTTTTATTTATATATTTTTATGTGTGTTGGTTTAACAGTTTTAAAGAGAAACACATTATATTAGTCACTTAAATAAATAGAACTTTACATTTACATTGATATGGACAGTTTATAATAACCCTTAACAGCTGTATTCGAATTAGCTGTCATTTCTAAGCTTGATTGGAATGTCAGCAGAATTGTAAACGTAACCATGGCGACATGACGTAATTTTGGTGTTTGTTTACATATCTACCCTTCCCAGGTTGTTTCAGTCACGGTTAGTCAAATTTCAATTTTAGGCAGGGTATCAGAGTCCTCTGGCGAGCGACTTCATACATTAAACGCAAATCAGTCTGCCTGTAATAGTATCTGAGTATGCCTTGAGCATGGCCTTTCTTCATTAATATTAAAAAAACTGTTGTATACAAAAATATGGAAATCGGTGGTATTATAAAGATATTTGATAAACACGCTAATGCAGACAGTTTTCAAATCGAAGAATTACTTTCAGAGATATTTAATGCTACAGTTGGACAAAATCGTTCCATTAAAAAAGTTTTCTTGGAGCAAAAACTATACATGAGAATTTAATCATTTTTAGATCATTTTATAGGTTATAAGTTCCCGGTGTGCAGATTGCATTTATTTATTTATTTATTTTTTTTTTTTTTACTATTTTTTGAGGTTTTATTTCTGTTTTAAATTCAAATTTTCAGTATTTCGAGAGATGTTTTTTACAAATTTAAAAAATGTTATTAATTTAAACTGTTGCCAACTGTATAAACAGCGCAAACAATAATGTTTACTTCAAATTAAAAATTTATTTACACGGGACTATTGCAAACAGAAAAAAAAAAAAATTAATTAGAATAAAATGATTACATGTTAAAAGCAGGAAAATTGCGTCATAAGAACCATATTTACACTGGAATTTTAAAAGAGAAACAAAATGTTAAAATAAAAAAATCATTACTATGTGTTAAAACCTGTAAATGGAGGAAATTACGTCATATTTAAAATAGGCAAAAAATATGGCAAAACAATTTAAATTAAAAAATATATCTGCGCGAGACACTTACTTGATATTTTGAGATAATATTTTCAACTATTATCGTGAATTCGAAGACAGCGCAAATAATATTTCCTTCTAACAACAAAAGTATTTTCATGTGAATATTAATAAGAGAAATAAAACTTTGGTGTAAATTACGTCAGATTTAAAATGATACATTTAAAATGAATTATTTAAAAGAACTATCTTATAGCGCTGTTAAAAAATACCGGGAGACAATGACACTGTTTACTTAATTCAATTTACATTAGCTTATTTTCGAATGTTTAACTAATTTTTTTAATTAAATATGAAAACAGCCATTGTATCTTTTAACAGCAGCAGATATGGTCTTAAAAATCCCCAATCCAAGAAAAACGAATGGAAACCCATTTACAGAGAGATCGCTACCGTTTTTTAAAATTTTAATTCAATATTTTTAAAGCCGATCAAATTGGCGTGCTTTTTGGATTTTGGTGTCTCTGAACGGGGGTTGGCGAGTGTAGCTCGTAGGGGGCAGAGCCCCCTAGCAGTGTTAAAAAGTTCAAATTTTAAAAGATTTCTTTAACTCGATTTTAGTTAATGAAATCTTGGAATAATGCACACACATTGTTTTCATAAATTCTTGGACACTTTGATTCGTTTTATTTATTTATAGCTGTATAATAAACCTAAGGTGGATCATAATGTGAAAAGGTTTTATTTTACATGTATTTATATATAAAATATATATATATATGTCGTCAATTTTATTTCATACCATGTTGAAAAATGTTAACACTTTTGGTGTATTACAGTGCAAGAGTTCAAAACATTAAAAATATAAAGTAAAAATGAAATTCTTTTATAATAACTGTCTGCGTTTTCATAGAAACATGTGAAAAGGAAACATAAAATCTTAACAACATGGAACGCTTAAATTTCCAAATATCGCTTATTTTACACTTGATAATTGAAATGTTGGCTAAAACAGTTTCAGTTAGATAAATTATTTCTATTTGTATCATATTTATGAGTAATCTATAGTGTTAAAAAGTTCAAATTTTAAAAGATTTCTTTAACTCGATTTTAGTTAATGAAATCTTGGAATACGCACACACAAATTGTTTTCATAAATTCTTGTGACACTTTGATTCGTTTTAGATGGGGGATTGTAAAGGTCAATGGAAATCACGACTATGAATTTATTGCATTGGTCTTTAATTTTTTTTTTTGTGGTTTTATCTTTTTATCACTAACCTAAAAAAAGTAATGATATCAATACAAAAACCCTTAACGGGTTAAAAGTTTGTGACGCAGCACTTTATCTTTAGCTCTAAGAATTTTAAATTTGGAACTTAAAAATAATGATATCAAATTTTGAGTGACTCAATGCTATTAATTTACCTATAGTCAAGTCAACGCGGTGTTTACGGAGTACCGACGTGGATCGTTTTTCCGCCACGCGAAACCTCCAACGAAATTGTAAAAAGCAACATAACTTAAATTTAGAAACAATCCATACAAAAAAATAAAAAGAATTTAGAAACCCTGGTAGAGGGCCCTGAGGCTCATTCCGGGGTTTGGAAGCACCTGAGGCACAAATCCGCCTCAAAAAAAAAAAAAAGGCGCATAGAGCATCCAAATAAATTTGGTTGCCCTACACTTCGTTGACAGACTAATGTTTGACCTGGCAATAGTCGGAAAATGAGAAGGCAGGTGGCGCCAGGAGTTACAGCTAATCCTGACATCCAGGAAAACCAGAGGTCCAAACTATAACTATCTCTGAAACCTTATAAAAAAAGGGGGGGGGGACCACATAGCTCACTAAATTTTGAAAGTCAAGCCTTGTGTCCCTCACAAGTCGCAGATCTCCCGGCTTTCGCACAAACGGGGAAGCCTTGAAAAAGGCTTTGTGGTACTAGACATCGAAATTTCCACGACTGCAAGTTTCACATTGGCGTTGACCAAGATCTAAAATATGGGGTATTTTATTTTAAATTTAATAAAATCTAATCTATTAAAATTTAAAAATAAACTAATACTGAGTGTATCTGTGACCAAGCCGGATAGCAACTACTCCCATAATCCCTGATACAGCTCGTACCGTTTAGCTCTGAAAAGAGCACTTTGCTAACGGGTTTCCAGGGAGGTGCGCACACGCCGGCGGTCTTAGGTGAACTGAAGCTGGGGGTCAAAAACCGGGGTTTAAATAGAGTAGCCGAGGATCTCGTGAGCAGGTTCCCCTCGGCCAATGAAATTACTGGAAGGGCTAACTCGACCGTAAACGCTGATTGGAGCTAGGACTATGACGTCATAGACATTCTCTGGCCCAGAAGGGCAGAGAAGAGAAAATAAATGAAATTAATAACGGGATGAGAATTATTTACAAAATTTTAAGAACAAATGAAGGCAGGTTAGAAACCCTAAAAACTACTTTAAAGTCTAAAAGATAAAGTTGTAAGGAAGGTTGCACTCGCGGCTGTTTATTAAAATAACAGCAGATTGCATGACGTCGGGGGAAAGCCAAAGCTAGGCGAAAATTTCTTTCTGTCTAGGGAAAAAGTGAATTTGCAGGGGAATTCTGCGTTTAAGTAACCTCAGAGGGGTTACGTCTCGATGTTTTCGAGCAAGGAATAAAATCATTATCCCTAGCTAAGATAGCGAGGGGACGTTTCCGGCCCCTGCCCACCCTAGCATCGTAAGTTCGAATTGAGTTTAACGCAGGATTCCTTACTGAGGGAATTGAGCTGTGAAATTTAATGGCAAGTTTTTTAATCTCACCAAAAATAGGCCTAATTTTAAGATCATTATGGATGACGTCATTGCGGACGTAACGGGTTGCTTGAACAAATTTACGTAATAATTTATTTTGAAAAGTTTGAAGTTTTTCAAGATGAATTTTACTAGCACTACCGTACACGGCCGAACCATAGGTTACGATCGGTCTAATCATAGATTTATACAACAATAATTTATTTTTGATTGACAGGGGGCTGTAATAAGCCAAGAGAGGGTGAAGGGATGATACAGCAGCATTCGCACGATTCAGGGTTTCTGCAACGTGCTTGCTCCATAATAATTTTGAATCCAGGTGAATGCCCAGGTATTTATAGTCTAATTTCCAGGGAATTGGTTCATTATTTAATTTAAAATTTAAGTTAGTGTCTGGGGTGAATTTTTTATTCGTGAAAAAAATGGCAGCACTTTTAGCATTATTTACTTTAATTCTCCATTTTTTTAACCAGGTCAAAAGTTTATCAAGGTACCCTTGGAGTTTATTGAACACTTGGAGTGCATGTTTGTGTTTGTGTAGAACGGCAGTGTCATCAGCAAAAATTGGTAAATCGATGTCAGGCTCCCTTGGAATGTCATTTACATAAATTGCAAATAACGTGGGCGCAGAAATTGAGCCCTGGGGGACCGAGCTGAGAATAGGTTTAGGGTTAGAGAGAGCATTTCCCACTCTAACAACAAAAGATTTTTTTTTTTTAAATAGTCAGCATAGATTTTAATTAGTTGGTCAGGAAGGCCGAGAGTTATAAGTTTAAAAAGTAAGGCGACGTGCCAGACTTTGTCAAAAGCCTTTTGCACGTCGAGAAAAATAGCCCCTGTGACCCCGCCTGATCTAATTCCTTCATGTAGGAGTTCCGTGACCCTCCACACTTGGTGGGTTGTTGAATGACGAGCTCGGAACCCGAACTGTTCTGGTATAAGTACTTCACGAGAGTCAAGGAACGCCTTAAGGCGGGTCACAAGGACGTGTTCATAGACCTTAGATAGACATGAAAGTAATGAGATTGGTCGAAAGCTGTATGGGGCGTGGATGTCATCGACTCCGCTTTTAGGCAGAGGGACAACAATCGCCTTTTTCCAGCAATCTGGGAAAATATTAAGAGAAAGCATGCAATTAATTAAGATAACAATGTAGAGAATAAAGTTTTCAGGTAGATTAATAAGCATATTAGTAGAAATACGGTCCTCCCCTGGAGATTTGTTCTTTTTGAGGCCTGAGATGTAATCCCTAACCTCCGAAGGGGAGGTAGGGGTAAGAGTGTTTTGAGTGTCAGAATTTAAATAATTTTGAACTGTGCTCTCCAGTACAGCAGTAACCCTTGGGTTGGCCAAATCTTCATGAGGTGTGAATTGATCCTTAAGACTTTCAGCAATCGCCTCAGCCTTAGCAATATTAGTGTATGCAATGCCGTTATTTGGGCTATTAATGGCCGGAATGTGCTTGTGTGTGCCTCTGATACGGGAAGCAGCCTTCCAAATTGTGTTGTCTTCAGTCGACAAAGATTCGACAAAAGTGTTCCAGCGTTCATTTTTAAACTCATAAATAGCAGCTTTTACCCTCCTATTTAAATTATTTAAAAGGGACCTAAAGTATGGAGTCCTGTATACCTGCCATATTCTACGTGCACGATTCCTCTGTGTAATCATTTGCCTGATATTCTCGGGTAACTGTAGAGAGTTGTTAGAATTATGTCTCGGCTGAGAATATTTCTCAAACACCCCACGTAAAGTGTCACCGAGTTGCTCTATGGCTTCAGTGACCTGCCAATCCGAAATTGGTATGAGATCTGGAGTATCCATTCTTTCTAGCATCGCAGTATAGTCCTGCCATCTAGTGGATATACTCTGAGGTACACTTACGTCATAAGAGTCGACCCTAAAATAGAGAATGACCAGCAAATGATCAGAAGATAAATCATTACACGTTCGAATAGGGTACGATTATGGAAAATTGCGGGTGATCGCAAGATCTAGATAATTATTTGATCTGATGTAGGTGGGGGAGGGGGGCGCTAAAATTTGCGCATGATTTCGGTCCACCCATCTACGAAGTTTACGTCCATAAGTATTAATATTCCTGGAATTCCAGGAGTGATGATGAGCATTAAGATCACCCGCTAAAATAAAATTTGGAAAAGAATTAGTGAGACGGGTAAGTTCAGGCTCCATTAAATTTGCATTCCTATTAGGAGGGAAGTAGACAGCTGCAACAAGAAGTTTTTGAATAAAGGGGAAGTCCAAAATAATCGGGGTAGTTTCCACAAAATTTTGATTGGGAATATTAATGAAATTAGCATTAAAACCCTTTTTTATATAAATAGCAGTGCCGCCATGGTGATGATTATTATTGCCACTACGAGCCCTGTCAACATTGAAACACTCGTAGTTTGCAATTTTGGAGACATAACCCTGGAAGAAATGGGTCTCATTGACCAAGATGATGTCTAAATCGTTGTTGTAAATCCAAGCACCGAATTCCGTTGCTTGGCGTCGAAGCCCATTTGCATTAAAAAAGCCAATGGATAACTTGTCCAAATTGCCTGTGGGAGGGAACATGGTAAACAGAAGGGTCGTGTCGAGAATGGAAGGGCAGAAGAGCACCAAGAGATGGCGCCACCTTAGCTAGTTTTATTTAATTTAAGGATGTTTTTATATAGAATATAAATACGATCAATTTCCGTGGATGCCGTACGGAGTTCTGGTAAAGATTTATTAAATGCTGCGCTGACAATGTCAGCGTTAAACTCTTTTTGGAATTCAATTAAATTTTTGATAAATCCGGTGGCCGAAAAAGCATCCGAATTTTGGCTCGGGACCGACTGATTTGAATTTTGAGAAATGGAGGGGGGGGGGCGTTATACCCACCTGCAATTCTCGAAAATGATTGAGAATTGTCAACCTTCCTTTCTGAGAATGTCCTCGAGGAATTTTGAACTGTAACAATTCTTTTATTATCAGATTTCTTTTGGTTTTGGTTTTTCTTTTTATCATTTTTAGGGGGGGTTGTTTTGGGGAAACTAGGGCAGTTGCGGAAATTTGCCGGGTGAGGGCGCCCGCAGTGAAGGCACTTGCAGGGCGCATCAAAGGGCTTCGTACACACCTCTGATTTATGAAATGCAGAACATTTGACACACCTTGCAGGTAGGTTACACGACAAGGCGCTATGAAAAAAGCCCTGGCAGTTGTGACATTGTGAGGGCCCTTTGCGCCCCAGTAGATTTCAAAACTGACCTCGGTTTCCATAATTTCAGTAATTTGGAAGATGCGGTCAACATCAGCCTGTTTTGGTATCAAAACGTAAAAAATGGGCATATATTTTTTGTTGGAGACGGGACCTCTATACATCTGGGTCACCGAGACATCCAAAAAATCTTCGCATTCCAGGGCATTCTTAATAATGTCCTGGACGGCTGTGTTGATGGGTAAGCCCCGAAGAACCGCTCTGATCGGTTTTGCATCGTCCAAAACGTAACTTTGGAATTGGACATTCTCCGTTAGTAAATAAGTTTGAATTTGACGATAATCGTCAACATTATCGAATTTAATCGTTAAGAACATAGCTGCCAACTCTTCCGATTTTTTCAGAATTCTTCCGAAAAATCGGCATGTTTTCCGATTTTACGCGCGTAATGCATTTTCTTCCGCTTTTCGACATTTTCTTCAGATTTTTGGCCTTTTCTTACGCTTTTTACGCGAGTTTGGTCAAAGGATCGCGGAGAAACCCCGAAATTTCGCCGAATGTTCGCGGGGATGCAAATTTCGTCGGAAGATTGCGTAAAAAACGAGAATTCCCCCCAAAAGAGCGCGTAAAAACAAGAATTCCGTGAAAGAATCGCGAAAAAACGCGAATTTTGTCAAAAGATCGCGTAAAAACACTATTTCCGTAAAAAAAAAAAAAAAAAAAAAAAAAGCGTAAGAACGTGAATTCCGTTAAAGAATCGCGGAAAAAACACGTGTTTCGTCAGAAGATCGCGGGGGAAAAAACCCAAATTTCACTGAAGGATCGCCGGGAAAAACCCAAATTTCGCCGAACGATCACGGGAAAGACGCGAATTTCGTGAAAAGATTGCGTAAATAACGCGTAGGGGTGATTCTGGTCCACATTTTCCGAAAATGTAAGGCATTCATTTCTGAAAATTGGAAAAAAATCTCACCAATTCGAAAATTTGAATATAAAAAATATCGCGAATTTCGACAAATGTTCGCCGAAAAAAAATTTTGTCTATCGTTTTCAGAAAAATTGCCAATTTCGTCAAAGAATCGCATAAAAAACGCAAATTTACTCAAAAGATCGCGAAATAACGGCAAATTTCATCAAAAGATCGCGAAAAAACGGCACATTTCGTCAAAAGATCGCGAAAAAACGGCACATTTCGTCAAAAGATCGCGAAAAAAGGCACATTTCGTCAAAAGATCACGAAAAAATGGCACATTTCGTTAAAAGATCGCGAAAAAATGGCACATTTCGTTAAAAGATCGCGAAAAACGGCACATTTCGTTAAAAGATCGCGAAAAAACGGCACATTTGTCAAAAAAGCGCGAAAAACCCCGCAAATTTTGTCAAAATATCGCGAAAAAAACCCCACATATTTCGTCAAGATCGCGGAAACAATGCATAGCTAGTGTCGGTAGTGGATTCCCCCCCGCCAAAAAAAAAAAAATTAGGAGGCAGAAGTTTTAAGTGTCTTTTAATGTGAAAGGTAGGAAATCTATGAATGTTCAAAAGAAAAAAAAAATTAATTTTTAATTTATTAAAGTTTTTCTTTTTTAAATCATAATATATGTATTGTGTAATTGCAAATTAGTGCATATTTTGAGTTTCTCTTTCAAATTTGTTTATTTATAAGGATTCAGCTGTTTTTTAGTCCTTACTAAAAGTGTTATAAAACTTAAAAAATCTTCTGATTTTTCACAAAAATCTTCTGATTTCTTCTGATTTTTTGTCCAAAATCTTCTGAGTTTTACTGAAATTTAGTTGGCAAGTATGGTTAAGAATCTTCCTTTCATTTTGGCTTGAGCAGTATTTGCTCTTCTTTTAATTTCAAGGAGAAATTGCCAGTTATCTGGTGGGATGATTTTAATGGGGGGGACCCGCACTTTTTTAGTTTTCTCGCTGACCTCGGGTTTATCACCATTAGCTCCATATCTTCAACATCGGTATTAAGTTTAGCCTTCTCAAGCTTTTTTGATTTTTTATTACCCACTAGGGTGAAATTTCCTCGCCTTGGGGGGCAGAATTTGGAAAATCTGGCTCCTCAACCAATCTTCTCTTGTTAGCAGAGAGACTTTGGTTGTTACCCGTGTTAACAGGTGTCGCCACGTCACTCTCGCTACTCGAGTCGATTTTCAGAGGGTCAGATGGAACAATCATCGAAATGGGGTCAATTTTGGGGTTATTCACATTATCTATTTTGGCAGACAGATAAGAATTCGTGAATAAAGGTTTTTTACTAACCCGTTTAACTGTGTGAACGTCCTCCGACAGCATGTTGAACGCCAATACAGCTTTGCTTCCACCTCTGCCGGATTAGGCTCTTTGATTTTCTGAAGTTTTAAACGCACATTGTTCATACTGTATACGTCAGTCTTTATTTTAGAATATAGCTCCTCGAGCTCATCATGAGTAAGAGTTCACACATCCGTGATGCTTTTACGCGTCAGAAGAGCAAAACTATTATCTCTGAGAACGTCCTGGGGTTTACTTCCCAGATCACCACCGAAATCAGTAATGCTAGACTGCATACCCGGATCGGGCTAAATACCGGTAGGCCGGTAGCCATTTCGCTAAATTATCAGACACCGGAGAGCGGGAACAACACGTCTCTCCACCTCAGCGTCTGCAACCAAAAACCTCGGGAATCTTAATTTACCTATACATATATATATCAAAATTTATTCATTGATGCTTTATCATTTACATCTCATAAATTCGAATTATGAATTTTAAAAGATATGATATGAAAATTTAAGTGACGCCTTGATGTTGCTTAAAACGATTAGTTTTAAAATTCAATTTAAATTTTCTTTTGGCTAAATACATTTACACATCTAAACAATACTTTTCATTTTCAAATGCACTGTTGAATATATTACTTTCACTGAATCTATATAATGCACTGAATTGTATTCATTTGAATAAATTGATTTATCTTTTGTGCCACGCTATACAAAAATCAAAAGTAAAATTTATGTAAATAGTTTTTTGCGTCATTGTATCCAAACTAAGTTAAATGTATGCAAATGGATAATATGACCAAAAAACTATTTACATTGTATCCAAACTAAGTTAAATGTATGCAAATGGATAATATGACCAAAAAACTATTTACATAAATTTTACTTTTGATTTTTGTATAGCGTGGCACAAAAGATAAATCAATTTATTCAAATGAATACAATTCAGTGCATTATATAGATTCAGTGAAAGTAATATATTCAACAGTGCATTTGAAAATGAAAAGTATTGTTTAGATGTGTAAATGTATTTAGCCAAAAGAAAATTTAAATTGAATTTTAAAACTAATCGTTTTAAGCAACATCAAGGCGTCACTTAAATTTTCATATCATATCTTTTAAAATTCATAATTCGAATTTATGAGATGTAAATGATAAAGCATCAATGAATAAATTTTGATATATGTATAGGTAAATTAATAGCATTGCATCACTCAAAATTTGATATCATTATTTTTAAGTTCCAAATTTAAAATTCTTAGAGCTAAAGATAAAGTGCTGCGTCACAAACTTTTAACCCGTTAAGGGTTTTTGTATTGATATTATATACACAATGAAGATTTTTTAAAATATTGACCAGTTGATAGCTATTTTTTATACAGTGTGTATTATCATTGTTTGTAGTAAGTATATATGAAATGATAAAAAATCCCCTTTTTAAAATCCCCTTTTTGTCCCTTTTTAAAATTTAAATTTAGAAATTAAAATTAAAACTTTTAAAATGCTTTTGTAATTGTGTCTCAGTTGATTGAATGAGGTTGCCCCTGTTAAGTCAGTTTTCCCGCATCGCATTTTATAACTTTTAGAGATCGTTTTGGCACATCTCATAAGAATACTTTTGCTGAATAAGTGCAATTTATAAGTCTTGCTGCATTCGATCGGCCAACTCAAACCACAGCCTGTATCCCGGGCAGTCAATCATTCAGCTAACGACCAATTATAGTTTAAAGACGCCTCCTTTGACTTCAACGGCCCCTAGCTGGAATAATGCGAAATACAGCATATTTATACCGATGCACAGGTCCCCGGACAAGGATTTTGACCATCAAACGAATGCCCTAACTCCACGACACTCGGCTCTCTAAGTATCGCTTAGCGGTACACATAATTCCCAAGCCCGATGTCCATAAAGTAAATTAGCAGCTCTCAAGCCAAAAGGGGCCTGATTTCTCAAAAGGATGTAACAAAGGAACAATAAATCAGGTCCCCGGAAAAACTGTGTCTTTATTGGAATAACTACTGTCTGAATCTGACTTTGATTTCCCGGATACCACTCGCGGCCTGCGACTACCTAAAGATGATAGAAGTTCCGAGGATTCGCTCAGAAATCGGCACGCACGCGTCCGCGGTTCGCGCCCCTGCCCCCAGCGGTCGGGCCTTGGCCGACGACACGACAGAAGATCCATAACTGGAGTAGCGACGAATTCGTTACATTGAAAAGTCGGCAGGACGGTTTATTTGCGCGGCTCAAATCCCAGAGTTCCAGCAAGAACAACAACAAGATGTGTAATGAAGTCCTAAAAAATGACGTATCTACTGTTTATTTAACCAGCAATTAATTCCAACAAAACTCGAGGTGTGTAACAAGTGACGAAAGAAATCTCTAAAAAGAACAGTTTTCAAATCCTTTTTCTGCCTTCCATGAGTGAAAAAGAAAAAAAAAAAAAAAAAAAAGTGTCGTTCCCTAGCAATTAATTAAAAAGAAAAAAATCTGGTCATTAAAAGGAAAAGACTGGTCAAAAAGAACGGGAAAAACATTCATCTGCCTAGCAATCAAGAAAAAATTATCTGTTACTGAAAATCAATTATTTCTCCAACGAACAAGCCTCTGAAACAGTCTTTGCAAGAAAGAAAAATAAAACTCTCTCCTCCCAGCCCAGCCATGGACGTTATCAGCTGAGAAAGTGGGTCACCAGGTCAAAATGAAGAACCGTGTTGAAAAACGAATTTTCTACCGGCAGATAACTCACTGATTTGTGTTAAGAAGAAAAAGAGAAAATGATTTCTTTTTTTTTTATGCAGGGAGTAAATTTAATCCTGGAAATTTTTATGAAGATCGTTTTTTTTTTTTGTTGTTGTTTTGTTTGTGGATATGTAAGGCTGTCCTTGAATAGATTTGTTGAAGGTAAGACCATTTTAATCTATTTTTGAATTAAAAAAGAGAAAAAGAATACAGTTTTAAAAGGTAGTTTTTTAATTGTTTGTCATTTTAATAGCCAAAATTAGAATAAGACAACGTTTATTTTATTTATTTTTGCTATAAGAGTAATTTTCTGAAATTTAGACAGTATTTAAATCTTTGGAATTTTAAAATTTTAGTTCAAAGTTCGTTTTTTTTTTTAAATCTCAATTTGACAAAAAAAAAAAAAAAAAAAAAAAAAAAAAATGATGTATTAAATTTGAATTTTATTTAGATTTAAGCCCATTTTTGTTACAAATATTGTGTTGCAATTTTTTTTGAAAAATATTCCATTTTTATTTGTTTTAAATTGTGCCTTATATTTTTGTGTAATCTTGTAATATTTTGTATTTCAACATGAGTGTCACTCCCCCGCCAGAAAAGAATGACTTAGAAAACAAATCAGATAAAGAGAAAGATACTCAGAAGTCCGAGATTGCCACACAGACACATAATGTAACAACATTAGGTGAACAGACCCTGTCAGCTCAAGCTGGGTCTGGTCACAACTCAGTAACCGCTAGCCCGAAAATGTCCATAGAACCTGATATTATTGAGTTTTCGCCTAATTCAAATATGAATTGGACCGCTTGGCTGGCCTATTTTGAGAGTGTTTGTGTAGAACAGGAAAAAGACGACTTCTGGAAAATTAGGCACATACAGAAATACTTAAAAGACAGTGCACTTACGTTGTACATTAATAATTGTTTAAATGTGCTGCATTGGTCCGAATTTGTCTCTTTGTTCAATGAACATTACGAAATTCCCGACACTCTTTCCTTAACTGATTTTTCCCGTATTGGATACAAGATTGGAGAGGACCTGAACGAATACTATCAGAAAAAGACTAAAATAGGGAGAACCTTAGGGTTAGACCAGAAGCTTATCTTGGAAGGATTAACGGAGGGCTTGCCGTTTGAAATGCAAAAGCTAGTTATTGCAAGCAACCCCTCAAATACACATTCATGGCGTGAATTAGTATTCAGAATTTGCAAGCTGCAACTAGACAGAAAAGGAAATGAGAGCAAAATAGATGCAAGCCCACAAAACCCCAATCAGTATCGACAATGGCGACCATTTCGCCCCCCATATGAGACAGGACAGAATTATAACCGGCAGTGGAACTACAGAGTTCCCTATCAAAACCCCCCGACTCGAACTTTTGCTTCTAATCAAGCACGAAATCCCCAAAATACAGTTAGACTGACGACAAATGGTCAACCGAGACCAAATGTCCATCACCAGACCACTTTGCCACCTTCCCCATGCAAAGTTTGTTTTAATATAGGAATACCAAATGCGTATCATTGGGTGGAATACTGCCCTTTTCGACAACAAGTCTTAGCAGTTCCAACCCCTAGTCCCAATATGAATTTTGCGAACCCCAACCCAGATCAGAGAGCTAATGAGTCATCTGAAAATATATCTAGTAATCAATGACGGTTTCTTATGTCCGGACATGTACAAAAAGAAAAAGCTAGCTACAAAAAATCAAATAGAAATTGTCAAAAAATTACTGATGTAAAAAGTGAAGGCTCACTACCTTGTTTGATCGATACAGGGAGTTCTATCAGTGTTATTCCTTATCATTTAGCCCACAAACTTAACCTAAAAATCTGTAAAGTTCAGCAGAGTATATCGGTCACACAAACACAAGGTGTTCTAGCTTTGAAAGAAAAATGCCTTGTTAGTTTGAAATTAGGACATATCTCTAAGAATGTTGAACTTTTTATAATTAATAATCACTTACCTTATGCTTTGATTGGGCTACCCCACTGTAAACTGTTTAAATTGAATATTGACTGTGTTAAAATGCAAATCACGCAAGAGAAAAAGAAAGTACCTCTCATGGACAATATTTCAACAAATTCATCCCATCATACCTTACATTTATCAGAAACATATACTAACCAGCCAGAAATGGAAAATACAGTTAAAAATGCAGAGATATTCGAAGAAAATTTTGAGCCGGAGTTGTTCGAGACCACTGAACATGTGCCAAATGTTCAGACTGTCAAGGAACAATTACCTGCTCTTCTAGCCAAATATGTCTGTATTTTTGCTAAAGATAAATATGATGTAGGTTGTGTAAACGTTGAACCCCAGAGAATACAGTTAACATCAGACCTCCCCGTTTCTTTAAGAGCATATCGCACTTCCCCTAAGGAAGAAGAAGAAATTAAAGACCAAATTCAGAATTTATTGCGAGCCGGTATCATTAAAGAAAGCTATTCCCCTTATTCATCACCCGTAACTTTGGTGTATAAACGTGAAGAAGGGAAGAAAACCCGGTTATGTATTGACTTTCGAAAATTGAATGCCATTACAAAAACAGATGCAGAACCCTTACCTAGAATAGACACCCTGTTAGATAAATTGGCACATGCTAAAGTTTTTTCCACTCTTGATTTGGCCAGTGGATATTGGCACATCCCTATCCACCCTCGAGATACGGAGAAGCTGGCGTTTGCCACTACCTTTGGATTATATGAGTGGAATCGTTTACCATTCGGATGGAAAAACGCGCCTGCTTGGTTTAACCGTACCCTCAGAAGAATCCTTAATAAATACAAAATTGACTTTGCCTGTAGTTACTTTGATGATGTTATTGTATTCTCCCAAAATGAAGAAGAACATTTGTGTCATTTAGAGACCTTATTTAATATCTGTGTCCAAGAAAACCTTAAACTAAAATTGTCAAAGTGTAATTTTGTTAAATCCAAAATTAATTTCCTAGGATATGAAGTCTCGAATGGTTGTATCACACCTGACAACCCTAATATAGAGACAATTAAGAAATTAACACCACCTACGAATGTAAAAGAATTGCAACGTTTTTTGGGATCTATAAACGTTTATCACAAATTTATTCCAAAATATGCTAACATTCGATACCCTCTCAACAATTTGTTGAAGAAAAATGTCCCCTATGTATGGGACCAAAATTGTCAAAATTCTTTCGAAAAGTTAAAAAATGCTTTAATTGAAAAACCTATATTAAAGTTGTTTGATCCCAAAACACCTTGTCATTTGTTTGTAGATGCATCAAGTCATGGAGTGGGATGTGTTGTGAAACAAGTTGATGAAAAAGGAACATTACATCCTATAGCATATCACTCTAGAAATCTTCGCGATTATGAAAAAAATTATGCAATTACTGAGTTAGAATGTTTGGCGATTGTGGATGCTTTAGATAAATTTTATCATTATTTACACGGTCAAAAATTTGTCATACATACAGACCATGCGGCACTTACCTGGCTCAAAAGTGTTAAAAATTTAAGAGGACGTCTTTTCCGCTGGTCCCTAAAACTTAGTATGTTTGACTATGAAATTAAATACCAAAAAGGCTCCACTAATGTTGAAGCTGATATGCTATCTAGACAGCCTGTTTCAGAAAATTTACCCCATATTATACATCTCCTTGACTTGAATGAAGTAAGAAACAAACAGAAAAAAGAAAATGTAACAGTTGATGGTAAAAAGTACACTGAGATAAATGATGTTGTTGTAATTAAAAAGAAAAGTTTGTATAAGATTGTGGTCCCCATGTCTTTACGGCTACCCCTCTTAGAAAAGACCCACACACAATTTGGTCACACTGGAATTTATAAGATGATACATTTAATCTCTCCGCAGTATTATTGGCCTAACATTAATCAGGATATTGAAAATTTTGTAAAACACTGTCACACTTGTCAGATAAACAAAAAATGTAGGCAAAAAAGATTTGGCTTATTGCAATTAATGCCCCCAACAGATATACCTTTTGAATGTTTGGCAGTAGACTCTGTTGGCGGATTTAATTATTACAATACTACCAAAAAATATTTGCATTTAGTCGTTGACCATGCAACTCACTATGTGTGGGGTTTTCCTTCAAAAAGTGTAACTACCGAAACTTATACCAACATTTTGAAAGAAGTATTTCAGATACAAGCACCAGATAGATTGTTAACCGACAGAAATGGAGCATTTACAGCTTCCAGGTTTAAAAGATTTCTTCGTACTTACAATGTAAAACACAGATTGATGAGCAGCCATCACCCAGAAACGAATGGGAAAATTGAACGCCTAAATCAGACTATTGTCACTAGATTAAAATGTAAAGTCAATTCCACAACCAAGAAAATACCCTGGACTAAGCTTTTAGATGAAGTCTTATATGAATATAATAATACTCCCCATTCTGTAACCCAGTTCACCCCTAGTTATTTATTGTTAGGAAAATTACCATATGATCCTCCTTTACCAAATAATAGTTATTATCCCCCTGTGGAGGAAGCTAGAAAATTGGCTAAAGAGAGATCAATTGCTTACCATAAAAAGAATAAAGTCCGTTATGATGCTTGTTTCCTTCCTGTAAAATTTAAAGTTGGTGACATTGTAATGTATGAAGAATTTCATTATCCTAATACCCGTAAACTGACTTCGCCATACTCTGGCCCATACACCATTTTAAAACAACTTTCTGATGTATCCTTTGAAATTGATAAACCCAGTCCACATTTTAAGAGAAATTCTGAAATTGTCCATTCCTCCAAGTTAAGATACTACCACTCACCTCAAAACCTTAAGCTCAACCATGAATAAAACCCAATCTATCTCTTTCATCTTTCAATTTTTTATTTTTGCTTTCCTATCGTCCCCCTTGCTTGTAGCATTTGGACGAGGACCCAGCTGGGCGTGTAACCTAACTCCCCGGCGGCGTAGAATGATGATGACAGTTTAAAAGTACTGTTAGAATTTTTGTTTTTTTTATAACTATATTATTATGATAATTTTGTGACCTATGAAGGGGTCCTCCGCTCCGTGACCACCCATCTTTAGCCGGACTGTTTTCCCAGATTCTCTTTCCAGGTTGAACGGAGAATCTGGCAAAACTGCTTCGCTTCCCCTCTGTAGGTGAATGTCGATTGCCCACCTTCCTTTTTCAGTTGTGCAAGAGGCACATTTTTTGGGAGGATATTCACCTCAGAGTATTAAAATCCATGTCACATTGACCCTGGGCATGGTGAAAATTATAGCAAACGCATATTTATAATTTTTTAGCTATAGTTTTCCTTTTTTTTTTTAAGACAACTTAGTTTGTTTTTCATAAAAATAACCCTTGGCTGCATCAAAGAAGTAGTAAAGTCCCTACCGAAACAGAAAGGTAGAATAAGAAGGAATGTGTTTGTTGTTGTGAGTATTACAGTGTATTTTACTTTTATGTTAGCTCAGTGTGAAAATTCAGTATTTTTAGAAATGCAAACTTGCCAAAGTGCATTTTGGTAGACAATATTTAGAAATGCAAACTTGCCAAAGTGCATTTTGGTAGACAATATATTTGTGTTGATAGTATTAGTGCATATTTTATATTTTTGAACATGTTATGTTATTGAATATTTTATACTTTTGAACATTTTGTAGTATTGAATATTTTATATTTTTGAATATTGTGTATTATTGAATATTTTATATTTTTGAACATTTTGTATTAATGAATATTTTATAATTTTGAATATTTTGTATTTGTAAATATTTTTTACATTTGAATATGTTATATAGTTTTCAGTAGGTTTATCTTTGAGTATTTTAGTATATGTTATATATTCTGTATATGTTAATGTTACAATTTTACACCAAAAAAGGATGTTTCTCAATGGACAATACCCAGAGACATTTACAAAAAACATCCAAAAGACTTGCTTTAGAGACAGTTTGGTGTAATTAAAGGTCCCATGTCTCGAGACTGTCCCCTTATTATTTTGCTGCAGCACCATTTAAAGAATTCCAATGTTTTAGTGTAACCAATATTTTTATGTGAACAATATTTTTATGTAACTTGATATGAATGTAAAAATAGGTCCAATTGACTTGAGAGCTGGAGCAAAAAAAAAAAAAAAAAAAAAAAAAAAAACCACCCTGGGTTAAATTTACGAGATAAGACCCACAGGTCTTGCAGGCGAGCCCTGTGGCTCTTGTTTTAGTGGGGGGGGGATATGAAATGATAAAAAATCCCCTTTTTAAAATCCCCTTTTTGTCCCTTTTTAAAATTTAAATTTAGAAATTAAAATTAAAACTTTTAAAATGCTTTTGTAATTGTGTCTCAGTTGATTGAATGAGGTTGCCCCTGTTAAGTCAGTTTTCCCGCATCGCATTTTATAACTTTTAGAGATCGTTTTGGCACATCTCATAAGAATACTTTTGCTGAATAAGTGCAATTTATAAGTCTTGCTGCATTCGATCGGCCAACTCAAACCACAGCCTGTATCCCGGGCAGTCAATCATTCAGCTAACGACCAATTATAGTTTAAAGACGCCTCCTTTGACTTCAACGGCCCCTAGCTGGAATAATGCGAAATACAGCATATTTATACCGATGCACAGGTCCCCGGACAAGGCTTTTGACCATCAAACGAATGCCCTAACTCCACGACACTCGGCTCTCTAAGTATCGCTTAGCGGTACACATAATTCCCAAGCCCGATGTCCATAAAGTAAATTAGCAGCTCTCAAGCCAAAAGGGGCCTGATTTCTCAAAAGGATGTAACAAAGGAACAATAAATCAGGTCCCCGGAAAAACTGTGTCTTTATTGGAATAACTACTGTCTGAATCTGACTTTGATTTCCCGGATACCACTCGCGGCCTGCGACTACCTAAAGATGATAGAAGTTCCGAGGATTCGCTCAGAAATCGGCACGCACGCGTCCGCGGTTCGCGCCCCTGCCCCCAGCGGTCGGGCCTTGGCCGACGACACGACAGAAGATCCATAACTGGAGTAGCGACGAATTCGTTACATTGAATGAAAGGATAAAAAGCCTTTAAAATTCCAAATTAAATTTCAAAAATTTAAATTAAAATCCGAAGTTTTCGTCCTAACTTTAAATCTCAATCTAAAACCAGTTTTACCCCTTATAACTTTGTTTCTTAGCAATACATCGTATTACTTTCAGATATCATTTTCGGACGATCTTTAAGAGTAAACTTGCTGACGTTCGGAAGATTCTCATTCAGTTGTGGTTAGCTCATCCCCGGGCGAGCCAAGCCTAACTCTGGCATCTGATCCCGGACAATCAATCAAAAGCTAATCAGCCAATTAAAGAAATGTTCCTCCCAATTTTACAACTGTGCCCTCTGCTGGAAAATATGTTAAACCCCAAGATATTAGCTAAAACCCGCGCCAAAAACGACGGAGCTTGCCATTTTGAGATGCCGGCAAAACGTATGACAATGTAGCTCCTGAAAATCATCGTACGTGGCTCGAGGGGGCCCCGGCCGAACTCGCGACTCAGACTGTAAGAGGAGCGGCTAAATAAAAGAGTTCGGTCCACCAAGCGGTTCCCGAGTCCCAGTTATTTAATCCACTAATTCTGTCAACTCCTAGATGTCTTTACATATTAAAGACGGCTGTACGGACACATGCCGAAAAGTAAATGGCCGCGACTCCCTCTCTAGGTTCCGGAACGCTCCAGAAATCATTAAACGGCCGCGACTACGTTAAACAAGTCCGGGGAACGCTCCCGAAATCGTTACATTTTAAAGTCGGCGAGGATAGTTTCCTGCCGTGAAGATCCCTTTGCTCTGCCACGAGAAATATGACTACAGTGATAAAAGAAAAAGAAAAAAAAAAATATCTGGACTTATGCGATTCGGACAATTCCCTACGAAGATCCCTCTGCTCGGCGCGAAAAGTATGTTACTACGGTGAGAAAAGAAAAAGAAAATGACTTTAGCTTGCCTGCATGCTGAAATATTAGAAAGAATAGAAAAAGTAATAACCTCAGTGCCGAGAAAAACTATGCACCCTAAATTTCAACCGAATCATCGAACGATCGTGAAAAGAAAGAAAAAGAGCATTTATTCACTCCGAAATTTATTTCATCTTCAATGACGCCTGATAAAGGAAGATATAATTTCAGACTGCAATTTTAAACATCTATTTAACTTCTCTATCCACTCTCCGGTAAAACTTCTATTTAATTACAGCTGTGATTTCGCGTTTCCTAAAGATGATTCAAACACAGAGTTCTTCATTTGGATTTTCGCTAATCCACAGAATGAAAAAGTGGGTCAGACTATTCAAGGTTAAAGGTCGCAATCGCGAGTAACTCTTTTTTTCCTGTATCAAAGCAAATGAGTCACTCATCGGTAGAAACTGATTTATTTTTATTTTCAGCAGAGGAATAATTGAGAAGCGAGGACTAGAACAGTTTTATTTTGTTCTTTATCAGAATTTATTAGACAATGAAAAAAAAAAAAAAATAGTGATAATAATTAGGTAGCGTTACAGGTAGTTTTTCTTTCTTTTGTAAATTTCTTTGGATAATCTAATTCACAGGTATGTTCCGTTTTATTTATGTTTATTTCAGTTTGATGTTTTTCAGTTTAAAAGTAACTATAATTGGGGAAAAAAAAAAAAAAAAATTATCAAATAATCCTGTGCAAATGAGTATTTGCGTAAGTTTAGTAACCTATTCCATTAATTTTTTTAAAAATACAGATGAGCACACTGAAATTTCTAAATGTTTGTAAATAGTTATTTATGCCAGGTTGTGTGTTATATTAATCCATATTTGAATCATTTTTGTGTAGACAGTTTTTATTTTAATGAGAACGTTTTCAAGTATTTCTTTTTATATATAGAATTTTATACAAATCATTATTCATTTCTATATTTTTGTGTATAGCTTGAATGTCATATTTTACCTTATGTTATATTTTAGTATTTGAGTTTTAATTTTTAGTATTTTTATCCAGTATTTTTTTTAATAAATTCCATTTCATATTAAAGAGTGAGTTGGTTACCCCAACCATATTGAAGAGACAAAATGGAAAAGGTCCCGTCCTTACCATTTCATAAAAATAAAATTTAAGCAGGTATTTAACCCCTGTCACTTTTAGAAAACAGGTGAAGGTCCCACCCCCATCATGTTAAAAATAGTTTCAATAATTCAGTCATTGGTTTAGACATGACCGTGGTAACCCCATTTTAACCATGGTAAATCCACTAGTGTCTAATTCCACACATTCAATTTTTAAAGATGACCATGGTTCCACCCCATTAAGTCTTTAAACAAAATATTTTTTTTAAGTAACTTACAACCGAAAATACCCCTCTACAGACAAACCGGATTCAGTGACCTGTATAATCTGAACAAATGTGGCAACTGTTGATAAAATAAATGTCCGGACAATAAAAGCTAGCTAACAAAAATTTGTCAACGGGCTGCCATGCACTTAGAAGTCTTGGTCATAATCCTGCTTGTTTGAACCAGGGTCTATTATTCTATTAATTTTTTTGTTTGTTTTATTTATTTAATTTTCCTGTTTTATTTATTGATTTTTTTCTTTTTGCCAGTAGTAAAATTCTTGAATTCTTAAAAATTTAGAGATTTTTGCTATTTGCCAAGAGCTGAGTGAGATGTAGATGTGGTTTATTAAATTATGACTTTAGTTTATTAATGCCACTGAGGAAAATGAATAATACCTCAGTCTGCAAAATAATAAACACCATTGCTTACAGGTAAACTGCATCTGCATTTTCACACAAAAAATAAACATAAAGCTCATTTTTCTTTTTTTTTAATTTTTGCTAAAATCTCCATTGAGATTTAGGATTATGCGAAAACCATAACTGGTTTAGGATGTGCTAAAACCTCCCTGAGGTTTAGGATAAATACTACTTACCTTGCAAGTAGTCTTCCATGTAAATAAGACTTCAAAATATTATTTTTCTTTATTATCATACATATTTTAACGTACTTATTTCAACATTATTTAATATTTGCTATAATAATATATTATTTTTAATTTTGCTAATTTTATGTATCAACATATTTTTAATATTTCCACATTTTGAAATAAAAGGTGAAGAAAATTTCAACTTTTTATAAGGTCACATTTTTAAGTATTTCCCTAAGTTGAATATTTTTATATTTTTCTGTACATTATTTTTTCTTTTGAATACTATATGAATATTTTGTACATAAAACATATTTTCCACAATAATCAGTGTACTTTTATATTTTTATTAAAATAATTTTAATTATTGTGGAAAACATAATTCATGACTGGAGGAATCTCTTACAATACATGAAAAGTAATCTTATATTGTGTTTTCTTTATAATTATGGAAAAGAATTTTGTTTTAAGTTTTCCTATGTTTATTTTCAATTTCAAATATTACAGTTGTACCTAAAGTTATTTTACATAGTTGAATTTTATATAAAAATGTGAAATATATGCTCAAAGACTTTAACAAAAAGAGCATAAACTTCTTGACCAAAGGACTTCGAAAAAAGAAAATTATGGTCAATACTTAAAATATATTATTTTATTTTGTGTTTTCCCATATATTTCTTATATTATTATTGTAATTTGTTTTTTCAGCTTTTCTTTATATTCTATGGTATTCTTATATTTTATGTCATTAATTTTTTCAAGTATTATGTAAAGTTCGGTCAGGTTGTCCCAAGAGCCAAATCCCAAACTTAGATATTATTGCACAAAAACTTAAAATGTTAATTTTTTTTCCTTAAAGTTTATACTTCAAAATTTAAATTTTAAATATGTTTTCCAGCAGCAAAATTCAACCCTCACGTCTTAGCAAACTTAACTTTAACGTTACATTTAATTTAAATTTACCTTTAGATTTAACTTTAACCGTAATCTGTAATGTCGCACTTATCTGTTTTTGTATTCACCATTTTCCGGGGTGAGTCCCCCCAGATTTGCAGGCGAATCTGGTGGACCTCTTCTTGGAGGGGGGGATATGAAAGGATAAAAAGCCTTTAAAATTCCAAATTAAATTTCAAAAATTTAAATTAAAATCCGAAGTTTTCGTCCTAACTTTAAATCTCAATCTAAAACCAGTTTTACCCCTTATAACTTTGTTTCTTAGCAATACATCGTATTACTTTCAGATATCATTTTCGGACGATCTTTAAGAGTAAACTTGCTGACGTTCGGAAGATTCTCATTCAGTTGTGGTTAGCTCATCCCCGGGCGAGCCAAGCCTAACTCTGGCATCTGATCCCGGACAATCAATCAAAAGCTAATCAGCCAATTAAAGAAATGTTCCTCCCAATTTTACAACTGTGCCCTCTGCTGGAAAATATGTTAAACCCCAAGATATTAGCTAAAACCCGCGCCAAAAACGACGGAGCTTGCCATTTTGAGATGCCGGCAAAACGTATGACAATGTAGCTCCTGAAAATCATCGTACGTGGCTCGAGGGGGCCCCGGCCGAACTCGCGACTCAGACTGTAAGAGGAGCGGCTAAATAAAAGAGTTCGGTCCACCAAGCGGTTCCCGAGTCCCAGTTATTTAATCCACTAATTCTGTCAACTCCTAGATGTCTTTACATATTAAAGACGGCTGTACGGACACATGCCGAAAAGTAAATGGCCGCGACTCCCTCTCTAGGTTCCGGAACGCTCCAGAAATCATTAAACGGCCGCGACTACGTTAAACAAGTCCGGGGAACGCTCCCGAAATCGTTACATATATAATTAAGAATTTTTAATAGAAGTTTATTGGCTTTATTATTATATGTATTGCAACCAATAGTTACAGTCCTAAATTTAATTGGAGTTTTATGAAATTTGGGAATAAGAACTAATAACTTTGAATTTTAAGATTATTTACAATTACATTTTCATTAGTTCTTTGAAAAGATTTATTAGAAGAAATACAGGTTGTAAGAAGTTGATGATAATAAGATTTACATATGATTGCATAATTATTAGATTTGTCTACATATGTAATAAAGTAGTTTTTTTGTAATTTAGTAATTTGTTGGAAAAAATGCTTTGTGTTAATAGAAACCAAATCAGAAATATTATTTTTTAAAGCCATAGTTAATTTTTCAATTACTAATATTTTCCATTGATTAAAATATTCAATAGGTTTATTGTAATAGATTGAAATTTTATATATAAAAATATCTATATCATATGTAAACTGTTTGATAATAGATTTAACAGTAAATTTAGATGGAAGTCTATATTTAGTACCATAACCCTTTAGTTTTTTCAATTTAAAATCATTAACAATATTAAGATTTCCAGTGATTATATGTCCATGATCATATTTTTTTAGATTGGGGTCATTGCATTTACACAGAAAATTACTTGCAGCAGATGTATTTTAGTTGTATTGTAGTTAAAAATCTTTCTACCAATTGTATTTGTATATTTAAAGGATTTTGATGTATGAAGATTATTAATAGGAAAATAACAGTTTTTATCGTTAATTATAGAATTGATATTAATTTTATTAAATATATGATTTAAAAAGTTATTATCATTTGAGTATTTGTGTTTTCAATTTTATGCTTTTTTTTTGTAAATTAATATTTAAAAGATTGACCCTAGTCATAATGAGATCAAAATAAATATCAGAGAAATGTTTAGAGAAAGATTTACTTAGAAATATATTTAAATGTTGTACAATCTGTTTCTTTTTAATAGCAAATATGTATTTTCGAATTAATAACCAGTTATAATGCTTTAAATATTTACTTTGAAGATCATTGATTTGTTTAATGATATATTTTTTGGAAATTACAACTGATGATGAACCCTTTCCACGTTTGTTTCATGTTGTTTTACAGTTTAAATTATGATTAAGAGTAGGATAAATTGGAGAATAATCAATAGTGCTATTTATAGATGTGAAGACTTTGACAGGTCTATTAAATATTTCACTATTAAGTCCATAAGGATAAATTGTGTTGTAATATTTCATGTATGATGACTCCATATAAAGCTGTTCTGATATATTATATATATATATATATATGTATATATTTATTATATATCTGTATTCATTATATATATATCCATTTTTATATATATATATATATATATTCATTATATATATATATCCATTTTTATATATCCATTCAATTCCCTTTGATTGCAAAAATTTAAAGCCGAATCAGTTGCTGTTAAGACATCCAATGGTTGTTTTCGTGTTTGATTAAAGAAGGTCAATTAAACATTTGAAAAGAAGCTAAAATAAAATGAATTAAGTAAACAGTCTTGCCGACCGGTAATTTTTAACAGCGTTATAAAACGATTGTCATAATACAATTTACTGCTTTAACCCCTTCAAGGGCGGTGGTTATTTTTTGGAGCACTTAATTTTAATTCTTAAATGTCACATTGGCACCAGAATATTGGGATGAAAATTTTCCTTTTATTAAGTAAGTGAACAAAAGCATTTTTGTATTTCGAAATTTGTTTGTAAATTCCGGTGCCATTCATTTATTTCAAGATTTTACGAATAGAAGTACCTTGCCCCTGAAAGGGTTAAACACATATTAATGTATTTATTATTTTAAAGTTTCCTTTCTCTTTTAATATTCACATTTAATACAATTTTCAAGACATAATTTTCAATATTTTCCTGCTTTTAACACATACTCATTTATTAGTAATTTTAAAGTTTTTATTATGTTTTTAATAGATATGTGTAAATAAATTTGTAATCGTTAGGAAATATTATTCTTTGCGCTGGTTTTAGAATTGAAAACAATCTCTATAATAATAGCGTAAGTCATGTGACTATCATCAACAGTTCCTTCGCTTTTCATAAGAAAGGTTTCCATTTTGATTAAAGAATCAAAATTATTTTTTGAATAAAACTACATAAAAGTTGCCATGATCACAAAGAATTCTTGGTACTTTTATGTTAGCTGGGTTAAAATCTCACCAATAGCTTTTTTTTTAACTCGTAAGTTAGCATTTTTTTATTTTTCGAGTGGTATATTAAAACGGTACTACTTGGTTATCCCATTGACCAAAAATCTATCACCTGACTATAAGATTAAATGCCAATAATGGTTGATCGTAAATGTCACATTCACTTGACTGTAAGGAAGTTATATACGTGTTTATGCCGTTGAGTGATTTTTATTTCAACACTTTATTTGTATATGGTATTCTAATTTATTTGTTCTTTCGTTATTTAAAATAAAAATTACATCAAATTGTATAATTTGAGTGCTTTGGCGATTTATATAATTTGGCGATATTGGTCATTTGCTTTGAATTTGAAATTAGATGTCATGATTTTTTGCATTATTTAATAGCTATATAAATAAGCTATATACAGTTGTCTCTCTGTTTAACCTTGCTCTACTTAATGACGATCTCTATTTAAGGATAATATTTTGTGGTCCCGGCTTCTTTAAGTAAAAAAATCTCTATTTAAAGATGAAATTGTTTCTGTTTAACGACAATTTTCACATAGTTTTTTTTCCCGATCTCTTTAAACCTGTTAAACGAGGGAACATCCTCTGATAGAAAAACAAAGTTTGTTGCAATTAAGATGAGTACAGATGAAGACGAAGGGTGGAATTGTTGGAATGTGATGATTAGTTTTCTCCCTCCGCCACTAAAAAATTTTATCGATTTTGACGAAGATGTTTTAACAATCAACTTTCGCAATCAACAATTCAACATCGCAAATGAAAATACAACTTCAGATGCAGAAGATGGTGATGAAGCTGATGATACAGAAAGTGAGACACCACCTCCCTCTTACTCAGATGCAAATTCTGGCCTGGATATTCTTCGCTAGTATATTGTTTCATCAAATATAGAAGATGACTCATTAAACCTTCTTGAGATGCTTGAAGCAAGGGTACTAAAAATTAGACAACACTGAAACAATCTACAGTTTTTCATTTTTAAAAACTTAATTTGTTTCATTAAATGTATTATAAGTATTTTTATTGTACTGTAAGTAACATTGGTTAATTAAATTTATTATAAATATTTTTATTGTACTGTAAGTAACGTTGTATGTTATTCTGGTATGCAGTATAATTAATGCAATCTGTATTTGTGCAATAAAAATATGTAGTATTATATCTGTATCAATAAAAAAAGAAAGAAAACGTAAAATAAATTTAAATAAATATATTAAACATTTCTAAACACACCAATATATTGAGATGTGTATTGAGAGTCCTAAGCCTATAAAGTGTGAAGGGAATTGTTTTTCAAATTATTATTTTCCAATAAATTCTGTTTAAGGATGATCTCTATTTAATGACTATTTTTCGAAGTTCATTGAAAGTCGTTACACAGAGAGCCAACTGTATATATAGCTATAATGTGTTAAACACAGATGTCATACAAGTACCGGGTTTGGCGTGATTTTTTTTTTTTTTTTTTTTTCGACCATTTGGCGAAAACCTTGTTTTTGAATACTAGTTACATATGTATTGGTACTACTTAGTTATCACGTCGACTAAAAATCTATCGCCAAACTATAAGATTAAATGCCAATAATGGTTGATCGTAAATGTCACATTCACTTGACTTTAAGCAAGTTACACGTGTTTACGTCATCAAGTGATTTTTACTTCGATGTTTCATTTGTATATTTATTAATGTTATACTAATTTATTTGTTCTTTCGTTATTTAAAATAAAAATTATGTCAATTTGTATAATTTGGCGAGTGGTTTGGCGATTTATATAATTTGGAGAAATTGGTCGACGGAATAACTAAGTATTTTTAAATTATTTTCTATTATTTTTAAAATGAAATAACAATAAATAAAAAAAAAATTAACTATAGAACAAAGCAATTTATAACTTTTTTTTTTTTTTTTTTTTTTTAAATGAAGAAAATAAATGTAAATAAACATTTATTAATGAATAAGCAACAACAGCCGGGTTACCATGTCAAGCAAAATAATGCCATTTTGGTGCCAATTAGGTACCCCAGTGCCTAATATTTTTCGTTTCGTTAAAAAAGAGAAAGAAGTGAAAGCCATTAATTTTAAATGTTTCAGTTTTAAAGGAAAGTTTTGTAGGTACTTCTTAGTTATCCCGTCGACCAATTTCTCCAAATTATACACATTGACATAATTTTTATTTTAAATAACGAAAGAACAAATAAGTAAAACATTAATAAAAATACAAATAAAACGTCGAATTAATGGTTTTATTGGCATTTAATCTTACAATTTGGCGACAGTAATTTAGTCGATGGGATAACTAAGAAGTACCGTTTTGTATTAAATAAAATGATAATGAAATTAAAAAAAAAGCATTGTTCTTAGCATAGATTTAAGGGAGGCCAAACTGGTCGCCAAATTAGTTTAAAATTATAACCTTTTCTGAAATATGAAAAAAAATATCTGTTATGATTAAAATTTGAGTTACCATTATTAGAAAAAAAATTAATATTTCGAAAACTAATTCAAATTTAAAAATTCTGATACCAGTTTTGAGATCTGTGAATGAATACGGATTTTTGGTGTTAATTTCATCGAAAAGTATTCCATATTTTAGGAGAAATCATTGTGAAACATAATCAGTTGTTTAATCAGTCGTTTCATAGAATCGTTACATAAATTCGTTTCAATTCAGTCATTTCATAATATCCGTTTCATAAATTCGCTTCATTTGGATTTTATATATATAGGGTAGATATATATATATTGTATAGCTACCCTCCAACTTCTGCATCTATTTAAAGAGGGTTTTTTTATGATTTGTTTTGAAGAAGTTGAGAAATACCCTAGGATTGATAAAAGCAGAAAAAAGGATAGGAGTGTACCACTAACTAAACATTGAGCAAAGGATTGATAATTGTAAACTTTGTCTTTGTCGCTATAGTTCCATGGTTCTTCTTAATAATTATTTTAGTCACCTGTTCAAAGTTGTATTGATCAAGATAATTATTTTTTTTAATTGCGATGAAATTAATTTTATGCAAATTAGAAATTGCATAAAATGCCTTCAATGGAATTTAAGGGCTTCTCCTCAATTGATGGGAGATCTACCATCTACTCGGATTATGCAGATTCGTGTTTTTGATATCGTAGGATTTGATTATGCCGGTCCTATATATACTAAATGTGCTCATAAAAGATCGGTCGCCAAATTCAAGTCGTATATTTGCCTCTTCATCTGCACAGCTACAAAGGCCATACACCTTGAATTGGTGTCTGAGCTTTCTACTGCATGTTTCCTTGCTGCATTATGCCGATTCATCCTCCGAAGAGGCTGTCAGAGTAAGATAATCTCCGATAACAGTTCTAATTTTAAGGGAGCTGCCAGGCACCTTAAGGAACTAGCTGTATTGTGTTGAGAAGAAAAGGTACTGGATTTCTGCTCTATGAAGGGCATTGAGTGGTGAGCAACGGGTAATAAATTAAAATTATTCTATCATTTTCATTTTAAGTGCCTTCTTTTCTTTACAGTAGTAAGTATGATTCAGATTGTGTCACGGTGACATTGCACTCTTGTCGTATCAGAATTAAATTATCTGTATTTATTTTTTGATGAACCTGTTTTATTGAAATTTTAGTCAGATGAGTATGGGATTTTGACAGGAGAGGTAGAGGATTCACTTAAGGAATTGCCATTTTAAAATTTTTATCACAGATTATTGCTAATGATCCTTTTATGAGTAACTCCGGGATAATTTGTTATTCTGTTATATTTCATGGCCAAGTAGAAAATCTTTTAACCACCATATGGAACAATAAAAAATTCTTTTATATTCAAAGATTGTTTTCATTAAGGTTATTTTATTCTAAGCAATTTCAAAAGAAACTTTACTTTTTTTGCATGAAAGAATTGAGGGTTGGATTATTGTAAAATTTCAGTTTATAATAGCTGTTAGCAATACTGTATGGTTAGAGTTCATTACCACTACAAAAGGTAACAGCCAAAAAGCATTTTCAATTATATTATTCTTTTTCCAGCTGTATTAAATTTTAGTTTATTTACAGTATATATATAAACCTATAGGTCATGTAAAAAGCTGTACAAAAGATAATTTATACATTACTGTCTATTAGGCAGGGTTCGTTGATATGTATCTTGATATATATACGATATTTACTTTTTAAAATATCAAGATTTTTTATATTTTCGATATTTTCAAATTCTTGATATTTATTTTCAAAATATCAAGATGTTTGATATTTTGTACATTTGATATTTATTTTTAAAATATCACCGTGCAAGATAATTTTGATATTTTCTACAGTCAAAGAAAGTGTAAATGAAATTTCCACTTGTTACAGACTAGCACATTCTGTAGATAATGAACTTTTATCTCTGGCAGTGATTTTTTGGGGAAAAGAAGAAAACAAAGCCCTTCCAGGCTTTATGTTTGAAACTTTTATTTTTAAATGTAGAACTAATAATTATGTGAGACAGTTAATTCAGAACAGCCATTGAAAGATAAAATGTAATTTAGATAATAATTCATATACAGCCAGGGTTCGTTGATATATATCCAATATTTATTTTCAGAATATCAAGATTTTTGATATTTCCATTGTAGTTGAAATTTATTTTCAATGTATCAAGGTATTTCATATTTTCTGCATTTGATATTTATTTTCAAAATATGAATGTGCACAAGATATTTATGATATTTTCAGTCTTACTCCGTAATATTATTTCAGTTAAATGAAATAAATTTTCAACTGTTATTGACTGTGTGAATCAGTAGATAAAGAGCTTTTGTCTCTTCAAGATAGTGACTTATTTAGTCGAAAAAGAAAACAAATATTTTTCAAGCTTTAGATTTGAAACTTTTATTTTTAAATGTTGAACTAGTAATTATGTGGAACATAATTAATTCAGAACAACCATTGAAAGATAAACCGACTAATTTAAATAAGAAGCTATATTCAGCTTCATTAGAAAAGAATCTTTTCTCAAGCTTTGTTCAGTTGAGTTTAAACTATGCAACATGTTAGGAAATATGAAATAAAATATTTTATACTTGCATTTATGTAGAAATAAGTGCACATTCACTTTGTGGAATAAATGTACTTCTACTCTAGGTCAGTGTCTAGAAGTAATACCAGGCAGATTTTTAAGGAAATCTTAACAAACATTAATTTTCTTGAATATATAGATGAAAGTATTTACAGATGGGGTATTTACATTTAAGTTCAACATGAAAAATATAGCTGGCTGGGGACACTCTACTTAACCCAGGTCTGCTGACCGGGTATTCGTCGATCAACAGTCGTCTCTCTCTTTCTCACAAAAGTTTTTTGTAGGTTCAGCAGTTTTTCGTAGGCTCAGAGGTTGAGGTGGATCGTCCAGAGTCTCATTTGAAGAATTTGCTGGTCTTTGCAGTGCAGAGTTCAAATTCTGTCACCACATTTATGTTCAAATTTTTCAATTAAAAAAACTTTTTTGTATTTAAAATTTTGTTTTAAAAATATCTGACTTTTTTATACTTGATTTTGATACTGAATCCTACAATTAGTTTTTTTTTATAAGTGTATAAAGCAAATTGTTACCGTTTTCAATTAGTTTATCTTCAATTTTGTTTTAAGTGAATAAAAAACACAGCAGAAAAAGAAAAATTTATTTTTAAAATATTGTTTAAGTTTTCATGTTAAGAGCAATATATATTAGTTTATAATCTATATTATGTGCAAAAACATTTATTATTAGCGGTAAGTTGGCTGCTTTGAAAATATTGGATATATATCAAAATATCGGATATTTTTGATATTTTCGAAAATATCATGATATTTACGAACCCTAATTGCTGAAAAAGGATTTTTAACCGTGTTATGTGTTTTGAATTATTTTAGACATCTCTTTTCAGTGTATTAAAAATGGGTCTTTGTAAGATTATTCTGATAGCGTTGGGAAAAGTTTCATAATGTATGCATTATTTTTCTAATCTTATTTTGCAGAAATTTACTATGAAGAATGAGCTATATGTCACACAAAAGCCACATATCTCTCTTCATTAATTTCATTTTTAATAGATTTAAAGTAATTCATTTATTTTAAAAAAACCTCACTAAAATTGCATCTAACAAATTTCAGCAAATTTCTTGTTAGTTATAGTTAAAATTTAAAAACATAACAAAACGTATGATTAGTGTGAGAAAATTTCAGTTTAGTTTGGAAAACAAAACTAAATTCTGATCCTCTGAATTACTTGATAATTTAGATAGTGTATTATTTGTTAAAATAATTTTCCATGTCAAATTTGTTATGATCAAGATCATGTGTGTTTAGCTTGTTATACATTTACTTAATTTAACTTAAATATTGGTAATAAAATCCCTGCATTTTTTTAATTTTGAAAACATTTAAAATCTTTTTTTTTTTTTTTTTTTTTTTTTTTTCCCCATCTCTTGAAATTGTGGAGAATCTCCTTTTTATTCTTTTGGCGAGGTGTGCAACTCTGCAAATATTTTAAACATTAGTGTTCTTCTGTAGTTAAATTTTAATTCTCAAATTCAAAATGTGTCATAGTTTTTTATTAAATTATTGGCAGTATTTAAGTTCCCTTTTGAGATAAATGTTTAAGAAATTGTTGAACATTTTGATTTGAATTCTAAAAGGAGCTGATATTTATTGTCAGATATTTTCTCTCGTTCACTTTTATAGATATCTCACAGGAATGGTTGATAAACGAACATTAGAAAAATATGAGCGTGAAGCTAAAGAAAAGAACAGAGAATCATGGTATCTTTCCTGGGCACTTGACACAAATCAAGTAAGTAGGAATTACGCTCTTAGTTAGAAAATAGCTCTATTTATCTTTAATATATGTGCAGTTCAATTTTCATATGTATTGTTTTAATTGGAATGGATATAACATTTTGTTAAAACTTGCTCTTATAGCTTAGTGACAGTCCATATATATGTAATTTTAAAAAAGATAATTAGAACATTACCCGAGTTTTTTTTTTTTTTTTTCCCTCAAATTATTACTAGCATTATGCCATTCTCTCTTTCTAAAAAGCCTGTTTTTTTTTTTTTTTTTTTTTTTTTTTTTTTGTGCATTTTTGCCTTAAAGTTAAGTTTGTTGCAAAATGATATAAACAGTTATAAAAAACAGGTGAACTGTGTTTGTATATATGTATTTTTAAAAGTTGCTTCATAAATTACTTCTTTTTGTATATCCTCCTGAGACCTGGTATCGATTTAAATGGATGTTATGCTTTCTCCTTCTATTGCGTTAAATTTCATTGTAGCAATCTAAAACCAGTTTGGCATGGTAATGTATGAATCAAAAATCAACATTCAGCATTTGGATTTTGGCAACGGTAACTACTTTGTTTACAAAATAGCGTAATAAATGAGTCAAGTTGGAATTCTCGGTTCTGCTTGTAAGTTTCGTTTTTATGTTATTTTAATTTGTATAAACTATTTTGCAATTTTAATAGCAGATGTTAATATCTGCCTTATGTTCTTTATAATAAATTCTATTCTTTCCCATACTTTTATCATTTTTAAAAATTATTTTAAAGCGAGTTATGGCCTGAGCATCCATTTAGATTGATGTGCTGTAAAACAAAATTAAAAACCAAAATTTATTAATTCTTTAAAAACATCATTTTTGATGCCTATTTGTTGAAATAAACTCATATTAAAAATATATATATGCATTATATTTTGCTTAGGTCTCAGGAGGATATAACACATAAACTACTTCTGTATATGAAATTGTATAGATATTTTTTAAAAATTGCTTATGTATAGGAAACAATGTTACCATAAAATACATGTGAACAATTTCTTTCTTTTGCCAAGTCCATTTTTTCTACCCTGCCAAGCTCCTGTAACAAGAAAGTACACTTTAAAAAATTGTATCAGTTTAATCCAGGGCTGCAGAGTCGGTGGGTAAAAGTATATCCTCCTATAAGTATTTGAATGAAAAATAATTTTCTATGTAAGGTTAAAAGGATACAAAATAAAATATATCTCATTTGATAAATCCGAATATTAATAAACATCTTACAAAAATAAATGAATAACAATTCCTTTATTTTTCCTCTGTACAGACTTTTTTTTCCCCTGTAATCCTGCAACATATATTACTTATATATTTAAAATGCTAAGCGTTTTCTTTCGACAGTCTGTGAGTAGAAACTACTGCATCAAATCACACCAATCATTTTTTAAATGAAAGATATTTGGCCACAGATTTGTTATCGTACATTCGTTTGTTCAAATATTTATTAATTAGCCGTAATTTTAAATTAAAATATTACGGTTGCACATGCGCAATATTAAGTACAAGTCAGCAGCCTTTGGAGTGACAGGCTGCACATGCGCAAAGATTCTTGCTTAGTTGAACTATCACATCACATGTAGAAGTTGTTTTAAGTTTGTCTGCTATTCGATCTTACTGTAAAGATTTTCTTTCTTTCACAATGTTAATATTATTTGGCTCTTTCAGCATTATTAACAATTAAAAAATTTATTCTGTCGATACTACGGTTTATTTCGGGGTGTCATATTGTTTTGGCCATATTACACACAAAGCTCTTAAATTTATTTTCGGTGCTAAAAAAAAAGGAAAAAAAGAAACTTCATAACATATTTTAAAACATATTTCCATTCCCATTGTTCCTGAAATTTTCAGATATTCGCATTAAAATGTTTAAGAAATAAATAGCATTTTTTTTTCTCTCTCTCTTGTGTATACGAACAGTGTGATCTTGAAAATCTTGCCTACGGTAATCCGGTATACTGCCATTCTCTCTCTCTCTCCCCCCCCCCCCCCCCCCCCCACACACACACACACTTTTTTATATGATAGTTTCACTTTCAGGACCGGTTCTAACTGGGTCAAAAAATAAGAAACTATAATCAAAATCGAAAAGTACAAGCGCACAACATTTGATACAGACCGCAGATATCCTATGAAATAGAAAAAAATGAAAATACTTACATGAAAGCAAGAAATCCGTAAAGAGTTCTGTCATAGGTTTAACATTTGCATTCGACTTTCTTCGCTTGACTAGTGTAGGATCTTAAAGGCTTCATAAAAGAAGTCCCATTTATTAGGCGCAAAATTAGAAAAAGAAAGAATAAGTTGCAACGGTAGTAAAATATATGACATTTCGCTGTTTTTTCGCTCTCCAATTTTTCACAAAAACAGGCTCATTTTATGAGCCATTGTAGATAGTATTAAGAAGATTTATAAAAAAAATTAAGCGGATTTGATATCTTGTGAATTGACGAAGTTGTTAATTCTTTTTTTCTTCAACCCTTCTTTTTCTTCTTTTTTTTGCTGTAAGATTTGGCCCTATTAAAAACTTTGATTTAAAAGTTGTAGATAATATTAAGAAGATTGATAATAAATTTAAGTGGATTTGATATGTTCTTAATTGACTAAGTAATGAATTTCTTTCTTCTCAAAACCCTATCCTTTTGCCCCTTGAGCCCATATTTAATGATATCAAAAATCTGTTATACATAATTTTTTGGACATTTTCCTAGAAGTAATAATAACTTTAAAGTGATTTGATATATATTATGATTAAGAAGTTATTGGGTTTTTTCTATTTTCTCAAATCCCCTCCCTATTCCCACCCCTCGGTGTCATTTTGCCCTTTAACGAACCTGACCGAGATTTTCTGCCCCTTGATTTTATGTATCAGTTTGGAAGAGATTTGTGCAGAATTATGGAAGTTGTGTCCATAAAAAAGTGATAGATAGATGAAGTTATAACTGAGGTTAGTTTTGGGTTCTAGGCTCATGATTGGCTTAGATCTGCAAATATTTTTCAGAAATTTCAACATAGAGGAGAATGTAATAGGTAATGTTTCTTACGAAATCTACCTAAAAAATGGAAATTTCATTTCAATAAGAAACTCAAGCTGAAATACTTTTTAAAGAGAATAAACATACTTCATTTTCCTGTATGTGGTTCCTAAAAAAATCCCTTTTCTGAAATAAAGTTGGCATTGCTATCATTGTCTTTGTCAAAATAATAATAATAATAACTAGTATCCGTCAGGCCGAAATATCGGAGCATGAAGACGTGTAAATTTAAAAGATATTATTTAAAAAAATGTTTTATTTTCTAGATTACTGTTTAATAGTATAAAAGTAAGTTTGAAATAACAATCGTCGATACTTCATTTTAAAGTGTTTAATTCAGGCGTCAGTTGCCTCGGGTAATGCACAAATGCTAAACTGTCAGCAAGTGCTCCCATACTTCTAATTTGGTAAAGCCTCTCCTTAACGAAAATCTCTTCCATTAGAACTTCCTCTAAATGACAAACTACAGTAAAAGTGACATAAGTTGTTTTGTGTGACAACACCTTTAGATGAATGTCCACATCAGTTTTTGGCAAAGTTAAACTCTGGGATTTGTGTATGGTGGCAAGGTATGCAACTCAGTTAAAGGTAACTAACTTCGTGAGAAATATTTACAAATAGGTTTGATGTAAAAAATTCTTTCAGTTAGAAATGGCACATGATACTCAACAAAATGAACTATTATAACCTGTGGCAAGACTCGAGGTTGAAATCGTGGGTCATAGGCAATATCTTTTATCGTACTTAGTGCACCGTTTACCTATACTCACTCCTTCCAGATATTGGTTTGTAGCATAATGCATAAACCTGTGTCCAGCTGCTGAGGAAAGTCCAGCCTTAAATCCAAACGCGTGATCATCTTCACTCCATCTTGCTATTTAATCATTGGATCTGCTAAAATTCTTGTCATTGGCCCCCGTCTTTGATTTAAGAAGTACTTCTTGACTATATTCTTTAACTTGCTTGGTTTTGAAAAAAAGACATACGGCATCTTCAAATCATTCAAGTTAGCCGAAAGCAGTATATCTTTGCGTCGTTGCATAAGGGGTGAGAGGTAGTCTAAAACTTGACACACCTAAAGTGAGTTAAGAGTCTTTCGGAACTATGTCTGCTCATCGCCGTTTTGTCTCAATGAGTTTCTTAATGTGAAACATTTTTTAAAAGCTTAAGCATTTTTTGTCCGAGAAGAACCAAAATGACTTTTATAGAATGTCTCTTATATTAGAGGGATGTCTTTTCCGCGATGTAACTATCTAATACATCCAAGGATTTAAACAAATAAGCCTCTAAAAGGCTCAATGCTATCTATTTTACCTTCACGATATCTTTTTCAAAGTCAGCCATAAGACGACATCCTATCATTAAAAATTCGCCATTAATGAGAAATAACACTGGATCCATGCTGAGCTATAGAGCTTTAGTGCTGACTTTTTAAATTAGCAAACTATTTAAAACACTTTGGTTCTTTAAGCGCTGAGTGAATTGCCTTGTCTTTGACATTAAATGCAGCAGTACCTGTTCGGGCCAAAAGAATGATAGCTTCTGATCCTTATTGCTCTATGATTGTTTTACTAATTTCTTTGATTATCGTGCATTTTCCAGCTCTTCCATTTCCAATAATAAAAGTTGACTTAGAGAAAGTTGTAACTTTTGTTTGAAAAGACAAAAGCTGTTCAGTGCATAACTGAAGTATCTTCTGCTGCTCATCTGTAAATCTGATGTCAGAATTATCAAAATTTTCATGCAGCGTAATTTTTTGTTCTTTAGAATAATTCAGAAATGTTAAAAGTAAAGAGAGACCACTGGATAACAGAATCTATGGTCAAGATAAAGAATTACCACCGGATGTATTTGAGCGATTTTGATTTGTTTAATGTAGCCCCGATCTTTGAGACAATCAAAGATTGGAACTTGATCCATCGAGTTAGCGGCAGAAAATTTCAAAGCTCCTTCAAAGACTTGTTTGTCTGGCACAGCCCAAACTTATTTAATATGGTAACAGGTAAAGGCTTGTAACACGTATGTAACACACACACACACACATAGGTAGTCTGCTATACTCCTCTATCAAACTTGGTACCTTTATTCTTCCGAGTTGTTGTTATATCGTTATTCTGCAAATACTGGGAACGCATCTGGGTTATTCTTATGCAACTTTTCCACATAGAATTGTGCTGAATAGCTCTTTACATTTGAATTGCTTTCTTTTAAACCGCCATTTTCGAAACTTCTGTGTTACACATGTAAAAATATGTACACTAAATCTAGGCAACAGATAAAAAAAGAAAATCAGGGTCAGGGATTGATTTATGACCTTTAGTGAACATGATATATCATGAATTATCTTTCATTGCTGTATCCATTTTCCCGATCATAAGCATAAAAATATATAGTCATATCCATTAATGTCGAATTTCTCGCTAAGCTTCGAGACATTTGGCGAAATATCAGGAACTTTGGTGACCAAAAATATGTCGCCATAAATTAAGCTAATTTGGCTGTAGCTGACTGATTTGGCGAAATTTCCATTGAAATTCAGTACTGATGATTCTTCTCTAATCGGGTTCTTCGCATTGTGTTCTCCAGTAAAATTAGCTAAAATCTTAAAACCAAAAAATAGGGAAGCTACCTTTTCCAACCCGTACAGAAATTTTTTATTTTGTAATCTACATATTTTCGTTTTCTTGTGTCCATTTTGACAAAAAATACTTATCTCATTCACCTCAGAATGTTCACTTGCATTTCAGTTGCAACACATTCACTTATGATGAATTAAAAAAAATTGAGTAATCTTCAGTAACTGAGACCGCTACCAAATTGTTAAATTTGCGCATCAAACAACGCTCAGTAAATTATGAAATTGTCTACATACCCGATTACGAAAATAGAAACATAAATTCGTCTGAAGACAAACATACATACATAAGAATACATACATATAAGTAATATATACTTGACATTATATTTTGTTCGATTTCATTGAGTATCACTCATAGCCATTAGGCTAATGACCAAAATAGTATTTTCCGTATTCGATTTATTTTCATTCAAAATGAATTGCGATTTAGAAGCTTAAAGACAATAAAAAGTTTGCAAAAAAAAAATAGTGGTCGTTACGTACGTAGAAAGTAAAACTTCTGAAAGGGAGGTGGGGGTCAATCTATATCTCAGATCACCAATGTATCGACTTCAACATTCGACTCCATAATGATCCATATGAGGTTAAAGTGCATAATTTAGAACAATGGAGCTAATGTTTTAAATAATAATGGGATGAATCTCGTCGAATTTCGACGAAAGAAATTGTTTAAAAACGAACTCATGCATAGTTAGTACTTAGTCTCTTAAAACAAATATTATTTTTAACTTAAAGTTACCAAAATACTAATTCCATACACTTTGACTATTCAAAGTATTAAAAAATTAAACTGTGTTATTATACCTAATGAAGATAAGTAATTTTGATGAAATTACCCATTGAGGCTTTTATGTTTAAAATTACCGATTGAAAATCAGAAAAAATGATTTTACCTTAAGTCAATCATGGGATTATTTTTCGCGTTTAATCTAAACTTAACATTATTTTCATCGTCTAAAAATTATCATATAGGCCAGGAGCCGGCAGTACAGACAATCACCTCATCGAGTTCACGGATGAAATTCTAGTATTAGTTAAATCTTGATTCGCATATTAAAACTCAATTGGTTTGCCAAGTCATATCTTGGTCAAAAACACTGGAAAACCCGATTTTAGTGGCTGACTCGTAAGTTTACCACTGCGTTTTCTTGCACCAAAAGGTACGCTGTTTTGTTCCGACCAATGAGAATGCCCCATAATATAGTCAAATTGCAGTTTCCTATAAAAGCGATGGAGTGATGATGCAGCAAATGCCCCAGATTTTTAACAGTGTATGAAAACATGGAGGACTGGGAGCAGGAAAACACAATGGTAAACCTACGAATCAGCCGCTAAAATCGGGTTTTCAGGTATTTTCCACCAAGATATGACTTGGCAGACCAATTGCGTTTTAATATGCAAACCAAGATTTAACTAATCCTAGAATTTCATCCGCTCGATGAGGTGATTGTCTGTGCTGCCAGCTCCTGGTCTAATACGCATCTCTTATATTTACATTCCCCATTTCAAAAATATTGCAATGCGCAATATGTGATTAGTACATATATTTCTAAACTTGAAATCAAGTTTGTAAACTACGACTTTGCATGTGAACATTCGCACTCTCGACTTGTGATTCTAATCTCCGTATCGGCAAGTAAAATTCCAGAAAGTTTAACTTTTATCAGAGAAAATGATCGTTTTCATTTAAATATGATGTCATATTCCCTCATTGAAGCATTTCACCAAGCGTCTCAAACTCAATGAATAAAAAAGAATTGAATTATAACATCTTTTTTGTACAGAAAACATGAGTATTTTTTTTAAAACGTGACGTCATTTTCTGTTCAGTTTCAGTTTTTTCAGAAAGTTTATTTTAAATTTTATGAGAAAATGGCATCAATAAAGATAAGCAACAACTAGTATGTTGTGGCCATCACAAAACTTTCTTCTATCTCATACTTGTCAATACTTCAAAATTCATTATCACAGTGCATCTATGCTCATCATGAGGATTCTAAAAAGATGAAATTCCGTGCATTAGTTCTTGAGATATTACTGTCCATGAAATCGTGTAAATCCATCAAAATGCAGCATAGCAGTGCCACCTATTGGGTGATTTACACCATAACCTAATTATCATCAACATATGTCAATGCCTAACTGAATATGAAGTTTGGGGGAAAATCCGTGCATTAGTTCCTAAGATAGAGCTATTGCGCAAATCATAACAAATGCAGCATAACAGCGTCGCCTGTTGAGCGATTTACACAACCACATAATCAGTATCAACATTTATCAAGGTGTACTTGAATCTGAAGTTTGATGAAAATTCGTGCATTAGTTCTTGAGATAGAGCTATTGAGGAAATAGTGCAAATTGCAGCATAGCAGCGCCACCTATTGGGCGATATTCACCAACACGTAGTCAGCATCATTCATATCAAAGAGTAACTGAATCTGAAGTTTGATGAAAATATGTCCATTAGTTCTTGAGATACAGCGATTGCAGAAATCGTGAAAAATGCTGTATAGCAGCGCCACCTGTTGAGCGATTTACACCAAAATGTACAAAATGTCAATTCATATCAAGGATTAACTGATTCTGAAGTTTAGTGAAAATTGTTGCATTAGTTCTTCAGATACCGCTATAATGGAAATTCTGAAAAGTGCAGCATAGCAGCGCCACCTGTTGAGCGATTTGCACCAAAACATAAGCAGTATAGCAGTGCCACCTGTTAAGCGATTTACACCAAACTGTACAAAACATCAATTCATGTCAAGGATTAACTGAATCTGAAGTTTGATGAAAATCCGTGCATTAGTTATTGAGATAGAGCCACTGCGGAAATTGTAAAAAATGCAGCATAGCAGCGCCACCTGTTGAGCGATTTACACCAACACGTAATCAGCATCAAGTCACATCAAGGACTAACTGAATCTGAAGTTTCATGAAAATCCGTGCATTAGTTCTTGAGATAGAGCCATTTCGGAAATCATAAAAAATGCAGCATAGCAGCGCCACCTGTTGAGCGATTTGCACCAAAAACTAATCAGCATCAATTTGTATCAGGGACTAACTGAATATGAATTTTTATTAAATTCCGTGCATTAGTTCTTGAGATAGAGCGCCCACAAAATTTATGTCACGCACAGACAGACAGACATTTTGTAAAAACATGTTTTTTGGGTTCTCTGACCTCTAAAACGTGTAAATCCGTCGAAAACCGGAATTCGAAAATTTTCATGAATCCAATACTTTCTTCTTGTAAAGATTGAAGAAAGTAACAATGGAAGTAATCCAATTGCTACCATTTTGAAACAAATTCATAGAAAACTTTTAAATTTTAAATATAAAAATGGGAATATTAAAAAAAAATAGCTAGTGCGGGCAAATCTACAAACAAACAGCTTTAATTAAAAAAAAAGAATTATTAAAATTGTTTCAGATAAACGCTCAAGGTAGATGACTAAAAAAAGAAAGCCTTGTCTTTCAAATATATAGATTTAAACTCGCAATGTTATCTCTATGGGAAAATTTTGAGCCGACCCAGATAGCATTTTTTGCTGTTTAAAGCCTTTTTTCAACCATGCTACGTAAATGTTTGAATGCTTTTTAAAGGCTTTGCATGAAAAGTTTGTAAATGTTTTGTAAAGATTGAAAAAGGTTCCTAGTTGACGCTATCTGAGGGAGTTTGTAAGTGTTTAATGATAAGCATGTGAAAAGGAAGAAACGAAAGGGTAGTTACAGGAGTTGCAATCAAAGATTGATGAAAGGCTTTTATTACAAGCATGCATAAAAAAATGAAAATGAGGTTTTTATAAATCATAAAATCTTATTTGATAGAAAAATGAGATAAATAACTCAACTTATTTATAGAATTTTTCTGAGCTGAGCATATTTTTTTTTGTTGTTGTTGTTGTTTGTTTGTTCCTGTGGAAAATTAAATTTTAGTCAAATATTATCTATACATTGAAAAATACTGGTTTTTATTAGTCCACATGTTTATCAAATTGCTTATTTTAATTAATATGTTCATTTTTTACCTTGAAAGAAATTCTTACATCCCTGTCTTTTACTATGTATAAAATATATGTTTAATTTTTATCAATTCGCTACATTATTAGATCCTATTTTAATAATAAAAAAAGCTTAATAATGTTAAGAGGCTACTTCACTCACACAGAAACACCTGATTGCTAATGTTAATCCTCTGGGACATTTTTTTTTTTTTAATATCTCGCTTGCGTTTTTTTTTTTTTGCATTGCATTGCATTGCATTGCATACCTGCAGTTTTGATACAAAGGCCATTTTTCGACTTTGTTTTACAAGGTTTTTTTGCTTATTAGGATATATTCAGAACTGCTTTCGAAAGCAAAAATACTCTAGTGGAAAAAAAAACACATTGCAAACAAAACTTTAAAAAAAAAAGGTGTTTGTACAGATTAACCACAAGTAACAAATAATAAAATTTACAATATTGAAATGCAAACGAGATATTTAGAAAAATTCTCCCATGGGATTAACATTAGCATGCAAGTGTCTACGCATGAGGGATGTGTAATCCCATTTAAAAAAAATTTCTTATGGAAAAACACTTTCATTTGAATAAAAACCATTCCAAGTAAAATTTTAATTAATTATCAGCAGTGAAATTATTGAAGATTAAATACGTGAAATTTTTTACATTGCTAACTCGGCGCAAATCAACAGTGCATTGGAGCACTATTTCAGGGATATGGGTTCGACATTTTTCACTCTGTTTATTTACGCTTAGTTAGCAACTTGAAAAATTTCACGTATTTAGTATTAAAAAATAGTTCTTATACACATAGGCATAGAGTCTTGAAAATTATTGGTAACTTAAAATTAAAAAAAGCAAAGGTTTTTTTTTTTTTTTTTGTCATTTATCCCTTTACAAAAGAAAAAGGAGAAATTCAATAAAATAAAAAACTAAAAGCTTTTTTATATTAGAGGGTAAGAAAAAGTATTTAAAATGTTATAGGGACTTGAGAACATACAACTCTGTGTCTATGCTTATACATAGTAAATTTAATTATACTTTCAGTTACTTACCTTTTGAATCCAGTTCACTATTCAGGATCAGATAATTTTTTATTGTATACATATATAATGAAATCTGTATTTACCTACAATAAATAGCACATCAAATATGTGGAATTCCAATATAGTGTACATTTAATGACTGTAGAAGATTGTATATTTTTTATATTACTACTTCATTAAATTTTTTAATTCTTTCATTTATTAAACTTATTTCTTAGAATTTTCAATTATTATTTAGAGAATATTGTCAGATATATAAAATAAATCCTCCATAGGATTCTGATGACCACGGGAATATATTTAGTCTTTTCTCTGAAAATTGTTTAATGATGCAAAATGCAAAAGAATTTTTTTTACAAATTCAATGATCTTTCCAGCATTTTTACATAAAAATAGTAATTTCTTGCTTGTTTAACAATGTAAATTACATATTACAATAAGACAAATTTTTAAAATCCTCTGCCTTCCTCTCTTCTCCAATGTTTTTCTTTTACCAGAGAAATATTATCCTATGTACAACAGAGCAAATACTAAACTAACATTATTTTTTCTAGTTCTTTAAAGTATAATTTAACTCACTTAAATTGTTCTTTTTCTGATTGTAATTATTTTTAATAACTTAAGACTGAAGCAATGAAAAATATTTCTCAGTATCAAGGAAATAGTCTCGAAAACAAATGAAACATCATTCAGTTTATAAAATTCTATTTATTTACATATAAAGAATTAATATAGTAATTTATTTACATATAAGGAATTGATATAATTAACAGGAACTTCATTAAATTTTTCTTCTTGATTCATTCTTTTCTCTCTAGAAAAAAATAAAATTATAAACACACAAATTACATACGTATAGTAAAAGTAAATAAAGTACAGTGTGACCTCAAAAATCCAGCATCAAAGTCATCTCGCCGCTTTTTTTTTTTTTACACTTCCACCTTATAGGAGAAAGAAAAATAATAAATCGTTAAACAATTAAAAATTTCGAGATTGAAAGCGATGGATTGGTTGACAGTGAGATCGCAGATGCTATGCTAAATTGAATCCCTTCTGAGTACAAAAGAAAAGGTATCAGTGGAAAAATGCTTAAATTTGACTGGAAAACCATCTGCTTTAGATAAATAAGACTGTATTTTCAAAATCAATATTCTACATTTGTGTAAAATTAAAACTTGTTAAAAAGCTGTTCAAAGAATTGAAAGCAAATAAAATTGACATCGATGTTTAGGAAATTACACAAGAAGAAATGATATATATTAGATTTTTTTTTTTTTTGTAACATAGAAAATATGAATAGAAACTTTTAATTTTAATATTTTTAAAAATATTTAATTTTCTAATTTTCTCAAAGACTCTCTCTATTACTTGGGTATGAATTAAATTACGAATAACGGCACCATTAAGACTATTAAAAGTATTTTTGAAGTCAGAAATTCGGCATCGTCATGGTCCTGACAATGCCGGATTTTCGAGGTTATACTGTACACAATAGAGTGACACAGACAGAATCTTCATCTGGGATTGTTACTCATAAAATGAACGTTTTGATTTTGTGACACACACACACACAAAAAAAAAAAAAATCCCTACATAATGAAAAGCACAAATAACCATAATAAATCTAGCCTTTATGTGTTTAAAGGTTTCATAAAAGAGCATTTTCTTATATCTTCAGATGATGGGGGAAAAAAAAGAAAAAGAAGAGAGTGAGAAAGAGTAATAATTAGTGAAATAGGTGAAAAAAAAATCCCTGCCGGCTCGGGCCTACAGGCGGAGGTAGATTTCGAAGTTAAGTACTAAATTCACCAACAAAACTTAAATCAAGATTAAAGATAAACCCAGTTCCTTCGCTAAGAATGAGCTCTAGGGAGCTAAACATTTTGTGAAAATTCTAATATACACACACGCATGTATATGGAACAGGTTTAAAAATGGCTAAATCAAATTCAGAGAACCTCAAAGTGTTAAAATATGTTAATATTTCCATACTCGGGTTTTTATCATGTTTTAATACGTTTCTTCAAACTCAATGACGTTACATATTCATCTGCTGTGGTCCATTACATTTTCAATATGACGCAATATTTTGTTGTTTTTTTTTAATTCGTCAAACTATTTATTTCATTTTGAATTTTCATGCAGAAATCTTGCTCTAGAAAACTTATGACGTAATATTCAATTTGTTTTCAATTCGTCAAACTATTTATTTCATTTTGAATTTTCATGCAGAAATCTTGCTCTAGAAAACTTATGACGTAATATTCAATTTGTTTTCAATTCGTCAAACTGTTTATCTAATTTAATTTTTCACGTGAAAACATTGCATTAGAAAAACAATTGTTGTGGTGAGAATTTTATTGCTTTTTTTTTAATTGTTGGCAACAGCTATAACGAAAAATATTTATTTTTTCCTGCCATTGTTGTGTAAAAGCTGGTTTTATCAGAATCATGTTAAGACGGTATTCAAAATTTTAAACCTTCCCCATTCCCTTGGACCGATTTTGCTCATTTTCAATCCCCGCCGAGAAATTAGCCATCTTAAAGTTGTTGGGGAGTTTGAAGACGTTCCGTGCATAATTGCGACTTTTATCGTGCGGACAAAATTTAGTACATACATACATATATATATATATATATATAAACTTTTTAGGTGGGGGTGGTTTTGGGTTCCTGGGGTCATGTAATGAAAAGTTATGAAGGAATTTTTCAAAAGTCGCACCATGGTAACGACTGCAATAGGTAGTATTTCTTACGAAATCTACCTAAAAGATTATATTCTATCAGCAGAGGGTATACACTAAAGAGTAAACACTATAGCTACAAACAGCATGGTTCAGTGATATATATAAACGGATACATATCCGATATTTATTTTCAAAATATTGTGTATATTTTCAGTCGAGCAAGAGTAAATGGATTTTTCGACTTTGTCGTTCTGTAGATAAAGAACTTTTGCTCTGGCAATATGACAATTTTAGCCCCCCCCCCCCCCCCCCCCCAAAAAAAAAAAAAAAAAACCCAGTAAAGTACCAATTATACGTCTTTCAGGAAACCTTTCTAAAACGATGCATAACTGAGAAAGGCGTATAATCGAAATTTTAGTCGGCTAAGGTGCAAAATCTTTGACTGTAGAAATACAATGCTGCAATCGCACAAATTGAATTTTGATACCATTTTTGATTGTTTTAAATACATTATATATTGAAAAAAAGTTAGCCCTTTGCACTCGAGGACTCCGGAGCAGAGCCATTTAAAATTTGTCTTTAAACTTGAGGGCTCCGCTATGGAGGCAATAAAAATAATTTTGTGATATCTGCAGGGTTCGTTGATATATATCATGATATATATCCGATATTTATTTTTAAAATATCAAGATTTTTGATATTTTCAAATTCTTGATATTTATTTTTAAAATATCAATGTGTAAGATAATTTTGATATTTTCTTCAGTCAAAACAAATGTAAATGAAATTTTCAACTGTTATTGACTGTGCCATTCTGTAGATAAAAAAACTTTTGTCTCTGGCAGTGACTTTTCTAGGCAAAGAATACAAGAAAATTTTTTTACAAATATCTTTTCTAAGCTTTATGTTTGAAACTTATTTTTAAATGTAGAACTAATGATTATGAGAGACAATTAATTCAGAACAGCCATTGAAAGAAAAACTGTAATTTACATAATCTTATATGCAGCATTATTAGAAAAGAATTTTCTGATTGTGGATTAATATCGTCTAAACTGTACTACAGGTTAGGGAATAAACAATAAGACAAGCTTACATTTATGTTAAAATTCTTCAATTTAAAAAAAACTAATTTGTATTTAAAATTTTATTTTATAAAATATAAAACTTTCTTGATACTTGATACAAATCCTATAGTTTATATACATATGCAAAATGTATGCAAATATATGCAAATTGTATCTGTTTTCAAATAGTACATTTTCAATTTTGTTCTAAGTAAAAAAAAAAAAAAAAAAAAAAAAAAAAAGAAGAAGAGATGCATTTTAGAATGCTATTGTTTAAGTTTTGTATGCTAATTGCAATATGTTTTAGTTTCTAATTTAAATTATGCTTGAAAATATTCATTATCAGCAGTAAGTTGACTATTTTGAAAATATCGGATATATATCAAAATATCGGATATTTTTGATATCGAAAATATTATGATATTTACGAACCCTGGATACCTGTCTAGAAAAGCCAAGATTACATATTGGCAATTGCTTCAAGAAGTATCACACTTTGCGATTACAAAATGTAATAATTTTAAAATTTTTAGTTTTTTTTTTATATATCATAACATTTGTATTCGTATTCATAAAGAATTAAAAAAATAATAAGATATAACTAAAATCACTTTGAGTTGCTGGTAATACAAATGAAAAAAACCTTTGAGTGCAAAGGGTTAAAATATTAAAAAAAATAATTAAATAATTTCTAAAACTGAAAAATAAAAGTGAGAATTATCAAACCTTTTATATCAGTTGCATACCTTGTTAATTAAACTAATTTTTAATCATCGTTTGACATGCCGATTTACTTTAAAGACTTAAGCAAAGCATTATTTCAAGAATCAGAAGTAAATTTGCTTGATATACTTTTTATGCTTTCTGTATATTAGTAAAATATAGTAGTATAGGCTTGTTTACGTGTAGATGTAATAGTTTTTCTATTTATTGAACATCATACTGTATATTATTCATAATTTAAACTATGCCTAAAAGTAGAACTTTTGTTTATACAAGAAGTTTAACATAAAAGAAGTAGAAGGAGGGATGGGACATGTTTAATTCTTTCTTTTTAATAAGATGAATGTAAATTGCTAATATGCAAATATTTTTAGAAGGTAATATATTAATTATAACATAAATATATTCATTTACTTCAAAACATAAATAAATTGAACTGATGATTTTTTTAATGCTATCTCTGATTGACAATCCTGAATTTTCCTTCCAGTGATGAAGTTACTGAAATTTGATATTGTAGCACAGACATCAACCTACAATCTTTGTTAGACTGTATATATAGCCAACAATAGACTATTTGCCCCTTATCATACATTGTTTTATAGCTGTCCCATACCTCCCTGTTAGTGGGAAGGTATGGGACACATTTTGAAATTTATATTTTCTTTATAAAATTGTTTCTGCTAATTATGTTTCTATATTGTTCAAGGACATTAGAGAGTGTTTCATTTTGTATTCTATATATCAAAATTTTGTTTGTGTCAAATAAAGTTGATTTTCTTATTTTTGTAAAAAGCATCACATTCCTTCCCACTCTCCCCTCAAGGTCAAGTAAATAATAATTAATGTATAATTAAATATGCATAATAAAGATGAGATACATTTTCCAGGAATTATTCAATGGAACTTTCCTCATAAAGGTATCATATTAATTCACATCAAAGTCGTAAAGTAAGGAAGTTTTATTTCAGGTTTAGCCAGTCTTAATAATAATAAAAGCAGGGTTGGAAAAAAACCGGGTTTTTTTGTAAAAAACCAAAAAAACCGGTTTATTTGGTTTAAACCAGGTTTTTTTGGTTTAAACCGGGTTTTTTTTAAAATATAATTTCCTATTGCATAGAGATGCATATCTGTTGATAAAATAAACATTTTTGGGTATTATATAAGTAATATAACTTTTGAAAATAATTAAATTAAATAATTACAGTCAATTATATAGAAAATTGAAATCATTTCTAATTTAAACATTATTAGTAACAGCTATGTCTTATGTTCAAAGTAAACTGCTCTACACAGTGAAACATTGATACTTTGAAAATCGTATGAAGAATCCTTTGATTAATAATATAATAATCAATCAATAAACATTTGATGCAGTTTCATGAATATAATATATTATTCTGTGGTTGTTGTTATTATTATTATTTTTTTAATATCCAAATACTTCTGGTTATTTTGTTTTCTGAGTGATAACGCCAAGTGTCCAAGTCAACATTTTTGGTCATTAGATTCAGCAACTAACAGAAAAGATTGATTAGTATTATTGAAATGCTATAACGAGCACTCAATTTTTGCAAGCTGTGTTATTCAATTTGATATCTTAAGTTACTCTTTTAAATTCTTTAAGGATAATCTTCCCCAATCCAGAAAATTTCCTTTTACAACTTAACCAAAATCTTAAAGATCATTGTATTTTGTTTTTAACTGCTGGAAATAATCTGCATTTTTTGAATGAAAATATTTTATGCTAAATATTGAATATTATTTATCCATTTTATCTTTTCTAATTTCACATGTTTTAAGAAAAATCTTTAGGGTACCAGATATGTTCATCAGCACATGCTAATTTTCATTCTACATGCATAGAAACATGACCTAAGCTCATTATGTCTCATGTTGACTGCTGAGATGAAGTGTTAAAAGTAGAAATTACTTCTATCGATGGGTACCAGATATGTTCATCAGCACATGCTAATTTTCATTCTACATGCATTGAAACATGACCTAAGCTCATTATGTCTCATGTTGACTGCTGAGATGAAGTGTTAAAAGTAGAAATTACTTCTATCTATAATTTAAAACAATTAAATTACAAAAAGAGAAAATATTATATTAGATTTTTTCTAAAAAAACCAAATGGTTTTTTTGACAAAAAAACCAATTGGTTTAAACCGTGCCAACCCTGAATAAAAGCTTGATTAATACATAAATATATTTGATAAAAAGATTGTGATTACCAATTATCAGCAATATCTTGATTTTTTTCAGAAATAAATTTATACTTTCTTCACGAAAAAACAATGAGTTCAGTCATATATCGAGAATTATATAGACCCCTTGCATTGACGTCACGTTGCTATTATCAACGACATATACTATAGCTTCTAGAGCACACACGTGGAGCACAGAACTCCCCGTTTGCCGTTAAAAGCACGTGTTATCTTTCTCTTTAATTTAGAGCTTCCTTATTTTTATTATTATAGTACAAATAAGACTAAAAAATCAAATGGAGAGTACCATATTCGCCTTATATTTGGGCGCCATACGAAGCGATTTCAGACATGTGACGTCATGTGCAACCCGTCTATACAGTAGACTCCCTCAAATCCGCACAGCTTGGGACCAGTGGTTGTGCGGAATTTAAAATTTTGCACATTTCTGATCATTACTTTGTTTACATTTTTTAAACAGTAATTTGAATGTAATAATGCATTCAAAATTATACATAATGCTTGCAATATGGTAAAATATTAAAATAATTAAGTAAAGTAATAAACTACAATGATGAAAAGTAAGATAATTTTGAAAATGATTAAAATATCTAAAGTAAAGGTCAAGTAAATGATCAATAATGTATAATTAAATATGCATAATAAAGGTAAGATACATTTTCCTTGAATTATTCAATGAAATTTTACTCATAAAGGTAACCTATTGATTCAAATCAAAATCATAAAGTAAAAAAGTTTTACTTAAAGTATCTTAAAGTAAAAAGTTTTCAAAAAAATGGGTTGCTCATGGAGGGAGTTCAAATGGGATGGTCTCTGAATGGAGGTAAAATTAGTATTGAGCCTATGGGAATAAATTTCGTTCCATGAAAAAAAATGATCAGTCAAGGAGGTGGTCGCACAGGGAGGTTTCACTATATATATATATATGTGTGTGTGTGTAAATATATGTATATATTTAACACTGGCGTACAGTTACAGAAAAGTACAAACTTTCATAGGAAAAAGAAAACATTATTCGTGCCATTGAGCATGAACTCACAAAAACAAATTTTGTTAAAATATATAATAACCAACCTGTTAATTTAGAAACTACTGTCTTTTCCACTTCTTGCTGGGCAATTTTAGATTTTGTACCCTGTTAGGACTTTGTTCCAACATCATCTGTAATTTTCTCAACATGCTAGCAACCATGACTTCAGCATCTTTACCAGATGATGTCATTAGTTCTTGAAACTAAAAAATAAAACATAAAATAATAACAATGAAGAAAAAACTTTTAAACCCTTCATGACAAGCCTCCCTTGTACCACTATTTTCAAATAGTGACTTTTTCCTTATTTAATAAATTTATATTAAATAAGGTAAAAATGGTACTTTTTAGTTAGCCGGGTGCCAGTGTTATGTATACAAGTATATATACATATATATGTATGTATATATAACACTGGCGCCCGGCTAACCGAAAAGTAACGTAAAAATTACCATTCCGATATAGTAATAGTTACAAGGACTGTGTACACACTTTATATCACACATATGTTGTCATGAAGGGCTTAACATTACAATATATTTTGTAATGTATTTTTGTACCAATTTATATTTATTATTTATTATCAACTACACCGGTAGCAGAAAGTTAGAGATGGGAGTCGCAGATTTTCTTTTTTCGTTTGCAGGTAGCAGCAAGAGAATATTTTGAACCACTTTAATAAATATTCTAATATTTTGACTTTTCGAAATAATTTTTTTTTTCAGTTAATCTTTTTCAAAAATGATATTAATTTTAAGATAATAAATAAGTTTAATCAACAATAAGTTCTTAATAAAAATATCGTTTGCATATTTGAATCAAAAGACATCAAATTATCAAACGATATTTTCAATTTGTAAAAAAAAGTATTTTGAATATGAGCTGTAGATAAGTCTTAGTATTGATCATTTTTCAGAAAATGAGGAAATTTTCTGGTCACCCTATACCCATTGGTCGCTATATGAAGTTGGTGGACTAAATTGTGAGTTCGAATTTATAAAACTGTCAACCAATACTTTATGAATATTAAGCAATTTTTATGTTTTTCTCTTGTTTTTTCTCCCAAATGAGATATTAGCAAGCCTGATAAGTGTGTTATACAAGGAATCAGCATACATAAAAAAATACCGTGTATGTATTGTTAATAATGGAAATCAGGGAAGTCTGATAAAGATACTCAGGGAAATCGGGGAGCTTTTTTTTTTAGAATTTCTGTAGACACCCTAGTTATTGTTCAGTCCGTCTGCATATAAGAGCTAAAACTACCCAACCGAATGGTCTGAAATTTCAAATATATAATTGTTGCAAAATTTTGTTGAGTCATTTCAAATTTTATGAAATCAGATGTATAGTTTAATTACAGGGACAGTCAAAAGTTTTAAAAAGTGCATTATGGCCAATGGGAAAAAATTATTTTAAGTGAATTTGAATGATGTTACAGCCTTTTCGAACAGAATGAAATTGATAGGCACTTATGAAGTGCACTAAAATATACATTCAGTACAATATGCAGTGCAAAAAATATTTATAAAACTAGTTGTAGTACGAACGCACCTCACTTGCCACGTTTGACATGCAATTTCCAAACTTGTTAATAACTGGCAACCTCTGTTACTTTCTTGCCGATGCTCCCCAACTCCCAAAAAAAGGCATTCCTTCTTAAATACAAATCAACCTAAAAATCTAATAAGTTCTTCTTTTCCCCACATTTACTGTTATTCATACCTCCTCAAAGCTTGGTTTAACATTAACTGTGGGGAAAAGGCGCACTTGGTAGATTTTAAGATCATTGCAGTTTTTGAAGAAGATAGCTTTCTGGCTAATCTTTAAACTACCTCTACCTATCCTGGAAAAGTTACCTCCCTTGGGCCTATATCTGTAGTGTAGATAATCGGCTGTCATAAACAACACCAACACCTGGAAAAATTAAGCAGTATTGTAAAATTGAAATGAATAGACACACACAGAAAACTATATTGATTTCTACTAATCAAAGAATTCTCCTGAGAATATATAGTACAGGGTTCTGCATACAGAAATTAAGGCCAGTGATTATGATGTCATATTGTCATGTTTATATTTCAGTTTATTAACTCTAGATGGCAGCATCAAAACTTTCTTTCTTCCCACAATTCTTTTCCAGAGAATTCTCTTATGTTTACTTTTGAGTTGTCATGTGACCTATGTTCTGTAAGTGTTGTGTTTGCTTGTGAAGTACATATTAAATGTTTAAATGTCTATCAGTGACCTCGTTATTCAGAGTTATCTTAATTATTATTAGTTAATTACTAAATATGTACTATAAATGGCGACGTTGGAAAATAAAGGTGGGAATTTAACCAGAAAAAGTTTAATGAAAATGGTAATCGTGCTGGTGAAAATGGCTATACTTCTGTTTTCAATATTCTACGGTTCGGTGGAATACTACAATGCTATATTAATACTTCATAGTCTTCTACACTATTTACGGCGGTGGTAAGCAATATTACATTTACTTTTACATTGTTACATACTTTTGCTATGTTTAATAAAGTAAAATATGTTTACGCACTTCAAAGAGTTTGATGAAAAAGTGGAATGTTTCACAACTTACGTGAAACGACTGGAACAAAATTTCGTTCTGCATGATATAACAGAACAGAAAAAAGTCCCTGCTATTCTATCATTGCTAGGACCGAAATTATATGGTTTATTGTGTCATTTATGCTTACCTAAGAATTGTGAAACTAAAATATAATGAAATTGTTGACATTCTGCTTAAACACTTAAGTCCCGCCCCCAATAAATTCATTGAGAGAATTAAATTTAGAAAATGTTTTCAGAATGAAAATGAATCAATTCAAGATTTTGCTGCTAGATTAAAAAAGGGTACGACCTTTTGTGCATTTACTGGTGATACTCTAAATGAAAATTTACTGGAACAGTTTTTGCGCGGTCTGAAAAATGAAAATATTCAGAATAAATTGATAACTCAAGTTGATGATTTAAATTTCGAAAAAGCTGTTGAGAAAGCTTTAGCTTTATATAATGTAGATATTGAAATTGCTGAAATTAAGCATAAAAATTTCAATGTAAATAAAATTTCCAGTACGAAAAATATACAAAACAAGAAATTACAAAATTGTTCTCAAAAACAGAATGTCAACAATCATGTAAATAATACACATTCTGACATGAATAAAAATAAGTTAAAATGCTATCGATGTGGAAATGCCTCACATTTTAGCAAATGTTTGCAGATTTATAAATGTTACTTCCAATCTTTGTATAAAAAAAAAAAAAAGGCCATTTAAGCAAGGTATGCAGAAATACAAATTCTCAAAAACAGGTTAATTCTTTAAATACTGTAAATGTTTTATCTGTTAAGTATGATAAAGGCTCTAATCCAATTAAGTTGTCTGTTTTCATTGAAAACAAGGCTAGAGCTGATATGGAATTGGATACTGGATCCGGAATTTTTGCTGTTCCTTTAAAAAGATTTTGCAGAATTTTTCCTGACCATAAAATTTTTCCTCCAGATGTTCAGTTAAAAACTGCAACTGGTGAAATTTTCAAACCTGTAGGTTATGTTGAAGTAAATGTTACTTATGAAAATAAAACTAGAAAGGTAAAGTTGTATTTGATAAAAGAAGATAATCTTCCATTATTATTTGGTAGAGATTGGGAATTTGATATTTTTCCACATAATTTAAAAACAGTATATGTGAATGAAGTTGTAAAGTATTCTGATAAATTACGAGGTTTGCTACAGGAATTTTCTGATATATTTACTGATAAGGCTGGGGAGATAAAAGATTTACAGGCAGAACTTTATCTTGAAAAATATGCTACACCCATATTTTGCAAAGCTAGGACTGTCACTTATACACTATGTGCAGCAGTCAATGATGAATTACAAAGATTACAAGACGCAGGTATTATTAAACCAGTTACAAACAGCAAGTGGGCAACTCCTATAGTTCCAGTGGTTAAGCCTAATGGGAAAATTCGTTTATGTGGTGATTTTAAAGTAACATTAAATAAATTTCTAAAAGTTGAAAAATATCCTTTACCTAAGATAGAAGATATGTTAGCTACATTAGGTGGTAGTGTACACTTTACAAAAATTGATTTAAATCAAGCTTATCTTCAGTTACCTGTAGATGAACAATCACAAGAATTATTGACCATAAATACACCAAAAGGATTATTCCAATTCCTTAAGTTACTCAATAAAATATTTTATCTTTTGGATAAAAATCAATCTTTTCTTTTGAAGATGACACTACTGAAATCATTTTACTACTGCAAGATTAGGACATCATTTAATGTAATTCATTTCAAAAGATTTAATTATGTAAAAAATACATTAATTTTCAGAAATCTTTTGTTTTGTGCATGCCAAAGGTTTTTAAATAAGAGTTTGGTCTCTTTATGCACTGAAATAAAGATTAGTGAATATGAAATCATTTTTGGGTCTCTTTTATGCACTAAAATAAAGATTACTGAATATGAAATCATTTTTGATGCAATCATAGCAAAATATTTTATTTTAAGCAATGAAAATATCTTTGAGAATTTATTTTCATCGCCTAAACCATTCTGCATTCCAAGATTAGTCAGTTGTTTAAAATTTTTTAGTTTTGTACATGCCAGTACATTTTTCCTTTTAAATTAAATGTCATTTTTTACTGGTAGAAGCATACTTTTGATTGGTGGATTGTAATCAGGCAGATTTTATTTTATAAAGAAACACATGTAAAAACTTAATTTTTAATTCTGAAAAACTTATAATAAACATTTTGTTTAATATTTGTATGGATATTTTTTAGGAAGAGAGAGACAAAGGAAAAACTGTTGAAGTTGGAAGAGCTTTTTTTGAAACGGAAAATAAACATTTTACACTATTAGATGCCCCTGGCCATAGAAGTTTTGTTCCAAACATGATAGGAGGAGCATGTCAGGCTGACTTAGCTGTCTTAGTAAGTTTGTAAAGTTTGAAAAATAAAATTACATCAAAAGTTAAACAATTGATGAATATCTTGTTGATTTAAGAAAGAAATGTTTTTGTTTCTTCATAATTGTTTTCTACTTATACAGGTTATATCTGCTAGAAAAGGCGAATTTGAGACAGGATTTGAAAGAGGAGGTCAAACGAGAGAACATGCTATGTTGGCAAAGACCGCTGGGGTTAAACATTTAGTTATTTTGGTAAATAAAATGGATGACCCTACTGTTGAATGGTCTGAAGAAAGGTATGTGGTGCAAGAGTTTTGTAAATTATATTTCTTGTTTTAAAAATTTATCGAAGAAGAGATATCTTGATATATCAATTTCATAGAATTTAAAAAACTAACATTTTTTGCATAACTGATGTGCTGTAGCATCAAGGGTGCTTCTGTTCCAAAAATGTAAGTCATTCAATTCCGAAAATTTTCCAAAATCTCATCAGTCCAAAAATTAGGGATATTATAATGTGAGATGACATCTCAGTGTTTAAATCATGTTACTTTTTTATTTCTTTTGGCCTTATACATCGATGTTCTTTAAACTTAAATCTATATTTATTTTTGTGCGAGCCTTTTTGTATCCCATACATCGGCAAATTCCCCTCTGTTTCATTGCGCCTGAACTGAGATCCTTTTTCTCCCGCATCTGCATGTATTGTGATGACGTCATCGGAGCATCGTCTCTTGCGGCGTAAGCATTGAATGGATGTCGATCTTTCGGAGGTGTGTCTTAATTGCTGAACGTAGAGCAAATAAAAATAAAACTTTTCAAATGTATTCTTTCGGATTTGTTTATTAAGATATTACCTAATATTTTAAATTCTCTAATAGATTTAAATCTTTTCTTTGCAATACTTTTGTAGCCCCGTTACTTACTATAAATTAAAAATTTCATTAATTTTAAATCTGAATCTGTTTTGTTGGTGATCTGTCATGACATAGTTTTTGTTTTAAAAAGATCGCAGGCTCCGACTTCGGTCTGTCTGCCGATGGATGTGAGATCCGATAAAAAGCTTTTCGTAAATGATGTCTACGTTTTTAATAACTTCTGTTAAATTTATTTTTCTGATGGTTTGGAAAGGCTTTAATTGAGATTCTTATCAATAGAAAATTCACCTAGTGCTGCATATTACATTTTAAAGATGTTCTTAAAGAGGAATAAATTATTTTATCGGACAACATATTTTTTTTTTTTTAAATCTGTGACCAATGGGTGAAGGCCTCTTACTTCTCTTCAAGATGAATAAAAAGTTTGATTTATGTCTCCTCATCATTTGTTTACAGATATATAAGTAAGACGTTTCATATTTTTATTTTTTACAGTTATTTGACCTCAAAGAATGAAATGGTTATTGCAATACACAACACAACTTTAATTAAAAAGAACTTCATGAATAAATTTTCCTTTAATTAACGGCCCTTATTGTGGATTATAATATTACAATTTATTAGTAATACCACATATGAGATCCTACATTTTGTACAGTGGATTTATTGGTGCTGTCAATGATTTCATTTGTTAAAATGTTTTAGTTACAAATAGTTTGACCAAATATTTCTGATTTCCTACATATTTATTTTTATTTGGCCCTGAGAAACCATATTTTTCTAAGGTCACATACTTAATCTTTTAGAGCAAGCTCAAATCTCTGAAAAAATCTGAGCTCTTTGTTATGAGTTTTGGATATTTTTCCAACAGAGGGCTAACATGTCAATTTGGGAGGAAAGTTCAATTTAATTAGCTCAATGTTCTTTAATAGGTGTGGTCTTGTGATTGCACCATTTACACATCAAGTGTTGACACCAGGGCTGCAAAGTCGAAGTCAAACCCATTTTTTAGCGAAGGAGTCGGATCTGTTAAAATTCCCGTAGTCGGAGTCGTCCATTTATCCCACCCGACTCCGCATCCCTGGTTGACACACTCCTTTCAATATCTTCTGCTGATATAAATCCATGCTCATCAGAGACCATGTCACCTTTACTAAGCTGCAAAAGTTTATCTGCAAAGTCTTGTTCTAAAGAATCTCTATTAATATGAACTCTCATTTTTGTTGTTGTTAATCCGAGTCTTATCATGCTGTCCCAAAGAAAAAAAATGATTTAATGCACACTTTCATTTCATCTGCTCTTGTTCCACATAGAATCACAGGTAATGTGTGACGAAAATTTCCAACCAAAATCAAAATAACGCCTCCCATGATATGACTGTTATGTCTTATATCTCTCAAACTAACATCCAAAGCATGCTGCCAGATTTTAAAAAGCCCAAATAATATTATTCCCAAACATTTTTAAATTGAAAAATGTATTGCATATGAATATTAAAAGATAGAAAGAAAACTTTAAAATAATTACTTTCAAAAAGAATTTAATGAAGAAAATTCTATCATAATTAAAACACCCAAATAATATTTTCAAACACTTCTCAATTGAAAAATATATTTACAGAAAACATTTTAGAAGAGAAAGAAATTTTTATAACAATTAAATTATTGCATTCAAATAGCATTCAAGTAGGAAATTATGTAGTATATAAAACAATTTTCTTATAGCATCTGAAAGAAACTTTATTACATAAAAGCTCAAGAGGCAGCGATATTTTTTAGTTTACCATTTTATACAAGCTGGTTTTCAAATGTATGACAGATCTTCAGTGGTGCAGCCATCCTTATCTTGAAGGGGTTTCGAATCATTGTTAATCATAAAATGAATGTATTGTGTTATATGTTTATAAGGTAATGTGTAGTAAATACGTGACACATAAAAACCGATATAATGCATAGCATAAACAGTCCTATTAAATTTAACATTTATGTGTTTAAAGATTTCATAAAAGAGGATATCCTTCAATTATTAGATGGGGAGAAAGAGCAGTAGCATACGTACTATTTTGCTGCAGTTGCTCTTAACTTTTTATTGCGTTTATTTTGTTTTGAGATAGACTCCTACTATGAAGCCTTAAAACATTTGAATGGTAAAAATTTAATGCTTTACTTTTCTTTGTTTTAACACTTCATATTTTTAACTTAACACAATAAGTTTTGTATGAACTTACCAGTTTTTAAATCCTCTTGGACCCGTTTTAACTCCAAAATCTCCCCCACCCCCCCACCCCCCACCCCCACCCCACCCCACCCCTTTGCTGCAATAGTGAATCTTACTTAAATCACAAAAACAGGTATCAGCTGTCACAACAGTGGTGGTTGTGGCCTTGGAAGCACAAAAAATTGTATAATTCTCAAATATTTTAACCTCTTGGGTTATTATTTTTGAGCATCTATTTCTTTCAATTGTTTTAAAATAATCATTAAAATTTAATATAATCTTGCCTAAAGCTAATGTAATGACATGCCATTTAAAGGCTCTTTCTTATCAAATTCAAAACTGGCTGATTTCTGACACCTTCACACAGCTATTTATAATCTTAAATCCACAAAATCCTTGTAAACTTGTATGTAGTTAAAATTTAACCCATGAACATAAATAAGCATATAATTTTTCTAATATATTCTATTTATTTCATTTTTTTTTTATTTATCTATTTTTTTACATTTCATATTAGTAAACAGAACTTTGATTTGAAATATTATACTTTATTTCTTTTTTTAATATTAAAGACGTGAATTACCACTTTGCTAACTAAGCGTAAACCAACAGAGTGAAAAATGTCCAAGCCGGGAATTGAACTAGGGCCCCTGGAATAATGCTCCAGTGCTCTACCACTAAGCCACGAGGACGATGCCCAGTTTGGCATCTCTCACTCACATAAGTCTGTAAGACTGCTACTGCAGCTATTAGATGATAAGGTCTTCATAAACACACAATCTTGTGGCATAACATGAGACGCAAATGAACCCAGCATCGGTGAATATATAATTTTTAATTAATTTTTCAACTACTTTTCAGCAGTGAAATTACGCTTGAAAATATTGAATATTAAAGATTTAAATTACCACTTAGCTATCTAAGCGTAACCAACAGTGAAAAATGTCCAAGCCGGGAATCGAACCCGGGCCCCTGGAATATTTCAAGTGTAATTTCACTGCTGAAATGTAGTTGAAAAATTAATTAAAAATTGTATATTCACAAATGCTGGGTTCATTTGTGTCTCATGTTATGACAAAAGATTGTGTGCTCATGAAGACCTTTCCGTCTAATAGCTGCGGTAGCAGTCTTACCGACTAATGTGAGTGAGAGATGCCAAGTTGGGCATCGTCCTCGTGGCTTAGTTGTAGAGCACTGGAGCACTATTCCAGGGGCCCGGGTTCGATTCCCGGCTTGGACATTTTTCACTTTGTTGGTTTACGCTTTGTTAGCAAAGTGTTAATTCACGTCTTTAATATTCAATATTTTCAAGCGTAATTTCACTGCTGAAAAGTAGTTGAAATTTTTTTTTTTTTTTCTCTCTTTTTAGCTATTATTTTTGTATAGTGCCCACACAATTTATTGAAACTGATAATCACTTGATTACAGTTTGGGACAGCTTTTCATTTTTGGTTTCCAAAATTCCACTGATTTGTCTTTTGACATTGCATTTATTATTTCTTTATCATTTTTGTTTTAATTCTTTAATTTTTTTCTTCAAACTCTGAACATTGAAATTTTATTGAAATGCTATTAAAAAGCATAGAATCTTTTTCTTAAATGATTCAATTTATTTAAAATTTTCTTAGGTTATTATTTTTTTTTTTTTTCATTATTATTGGCATTACTTTAATACAAATCTAAATTCAAAACTTTTCACTTTTGTTTATAAAACTTCATTTGCAATAAAAAATATCAAATTATATTTATAAGAAAAAAACTTTAAAGCAAATGGGTATTTAAATCAATTTATGTGAAACTCGAGCCAATTTCCATAATTCGCAGGAATCGCCACATCAATTTGTCCCATGACAAACATCAATATATCACATCTGTATGTAGCTCACAAAACAGAAATGAACTAGAAAACATTAGATAAGGCAGTAGCATCCTCTATTTCCATGCCAATCAGGGAGGGTAGCTCTGAAGGTCAACCACCTATATTGTCCGAAACAAGTTTAGATTAGATGGTATGTGGGTTTTATTGTGTTACCTAAAATCTACTATGATCATGTACATCCTTTACAGTTCATTCTTTCATTCCTGATGGAGATTGATTCTTACCTTGCTATTTATTGGTGCATGATTGTTATTTTAATAATTATTATAAAAATCGTTGAATGCTATTGTTGGGATAAGATTGTTTCATACAAAAATTTTTTAATAATTAATTTCAGGTACAATGAATGTAAAGAGAAACTCATACCTTACTTAAAAAAATGTGGTTTTAATCCAAAAGTAGATGTTGCTTTCATGCCCTGCTCAGGTTTAACTGGAGCTTTCTTAAAATATGTTCCCGATGAAAGTGTCTGTCCGTGGTACAGGTAAAAATTGCTAATTCCTTTTTATTATATTTTTTATTTTCTTATTTATTAGGAACGTCTTTTCACAAACATATGCAAAAATTTATCTCGGTAGATGTGGCCTCTTTTATTATACATATACAGCTCAAAGTAAAAAAATTAGAATAATAGAAAAAAAGGAATTGTGAAAAAGAATTTTTTTATATATTGCTTATAAAAAAGTAATATAGGATAAAACTTAATGTTGTAAGAATCTACGTAGTTTGTAGAATCCTTTAGTAGAAAATTAAAGGAAATAATACAAAAATTAAAATTATTCCCACTTTGAAAAAATCAAAATATTAGAATAACCATTTACCTAGTTCAAAATTTAAAAAAAAAAAAAAAAAAAAAAGAGCCAACACCTTTACATTTTATAACAACAAGAACTCACTTTGCCAAGCTAGCTACAAGTGGTTTAAAATGTTTTCTGCCCAGACATGACCTTGTTGACTTTATGCTGGAAAAAAGTTTTCTAAATTCTCTATCAGATTCAAATCTGGCGAATTAGCCTGCCAGGGAAGTATGATAATTGTAGGGCCCATGGATCACCGTGCTATAAGAATAATCAAATTCACCATCATGTCTTTCTTCTCTGGTTGTATAAAGCCACAAGTTAAAACAAATGTTTTAAAAAAGAATAGCATATTTATTCTTCAGAACGATGTTAGTGCATAGCTGCCAACTTGTACGGATTGGCCGTACAATGTACGGATTTTGTTCTAATTGTACGGTTGTACGGATGAACAGTACGATTGTACGGTTTTGCGCGCGGGAAAAACAATCGCTGAAAAATGCGAATTTTGTCAAAGATCGCGTGAAAAGACGCTACTTTCGTCAAAGATTGCTTGAAAAAACGCTAATTTCATCAAAGATCCGTTCAAAAACACTACTTTTGTCAAAGGATCGCGAAAAAACGCAAATTTTCTCAAAGAATCTTGAAAAAAGCCCTAATTTTCGGAAAAAAAAAACCCCCGCTAATTTCGTCAAAGATCGCGGGGAAAAAAACACTAATTTCGACAAGGGATTGTGAAAAGTACGCGAATTTCGTCAAAAATCGTGGGGATAAAACGTGAATTTGTTCAAAGGATCGGGAAATGAACGCGAATTTCATCAAAGTTCGCGAGAAAAAGCGCGAATATCGTCAAAGATCGCGGGGGAAAAAAAAGAATTTTATAAAAGATATTTGAAGAAAAGCAAATTTTGTCAAAGAATCGCGAAAAAAACGCGTATTTCGTTAAAAATCGCGCAGAAAAACACTATTTTTGTCGAAAATTCGTGAAAAGAACGCGAATTTTGTCAAAAATTGCAGGAGAAACACTAATTTCGGCAAAGAATCGTGAAAAGAACGCGAATTTCATCAAAGATCGCGGGGAAAGAACACTAATTTCGACAAGGGATCGTGAAAAGAACGCGAATTTTGTCAGAAAATGCGTAAAAACGCTAATTTCGATCAAAAATCTTTGAAACAAAGCTAATTTCGTCAAAGATCGCGGGAAATAACGTGAATTTTGTCAAAGATCTCGTAAAAAAACGCGAATATTGTCAAGGTTCACGTAAAAAACACGCAAATTTTGTCAAAGATCTCGTATAAAATGCGAATTTCGTCAAAAGATCGCGAGAAAAATGCGAATTTCGTCAAAAGATTGCGAGAAAAATGTTTATTTCGTCAAAGATAGCAGAAAAAACGCTTTTATCAAAAAATTGCGAAAAAAACGCTAATTTTATCAAAAGATCGCGAAAAAAACGCAAATTTCGTCAAAAGATCGCGAAAAAACGCAAATTTCGTTAAAAGATCACGAAAAAATGCAAATTTCGTTAAAAGATCACGAAAATAACACAAATTTCGTCAAAAGATCGCGAAAAAACGGCGAATTTCGTCAAAAGATCACGATAAAAACGCAAATTTCGTCAAAAGATCGCGAAAAAAAACAGTAATTTCGTCAAAGGATCGTGAAAAAAACGTGAATTTTTCACAGGATCAAGGAAAAAGCGCGAATTTCATCAAAGGGCCTCGAAAAAACTCATAATTAGACCGGAAGGGAATCCCCCCTTTCCTCCCCAATCCTTTGACTGTGTAACCTTTCAGAAAATTTGCTGTGAATTTCAGAATTTTTTTTTTTTAGAATTTCCCATGCAAAAAAATTTTCTTTTGATATCTCACGTTTTTATTTTGGAAAAAAAAAGACTATACATGAATATAGTATAGAAAATGTTATGAAGTATTACTTTTTTCATTGCATGTGCATATGTTATGCATTTTTAAGCACCCAAGAATACGTCATAAAAATTGTAAGGATTTCAAAATTGACATGTTGGCAGGTATGTTAGTGTAACTTGAGTAAAATGTATTGGTAGTAACAACAGGTAAAGCTTAACTAGTGTAACAACAACATAATCATGGCTTCTCAAGAACAGCCTTTCCATGGCTTGGCTAGCCTCGTGCCTGGATGATAAGATTAAAAAATAGCATGGCTGTACCCGACAGCATAAAAATCAGCACAGAGCTAATACAAAAGCATGACGTTAGTCCGAACAGGATAGTAGCTTCTATTTGCAGCGATTTTTTTAATATTTGTAGGAGGTATTTGGTTTCAAATTTGGGCTTAAGTATAGGAAATTTTGCCCCCCACGATTTTAAAATTTTTTAGAGGATTTTCTATGCGATTTTTTGCATTCCAATGTGATTTTTTGACATTCATGCATGGAATTAGGTTTTAAACTTCTAGCTTAATGCAGTAAATTTTGCCATCTTTTCAATAAAGTTTTTCTGTAATTTGTGCAATATTTTTAAAATTTTTCACGATTTTTTAATATTTTTCGCATTTTGCAGGCCGGGCAATGTTGAGTGGGTCAGCTATTATAAAATAGTACTGAAATCAATTTAAAAAAGGGTAAATATAGCAAAAAAATAATAATGCCATTTATTATTTTAATAAATGATTATATAATAAAATTGATTATGCATTATATTTTTCTGCCAAAATGGCGTTTTCCCTGTTTGTTGGTAATCCTCTGCTCTTCGAACAACCCCTGGTTTCTATGGCAATGGTTGCAATTCGGCTAATGTAGGGTAATCAGCACTGCCAAAGTAAGATGAAAAGAAGTGTAATTAAGGCAATTTTAAATTTAATATTTTGGAATTTTAAATATGATGTAATTATCATCTTTAAATGCTTTACACATGTAAATTATTTTTAATTTTTCGCACTTATTTAATATTTACGTGTAACTATCTTGACATAATTTTCCCTATTTTCTTCTTTTGATGCATGATCATTTAATTCTTATTTTAAAAGTTTCTTTCTGTTTTTAATAATTTCAATTTCAATTTGAACAAGACAACACAAAACAAATCTTTTTTCAAATTTTCCTGAAAAGCTTAATTTAATCACAATATTGTTTTAGTATCGATTGAAGAATAAAAGATAAAAATGACGAAAAAGAATAAATGTAATAATCCCTGTAGTTTTTCCCTGTTCTCCCCTTTTTTTCCATAAAAATGGAGTAATTTGGTTGCCATCATTACAAAAATGTCAATAAAATTAGAAAAAAATTAATATCTTGAAAACAAATTCAAATTTTAAAATTCTAATACCAGTTATAAATAATTTGTGTTAATTTCATTGCCAAACCATCCCTATTTGAGGAGAAATAGCCATGAAAAATAATCAATTGTTTCATAAAATCGTTTACTAAATTTGTTTCATTAGGATTTTATATAAATAGGGTAGATTACAGAGATAAATAAGTTTTGAACCATGTTGAGTGGTCAAAATGTACCATGAAATTCCTTACAGCCCCATGTCCTTTATGCTGTTTTTTAAGTTTAGAGCTACCCGTATAATATTGTTTCAATAAAAGTAATTCAACATATTTTTTTTTTTTTCAAAACTGGGACTATTGTTTTACATAAATATGTAGCAAAAAAATTAACCTGCACACATTTTTACAGTTATTATTGTTTTAACTCTGCCCCTGAATTTTAGATTCCTTATCATCCCTCTTGCTAAAAAAAAAAATTATGCAGAAAATCACTCTAGATGTAGTCGCAGAATTTTTTTTCAACTTTTTTTTCCATGCAGAAGTATGCTAGAGAAAAAATGGCTGTAATTCTTTGACAGGAAATTTACTGCTGAATTTAAATCAGCATTTAAATATCAATTTCAAGCACTGTGGCATTATTGGTAGCCTTACCGTCCCCAAGATTTGTTCCTGCACTTTTAGTGGTAAATTAAAAGTTCATTGTTTTTGTTTTGTTTTGTTCAATATAAATAACTGTTGCTAAATATCAATGAAGATTGTTGTTATCACTTAGGCTTAACATGACTTGCCTAAAAATAGGTGGTAATTTTCCTTACCATGCCTGTTCTATTTTACTTTTAAATTCATGGCAAGGGCCTCATTGGGATAGTACAGTATTAAACATTAATTCTGAATAAGAACATTTTCCAATTAGCAACCAGAACATAAGAGTTTAAAACTGGAAGTTTATGGAAGTTAAAAATGCTATTTTTTTTTTTTTTTTTTTTTTTTTTTTAAGTTTAATTTCCCATTTTCTTATTCATGAAAATTAAAATTACTGGAGAATGGCTCATAAATATAAATAGCCTGTTTTATTATACTGTTTTAACAAAATCTTAGTAACAGATTCTTTCAAAACAATTATACTATATATTGTTTATTTCTTACCTGTGTGAAAAGTCTTTTCTTCAATAGTAGCATCAAAAACTAAATTAATTGAAAATAATTTATTTCTGTGTGTTTCAGATGTAAATTCACATGTAGTAAACATGTGAGTTTACTTATCAGGCTACGTGGGCATCAGTGCCAATTATGTAATATTTGATTATTTTTATTTAATAACAAATATTTCTTCTATATAAACATTTTATTTTTCGGATTAACTGCAGCCTCTTGTTATCTGTTCACGACCAACAATTGGAGAAACAGTGTTCTAAATATTTAATTGTAATTACTTGCTACAGTCCTTACCATCTCTGTGATATTTTTACCGTCTCTACTCTTGTATTGCTGTTTGCAACCATAAAATTCTTAGTAAAACATTTTAAATAACAAAATTTATTTATTTATTTATTTATTTATTTATTTATTTTTTTTTTTTTTTTTTTTGGAACCCTGGTAGGTATGTGTAATAAATTAGAATGTCTGGAATATGTGTGTTACTGGTAAATAATAAAATTCAGCATAAAATAATATAAACTGCTAAATTTCAATCTTTAAGACAATGTTATTCCAAAATTTTGTACTAAAAATACTATGTTATTACTTATTATTTAAATGTTCTATTGATACTATGCAGATTCATTAGAAGTAAAAATTTAGAAGAAAATAAAGTTTAAAATGCTATTTTTAAGTTTCATTTCACCAGATTTTTATTCCTGAAAAGATAAAATTACGTGAGAGTGCCTCATAAATATTCTTCTAAAGAACATATCTGAAAATCGCTTATCATGAAGGTTTTACTTGAAATAGAAATTTTAAATTAGTAACTAGGTTACTTCTAGTATGCAAGTGTAATATTTAAAAAAAAAAAAAAAAAAAATGTAACAGAATGAATTGCAGGAAAAACATTCTAAAATCTCGCTTTCATCACGATTTCTGTGGAAATATTCGAGAAAGAGTAAGACACTTAAAACATGATACACATCTACTTTCAAAATTTACATCCTTGTTAAATAATCAAATTTAATATGGTGAATTGATAGATGAACCTACTAAAATAGGTCACAATTTATCGGAAACTGTTTTTCAAAAGAAACTTGAAAATGCACATAGTAGTAGCTATTAACATGTAGATGATCACAAAGAACGGCTTTTAAAGAATTCTCAATTTTAAGTGGTGAAAAGAGCGGAAAACGTTCTAAAGTCATGTTTCTTCTAAAACTATCAGGGCTAGAAACTTTAAAATTGACGTATAAGTTATTTTTAATATGTAGATGTTCTCTAAAAAGAATTTCAATTGTAATTTGTGAATCGGCGTAATGAATTTCACATTAATAACATGAATAAAAGTCTACTCTAATTATAAATTTATTTGAAGGCTTGATAAGTATTCTATAAATTCTATATTTAAGAAAAACTTTCCTAATAAAATAAATGAAGCCCAGTAGCGTAGTGGTCAGCACGCCTGTCTGTCTGCCACGCTACAGATCGCGAGTTCTGCTCCCGGCTGGGCAAGGTTCACTCAACCTGTCATCCCTTCGGTGTCGATAAAATGAGTACCAAGCTTGCTTGGGAACTAAACACCGAGGGTCTCGCGTTGGGTTGACCACCTGGCCGGGGCACATGCTGCTTAGTACTTCAGGGCCCAGGGTCAAGTAAACAGAGTTGGGCACTGTAGGCCCTGATCCTTCATGGATTGTACAGTCACAAGTTTAGTTTTTTTTTTTCCCTAATAAATAACTTTTGAAGTTGATAAAATAAAATAGTTGCTGAAATTAACTTATTTTATTTATTAAGTATTTAAATAAAAGGGAAAAATGGTTTTAAAACAACAGTAATGTTTTGCATTCTGTCACAGTATAATAATGTGTATTATTTTTCCTCTGCCAAAGGAGTTTTCAGAAATACTTGTTCTCATAAAAGTTCTCAACTCTCTATACTTTCCTAGATTTTGTGTCAGTTGCCATTATAGGATTTTCCGCTTTCCAAATTTTAAGTAAGGATGTGGTTTTCATGATTAGTAGCATTAGAAGATTAAATAGATTATTCATTGAAATTAAATTATTTTATAAATTAAAAGCGTCGAAATTCGCAGTCTATTTTGTGACCTATTGACAAAAATTCTGGTTTCATTTCGTGAGCAATTGGTGAAATTCGTGGTTTTATTTAAGTGACGAAATTTGCAAGATTTTTCCTATCACGGTTTTCACGAAGTTCACAACCGATCAAGTAAATTTCTCATTTCTTTTCATAACTGATTGATGAATTTATTTTGCAGAAATTGCTAAAAAACTATAATTTGAGGAATTCTGCTAGTTCATTGAAGAATGGCATGCACCGATACCTAGTGTCTACTTGTAAAAACATATCTGAATAATGCCTGAGTTACAAATTCCATGAGTAAGGCTCAAAAATTTTCCTAAAATTTTTCAACATCTTACTTAATAATATACTTGTCCTGTGTGTGTAAATGTCTAGCTATCTAGAAAAATGGCATTGGCATAATTTTAGTAAGTAATATTTTAAAAAAAAATTACTAAAATCGCCTTCATATTTGATCCACCCTTTGAAGACAGAGGAATATATTTTGATGCCTTTTGTAAAATGATGATTGCTGTTGAAGAAAGTCAAGGAATTTTTTTTTCCTTCAAAGGCAAAAGACGTTAGCTTTGGGAGAGGAGGGGCTTATAATCAAGATTTCTTTAAAAGTCATTAAAAACCCTTTTTTTACCATTAATTTAGAAGTAAATAAGGCAAATACAGTAGTGAGAATCTTCTGTATTTCGGATTTGTAAAAAAAAAAAAAATCTAAATCCTTTCCTTCTAAAATCCCCCCCCCCCCCCTAGCAAAAAACCCTTTGCAAAATTTTAAAACCTAATTTTTTTTTTCAAATTTACTTCTTTGTTATTTTATTTATTGCAACAATATTTAATCAATAATCTAAGCCCTCTCCCCCCCCCCCCCAAAAAAAAAAACTGTTTACCCCTTTGCCCCCACCTCTGGTATCAAACATCATAATTTAACCTATAAAACTATTGAATTTTAAATTGTTTTTCTGACCTGTTTAATACACTATAGTAACAAACAAACGAATCATCATTTAAATTATCCCCTCCTCCCAATTTCTCTGCATCTCTTCCCCCTGTCCCCCCACCTTAATGATGACCCCTCCCCATTCCCCCTACATTTCATGCAGTTTAAAATCTTTATAATTCTTTAATTTTATTTTTTTCCTTTTTCTGCTTGATTTGTAACTTCGTTGAAAAAATATTTAAATAAACACTTAAATTATTCCCCCCTCCCCCCCCCAACGCCAAAAAAAAAAAAAAAAAAGACTATGTATATTTTTTCTCTCTATTTAAACATTAAATATATAGGTGATTCACCGATAACAGCCAAACTGCAAAACAGAAAATCTTTTGCTTTCCTCCAACATATTTAGAAATCCACCCCCCTCCCCCTTTGCGGAAAAAGACTAAGCAAAAATTTCAAAGAGGATGAAGATTTTAGATAAGTGTGATTAAATGAGATTATGCAGATCAGATTTCAGGTAAATCATCTTACTACAAAATTTAAAATATTGCAAAATTAAAAAAAATAATTTTAAACTTCGCTGATTTGAGGTCAGGGGGGAAAGAAGAACTTTTTGAGAAAGGCGTGTAATTTAGATAATTACATTAAGTTTAATTGATTATGTACTTATTGTTACTATCGTGCAACAAATAGAACAAAAGAATTAAGATTTTCAAGACAAACTTTTTGTACTGAGGAGCAATGTTCTCGCTGGCTTTTCACCAACATTAGCGATTTGGCGAATAAGAAATAAAAAACAGTAGCCAAATGAACAGAAATGTTAGCAAAATAGATTCGGCTTGAAACACTGAATAATCTATCTTTAACCCTTTATTGTATCCCTTTTTTTCAATATGTTCTAAAATAACCTAAGTTTTTGTAATTGCTTATACAATAGAAATCAGAGTATCCGCTACAGAAACTATTAAAAATAAGTACATTCTAAATCTGTCCTAAATGTGTAAATGTTTGACATTCTTTTAACTGTCTAAATAAAAATTAAATACAGCAATCATTGATTTACCATTTTCAAAATATACGCTAAAAATGTCTGAGATTTCGACTCTTAACCGATTGAAAAAATTTGACCAGTCAATGATACTTTGCATGCATTTAATAAATAGTATGGTAAATGGGTAATTTCAACACATAATTCAAGCAAAAAAAATTTCTATTTGGCGCTTAATGGGAGTAATGTTGTTTGTGTTTTTACTGCCGCAACGCTGGAGCATAGATAGTGATTAACTGATAATAGAGAAATACCTGTCGCATAATCCTTTCTGTGTCTTTGCCTGTTGTTAAGCTAAATTGGTGTTGGGTATCTCTTAGAACAATGTAAATGGTGCGATGCAATTGAACCAGACTTCGAGTCGATTACGGAGGACTGTAATCGATTACGATTATTTTCATTTTCTAAAAACATATTACAATTATGTCTCCATTTATGAAAGTTGGATTACGATTACATATTTGATTATCTATTTTTTAAATGCTAGATTACGATTACATTTAGATTACGATTAATATATTTTTGTCGGATTACGATTACCGAACTAGACGATTACGATTAAAGTTCGATTACGTTGATTTCGAAATCTACATGTCACAAACTAAAGTCATGCACCGTGTTGTGTAACCCGATTTTACCCAAACCACACCCGACACTAAGTTTGGGTTGGGTTGAAGCTAATCTCCCACCGCGGTTCGGGATGAGTTGACTTTTTTTGGCTGTAGATCAGGTTATCTTTAAATGTTTCTGATTCGTGTCGGTTTCGGGTTGTGTTACGGCATTGCGAGTCGGGTTCAGGTTTACCCAGTTTTTCAAAAAATAAAAAAGTTCCTAAATATTTTGTCCTGTGAAAAAATTGCGTACTTGAATATTAATGCGTATTATATAGTATATACATGTGTTTTGGGTGTTTTTTTTTTTTTATAAAAAGGATAAAATTGATATTAGAGATATAATTAAGATAATATTCTATAAATGCATTAAATAAGGCTAATTTCCCTAAATTTCGGGTTCAGCTTGAAGTATGTCCTGTTAGAGTCGAGTTTTGGGGTGACTAAATTTTAGAGTTCGGATTAGGTATAACCCCGTAAATTAGATAAAAAAATTATTGCATGATAAATAATAATAAAGTTGTAAAAAATTTTACTTATTTTGTAATATACTGTTAAACACGGTAAAACGGAATAGCAAGGTACTTTGGATTTTTTCGTTTTAGACAACTTTTTGTCTTGGCATGTATGCTGCCTATTATAATTGTATTTTCAGGTTTATCAATAAAATTTACCATTTCAGTTTCTAGAGAGGATTCCGCTATAGAAAAGTTTTATTTTTACAGTTTTCACTCTATTTAAATATTTAGGTGCAAATAAAATTATCCCTATTTGAAAGTACAGTCGAACCCGGTTAAGACGCATTTCAAGGGAGTGGACAAAACTCGCGTATTAAGCGGGATCGCGTATTAAACGGGATTTGTAAAATGTTGCAGGAACTTAGATTATTTACACATTTAATCATCTAAATGAACTTTAGAGCTTTCATTTATATGTTTACTTTCGAAAATTGTATCTTTTACGTATATTTACATTAAAATTAATTATATTCTACTTTAACTCATTGTTTCTTTTTATTACGACCGACTGGAATAATAACGGAAAATAAATATGTAATCCAATTTTTTAAAATCATATTTAATACTTTTAATAATGAGTACCATTCCATTATAATTTGTCCTTTTTAATATAAAAAAACTATCCTTATTAATCTTTGTATGAAAAATATTGTTAGCATAACGAAATAATTATCCGACCGCAGTCGTATTTGTTTATTCTGTACGAGTTTCATTTTTTGTTGTCTATAATATGCATTATAAAACATAGTAGTGATATAACGTAAACTTAAAAACTCACTAACAACAGGTATGATCATATCTAATCATAATAATTTTTATCACTTATCTGAGTAACCTGAATTCATCTATATACAGTATCCACAGTAAAAACATACACTAAGCGAGAGCCAAAGAATGTTAGGGGGCGGGATCAAAGAAGAATTGCAATGTTTATAATTTAGCGGATTTTTGTTTAATTCAAATATTTACCATTATTTCCGATTAGCAATTTTCGTCTTAAGTTATCTGCTGTTAAATAAAGTAAATAATAATATTTGGAAACAATGTTTTTTATTTGAATAGAAAAAATCCTCTAAATTGGCAACACTCGAGAAGAAAGAAAAAATTTGCATCTTGATCAATGAATTCGCGTCTTAAGCATGATTTTTATACCTCAATGGACTGAAAATTTATTGCGTATTAAGTGGGATCGCGTAATAACCGTTCGCGTGTTAAACATGATATTTTTGCATTAGCCTTATGGACGATGTTCAAGGGATTGGAAAAAATCCGCGTATTAAGCGGGATCGTGTATTAACTGTGAGCGTCTTAACCGGGTTCGACTGTAGTTCGATAAAATACTGTTAATTGCACTGTAAAAGAAACGGACTAAAAAACAGAAATACTACTGGCAACTGGCAATCTAGACGCCAGTACTATTTCCGTTCTTTTACGGGAATTTTTACCCATAAATTACAGAACATTTTCTGTTTTTCTGATTAAAAATGGAATTTTTTCTGTAATTTATGGATAAAAATTGCCGTAAAAAACGGAAATAGTACTGGCGTCTAGATTGCCAGTAGTATTTCCGTTTTTTAGTCTTTTTTTTTTTTTTTTTTTTTTTTTACAGTGTGCTAATTACAAAATACCTTTAACAGTCATGATTTTGATTTTATAATTAATTAGATGTGTATTTTAATTAATTATTTAAGTTTTTTTTATAGTAAAACCTGTGAAAAAGAAGATTGAGTATAACGGAACAGTAAACAGAAAATTTACTAGGCCCGGATAATTAAATATATGTATATATATAGTAGAAACTATCTAAACAATGATTTGTAACGGAAATTTTTCGAGATCGCGATAAATAGAATACAATAAAATTGTAATTGACAATGTACCTGTTAAGACGGAAACCAGTCTATAATTGAAAATTTCTCTGGTACTTAGCTGTTTGGAATCAACACATTTGGCTATATTAATTTTTCATTATCCAAATAGGTGATCAAAATATATTTAGACAATATTATAACAAACATATTACATTTTAAAATTATGGAATGCAGCTATTATGGAATCGCAAGGGACAGGGTTCCTTCCTATTTAAATGTACGTTTTCCGACCTGAATATTTTGGAACTGATTTCATTATTACAAAACCTTTTTGAAATAAAGAGCATGAATAAGAATGTTTGACTGATAGAATATTGAAATGTAGTATGCCCCTGTGGCAGAATGTTTTGTAGCTGTCTGCGACAAGCTTTTAAAATTTCATAATCTGTCTGCAAATTTTGCATGTCATTTTAATGAATAAATAATAAATTAAACTAGGAATTTTTTATCGTTCTATTTAAAACATGGTAAGCATGATGCATTCTCATTAAAGTGTGAAGGATAAGCAGAACCACACATAGGCAATAACGATGCTTTTAAAAACCTTCGGAAGCTTTAGCGGCCTCAAGTGCGAAAAGCGAGTTTTTTCTAAAACCCCTGAATGAAATCTGCAGCCTTTTGAGGAAATTTTTTTTGTAATTCTTTGGTGAAATTCACGTTTTTTCCATGGTTTTTGACGAATTTATCGTCTTTTCCGCAATTTTTGGACAAAATTTGCGTTTTTCTCGTGATCCCTTGACAAAATTCGAATTTTTCTTTTCTGCGTCCTTTTGAGGAATTTTTTTTTTGTAATTCTTCGGTGAAATTCACGTTTTATCCATGGCTTTTTGACAAATTTCGCGTTTTTCCCACAATTTTTGGACGAAATTTGCAGATTTTTTTTATTTTCTCTTGCGATCTTTTGACAATATTTGCATTTTTTCCACACTCCTATGACGAAATTCGCGTTTGTTCCACTATCCTTTGACGAAATTCGTACTTTTCCGCGACCCTTTGATGAAATTTGCGTTTTTTCTTATCCTCTGACGTAATTCGCATTTTCTGTGATCTTTTGATGAAATTTGCATTGTGTCCCCGATCCTTTGACGAAATTTTCGTTTTGTTCGCAATCCTTTGACGAAATTTTCGTTTTGTTCGCGATCCTTTGACGAAATTTGCGTTTTGTTTGCGATCCTTTGACAAAATTCGCGTTTCTTTCACGATCCTTTGACGAAATTTGCGTTCATTTCACGATCCTTTGACAAAATTTGAGTTTGTTTCACGATCCTTTTCCAAAATTCGCGCTTTTTACGCGATCTTTTGCCGAAATTCGCGCTTTTTACGCGATCTTTTGCCGAAATTCGCGCTTTTTACGCGATCTTTTGCCGAAATTCGCGCTTTTTAAACGATCTTTTGCCGAAATTCGCGCTTTTTACGCGATATTTTGCCAAAATTCACGCCTATCACCCGATCTTTTGCCGAAATTAAAGCTTTTAACGCAATCTTTTGCTGAAATTCACACTTTTTGCGCGATCTTTTGCCGAAATTCACGCCAATAACGCGATCTTTTGCCGAAATTCGCGATTTTTTTGCCGAAATTCACGCTTTTACCCGATTTTTTACCGAAATTCAGGTTTTTTTACCCGATCTTTTGCCAAAATTCACGTTTTTTACCCGATCTTTTGCCAAAATTCACGTTTTTTACCCGATCTTTTGCCAAAATTCACGCTTTTAACCCGATCTTTAGCCGAAATTCACACTTTTTACGCGATCTTTTGCCAAAATTCAGGCTTTTTACCTGATCTTTTGCCAAAATTCAGGTTTTTTACCCGATCTTTTGCCAAAATTCAGGTTTTTTACCCGATCTTTTGCCAAAATTCAGGTTTTTTACCCGATCTTTTGCCGAAATTAGAGCTTTTAACGCGATCTTTTGCTGAAATTCGCACTTTTTACGCGATCTTTTGCCAAAATTCACGCCATTAATACGATATTTTGCCGAAATTTGCGCTTTTTAATCGATCTTATTTCAAAATTCGCGCTTTTTATGAGATCTTTTGCCGAAATTCGCGCTTTTCACGCGATCTTTTGCCAAAATTTACGATTTTTACCCGATCTTTTGCCGAAATTCACGCTTTTAACCCGATCTTTTGCCGAAATTCACACTTTTTACGCGATCTTTTGCCAAAATTCAGGCTTTTTACCCGATCTTTTGCCAAAATTCAGGCTTTTTACCCGATCTTTTGCCAAAATTCAGGTTTTTTTACCCGATCTTTTGCCAAAATTCAGGTTTTTTACCCGATCTTTTGCCAAAATTCAGGTTTTTTACCCGATCTTTTGCCGAAATTCACGCTTTTAACCCGATCTTTTGCCGAAATTCACGCTTTTAACCCGATCTTTTGCCGAAATTAGAGCTTTTAACGCGATCTTTTGCCAAAATTCATGCCATTAATACGATATTTTGCCGAAATTTGCGCTTTTTAATCGATCTTATTTCAAAATTCGCTCTTTTTATGAGATCTTTTGCCGAAATTCGCTCATTTCACGCGATCTTTTGCCAAAATTTACGATTTTTACCCGATCTTTTGCCGAAATTCACGCTTTTACGCGATCTTTTGCCGAAATTCACGCTTTTACGCGATCTTTTGCCGAAATTCACGCTTTTACGCGATCTTTTGCCGAAATTAATGCTCTTAACGCGATCTTTTGCCAAAATTTACGATTTTTACCCGATCTTTTGCCGAAATTCACGCTTTTACGCGATCTTTTGCCGAAATTAATGCTCTTAACGCGATCTTTTGCCGAAATTCACACTTTTTACGCGCTTTTTTGCCAAAATTCGCGCGGAAAAAATTATCCGAAAGTTGCAGACAATTTTTTAATTTGACTTCATTAGTGCAGACAATAGTTGTCCGCAAAAGATTTTTTGTGTCCGCGACTATGTCGCCGTGTCGCGACGTTTCTGCCACCGGGTAGTATGCGAAATTCTGATTTGAGATTCGCAGACACTGACGTAGACAAGGGAAGGAGGCACCACGCTAAATCTTGGAAAAAGAAGCGCCTGTGTTTCTCACAATCCTTTTTTTAAATACTAAGTATAAACATGAAATGAGTTAAACTAAGATTATTTTCCTCAAAATTCCCGCTGCAAGACATTTAGGCATACAGAGGAAAACAAAATTTGAAAATGAAGAAATAGGAGAATTTGAACAATTCATTCCTTTTTCTTTCGTCTGGGTGGCTCTGTCCCCCTGAATCCCACGTTTAAAATAAAATCGAAACACGTGAACGTCAAAAGGCAAAAAGATAAAAAAAATAAAATAAAATATAAAACTGTCTTCTGGTAAGAGAGTATTTAGTGGGGGGAGGGGGAGGGGACAGAGCAAACCCTCTTGACAAAAAAACTTAGTTTTCCTTTGTTTTAATATTTATTCATAAGTCATTTGTTTTGTTTTATTATTATTATTATTATTAATCAGAGATAAAGCGAATTTAGTTACATTTCAAAATTCAGGGAGGAGTAATCGAACTATGTTGCTTCCCTTGACGGCGCATATGCCAAGAGAATGTACCATTAACTAGATACCATTGTCCTCCACCCCTTAATGAAATCCGGCATACGCCCCTATATTTATTGACAAACCAGTCTTACTTTCTTTTTTCTTTTGATTCAGTTAAAATTAAACATATATAAACAAACTACCTTTTATTACTAGTGCTGTACTAAGAAAATTCATCTATATGTGTATTAAAGGTCAAAATTAACACTAGCCACCGGCCACAAGGCCAGTAAATGAGAAAAAGTGGCCAGTGAAAAATTGTCTATCAGCGGCCACCTTCCGGCCACTTTTTTACAAGGAGAGAATACAATTTTCTTGCATTTCATCAAGGATTCTGCTTTTTTTTGTTCCAATATATTTACATTAATATATTTATTTGGGCTATTCAGTTTTAGATGAATACTTATAGAAATTTTACTGTTTAGTATTTTTAAATAAAAAAGTGGCCACTTAAAAAACTAGTTCTACCGGCCAGTGGCCGCTAATGAAATTTCCCAGTTTTGACCTATAATGTGTATCTTATCCAAAGGGGCTATTCAAATATTACGTAAGCATGTTTTTAACAATTTTTGACCCCCCCTCCCCCCTTGTCAGCAAAAATAAGCAAATCGCAAACCCCCCCTTAATAATTACGTAAGCAAATTGCACCTCCCCCCCCCCCCCACTTTTCTTTAACACTAATAATTTAATTTGAAAAATAACAGGACTTAATTCACATTAAAAAAAACTCTACTCTACTTAAAAAAAAATCTCTCTATTCTAAAAAAATGTAACTATTGCCGCCGCCGCCACCGCCGGTTTTGAATTTTTTGTGACCGGAGGTCTTTCTTCGTTAATATTAAAAAAAAAGTTGCATACAAAAATATGAAAATCGGTAGTATTATAGAAAAATGTTTGATAAACACGCTGATGCAGACAGTTTTCAAATCGAAGAATTATTTAAAAAGATATTTAATGCCAAATTTGGACAAAATAGTTCCTTTAAAAAAGTTTTATAGGAGCAAAAACTGTACATAGGAATTTAATCATTTTTAGATCATTTTATGCATCAGAATTTCCCGGTGTGCAGATTGCAGTTAGTTTTTTAATTTGAATAATTTTTCGAGGTTTTATTTCTATTTTAAATTCAAATTTTCAGCATTTCGAGAGATATTTTTTACAAATTTTAGAAAATTGTATTAATTTAAACTGTTGCCAACTGTATAAACAGCGCAAACAGTAATGTTTGCTTCAAATTAAAAATTTATTTTACACGTGACTATTATAAACAAAAAATATAAAAAGCAGCAACTCATTGAAAATTACGTCATAAAAACTATAGTTACACGTGAATTTTAAATGAGAAAGAATATTGTAAAATAATAAATTCAGTAACATGCGTTAGAAGTCCTAAATAGGAGAATTTACGTCATATTACACTTATTACGTAAAATGAACAAAAAATAATATTGCAAAACAGTTTTATTTTAAAAATTGCGCGAGACATTTACTTGACATTTTAAGATGATCATAATATTTCATTTCTAACAAAAGTATTTTGACTTGAATATTAAAAAGAGAAAGAAAAGTTTGGTAAAAATTACGTCAGATTATAATTGTCAGATTCAAATTATAATTCAATCTTCCGAAATCTTTTTAAAGGCGGTCAAATTAGCGTGCTGTTAGAGTCTGCGGTGTCTGAACGGGGGTTGACGAGCATAGCTCGTAGGGGCAGAGCCCCCCAGTAATTTAAAAAATGCTTGTTTTATTTCCTTACAATTCTATTTAACCCTTTAAGACCGGACCCGCACGATCGAGCGGGTTAATCATTAAATAAATTCTACCTTCCTATGTTATCTATTCCATAAATGTCGGAATCGAGTGATTGTGCTAGTTAACAGAAACTATATTATATGAATTTTGACAACAGATAGTGAGTTATCAGTTACAAATTTCAGTTACATCATTGTTTTAAAAGAAACTCAAAAAGCAGTCCGGTCTTAAAGGGTTAAGAAAATTTCTTAGCCCTTTTTCACAATCACAATTTTAGAAGAACTTAGCCATTTGTAAAATTTAAATTTGAACATGCCCATATCTATTCCGATGCTGACCACGACTGCTCAAGCCATTTTTCCATATCTGTTATGATATTGGTTTCCAGTTTTACTTGATTATCTTCATCGCTTTCTTTTCGGATGCAATCTTGATCAACTTCATCTTCATTGATCTACTCAACATCTTCCATATCGTCCACGAATTTTATGACGCACAAAAGTTAATTTGATCGACGAGCAACAATTCTCAATGGTCGTATAAGACAGGCCTTCTCGCTATTTAGCTCACAGGCTATCAAAGCCTGAGAGCTTATGTGCCTGCCGGTTTTGTATGTAGGTACGTATGTACGTAACGCGATAACTCTTGATAGAAATATCCGATTTGCTTCAATTTTTTTTCTAGGTTCATTCTGAAAAGGCGCTTCCCTGATTAGTTTTTGGGGTTCATTGGTTAAGAATAAAGGGGTAAAAGAGGAGCTAGTCCTCCCCCCCCCACCCCCTTAATTTAGATAAATGGGTTTTTCATGTAGAAATATTCGATTTGCACCAAATTTGGTAAACCGGTTTATTATGTTAAGAAGCTTCCCTGATTAGATTTGGAGGTTCATTAGTTAAGTATAAAGGGAGGAAAGGAGGGCTAGACCCCCCCCCCCCTTTTAAATTTAGATAAATGGATTTTTCATGCAGAGTTATTAGATTTGCTCCAAATTTCGTATACCGGTTTATTATGTTAAGGAGCTGCTTTGATTAGATTTGGAGATTTATTGGTTAAGTATAAAGGAGGGACGGGACTAGTCTCATCTTAATTTAGATAAATGGGTTTTTAATACAGAATTATTTGATTTGCTTCAAATTTGATATACCAGTTTATTCCGATATGGCTTCCTTCATTTGATTTGGAGGTTCATTGGTTATGTATAAAAGGGGGAAAGGGAGGCAATTGCCCCTCCCCTTAATTTAGATAAATGGGTTTTCATTCAGAATTATCTAATTTAGTTTAATTTTTTTTTTCTATTTTTATTCTTATAAGGAGCTTTTCTGATTAGATTTGAAGGTTCATTGGTTCAGCATAAAGAGAGAAATGGGGGAGCTAATACCCCCTTAATTTAGAGAAATGGTTTTTTCATGCAGAATTATCTCATTTGCTTCAAATTTGGTATACCAATTTATTATGTTAAGGAGCTTCCCTGATTATTTTTGGAGGTTCTTTGGTTAAGTATAAAGGAGGCAAAGGGGACTAATCCCTTCTTTTATTTTTCGAGGGTCATTATTCTTTGAAATAAGAGTATAATATACAATTAGTGTGAATAGCCTTTGAGCTCAATGCCATCAGTTTAACTGGTCAATTTTCTTTTTATTTCACTGTGTTGAATTTTTTTGTGTCTGTTTGCTGACTTCTAAGATGCATGGTATTGTCCACAAGTTCTTGCGGATAATTGCGACTTTATGGAGGGGCAAAAATAGTCATACGGCATCTTCAATTCAATTGGATTACATTTAATTTTTAGTAAGGTACAAAATTTGAAAACAGTTAGAAGATTATCTGCTACAAAACTTAGATATTTTTTAATTTTTTTCCCCCATGGATGCATTAATTTTCAAGTTATTTGAAAAGAAAAATAAGGTTTAGCTTGGCTACGTCATATTTAAAAAGTAATAACTCGTTTTTTGGCATTTCCTTGGTCTTTATTTATTGCCACAGTGACCATGTTTCGCCAAGGCTACAAGGTCATTTTATCTTATCTTTTTCCAATTTTTACAAGTAATTATGTAAACTTAAAAATATGATAAAATATATTTAAAATTTTAAGAATAAATTTATTATAATTACCTTTATAAAATAATCAAGAAAGACTGATTTCTTTTTGATTGCCTTACGCAGTTCGTCCTCAATTCTTTTTAGCATAAATACCTCTAACTCTTTGTCAGTTTTAGAAGACTTTTTATACTGCCGCCACACATCATTAGTTTTACATTGGATAGCCTTCAAAGGTTTATCTAATGCCGACATTTTGAAACTTTCAAAAAGTTTTTTATACAAGATTTCTCGAAATTAAGACATTTCCTATTTCATTTATTTTTAACACCACTACACTACAATACTAAGGGGTTTTCAAAACTCACGAGACACCAGATAGTAGAGCAATCGGTCACTAGTTATGGGATTCAACCACTTGACAGAGGAGGGGTGGAAGCAAAAAAGATGGAATTTTACTTACGTTTTGGAAACTTTCCCGGAAAACTCGTATTGTCACAATACAAAATATCGCATTGGTCCATTCAATTCTATTCTATTCTATTCTCACAACTGGAAATAGTAAGTTCTCAGAGATAATAAACCCTCGTGCATCAAACATGAACAGTCACCTCTAGATAAAAGACATCGTTTATGTTTTCCTTGTGTGGTCAAAATAGCTGGCATCAGAACTTCAAGTTTAACATTCTTTTGCTATTTCTTTTTTTTCAATTTCAAATTTTTTAATAGTTTTTTATTTATTTATTTATTTATTTATTTTTTACAAGTTAAGGGATTTTGAAAATGTCTTACGTAAGCATCATTCAAACCCCCACCTCCCCCTTGTCAGCAAAAATAAGCAAATCGCTAACCCCCTCCCCCGCCCTAGGTGCTTACGTAATATTTCAACGGTCCCAAATATGTTAAAATGCGAATTTTGGATAAACAGATAATTTCGTACTTATAATTAAAAACACTGTACAGTTAATTTAATATAAAAAAAATACTCTTCCTTATAATTTTAATGGAAGATACAAGATATAAATATGCAATATTTCTAAACTAAATTTATACAATATATATTACAAAAAACATTACCTCATGTGGGTGTTGGATTTCGTTTTTATGGCTACCCCAACATCTGTCAAGCACACTTTACATTTACATTTGAAAACTTTCCCGTCTTTTTAATTTAAATCTGATCCGTATTTAGTTAAATAGTCTTGAATTTTTTTCCTATTTCTCTCAGAAATTTCTAGAACACTGAAAACTATAAAGATAAACAACCACTAAGAAGTTAAAAATGCGAATGCGTTGTTAGATAAATTGTCTTATATATTTTTTAAACATCCTTTTTTCCGCCTCCATTTTCATTATTCTCAGATTCCCGCATTTGAAGGAGGATTATAGTGTATAGTGTTCAAGTGATATCCCACGTCAGTAACCCATAAACCATGACCCCTGAATGACTGCAAGCCGAGTTTAATTTCCCAATTCCCATATCTCGAGCCATATCTTTAACGAAGTCAAACCAAATAATAATATTTCTATGTCCATACTATGTACAGTGTATGGTTACGGTATACATTCTGTTTCACTTTTAGCCCATTAAAAAGCTACTGTCCCTTCATGATCTCTGATCTTTCTCACTTTTACTTTAGGGGCGATTTAATGAGCTGCAAACATTACAATGTTTAGCTAACCGACCAAGATTTTATGGATCGGGCGAGAAGAAGGGAAAAAAACAGATGTAATCATAGAACGTAATCGTATATTTGTGGGAGATTACGATTACAGAGCTTTTCGATACAGATTACATTGTGATTATATCACATCGCGATTACGATTAGATTACGATTGTAATCAGAGTGAAATCTCTTGATTATGATTATATTCGGATTATTTCGAAACCAAAATTCACGATTACGATTACAGTGCGATTATACAGATTTTGTAATCGATTATAATCGACTACGATTACTCGAAGTCTGGATTGAACATGTTAAAGCACATCAATCGTTCAGTAACACACCTAAGATTCTCGACTGTATTGGCAAACCACACACACACAATCTGAGCATTAACAATTTGGCGAATTTGACTGTTGGTTTACTTTCCAAATGAAGAATTTTGTCGTGATTTGGCGCAATGGCAAGCGGCAGCGAGAACCCTGCTGAGGAGGGAAGGCAAAGAAAGGAAGCGGACATTTCATGCAGGGGGAGGGGGGATTTTATTAAGATTATGTAAAAACTCATGGAAATCCACCAAAAAAGTCAACAGATTCAAAATTATCTCACTTAGAATTTTAAATTTATTTTTTCCACAAAGAAAGTTTGGAAAAAGAGGGAAGGGGGGCTTACAATTGGGATTTTACAGTAAACATATTTTGTTCTATATCTAAAATTTCCTAGAAAGCTTCTTTTCCTTTTATGAAGTTGTTAGCCTATAAAATTACTGTATGTCAAGCAGGGTTGGCAAGGTTTTTCCCACCCCCGGTAAATACCATGGTAAAAACCGGTATTTACCGTCCTGGGAAATACTATGTTTTTCCCACATGGGAAAAACTGATTATTAAAAACAAAAATATAAATTCAAAACAACCTTTAAAAATGTCAAAATTGAGTTCTAAGTAAATACCTTGAAAGGTTAAAAAGGGAGGGGGACATCTACAAAAACAGGCAATGGAGTGCATTTATTTAAATATTTACACATCACAGATTCTCAAACATTTACCAATCATATTCATATTTTTCGTCTTCCACATTGGATTTTAGCATCATATAACAAAATACTAATTTAGAGGCTTTTTGTAAACCCGGTCTATTTCTAATCTTGTTTTGGATGAAAAAAAAATTAGAAAAAATACGCTCCAGAGATACTGATGATCCAGGACATCCCTGAAGATGTTCCATTAATTGGAGAAATTCTGTATCTATTTCAGTTTTACTTAAATTCTTCCATCGTAGTGCAGGTGAAATAGTGTTTGTAATGTCTTCGGAAAAGGTTCATCTTCTGACTTGAACTGTATTGTGTATTGTAAGTACTTTGAATTTAAAGTCTATAAATATCCACGTGCAGATTCCTCCTGATCATATGATAACTTTTCACCTTTATATTTCGGATTCATCTGGTGTGCCAAAAAATGGACAGGGGTTATTGCTTTATCAAAGCTAGATTTCACTTTGATGAAATGTGGATTGAGTTCTTTATTTTGAAGAAGCTCTAGGTAAATTTCACAAGCATCAGCAATATTGGCATTATTATCGTGTTGTAACTTTGTAAGGGCTTTTGAACTGGTTCCATTTGGTTGTACATATTTTTTTCTTCTTTTATACAGATGAAGATTATTTACTAAACACTTAATTAGGGATGCACCGAATATTCGGTATCTATTCAGTATTCGGCCATGTTACCGAATATTCGGCTTGGCCGAATATCAAACTATTCGAGATGCCGAATGTTCGGTTTGGCTGAATATCAAAATATTTGGCCGAACCGAATACTTAAAAAAACTTTTAAAACATATTTTTAAAAACCTTATACAACTTCTACGTTTAATAGTCAACTTATAAAGATATTCAGAATAATTAGAAACAGAATCATATTTAAATAAAAGATAATGTTTTTACATTATTTATTTGCTATTTGTTAAGTATTTAAGAAAATTAACCATTCACGAGGATTTTCATAGGAATTAATTATGTGAAAATGCAAGTTCCTGAACATTGTCCAGTAAATAATCTGTTTCTTGCTAAGATTTTAAGAACAATGTTTACAACTTCTGAAAATGATTGCCCACTGACACCGATCTAGGATGCATTTAAAAACTTCCTTGCTTAATCAAAGGAAGTAGAACAGTTATTCTTGCTGAGTTGCCATCATATAAAATTTGAATAGATTGTATTATTTATTTATTTTTACTTTAGTTTCTTCCTGACAAACAAATAATATAGGATCCTGTACAATTTTTCTTCCAATTTTTTCACAATTCTCTTTGATTTTAAAATGTTTCTTTTAGAATTTAAGAAAATTTGATTCATTTGTTTTAATTCTCAGAAGAAGCCATGAAATTTAAAATTTTATTAATTTAAAAATTTTTATAACTATCCTCTTCTTCAATAACTCAAAGCAGATTTTTTTTCAGCATAAAGTTTACTTTAAAAAAGCTCTTGTTTATTAGAATAAGTTTCTGTTTTAAATATTATGTGAAATTGTTTTAAAATTTAACATTTTAATGCCTTTAAACTTTGAAATATAAAAGTATTCGACAAGCCGAATATTCGGTATTTGGTCGAATAGTTATTATTCTGCAGGCCGAATATTCGGTATTTCGCCTAGCAGTTACTATTCGGCTAGCTGAATATTTGGTATTCAGTTCGCCTGTTGGCCGAATATTCGGTATTTGGCCAAAATCAGTATTCGGTGCATCCCTACACTTAATGTTATCAATTTTATCTTCGTGATTATCCACAATTTGAAGATAAAAAGTTAGTAATAAAAGTTTTTAAACAAGCTATTTGTGGGTTTCACCTGGAATTTGTTGTTTGACTGAATTGGCACACTCTTTCAATAAATTCCCAGAGATATAGTGATTTCTAAAAAATTTCTGAATTTTGAAAACATTAGCCACAACGGTATCAGTAGTTACATTCTTACCAAGAATATTTAAATAATGTGATGCAGATCCATATGTAACTGGTATAATATCTTCTGTTTCAAGATTCTGTCATATTGTAAGCATTTTCTGTTCATTATCCGAAACGAAACTTTTTACAGTGCATCCATATGTAGCTTCTGCTGCAATTTTTGCCCCACAAGCAAGATTTGTACAATACTCAATCGTTTTCTTATTTTCCCAAAATCTATTGCAGAAAGAAACATACTTTTTCCATTACAAAATATGGCATTGGCTATAACAAAGTCATTATGTACATAACTCCACTCATCTTGCATAATAGTAACAGTTCTCCCAGCTATTTTCTCTACAGCAGATTCTTGAACTTCTGCTTTATGTAATAATTCTTATTTATTTATATTCCTTTCTTACAAAATAATTATAAACCTAAGGGAAATTTGTGATTGCTATGTATTTCTATCTTTAATTTTACACATCAGATTCAGAAAGCCAGAATATTTCTTACATATTGTCATTTGGAAGTTTTTCCCGGTATTTACCACTTTTCCCCAATATTTACCACTTTTTCCTGGTATTTACCACTTTTTCCCGGTGGGATGGGAAAAACAAGTTTTGGACGGGAAAAAGCCAACCCTGATGTCAAGTCAACTTAAATTAACAATTTTATCATTTTTATTTTATTTTTTATCTTTCTTGCAGGGGACCTGCCTTTTTAGAATACATAGACAATTTGCCATCTTTAAATAGGCCAACAGAAGGTCCATTTAGAATGCCTGTTGTAGATAAATATAAGGTGAGAAATCGCTTTTTGTATTTTTATAAAAATAAAAGAACATTAAAGATTTTATTTTTCTCTGATGGATTTAATATTTATTTTAGGACATGGGCACCGTAGTACTTGGCAAAGTAGAAGCTGGAAATGCCAAGAGAGGACAACAGTTACTTTTAATGCCAAATAGAGTAAGTACTACATTAACATTTCTGTAGCAATTTCTCTTCATAGAGAAGCATATATATTTAATTTTCAATAAATTGTGTGTTAGATAAAACCTAACTAAAGTAGAAAAGAAAATTAAATTGTCTTTAAATATTGAATGCATAGATGTCAAAGCTATGTGCATATAAATTTGAAAACTGTTGGTATTAATGCTCCTTTATATTAAAATGATATAAAAAGCACATTAAGACTAAATAATTAGGGGGGGGGGATATTTTTCAAGTTATATGCACCTGAGTATTTTACATAACTAGACATGAGTGTTCCTTATTGCTTTTCAATTGTTAGATTTTTATAACATCACTAGCAGGCTTTGCCTGCTATGCTGGTTGGCTAATCCAAACAAACCTTGAATCAAACGAAATGTGTCTGTGAATTTGACCTGCAATATCACCTTTACCTGGAATATTCTTCCGCATTGCTGAAATCAATACGAGCACGATTGCGCTATTATGTTTTTTAATATGTCAGACAAAACTTCAGCTGCCAACTCTTTTGGTGGCTCATTTACAATAGAATTTGATAAAGATTGTGATTTAAAATATATCTTAATTGGGTTCGCTTAATTATAGAACTTTCCCCATAATTCTATAACTAAGCACTGTAATCAATATGCAATATACTGAAACTTGAAAAATTATTTAACTGTTAAGTTTCCTCAAAATCGTCCGGTAGAATCTTTTAAAAAGACTAATCTTATAATCAGGTTCACCTAATTGTAGAACTTTCATTTATAATTCAATAACTATGTAACATAGTATGATATCATATATTATAAACTTCTTCACTAAAAAATTATATAAGCAACTGGAACAAAATTTGTATTATATATATATATATAGTAAATTAGAAATTGAACTTAGTTAAATTTTCTATTTGTGGATTACCTAAAGATATCAATTACCGTATTTTTGGGAATACCCGCCGCACCCACCGTAAGCGCCGCACCCAAGGAACTTATATTTGTACAATCTAAATTCCGGAATCGTTTCGGCTGCGGCTTTTATGGATCTTAGAGGTCTTGAAATATCGTATAGAGACACTTGGAGGTCTGCACAGGCCGAAATTTCCGGACCCGACCCGAAATTTCTAAGTCGGGACTGCCCGACTCGTAGAAAAAAATTCGGCCCGGGACTGCCCAACTCGCAGAAAAAATTCGGCCCGGACCAGCCCGATACAAACATTAAAAGTTCGCTTTGGCCCGTACGAAAGAAATATTGGCCCGACCCGGTAAAAAATTTAAAAGTTCGGCCCAGTCCGATATAACAGCTAAAAATTCGGACTGCGACTGGCTCGGAAAAAAGTTAAAATCTGAGACCAGCCCGAGTGAATTTCTACTAAACTTTGATGAAGTGCCGCAGGCTGTGATATTTATTTTTTTTAATGAATCTCTATTTCTTGTATGTAAATGTTTCAGTTATCATTACTATTGTTAGTCCATATTCTATGTATTGAAGTGTTAAAAATCTGTAAAATGTTATACAGTAAAATCTGCTAAGGCGGAATTGTATAAAAAAGAAAAAAAAAAAATAGCATTATAGACAAGATCCTCAACACGTTGTTCAGTTTAAAGCAGGATTCCATCATAGGCAGGTTCTTTTCACTCGTTTTACTATATTTTAATAAGCGTATGAAATCTACTACTCTTTAAAAAGAATAAATTTTAATATTTAATTGTAGAATAATGGCGATTTAAAAATGTATGCATTTTTTGCAAACATTTTTGGTCCAGGCCTAATTTTACTGACCTTTGAACGGACCAGGCCACGACAAGACAATGATTTTCATACGGGCTGGGTCAAAACTAGGGCTGAAATTTTTGGATCATGAAGACTAAGAATGAGAATGAAACCAGTCCAGGCTCTGTACAGAAAAAAATAAGTTAGGTCCGGCCCGGCCCGATCTTTCAGGAAAAAAGTAATGCCCTAACCTGGCCGGACAGAACCTTCAGAAAAGAGTATGGCCCGGCCTGAAAAGTCGACCCGTGCAGATCTCACATTGCCGAAACCACTTTAGGATAACTAGAAATGCTCTTTTTTCTTTCTTTCTTTTTTTTCTTTTCTTTTTTTTTTTTTTTTTTTCTAGCAGTTCACCTATTGGTAACTGTTTCATTGATTCTGTTTGACAGATTTTATTTGCTACATACACATCTTTTCTTGTTCACTTTTAAAAATAATTTTGTAAGTTTTAAAAATATTTCTTTCTCAGAATTTAGACTTTCCTTTTTCATCATAAGTTACAGGCAAAGTTCTTTAATCCGCACAAGTTGGGACAAAAGGTTGTGCAGATTATGGAATATTGCGGATTATGGAGTATTATGGATTATATGTCATTTTCTTATTTCTGGACACTATTTTAAATATGATATATAATAATTTAATATGCTTTCTCAAAAAATGTATTTTTCAAATTCTTGTATTAAAAAATTCATTCTATTTACTTTTATATTTAAAATTTTCAGATATTTCTTTTAAAAAATCATTTTTGGATCAAGAATTTGTAAATTTGTTTAATTGTTTACATTCATTAAGCAATGCGAATTATAGAAAATTGCGGATTATGGGAGTGCGGATTATAGATCCTTGACTGTATTATGATGATAATTATTATGAAGATATATATCATAAGTTTAAGGAAATAGAAGAAAATCCACGAATCCACTTTGCATTAAAAAAATCTCTTATCGCATTACCTCTTTTTTCTGCTGCATTGAAAGTTCTTTTCAAAGAAACCAAACTGAAACTATTAGCCAACTACATGTCAAGGTCATAGGGCAATGTGTCAGAACGTTCGGTCCAAGGAGATGGAGTGAATTTGAAATCAAGTGTGTTTGCCTTTTAATTGAGTCGAGAGATAACAAAATTACGTTTGTTTTTTAGTTACAAATGCGTACTTGAGTGATTTTATTAGGCGCTTCTTTAAAAATAAAGATTATAAACATGAAAAAAAAAAAAAAAGATAAGTATTTTTGTTGAGAACTCTTCCTACGAAACAATTTTTAACCATATCAGCGTAAAAATCAATGTTTTGAAGAAATTCAGGCGGGGCCGAAATTTTAAATATTTTCTGTGCGAGGCCAAACTTTTAGCTTTTATGCAGGGCCATTAATTTATTAATTTTTTGTACGGGCCGGGCCAATTTTTTTCACCCTATGGATCGGCTACTTCACTCAAGGGTGAAACGTCCATTCGCTAATGTTAATCCTATGGAAGAATTTTTTTTTTTAAATACATGGTTTGCATTTCAATATGCTTAAATATTTTTTTTTTTTTTTTTTTTTTTTTTTTTTTTTTTTTGCGTCGAATAGCTGAGGCCGATCTCTAAAAAGACCCTTTTTCGATTTTGTTTACAGATGTTTTTCATAGTGTACTTTGATTTTCGGATTCGGTTTCGAAAGTGAAAGTATACTAGTGAAAAAAAAAAACTTCTAAACACAATCGAAAAAGTAAAAATGACTCTTTGTAGAGACAGACCTCAGCTATCCAATACAAAAAAGGTCATTTTAAAATAATGGAATGCGAACGACATAAAAAAATTCTTTCTTAGGATTTACATTAACGAGCCGGTGTTTTTGCGTGACAAAATAGCCTGATATTTATATTGCAGAAGTCGGCCCACCTAATTTGTTATATTGTTCAGGACCTTTTATTTTGTTTATCGCCCTACCCGGCTCATTAAAAAAAACTGTATTAATTCTGCTGACCTGGCCGGTTTCAAAGTTTGAATTCATTTTCTCTGGTCGAGTCGGGTACGGCTTCTATTTTAGGGGCCGAGTTTATAGAGTCCGGTACTGAAGGAAAAAATCTTGCTCTCCAGTGTTTTTACTGTATGTTAACCCGTTAAACGCCAACGCTCCCGTTGCGGGAACAACTTTTTATTAATTTTTTTCTCAAAATATGTTTTAACTATTTAAAAAATACATTTTGTATTTAAAAGTTAATAGTATGGAGTCTAATATATATTTTTTTCAGGATGATATATATTTTTTTACAATTTTTTGCAGATTTTTTAAAAAAGAGAATTTTTAGGTTTTCGACTATCTCAAGTAAAAGCAGTGAAAAGAAATAAAAAAAATTCTTGATTTTTTACAAGTACAGTGAATATTTAAAGTCAACATTTCAACTAATAATCCATTCCTAACCCAAAGTAAATATACCCATTTAAAGTTATATTAGACAGGTTTCTTTGGAATGTTCCCACAAAGGGAGCTTTGGCGGCTTGTGCTTACACTTCCCCCTTTATCTGCAAGCGCGCTTCCATAAAGAAAGAATGTGTTTCTAGGCAGTAAGTGAAAAGAAATCTGTTAACTGTTCGAAGAAAAAAAAGGTGATTTATAGACCATATGACTATTAGGTATAGTAATTATAAATTTTGTTCAAGGGCATTTTGTATTCATTCTTATGATCAACAATATATTTCAGTTTGCTTGAGTATGGACGTTTAATATTATATATATATATAAACAGAGCCCCTTTGAATCAGATTAGATTTAATAAAAAGCATCACTAACACCTTAAAACAATAAAAGTTATATTTATAATGTCTATCCGTTTTAGAAAAAAAAAAAAAAGAAAAGAAAAAAAAGATGTAAAATAAAAAAGAGAAAAAAATACAGGATTGCGTTATGAGCAGGGTTCGTTGATATATATCAATTGATATATATCTTGATATATATCATGATATATATCCGATATTTATTTTGAAAATATCAAGATTTTTGATATTTTCGATATTTTCATATTACTTCCATATTTATTTTCAAAATATCAAGATGTGTGCTATTTCCAATATTTTTCTATATTTGATATTTATTTTCAAAATATCACTGTGCAAGATATTTTTGATATTTTCAGTCAAAATAAGTGCAAATGAAATTTCTAACTGTGTTGTTCTGTAAATAAAGAATTTTTGTCTCTGATAGTGACTTTTTTAGCCAAAGAAGAAAACAAATATCTTTTCCAAGCTTTATGTTTGATTTTTTTACTTTTAACTGTAGATTATGAGGGACATTATTAATTCAGAACAGACACTGAATAATAAACTGTCTAATTTAAATACTCAGTTATATACATACAGCTTCATTAGAAAATAATCTCTTCTGGTGTTGATTTAGTTCAGTTTAAACTGTACAGTATGTTAGGGAATAAAAAAATTTCAAAATTTTCAGTTAAAACAATATTATGTATTTAAAATTTTGTTTTATAAATTTCTGATTTCTTGATGATACTGAATCCTATAGCTTTATTTTATTTACTTTTTTTTTATGTAAGTGCATAAAGCAAATTGTTTCGGTTTTCATGTTTTCAATTAGTTGATCTTCAATTTTATTCTAAGTTAAAAAAAAAAAAAAAAAGAAAAATGCTCTTTTAGTATATTGTTTAAGTTTTCATGTTAAGTGCAGTATGTTTTAGATTCTAATGTACATTATGCTTGAAAATATTTATTATCAGCAAAATTGACTATTTTGAAAATATCGGATATATATCGAAAATATCGGATATATATCAAAATATCGGATATATATCAAAATATCGGATATTTTTGATATTTTCGAAAATATCATGATATTTACGAACCCTGGTTATGAGTGATTGTAAATTGTTACTAAAACCTTAAAAAAAGATTTTTTTCCAATTTCATGTAACAAGAAATTTGAGCATAAATAAAGGTATAATAAAGTAGAACATAGCAGCTACTTTTGAAATAGACTTCAATAGGCAGATTCATATACCAAATACAAAAAGAAAAATTCCGAATTGTTTCATTTTATATTAATTTTACTAACGGCGTTAATTTTGTAGATAAATTTTTTAATACCCGCATGCCTCTTATTACAGAAGTAATAAAAATAATGTATTTTATTAAAGAATTTGAATAGCATAGTGCGGTAATAGTAGCGTGAAAGCATTTTTTTTTTAAATGAAAGATGTCTTAATTTCCATTTCTAAAACAATTGCTTTATTTGAAACAAATAAAAGAGAAAATTTAATACATCATTTAGAAATAATATATAATTACAATTAACAGACAACGAGTCGATGTAATAAACTATTTCAATATAAGTACATAGAGTAAACCTAAATGTAAAACATATATAATATATATATATATATATGTGTGTGCGTGTGTGTGTGTGTATGTCTATGTATTGTATAATGCAATATAATGTTACATCAGAGTTTTCCTTGAAGGTCTGTAGAAAACGTATCGGAAAAAAAAAAAAAAAAGTAAGACTAGCTTTATATTTCTGATACTTTGACTACTCGTTCAAAAAATTTTAATAAAAGTGTTTTTCAGATATTAATATTAAATTTTTAATGTATGTATTTTTAGTAATTATTTATATGTTTGTATAAAATTGTTTGCAAATTGCCAAAAAATGATGTTTTATTAATTTTTTCTAACCGCAATTGCATTGGGGCAGGAGAAAATAACGTGCGGCTCCTTACGATTCGGAGAGAGGTTCGACCCCCATTAGACGCCAACGCTCCCGCTACGGGAACATGTTATATATTCTAAACGGTTACAGTTATTAAAAAAATTTCAACTGCTTTATCATATTGGCATCTTCTGTATATAAAAAACATATATAAACTTTATTTAGTTAACGTGCTTAATATAGCGGCGCTTAATGGGTTAAGAGACCCATCCCACTAAAGTTCTATGCCGGGATTTGAGATTTCTCTAGTTAGAGACCAGTAATTTCACAGAGTGAGCAAGCACTCTGTGAGCAGTTTTGCTTTGCAAGTGGAAGGAAAGGGGGTTTTATTAGAAGAAAAGCTCGTGACAGCTGTACATTCCAGTATCTGGAGGGTAAAGTTATTATTGACGGATGGGTGGAAAATGTAATCACTTTTAATTTGAGAACCGGTGAGACAAACGTTGTTCATCCCGCTGATTGTTTAAAAATAAACAAAACAAATAACATTTCTCGGACATCTGCGGTTGAGGGACATTCTAATATTTTGGTATCAATTCAAGAGCATGAAACTATCGATCAAAGGGGCGTCATAAAATATCTGTTTGACAAAAAAAAAAAAAAAAATCCCTGCCAGCTCGGGCTTACAGGTGGAGGTAGATTTCAAAGTTAAGTACTAAATTCACCAACAAAACTTAAATCAAGATTAGAGATAAACCCAGTTCCTTCACTAAGAATGAGCTCTAGAGAGCTAAACATTTTGTGAAAATTCTAATACACACGAATACACATACGCATGTATAAGGAATAGGTTTAAAAATGGCTAAAATAAATATGTATGTCGATATGTAATCAGAAAACTCAATTTGTCATTCGCAAAAAGCGAGAATTGTGAATATATATGTTTTTTTGATCTCCTGAAAAATCGTATTTTTCGGGTAAAAATCCCATTATCTCATAAAGTACTCGAGCAATTTTGATATATATATGTAATATATGTGGGACCCTGTCATCGGGGGTGCTCTGACTCTCAGGGGCGACTACGGGGCGCTGTTGAGTATAACGGCCCGCTCCGGACGGCCAGTAACTGTGCAGGGGCGCTTGCGAACCGTGGCTGGTTCGTCGAATGGCATGGTTTTCTGGTAGTCATGGCCATTTCATGGTGAGTAAATATGAGTCCAAGTAAAGAAGATAGTGTTCGTTTGGACCTGGTTTTTATTGGGCCTTCCAATTACATGTGATCCTTCAAAACCCAGGTCCAGATGACTTGAGAGTTACCGCAGGCCGCGTCCCAAATGCGCTGCCGGCGGGGCAGCAGATAATTTAGCACGTCATAGTCGTAAAAAAACACGGGTTTTTTGTTGTCCCGTCTTAAATATGGAATATTTCCGCTAGAGTGCAGCACTACAGAAATAGGAAGTGATCTAATTTAATAGGCTAACAATTATCCAGGCATTATGACGTTTTATAGGTTTGGCAAATCTGGGCTCAAACTCTGTGCACGGGATGCCGATGGAATTTACAATTGCGTTTACCTCAGCATTTTTCTTCTTAAAGATGGATCAATTTTGAAGCATGAAAGTAATAAAAGTTGGGTTGGAAAACTAAGTTAACAGGGGCAAATCAGATTTAGACTACAGCATAACAAAAGTTAGATTAGATAACATTTGGGAGTTTTAAATTTAGAACTTTTAAACTTTAAATTTTAAAAATGTTTAAGTTTAAAAAAAAGTTTAATCTTTATCCTTATATATATGTGTATATATATATATATATATATATATATTTATATTTATTTTTTATTATTATTATTATTATTATTATTTTTTTTATTTATTTTTTTTTTTGTGGTAGAGTATAAATATAAGATAACAGCATACATATGTGGCAGACAGTTTTTAAAAAATTTAGTTGCCATTGCTCTAAAATAAAAAAAATTGTCGCAGAATAAAACTGTCTGCCATACGCCTTGAGCATAATCCAGTGAATATGGATTCCAAATTTCCTCAAAATCAGTCAGGTAGTTTCTGAGAAAAACAGGTCTTAAAGCTTGCATATTTCCCATAGGATTGCACACAGTCTTGCCTTCCCTTAATAAAGCATCAATTTAAATTAAAAGCTCCTTTAAGGAGAATTATCAATGTGAGTACTGAATGTTGGAATACTTCCTGTCTTCTTGCAGTAGAATATTCAGCTGAGTGTACTTTTTAGTAACATATTTTGGGAGGTAATTTTTAAAAAATTGCTTGCATATTTAGGAAAACTCGGTGCAGTATTTTTAGACATGGTCCCCCAAAGTCCCCTTTTAAAATAAAAATGGTCCCCTTTCACCCTTTTAGGAGACTAAAATGTGTTGGGAGACCTGCTTTAAACCATCTCTTCTAGATGCTCTAAAGTATGTTAATAAAAGTTGGACTGATGTATCTTCTAAGGCAATTCATAACTGTTTCAAACATGCTGGTTTCGCATAAAATAGTCAAAGTTCATCAGATTCCGAGTGTATAGAAGGTAATGAAGAAGAGGACATTCCTCTTCCAATACTGTTTAAAGAGTTGTTGGATCATGAAATAGATATAAAGGGAGATGTCAAGATTTATATCGATTTCTATAAGGATGTCACCATATCACCAGATGCAACGATTTCTAAAATTGTAAAAGAGATAAGAGAAAGATTTCTTCAGACTCTGAGGACGAAAGTGATATGGCGCTGGAACGAAACGAGCCTCTGACTAAAACTGAAGCATTGCATTGCATTGAAACGATCAGAAATGATCTAAAATCGATTTCTGAAACAACGGATATTGATTACAATTCGTTGTATAATATTGAAAGTAACAATAAAAAAAGTAAGTCTTTTTGTGTTTATTTTGTTTAATAATAATGATTTATTGCTTAAAAATGCAAGAACAGTTATGAATTTAAAATTGTCTTAAATTAATTTTAAAAAAAGCTTTTTATAAACAGATTTTTCTCAAACTCCAGTTGCCGCCCCGGTAGCAGAAAGTTTCTGACGGGTGACGTGCGTCGCAGATTTTCTTTTCCCTTTTGCAGTTTTTTTTTTCCATTGGATCTTTTTCCAACTTTATATTGTATTTAGTTCTTTATTATTTATTGCTAAAACTTAAGATTATTATTAATAAAAATGAGTAAAATGCTTAAAAACGTTAAAAGTAAGTGATTAATTAATTAAAGGTTCATTTGTAACATTTTACCTGCAGATTATTTTCAGTCCCTGAAAGATCTGTCGCAGACACTTAGAGAATTTTCTGCTATTGGGGTTGCCGTGACACTCTGCTTATGAGACACTTTTTTCTGGTCATGAGAGTGTTGGGATAACAAGGTTCGACTGTATTTTCAGACTTTTCAGAAGTTTTAAAACAATTTACTATGCTATTTTTAAGTGCTCATTTGCAAGGCTAGTTTGTATGTCCAGTTACACTTGAATATAAACTAAGTACAGTATAGAACCACTTATCCAGAATGGCTAGGGTCAGATGTATTGCGGATAACTGTTTTTTCTGGATAACTGTTTAAACATTAAAGCAACATCCATTTGATCAGATTGGTTGAATATATGTGGCTGTGGCATTGATTCTGATTTCAAATTGACTATTAGATTACACAAATTAAGATTGTCCAAACAAGATCAAAATTTAATAGGAGTTTGACAGAGGACAATTTATGGGAACATCTTGGAAACAAAAATTCTTAAGTTTCCTTTGCATAAAGATCATAATGTCAAATATCTAACTAAATATGCTTCTATTTCAAATGTTGGCATCAAGTTATACTATGCTTATTGTATTGTATCAAGCAATGCACATGTCAAATTAGCACGGTATGGCACTTTTTTCTGAAAAAATTCTGAAATGAATGAATTGGAAATTTCATTCTAAATAACTGGCTCTATACTGTATTAAGTTGTGTTGAAAGTGTACCTAAGTTCAAAAATCCATAGTAACTCGTATCATTGTAAAGTAGCAATATGACTTCATAGTAAAGATGTCGATAAAACTATCGAATGATATTGTTTTTCATTATGTGTTCGATGTTCGGTCAATCATACTTGTTTTTAATTTTTCTAAGATATTTGTAACAATTCCAGTCTTTGTCAAAACAGTAAATTTTATGCATAGGTAAGCAGTTAAATGCTTTTGAGAAGTTGGCTGAAAATTGAATGATGTTATAAGAGTTGTTTTTCTCATGCAATGGTTTTTCTTTAATAAAACGCTGCCGGTATGTTTACTGTGCATGCATAATATTAAAATTGATGATGCTGAATAGCATATAATGACTTAAAAGACATCCTTTTGTTCTTTCAATTTCAAATGTATGTGATGTGTGGAGATTATGTTGTTTTTAAGTGTCATCAATAAAATGTCTCCAATTAATTTGCTGTTAGTTGTATTTCAGTTCAACAAATATGAGGGGAAGGAGGGTCATCAGTAGTTTTATTTCAAATCGTTTTTAGTTCTCAAAATCAAAATACTTTTCCTGATTTTATGTTTTCTTGATAAATGTAACAAATCTTTTCAGAAAGCTGTTGAAGTTTTACAGTTATGGTCTGATGAAGATGAAGTTGTTTCAGTCATGTCTGGGGAAAATGTTAAAATTAAATTAAAAGGTGTTGAAGAAGAGGTAATGTTAGTTCTTTTATATATATATTTTTTTTCATCTTTTTTGATTGGGTATTTAAACTTAAGACTGCACACTAGGGTTATTCCACAACTCAGGTACTTTTTACAAACCAGCCTTTTAATGTCTTTTGAGGAGAGTGAGAATACTTGCAATGTTTGTGTTTTGCAGCTGGCATTTTAGTTCGCCATGTCATATGAGAATTAAATATTTCATCATAGAATGAATGAGAATTAACTATTTCTTTTTTTTTTTTTTTTTTTTTTCTGACCTCAAAAAACAAAAAGTGGGGATGGACCACTTTTAACTTCACAAAGAGAGTTAGTTTATTTGAATTGCACTATGAGCTGGGACAGTGGTGAGAAAGTTTATAATCTTAAAATCAACTAAATTGTGTATTTAATTCCGCAAAAAGATCTTGAGATCTACCCAACTGTAGTGTGCAGTTAATGTAAATTTTCGTGAGTTTCTTTTAATGTAAAATTTAGAATTTTTATATATTTTGTTAGACTGCATATTGTATATAAAGGTTTGTCATAGATAAAACTATAGAAAAGAGAACAGAAGTGATCAGGTGACAATTGTTAGCTGATGAAGATTCGACAGAACTCCCGGGCCCCAAATGATACATAGAGCAACTTGGAAATTGGTATTGGGGATGAATTAGGTGGGTCAGATAAAGATATATTGAGTATAAATCAAATTTGGAACAGTAAAACAGAATTTTGATGATACCAAAATTATACACCAGGTTAAAATAGTAAGGACGAAGTAGGGGTGATTCTGTTCTGAATTTTCCAAAAAATTAAGACAGCCATTTCCGAAAATTAAAAAAAAATCTGTCATAAATCCGAAAATTCGGACATAAAATTTCGACAAATGGTCGCCAAAAAAATCAATTTTGTCAATCGTTCGAAGATAAATCGCCAATTTCGTCAAAGGATCGCAGGGAAAACACAGATTTCGTCCCTCTGTTTTAACCTTTCAGAAAATTTGCTGTGAATTTCAAAATTTTTTTTCTTTTTTTTTAACTCAGAATCACCCCTAGGACGAAGGTAGCATTTCAAAAGATGCTGTTATATGCAGGGTTCATAAATATATTTTTGAAAATGTCAAAAATATATAATATTTTAATATATATCAGATATTCTCAAAATAGTCAACTTATTGATGCTTATGAATATTTTCAAACCTCGTATAAATTATAAACTAAAACATAGCACTTTTTAGCATGGAAACAATAAAACAATATTCTAATTTTTTTACTTATGTAACAAAATTAAAGATCATCGTACTGAACTTACTTTTTACACTCACAAAGAACAAACTATAGGATTTAGTATATAGTTTCAAGAAAATTTTACATTTTGTACAGTAAAATTTTAATATAAAATAATTTGTTTTTATTGAAAAATTTAAACATAAATGTAAACATGTATGCTTTTTCATTCCTTAGTCTAAAAAAGACTGCTGGAGCAGAAGTTCTTTATCTATAAAACAACACAATCAATAACAGTTAGAAATCCATTCACACTTTTTTTTATTGAAAATATCAAATTTCATATTTTGCAAATAAATATTGCATATACATGTATATTAAGATATATATCCATCGATATGTATCACCAAGCCTTGGTTATATATATTCATTATACAAGCAAAGACATTCTGCTTATTGCTCCCATGATAAAGATTTAAAAAAACAAAATGTTTGAATTAAGTGAGACCGTGTTGTCGAGGTTATCTATCCGTGGAATGTACTGCTTGGGCAGGGGTGATTCTGTTCTGAAAAATTAAGGCGGTCATTTCCGAAAATTATAAAAGATCGGCCATAAATACGAAAATTCCGACATAAATATATCACATATTTTCAACAAATGATCGCCAAATAAGATAATTTTGTCAATCGTTCGAAGAAAAATTGGCAGTTTCGTCTGATGATTGCGAAAATACGCAAATTTCATTAAAGGATCGCAAATTTCGTCCAGCGATCACGGGAAAAAAAAGCTAATTTCATCAAAGAATTGCGGAAAAAACGCAAATTTCGTAAAAGATTGCGAAAAAATTGCAAATTTCGTCAAAAGATCGCGAAAAAACGCTAATTTCGTTAAAGAATTGTGGAAAAAAACGCAAATTTCGTAAAGGATCGTGAAAAAAAACTCAATTCTTGTCAAAAGATAACGAAAAAAATGGCAAATTTCGTCAAAAGATCGCGAAAAAAGGGCAAATATCGTCAAAAAATCACGAAAGAATGTCAAATTTTGTCACTCTGGTGCCCCCCCCCCCCCCCCCTTTTTTTTTTTTTTTTTTTCATGTTTAATATCTATCATTGCTAAAATATTCATATTATTCTCATAAAGAGATTAAAAACAGACCTGCCAACTGCTACGAAAAAATCGTAGTTGCTACGATTTGGACCTATAAACTACGATGCTACGAAAATCGGTCTTAAACTACGATTTTTTTGCAAAAAAACACAAATGCATTTTTTGTTTCTAGTTACGATTTTTATGCCACGCAGCATATTTTTCAGGAGTGATTCTGTTACGAAATTTCAACGTATTCATTTCCGAAAGTTTTAAAAAAATGGCCATTAGTCTGAAAAAAATCTGGGCTGCAAAACAAACTTCATAACACTCTTTATGTATATTAACCAGGAGTCAATCGTGTTTCTGTAAATATTTATACAGGAATTCCCTTCCTTAGAAACAAGGGTGCAGTTTTAAGAGTTTCTGAAAGGGGAAAAGGGGTTCTTTGAGGGGCAAGTGTTATGTTGATAATTTGAGTTTTCCTTAAATAATTAAATATAAAAAAAAAAAAAAAAAAAAAAGTAATGCTAATTTTTTAAGATGTTTTATATAGATAATAGTTGGTTTTTTTTTACTTTAGAATAACTTCCTTTTTGTCAGTCAATAGTTCAAATTACTCCATATTATACTTAATGGTTTATTGTAATGTCAAATAATATTTTGAGGAAGTTTTTTTTTATGTTGGCTTGGCGCCCGCCAATGTAAAGACTTTTTCCTCAGTAATTATGAATATTTTATGTGTAAAATATAAGCTTATAATGTTTAAAAATGTAGAAAAAAAAAATATTTAAAGTTACAACTAAATCGCAATTTAATATTGAAAATATGTGTTCAAATGACAAAATAATATTATTTTAGAAGTTTTTAGAGTTATTCTATTTGTAAATAATTAAACTTAATTTATTATTTCATTTTTAATCGCACGTGGTTCCGAATCGGCGATGTTTTGAGTATTCATCCGCGTACGATCGGACCACGTTTTACATGCAACTAAGACTCCTTTTAAAAATCGGAAAATACTGTGTAAAAATAGATATTATGTGTTATTTAAATGATGATTAATTCATTTCAAAAAGACCTAAAAATAAATAATAGCGCATATCTCTGTGTTTTTCGGCGCGGAACGGAACTTTGTACCGTTGCGCTGGACGAAAGAGGTAAAGAAGCAAGAGGATAAAAGGAGAGATCTTCGCTAAAAACCTGGCTTTTTTCTCTTCGGAAGATCGGAGTTCGGAGGTGGCAGGCTCGGCTGCTAGGTGGAAGGAGCGACCGTGAGTCGGCTGGAAGGTTTAGAAGAGCGAGAGAGATCGCGGAGTCCGGAGCTAGGAAAACCAATTGGCTGCAATGATGCTGAAATTGAGTATCAAGATTGTGGAGAGTCTTCAGAGAGAAGACTAAATGACACCGACGAATTGCCTGGAGATGTTGTTTAAATTATGAAAATACTGTAAACATTAATAGAGGTACCTCTTATTTATTTTATCCGAAGAAATTATAAATCATTTTCAATCATGAACAAATTTGCAATTTATCTTTGTTAGTTTTAAACTAAAAGATTAGATAAATAATGATACTTGTTAATATTGTATGTGTAATTTTTTTAAAGATGAACTAGATTTTAATATTAATTGCTTATATCCTATTCCTTAAATAAACATTAATTTAAATCAGTAAAAATATCTCTGTATTAATTTTTCCTTCCCACAGCAGCATTTTTCCTTTTTAGGTGGGTTTTTTTTTATGTAATGAATAATCTATACGATCAGTTTTTTTTATTTTCTCTTGGTAGAATTTATCTACCACGTGTTTGTGTCTACCTAGAAATGTTTTAGGTACGATACAACACAAGGTTTGAAATAGTGTGCAAAATCGCACGATTTGTGAATTTCGTCAAAAGTTCATGGTAAAAAATGTGGATTTCAACAAAGAATCGTGATAGAAAAATGTGAATTACGATTGTGGGAAAAAAAATTGTGAATATTTTGAAATGATCGCGGGGAAAAAATCGCGAATTTCGTCAATTTACTGAACTGGGCTAAAAAATTAGAACCAGACTCCTTTTAAAAATGTAAAAAAAAAAAAAAAAAAATCTGCGAAACGAAAAGAAACTCTAACAATCGTATAAAAAGTTTCAGAGGAAAAAAAAATTACTATATTGAGTTGAAAGACTGAAACCTTATTCCTTTTACGAATGTCAAAAGATGGCTGCGTAACACGAAAAACCACCCAACCAACCTCCATATTAATTTAAATTTTGTGTGCTACGATTTCTCATTTTCAAAGGTTGGCAGGTCTGTAAAAATAATTTTTTAATGTGAAATTATAAGTTAATTAAATGCTTCTTCTGCCACTAATTATATTAGTAATATCACTTTGTGGAAAAAATTGTAATTGAAAAAAATATGTATTTTGTCATATATACAGTTTTATTTCATTTATTTATTTATTAGTTATTTTTTTTATCACCGATACAAATTACCAGAGATATTTAATAATATGCAATTAAAATTACTAGTTCTAGTATACAATGCGCCTTTGCCTTATATATACTACACTTATCAAAACGTTTTTTTTTTTTTCTTTTTTAATTATTTGATATATTAAATGCATGCTACCAGGTAAACATATTTTAATAGGTAATGGATAAATAACATTATTGATGTCCACGAAAATGGCAAATATAATATTGCATTTAAGTACTTCCCTTAATTGAAAGCAATTCAGTCTTTAATCGAAATATTATTAATTGAATTGGAACCCAAAAGCATTGTTTAATGTATTCATATAATGCATGAGACAGTGAAAAATTACACCCTTTGATCTAATAAAGCTGGCTGTAAATGTGTTAAAACCTGAACTTGCACATTATAAATAAATAAATAAAATAATAAACCGGTTTTAAAGAAAACTTTTCAAAAGATTAAAATGCAAGAAAGTATCTTCTTGAAATGAATATATATTTATAATACATGAAGCAAATATAACATTAATAGAAAAGAAAAAAAAATGAATTATAATTCTATTTTTCTTATTAATTGTTAATTAACAAAAAAATAAAAATTAAGCTCTGATATTTAGGAACTATATATTTTACTTTAATAAAAAAACCCTGAAAACAAGGTAGATTTAAAAGAAATTTATTTTTCTCTTTTAAAAAGTAATGTAAAATTCTTACATTTAATTTTATTCAATGCATTTATAAGTAAAATTCCCACTGCAAACATTTTATTACAATTTATTCACGCTACAACTGTTCTGATTTAGAAATACCCATAATAAACTGCATACAATTATTTTTAAAATATATCAGAACAAAAAATTTAATTTACACATTAAATAAACAATTAAATTTAAAAAATCAAAAACCCGACTGCATAAAAAGCGAACTAATTAATTATTTTTCTCATCAATATGAAAGTATTTTTTCAATTCTTACTATTAGCTCACACTTTCGCTATATATATCTTGTTCAAATTTTCAAAATCGTTAAGAAAATACTTATTATTCATCCAATAAGATTAAGATCCAATAAGATGAAATAAATTTTTTTAAACTTGTAGTAGATGACACTTGTGTTAATCCAGTTTTTTTTTTTTCAAATATTAATTCATTAATTAAATTAACTTTTTAATAACTAACTAATAAACTAAATAAATTTTCAATAATCGAGAGAGCCCTCTTCTTGATCAAGGCATTTTAAGCGCCACTCACAAATTCTCTTATTGACTGAAGTAGGAATTGACTTATTTTTTTTAATTATATTACTTGTTTATATTACTTACCTATTTTTTTTATTTACTTGTATTGATGACTTTTAAGTTGTGTTTAATTGTTAGTTCCTATCTATAAACACTGTTTTGACGAGGTCTATAGATGTCTATGATGGTTAGAGTTGCAGTAAAGCTAGAGATCCTACCAACACAACTTCCAGGTTGTATAATATTTTAACGGGAGCTTCTGACGGTAAAATAGTCAATTAAAAATAGTCTTCATTTTGAAAGACCTATCCAATGATATGCCACTCAATAGGGTGCGTAATTTTTTTTTTTTTTTTTCGTCTCTACCGCCATTTTGTATTCTATGGCCACCATTTTAAATTTATAAAAACAAAATCTAGCCTATAACCTTGGGGCCGTTAAGACGAATTGATAGAGACCTCATTCATTAAAATCCATCCAGCCTTTGGGATGTTTCAAGGGTATAACGAAATCCACATACAAAGATACGCATGAAACACATAACCCTTCTTTTCAGGCGGGTAAAAAAGGGTGTTAGGGAATTTTTTTTTAAGTGATTAAAATACAAGAAAGTGAATGGAAGGAATATATATTTACAACACATAAAAAGCAAACAAAATATTACTTATTAGAAAAGAAAAAATAAATTAGATACATATTTTTCTTATTTAAGTTTTAAATAAAAAAATATTACATAATTTTTAAATGTCTGACATAATTGTCAATAATAATAAAGCTCTGATATTTAATAATTATGTATTTTTTATAAAAACACAGGAGGGAGAGAAATCTTTTTAATGCTCATGTATTATATTTTATGTATGCTGTACATTCAACTCACGGTTGAATTAAGTTTTGGTGTAAATTCGAAATACATGGTGACGAATGCAAAAAATACAGATATCGCAGTGATTTGACAAAGGTTAGTGACGTCACTCTTGGTGTGCCCGGGCTTTGTAAATAGCGTCGGTGTTGCCTAAACCGCCTTGATTTCTACTAGGGATGCAACGGATATCCGGTAAATATCCGATATCCGGCATATCCGGCTGATTTTTCAATATCCGAAATATCATCGGATATCCGAATCACAATCACCGGATATCCGACTTGTCTGCCGGATAACCGGCAGAGAGCAGCAAAGCGTATATATAAGGATAAGAGAAATTGTTTGACCCAAACAATGCAAACAACTTTGTTTATAATGCAAAATATGAAAGTAAGTTCACTATTCATGAGTAAAAGGTAATTCTCAAAAGTTTAAAGAATTGCCAGCTTTCCTAACATTGATATTTGAACTCTTTATAATAAATTTAAGAAGTTACGTTTACATCTTTTGGAAAATTGTACCTTTACTTTCAGAACGTAAAACAAAATTGGAAGTTGTTTATTAAAGTATGACTATTAATTTTCTTCTTTCTTTTAAGTTTAACAATTAAACGGGCCTATTTTTACTTTCTTCTATCTTCACTAGAAGAAAGTATTGTAATTGAAATTTTTTCGATTTCCGGTTTTCGACGGATTTAGACGTTTTAGGGGTCAGAGATCCCAAAACATGTCTGTGTCTGTGTGTCGCCATCTTACCATCAAAAAGTGTATGAAATTATGCATAGAATTGAACCACATTTTTTGTGAATGTTTTTGGCTATAGCCAGCTGGCTCTCCTTCAATATGGAAACATTTCCACTGGAAGGGGACGCTGTAATTGCGATTTTTTGTGTCATTTTCATTATTGTACCATCCAAAAGTGTATGAAGCTAAGCATAGAATTGAACCAATTTTTTGTGTATATTTTTGGCTATGGCCAGCAGTTTCTCCTTGAATTTGGAAACATTCCACCATAAGGTGGCACTCACTGTAACAGCGCTTTTTGTAAAATTTTCTCGATATTTCGCAGTTTTTTTTTTTTTTTTTTTCTTTGTACTGTATATTGGCGGCTCGTGAAGTGAAGGGAACTTCGCATCCTACTAAGCTGGCTATTCACAAACAGCTAGAATAACGAAAAAATTATTTATTTTAATAAATATCATGATCGAGATTAACTTATTCTTATCCTGATTAATTGACTGGACCAAAAATTTTCAGATCAAAATCAAAGTTGGTATAATATTGAACTAATAATATGGAAGCATTAACATTTGGAACTACTTTTTGAAATATTAAGATGTATGAGATAGAAGAAAGTTTTGGGATTGGCACATCCAATTAGTTATTTTTGTAACTTCATTATAAATATTTAAAATTAAAAGTAATTTTCTTTTTACTTATAAATATCAAAGTAATTTAACTTAAAATAAAACTAAATGAGACTTAAAGTAAAACAGTATTAAATAATTGAAACCGAAAATCGGCATCAACTAAACCTATGTTTGGAGAAAACTCTTTAATCATGGGTATATTAGTAGATATTTTATGTTTAAATTATAAAACGAAAGTATGTATTTCTTTGTGAAAATACTCTACAATTATATACATATTAATTGGTTTAAATTTGTTATACAAATTTTTAGCCTTTCATTGTACAAATTAGTTATTAGCAATTATCAATATAGTCAATCCCGTATCCACATCCAATAGTAATTATCAGCAGTTCATTGTACAAATAAACAGAATATTTTAATGCTTAAGCTACATTTTTTATATAACATTATTAATATACATTACAGGGCTTGATTTTCGAGACAGGATGACAGGATTCGTGGCTTATAGAATATTGGGGCGGGAGGATCCGGTTTCTAAAAAATCATTTTCCGAAAATGTTTCTTTGTTAAACGACGATTAAGTCTCAGGACCGACTGACAAATTTCGTGATATTTTCCGCTATTGATAGGCAGATTTCATAGTTTATTCTTACAACAAATTGACAAAATTCATGTTTGTTTTTCTGCATCTGACCAAAAAATTTTGCGATTTTTCTCCACGACTGACTGATGAATTTCATGATTTTTTCTGGAGATCAATCGGTGAATTTCATAGATTTTTTTCTCGTGATCAACTGATAAGTTTGGCAGTTTTATTCTATGACCGATTGGCAAATTTCCCTGTTTATTCTTGCGACATACTGATGAAAGTGACGATTGTTTTTCTGCATCCGATTGAAATATTTTGCGTTTTTTTCTCTCTGCGACCACCTGAGGAATTTCAAGATATTTGCTCGTGACGTACTGGCAAATTTTACGATATTTTTCCGTGATCGGTTGATGAATCCCGTGATATTTTCCCGCTGCCGATTTCCCACGAACTTCAGTTTATTTCTCGCGACCACCTGTCGACAAATTTTTTAGGGTTTCGTTCATCTGACGAAACCCTATTCGTCTCGCTCCTCTGTCTGTCCGTCTGTCTGTCTGTCACAGAGCCCGTTCTCAGAAACTATACATGTTAGAGACTTGAAATTTTGCATACTTATAGATGAACACCACACATCATACGACAAATCATAAAATTTTGAAAAAGTCGTACATTTAACCCTTTGGTCTCCCACATGTGTATTTTAAACAATTCTTTCTAAGTGAGCCCCTAATTAGGTTGGAGGAGTGAAATTTTGCATACTTATAGCTGAATACATCTTATCAAATGACAAATCATAAAATTTTGAAAAAGTACATTTAACCCTTTGGGCTCCCACGTGTGTATTTTAAACAATTCTTTCTAAGTGAACCCTAATTAGGTTGGAGGCGTGAAATTTTGCATACTTATAGCTGAACACCTCACATCAAATGACAAACCATAAAATTTTGAAAAAGTGGTACATTTAACCCTTTGGGCTCCCACATGTGTATTTTAAAGAATCTTTTCTAAGTGACACCCTATTTAGGTTGGAGGCATGAAATTTTGCATACTTATAGCTGAACACCATCATGCGACAAATCATAAAAATTTGAAAAAGTCATACATTTAACACTTTGGGCTCCCACATGCGTATTTTAAGCAATTCTTTTAACTGAGCTGGAGATTTGAAATTTTACATACTTATAGCAGAACACCTGAGGCCAGGCGACAAATCATAAAATCTTGAAAAAGCCTTACGTTTAACCCTTTGAGCTACCACATATGTCTTTTAAGCAATTCTTTCTAAGAGAGCCCCTAATTAAGTTGGAGACATGAATTTTTGCATACGTATAGCTGAATACCTCAGACCACACAACAAATCATAAAATTTTCAAAAAGTCTTATATTATTTACTCCTCCGTGCTGTAACTTGCATATTTTAAGCAATTTTTCTAACCTCCACCCTTTTCACCCGGGGAGCACTTTTCCAACTTTAGTCGATACCCCTTTGACCATTCTTTCATATTATGTACCATAGCCTTACATATTTTAGTTCCACTTTTTACTGCTAGTGGCGCCTACTTATCTCGGGGGCTATGGGTCCAATCCCCTCGACTAATATATCTATGGATAGTATGTAAAACGGAGTTTCATTCGGATAAAGTTTTGTTTAGAATAGAGTGCGTCCCTTTTTGCGAAATGTAGAACTAACAGATTTTTCAAAAGGATAAAGTGTTTTGAAAGGAATATTAAACGAAACCCTCTGTGCGATCTGTGATCACACTTACCCACTTGTTAATTTATTTTCACCATGATTCACGAAATCAGTGATATTTTTTTCTACGACTGATTTACATATTTTGCAATGTTTTTTCTGTGTACCCAAAATAGGAAATAACTAAAAGGGCAGTAACGGCTATTGGAGACTGAGCTCTACCGATTTGGCCAATAGTCAGCACTAAACAAAATGAGATTACACTTGTGATGCACATGAAAAAAAAAAAAAAAACTTTGGTGAATTTAAAAAAAAAAACCATATTTAGAAACAACAAACTAGATGATTGTCGCACTTCACAGAAATTACAACATGGCTCTTTGAAATCAACTTTTCTCGTGTAATAGAAGGAATCAATTGACTATTCCCTTTGCAAACTTTGGATATGGATTTAAAATTCCAATGCATAGAACATAGTTCAATTAATGAAAATACCAGGGATTACAGTTCTGACATAATTCCATTAAGGATATAATAAAACAAGTTTGTTCAGAAGTGACATAGTACAATCACCGTAGGTTATTGACAATACAATCACTAACCAATATGCATTATTTATGCAAGTAAGTTAAAAATGAATGCACATCAGATTTTGCAAAGTTTTCTAAAAAATTTTAAGAGAGCACAACCATCTGTTTCTAATAATTTCTAAAGTTATAAAAATTGCTCTGTGCTGTTTGTCAAAAGTATAATTTGTGAAAGAGGCTGAAATATGCAAAAAGGAATAAAATCTAAATTAAGAAATTCATTTTGCAACCCAATTGTTAATTGCCCATAACATTAGGTGAAAGTTGAATAATAGATATGGTATATATAAAGTTTGATTCTGTTCCTTTGTTTTAATAAAATAAAAATTTTGGATAATTATCTTGAGTTGTTAATTTAAATTATTTCAATGGTATTTTGTCATGTCTGTATAAATGTAATTATTTAAGTGGCACATAAAAAATAACAGGGTTTAAAGATTTTTTTTTCTCCCTTTCTAACAGTTCAACTCCCCTGCATTTATAAATGTTGGGTAGGAAACTCCCCTCCTGGGAAAACTTGAATTTCAAGCCCTGAATATTAAAAGAGATATAGTTTTTGTAAATTATATTTCAATACATTTAAAATTTTTTAATGATGTGTGAAACATGTTTTTAATATATTGTTCTGAGATGGCCTTATATAAAGAAATAATTCACCATATAACTAAAAACATATCTAGTGCCGGATATCCGAATCCGGCAGGCAAAGGAGCTTCGGATATCCGGCAAAATCAATATCCGGTGCATCCCTAATTTCTACCTCTATCTAGTGATATCTTAAATCTGTGGTGTACAAGGCACTCGTTGCATCGGCCATAGACCTCATGGCACGGATTGTTGAAGCGGCGGCACGTGTCCAGGAGGCTGTTGGGCAATTGGAACATGTTCGTGGCCACTGTGAAGCATGCATCATGGCTAATGGGGCCCATTTTGACCATGTGTTATGAGTTGTAACATTTTTCATTTGTATTTTGTACTTCAATTAATTTTTTTGTAAAATAAAGGTCTTTTTATACCGTTCGTTATATTTTCTTTGTGTCATGGTCATGGCGCAATTGCACCGTCTTGATTGCGTTACCGACACCCAGTTCCTGTGTAATTCTTGCTCCTCATAACCTGACACCCACACGTGCCATTTGGACATGACCTTTTGAACCACCCCGTATACCAATAACTGGTTATTTGGTGGTACCAAATGAAAATATTTTGATTTAAACTAGAAATTCTTCATAAAATAAATAAAATGTAAATAAAAGAGTTAAATAGTTTTACATAAAAATTCTGGTCTGAAATATTTTTCTAAAACTTCAGTTAAATTCCTGGTATATTTAGTTCCTTTAAAACCAAAGCCTATCAGATTTTTTATTTTATTCAATAGATGAATTTAAAACTTTGTCTAATAAAGCATAGTTAGTTTTGCTGCCTTTCTCAACGATGTATGTCTATGAATGACTAACTCAGCCACCAAAACGAAATACAGAACTAAACATTCGCTTGCAATTACTACCAACTGGGGCGAAATTCGGACATATCTATTTTGATGGTAATAGAAAATAAATTCAATGTTACGATTAAAGCTTCAAAATATAATTTTATTTCTGGGACAATGCACAACTGTTTATATTACTATCCATTCCTTCTTGCTGTGTTCGGTAGAAATGCACCTAGAAAACATTAACTTGTAACATATTGTACGGTAGGCTTAAGAGGCTCCCTCTAAGAAAATCTTTCTAAAAAGGGTTCTGCAAGTCACAAAATTTGGGAACCACTGCTTTACATTATTCACCACATAGAGTAATTAATCTCAGCTAATTAGCAAAAAATGGAAAATCTGAGCCTTGCGTTCATTTGATCCTGTCTTTGTCTATCATCCAAATTTTCATACTTCTGTGGGTAATATTTTCCTAACCATCGCGAACACACTTACAATCTTTCTTTTTTTAATATAGATGAGTATATAATAATTTTTCTGCATTTTTTGCATGCGATTTTTAAAAAAGAACATCTAAAACATGACTTAAAATCTTGCGGTGTAATGAATCGGAGTGCAGTTCTCATTAAAATATACAGATAATAGGCAGACTTGGGGTTAAAAATCAATTGATATTCGTTTGCAATTTAATATTTCTTTTCTTTTTTAGGAAGTATCTTCTGGTTTTGTTTTATGTGATTTTAACACTCCTTGTAGAACTGGAAAAGTGTTTGATGCTCAGGTATTTGAATTTCTTTTTTGTATTGGCTGTTATTTATTTAAAAATAAATTACAAGTAATCTAAATTGTATTTTAGTGAGCATTTAAAAATTAAAAATAATAATAAATAAATAATGGCAAGGTTTTCAATTTAACATGCTTAATGATTTTGTGTACCAGCTGTAAATGATTGTTTCTTTAAAAAATATTTCGAATATAAGGTAAACATTTAAGAATTTTAACTCTTTCAAATCCATTTGTTTATGTTTTAACATAAATACGTGTTAGCGTAATTTTTTTTGGTTTTATTTTTAATTTAGGGGGCTCGGCCCCCTGTGAGCCACGCTCGCTAACCTCCACAGCCTCTAAAAACATAAAATGTTCCTTGCTTTTAAAATATTACTCTGTTACAGAAGATTGAATCATATCACAAACGACGACGATCTTCTGTAATTGTGTTGTCATGCTTTTCTGTTTGAATGGGGCATTTTTCAGTTACCATGGCTTCATCCACAACTAATGTCTGTGTTTTTGGATTGATAAGATCATTTATGCATTTCGAAATCAACTTGTATAAAATGATTAGGCTTAAAATGTCGCTGACTTTCAGACTTTTATAAGGACACTATGGGAAATTTTCTTCCTTTGGGTTAGAGATTACAAAACTCCTACAGCTTGGGAATAACATTCAGAACTGTGGTATTGAAAAGCACTGTGTTTGGAAATTTTATGCTTATATTTTATGTTTAGAGTTTTGGGTATTTTCAGGAACAGGTATAGATTATGCATGAATTCTTTTCAAATAGTAATTCGTAAAAAAAAAAAAAAAAAAAAAATCTGAAGTATTTTATGCACGTATTTACCTATGTTTATGCTGCATCAACTGATGAAATATATAAACAAATTTGCTAGTCATGCTACTTTTAAGCAGGCATGAGATTCTTCCGCGGATCCGCGATTTTCCGCTTTTTTGGCATTTTCCGTGTTTTTCCGATTTTTTGCCGTTTCTCGCAGGGGTGATTTGTTCCGAAATTTAAAAAAAATCTGTCATCAATCCAAAAATTCAGACATAAAATCGCGAAAAAAAACTCAAATTTCGTAAAAAGATCTCGTAATAAACGTGAACTCAGTCAAAGGATTGTGGGGGGAAAATACCAATTTTGTCCAAAAATCCTGAAAAAACGCACGTATTTTGTCAAAAAATTGCGTAAAAAGCGCGTATTTCGTCAAAATATCGCATAAAAAGCGCATGTTTCGTCAAAATATCGCATAAAAAGCGCATGTTTTGTCAAAAGATCGCGTAAAAAGCGCGTGTTTCATCAAAATATCGCATAAAAAGCGCTTATTTCATCAAAAGATCGCTTAAAAACGCGGATTTCGTCAAGATCGCGGAAAAAAACGCGGATATCGTTCAAAGGACAGTGGGAAAAACGGAAATTCTGTCAAAGAATCGCCGTAAAATGGCGAATTTTGTCAAACAATAGCAGGAGAAACACGAATTTCTTCAAAAGATCGCGTAATAAACGTGAACTCTGTCAAAGGATTGTCGGAAAAAATACCAATTTTGTCCAAAGATCGCGAAAAAACGCACGTATTTCGTCAGAATATCGCGTAAAAAGCGTTTATTTCGTCAAAAGATCGCGGAAAAAACGCGGATTTCGTTCAAAGGATAGTGGGGAAAACTAAAATTCTGTCAAAGAATCGCCGTAAAATGGCGAAATTCGTCAAATAATAGCGGGAGAAACGCGAATTTCGTCAAAAGATCGCGGAAAATTTGCTGCAATATTAATGTTTTCACCAGATTTTTTTTGCAGCTGAGTGACAAGTTAAACATTAGCTTGGCATGTTTTGAGTAAAAGCATGTTAAAATTTTAATTGGACAACTACCTAAGATTGCTGTGTAAAATATTACATCAGAATTATGAACTTGAAATAGAAATTTTCAGTTTAGAATTACTTATAGTATTTCCATAAATTACTGCCCCCCCCCCCCCCTTTCTCAATAAAGCAGCATTTAAACAAAAATATTAACAGTTTTATTGTGAATAAAATAACCTTACTTAAAATAGCATGTGCTTAAACGCGCGCTATTTTAAATAATTTCTCATTTTCCCGTTTCACGCACTTTTCCTCTTTTTTTATCTTTTTGCAATCTCATGCCTGTTTTAAGCCTCGTGATTCCCACTGTGATGTCACATCAGTATTGTCCATAAGAAATTCATTTTAAATATACTCTTTTAATATTTTATGTAATTTTCATCATTAAATAGATTTCGTGTGTTATGATTTTATTATTTTGGGTTTTCTTTCTTTTTTAATACATTCATGTGTAAACATATTGTTTATGACATAATTTCCCCCATTTCCTGCTTTAACACGTGATCTTTTCTTTCTGCTTTTAATAGTCCCATGTAAATACTTTTTTTTTTTTTTATTGAAATGAAATACTATTCTTCGATCTGTTTTACAATTTCGCAACAATTTAAACAAATAATTTTTTTTTTTTCCTAAATATAAAATAAGAAAAATTTAAATAACAAATAAAAAAAGAAACTTCAAGAAGCTAATTAAGAAAAATATTAAGATTTAAATTAAGAAAATAATTACACGCTGCACACAATGATTGTTAAGCATCTTGCTGTAAAAGATGGTTAAACAGCTATTCATAGTTTTTGTTCCTATAAAACTTTTTTAATGCATCTATTTTGACTGACTTTAACATTAAATAACTCGTAAACTAATTCTTTGATTTAAAAAATGTCTGCTTCAGCATGTTTATCAAACATTTCTCTATCAAGCTATCAATTTTCTCTTTTTTATATGCAATAGTTTTCTTAATTATTAGCCTAGAAAGACCATCCCCCTTCGGTCACAAAAAATTCATTTACAGTGGCATTGACTACGTTAGTTTTTTTTTTTTTTTTTTTTAATAGAATAGAGAGATTTAATGTTAAGAATGAAGAATAAAGTAATGTGAAGAAATAAAGTTTGATTTTACCTTCTATTTATTTTTATTATTCATTTTATAGTTTGGTTGATTCTTTTTACTAAGTTTTTTGTTTTAGAACAGTTTGTATAAAAACTACAATTAATAGAAATATAATTGTCTGAGCACAGCTCCGACTTCCTGTAAAAAAGACTTTTGTGAACACAATAGCACCCAAAATATTAGTCACATTGACATGCAAAATTGTCCTGGAATCTGTAGTGCTCACTGGGTATTATAAATCAAACAGGGTATCTACAGAATCTGGAAATTGGTAAATCATGGAAAAATCAGGAAGTTATATCAATCTGGAAAAGTCAGGGAATTTTGTAAAAGTACTTGAAAATCAGGAAAATTTGTCTATATGTGAAAATATTTGCATTTCCATCTTCCTAACAAGACTGATTAATCTATTTTATATACCATATTTTTTCACATGCTGATTAGTCTTTCCCAATATTTTTAAAAAGATGTACAGTCGTGGAAAAAAAAAAGTAAACACCCCCTACTAACTCCGCAACAAATTATCGTAGAAGAAAGTTACTGGTACCGAACGATTTTACATAAAGTCTATTTTTAAATGATGTATATAAAATTTGCTTAGGGGGCCATCTGCATATTAAAACGAACCATAACTTCATTTTTTTCAATGGCAATACTCAATTCTGACAGCATAAATGAACTCTACACCCTTCAATTAGCCTAAAAATAAATTTTTATGTAATTCGTACCATAAATTTCAGAGAAATTAATTATTTTAAAACGAGCGTATTTTAAGGGCTGTATCCAAATTGAAGTTGGGTTCTCGATTGCTAACCGAGAGAGCCGCCTTCTTGATCAAGGCATCTTAAGCAGTCAATGCAGTCTGTTAGATAACAAGGCAGCAGAAGAAATTTCAAAATATCTACTCACTTCAATCATAGACGGCCCCTTAAACCATCATTTTGCCGTTTTTTAAGCATAATTTGAAAACTACTTGGAAGAAAAATGTGAAATTTGGGATTTTCATAAAGCAGGACTTAATAAATCTAAATCCATCAAAAAAATTGTAGATTGCAATTCATAATTTTTTTGAATATTAATTTCATAATTTATAATTTATATCATAAAATTATAAAAATTGCAAATTCAGCGTATTTATGTTTGGGCACATTAGTTTTATTTCTAAAGAAAAAATTAGCACATTAGGAGCATAATTTCAGAAGATATAAATAAAAATATGAAAATGTAATTTATCATTAGAAGCACTAAATTTTGAATGCTTATAATTCAAAAACTTATGATTCAAATGACTTGAAATTTGGTGTCTAGGCATATTTTGAGCCGAAGATTTGAAATATTTCGTTAAAATTGGGTATTGCCATTGAAAAAAATGAGGTTTGGGTTCGTTTTAATATGTAGATGACCCCCTAAGCAAATTTTATATACATCATTTAAAAGTAGACTTTATTTCAAATCGTTCGGTACCAGTAACTTCTGTCTACGATAATTTGTTGAAGAGTTAGTAGGGGGTGTTTACTTTTTTTTTTCCACGACTGTACATGGTATGAGTTTTCAATATTTAACCCAAATTAAGGTGATTAAATGTCCTCATTTTCTGTGGATAGTGCTTATATTGAAGACAATTTACCCATTTTTTTTTTTTTTTTTTAATTTTAAATTATATATTAGCATCACCTGACCAGGTGGTCAGCTTTATCCAATTAGCTATCCCATCAGCTATTGTTGGACTAAGTTTTGAGTTCAGATATATAAAATTGTCAACCAATACTTTATGAATATTAGACCATTTTTATGTTTTTCAATTGTTTTTTCACCCAAATGAGATATTAGCAAGCTGGATTTAGATAAGTGTGTTATACGAAGAAGCAGCATACATGAAAAAACATGTTTGAATTATTAATTAAAACATTAGCTCTTTTGTTGTAAATTATGCATTTCATCCTTGTTGTTCTCCGCATTGTTATGACTTTAGCGTTACTCAGAGTTTCAAGTGCTGCATATTTTGCACATATCTGCACAGAAATAACGATTTCCCTCAAATTTGCGCCAAAACATACTTGGTACCAAAATGAAATTTAGCACGATTCTGAGAATTTTGTCAAAGAATCTTGTAAAAATGCGAATTTTGTCTAAGGATTGCGTAAAAAAGCAAATTTCATCAAAAGATCGTGTTAAAAACGCAATTTTCATCAAAAGGTCACGTCAAAAACACAAATTTCATAAAAATAGTGTGTAAAAACATGAATTCCATGAAAAGATCGCGAAAAAAATGCAAGTTTCATCAAAGGATCATGGAAAAACACAAATTTCGTCGAAAGACCGTAGGAAAGACTCTAATTTCGTCGAAAGATCACTTAAAAATACACTAATTCCATCAAAAGAGTGTGTGAAAACACTAATTCTGTCATGAAAATACTAATTCTGCCAAAGGAGCTTGTAGAAAACGCAAATTTCATCAAAATAGGGCATAAAAATACGGCCGTGAACAAACAGGTCGCAGGGAAAAATGCAAGTTTTGTTGAAGGATCGCAGAAAAAACACAAGTTTTGCTGAGGATCGCATGTAAGATACGAATTTCGTCAAAAGATCTAGGGGGGTGGGGGGCAGTGTGAATTTTATCAAAAGATCGCAGAAAAAATGTGGGTTTCGTCAAAGGATCGCAAAGAAAACCCAAATTTCACCAAAGGATTGCAAGAAAGATGTGGATTTCGTCAAAATATCTGTGTTAAAGACACGAATTCTGTCAAAAGATCATGTAAAAAATGCAAATTCCATTAAAAGAGCACATTAAAATGAAAATTCCGTCAAAAGAGCATGTAAAAATGCGAATTCTATGAAAGGATCGAGTAAAAAATGCGAATTCCGTCAAAGGATTGTGGGGAGGGGGGAATGCATAATTAGCATCAGGGGGAAATCCCCCGCTTCTCCCTCTGCTGTAACTTTTCAGAAAATTTGCTTTGAATTTCAGAATTTTTTTTTTTTTTTTACTCACTGTCGCCCCTGACATGACGTCACGATGCATGAGAGAAAAATTAGTTTGTTTCTAGTTTCAGCGAAAGCTTGTTTTTGATGCTGCAAGCTGTGGTTTGGATAGCAAATTTGTCACTATTTATATGTTGTCAATTTTGAAAAATCTAAGTATTATTACACACTTTTGTTTGTCTATGGTGAAAAAAAAATTTTACTGGCTAAATTGTTTTAAAAAAAATAAATGTTAGGAGGCAGAAGTTTTAAGTGAAAGAAGTGTGCTGTTCAGACAATTAGTGATAATAGTAATTTACTTCTTGCAACACTATTTAAAAAATAATAATGAAAGTTTTATCTTTGTTTGAGAAAGATTCAGAATTAGGTACTGGTACACCTTAAAATAAGTTTTTTTTTTTTTTTTTCAAATTTACAGAGGAAAAAAATATTTTTATGTTTTATAATATTTTTATGAATTAATGCAATGATTAGCAGTATTATTTTTCCTTTTATGATTGCTTGAAATTTCTTTTTAAGGTGGTTATCTTAGAACACAAATCTATAATTTGTCCTGGTTATAGTGCAGTTTTACACATTCATGCTGCTATCGAAGAAGTATCAGTTAAAGTAAGTAGGTTTTCTTTTATTGATGATAAATCACTAGTGTGTCAACGATTTAAATCAGCGATTAAATCATGATTTTAATCAATGGATTTTTTTTTTTTAATCAAAATTTTCTAAATGTCTAAAATGGCAAAAAAAAAAAAATTAAAATCTAAGCTGAACATAATTTATAAAGTTTCTATTGGTATTTTGCCTTATGAATAAACAAACAGAAAAAAAGCTTTATATAATTGTTTCTAATCTTAATTCCTGAGCCAAAAAATGTACAGTAAGTTTGTGAAAAGCATAGTTTTTATCTGGCATAAAAAACATTTAATTTTAAACATCTAAATCTAATATAGTAATTTGCAATGTAATAATTTCCTTTAACTAATCAAGTTATACATTCTTTTATATAAAATAAGCACAGCAAGTATAATAAATTTCTGCAAGTAAATAAATAAATAGCCAGAATCTTATTTTCTCATTCTACTTTTGCAATAATAAATTTATAGTAAATATAGAAGCAAAAGAAGAATGAAAGAATGGCATCTGCTCAACAACTATTGTAAAAAAAATGTATAAGAAAAAGAACTAATTCGCACAACAAGAGCTTCTTCAGTATACAATGAATAAATGTTTTTTACTTTGGATCTAACTAAAGAAATTAGTTGGGAATTGAAAAGACAGCAAAAAAAAAAAAAAAAAAAGAACCATTGAAAGCTAATAATCCATGCTGAGAGGCAATAAATTCTGCAATTTAATATTTTGAAGATTTTAGTTTGGTTATTCCTTATATTTATGTATGTGTCTATGAGGGTTAACTCATTTTTATATATTTGGAAGGTTAGCATATACATATATGTGTGTAAGAATAGATTTAGGCGATTTACAGTAATTTTTATAAGTACAAATGGGAAATGAGCTGCTAATGATAATTTGCTTGTTTTGTTATTTGTGCTATTAACTAATGTAATTATATTTATTTGCTGTTTTTATTAATTTTGTAATTACTTACTGTTCCCTCTAGGCCATTTTTAAGTAGCTTTCATTACAAAAAGCTACCTGTTGCAGCCGTTCGGAGGAAAGCGATTAAAAAAATTTTTGGTGTATTTTCATCAATCATGACCCCCCTCCCTGAAACCACCCTCCGTTCAAATGTTGTTAGATATATCCATCTATCCATATATATATCCCTCAGAGTAATCTCATATTAGAGGGAGGAATTCCCCGACACTTTCTTCAGCCAGGATAAAATCACGTGACTCGGGGCAAGAAGCTTCCCGGTCAGTTTGCAAATAGCATTGATTTCTACGGAGGATATTAGACAATTTCATGTCTATGGTTCAAAAATATCGCAGTAGCAAGTTGTTGTGTCTATGGATGTATAGAAAGATCAAACAAAACAACTTCTGTTACCTTCCATTGTTATGTATTTATTATTTATTTATTTTTATTAATATTTAAAGGGTCTTAAAAAGATATCATTGGAACTATGATATCGTTTATTCACGTTGTTACGATGAAAATACAAAATATTTTACTTTTAATAACATAAATGTATGCAATAATAGGATATACCATTATCTAGTGTTATCAGTTTAAATATTAAAATTGTGAGTTTGATTAATTTGAATTTTAAGAACATTTCGTATTAAGATGTTTGGCGATACATTTTTTTCGCCAAAAGATACTTGTTTTCGTCACTTTAAAACCTAAATACTTATGTTTTTTTTTTTTTTTTAAATCTTGCTTTAGATTAAATTTATGCTTTAAATAAAGTACGTTTTAAATTAGGGATGCAACAGATATCTGGCAAATATCCGATATCCGGCTGATTTTTCAATATCCGAAATACCGTCGGATATCCGAATCACAATCACCGGATATCCGACTTCTCTGCCGGATATCCGGCAGAGCGCAGTGAAGCGAATATATAAGGATAACAGAAATCGTTTGGCCCCAAACAATGACGAACAATTTTGTTTATAAAGCAAAATATGAAAGTAAGTTTGCTATTCATGAGTAAAAGGTAATTCTCAAAAGTTTAAAGAATTGTCAGTTTTCCTGACATTGATATTTGAACACTTTATAATAAATTTAAGAATTTGTGTTTACTTCTTTTAGAAAATTGTACCTTTACTTTAAGTATGTAAAACAAAATTTGAAGTTGTTTATTAAAGTATGACTTTATTAATTTTCTTTCTCTCTTTTAAGTTTAACAATTAAACAGGCCTATTTTTAGAAGAAAGCATTGTAATAGAATTTTTTTCGATTTCCGGTTTTCGATGCATTTAGATGTTTTAGGGGTCAGATATCCCAAAACATGTTTATACAAAATGTCTGTCTGTCTGTGTGTCACCTTCGTACCATCAAAAAGAGAATGAAGTTATGCGTAGAATTGAACGAAATTTTTTGTGAATGTTTTTGGCTATAGCCAGACGGCCCTCCTTCAATATGGAAACATTCTACTGGAAGGAGGGGAGGGGGGCACTGTAATCGCGATTTTTGTGCCATTTTCATTATTGTACCATCGAAAAGTGTATGAAATTATCCAGATAATTGAACAAAATTTTTTGTATTTGTTTTTGGCTATATCCAGCAGGTTCTCCTTTAAATTGGAAATATTCTGTCAGAATGGGGCAATAGCGATTTTTGTGCCACTTTCATTCTTATACCATTGAAAAGTGTATGAAGTTATGCATAGAATTGAACCAATTTTTGGGGGTATGTTTTTGGCTATGGCCAGCAGGTCCTCCTTCAAATTTAAAATATTCTGCTGGAAGGGGGCGCTATAATACAGATTTTTGTGTTATTTTCATTATTTTACCATTGAAAAGTGTATGAAGCTAAGCATAGAATTGGACCAATTTTGTGTATATATTTTTGGCTATGGCCAGCAGTTTCTCCTTGAATTTGGAAATATTCTACCAGAAGGTGGCACTGTGACAGAGATTTTTGTAAACTTTCCTCGATTTTTAGCAGTTTTTTTTTTTTAGGTAGATTTCGTATGAAATACTACCTATTGGGATCGTTCCTATGTTGGAATTTCTGAAAAATTTTTGCAGATCTACACCGATCATGACTCCTAGAACCCAAAACCACCCTCAGTAAAAAACTTATATATATATATATATATCACTTTCTTCTGGACACAATAACTTTCGTAATTCTGCACCAATCTCTTCCAAACTGATACATAAAATCAAAGGGCATAAAATTTCGGTCAAGTTCATTAATGGGTAAAATCGGACCAAGGGGATGGAAATAGGGAAGGGTTTTGTGAAAACCACCCATAACTTCTTAATTTTTGTACATATCAAATCAGTTTAAAGTTTTTATTACTTCTAAAAATAGGGCCAAAATTTTATGTATTACAGATTTTTGATAAAGTTAAAAATGGGCTCAAGGGGTGCAAAAAATAGGGTTTTTGGGAGAAAAAAAATCATAACTTCGTCAGTTCTCAAGATATCAATTCCAATTAATTTTATTATAAATCTCCTTAATATTATCTACAACTTTTATATTCACAAGTTTTTGATAGGACCAATTCGTACCGCAAAAAAAAATTAAAAACGAAAACAAAAAGGGGGTTTGAAGAAGTAAAAAATCCATAACTCCGTCAATTCAAAAGATATAAAATCCCCATGAATTTATCATATATCTTCTTAATATTGTCTACAACATCTATATAGACAAGTTTTGGATAGGACCAATTCTTACAGCAAAAACAAATTAAAAATACATAGCGGTTGAAGAAAAAAATCATCTAAGTAAGGGTGTATTCAAATCCAAACTGCGTATTTTCTTACTCATTTTACAATTCATTTTTACTCTCAAAGGCTTCCAATTGGTACGTTTTCTTACTCAGAAACTATATAATGTACCGTCTAGAAGAACTCCTCATGGTATGGTCGATTAATGGTTGATTTTTTGATAGAGGCAGAATATATTTTTAAAAATGCTGTTAAAGTGGGTATTTTGAACCGAATTTCCCGAAGCGAATTATGTTGGAAAAATCATTGCATTAAGGATGCACTCAAATCCAAACTGCTTGTTTTCTGACTCATTTTTAAATTCATTTTTGCTCTCAAATGCATTTAATTGGTAGATTCGCTTATACAGAAACTATATAATGTACCACAATGATCGATTTTTTGATAGAGGCAGAATATATTTCAAAAAATTACGTCAAAGTGGGCATTTTGAACGGCATTTCCCGAAGCAATTGTGTTATCACTTTCTTCTGGACAAGATAACTTCCGCAATTCTGCACAAATCTCTTCCAAGCTGATACATAAAATCAAGGGACATAAAATCTCGGTCAAGTTCGTTAATGGGCAAAAGTGGACAAAGGGGATGGAAATAGGGAGGGGTTTTGTGAAAACCGAAAAACCCCCATAACTTCTTAATTTTTGTACATATCAAATCAGTTTAAAGTTTTTATTGCTTCTAAAAATAGCGCCAAAAATTCATGCATCACAGATTTTTGATAAAATTTAAAATAAGCTCAAGGGGCTCAAAAAATAGGGTTTTTGGGAGATAAAAATTCCTTACTTCGTCAATTCTCAAGATATCAAATCCAATAATTTTATTATACATCTCCTTATTATTATCTACAACTTTTATATTCACAAGTTTTTGATAGGGCCAATTCTTAAAGCAAAAATAAATTAAAAATACATAGCGGTTGAAGAAAAAAATCATCTTATTAAGGGTGCATTCAAATCCAAACTGTCTATTATCTTACTCATTTTTAAATTCATTTTTGCTCTCAAACGCATCCAATTGCTAGATTCTCTTATTCAGAAACCATATAATGTACAGTAATGATCGATTTTTTGATAGAGGCAGAATGTATTTCAAAAAATGATGTCAAAGTGGGCATTTTGAACAGAATTTCCCGAAGCGATTGTGTTAGAAACGAAAAATATTGCCCTACTGAGAAAATAATGGTTTATTAATCAAGTTTTAATTAATTGAAAGAAAAATAAAAACACAGGTCGCTTATAAATCTTTTCAAAAATCACGTCAGCATGTTTCATATTTTTTTTTATTAAAAATTAATCTGAAAATGTGCCAGAAAATTTCGAGTTGTTGAGTATGGAAAAATATTTTTTTTAATATCGCCTTAACATGATTCTGATAAAACCAGCTATTTTATAAAAAAGGAAATATAAACTTGTCAAAAGCAGACAGATAAAACTGTTAAAGTGGATTTATATCTAATAATGATTTAGTTTTTGTTGGTGAAATTAGCATACTTAACTTCGAAATCTACCTCTGCCTGTAGGCCGGGCCGGCAGGGATTTTTTTTTTTTTTTTTTTTTTGTACTGTATATTGGTGGCTCATGAAGCAAAGGGAACTTCGCATCCTGCTAAGCTGGATATTCACAAACAGCTGATGTACAACAGAATAACAAAAATATTGATTTTAATAAATATCATGATCAAGATTAACTTATTCTGATTAATTGACTGGAGCAGAAATTTTAGATCAAAATCAAAGTTGGTATAATATTGAACTAATAATATTGAAGTATTAACATTTGGAACTACTTTTTGAAATATTAAGATGTATGAGATGGAAGAAAGTTTTGGGATTGGCAAATCCAGCTAGTTATTTTTGTAACTTCATTATAAATATTTAAAATTAAAAGTAATTTTCTTTTTACTTATAAATATCAAAATAATTTAACTTAAAATAAAACTAAACGTGACTTAGAGCAAAAACAATATTAAATAATTAAAACAGAAAAAGGGCATCAACTAAACCTATGTCTGGAGAAAATAACTGTTTAATCATGGTTATATTAGTAGATATTTTATGTTTAAATTATAAAAAGAAAGTGTGTAGTATTTCCTTGTGGAAATACTCTACAATTATACTCATATTAATTGGTTAAAATTTGTTGTACAAATTATCAGCAATTATCAATATAGTCAATCCCATATCCAAATCCAGTAGCAATTATCAGCATTTCATTGTACAAATAAACAGAATATTTTAATGTTTAAATTACATTTTTTATGCAATATTATTAATATACATCACAGGGATTGAATGGCAGATACAGGGCTTGAATTTCGAGATGGGATGGCAGGATTTGTGCCCTAAAGATTATTATTGTACCCTATTTATTATATTATGCCCTATTGTGGGTGGGCGGACCCTGTTTCCAAAAAATCATTTTCCAAAAATGTTTCTTTGTAAAACGACGATCAAGTCTCAAGACCGACTGACAAATTTAGTGATATTTTCTAATTTCTACTATCGATTGGCAGATTTCACAGTTTCTTCTTACGGCAGATTGACAAAATTCATGGTTGTTTTTTTTTTTTGCATCTGACTGAAAAATTTTGTGCTTTTTCTCCAGGACCGACTGACGAATTTCACGATTTTTTCTAGAGACTGATCTGTGAATTTCATATTTTTTTTTTTTCGAGATCAATTGACAAATATAGCAATTTTATTCTGTGACTGATTGGCAAATTTCCCTGTTTGTTCTTGCGACATACTAATGAAAGTAACGATTGTTTTTCTGCACCCGATAGAAAATTTTCGCGCTTTTTCTCTGTGACCGGCTGAGGAATTTCACGATATTTGGTTGTGACAGACTGGCAAATTTCACGATATTTGGTTGTGACAGACTGGCAAATTTCACGATATTTTCCCATGATCGATTGACGAATTTTGTGATATTTTCTTGCTGCCGATTTCCCAGGAACTTCAATTTCCTCCTTGCAACCGGTCGACAATTTTTTTTATTTATTTTCACCATGATTGACAAAATCGGCGATATTTTTTTTATGACCGATTTATATATTTTGCGATGTTTTTTCCCTGTGCTCAAAATAGGAAATAACCTAAAGGGGAGTAATGGCCACCGGAGACTGAGCCCTACCAAATTGTCCAATAGTCAGCACTCAACAAAATGAGATTACACTTGTGGTGCACATGAAGAAAAAGAAAATTGGTGAACTTAAAAAAACATGTTTAGAAATAACAAACTAGTTGATTCTTGCAATTCACAGAAATTAGGACATGACTTTTTGAAATCAACCTTTTATCGTGTAATAGAAGTCAATTGACTATTTCCTTTTCAAACTTTGGATACGGATTTAAAATTCCAATGCATAGAACATAGTTCAATTAACGAAAATACCAGGGATTACAGTTTTGACTATAATTCCATTAAGGATATAATAAAACAAGTTTGTTCAGAAGTGACATACAATCACCGTAGGATATTGACAATAGAATCACCAATATGCATTATTCATGCAAGTAAGTTAAAAATTAATGCACATAACAGGCTTCATGCGGTGCTTAAAAGTGCTTGAAAGTCCTTGAATTTTTAAGAGAGAAAAAATGTCCTTGAAAGTGCTTGAATTTGTTTAAATTTTAATGAAGGTGCTTAATTTTCATTACTTTTTTTTTTATAGGTGCTTAATTTTTTTTTATTCAGATGTTCAAAATAAAACAAGTTGCTAATGTTAAAAAAAAAAAAGGTTAATTAATCAGGCGAAAATATTTGGTCTGAGATCGTTTTCCTTTCAGCAGGTCAGAATACGAGCATTTGTACTCTCGGAACTCTCTTTTACAAAAGAAAATGAAAAGACATGTATTTGTTGCTACTGCCGATCGCAAGATTGGAAGTTCCTCCAATGTAAATCCCCTCCCAATGGACAAAACGGCGATGTGGACCACAAAAACTGTAAAAGAAAAATAGACTGAAGTTTTAGATAAAAAAAATAGAAAATGCAGTTAAAGAGCTTAAAGTGTGAAAAAAAGTATTTAAAATGCAATAAATTATTCATGCTGAAATATGCAAATTTTTGTATTTTGTGAGTGTTTTTAATATACCTTTTTGAAAAGGATTTAGTGGATGTTTTCAAATTAAGGCAAGTTGTGAAAAAAATTCATTTAGTTTTTGTATAATTTTAAATTGTGTATTAATTAATTGTGGTTCTGTTCCGAAAATAGGCATTCATTTCTAAAAATTTAAAAATCGGTCATTAATCCAAAAATTCAGACATAAAAAATATCACGAATTTCGACAAATGGTCGCCAAAAAAAATTAAGTTTGTCACTCGTTTGTGTTAACCAATTAAAACATTGGCCAAACAGAGTTGCTGTGGTTAATGTGGAAGACTTTCAAGACACCAGTTTTTAAAACAAACTTAATTTATTTGAAGCATGATGAACTGATGATATACATTGTAACAGCTTTACTTAGCCGTTAAATCATATTAAAAACAAAATATCTAATACAGCTACATTATGATAGGTGACATAATCATACAAAAAATTCACGAAGCTACTGATCCACAATCAGTCCAGATACTTATACTTCTGAAAACAGCAATGTTTTGCATGAAAACTGTTGCCAATCAGTAAATACAAACTTACTCAGAATACATCCGAAACTCCGATCATACGAACGTAGCTGAAACGGCATTGGCTGTAAACTATGACGTCACAAATCGACCGTTCACTGCGAAAGACGTGATCCCAAAATCACTGTTACTGACAGTTACTCAGCAACGGCACTTGCCTCAAGAGCTAATACGCATGAATGAAACTACCGGTCGTCTCGGATGTAAACAAGAACAAGAGAAGGTGAAAAATAAATGTACATCAATAGAAAGCAAATACTTTAAAGCTTCGCTTTATTTAAACTTTACTGAATGTTTAACTAGGCATTAAGTAATTGATGCATAACAGTTTGCAGAAAAATCATGAATTTCGTCAAAGGATCGCAGAAAAACACAAAATTCGTCAAAGAATCGCAGAAAAAAACACAAATTTCATCAAAGTATCAGAAAAAATGCAAATTTTGCCCAAAAATTGCAGAAAAAACCAAAAATTTTGTCCAAGAATTGTGGGGAAAAAACAAAAATTTCGTCTAAGAATCGTGAAAAAACCCACACATTTCGTCAAAGAATCGTGAAAAAACCCACACATTTCGTCAAAGAATCATGAAAACCCCCACAAATTTCATGAAATAATCATGGAAAAACCCACAAATTTTGTCGAAAGATTGCAAAAACCCCGTAAATTTTGTCAAAAGATTGCAAAACCCCCGTAAATTTTGTCGAAAGATTGCAAAAACCCCGTAAATTTTGTCAAAAGATTGCAAAAACCCTGTAAATTTTGTCAAAAGATTGCAAAAACCCCATAAATTTTGTCAAAAGATTGCAAAAACCCCGTAAATTTTGTCAAAAGATCGCGAAAACCCCATAAATTTTGCTTAAAGAGCGTGAGAACTGCCATAAATTTTGCTTAAAGAGCGTGAAAACCGCCATGAATTTTGCTTAAAGAGCGTGAAAACCACCATGAATTTTCTCAAAAGATTGTAATAAACCCATTAAATTTTCTCAAAAGATTGAAAAAGAAGTATATTTTGTCAAAAGACCGTATATTTCATCAAAAATTCATGCAAAAAACCACATTTTCTTAAAACATCGCGAAAAACTGCATATTCCGTCAACAGATTGAGAAACAAAACCTGCATATTCCGTCAAAAGATTGCAGAAAAAAGCCATATGTTCTGTCAAGAGATCACAAAAAAACACATTTCATCAAAAGATCACAAAAAAAACGCAAATTTCGTCAAAAGATCACGATACCACAAATTTCATCAAAACATCATGAAAAAAACCCCCACAAATTTCATCAAAAGATCGTGAAAAAAAAACCCACAAATTTCATCAAAACATCATGAAAAAAAACCCACAAATTTCATCAAAACATCATGAAAAAAACCCCACAAATTTCATCAAAACATCATGAAAAAAAACCCCACAAATTTCATCAAAACATCATGAAAAAAACCACCACAAATTTCATCAAAAGATCGTGAAAAAAACCCACAAATTTCATCAAAAAATCACGCGAAAAACATATCATGTAAAAAATGTAAATTTTGTCAAAATATCGCGAAAAAACGCAAATTTTCGCCAAGGGATCAAAAAAAAAAAAAAAAAAAACCCTGCAAATTTTGTTAGATCGTGAAAAATGCGAATTTTGTTAAAGGGCCACGAAAAATACGCATAGTTAGTGCCGGGAGTGGTCCGTCCCCCCCCCCCCCCCCCCCCCCCCTCCTTGTAACTTTTCAGAAAATTTGCTGTGAATTTCAGAATTTCAGAATTTTTTTTTTCAAAATCACCCCTGATTAATATAACAATGCAAAATTATCAAGTGTTTACTTTGTGTGTTAGCACAAATGACTTTCAAAGTAGAATGCAAAAAGGTTTTCTTTATTTTTCGAAGACTTTCTCATAACATTTCACATTTAAGCCTTTGCTACTGTATGTTATGTATGGCATTCACTTAAAAGCATATGTCAAAATGAAAAATAATATTTTTTTCTCTAGATACTTTTGTAGTATGGTATTTTGTAGCATAAAAAATTTTCCTTCCTGGAAAGGTGCTTGAAATTTGGGTACGGTGCTTGAATTTTATCATGGAAAAAGAGTATGAACCCTGACATAAGATTTTGTTTAAGAATTTTCTAAAATTTTTTAACAGAGTATAACCATGCGTTTCCGATAATTTCTAAAGTTATAAAAGTTGGTCTGTGCTGTTTGTCAAAAGTGTAACTTGTGAAAGAGGCTAAATCACGCAAAATGGAATAAAATCTAAATTAAGAAATTCATTTAGCAACCCAATTGTTAATTTCCCATAACATTAGGTGAAATTTGAAAAATAGACATGATATATAAAACTTGATTCTGTTCCTTTGTTTTAGAGCAATTTCATCTCAGCTCAGGCAGGACATGTCAATTCACCATCATAGATTTTTTTCAAAAAATTACAGTAGTTACAACTAAGTAATACACAAAATTTCCCAATAGGATTTTTCCCCCCAAATTTTTTTTCTGTGGTTACAGCACTTTAAAGTTTACGATAAAATTGACAATTTTCGGCAAAACGCTTCATTTTGAAATGAACACAATATCAAAAATATTTAACGTATCCAGTCAATTTATTTTTCACAAATAGTTATTAAGCTGAATTTTACTTTAGCATAGTTTTAAAAAATATAGTGACATTTTAAATTAATTTTAAAATCAGTAATAATTCCATTTTTTGTACTTAGAAACAATTTAAGATTTTTTTTTTCAGAATGAAAAAAAATATTTTAAAGCTAAACATTGATGGTAATCCAAAGACCTTTAATGGGAGTTTCACAGTAAATTTTATTTTAAGCCTAAGATGCATGCAACTTTTGCAATTCAATTTTAAATTATGCAAAATTTCGTAAAATCACTACTTTTGAGATGCAATTTCTCAAAAACACCATTTTTTAAAAATCTGATAATATGCTCAATTGATGCCTTATTAGTTTCTAATAAATACCTTATAAGCAAATCGTGTGTTTTTGCTTAGAAAATTTTATGATTTTTTGAAAATAACATGTTGTGTACAATTTTCAAAAGACCAGAAAGTCAAGCTTTTTCTTATTTCACTGAATTTATGATTAATTTTTTAATAAAAAGAATAATATGTAATAATTTTTAATAAAAGGTGTATCAAAATATCTAGTACAAGTTAAATCCAGAAAATGTTGCATTGTCCTGCTATTTAGAGGATAACAAAGATTGAACTAAAGATAGTCCAAACAAAAGTGATGTTATTTGTATTAAAAATGATGGTGCGAAAATTAAAAGAGTAAAACGATTTATGGCACAGTCTGTTAAAGAAACATAATTTAATGAAAAAAGAAAATCCTTCTATGACAAAGGTGGCCAACTGTGGCACGCCGGACAATACTAAAATTTTACAGAAAAAGTAGACTTCTTGAATTGCAGAGATTCGATGATTAGATAAGGAAATGATTTCTATAAAATTTTAGTGGTGTCGAGTGCCACAGTTGGCCACCCCTGCTCTATGAAAATAAGACTATCAAAATTTTATTCATTATGTCCAAAATTTATCTAAATTCAGCCAATACAAGTAGTACGCTGTTCTGTTTACTGCAGTAATTCGAAATTAATATGTGTAGCTCTTAAAAATCTAACAGGCATTCAAATTAGAGAAGAAGATCTGATGATAAAATGCTTATATAGAAAAATAAACAATGAAAATTGTTGGCTCGAAGAGTGTGGTGAGTGCCCTGGGGTACAGAAATTCTTACAGTCGAAGCTTTTGATTTGAATGAAGGGGAAGAGGTTGTATATGCTATATGGGAAGATGGCGACTTAATAAAAAAGTTGATATGGATTTAAAAAATTCTAGAAGATGTAAGGCACTGAATGAGAAAAGCAATTCCTCATTATCACTCAAGGAAAAAATCAGAGACAAAAAATTGCTGAAGTAAAGTTATCAATGCAAAAACCCTTGACGGGTTAAAAGTTTCTGACGCAGCACTTTATCTTATGCTCTAAGAATTTTAAATATGGAACTTAAAAATACTGATATCAAATTTTGAGTGACGTTATGCTATTTCTTAAAAAATATATTTGTATTTATTTCATCATTTTATTTTTGTTTTATTTATAATCGCATGTGCAAAAGTTATGTTCAACATGAAAAGCTGCATAAAATTTTATTCGCTGTTGCTTTATCATTTACATCTCTCATAAATTCAAAATATGAGTTTTAAAAGATATGATATAAAATTTAAGTGACGCCTTGATGTGACTTTAAAAGGTTTGTTTTAAAATTCAATTTAAATTATTTTTGACTTGGTTAAAATATTTTTTTACATCTACACAATACTTTTAATTTTCCACACTGTTAAATATATCACTTTCATTGAATCTATACTATGCATTGAAATGTATTTATTTCAATAAATTGATTTATCTTTTGTGTCACGCTATTCAAAATTGTGAGTAAGATTTTTGTAAATGGTTTCTTTGCGCCATTGTGTCCAAACTACATGAAATGTATGAAAAAGGATAGTTTGACGCAAATAAACTATTTACATAAATCTTACTCACAATTTTGAATATGGCGAAAGTAACGGGGAACAACGTATTTATGAACCGATTTGTATGTAACTTCATGTATATATAGTACATACCAATGTCTCGACCGAGTTCGTTGGCCAGCTTCATCCACCATCTTGTTTCAAAATGGCAGCCATTTAAATTTTTTTTTTTAATTTAAAATTTGAAATGTGGTACCAAAAAATTGAAAATTGAAAAATGTTTTTTTCTTATGTGTTTGACCTTGACACAAAGATTCCAGAGTGGTTTTTGTTTTGTCTATATCTTAAAAAATGGCTGAGTTATAGCAATTTGAATTTCTAGTGTGGCTGACAGTTTGAAATGACCTGTTTTTTGTCATGCGATAACAGGCATATTTATGAATCGATTTAGATGTACCGTGGTGTGTACATAGTACATACCAATGTCTCGACAGAGTTCGTTCGTCAGCTTCATCCGCCATCTTGTTTCAAAATGGCGGCCATTTAATTTTTTTTCATTTAAAATTTAAAATAAGGTACCAAAAAATTGGAAAATGAAAAAGATTTTTTTTTGTATGTGTTTGACCTAAATACAAAGATTTTGGAACAGTTTTTGCTTCATCTATATCTAAAAAAATGGCTGAGTTATAGGATTTTGAATTTCTATTGTGGCTGACATTTTGAAACGACCTGATTTTTGCCACACGATAACAGGCGTATTTATGAACAGATTTGGATGTAACTTGGTGTGTACATACTACGTACCAATGTCTCGACTGAGTTCGTTGGCCAGCTTTATTCGTCATCTTGTTTTAAAAGGGCTGCCATTTAAAAAAAAAAAAATTTAAATTTAAAATGATGTATCAAAAAATTGGAAAAAGAAAAGATTTTTTTTATGTGTTTGACCTTGATACAAAGATTCTGGAGCATGTTTTGTTTCGTGTATATATTAAAAAATGGTTGAATTTCTAGCATGGCTAACATTTTGAAACGATCTGATATTTGTCACGCGATAACACGCACATTTATTAGCCTATTTCGATGTAAGAAGGCATGTGAATAGTATATAGCAATGTCTCGACCAAGTTCGCTGGTCAGTTCCATCAGCCATCTTGTTTCAAAATGGCGGCCATTAAATTAAAAAAAATTATATTTAAAGTGACCTGCAAAAAAATTAAAAATTGAAAAGGATTTTTTTCTTAAGTATTTGACCTTAATCTGGAGCATATCAGTGATGTCGCTGTAGTTTAAAAATTCCTGGGTCCCTTTTTTACAAAAGTGGGTCCCCATCAATAATAATTCATATTTTAAAGGAATAAATGAAACTTGTTTATTTCGAAAAGATAAAAAAAAATCATTGATTATTGTTTTAATAATAATTAAATAATGAATTAAAACCAGTATTATTTGCACTCAGATAAGGTATTTTTTAAAAATATTAAAAGAAATTTTCTTTACTTTTTTAAAAGTAAAAATGCAAGATACAATTTTAATTGTAAAATAAAGCTTATTTGAGAGTAGAAGATATCAAGTTCCACTGACAAGTATTACTAATGTTCGCATTTCTTTTAAAAAGGGGCAAGATGGGTATATTGAAAAAGATATTTTTGCTTAAAAAAAGGATAATTACGTTAAGTAAAGGGGTACTTTTTGTTGAATAATAGGTGCTTTCATTGAACTTCCCATTGAATTATTTGTCAGCATAGATCTGTGTTGGAATCAGACATTTTCTTGGAAGGGAAATTCACATCTAAATCATAAATAAGCATCAAATCCTAAATCTTCAAAAGGTGGGAGACTTTTCAATGCACTAAGAAGGGGGTGGGGGAGTTCACTGGTCCACCCCCTGAATACATTATCAAAGTACACTGAAATCACGCTGTATTTTTAAGAATCTCATAAAAAAAATTAAATCCTATTTTATGAATGTTCTACCTATAAGTTTGGTTTGCACATCTTTTTTGGTGCTTTGGATGCTTTGACTAAATTCGCGTTTTTTCCCGCGATCCTTTGACGAAATTCCCTATTTTTTCGCGAACCTGTTACGAAAATCGTGTTTTTTCCGCAATACTTTGACAAAATGTGATCTTTTTTCGAGATCCTTTGACGAAATTCAGCTTTATTCCGCGCTTTTTTGACAAAATTCGCTATTTTTCGCGATCTTTTGGCGAAATGCGATATTTTTTTCGAAAATCTCGTTTTTACGCGATTTTTTGACGGAATTTGCTATTTTTTCGCGATCCTTTGACGAAATACGCTATTTTTGCGGCCCTTTTACGAAAATCGCGTTTTTCCGCGATATTTTGATAAAATTTGAGCTTTTTTCGCGATCCTTTGACAAAAATCGGCTCTTTTTCTCGCTACTTTTTGACGAAATTCGCTATTTTTTCGGGGCCCTTTTACGATTATCGTGTTTTTTTGCGATATTTTGATGAAATTTGCTCTATTTTTTGCGATCCTTTGACGAAAATCGGCTTTTTTCCGCGATTTTCTGACGAAATACGCTATTTTTTTCACGAACCTTTAACAAAAATCGGCTTTTTTCTGCGATTTTTTGACGAAATTCGCTATTTTTTTCGCGATCCTTTGACGAAATACGCTATTTTTTCGCGGCCCTTTTACGAAAATCGTGTTTTTTCCGCGAATTTTGATGAAATTTCAGCTATTTTTTGCGACCCTTTGACCGAAAATCGGCTTTTTCCCGTGATTTTTTGACGAAATTATGTGTCCCACGGGATGCGTAAGAGCTTCTTTTTTTTTTTTTTTTTTTGCATCCCGTCTCCGATTTTTCGCGTAATTTACGTGCTATAGCGCGTCTGCGGCATCGCTGAGCATTTTGTTTGTCTTTATCTTAAACAAGTTGGAAATTGCTCGTCAAACATGGCAAATGAGGTGTGTTCTTACTATAACTAGTTTCATAAATATTTTTTGCACCGCATATTGTACTGAATGTATATTTTAGTGTACTTCATAAGTGCATATCAATTTCATTCTGTTCGAAAGGCTCATCATTAAAATGCACTTGAAATAATTTTTTCCTGTTGGCCTTAACTTAATTTAATCGAAAACTTTTGACTGTCCCTGTAATTAAATTATACATCCGATTTTCATAAAATTTGAAATGACTCGACAAAATTTAGCAACAATTATATATTTAAAATTCAGGCCTAGCAGCACTCCTATAATTCCTATAAATTTGAAAAAGTTCCTATTTCTCCTATATTTCCTATTTTTTCCTATATTTTTCATTCCTCCGCCCTCGCGATTATTTTTTAAAGCCAAAAAATTTGCTGAATTCTGCTATTTTATTTTTAATTGCAAATTTTGACACTTCTATACAAAAAAAAAAAATCATAAATTTCTTAGGTTTGTCACGGTACTAAAAATTTCATCATTCAATTGCGAAAATAAACTCTAATTTCGCCAATTGGTTGAAAAAAGAAAAAAATCAATATCTTCGTCAATGGATTCCAGACGAAAAATTTTTAATTTTGCCCAACTGTTGTAAAAAAAAAATAAATAAATAATGGTGATTTCATCAATCGATCATTGAAAAAATTGATTGCAAACTTATTCTATCAAGTGTGGAAAAAAAATATGAATTTCTTCAGTCAGTCTCGTGGCAAAAAAAGACAAATTTCTTCAGTAAATCACGTTTAAAAATTCACTGATTTCGTAAACTGCTTTAAAAATTCGCTGATTTCGTCAATTTGTTACTGTTATATATCGTGAAATTTGTCAGTTGGTCGTTTATTTAAAAGGAAAAAAAAATGCAATTTAACAAATTACAACGACCATTTGGAAAATGATTTTTTCGTACGCCATGAATTAAACATTAATAATATTATTACACGTAAAAATTGCAAGCGACAGAAATCTCATGCGACTCGTACATATTATCGACCTGAAACTTATGTGTTATCCAAGCATTTCATTGGCTGTTCGGGAAAAGGCTTTTCCATCGTCAGATTTCCAAGAAATCTGACGGCCAATTTTAAGTGAAATTTATTTCTTAAACTTCTAAACATCCCATAATATTACTTTTTATATCGTCGTATAGGGAAAAAAATGTACTTTTAAATGCAATTTGTTTGAAAGCTGTATCTCAATTTGTTTCTGAGTTATTAATTTTTTTTGTAGTTTTTATTACTTTTTTGTCATGGTGGCAACACTCTGTTGTCCGTCTCTGTTGAAAGTAAAGAGAAATACAGATTACTGTATAGACCAATCAGAAAACGAATAAAATGATGATTAAACCAATAAAAACATTCAGATATGCTTTTGATTTCCTACCCTGATGAGGACAATAACCATTTTTCCAAATTGTTAAAATTCAATCAGTTGCAGCAAAAAATTGCGAAATGTGTGGATCATTTGTTGATAAAAATCATAATTTTCGGTAGTCACTCGCAGTAAAAAAAATTGAGGATTTCACCAATCAGTCAGCAAATCAGCCATAACAAAAATACCCAATTTCTTCAATCTGTCATTGAAATGCATAACAAAGTTTGTCAATCATTTTTGGTAAAAAATCTGATTATTCTAATTTAAAAATTTGATAAAAAGTAATTTTTGTCTGTCACTTGCTGTAAAAGAAAATCTCGGATTTCATCAATCGGTTGTGGCAAACAAAATCCTGAATTTCTGCAATCATTCGCAATTTTCGGCAGTCACGGCCAGTAAAAAAAAAAAATCAGGATTTCAACAATCAGTTGCGGAAAAAATCGCTAATTTGTTAGTTTGTTGCTTATAAAAATTCGACATCAGTCGGTTGTGAAAAACAGACTGTATTTATACTTCAGAATTTTTTTTCGCACGATAATGTCATTGTGGATTTGCAGTTTGAGTGTTCATTTTCCCTAGTTAATCATATCGGTTTAGATATATTTAGTTGCAAATCACACTTCCCTTTCTGTAGCAGAGCATTTAATGGTGGTGAGTTGGCATTATCTTCTTGTGATAAAGAAAAGAGAAAAGAGTACTTACAGAAACTGGTGTTGTTTAACAAACTTGAAGACAAATAGGTATCCATGAATAAAGTTTGTTTCCAAATGACAGAACAAAACCATCTCGGTTTCTTTGCACTTAAATAATTTACATCTGAAGAAAACACTAGATTCCCATATTTTAAGCACCGATTTTTCCTTCGAATACTTGACGTTAGTTGAATACACCTCATACCAAATCATTTGCTAACTTTTGGAGATTCGACCGTTTTTAACTTTATAACTAACGAAAAACATGTTTTTAAACTTCGCAAAGACGTATCCATAATTTCATTAATTCACCCCGATATTTCATCAAAATACACTAGGATACGAAGCGGCTGACATCTCTCGTTAAACAGCATACTGAACAACTAACACCAACAAAACAAGACATGATCACCTACTCGCAGAATTGCGGACCTTTAAATGCGAGCGGCGTGGCAGCAGCCAATGAAAATGAAGCATGTACTTTGCATACTTCGGCGGCTTCTTATAATAACTTAAACATTTTAAATTACATGGAAAAATTACTACCTTGCTAAAATATCCTAGAAATAAACTGAGATGCAATTTAAAAATGAAATGAACCTAAAAAGAACTTTAAAGAAGTAATGAAATAAAATGAGATTGCAAATGCGATCGCAATTCAAAATGGCTGCATGCCAGAAAGAGGAAGACGCCCGCTCAACTCCGCCGATCCGCGACGGCCAAACATAAACAAATGCTCAACGAGCGAGCAGAAAAGCAAAGTAAGAAAAGAAAAGATATGGGAATCCAGTTTACAGTAAACATTTGATAAGGTGGAAAGGGATGGGAAAAAATGAATTGTAAACTCTACAAAATGCCCCCTTTTCCCATCCGTTTCCACAAAGAAATAAAAATAAAAAGATTTTTTTTTTTTTCAAGTCCCTTGAAAAGTTTATCAAGGTTTTTTTTTTTTTTTTTCTTACATCTTACCACTTGTTACCACAAGAAAGATTCTTGCAGTCTGAGAAAGGTTTCTTTGACTAGGGCTTTGGTAAGTAAATCTGCAAGGTTCTCTTTCGTGCTTATATGTCGAATGTCAAACAAGCCTTGCTGATACCAGTCTCGTACGAATTTGTACTTCAAGTCGATGTGGCGATTTTTAACATTGTCCGCCTTCTCTTTGGTAAATGCGATAGTTGCTGTATTATCACAGAATAAAATAGGTCGTTGGAAAATCGAATCATCAAGTCCTAGAATTTTCTTAATTTCTAGCAATGAGGTATACAGAAACTTTAAGTCTTTTGCGGCCTCGGACGCTGAGATGAACTCTGCTTCCATCGGACTTAATGCCACACAAGTTTGTTTGGTGACGCGCCAGGTTATTGGGATACCATTCAGCATAGCTGTATATCCGCTCCATGATTTTCTATCAATAGAATTGCTGGCCCAAGAGGCATCTGCATAGATGGCTAGTTGAATTGGAAGACTTGAACATGGCAACTTAATACCTAGAGATCGTGTTGTTGCTAAATACATCAAAGTTCTAATGAGAGCCTTATAGTGCAGTAAACTATGTTTCTCGGTGAATTGGGATAAGGTAGCCACTGCCCAGGCGATATCAGGTCTGCACTTCTGAGCGATGTACTGGAGACATCCCAACAGATTTCGATACGGTGGGTGTTCTGGAAACTCATCCTCTTCTGTAGCGGGAACTGGCGAAAAACCTGGTGAGGCTGGTAAAGATACTGTAGAGAAATCAGAAACATTAAATCTTTTCAGACACTTTTCAATGTAATTCTTACAATTTATATTAATTGTTTTCTCATCTTCTGTTTTAAAATTTATTCCTAGTAATGTAGATAGAGGACCTAAATTTTTCACTTCATAAATTAATTCTATTAAACTTATAATTCTGTTCAAAACTTCTTCATCTTTAGCAAAGATAGGGAGATCATCTACATACACAATTACTATAGCTTCTTCTCCATATGCATAAACGCATGTTAATCCGGGTACTTCTTTAAATCCATTTGAGATTAACTTGTTATGTAAATTATTATACCAGCACCTTCCGGCTTGGTGTAAACCATAAATGGCCTTCTTTAATTTTAAAACATATGATTCCTTTCCTGGAATAACGTAATCTTCTGGTTGTTTAATATAGATATCACTGTCTATATCACCATATAAGTATGCACACTTAACATCAAGTAAGGAATGTGCCCAGTTTAAGATTTGAATAAAAAATGCTACAAAAAGACGTATTATTGTAAAGTTGACAGCAGGACTGAATGTTTCATTATAATCTAAACCCGTTCTTTGATTATTTCCAAGAGCGACTAACCTTGCCTTATAGATTTCTTTCCTTCCTTCACTATTTTCTTTTATTGTATATACCCATTTTGTTCCTATGACCTTTTGATCTATTCTTCGGACGGCAGTCCATACTTTCCTATCCAACATTGTTTGAATTTCTTTATTCATAGCTTCCCTCCATTTTTCTGATTCAGGAAGAGTTTTAGCTTGGTGGGGTGTTAGAGGTATGACTACTTCGGTCAAAAGAGCCTCTTCATGAGATATTCCTGTTACTTTTCTGTCTAAAAGAATTTTTCCCTCATATGTATTTTTCGCTGAAAAATTAGCGATACTATCATTATAAATTATATTGTTTTCATTACAATACTTTCTAAGCTCTTGCAAGGATCTAAGTTGTATGCCAGATGGGGCCAATAAATAGATATCTATTTTACCTGCAGTTTGTCCCTTCTTCCTTATCTTCATGTACCGATGAAAAACCGCTTTCTCCTCATCCAATGGATCATCCACTAATTCGTCTTCAGATGTGGTCTCTCCCTCCATTTCTCGAGCCTTCGCTTGTTGTTCACCTTCCGGTGTCATTTCTATAGCTTTTTCGTTATCCTGAAATCCTATTTCAGTTTCAGTCATGGGTTTTTGGTTACCTGTAAAAACTTTACTATCATCACTTAAAAAATCAAAAAAAGGACGATGAATTACTTTTTGACTTGCAGTTCTATTTAACTGGGCTTCGTCGAAGGTGACATGTTTAGATTCTATAATTTTATTCTCATTAGGGAGATATATTCGATAACCACTTGATCCCAAACCATATCCTATGAAAATGCCACGTTTAGCTCTAGGCTGAAATTTATTTCTTTTTACTTTTGGTTGGTGTACATAGGCCACACAACCATACCGCTTTAAGTGGCGTATCGATGGTTTGGTTCCATACCATCGCTGAAAAGGAATGGCATTTATATTCATGTGCAATATTCGGTTACGAACATAATTAGTAGCCATTATGGCTTCTACCCAAAAAGAAGCTGGAAGTCCAGCTGTTAATAAATAAACTCTTACTCCTTCTAATAATACCCTATTGTATCTCTCTGCAATCCCATTCATCTGGGGACTATATATGGTTGTTCTTTCATGCTTTATTCCCATATTTTCCAGTACGCTTTTTATTTTATCATTGCAAAATTCAAGCCCGTTGTCTGTTCGTAACACTTTTACCTTTTTATTGACTTGTCTTTCTACAAATGTGATGAAGTGCTTGATTTTTGCAAAAACTTCATCTTTTGAACGTAAAGGATAACAAAATGCTCTACGACTAAAGTCATCTAGAAAAGTAAGTACATATCTATAACCATTTCTTGATGTAACAGGTGCAGGACCCCAAACATCACTGTGAACCAATTGGAGTACTTCATTTGACCTAATTTGCTCTAACTTAGGATGGGGTGCTCTAGTATTCTTTGCCATAATACAATATTCACATGTGGTTTCTTTTCCCTGCAATGGGCCACAATTTCGTATTAAATTCTCTTTTACCATCTTTTTAATTACATTCACATTTGCATGACAAAGGCGCTCATGCCAAAGCATAATATTATTTCGTTCAATTTTATAAGTTTTATTATACTGTTGATTTATATCCTTAACCTCATTTTTAGTACCTAACTCATTTGTCATACTTTGATCAATAAAATCTTCATTTGAGTTAATTTTATTTCCTTTCTCAAACTTTTTAGGACTAGATGCTTCTGCTTTACACTTCACTAAGCTACTTTGTTTAGAATTTTTAACGATTTTCTGATAAGATTTCTCACCAATGTCAGGTTTAGTTTCCTGCAATAGATTAGAAGAAGATTCTTTAAGTGCATGTAACACGTAAAATCGGTTTTTAAGCCTAGCAGTATACAAATATTTCCAATTTGGAGAAAAAATTTTGAACCCTTTATCCAGTTTTGCATGCATACCTGCGTAATCCATCTTAGACATGGATATCAAATTCTTATGTATATCGGGTACGTATAGTACATCATGCAAATTAATTCTTAAGACCCTGTTATTTTCTCTAATTCTAAAACTAACTTTTCCTATACCTTCAACCACATGGGGAGTCATTCCCATTTTTACTACTGTACCCTTTGGAGGTTCGTTTAAACATGTAAAGAATTGCCGATTTTGACAAATATGAGAGGTCGATGCAGAGTCCAAAGTCCATTCCCAACAAGGGGGGGGGGGGGGAACTCTGTCAGTATTCATTGTTTTCTCTGTTAACTCTGTTATATAGGAATTTAAATTTCTTTCCCTATCCTTTCCACTAGGTTTTTGGTTTTTACAACTGTTATCTCTAACATTATTTTTATTACTACTATAATCGTCTTCCAACCATATTTCTTCTGAAAAACTAACCCTTTGGGGATTTGAGCTACTTTCATTAATAAACCTTGCTTTAGAGGCAAAAAATGTTTCATTCCGCTGTTTTTCCCGTAAATCCCTCCTGGAGTGTTCTTTTAAAATTTCGTCCTTTACTTCTCCAAATTTAAAATCTTTTTCTGGCATTCTATCCAATTCTCTAATTAAATAGTCATAACTCTCAGGGAGACTTTCTATCAATTGATAACACCTATGTTTTTCGGCAACTTCCTCCCCTGCATCCACCACATGGCGGTAACTCTCCTCAAATCTAGCTATATAAGAGGGAATATCCTCTTCAGGATTCATTTTAAGGTTTCTGAATTCATTCACCTGAAATGATTTTAATGCCTTGCCTTCTATTTCCAGAGTAGATTTTAACGTATTCCAGATTTCATCTGGGTTTTCTAAATGACCAATAGTCAATCCTATTTCTGGGCAAACATACGTTTTAAGGATACCTGCAGCTCTCTGCTTAGATTGATTCAGCTTAAATTTGTCAAGGGCACCTAAACCTGTTTCATCAGGCCAATTTTGTTTTTCTACCCACATAAACCTTCAGTTTGTAAAATGCATTTAATGTAGCGAACCCACTCCCGGTAATTATACCGAGTTAAAAATACTGAATGTACAGCCATTTTGTTTTTACCATGAATCTTAAACATACATACACTATATACACAAGTATATCATAAAAATGGGCAAGAGATATTCAGAACTACATTTTCCTTTTTTTTCACAATATAAATACACTCTTCATAAGAAATAAAGATAAACCAACTTAATAATTCCACCTCTATTCTTCTTCAAAATATTATACACTTCTCCATGCAGAGAAAGGGCTCCTGGGCCCATAACCTCTGTGGATTTGCAGTTTGAGTGTTCATTTTCCCTAGTTAATCATATCGGTTTAGATATATTTAGTTGCAAATCACACTTCCCTTTCTGTAGCATAGAATTTAATGGTGGTGAGTTGGCATTATCTTCTTGTGATAAAGAAAAGAGAAAAGAGTACTTACAGAAACTGGTGTTGTTTAACAAACTTGAAGACAAATAGGTATCCATGAATAAAGTTTATTGTTTCCAAATGACAGAACAAAACCATCTCGGTTTCTTTGCACTTAAATAATTTACATCTGAAGAAAACACTAGATTCCCATATTTTAAGCACCGATTTTTCCTTCGAATACTTGACGTTAGTTGAATACACCTCATACCAAATCATTTGCTAACTTTTGGAGATTCGACCATTTTTAACTTTATAACTAACGAAAAACATGTTTTTAAACTTCGCAAAGACGTATCCATAATTTCATTAATTCACCCCGATATTTCATCAAAATACACTAGGATACGAAGCGGCTGACATCTCTCGTTAAACAGCATACTGAACAACTAACACCAACAAAACAAGACTTGATCACCTACTCGCAGAATTGCGGACCTTTAAATGCGAGCGGCGTGGCAGCAGCCAATGAAAATGAAGCATGTACTTTGCATACTTCGGCGGCTTCTTATATTAACATTTTAAATTACATGGAAAAATTACTACCTTGCTAAAATATCCTAGAAAATAACTGAGATGCAATTTAAAAATGAAATGAACCTAAAAAGAACTTTAAAGAAGTAATGAAATAAAATGAGATTGCAAATGCGATCGCAATTCAAAATGGCTGCATGCCAGAAAGAGGAAGACGCCCGCTCAACTCCGCCGATCCGCGACGGCCAAACATAAACAAATGCTCAACGAGCGAGCAGAAAAGCAAAGTAAGAAAAGAAAAGATATGGGAATCCAGTTTACAGTAAACATTTGATAAGGTGGAAAGGGATGGGAAAAAATGAATTGTAAACTCTACAGTCATGGTAACTTTTCTCCTTTATTAGTGGAGTAAATGAACAATAAAACATTTCTTTGTTTCTTTTTTTCCGTTTTTTAAATAACAGATGGAATACGTTGGTTAATCACGAGAAAAACATAAAATTTTCGCGTTTTGGCATATCCCGAAACGCTCTAACACTCAGTGTGATTTAAATTAGAGATGAATTGTGGGACAAAAGATTTTTATTTGAAACATAAATTTCGAAGCTTGTCAAAGAATATTGTAGATAAATAAAGTGAAAAAAAGCTCTTAAGGGTATTTTTGAAACACCTCACTAGTCACCTAATCTTTATAGGCGGACGAATCCACAACACAAAGTTTCCGCTTTTTTGAACATTACCCGAAAGGAAAAACTCTGCTTCTCTCACCCAGCATCCTACCAATAAGAAGTCATTCAATATCACAGATTTTATGGCACATACACAGCAGTGTGTGAGCAACAAAGTATGGAACAGTTCTCCGGTTTTGTGTCGAAACACTACGGACCACCCTGCCCTTGAGAAAATGCAAAGTCTTATAGAAACAAGAGTCCCGCACCAATTTTTTTCGAAACGCGGTTCGTATTCAGGCCGAGTTGACCATATATTTTAATGTCGGAGCTAACGCAAAAAAATCAGTTGACAATCCTATCGAAAATGCATGAAGTGACCAAAAATTATTTTAATTTAAAATTATTTAAATTTGTTAGTGAAAGTGTCATCGTGAATACCAGCAGTTAAACGTTATACCTAACTAGGGTCCTGCCCGGGTAAGCAAAATTTGCAGGCCTGCAAATTTTATTTAAAACCAAGCTGCAACCCGAACTGAACCCAACCAAAAATACTCCTTCTAACCGCAACCCGATCGAACCCGAAATACTTAATTCAAATCCCAACCTGAAACCCAGAATCAGAGAAATTTGATCCAAAATATAATGCAGACCTGCCAACTGCTACGAAAAAATCGTAGTTGCTACGATTTGGACCTAAAAACTACGATCCTACGAAAATCGGCCTTAAACTAAGGTTTTTTGCAAAAAACGCAAACGCGTTTTTTGTTTATAGTTGCAATTTTTATCCCGTTCAGCATATTTTTCAGGAGTGATTCTGTTCTGAAATTTCCAAAATTTCAAAGTATTCATTTCCGAAACTTTTAAAAAATTGGTCTTTAGTCCGAAATTTCGGACATTTAAAAAACTCTCACGGGGGAAAAAACTAGTCGTTGGGGGCCACTGTAATACTTACCCATCATGGATATACATAATATAAAATATGAAAATAAAACATGTGATACATGCTAAGCATTGTATCATGTTACTTTTATTCATAATTTAATTTAGTTGGACTCCCTTAAATATAATTAATATAATCCCTTAAGCTAATATTACTGTTTGTTGCATTAAAATATCTCAATTTGTTCATTTTCTGTAAGCAAGTAAACACTAGATTTACAATGGAAGTCTATGGGAATTTGGCGAAATATTAGAGATACTGCCAATTTGGCTTCAATTTTGGCGACTCATTTTGGTCACCAAAGGTGGCGCTATATCGCCGTGTTGGCGACTAACTTTGTGGCATTTGGTGACAGAACAGAGTCCTCCCTATGGTAACCCCCCTTACAGGTATGGTTTAATCTTATAGTTTGGCAATAGTTTTTGAGTCGGCGGATAATAGAGTAGCACCGAATTGCGTAAAAAAAACATCCTTATAACTCAAAAAATTATAATCATATTAACTAACAGTTTACTGCGTTGGATTAAGCCTCTCATTTCCAATTAAAATGTATCTTTGAATTGAAATTTGAATGAAATACAGGGTCATGAAAAATCGAAAAGGGTGAAAAATATGATTACAAATATCTCGTTAACTAATTATCTGATAGACTTCATTCTTGATGCAAAATTTATGTTTTTTTATTGTCTTTTATATTCACTCCTTCAAATAAACAATTTCGAAAATTTTTGTATACCATTTATCAGAACGAATATTTCGAGAGCCCGAAGAAAATAGTTCCAGATAATCGAGGTTACTGATATTCAATAGGTTTCTTACCACTGTTACTTCCTAAGTACACAACGAATTTCAAGTCTCTATCTCAATTTGTTTGAGAGATAGAGTGTTTACAGACACACACACCCAGAGAGCGTTTACAGACACACACACACACCCAGATGGACGGTAAATTTTTTTTTTTCTAAAAATATGTTTTTTGGAATCTCCAGTGTCTGAAACGTGTAAATCCGTCAAAAAATTTTCTTGATTTTTAAAACGATTACAAGACTTGCCCTATACAGTCGGTCCCGCTTAATTGCATACAATTGGTTCCACTGATTAGTATGCAATTAACCCATTAAAGACGAAATTATTTTTTCTTTTTAAAATACAAAAATTGCATTTTGCACCACTTTTTTTTTGAAAAAGAAAAATGTACATTATTTTATAGCAGAATTTCTGTCATTAAAGAAAATGAAAATTTTTGTTATAAATTACTGGTGTTCAAACAGCAAAAGGGTTGACAGTTATGCTGTGACCATATGGTAACGCTAGTCCTTAATGGGTTAAGCGGGGTATGCATTTAAGCGAGGGCAGCAATTAATGTTAACAGTATAGGCTATAATTTGGTCATATACACAGATATGATAAATATCTGTGGTAAATATCTGTAAATACTTAAATAATTTTAAAATTAATGTAATAATAACTTTAATTAGTAATTTTTTATTACTCTGTATATTCTAAAGTATAACACTGTTTACATTACAGGGTTTAATTTTTCATTATAATTTATGTGATTTAAGTGAAAATTAAAATTAAAGTAAAATAACAAATTTTTGTTTTTAAATCATACCTTTGAAAATAAATAAATTTCTGCAATTCATTTTACTTTTCATTATTTGCCAATTTATCTTTTATTTATTGCTTGTAAAAAATCCTTTATAGAAGTTCATTTTTTCCTACTTCGGACACTGCATTTCACCACTTCGTGCTTGGCGTTAAATATTGTTTTTTTATTTTCTTGACTATTGTATTTTCCCACAATTCTAGGATTTTCAAAGAAGTATCACCAGCAACTTGAGTCGCTATATGTATGGCAAGAAAATCACACGTGTTCAAAATTAATTCACATGCGTTTCCAAGAATTAAGAGAGTAAAGTCTATTCTTTCACGATGATTTCTGCTCTTCGATTTAATAACAAACCATTATTTCAAGCGAAAATATTTCCATTCTTAATTTTTTTTTTTCCCTATTCGTCGCCTTCACGAGAATTCACAAAATTCGGATTACTTAAATTGGTGATATTTTATGCGATTAACCGGGGAGTGTTATGCGATAAAACGAGTATATTTAACATTAGCCTTATGGCGACCGTTTCTGTTCCACGGCATTCTATGCATATAAGCGGGGTTTGCAATTATCTGTTACCCGATTAAGTGGGGCTGACTGTACTACGTATGATGGGTAAGCAAAAATCTAGGCTGCAAAACAAACTTCCTTAACATAAAACCCTCCTTATGTATATTAAGCACGAGTGAATCGTGTTTCTGTAAATATTTATACAGGAATTCCCTTCCTTAGAAACAGGGGTACCATTTTAAGAATTTCTGGAGGGGGGGGGGTGTTCTTTGAGGGGCAAGGTTTGAAATAGTGTGCAAAATAGCACGATTTGCATGCGGAAAAAGAAACTCCTGCATAATGAAAACTGCTGTGCAGTATTTTCCCCTGCAAATTCTTCCACAGACCTATGATTCTTCTGCAAGTATATTTTGAAATTTCTTGGAAGTCCGCGAATTTCTTTTCTTTTATGGAATTCTCCCAAATTAATTCGTGAATCGATCGCGGAAAAAATTGATAATTTCTTCAAATGATCGTGTAAAAATATCGGGTATTTCATCAAAGATCTCAGAAACAAATAGTGATTATATTCAATAGGTCGCTAAATTGCGCCTATTTTGCACGATATTGCGCAAAAAATTACGAATTTCGATAAACTATCGAGGGAAAAACATTGCAAATTTCGTCAAAAGGTCGTGTAAACGAGTAGTGAGTTTTGTTAATTGGTCACGAAAAGATATGGAAAATTTTGCAGATCGGTTGCGATAAACTATCGCAAATTTCGACAAATGACCGTCTAAAAAAAAATCAATTTCGTCAATTGGTCACAGAAGAAAATTAATTTCGTCAAAGGATTGTGGTAAAAATGTGAGTTTTGTCAAAGTATCGCAGAAAGAAAACAGAATTTCGTCAAAAGATCAGTAAGAAAATGCAAAATTCATCGAAAGATCGCAGAAAGAAAACACTAATTTCGTCAAAGGATCATGGTAAAAATCACAAAATTCATCAAAGGATCGCGGTAAAAAAATGTGAATTTCGTCAAAATTTCATGGTAAAAAGTGCGGATTTCAACAAAGAATCATGGTAGAAAAATGTGAATTACGATTGTGGGGAAAAAATTGTGAATATCCTGAAATGATCACGTGAGAAAAATCGCGAATTTCGTCAAAATTTACTACACTGGGCTAGAAAATTGGAAAAAGGCTCCTTTTATAAATGTTAAAAAAAAAAAAAAAAAAAAAAAAAAGCTGTGAAATGAGAAAAAACTCTAAAAATCTTATAAAAATTTTCAGAGGAAAAAATTTACTATGTTGAGTTGAAAGAATGAAACCTTATTCCTTTTACAAATGTCAAAAGATGACTGCGAAACACGAAAAACCAACCAACCAACCTTCAGATTAATTTTAATTTTGTGTACTATGATTTCTCATTTCCAAAGGTTGGCAGGTCTGATAATGTAATTATAGAAAAATAGTCTGTAATCATATTTTCAATATTAATGGTATCTTTTACGTAGAAAAATAAACCTGTAAAGTTGGTTGATTGGATGTATGAAGTTTTGTGGCACAAAATCCCTTAAGGGACATGCTGCGCCAAAAAGTAGACTAAAAAACCGCTTGATCGAATCATGAATTGAAGCAATCTGGATGGAGCATCCCATCCATAAACATGTAAGGAGTCATTCGTAAATACGTAGTTTTTCGTCTGAAATAGATTCCTGCTCGGGTTGCGTTATACACGACCCAAACATTCAACTTAAAGTCACATTTCCATTGACCCAACGGAAACCCTTTGGGTGACGAAAAATTTCCCTTGACCTAAAACCTGACAACAATTTTTCTATTGACCCTAAACCGAAACACTTCAACCCGAACCCGACTCGACACAAAAAAGATCTATAATTTAATACAGTTATGAAAAAACAGTCTGCAATCATATCTCTAATATCAATTTTATCTTTTATATAGAAAATAAACATGTAAAGTGATCCATTCAAATTTAAATATATAATTCTTCATCTAAAACAATAGCTTAGACTTCCTTTTTGTAAAATGGGGCTAATTCGAACTTGGTCGTATTAGTGTTGTCAAGTCTAGTATCGCAAAAAGCGGTTCAGAGAAAGATAAAAAGCGGGTAGGCGCTTGAAAATTGGGACATCCTTAAGCACTGCATTAAAACAATAAAACAGAAATAGTATAACGGAATAATGCTTTAAACGGAAAAAATCCCAATATTGGTTTTAACAAAGTAAGATTAAATAAAACCTGTCTAAATTGGAAAGTTCTTCCGATTTGTCGTTCCATCTTAACAGGTTGCTGTATTAAATAGCTTCCTTTCTTCATATTGAATGTGAATTATACTTTGTCCATAAAGGAATGGTGTGAAATTAATTTGTCGAACTAGAGTTTTTTAAATAATTAACAATAATTCTATGACAAGAATGCTCACTTTATAAATACAGCATTTTATTTTTTTCATTATTTTTCATTTCAGCCGTTTTTTGAAAAGCGCGATTATTATTACGTACACTCTCAAGAAAACATTTTGTCAAACGTAAAAAGCACAGGCAGCAAGTTGCCGGAACGCACCTGTGAAGGACAGATTTTTCTATTTGAAGAAATTTCCGTCTTTTGGCAAGAGAATTAAAAAAGAAAAAAAATTGAGCTTCGGTTCGCGAGCTTTCTGTGTTTTGGAGGAAAAGAGACACTTAAAAAATAGGTTTCTGATACAAAAGAGTAACATGCAGCACAGTTACGGAAACACCCCTGAGATTTGACGAAAATGCAACTTCAGATAATTTTTACGTTAGATTAATAATTTTCTGTATTTTGGGAGGAAATAGGAAAATAAAAATAGGAATTTTCATGTTATAATAATCAACTCATGTATTGTTTTTAGAGTGTATATCGATCGAAACCAGACAGTATGGTCCTCTAACTTCTGATAAGATACCGAATTTAAATCCGAGACTAAAACTGAAATGTAAAATTCTATGTAAGTTAAAGAAAAACTTGTAAAATAGTTTAGAATGTAAAATTTCATTATTTTAATATCAGCTCAATCATCATCATAACACAGTCTTGTTGATGTTAAAAAAAAAAAAAATCTTCATGATTATTTTGAAACAGCTAAAGTTTAAAGGTCTGCACGGGCCAGATCGGGCTTAGTCACTACTCATTCCAGGTCGGGCTCGGGCCTTTATTTCTTCTGGAGGATCGGGTCTGACCTAACTTCTTTTCTTTCGTACCGAGACGGGACAGGTTTCATTCTTCCTAGGTCGCCGATATTTTCAGTCCCGGTCTCGATCCAGCCCGTATGAAAATCATTGTCTCTGCATGGCCTGGTCCATTCAAAAATCAGTAAAATTTGGCCCGAACCAAAAATTTTTGCAAAATCTGTATATATTTTTAAGTCGACATTATTCTATAATTAAACCTTAAAATTTATTCTTTTTAAAGAATAGTTATTTCTACGCTATATTATATTGAAATGCAGTGAAACATGTGAAAAAAAAAAAACTCGGCCTATGACGGAATCCTGTCTTATATGGAAAAATGTATTGATCCATGCAAAATGAATATAATAATACGTGAGAAAATATAATACATTTACACTTGCTAAGAAGGGAACTTGTTTATAACCCATTTTATTTCTTTTCTATGCGATTCCGTCTTAGAAGATTTTACTGTATTGAATTTTTCAGATTTTTAAGTCTCCAATACATAATTTTTTGATTAACGATTTTAATTATAGCTGAAACATTTACATACAAATAGAGATTTATTTTTAAAAAATGTATAACGCAAACTAGGGCGCTTCTTTGAAAATGAAGATTATAAGCGCGAAAAAAAAAAAAAAGCTAAAATAAGTATTTTTGGTCAGAACTCTTCCTTTTAACAAAATGGATGTAAAAATCCATGTTTTATAAAAATTCCGTCGGGCTGGATCGGACTTGTGCCGAGATTTTAACTTTTTTCCGGGCCGGATTTGGGTCGAAGTTTTAGCTTTTCTACCGGGCTGGGCCAAACATTTCTTTCTATGAGCCTGGCCTGGACCTGGAAATTTCAGCCCGTACAGACCTCTACAAATTATAACCAAGTTATTAATTGAAATTGTTCAATCTAATAATACAATCAAGTTTAAATTATCAAGTAAGTCAGTGTTCGGTTTTACACGATTTTGTAAATTTCTAAATGCAAACCTACGACACTAAACACGAATTGTGAATTACAATACTGCACAGTTCGAGGACCCGAAATTGACAAAATATTTTTTTTCGAACCTGAAACTTGATCCTAAGCATGAAATGGAAAAAAAAATCAATCCTAAATATAAAACAATTCAGGAAAATAGTCTGCAATCATATCTCTAAAATCAATTTTATATTTCGAAAAATGAATGCATACATTTACTCATTAATATTAAAAAAAAAAATTTTTGTTATCATTTGAAACGATAATCTGGACTTTTCTTTGGGAAAACTGGCGTATTCGAGTCTACTCCTAAGAAATAAAACTATCATTTGAGATGACCCGAAAATGGAAACACTAGTCAACCCGATCCGCAGCAAAATTTTAGAGCCAATGGCCAACACGTTCAGGTAGAATTGGGTTAACTGACCCGATACAAGATTTTAATTGTTGCTATATATACATATTCCTGCAATTTACAATGAAGTTATGTATGTGTACAATTATTTTCTTATTTATACCTTCCATTTATCTTATATTAGCAATTAATATCCATATTATTATAAAATGAGACTACTGCATATTGAAATTAATGAATAAAGAAGAAATTTTTAGTTTGATACTAAATTTGCTTGAATAATTATACAAAACTCTTTTTACTTACTTATTCACTTATAAAAGAAAAAAAAAAATGCTTACCCTACGCTTTTTAATGAGAAGATCGAAGTGAGCAGATGAATTTCCGCGTTCTGTCTCTTCTTGAAATCGTATTTCTTACAGGCGCTTAAGTTTGCGGTCAATCGAATAAACACTGAACAAGAGTGGACATGGATACATTCTGGACAAAATGTATAAGATTTTCGGTAACATCCGGCCGTTGTGATGACAGACTTTAACCGACATGTGGTTAAATTCTTAAATTTTCTCGTCGCAGACTAAAGAATAAAATTTTAATTTAGATTAAACTCGTAAAAATTGAACGTACTTTGGCATAGGGAATTTTTGGAAAAATCGGGAAGTTCCACGTAAATCGGGACAGCTGGCAACACTACTCGTAAGTATCAAAACTCAACCCAAACACAACGAAAAATGTTATCCTCAATCCGAGCCGTGGTTCGGGTCGGATGTAGGTAAAATCGGGAAACCTGAATCGATGCAGGTCTCTAATTTGAGATATAATTCTGGGCACTTTTTTGAAAAATCAGCTTAAACAAAACCAACGCGTAAGAATCAAAACTCATGTCATACCAAAACCGAAAAAATTATAGCCAAACCAATCAGACTTCCAAAAAAAAAGTGGCAAGCTTATCCGTGGGTCGCGTTTTTTATAAACTAAAGCAAGATCTTTTTTTTTTTATTAACCTGTCTCACGACTCGACACGACTCGGGTCGTGTGAAAAAAAAAATCAGGTTACCCGACCTGATACAGGACCCTACACTCAAATCAAAAGATTTTCCCCGACGACTATTAAATTTGACCCCGATGTGGGGGCCAGGTATGCCCGACGGGAGGGCATATGCCCCCCAGACTCCCTCTGGCACCGCCCTTGATGATATTACATATGTAAGTGTATTAAAACATGTGTAGAGGTATTTACATATAAATAAAAATTCCTATATTTTCTTCAAAACAATTCCTATATTTCCTATAATATTTTCGAAGAAAGTCACTTCTAGGCCTGGAAATTTCTGACCATTTGGTTTTGTAGTTTTTGCTCTGTTATATGCGGGCAGACAGACAGACTGAACGACGACTATAGGTGCTATGTATTTATATAATTACGAACACACTTAAAAAGGGCTCAGATATAGCAGTTTGGATTTCTAATGTGGGTGACATTTTGAAAAATGATTTTTTGCAGTGAGCATGTGCACAGGAATTACTAAGGTCTCGACCAAGTTTGCTGGTTAGCCTCATCCACCATGTTGTCTTAAAATGGCAAGCACTTCAAGATATCGTCGAGTTTGGCAACCAAATATAAGTTACTTTAAATAAAAGCAGCTTGGGTAAAGCTGACTAATTTCGCGAAATTCTCATTCATAATGATTTAGTATTGATAAAAATTAGTATTGAATCTCCTATAATCAATTTCCACTAAATTGAGCTTCATGTGTTTAAATAATATAAGCAGGCTTTTTAAAAATAAGGAATATGAAAGCTACCTCTTCCTCCCGGCATTGGCCGGAAGGACTTTTTAAAATTGCAGCAACCTGCTTTTTGTTAAATTGGCAAAATGTACCCTGCTTAAAAAAAATAAAAATAGTGAAATTCACCTTTAGTTGTACCCAGAGATTTCTTGTACAAATCTTCCCCATACCACAGTATTTCTAAATGTGTGTGCCCAAAACCTTGCAAAAATTAATTTTATTTCTTTAGAAAAAAGGTTATTAAAACATGTTATTTAATTGTATTTTTCAATTTGTAATTAAGTAGTGTTAACAATTTAATATTAAATGCAGTTATTAATATTTTTATTAAGCGTAAATATCACTATTTAATATGATTTACGTAATTATTACAAAATATTAATGTATAGAACGTTATTGTATGCATATGTGCTGATTAATGTAATTATACTTATTTGCTGTTTTTATTAATTTTGTAATTACTTACTGTTTCCTCTACGCCATTTTTTTTAATTGCAGCAACCTGCTTTTTTTTAAATTGGCAAAATGTACCCTGCTGAAAAAAAATAAAAATAAATAGTGAAATTCACCTTTACCCAGAGATTTCTTGTAAAAAACTTCCCCATACCACAGTATTTCTAAATCTGTGTGCCCAAGACCTTGCAAAAATTAATTTTATTTCTTTATTTAAAAGATTATTAAAACATGTTATTTAATTGTATTTTTCAATTTGTAATTAAGTAGTGTTAACAATTTAATATTAAATGCAGTTATTAATATTTTTTATTAAGCGTAAATATCACTATATTTAATATGATTTTACGTAATTATTACAAAATATTAATGTATAGAATGTTATTGTATGTATATGTGCTAATTAATGTAATTACTTACTGTTCCCTCTAGGCCATTTTTTAAAATTGCAGCAACCTGCTTTTTAGGTGCGTTCGTAATTGTATAAATACGTAGCACCTATAGTCGTCGTTCAGTCCGTCTGTCCGTCCGTCCGTCTGTCCGCATGTAACAGAGCAAAAACTACCCAACCGAATGGTCTGAAATTTCAAATATATGATTGTTGCAACATTTTGTCGAGCCATTTCAAATTTTATGAAAATCGAATGTATAGTTTAATTACAGGGACAGTCAAAAGTTTTTCTTTACATTACGGCCAATGGGAAAAATTATTGAAAGTGCATTTTAATGATATTAGAGCCTTCCGAATGATCTGAAATTTTAAAGATATAACTGTTGCAAAATTTTGTCGAGCCATTTCAAATTTTAGGAAAATCGGATGTATAGTTTAATTACAGGGACAGTCAAAAGTTTTTCTTTACATTACGGCCAATGGGAAAAATTATTGTAAGTGCATTTTAATGATATTACAGCCTTCCGAATGATCTGAAATTATAAAGATATAACTGTTGCAAAATTTTGTCGAGCCATTTCAAATTTTAGGAAAATCGGATGCATAGTTTAATTACAGGGACAGTCAAAAGTTTTTCTTTACATTACGGCCAATGGGCAAAATTATTGCAAGTGCATTTTAATGATATTACAGCCTTCCGAATGGTCTGAAATTTTAAAGATATAATTGTTACAAAGTTTTGTTGAGCTATTTCAAATTTTAGGAAAATCGGATGTATAGTTTAATTACAGGGACAGTCAAAAGTGTTCCGTTACATTACGGGGAGTGGGAAAAAATTATTGGAAGTGAATTTTAATGATGTATCAGACTATGCGCTTTATGAAGTGCAAAAAAGTATACATTCAGTACAATATGGGGTGCAAAAAATAATTATAAAACTAGTTATAGTACGAACGCACCTCATTTGCCACGTTTGACGAGCAATTTCCAACTTGTTTTTAATTGGCAAAATGTACTCTGCTTAAAAAAATATAAATAGTGAAATTCACCTTTAGTTGTACCCAGAGATTTCTTATAAAAAACTTCCCCATACCACAGTATTTCTAAATCTGTGTGCACAAGACCTTGCAAAAATTAATTTTGTTTCTGTAGAAAAAAGATTATTAAAACATGTTATTTAATTGTATTTTTCAATTTGTAATTAAGTAGTGTTAACAATTTAATATTAAATGCAGTTATTAATATTATTATTAAACGTAAATATCACTATTTTATATGATTTTACGTAATTATTACAAAATATTAATGTATAAAACGTTATTGTATGTATATGTGCTAATTAATGAAACTACTAATTTGCAGTTTTTATCATTTCTGCAATTACTAACTAATAATTATAATTTTATTAAAGTGTAAAAATATAGATTATGTTAGCAATTAGAGATTTAATTGTTAAGTTTGGAAACTTAAAACTGTTGGTAGCTATTCAGTATTTTAATGCTGGGAAAGAAATCATAAAAATCCGATTTAAATCAAAAAAATCTCCCCCCCCCCCCCCCCCCCCCCAAAAAAAAAAAGAATCATCATTTTTTTACACCGTGTAAATCACACTGTTTGGCTATAGATTATTTTTATGGGATCCTTTTTCATGGTCCAAAGAAAGGTAAACAAGTACTTGTTTATTGAAAATAATTTTAGTAAATTAAATTTATTAATTTTCTCATGAAGACAGACCTGCCAACTGCTATGAAAAAATCGTAGTTGCTACGATTTGGACCTATAAACTACGATGCTACGAAAATCGGTCTTAAACTACGATTTTTTTCAAAAAAACGCATTTTTTGTTTCTAATTCCGATTTTTATCCCGCACAGCATATTTTTTAGGAATGATTCTTTTCCAAAATTTCAAAGTATTCATTTCCGAAAGTTTTAAAAAATTTGTCATTAGTCCGAAAATTCGGACATTAAAAAATGCTCTTGGGGGAAAAAAAAATCTGGACTGCAAAACAAACTTCTTAACATAAAACCCTCTTTATGTATATCAACCACAAGTGAATCGTGTTTCTGTAAATATTTATACAGGAATTCCCTTCCTTAGAAACAGGGATGCCATTTTAAGAATTTCTGGAGGCGGGGGGGATCTTTGAAGGGCAAGATTTGAAATAGTGTGCAAAATCGCACGATTTGTACTATTTATTATTAAACATTTCAATTTACGAATTATTATTAACCATTTCAATTTTGTGTGGTAAAAAACACAAAATTCGTCAAAAGTTCATGGTAAAAAGTGCAGATTTCAACAAAGAATCGTGATAGAAAAATGTGAATTACGATTGTGGGGAAAATATTGTGAATATCCTGAAATGATTACGTGAAAAAAATCGAGAATTTCGTCAAAATTTACTGCACTGGGCTAAAAAATTGGAACCAGGCTTCTTTTACAAATGTAAAAAAAAATGCTACAAAACGAGAAGAAACTTTAAATATCGTATAAAAATTTTCAGAGGAAAAAATTTACTATATTGAGTTGAAAGACTGAAACCTTATTCCTTTCACGAATGTCAAAAGATGGCTCCAAAACACGAAAAACCAACCAACTAACCCCCAGATTAATTTCAATATTCTGTGCTACGATTTCTCATTTTCAAAAGTTGGCAGGTCTATGAAGAATATTTTAAGATGATTCGAGGGTGATTGTGTTCCAGTTTTGTCTATTGATCCTTCAAAGTTTATGAGATCATTATGTTTAGTAGAAACATTAATCAAAACTGAAAATGTACTGTAAAAAGAGCAAAAAGTTCACCGAATATGAGTGATAAAACATTTTACGTATAACAACTCTTATGTAGGGACAGATTAGTGTAAAACTGGCAAATGTCCTACATAAATTGGAGATATGTGTGTTTTCTTTCCACAGAACAGAAATCAGTCTTATGAAATGCATTATTTTGGGTTCCACAAAAATTTTTATAATTCTGGTCTTACTTGTAGTTCCTTCAGACCAGAGTCAAATGGAAAAGGGGGGGGGGGCGGCAAAATTTTACTATTTCGAGGGGAAATGAGCATAATTTTATTTCAAATCTGCAGACACTAAAAAAAAAAAAAAAAAAAAAATTTACAATTTTGGCTATACTTCAAGTTGTGCAGACATGAAAAATATGAGGAAAAGAAAGAAAGAAAAGTGAAAATTTACTTTTTTCGCATTATTTTAGGCTGGAGTGAAGAAAAGACAAAAAAAAAATTCACTATTTTGGCTTTATTTCAAATACTTCTTAAGGTCCCTATGGCTATTTCGATATTAACTTAGGTTGCACAGACCCAGAAACTTTCCTATACTGTGCTTTAACTGAAATTATTATAAATAGATCTAATGGCTGAAGTCTGCTAGTACAATTTACAGGGGAAAATATAACTCATGTATGTGTCAGCAATGGTTGATATGAAAGATGGGCGGGACACTGATCCATAAATATCAGAACTTTTCTTTTTTTTTTTAAGCCATCTTCATATCAAATTCCTTCAAAAAGTCTAAAAATAGTCTGTTATTTCCACGTATAACTGAGAGAGACAATTCAAAGTGGCGCTTATAAGTGAGAGGTCTACAGTATTATTTTTCTATTCCTCGTGACAGGACCTTGTGAAAATCGAGTATAAATGAGAGACGCATAAGTGAGAGGTGACTGTATATATATATGTGTGTGTGTGTAATGTATGTACTAAATTTTGTCCGCACGATAAAAGTCGCAATTATGCACGCATCGTCTTCAAACGTGCCAACAACATTGAGATGGCTAATATATCGGTGGGGATTGAAAATGGGCAAAATCGGCCCAAGGGGGTGGAAATGAGGAGGGCTCAAAATTTTGAATACCATCTTAACATGATTCTGATAAAACCAGCTCTTACACAACAATGACAGGAAAAAATAAACATTTTTCGTTATAGCAATTGCCAATAATTAAAAATAAATAAATAAAATTCTCACCACAACAATCACTTTTCTATTGCAAGATTTTCACATGAAAAATGAAATTAAATAAATAGTTTGACGAATTAAAAACAAATTGAATATAACGTCATAAGTTTTCTAGAGCAAGATTTCCGTATGAAAACTCAAAATAAAATAGTTTGACGAATTAAAATATATATATATATATATATATATTAAAGGTCAAAATTAGCACTGGCCACAGGGCCAGTAAATGAAAAAAAGTGGCTAGTGAAAAATTATCTATCAGCGGCCACCTTCCGGCCACTTTTTTACAAGGAGATAATAAAATTTTCTTGCATTTCATCAAGGATTCAATTTTTTTTTTGGTTCCAATATACTTATATTAACATATTTATTTGGGCTACTCAGTTTTATATTAATACTTATAGAAATTTTACTGTTTAGCATTTTGAAATAAAAAAGTGGCCGCTAGTTTAAAGAAAGTGTCCACTTAAAAAATTAGTCCTACCGGCCAGTGGCCGCTAATGAAATTTCCCAATTTTGACCTATAATATATATATATATTGTGTCATATTGGAAATATAATGGACCTCAGCAGGTAAATATGTAATGTCGTGTGAGTTTAAAGAAACGTATTATAACATGATAAAAACCTGACTATGGAAATATTAATATATTTTAACATTTTGAGGTTCTTTGAATTATCTGTAGCCATTTTAAAACCTATTCCATATACATGCTTGTGTGTATTCATGTATATTAAGAATTTTTCACAAAAAGTTTAGCTCCCCAGAACTCATTCTTAGTGAAGAAACTGGGTTTATCTCTAATCTTGATTTAAGTTTTGTTGGTGAATTTAGTACTTAACTTCGAAATCTACCTCCGTCTGTAGGCAGAGCCGGCAGGGATTTTTTAAATTTCAGATAAAAACACTGCTTCTGAATAGTATTATTTACTTTATTTAATAATAGATTAATTAAGGCAAAAATTACCAATCTGAAGTAGTGATTGATATTTGAATAAAACAAAACTCCACTAAATTAGCTAAACAGCAATTCTTTGATCCAGCCTCCTAACATTCTTTCTCTCGCTTCCTGTATGTTTTTACTGTAGTAGAGAGAGATATAGACGAATTCCGGTTGGTCAGGTATGCCATAAAAATTATGATTAGGGATTATCATACCTGTTCTTAGTGAGGTTTTAAATGTACAGTCGTGTGTGGGGGGAGGGGGGTAGACACTCCCAACTAATTCTGCAACAAAGTATTGCAAAATAAAGTTACTAGTACCAAACGATTGGAAATAGTCTGCTTTTAAATGATGTATATCAAATTTACTTAGGGGCCATCTACATATCAAAACAAACCCAAACTTTGCTTGTTTTTTTTTTCTTCCCAGTAGCAGGGATGCAAGTTAGTCACTTTTCTCACTTTTAGTCACTTTTTTAAAAACTTGTCACTATTTTTGTAAAAAGTCACTTTTTTTGACTGAAAGAGATGAAGTCTCTAAAAGTGAGCAAGCTGTAGAAACTGGTTCGCTCACTTTTAGTAAAAAACTGTGACTAAAATCGACATTTTGATCTTTCAGATTTCTCGATATCCTCAGCATCAATAATTATTGGTATTCTTGCACAAAAAGCCATCTGTAAATACAGTCGAACTCGGTTAGTATGAGACCGGCTAATATGAGGACACGGTTAAAACAAGTAATTTGGACATTAAGAAAAGTTTGTCACTTAAACTGTATTATGCTTTTCTCTCTTATTATGAATTACAAAAGTAGGATATATGAGCAAAACATCGTTCGGTTGCATTTGAGTTTCATTGAAAAGTAGGGTAGGATTAATAAATGAATTCAGTCACATGACTGCAAGATCCATAGTGTGCACACTCTTCATTGAATTTCACTTCCAGTCACAATTCTATCTTTATTTTTTATATGAGATATGCCGAATGTTCTAAAATTTTTGCCCATACCTTTAACCCCTTAGGTGGAGAATTTCTAAAATCACTGAAAGACGTGTTTAAATTTTTTTTTTTAGTAGATGTATTTTCTGGGATTTCATGTTCCTACTTAAAATGACAGCTGAGATATGCCAAATGTTGTAAAAGTTTCGACCCCCCCCCCCCTCCTTTTGAACCGCCTTAGGGAGGGATTTTGTAAAATCGCTGAAATACGTGTTTAAGTATTTTTTAGTAGATTTATTTTCTGGAGTTTCATGCTCCTACCTAAAACTTCTGCTGAGATATGGCCAGTTGTTCTAAAAATTTTTACCCCCTGAAAAGGGGGTTGGAGGAGGGATTTTCAAAAATCCTTTCTTAGTGTGCGCTTATGTCATAATAGGTATTCCCCCCCCCCCAATTTTCATGCTTCGAGGTTCTCTAGTTTGGTCTGTGCATTGATTATGAGTCAGTCAGGACAAATTCTATATAGATAGATAGATAGATAGATAGATAGTCCACTATGCTGGTCTGTTTCTCTAAAAGAATTTTTATTAAATGTAATATAATAGCAAAAATGAAATTAAAAAAAAAAACTTTTTCTTTGTCTAATCAAATATCCATAATTGTTGTCTTACTCGTATAATGTTACATTATCCAATTCAAAGTCGATGTTGGCAACATAATAGACAAAATAGGTCTAAAATCACTGAAGTACCTGTTTTTAACTATGTTTTTAGTAGGTTTGTTATCTTGAATTTCCCATTTCTACCTAAAACTGCTCTGCTGAGATATTGCGAAATGTCCAAAATTTTCGACCACCCCCTTAATCCCCTTAGGTGAGAATTTCTGAAATCACAGAAATACATGTTTATTTTTTTTAATAAGTATGTTATCTTGAATTTCACGTTCCTAACTAACACAGCTACTGAGATATGACTAAGTGTTCTAAAATTTTCTGCCCCTCCTTAGAGGGGGCGGGGGGTTCTAAAATTGTTGAAATACTTGGTATTATTTTTTTAGTAAATTCATTTTCTGTAATTTCTCATTCTTACCTAAAATGGTTGCTAAGATATGGCTTAATTTTTTTTTACTTTTCTTTAACCCCCATAGGGAGGGAGGGCTTTCAAAAATTGCTGAAATACTTGTCTAAATATTTTTAGTACAGTTATTTTCTGGACATTCATGCCGCTACTTAAAACGGCTGCTGAGCTATGGCCAAATGTTCTTAAAAGTTTCGACCCCCCCCCCCTTTAACCACCTTAGGGGGGAATTTCTAAAATTACTGAAGTACATGCCTAATTATTTTTTAAGCATGTTTAATTATTTTTTGTATTTCATGCCCCTACCTAAAGTGGTTGCTGAGATATGGTGAAATGACCTGAAACTTTCGATTACCCCTTTAATCTACTTAGAGGGAGGGGGGGGGGAGTGATTTCTGAAATCTCTTAAATACATGTTTAATTACTTTTTTACTAGATTTATTTTTTGGACTTTCACGCTTCTACCTAATACGACTACTGAGATGTGGCCAAATGTTTTAAAATTTTCGACTCTTCTTTAATCATTTTAGGGGGAACGGAGGTGGGGGGGGGGAGGAATTTCTATTAATTCCTGAAATATGTGTTTAATTATTTTTCAGTAGATTTATTTTCTGGAATTTCATGCTCCTACCTAAAACCGCCTGCTGAGATATGGCCTGGAGTTCTAAAATTTTCGATCTCCCCCTTTAACCCCCTCAGAGGGGGAATTTTCAAAAATCCTTTCTTAGTGCACGCTTATGTCATTAGAAGTATTTTGTCCCCAATTTTCATGCATCTAGATTCAGTACTTTGGTCTGTGCATTGATTATGAGTCAGTCAGAAAAAACTATTTTATAGATATAGATGTGAGCATTTTATTTTAGCATTTATTTTCCAATTGGTACATTTTATTTGTGCTTTTTCTAAGAGTTTTAATTACTTACTCGATGTGAATTCAGCAATAGAATTTTAATTTTTCTTTATTTCCATCATTTTTTCTTAAACATCTAGTTTCTTTTTGTATAGTTAGTTGCAGTTATAAAATGGAGCTTGTCACAGAAAATATTGCAAAGATCCTATCAGTGACCTATTTTAATATCACTTGCCGACAATAGATTTCTGTTGCAAATGTTATAGAAATAAAATGAAGATTGTTCTTTAGAAATAGTGGTAATTAAAAGGTGATAGGTAAGACCCCTGTAATTTTTTTGTGACAAACAACCCTACTATTTATAATTCAATTTTAAAAGTTTATTATGGTAACATTGTACTTTTTGCTTTATATAATTAAATAAAACAAGTTTTATCTTATCCATCATTTTGGTAGAGTATTGTTACCTTAAAAACAAAAAGGTGTTTTATTTAGATAATTTAACTTACAAATTGATTGAAAAAAATCATTGTTATGTATCATTCATGCCACTTTTTTTTTGTGCATTAGCCCCCCCACCCTCCCTTTTTTGTTTCTCTTTAGTCACTTTTTTGACAAGCTTTAGTCACTTTTTTGTCACTTTTGCCATTTTTTTGGAAGCATTATTGCACTTGCATGCCTGCAATAGCAATACCCAAGTTTAACACAATAAATTCTACTACCTTCAATTAGCCTAAATACAAATTTTCTTGAAATTTGTACAATTAGTTTCAGGGAAATTATTTTACAATGAGCATATTTTGGGTCTGTATTCAAATTGAAGTCCGATACTCGATTGTTGAAATGCTACAGAATGACTAAGTCACTTCTTCTATTAATGCATTATTTTTTGCCAATATGGCCATTTCACTCTCTTAATATGTTTTGACTATTGCCAGCCCAAATGTTTAAATAAAATTATTCAAATATATCTTTTTCAAATTAAGCTTTGCACCTCATAACCCCTTAAACCATCATTTTGACATTTTTTAAAGAATAATTTGAAAACTAATTGGACAAAAATTTTTGAATTTGCATAAAGCAGGACATTATAAATATATAAAAAAATTATAGGTTGCAATTCTTCTTATTTCTTTATATACATATATATAATGGCTATATATATATAATATACAGAGGTATCTGAAATGCTTCAACAAACTTAAGGGGATGATAGTACTCATCAAGACAAACAAAAAATGCAATGGAACATAGGGTCGCAAACCACTTATTGAGTCACAAATACAGGGTGTTTCACCCTAATTGATGTCGTCTTGTCGGTAATAATTTTGCGAAAAATTAAAATATTGCATATTTCAATAAAAATGTAACAATATGTACCTTATTTTGTATGAAATGTGATAACATCACAAAAAGTTCTGGAAAAACAGGGTACTCACACAGCAATAGGGGGCGGGGGGGGCATAATATCCCCGACAGGGGGGGGGGCCGAATTGGAGTCGCATGGGTCGGTTACCTGATCAGGGCACGAACCCAAAAATTACATTTGAAATCAACCTGACCCGAACCCGTCCAAATAATTTTCAGCGATCCGAAATGAAAGGAAAGTAAATAAGGTTTTAATTCATTTAGGAAAAGTAATATACAGTTATATCTCAAATACCTATTTTATGTATTATATAGAAAAATAAACAAATCTGTGTTCTTTAGTATTCGAACATATAGTAAAACCTCTGAATGTCAAACACCGCATTGAACAGATTCCTGCATCGGGTCGGGTTGTCCTTAATTTTTCTTTTTTCCGGTCGGGATGACACTTTCTTTCAGCTGATCGGGTTCACCCTAGAATATTTCTTAAGGAGACTGACTCTTCACTCACTTGAAAACCCCCGTTCCGTAATGTTAAACCAATGAGCAGGCTGTTTTCGAATTTCTCATTTAAATTTGAATATTTTTAAACACTTTTTTTGCATAGGATAGCTGAGCTTGATATTTAATATGACTGTTTTTTACTTTTTCGATTTTAGTTGCAGATTTTTTTTAAATTTAAATCGTCTTCAAATTTAAATGAGAAATTCGAAAATAACCTGCCCATTGGTCTAACATTATGGAACGGGCGTTTTTAAGTGAGTGAAGAGTCAGTCCCCTTAAGAAATATTCTAGTGTGAACCCGATCAGCTGAAAGAAAGTGTCACCCCAATATTATTTATGTTTATTGCAATTCAGATTGTTGGTATTTTTTTTTTTTTTTTATTTGAGCAGAACTCTGTTTCAAATGAAAATAAATATGTATATGAATGAATATTCCATTTACTGCGAGAGATATAAAATGTTTATAAGAAATGTTGTCATAGATAATTCTTTCTTTAAGAATCATTTTGTTTTGTGTATAAAGTATAGATCAATGTTGATCAGAATGTTGATCAAATTATGTTTTCCTACAATTGTACCTTTAAAACAATACCAGTTATTATGCCATGCTTGTGACAATTGATTGTAATGCAGTTAGATTATCAGTTGTGATATTAATCGATATTGGTATTTTGCATCGATAATTTTCAGTGTTTTTTAACTTTGTGTCGCAATCACCCTCGATAATTTTAATGAAATCTAATGCAGAAAAACAGTCACTCTTTACTTGATTTGATAAAACTATAAACTGTGTAGATATGCTACAATAAACATAAATATTTTTGTATTTTTATGTATGAGTATTGAAATGGATACTCCAAACAGACTAACATATGTGTTTATATTTCATGGGTAGGCTCTTATTTGTCTAATAGACAAAAAAACAGGAGAAAAGGGTAAAACACGTCCAAGGTTTGTTAAGCAAGATCAAATTGCTATAATGAGGCTGGAGTGTGCTGGTGTCATTTGCCTTGAACCATTTAAAGATTTTCCACAAATGGGACGTTTCACATTACGAGATGAAGGTATGCACATGATTTATTTTTATTTGAATGAATTTGGAGTTGTTTGTATGCTTTAGAATATAGTATAACTAGTTAATCTCCGATCAATGTCCTCAATGTCAGCTCTGCAAGTCAGTTTTTTTATTTTGTTTTTGCATAATATTTAACATCCTATATTCCGCAATTTAAATTTTATGAGTTACTAGCAACCTTTGCCGGCTACGCTGGTCAGTTTCTCTAAAAGAAACTTGAATCAAATGAATTATATTTAGCAAAGATGAAAAAATAATAATATCGAATTAAATATCCATAATTGTTGTCTTATTCATAAAATCTTACATTATCCAATTCAAAGTCGATGTTGGCGACATAATAGTGGATCTAAAATCACTGAAGTGCCTGTTTTTGAATTATTTTTTTTTACTAAGTTTATCTTGAATTTCCAATTTCTACCTAAAACTGCTGCTGACATACGTTACGTAAAATGTCCCTAAATTTTTCATCAACCGCCTGAGGTGGGAATTACTAAAGTCACTAAAAATATGTTTATTTTTTTAATAGGTTTGTTATCTTGAAATTCACGCTCCTACATACGGTTACTGAGATATGGCCTAGAATTTGGCCTCGTTCTAGAATTTTTGACTCTGCTTCTTTAATCCCATTAGAAGATTTTTTTTTTTTTTTCCTGCAATTTCTAAACCTCTTACTTAAAACTGCTGCTAGGATATGGCCAATTGTTCTAAAATTTTCTATCTTCCATTTAACCTTTTAGGGGGGGGGGGGGGGGGGGGGATTTCTAAAATCACAGAAATACTTGTTTAATTATTCTTTCAGTAGATTTTTTTTCTGGAATTTCACAATTTCTAAATTCACGTTTCTAAAATCACATTTCTAGGGGGATTTCTAAAATCACAGAAATACTTTAATTATTCTTTCAGTAGATTTTTTTCTGGAATTTCACACTCCTACCTAAAACGGCTGCTAAGATATGGCCAAATGTTCTTAAATTTTCTACCACCTTAGAGGAGGGGGACATTTATAAAATTGCAGAAATGTGTGTTTAATTATTTTTTGTAATTTCACGCTCTTACCTAAAACTGCTGCTGAGATATGGACAAATGCTTTAAGTTTTCGACACTACCTTTAGAAAAATCCATCCCTCCTAGGGATGGATTTCTAAAATCGCTGAAATATGCGATTATTATTTTTGTTGTAGATTTATTTTCTAGATTTTCACGCTCCTACCTAAAACTGCTGCTGGGTTATGGCCATTCTAAAATTATTATTCTAAAATTTTTACTCCCTTAGCGAGAGATTTCTAAAATTGCTGAAATACTTGTTTAATTATTTTTTGGTAATTTATTTTCTGGAATTTCATGCTCTTACCTAAAACGGCTGCTGCGATATGGCCAGATGTTCTAAAATTTTCATTTCCCCGCCCCCTCCCCCCTTTGATCTCCTTAGTGGGAATTTCTAAAATTGGTAAAATGTGTGTTTAATTATTATTTTAGCAGATTTATTTTCTGGAATGTCACGCTGCTATCAAAAACAGCTGCTGAAATATAGCTAAATATTTCTCAAATTTTCGACCTCCTCCCCCCCCCCCCCCCCTTAACCCCATTAGGGAGGGATTTCGTTTAAATTGCTGAAATACGTATTTATTTTTTTAGTAGATTTATTTTCTGGAATTTCATGCTCCTACCTAAAATGCTGCTGAGATATGCCAAATATTCTAAAAATTTTCACCCCCCCCCCTTTAACGCATTTGGGGGAGGGATTTCTAAAATTGCTGAAATACATGTTTAATTATTTTTTTAGTTGTTTGATTTTCTAGAATTTCACGTTCCTACCTAAAACAGCTGTTGAAATATTTGTAGATTTATTTTCTGGAATTGCACGCTGCTACCTAAAATAGTTGTTGATATATGCAAGACGTTCTAAAATTTTTTACCCCCCCCCCCCCTTAACCCTCTTTGGTAGGTGTGAGATGAAATCTCACAGTGTTTAAATCATGTTACTTTTTTATTTCTTTTGGTCTTATACATCGATGTTCTTTAAACTTAAATCCATATTTATTTTTGCGAGGCCGTTTTTGTATCCCGTACATTGGCAAATTCTCTGCCATTTTGTCGCGCCTGGCATGAGATGCTTCTCCTCTCGGATCTACACGTATTGTGATGACGTCATCAGAGCAAGTGTCTCGCAGCGTAAGCTTTGAATGGATGTCGATCTTTCGGAGGTGTGTCTAATCGCTGATCGTAGAGCAAATAAAAATAAAACTTTCCAAATGTATTCTTTCGGATTTGTTTATTAAGATATTGCTTAGTTTTTAAAATTCTCTAACAGATTTAAATCTTTTATTTCCCTATCTTTTGAAGTCCCTGTTTTCTTACTATAAATTAAAAATTTTGTTAATTTTAAATCAGAATCTGTTTTGTTGGCGATCTGTCATGACTTAGTTTTTTTTTTTTTCTAACTAACCGGAAACATGAAAATCCCGTGCACAAAAAGAACACTTAATAATTTACCAAATATTGAACATATAATAAACATATACACAGTAACATATTGAATATATAATCATTAATAGTAATGCATAACAGGACCAATTTTTTAATATAACAGCATAAAAATAAGTTTTGAATGTCAGAGAGAAAAAATATTAAGGGCAGTTATGTAGACTCAACCATCTCACAGACTACATTTCCAGTTAAGGGTTAAAAGATCGTGGGGCCGCAGGCTCCGATCGGTCTGTCTGCCGATGGATGTGGGATCCGGTAAAAAAAAACTTTTCAAAAACGATGTCTGCGATTTTGATAACTCCTCTTAAATTTATTTTTCTGTTTGTTTAAAAAGGCTTTAATTGAGATTTTTATCTATAGAAAATTCACCTAGTGCTGCATATTACATTTTAAAGATGTTCTTAAAGAGGAATAAATTATTTTATCGGCCAACGTATTTATTTTTAAAAATCGGTGACCAACGGGTGAAGGCCTCTTACTTCTCTTCTTCAAGATGAATAAAAAGTTTGATTTATGCTTAAAAATGTCCTCATCATTTGTTTACAAATATACAAGTCAAGTTTTTTTTTTCCGAAGGCTTATTTTTCAATTTTTCCAAACTGGAAAAAAGGAAATTTCATTTATAAAATAATGTATTTAAAATTTTGTAATAGCTACATTCTGATACTTTTTATTTTATTTAAATTATAATTTTTATTTTAATTAAATTTCATTAAATTAAATTTATTTTATTTAAATTAAAATTGTATTTATTTTTATGTTAAATGTCTCACACGAAAACATTAATGTGAGAAATCTGATCTGTAAGAAGACTTGAAAAGATCCTTTAAAGGATCCTTCATTTTTACTTGGACTTCAGTTTTCGAAGGATTTACGCATTTTAGAGGTCAGAGATTCCAAAAAACATGTTTTTACAAAATACCTGTCTGTCTGTGTATGTATGTGAGACAAATTTTGTGGCACTCTATCTCAAGAACTAATGCATGGAATTTAATAAAAATTTATATTCAAGTAGTCCCTAATATAAATTGGTGCTGATTAGTTTTTGGTGTAAATCGCCCAACAGGTGGCGCAGCTATGCTGCATTTACACGATTTTCATAATAGCTCTATCTCAAGAAATAATGCATGGATTTTCATCAAACTTCAGATTCAGTTAGTGCTTGATGTGAATTGACGTTTTGCACCTTGTGGTGTAAATCACTCAACAGGTGGTGCTGCTATGCTGCATTTTTTGTGATTTCCGCAATAGCTCTATCTCAAGAACTAATGCTTGGGTTTTCAACAAACTTCAGATTCAGGTACATCATTTACATAAATTTTACTTTTGATTTTGGATAGCATGGCCTATGTTTATTATTTAAATACATGTAGTTTTTAATCTGACATACAGAACTAAAAGCAAAAACCAACAAACCAACCTCCAGATTAATTTAAAGTCCAGTTTAATACAATCCATTTTAAACTAGTTGGACAGCCCATATGTGAGCTGTGGACTGAGAACCTGTTAAAGTAATAAATGTTAAATAATGTCTATGAAATATTTCACCTGTGATTATTATATCCAAAATTGCCAGATTTTGTATAACGCAGTTCCTTTGTGAATAAAAATGTATATATAATTTTATTCATTAATAAAACAGATACTTAATGTGCTTTCATATTAATTAGATATCTAAAATAATTATATTTCAAATAAGTTTTGTTGAATTATAATTTTTTTTCTTTTGAAATTTACTTTGGCCAGTTGATCAGATATATGCATTTTATAATAATTCTACCTTGTGTTTTCTTCTTTTTCAGGTAGGACAATCGCAATTGGTAAAGTTCTTAGGGTTATGGAATAAATTTTTTAAAATGTGACAAATACTGTATCCTCCAGCTGCAAAATGAGAACTTAGTTTTGCATCTATATTCTTTTATGCTTCCATTTTTTGTATCCAATATATGAAGACTTATCTATATCCTGAAAAGTTTGCAATAAAAATTATCAAAAAAGATTTTGTCGGAGTGCCGTTTTAAGTACTGAGCTGTATCAGCTACATTTATAAGAGATTGTCTTAAAGATGGAAAGAATTTCTATGCAATTGTTCTGTAAATTATGTAAAGTAATGTTGCTTGAATTGGCATTCCATGTTTAAAACCTGCTTATGGTTGAGGTGCTATATGTACTTTTTTATTTTTTTTTATCATCTTTCAAGAAAAAGTTTTAAGTTAAGGAAAATGCTAATATAGCCTTATCAGATGAAAACTTGTTTTACTCATAATTTTCTTACTTCAAGAAGAATGTCTTAAGTTCCGTTGATCATACAGAATTTTTAACTCACTATATCATTGAAGTTTACATCATACTCTTATATATATTTTGTTCTTAGATAATATTATAATGCGCCTTTCTTTTATTAATTGGCTTCTTATTTTAATTTTTAAGGACCAATCAATAAACTGGCAAATGAACTACATTCTTGCACAAAAATTGCTTTGAATTTTTATTTATTTATTTTTTTTTTTTTACTTATCCTAGTCCTAATTGAATTTAGTTTTATTTCTTCAGTTAAACATATTTGCTTTACTACACTTATCACAAATTCCCATGAAATACAAGATTTTTTATAGAAAAACATGGTTATTTTATTTTATGACTTTGATGTAATTATTTGAGCGACAATGAATGCAAAATCTTCTTTCTAGTGTAGAAAGTTTTTGTAAACAACGAGTGCCTGTTTCTATACTTTGAAATTGATTATTCTGTAACTAACATGTCAGCTTATAAAGGTTGCATTGTCCTGACCTTGGGATATTGATATTGTTGACTTCCTGAGACTTGTAAAATATGAACTTGCCATAAGGCACATTTGTTACTGAAATCCTGGAATAAAATTTTGTGGACTTTTTTAGATTTGATTCATTTGTTTACGAATATTCTTAACATTATTCAAATCTTTTCATTAATGTTGGGCTATACAGAAAGTTGAGCCTTTTCTCATGATATTTCAAGCACATGCAAAAATAATTTAAACCTTTTTAAAGTATAACTTGTCTTTTTCCCTCAACTTAAAGCGACATTTGATGATACCTCAAATATCTGCTGTTGTAAAACTGAACTATCTGAAAAGAAAGAGGTAAATGAAAGGGAATTTTAACCCTTTAATGCATGCAGTGTTTTTCTTCTTTTTTTACATGCAGCGACATTTAATAATGGACACAAGAGATTAAGGATGCACTGATTTGTCATTTTGGCCGAATGCCAAATATTTGGCATGCAAGTAAGCTGAATATTACTATTGAGCCAAATGCTGACGGCCAGCCAAATAGTAACTTTTTGTCTGAATATTCCTATATTTCAGAGTTTGAAGGTGTTAAAAAGTTAGATTTTAAAACAATTTGACATAATATTTAACTTGGATACATCCATTACTATGAACAAGATCTTTTTATAGATAAATTTTACGCACACAAAACTAGTTGGATGTGCCAATCCCAAAACTTTCTAACATGTAATCTTACTCTTCTCTTATATGTTAATATTTCAAAAAGTTGTTACACATGTTAATATTTCAGTGTTATTACTTAATGCTATGTTAATTTTGATTTTCATCTTAAATTTCTGCATCTTATAAATTGCGCAACCAATGTATAACAGAACGACAAAAATGTAGAAAATTGCAAAAAATCGCTATCAAAACATCTCTTTCTGGCCGAATATCCCCGTTTTTAACTGGGACCCATAGTCAAAAACATATATATGAAATATGGATTAATTTTATCCATAAGTTTGTACACTTTACTATGATGATACCATAATGAAAATGGCACAAAAATCGCTATCACATGACCCCTTTCTGGCAGAATGTCCCTAAATTCAGCAGAGACCTGCTGGCTATAGCCAAAACCATGTATAGTAGAGCACCTAAAATCCACTTAGGTTTGCATATGTAAACATCTTTCTTCCATGGCACTAAAAGAATGAAGTTCGGAGAAAATAATGACGTCATTCCAAAGCGAATGATCGATTCGGGATGTTTTCATTGATGTGATTAAATTATATTAGTTTAAGCAGAGTTTAAATTAAAAAGGCTGAAGAAATGTTTTTTAGCTGAACAACCCCAAAACCTATTTGTAAAAATAAATCAAAGTCTGGAAAGTCAAAAGCGTATTTAAATGTATCTATTAAAAATAAAGGCAAGACTATGTAATTAAATAAATACCAGAGAAGTTTAAAATACACAAACGTTTATTAAAAACAAAAGGTATATAAAAACAGATTAATTGTTTAAGAAAAGTAAACTAGTTTTAACAAAATAAACTTTAACAGAAAAATATAACTTTATTTTCTTAACTATATCTGGCTAGTTCTGAAATTAAATGGAAATTTCACTTAGGTAATTTAAAAAAAAATAAAAGTTCAAATTGTTGCGTTTAAGTTGTGTTTCCAACATTTTCTTATGGTTTTAGAGATACATAAATCATGATCAGAGGTCAAGCTTGATTTTTTTTAATTTAAAATTAAATTTCATTTTTCATACAAACATGGAGGTGACAACCTTTAATAGTAAGGATGAATATAAGTTTATTGTCCATTTACTAGATTAGAAAACATTTATGGTTGCAATATTAGTTTGTTTTATAGTTTAAGAGGTATAATATGTTATTTCAATGAAATACAGAAAATCAAATAACACATCAAAGCAAAAACTGTATTACAATACAGGTAAAGAACACTATTCTTGAGTAACATGTTAAAAAAGAATAAAGCTCAAATTTAATTTTTTATTAAATAATATTGCAGTTTTGAGGGATTAAATCAAAAATATGTTGTAACGGATTGTTCACTTTCCACTGTTTAAACCACACAAAATTATTTTTCATATCTTATGATTGCTTCTTGCTCCTTACTGAAAACAAATTTGTTCTTGGATCTCAAACATCTTTGCATAAATTTAACATATACGTAACCTTCAACTGAAGTCACATTTGCTAAATATAGTTTAACAGGACCTAACTGAAATCTTGTGCATGCTGCGGTACTTCTTTATTAATTTTTCAGAAAGGACAAGCTCAAAGGCTTTCTTTGACTTTCGAAACTTCTCCCTTTTTTCAAAATTTTTCTCATTTTGAGTGGTCGATACTAAACTGAATACTAGGCATTTTCTGACTTTAGGAGAGACATTTTCACCTTTCAATATTATCTGTATCTTCTCTTTTGGACTGTTTAATTTTTTTCTTTCACTTACAATGCGTTACCTTTTTTAATAATAATCTTTTTTCTTTAATATTTTTAAACTCTTTTTCAAGCAGTTTTATTCTTTAGTATGCCTTTGTTTTGTTTCTGTTAACAATTTTTCGACCACTTTTTACCCGACTGGTACCTGCTCTTCTTATCACATCTTTAACATTCACAATAGGATTGTTTATAATTTCTGGTTCATCATCTGTTTCTGGTGTAGTAGAATTTAAAAGAACTTGCTGAATTTTACTTTATATGCTTTCTTCTCATGACTTTTCCTTGTCTTTTGTACCCAATTCTTTCTTTGTGCACGCATCTGTCGTTCACTCAATTGAGAAATAGCTTTTATTGTTCCTTCTTTTTTCTTCTTGTAATACCTTTTCTGTTCTTCTTTCTCACATTCTTCATACTATTCTAGATTTTCTTTAATTTTATCCCATCTTTCCTGCTCTGCGTCTGAGTTTTCTTTTCTTCTCTACAGAATTCTTTTTGCTTTTCTCCCGAGCCATGATAACTAAAAAATATTTTTAAGTGCAATTAGATAAAAAATAAGTGCATAAATGGATAAATAGAAAATACAGCACTTTAAATATACGACTGCTGAATACTCTAGTGTGACCATATTATTTAAATATATTAAATATTAAACAAATATATATATTTTTTCTATTTATCAAATTGGCTACCATAGAAAAACTGAAAATTTAAATTTAGTTCTTTTTTTTTATTATTTTTTAAGTTTAGGAGATCAGGCAATTCAATAAAAGGTTTTAAAATAAAGTTTAATTAAATCAAAATTTAACATGTATTGAAAGAAATACTGAAAGACATTAAAAAATCAAACTTATACAAAATTAAATATTTTAGAATTAAAATTTTCAGTTTCAAAAAATACTTTTATTGATATAAAATTATCCTTAAAATAAAAATATAGGTTCAATAATTAAAAATATACTTTAAGCACCCTCAAAATATTGTTTACATCAATATATGTCACATCCATTGGTCAATAACACCTCCATGATACAGCAATGGCATGGAGGTGACATATCTGAGATTAGGCCTAATATTTTCTAAACTTTGGACAACATGAACATAATGCTACTTGGATACAAAATTAAATAAAGCAATTTTACGCTACTTATCAGCAGAATTCTGCTATTTTTAAAACTGGCAAAATTAATGAGGCCATGGAATTGACACCCAATTAAAGTACACTATGGTAATTAAAAGTTTTTTAATTAAAACTAGATGAAGTAGCAACTTACTATGCTTCAGAAACATTCCATCCAATAAGTAGCTGCCTGTAGTTAATTTGTATTCCAAGTTTTAGAGTATGCTGTCGTCTAGTATATTTTTATATAACTATAACTGACATGTAATGGAAGTAGCTCTAATTCTGGGGACTGAAGTGTCTTGATCTGTAATACTTTTTTAAATACAAATTTTCTTTGAAAAAGTAAGTAAAGTATATCCATTTTTTAACTTAATGCATTTTATACGGTTCTTTTCGTTTATCTTATGGGATACAATCATGTTGTAAAGTAAAAACAGGCATGGAGGGACATACCATTGAGGTGACATTTAGTATGATTTTAATTTTATTAAAATAGTTTTAAATTTCAAATTCATTCTAAAGTATTTTTTAATAAAAGTTTTAGATGTGCCTTCATAGATTATCTATTTAGTGGAACAATTATTTTCATAAAAGTACAAAAAAATTGATTGGGATAATTTCCACTTAATTTCAGAAGTATCCATCTATGCAGGGTTGTAAAAAACCCGGGTTTTTTGTTAAAAACCCAGCCCGGGCGGGTTTTATTAAAAAACCCGGGTTAAATGGGCAATTTTCCCCGGGTAAATTGGGTTAAAATGCCAAAATGTGGAATATGATTCCACCTTCCTCCCAAATAACAATCTTCGGGGTTGCCACAGTATAGGAAAAACTGGAAAAGTGAGGGAATTTAAAAATGAATATTAAAAACAAGAAATGTTACTAAATTTTGGTACTTTGCAAAATTTATCCATTGAAATTTTGAAAATTCTCAGAGGAATTACTCAGGGAAAATTTAATTTTTTGCTTAGGAAAGCGCAAGGAATTTGATTGCCGAAATAAGTGGCAATCCTGATCTCAAATACAATGTTTGTGAACACTTCATAGTCTAATAGATGGGAATGACTTCATAGTCTTAATAAGGATCTCAATATTTTTCTCTGTTCTTAAAATATGTATATATATATATGATTCCTTTAATTTAAATAACAAACAAATTTTAAATTGCAAAGCTATTAGTTGTGTGTTATTTAATAATAAAATATAAATATAACTAAAAAAAAACTTGTTCCTTTGAAATTATCATAAGATTAGCAAATGTTGATAAAAAATATCTTACAACAAAAATTTTTCTTATATGTATATACAGGGTGTCCACTCTCAACGGTGTCCAATGGCTAATTCCTAAACCGTTAGTCATAGACATATAGTTCAAATTACAAAAATGTTTTAATTTGAGGCAAAGAAATATTTTAAAAGCGATTTGGGTCAATAAAAACATTTCTTAAAAAATTACGAAATTTAAGTTTTTATACGGCCCCCAGTCCTATAAGTTATATTTAGTAAAATTTTCCCATTACACTGACAAGACAGACAAAAAAAGTCTCATTCATATAATACTAAAATTGGCCGAGTTATGAAACTTTAAAAATGCATGAATTATACCACTTTTCTGCATCTGAACACAAATGAGTTTGGCCATGCATTGAGAGGTCATATCCTAAGTGCTTAAAGTATTCGAAGAACTTTTCAAGTGTATCTGCACTTAAAAAAAATAGAACAAGTGTTACGATTGAGCTAACTTTTATTAAGTTTCAGATTGCCTAAAATTATTGTATTTTAACATATGTTTTATTTTGTAAAGATTTGAGACTTTCTTTTCATGATTTCTTTTAACAAATATTATGTTATTTTATTTAACTTCAACGATCGTATGTATGTTTTCCTAGTTCAAAATTTGTACTCGAAATTTAACTTGCTTTTAAATATCTGATCGAGATTAAATTTTACATGTATACCGACGTAAATCCGATAACAATGTAATATTATTACTATTTTCAGTGGTTACCATTCATACTTATTTTACAGGATAACACAAAAAATTTCAATTCTGCCAAGAAGTTTAAGAAAAAGTTTTAGATTAGATAACAAGACTGCGATGGTTGTGTTTTTTAACTTTTATGTAATTTTTTTAGCACTGAATCCGAGAATTACCTCAATTTTTAACCATCATCTTAGGATGTTTTGCAAATCATAAGTTGTCAAAGTTAAAAAATAACAAAAATCAAATACTATAAAATAGAGGAGACGGCTGAGTTTTTTAACTTTTGATAATTGATTTTTATGTACTTTTTAGCACTGAATCTGAAAATGACCTTCATTTTTAACCATCACGTTATAATTTTTTTGAAAATCGTAAATGTCAAAGTTAAAATATAGCAAAAATCTGATACTATAAAACAGATGGAAAACTTTTTTTATTTAATTTTCCTGACGTGATTGTTAAAAATGTAGGTCATTTTCGGATTCAGCAGTAAAAAATACTATAAAACAGATGTAAAACTTGTTTTATTTAATTTTCCTTACGTGATGGTAAAAAATGAAGGTCATTTTCAGATTCAGCAGTAAAAAGTACATAAAATAATTTAATAAATACAATAAGTTTAGTAATATAATACTCTTGAAGCTAACTGCAAAGCTTAAATTTATTTTAAATTAAAAGCTAAAACATTTTAAAATTATAGGGTTCCCAATCCAAAAGTGCAAGTAAATTAGTACAAATATTTTTTCTAAGATTCATAAATAAAACAGAATAACCATAAACAACAAATACATCATTTGTTTCTTTCCAGAAATATATTTAAAAAACCCGGGCTTTTTAAATGGGTTTTTTATAAAAAACCCAGCTGGGCGGGTACCCGGGCAGCTACCCACTACAACCCTGCATCTATGAGCTTCATAACAAGAAATAGCAAAAACAATACTTTCAGTTTAAGAAAAGCACTTGTTGTCGATGCTCCAGAGCAAGCCAACACTCCATCATTATCTATCAAGGCAACTCAAGATGAAAAGTACATAATTAAAATCTCTCAATTTCCATAAATCAATAAGTCGATCTCGACATGAATAAAATGAATCTTCTAGCTACAGTCGTTAATGCCGCGGTTTTGATTCACATAAATACTATCATCGATAGGTAAAAGGATTACAACCACTCAAAGCCATCGCATCCACTTTACGTTAAAACATTTCACCGGAGAATCCGCTTTAAGAAACAAGATAAACTATACGGAACTTCATCACTCACGCTACCATCTTCCTGTCATTCGTTAAACGCCACTCTAGGTTAGTAGGTCAAGACATCAAGAGAAGGAAAGGTAAGATAAGAATTTACTGGACCCCACTTTATGTGATCTGGAGATGAAAACTAAGTCATTACGCAATGCAACTGACAGCTTCAAGCACGTGCAAAAATGACGACATCGTTATGTGACGGCTGTTAGGATTACGTTATCATGAGCTAGTGAAGTCTTTGAGTCATGACAGAAGAGAGTGAATACATACAATAGGAAAGTAAATAAAACAACATTATGGGATATTTAAGAAAAGAAACAAGAAGGAAATAAAGTAAATTAATTTATTATAATGCATTGTATATAACTGTAAATAAATAGTATTTAAGAAATAAATGAATAAAGATAAATAGATTTGTCAATGGAGGTAAGCACGTATGGTGACAAGAACTGGTATATACATAGATTAAACATAGAAGATGGGACATTTACGGCAAAATCTGTAATGGCAACAGTACTAGCGTCACTACCGACAAGGGGGAAGAATTAACAAGCCTCCGATATTTACCTATGTTGAAGAAATATGTTTACGTTCTATGTTTTGAATATCTATTCTTTCCTGAAACGAAGCAGAGACAGACGATGTATTTATGCTTTATTTATTCAGCTGCTTTTTTTTGTTATCGTACCTATATCGTTCACCTTTAACTTACAAAATAATAATTAGAGTAATAATATAAAAGAAAAACCATAGAAAATTCTGTTAAGAATGTAAATATGTAAGTTTATGAGATTAAATTATAAAAAATCAAATTCAGATATTGAGTGTAATGTCAGTACATGTATTTATTTTTAACTTTTATATAATTTTAAAAAAATTTCGAAATTGATTTTTCCCCATCTGTAATTTATTATTTTTTCTTATATGTTAATATTATAATTATTGAATTGATTGTACGTTATTTACATTAAAAACAATATTCTTATTTTATCTGTAAGTAAGTGAAAATGCATAAATTTAAAAAGATTATTGTAACGACTTTTAATATGTTAAACTTCAGAAATTAATAAAACATCGTCTATAAAAATTTTCCTACCAAATGGGAATAATTATGAAATTTTCTGGGGCTTGTAGAGTGCAATATTTTGTATATTTTTATATTACACCATTGCTTTTGATATATAGAATTTAAGACGAAATTTTTACCTTGTTTTTCGTTGCACTTAAATCGTTCACTCATATTAACCAAAAAAAAAAAAAGTATGTATCCGTGCATGAACATAGCATTGATATTAGATATATAAAATAGAATATCTATTCTATGTTCGTGTATCGGTGTAAGATTCTGTTGAAAATGTAAACATGCAACATTAAAAAAAGAAAGATCACAATAAGGTAGATACTGAATAATAAAAATATTACAAGGATATGGTGAGTTCTTCTCCATTGTCAACTAAAGGCGCTACTATCACAATCGCATGACCATTACGCTCTATGGGAGTGTCCGATCTTGTATGTTAATCTATGGGCATATATTGCTATCATTCATCTCTGTTTATAAAGAACGTGGCGAAAATTGTGGCTGATGTGAAAAGAAGACTGAGTATACGCATGCGTGTTGATTAGTTTGAGAAATATATTTGGGAATTTCAGTGACGTTGACTCTGCTGTCTGTTTATCTGTATCTAATCGCATACAAGACGTTTTTATTCATTTAAATTGTTCATTGGTATTTTTGTCGGGTGAAGTATCTGAAATACGAGAAAGCGAAAGCATGTTGCACTCACAATGCTACAAAAAGTTGTTAAAACTATAAAAAAAAAAATTACCTACAGAGCAACACCTAAATATATAGCGGATACGTACGGCATTGCTGTAAGAACAGTTAACTATATTCATAAACAGAAAAAATATATATTGGAATTCTATACAAAAAGTCATTCAAATGCTGGAATCCAGAATCAGAAATCCTTGCATGAATCAAAAGATTTATATTCCATTGTGTACGAGTGGTTCAGGCAACGGTGTGGCGATGGTATATCGATTTCAGGACCACTAGCGAGAGCTGAAAAATTTCATGCTGGTTTGGAAATAAAACAACCATGTTATTTTAGTTTAGGTTGGTTGAAACGCTTTAAGAAAAGGCATGGTATTTGCTACGTGAAAACATGTGGAGATAAGCTCTCTGCAGCAGTGGTGTAGTCGAGGGGGGGCGGCATCCCCTTACTTTATATTTTCAAGGGGGACGCTAGAGACGCGGGAGGACGCAGACTTTCCAAAGTTATTATTATTATTTTTTTTTAATGAATACATCAATAAATTAACGTTTTTAAGAAATAAGGTATAGATTTTACCTTTCAACAATGTTGAAAAGTGTTTACTGTGCTGGTTCTCCTATTCCCATTTTAACTTCAATAAGTTTGCTTGAATTGCGGCAAAATTTTATGTATATATTTAAGGTTTAATGTAGTATATCACTAATTATGAATGATGTACAACATCAGTATTTCGTTGACTCGAAACAAAACGAGAGTTCTTTGTTATTATGCTTTATTGGCAGAAATAGTTTGAAATAGACATTAATGAAGTTATAATATTTTAAATATAACGAAAATGACATATGGTATTAAAATTCGTTACAACATGTTCCCTATTGGAAGTAGGATTTATCGTTCATTTACAGGGTCGTTAAAATATATTTCCAAACACCACGATCTATTAACGGTAATTATTTTAAATGCATGGAAAACTATGGAAACAATACTATGGAAAACGGTGCGCGAAACATTTACAAGGCCACACAAAATAATTCATCACTTTGTCATCGATGGGTTCAGTTGCTTAAACGTTTTTTCCATCATATTATCAGAGCACCCAACACATTTTAGTGCGCCAAAAGTGGGAAATGAGACCATTTTTATTAAAAAGGAGGACTTCAGGGGACCATTTATATTAAAAAGGGGTCATTCGTCTAAAATGCTGCACAGAGTTTTCCTAAATATGTAGGCAAATTTTGTAAAAGTACCCCAGAAAGAATGTTAATTGGTTATATTTATAAAGATTGTCATTAAGCAATGTACACAGCTTTATTTAAACATAGTTAAATATCCTAATGCAAAAATATAGAAATAATTCAGTATTCGGCACTCACCTTCATAATTGTCCTTAAAGACGCATGAACGTTTAAGTCAAATTGTTAAATATTAAAATTTAAAATTAGATTAACATACATATTGTTAATTATTAACCTTATGGCAAGATTAAAATGTTTTAACCTTATAGTAAATTTTGTCTCCTTTGATTTTTTGAAATTTTAGCGATTTTTATATATTTTGTGGTGATTTTTCCACATTAGTAAAATAATCCTGTTTAAATTTTTAGTTCATTATAGTAAACTAGCTGACCCGCCCGGCGTTGCCCGGGCCCGTAATAATATTCGTAAATGAATCTGAAATTTTTATCGCATGTCCGTACAGAGGGGGGAGGGTGGAGACGGTGCAAATTACCAGGGCCCGACTTTTGTTCAGTTCCAAAGTTGTGTAAAGTCAAAGGTTAAGTTTTTAAATTTTTATATGTCTCATACTTTAAATGCTTTTTTTATTCCAAATTAACTGATGAATTTAATTAAAATGTAATTATATTTTCAAAAATTTAATTTTTTATTTAAAATCTTTATATGAAAAAGCAATTACAAATACAACATAAAGTGTAATACTGAAAAAGAAATAATAAAATTGTAAGCAAATATTACTATATAGATTTTTTTTTAAAGTACCATTCAGCAAATTTATTTTCTAATAGAGTAAAGCCTGTTTATAACGGAATTCTGCAATAAACGGGAAAAAAAAGTTCCAGTTCTTCCCCCCCACCACACCAAAAAAATTCTATTATGCTTTGTTCAATTTAAATAACCTGCATAAAACGGAATTTATCACTGGTCGTTTTCGTTTCTGTCTAAGCAGATTTTATTGTATCTTACTTCTGGGGTGGGGGGGGGGCGTAATAATATTCTTAAATGAACCTGAAATTCGTATCGCAGGTCCGTACAGTCAAAACTACCTGTCCGTACAAAATTACTTTTTACGTCATGACAACATTTTGTAATCTTCTTGCTGCTGTTTAATTCGCATTTTCAATACAGTGTTTTTCAGATATTGCACGTTTCACCCACAGTTATGCATGCCCGGAACGTTTAAATCAGAAATGTGGATTTCAGAAGCAACGCGTGCATCCTACAGTTATTAAGCCTATTTTGCCGATCGCTTAACGGCTTTCTCGATCAATTCTATTCGGATTTCGAATCTATATCGATTCGACTCGAATTCGGCTTCTTCTTCACTTTCAAGCATTCACCGAGATTTTTAATGAGCATTTCAAATGATATTTTAAAACTACATAATTGCAGCGAAAGATATCATACCAAAAACACGAAACGTAAACAAACCCGATCGCCATAAATCCTGCCAAGGACTCTTACACAATTGCCAATCAGATGCAATTCTCGGGCGTTGCCATTAAAGAATAACAAATAATCTCGATTTCTGTGCCACGTACGTTAGCGTAATATATATATAGATGTTGGCCTTTTTTCAATAAAGCTTATTCGGAGATTTTTTTTTTTTTTTTTTTTGACATTCGTAAAGCGAATCCGACTCTAATCTTTTAGTGCAGTTTAATATATTTTAACCCCTTTTCAAGAAATATTTTTCGGAATTTCTACCAAAATTTTGCAAACTTTTTTTATACAATTTTTGAGTTTTTTGTGTTTTGCGGCCATTTTTTGAACATTCGGTTTAAATCTTCTGGTAGCTTAATTTAGTAAATTCCGTCCTCTCCGCTTTTTGAATTTTTTGTGATTTTTAATGCGATTTTCATGGATTTAACGTTTTTCCACACTCCGTGGCGATTTTTTGACATTCGTAAAAGAGTTCCGGTTACAATGCTTAGCCCACTATAGTCAATTTTATCCTTTACGAGTTTTGAACTTTAAACAATTTTTAGAGATTTTTGCGTTTTGCAACGATATTTCCGCATTGGTAAGTTTTAGCCCCTGGTACGGTATGCTATTTCTTTCTCCCAGCTTATTTTGTGTCATCTTCAAAAAATAACGTTACCTTACAGAAGCCAGCCGTGTAAAACAAAGCAGTATGTTTAAATACTCTATAGCAATTTTTTTAACTTCTAAGCATCGCAAATTTTCCATTTTTTTACCGTCGTATTGGGGAGAAAAAGGTACTTTTTAATGCAATTTGTTTGAAAACGGTATCTTCATTTATTTTAATTTTTTTTTCAGCCGTGAAGGGACGAAGTGGCCCAAAGGGGAGTTTTTTCTAAAAAGAGAAGTTTAGGTGGGGGAGGGGAAGGGGAAGGAGACCATTGGGAGCTCTGCATTATGTATTTTTTTATATTATGCTGATTAAAACATTAATTAGCTGGGTGGTATGTAAATGATATTTGTATACAAGATCACACAATAAAATTCAAACTACCATCTATTTCCGTATATTTCTTGAAATGCGTTTTGCAGCTGGATTAAATTTTAATGTGTTATGTGATGTGCATATGATCATTAATTTCCCTATATAACCACTGAAAATAATTCAAATGACCATTTATAGGCAATTATTGCTTGATAGGTGTTTAAACTGAATGGGAAAAAAATGCTCTACAAGTGCTTTTTCCTCATACATTATTGCTTTAAAATTAATTTTACAAACATTTGTGAATAATTTATATATTGGCCGATATACAGGGTGTACCATAAAAATTGACTCGCATTTTAATTTTTTACCTGTTGGAAATAAATAAGCAATGTAAATTATAAAAATATTTAAAATGAGATAATATTCTTGAAATATTATTGGTAATGAAATAATCTTCTCGTTAATTTTTAAAAATGTGTACAATTTTTTTTTTTTTTTTTTTTGTTTTAATTTTACACGACTTTTCTATTAAAAAATTTCCAGTTCGAAAAATTTTGCTTTTGCTGCAACTAAATCATTAAAATACAAAATACTACTTACCTATAACTTTAAAATAAATTTAAAAATGAAGAAAGAAAGCTGACTTATACAAATTTTTCGAATCATTTGAATATTATTTCACCAGTAAAAATTGGAAGGTGATAAGGTATAATGGTGATAGCATTTTCAGAACAAAATTAAATATTAACAAGTATATTTTTAAAAAATGCACTGTAAGGATATTTAAAAAAAAAAAAAAAAAAAGCTACACGGGCAGCGATCATGTAAAGGAACAATGTAGTTTTAAAATTTAGAAAAATGATAAAAAAAAATAACTGTAAGCATTTGCTAAGTGTTTTCCACCAGCTCCAGTACATAACTGCAGCTCTTCTAAAAACGCATTTATAAGTACTTTAGAGTTCTTTGTCACTAATATTGTTGAGGGCTTCGATTGTCTTTTATTTAAAGTCAACTGCATATGCTTATTACGTATTACGGTCCGTTACCTCTTACTTGTAATATCGCACAGCTTTTCGAATTTGTTATTTCAGTAGAACTTCGATTATCCTAAGTAATTGGGACCGACCATCTTTCAGAAAATCGAAATTTTCGGATAATCGAGAATGTTTAAATTTTAAAATTAAGGAGAAATATATACGATATTTCTTATTATGGTAACAAGTTCTTAATAAAAATAAAGTAATAGAAAAATAGAAACAAGAATAAATTACCTGAATTTTAATTTTAAATATCCTAAATATGAAAATATTTTTGAAATTCCTGAGTACCTTTCACAAGTATTTGAACCAATGTTTTGTTTGTCGCAGTTTCGATTGCTTTTGCTTTGAAGCTCTATCATGAAGTCTTTTTTTAAATATTATTAGTTCACCAGTATCACAGTCTTTCTGCTACTCCAGCCATGCCAAACCTTTTTCAAAAGCTTCAGAATTGCTCATTTGTTAGTTTTCTTTGTCCCACTCCGCAGCTTACGGGAACTCAAGTTAAATTCAAAGGAATTCTAAGAAAGGGGATCGAAAATATTTATATGTACTCGTCATTCGGAAGGCCCGCTTGCATACAAGGAATATGATAGTTTAAAAAAAAAAAAAAAAAAAAAAAAAAGCTTTCAAAAGGGATTTTGCACACAAGGAATGTGATAGTAAAAAAAAAAAAAAGCTTTAAAGATGGATTTCGGTTAAAAAAGATTCTACTATATAGTCATCGTCCCTCTCCCATCTGTATATCCCCTACCTTATTTTGAACGTTTTTGCATCTTAAACTGCCTACTTATCTCCGAGTAATAAATTAAAGCGTGTTTAATTTTTTTCAAACACGCTATACAGACCGACCTTAGCTAAAACTTGAAGACTTCGTCTAAAAGATTGTCAAATTTTGATAGCAACTTTGTAGTTTTAGTGGCAAAATCTGGCGCCTTTAATTTATAATAGAAATTTGATTTTAATGAATAATTTGTTTAATCTTCTAATTCAAATCATTAACGATTCCCTCTTAGCTAAGTGAAAACCAAAGACTTATTCAAAATTAGGGAAATGGAAAATCATAGAAAGGCTAGAGACACAAAATCTATAAAAATATAAAGAGTTGAGAACTTTTATGAGAGCAAGTATTTCTGAAAAGTTCTCTGAGAGAGGAAAGGTAATGCACATTATTAAACTGTGACAAAATTAAATATTTTACTGTTGTTTTAAACCGATTTTTCACCTTTTTAAAAAATATTTAATAAATAAAAGAAATTTATTTGAGACACCTTTTTGTAAATTTTATTAACTTCTAGAGTAATTTATTAGAAAGTGGTTCTTAAATAACTGATCTGGTACAAATGTTGTCTTACTTGCTATCGAAACTCTACTTCAAAAAAGCTATATTTAAAAATTTTCTGCCCAACTTTCTAAACACCCATTAATTCAAATAAGTTTATAATTAGAGTAGATTTTTATTGCTGTGAATTATGTGATAACATTCACTGTGCCGATTCAAACATTCAAATTTCAATCCTATTTCATTCTTTCAATCAGAATATCTACACGTTAAAAATAGCTTATATGTCAAATTTAAAGTTTCTAGCCCTGATAGTTTCAGAAGAATAGCAATTTTAGAAAGTTTTCACCCTGTTTCTCAGATAACCCACCAATTTATCCTTTTAAAATTTGAATTAAAAAAATTTTTTAAGCGAGTATGTAAGTCCTGAAAGTACAAAAGTGCCATGTTTTAAGTTTCTAGAAAAATCATGATGAAACTGAAATTTTAGAATGTTCTTTCTGCATTTCACACCGTTAAAATTCTAAATAATAATAATAACAAAATCAAGTATTGCATTTACGCATTAGAAGTATCTAAGTTTAATGCAGTAATGTTACTTAAAAAGAAGCTGTATTGGTTACTAGAAAAGTTCATGGAATCCCAGTTGCCTAGTAGTACTCTAGTAGTACTACAGATTTTCTTTACAGTGTAGTTTCTAATTTAAAGTTTCTATCTCAAGTTTTTCTACGGAAATCTTGCAAAAACATATTCTCGGAAATGTTCTGCAAAAGGATATTTATCTATTTCCCCTCTTTAAAATTCATATTTTTAAAAAACCCTATTTGGGCCAGCATTTGAGTCCTAAATGTATTCTTCGTGCCGATAGAAAGCATTATTTATTATCTTCGGCCTTGGTCGCATTTTTTAAAAAAAATTTCTCACTTAAACAGTATACTTATTTGTTATTTCTAGCCAAAAAATGGTTTAAAAATTATGTAGATGCGATAAAGTGTCGAATTTGTCCAAAATTAGAGTTTAGACAGTTTTATATAGTCTTGGCATATTAAATAGTCTATTCATCATGTTTAAAATACTTGTAAAATTTGAACTCCGTTGAAAACAGTGTTGAAATGCTATCATGTTAAAACACACACACAGCATAGGCGTAACCAGGGGGGGGGGGTGCCCGGGCACCCCCCCCCCCCCCTGAACTTCACTAAACTTCATACATATTATATGTATGCATGAATGTTGTACCAGGTACTGCTCACATCTGTGTACAGGGTATCACAAAAAAGATGGTCACAACTTTAAGAAGAAATACATAGTAGGATAATAGTAGAAAAAATGATAGATTTGTTGACAAGAGTATTTCTTTGCAAACTTTTACTTTGCTTATCTACGTACGTTATAAGATATCTAAAAGAGAATGCCCCAAATTGGTCATAATTAATGGTTTTAACTAGCCATGTTACGAGGAAAACTTTAATGAAGAATTTCTGTTGAAAACAATAGAATTCTAAGTTGTTATAATAAAATTTTAATCATTAGTTTTCTAATGATATAGTTTGTTTTTTGCATGGGTGGAGGTTTACTGGAAGCAGAGAGAGAGAACGGGGATTCCACTCCCTTCCTAAACTGTTTGAAAATATATCAATTTTGGTCACTTTTGTCTAATTTTAATCATTTGGTACTTTTTAATGAAAATCCTGAATATTCTCATGGGGGGGGGGGGGTCCCGGGGCAGCTGCCCGTATGCCCCTGCATAAGTCGTGTCCTGAGCACAATTATTTTAAAAAATCGAAATCTACAAAAGAAAAAAGAGGTGAAAGCAGAGTTCAATGAGTTTAGTTCAGAAAAAGAAGTCTATGTTCTTTTTTTTTTTTAATTATGTTCTTTATCTTTTTTAAAACTAGAATATTTACAAGAATCTGTATTAGTCATAGTAAGTCAAAAAGGTGGTTTTATTTCCCACATGGGCATCTTTTTTTTGTGGGAGATTTTTTTTAACACCGTTCTTTCTATTTCATGTTTCTGCAGTTTCATGAGAAATTAACGCAAGTTCTTGACGAGGATAGAAACACAAATTATTTGTCGCTTTGATTTCGCAGTCTTAAGTCTAGAAAGAAGCAAAAAAATTTTAAAAGGAATGCTGATGCGAAACAGTAATTGCAAAATGCGATCAGCCGGGGGAAAGGTGGGGGTACACAGACCCTGCCAACTTTGAAAATGACAAATAATACCACAGAAAACTAAAATTAATCTGGAGTTGGTTGGTTGGTTGAATTTCGTGTTTTGCGACCATATTTTGACATTCGTAGAAGGAATATGGTTGCAGCCTGTCAAGTCAATATTGTAATTTTTTTCCTCTGAAAATTTTTATGTGATTCTTGGAGTTTCTTCTCATTTCGCGGAGTTCTTTTGAAAATAGGAAAAGGAACCGGTTTCAATCTTTTAGCCCAGTGCAATAAATTTTGACGAAATTCGCGATCTTATTCTACGATCATTTCATGATACTTACAATTTTTTCCAAAATCATTTGACAAAATTCAAGTCTTTCTACACGATTTTTTGTCGAAATCCACAATTTTCACCACTAACCTTCGGCAAAATTTGTGTTTTTCACTGCGATCTTTTGACGAAATTCGCATTTCTTACCGCGATATTGTGACGAAATTGGGATTTCTTTAGCACGATCCTTCGATGAAATTCGTGTTTTCTTTACACAATCTTTTGACGAAATTCACTTTTTCTTTCCGCGATCTTTTGACGAAATTAACATTTTCTTTCTGCGATCTTTAGATTTTTTTTTTTTTTGCGACGTATTCACAAAACTGATTTTTTACAGGCATCATTTGTCGAAATTCGCGATAGTTTTGCGCAACCAATCGGGAAAATTCTCGACATCTTTCCGTACCAATTATTAAAATCCTGTACTCTTTTCCGCGACTTTTTGACGAAATTTGCAACATTTTCTTGTCAATCATTTATCAAAATTCGTGATTTTTTTGCGCAATCTTTGACGAAATTCGCGATTTCTTTCTGCACTCTTTTATCAAAATTCACGATCATTTGAAGAAAGTCTCAAATTTTTCCGGGACCGAGTCATGAGTTGATTTTGAGAAATTCCACAAAAGAAATAAAAATCGCGAACTTCAAAAATTTTTTTAAATACTCACTAAAGAATCACAGATCTGTGAAAGAATTTTGAGGGCTGAAATACTGTGCAGCATTATTTATTATGCGGTACTTTCCTTTTCTGTGCACAAATCGCGCGATCCCGCACGTTATTTCAAACCCTGCCCCTCAATGAAAACTTCATTACTAGTGGAGCTTTTTTTAAAACTAACATAGAATTAAAGAAATCTAGGATTTGGGGGGGGGGGGGACTGCCTTCGGCAACGTACCCCAGACCAAGCTATGATCATTTCCGTCTCGAAACAAACGAATCTGAATTATCGCGATTTTTTTTTCCGAGCCAAATTAAATTTCCTATTTCTTATAAGAACTAATTTGACATTCTTCCAATTCGAGTTTAATCACGGCAATTGCAAAATTTACCGGAGAATTTTTTCTGTTTCAATAAAAGAAAAAAAATCACCTCAAAGGACAAAAAACCCTGCTAAAAATCGCATTAAAATTTCGGAAAAGATTAAAAAACAGCAGGGAACGAAATTAACTAATTGGGTAAAATATTTATACCGGGTTCCTTTTAGGAATGCGAAAAAAAAACCTCTAAAAATAACATTAAAAAATTGTTACAAATTGAAAAATCGCTGTAAGAATCTCGAAAAAACTCCACAACAGTATCCCCAACAGGGGGGCCGAATTCAAAATATATAATAGAGATTTCCACGAGCCCTGGCCTGTTCCGAAGCCCGAACTCTGTAAAAGTTTCTTTCATTAAACTCGGGCTTTCGTTAATTTTATCTGAAAACTCGGTACGGGCTCGGGCTAAATTTTAGCTTTTGAAAAGTTGGTCCAAGCCTGAACTTCATTATCCCCGGGATACATCCGGGTCTTGCATTTTTTCTGTAGATTCGGGGCGGACTGGGACTGTATTTATACTTCAGAATTTTTTTAGAGCAAATGAACAATAAAACATTTCTTTGTTTCTTTTTTCCCCTTTTTTTAAATAACAGGTGGAATATGTTGATCAATCACGTGAAAAACATAAAATTTTCGCGTTCGGATTTGGCATATCCCGAAACGCGCAGATCTGTAACACTCGCACTGCTATTTAAATTAGAAATAAATTGCAGAGGGCCAAACGATTTTTACTCGAAACATAAATTTCAAAGCTTGTCAAAGAATATTGTAGATAAATAAAGTGAAAAAAAAAAAAGCTCTTAAGGTTATTTTTGAAACACCTCACTAGTCATCTAATCTTTATAGGCGGATGAATCCACAACAGAAAGGGTTTCCACACTTTTGAGCATTACCTGAAAGGAAAACTCTGCTTCGTATTCTTCCATACAGCAGCCTCCCAATAAGCGGTCATTCAGTATTATAGATTTTACGTGCACATACATGGCATATACACATAGAGATGTAAATTTTCCGGAAAAGTTGAAGTGGCGGAAAAAAACCGGGTTTTTTCCAGTTTTTTTCTGGAAAAATTGGAAATATTGGAAAAATTGATTTCCTATAAATGTTTCTCAAAAATAAGTTATATTTTCTTAAAAAGTATACAGTAATAAACTTTTTCAATATTTTTGCACAATAAAAAAAATTATTTTCCCTTTATATGTGAACATTATTTAAAAAAAAGAAAGTGAGAGAAAAGCCAGTTTTTAAAAGTTTATCCTTTCAATCTCAGAATTGTGACAGTAGCTTTTTTTGCTTAATTTAACACCAGTGTTTGTAATATATCATGTGTCTGTTGAAATGATTTTTCAGTAACACTTGTTTAATTGTATCAGTAGAGTTAATTTAAAAAACAAACAAAAAAATCTTTAGTTTCAACCAATATCACTGTAGTTTTAAACTGTATTGTACATCTCTTCTACATAGTACTGGCTTTCAAATAAATAAAGGATGCCAGTGAAAAAGAAACAAAGTATAGTAGTTCTGGTATTATTATAAATACTATTAGCATTTTGAAATTTTGCATTGTTTTGCATTGGTATTATTTTACAATATTACTCTCCCCCCCCCCCCCCTCCCCTTATAGTTATAATTTTCATTTTCTGTATATGTAGTTTTGGTAAAGCTTTCCAGACTAAACCCAATATTTTAATAAGATTTAGATCCTTAATATTGAAAGCGGTATTTTTTTTTTTTTTTTTAATGAAACTTTTAAAACAGGTGGATTTTCCCATATGTTTAAAAATTGTTTTCAACTAGATTTTTCACAGAGATTTGGTTACATTTTCTTTGCAAAGTTCGTATGGATTTATGTTTTTTGAAAATACATTTAGACAACTCTAAGAATCTATATTTCAAAAAAAGAAAAAAATGATACATAATTTCAACTTCATGTTATCAAAAGAAATTTTTCTAACAATAGTGAAAAATTACAGCCGTAAATAAATGCATGTTTCAAATTTTACATTAAATTTTCCATCTTACCATTTTCATTTATTGGTATAATATTGAAATACTTTTGCATATGAATTTTCATTTTAAACGAGAGAAGTTGCATTTAATTATCTTACCAAGGATTTGCTTGGATTTTTTTTCACACGATCATGTTTTTGCGGAATTGTGAACTTTTATAAAAACTTGTGAACTTGTAAAAAATGTGAATGAAATGTAAAAAATGTAATCGGAATTTTGTAAACTGGAAATTATCATATTTAAGATCTTATTTAGACATTATTGTCCTTTATACATATAAACAGCTAGATAATAGATTCACTGGTTAATGCAACTATTATACAATAGGTTTTTTTTTATTCTAAAATCATTACGTTTGTGAAGGATTTAATTTGGAGATTGAAGGATCCTTTAAGGGTTTTCTCCAATCCAAAAAGGCAACTTTCTGACATAAGTTTTAATTTATTTTTGTTCGAAAATGCATGAAACTAGCTGCTGTTGTTGTTCAGAAACTATGTCATTGAGCTGTTTTTTCCATTTTTTTGCAAATGCAATAGATCTTTCAGAAAATGGTTATCGAAGTGGGCATTTTGAACTGAATTTCCACGCGAAGGAAGAAAGAGAACTCAAGAAAGATCGAAAAACGTGTTTGACAGGATCGAAATTGCTTATAACTCAATAGATAATTGATTGATCAAAAAATGGAAAAAACAGTTCAATTCCAAATCGCTTCCATGGCCAAGCTTTCCAATTTTATACATTTCTGTTAAAAAATGTATTTGTAAATGTGTCAAAACGTTTTGTGCTTGTTGAGCAGAGCAGTTAAGAACAGCCTTAAGAGATTCAAGTTCTTTCTAAAGAGATCCCTGCTTACAGATAAGATTTTCCATGTTAAGGTTTTCATGAGGGACACTAAACAGGAAAAAAAAATAAATAAAACTATCAGAATGTGTAGCAGTTATAAAATTTTGACTATATTATTTTACAAATGAAATTTCAATTTTTCCAATTTGAAAAAATTGAAAAATAGCCCTTTGGAAAAAAACCGGTTTTTCCCCCAACTTTTCCGGGGGTTTTCCGAGCATTCCCATCTCTATATACACAGCAGTATGTGAAAGACAAAGTATGGAGCAGTTCTCCGGTTATAAGTTGAACCAAAGAGTCGCGCATCAGGAAAAGGTAGGTAACCAATTTTTTTCGAAACGCGGTTCATGTTCTGGCCGGGTTGAGCATGTATTTTAATGCCGGAGGTAAATGAAAATAATCAGTTGACAAATCCCTATCAAAAATGCATAAAGTGACGAAAAATTATTTAAAAATAAAATTATTTAAATTTGTCAGTGAAAGTGTCATCGTGAAAACTAGCAGTTAAACGTTACACCTAACTAGGGTCCTTCCCGGGTAATAAATAAAATTTGAAGCCCTGTAAATTTTATTTAAAACAAAGCTGCAACCTGAACCGAACTCAACCAAAAATATTCTGTCTACCCGCAACCCGATCGAACGCGAAATACTTAATTCCACTCCCAACCTGAAACCCGGAATCAGAGAAAATTTATCCACACTATAATGTAATTATAATATATAGTTTGCAATCATATCTCCAATTTTAATGTTATCTTTTATGTGGAAAAATAAACATGCAGGGAGTCATTCATATTCAAATACGTAATTTTTCATCTGAAAGATTCCTGCGCGGTTTGGGTTATACCCGACCCAAACGTTCAACTTAAAGCCAATCCGAAACCTAACAAAAAATTTCCGTTGACGCAAAACCCGACCTGAACCCGACAACAATTTTTCTATTGACCCTAAACCGAAACACTTAACCCGAACACGACTCGACACAAAAAAGATCTATAATTTAATACAGTTATGAAAAAATAGTCAGCAATCATATCTGTAATATCAATTCTATCTTTTATGTAGAAAATAAACACGTAAAGCGACTCATTCAAATTTAAATATATAATTTTTCATGTCAAACAATAACTTAGACATTCTTTTTGTAAAATTGAGCTAATTCCAGCTTGGCTCGTAAGTAGTGTTGTCAGATCAAACAGCGGGACAGAGAGAGAATTAAATTTAAAAAATCAAAAAACCTGACTGCGTAAAAAGCGAACTACTTAATTATTTCTCATCAATATTAAACTATTTTTTTATATTACTTATCTATTTTTTTTATTCACTTGTGTTGGTGACTTTCAAGTTGTGTTTGATTGTTAGTTCTTATCTATAAACACTGTTTTCATGAGGCCTGTAGATGTCTATGATGGTTAAAGTTGCAATAAAGCTAGAGATCCTACCTACACAATTCCAGGTTGTGTCCTATTTAAACAGAGCTTCTGACTGTAAAATAGTTAATGAAATGTCGTCTTCATTTTGAAAAATCAATCCAATGATATGCCACTCAATAGGGTGCGTAAATTTTTTTTTTTCGTGTCTACCGCCATTTTGTATTTTACGGTCGCCATTTTGTATTTTTAAAATCAAATCTAGCCTATAACCATCGGACGGTTAAGACGAATCGATAGAGACCTTATTCGTTAAAATCCATCCAGCCGTTGGGGAGGTTTCGAGGGTATAAAGAAATCCACATTCCCAGATATGCGTGAAACACATAAACCTTCTTGGCAGTCGGATAAAAAAAGCCGGACAGACGCTTGAAAATCGAGACATTTTAAGCACTACAATAAAACCTGTTAAAACGGAACCAGTGTAATGGAATAACGCTTTAAACTGAAAATTTTCGCAATATCGGCTAAAACAGGCTAAGATTGTCTAAATTGGAAAGTTCTTCAAATAGCTTCCTTTCATCGTATTGAATGTAAGTGAATTATACTTTATCCATAAAGGAATGGTGTGAAATTAATTAGTCGAACTAGAGTTTTCTAAATAATTAACAGTAATTTTATGACAAGAATGCTCACTTTACAAATACCGCGTTTTATTATTTTTTTTTTCATTATTTTGCCTTTCAGCCGTTTAAGAAAAGGCGCAATTATTACATACACTCCCGAGAAAACATTTCGTCAAACGTAAAAAGCACAGGCAGCAAGTTGCCGGAACGCGCCTGTGGTTAAAACAGATTTTTCTGTTATTTGAAGAATATTCCGTGTTTTAACTGGAGAACTAAATAAACAATTAAATTAAAAAAATCAAAAAACCCGATTGCGTAAAAAGCGAACTAATTAATTATTTCTCATCAATGTGAAACAATTTTTTTTTTTCAATTCCTACTATTAGCTCACACTCTCGCTATATACACTGCTCAAAACAATTAAAGGATATTGCAGTTTTAGGTGGATTTTGTATCTGGTAAACTGCTTAGCTGATTGATACATGGTCGACAGACATAGTAGGTTATATGAGAATAAATTACACATGTTTGGCAGAAAAAAATGCATTTTATTGCGCATTTGTATACTAAAGGAAAAAAACACAATTTGTGCATATGAGAAAAAAAGAATAAGAAAAGGTGTTTTCTTCAAAGAAAATCATTTTCAGTAGGGGGTATGGTTTCCACGGGCGGCCAGCAACGTTGAACACCTTTGAGGCATGGACTCAATGAGGCTATTAATGACGAGTTGGGGTATTCTGCCCCACTCTTCCAGAAGAGCTCTTTCCAGTTCTTGGAGAGTTTGTGGGGGTTGTTGGCGGCCAGAAACTCGTCTTCCTAGAACGTCCCAAACGTGCTCGATTGGATTCATGTCTGGAGAACACGCTGGCCATTCCATTCGAACGATTCCTTCCTCGAAAAGGAAATCCTCCACCAGGTTTGCACGATGTGGCCTGCAGTTATCGTCCATTAAAATGAAGTTATCTCCGATTGCTGCAGCGTAAGGGACTACAATAGGTCTGAGGATCTCATCCCTATATCGGCGACCAGTCAGAGCTCCATCTCGAATGATGTAGAGGTCAGTGCGCCCGTCAATGGAGATGCCACCATACACCAACACTCCTCCACCACCAAATCTGACACTTTCGTGCACGAACGCAGGATTATTCCTACTGCCACGGTCCCTCCAGATGAAAATACGCCTATTATCCGGATGCACAGAAAAACGGGACTCGTCAGAAAACAGAATATTGCTCCATTCATTTCTCCTCCAGTTGACATGCTCGGTTGCCCACTCCCTGCGGTCGCGATGATGCCTTGATGTTAATCTAACATATACCATCGGTCGGCGAGCATACAGACCTACAGCATGGAGCCGGTTTCGGACAGTCTGAGTTGAAATCGTGGTGCCTGTAGCCGAGCGAAGGTGTTGTTGGAGAAGAGTAGCGTTCATGGTTCGGTGTCTCCGAGCTGTTAACGCTAAATACCGATCTTCATTGGGCGTTGTTGGCCGTCTACGACCTTGCCCTGGTCTTCGGCCTGCACATCCACTCTCCAAAAAACGGTTCCAGATCCTGGAAATGACACTTTGTGGCACTCCAATGGCTTGCGCTACTTCGGCTTAAGTTTGGCCCCCTTCTAACCTACCAACAATTCTCAAAGCTTCTGAATCTGTCAAATGACTTCGCTGAGACACCGTACTCATCGAAACAAAGCAATCACTGAATGCCGATCATCCTTGTCTTCATTCTCTTTTATCCAGTTGAAAGTCAAATTTCATTCGCTGCCGCTGAAGCGACGTTTTTGACGTCGAACTCAAAATTTGCATACTCCACGGTTTGAAAACCAGAAAAATTTGCATTTGTGATTCTCTTCTTCTATTTTCGGCAAAAAAAATTTCGTTTATATCTTTATTTTATATAAAACTTCAAATATCCTTTAATTGTTTTGAGCAGTGTATATATCTTGTTCAAATTTTCAATCGTTAATAAAATACTTATTATTCATCCAATCAAGCTCAAATAACAAGCTTTTTTAAAACTTGTACTGGATGACACTTGATGTTAGTCCAGTTTTTTTTTTCAAATATTAATTCATTAATTTAATTAAATTAATTAATTTTCAATAATCGAGAGAGCCTCCTTCTTGATCAAGGTTTTTTAAGACCAAGAGAGCCCTCTTCTTGATCAAGGCTTTTTAAGCGCCACTCAAAAAGAAAGAAGAATGGGAGAAAAAAAATTCTCTTATTGACCTAAGTAGAAATTGACTTAAAATGTATTTTTTATATTACTTAGCTATTTTTTTTTTAATTTAATTGTATTGATGACTTTTAAGTTGTGTTTAACTGTTAGTTCCTATCTATAAACACTGTTTTGATGAGGTCTATAGATGTCTATGATGGTTAGAGTTGCAGTAAAGCTAGAGATCCACAATACATACACAACTTCCAGGTTGTATAACATTTTAACGGAGCTTCTGACTGTAAAATAGTCAATGAAACATCGTCTTCATTTTGAAAGAACCTATCCAATGATAGGTCACTCAATAAGGTGCGTAATTTTTTTTTCGTCCCTACCACCATTTTGTATTTTACGGCCGCCATTTTGAATTTATAAAAACAAAACCTAGCCTATAACCATCGGGCCGTTAAGACGAATCGATAGAGACCTCATTCATTAAAATCCATCCAGCCGTTGGGATGTTTCGAGGGTATAAAGAAATCCACATACACAGATACGCGTGAAACACATAACCCTTCTTTTTAGTTGGGTTAAAAAAAAAAGAATGAGCTTCAGTTCGCGAACTTTTCATGTTTCGGAGGAAAAGAGACATGCGTAAAAAATCAGTTTCTGATACAAAAAAGTAACATGTGGCACAGTTACGGGAACACCCCTGTGATTTGACGAAAATACAACTTCAGATAATTTTTACGTTAAGGCTGTTCTCAACTGCTCTACTCAACAAGCGCAAAACGTTTTGACACATTTACAAATTCATTTTTTAACGAAAAGATATAAAAGTGGAAAGCCTCACCAGGGAAGCGATTTAGAATCGAACTATGTTTTCCATTTTTGGAGCCATCAATTACCTATTGAGTTAGAAGCGATTTGGATCACGTGACAAACACATTTTTCATCCTTTTTTGACTAATTTTTCTCGTTTCGCGCGGAAATTTGGTTCAAAACGCCCACTTTGAGACTCTTTTCTGAAAGATCTATTGCGTTTGCAAAAAAACGGATAAAACAGCTCGATGACATAGTTTCGGAACATCAACACCTGCTAGTTTCATGCATTTCCGAACAAAAATAAATTAAAACTTATGTCAGAAAGTTGCCCTTTTGGATTTGAGAACAATGGGCAAATCAAAACAGGAATTTTCGTGTTTTAATAATAATAATAAAAGCAATTGGAGAAACACCTTCAACTCACGTATTTTTTTTAAAATATTGATCGAAACCAGACATCATGATCCTCTAACTTCTGATAAGATACAGAATTTAAATCTGAGATTAAAACTGAAATACAAAATTCTGAAGAAAAATGTAAGTTAAAGGAAAACTTGTAAAATAGCTTTAGAATGTAAAAGTTCATTAATACCAGCTCAATCATAAAACAAAGTCTTGTTTATGCTAAAAAAATAATCTTTAATTTCATGCTTATTTTGAAACAGCCAAAGTTTAGAGGTCTGCACAGGCCGGGCTCAGGCCTATTTTCATTCATGGCACTCGGGCCGGGTCGGGCCTAACTTCTTGTTTCCGTACCGAGATAAGGCAGGTTTCATTCTTCCTAGGTCTTCATAAGCCGATATTTTTAGTCCCGTCTCGATCCAGCCTGTATGAAATCATTGTCTCGGTATGGTCTGGTTCGTGCAAAAATCAGTAAAATTTGGCCCAGGCCAAAAATTTTTGCAAAAAGTGTATATATTTTTAAATCGACATTATTCTACAATTAAACATTAAAATTTATTCGTTTTAAAGAATAGTAGATTCCTAGGTAATAATATTAAAATACAGTAAAACGTGTGAAAAAGAACCAGTATATGACGTAATCCTGTCTTATATGGAAAAATTTATTGATCCATGCAAAATGAATATAATAATACGTGAGAAAAGAACATAATACATTTACACCTGCTAAGAAGGGAACTTGTTTAAATCGCATTTTTTTTTTTTTTTTTTTTTTTTTTTTTTTATGCGATGTCTTAGAAGATTTTACTGTATAGCATTTCAGATTTTTAAGTCTCTAATACATAATTTTTTGATTAACGATATTAATTATAGCTGAAACATTAACATACAAAGAGAGATTCATTAAAAAAATGTATATCGCAACCTTCTTTAAAAATGAAAATTATAAACATGAAAAAAGAGCTAAAATAAGTATTTTTGGTCCGAACTCCTTTTAACAAAATCGACGTAAAATTCCGTCGGATTTGGGCCGAGATTTTAAATTTTTTCCGTGCCGGTCTCGGACCGAACTTTTAATTTTTATACCAGGTCGGCCCATTACTGTTTTTTGTATGGCCGAACTTTTCTTTCTACGAGTCGGGCTGAGCCCGAACCTGGAAATTTCGGCCCATACAGAACTCTGCAAAGTATAAGTTATTAATTAAAATTGTCCAGTCTAACAATACAATCAAGTTTAAATTATCAAGTAAGTCGATATTCAATTTTACACGATTTTTTTAAATTTCTAAATACGAACCTACGACCCTAAACACGAATTGTTAATTACAACCCTGCACGATTCGAGTTATGCCCGACCCGAAATCGACAAAATATTTTTTTCAAACCTGCAACTTGATCCTAAGCATGAAATGAAAAAAAAAATCAATCCTAAATGTAAAACAATTCTGGAAAATAGTTTGCAATCATATGTCTAAAATCAATTTTATATTTCAAAAAATGAATAGGGAAGACTAGGGAGGGTTGACCATACGGGAGGCTTGACCCACCGAGCAGTTTTCATGTTTAAGATAATTTCAGAGTTTTATCATTAGGTGTCAACCAAAGCTACTGGAATGCTCAAACAACAGTCTTTGTTTCATAGAAATAATCGAAATAGGTGTGAAAAAAATCAATTGTGAGGCGTTTTCAGCCTAAAAGTTGTGTTTTTTAGAAATATTTTGTAAGCTTTTTTCAGATAAAATATATCATAGAAATTTAAGTAAGTAGGTTTTAGGTAATGCAGAAATATCGAGCTTTCATACCAGGCATAAAGATTGTACAGTAAGTTAGGCTTAACATAACAATGTGATATTCTTTAGAAAAGGATTATGTGGGGAGGCTTGACCCAGTCAATGTGAGGGAGGCTTGACCAGATGAAATCTTTTTATTATACACTATGCATAATGAAAGGTTAATGCTTATATATAAAAATGAATGTAAATTTATTTTGCAAAGCCACGGTAAAATAGGGTGATGGAAAAGAAAATATTTAGATTAAAGAAAGATGTGAAAATTTGCTATAGTATCCACTGCAAGAAAAAATTTAATGAAATATAATTGGGAAAGTTGATAGGAACTTTTTCCATTTAAATATTACTGCAATAGGTAAATAGAAACAGTGTAAAAGACTAGAAAGTATGAAAGCAGCAGTCTTACAACTTTCAGGGGCAGCGGTATGCAAATAAAACCACTTAAATTTAATTCCCAAACGCCCCAATGACACCAGAATTTTGCTAAAATCTTTTCCATTTAATATGTATGTGAAATATACCCTTTTCCTTATTTCCAAATAAATTTGTTTGTAAATGCCGGTGCCAGTCATTTATTTTTACATTTTAGTACTGAAAGTACTTTTCTACTGAAAGGGATAAAGAAGATAATGATTAGTTAAGTTCACATGCAGCTGGGCTAATCCATGAAATCATGGACACATTGAAAAAAAATAATATTTATGAATGTACATTTATTACTTTTTTTTCCCAACAAAAATGTTCAAAGTTATTTTTCCATGCAAAATAAAAATTGGCAAAAGTGTTTTAATTTCAAAATGGCTACCATTATGCAACCATGTGCTTCGTGATTTGCGGAGAGAGCAATATTGTGGATTTTTGAACTTCATCCTCTGCTATAATTGGTAAGTTTGAAACATTTTACTATGTTTATACCTTTTTCATATCTAATAGTTACATAATGAATACCTTTTTAAAGTAACAGATTGCTTAATTGTAAATCAAATCACTACATGAATATATCTTTGTTACACATGTAACGTGAGTCACAAAAACATGCATTTTTCATCACTACTGAAAAAATACTGAATGCATTTATGTATAGTTTCATACTTTCCTTCTGTGATATGCTAACAATTAATATATAACCCTAAAAAAAAATTATAAGCTTTAAATATATAGAATAAACACTAATTCCTTTGGTAATGTGAGTCACATGTAACGTGAGTCACATCCATGTAATGAGAGTTACTTTTGAAAAAAAGATTAATACTGTATTTTATCTTTTACATATTGCTATTAAGTTGCATAGAAAACCTTTTTTATATATTCAAGATCTGTTTTTTTTTTTTTTTTCAAATGAAAATCAAATTTCAAATTAATTGCTTAAAAGGCGCAAAGGCCAACCTTGTGAAAAAGATTCCATGCCGGGACTCGAAACCGGGCCATCAGTATAGCGCACCGACATTCTACCGACTAAACCACATTGCATGAGTCCCGGCACAACATCCCGGGTTCGAGACCCGGCATGGAATCTTTTTCACTGTTGGCAGTGAGTGTAAGGAAGGGTTAGGTTTTAAAAAAAGATATACTGAGAATACAGATATTGATATTTTGATGTATCTGAAATGGTATGAATGGAAAAAAGATAATGAAACCCATATTCAAAAGATAATGGAGGAAGGAACAGCTGAAGAACTCATTTCACACATCTCTAATCTTGCACCAACATTTTCGGAACACTGTTATGTAAAAAGGCATCAGACAGAGGAGTACCAAAAACAACGTAATTGTGTTACCACATCCCTTAAAAGAGCTCTGATACAAGTTGACTTCGCAGAAAATTATACCTGCAGATTTCAAGGTGAAATACAGAGTGCACACTGGCAACAAAGTCAGATGAGCTTATTTACAGCTGCATCTGGCATTCTGGCACACTTCATACTTTGCTGCTGGATTCTGATAATACCATACATTCAAAGGAAACTATTGTAGCTTATATTGATAAAATTCTAGAGTGTCTCCCCAGAGATTTGGTAGAAGTGAATATTTGGTCAGATGGACCATCATCACAATTCAAAAACCGCTTCATTGCAGTAGCTCTCCGTGCATTACACAAAAAGTACAATTTCATAATAAAATGGAATTTCTTTGCTAATTCGCATGACAAAGGGCCAGTGGATGGAATTGGAGGATCAGTTAAAAGACAGGTTTGGGGAGCTGTATGTAGAAGACAGTACATTGTGGTAAATGCTGCAAGTTTTGTTGTAGCTTTTAATAATACAACAAATAAGAAGATTACTGTTCTTGAGATAACTTGCGCCGAAATTCAGAAGCGAAACAAATCTCTGGAATTGGAAGATCTATTTAACAATCCATAACCAATTCCAAAAGTTTGTGAATGGAAAGAGATAAGAAGCAAGGATAATTGCTCAACAATTAAAAGTTTTGTTTAATTTTTTGTATATAATGTCTCAATTATGTTTTTAAAATTATTATTCATAACTAACAACTATTGCATTCAAATAAATCGGCAGAAAAAGGATAATGAATGCCATGAAAGAGATGTAACGTGTGTCACATTTTCTGTGTAACGTGAGTTACAGCATTTTTTTTTCTTTGCAGCTTAAATAATTCCTTCATTTCAAATCTACTCTATCATTAAAATATTTCAATATATATAAAAAAGGTTCCATCATCCTTTAATTTTGTATCCATGAGGGTTTGGAAGAAACTTAAATTTTAAATGTGTATTTACATCCCATGTCATTTTTACTGTAGCGTGTGTCACACATCTGTTTTTACCTGAAATACTCATTGAAACATAAAATATTTTTTGAACTACCTATGAAACAAATCTACATACATAGTCAATATGAAAAACGAAAAAAGTAAAACAATTGCATCTAAAATGTACACAGATCAGTTTATTTTGATTTAAATATTCTTTCCACTTGTAACGTGAGTCACGCTGGATTAGCCCAGCTGCAAAAGAACGTAGCACTGATCGAAAATCTTTTGGAAGGTGTGTAGCCAAATTTCACCAGCATGAATACACTGAGATGAAGCCAAACTATGTGACAATTAGAGTTGTCAGGTCGAGTGTCACAAAAAGTAGGAAAAGGAGACAATAAAAGGGGGGTCAGTGGCTATAAATTTCGGGCATAATAATACAAGAAACCCTATGAAAACGGAACATGTCTCTCACGGAATGCTGTCTTAAATGTTAAAATTTCATTTTCCCAGCTGTACAATTATACCTGCTCAAACGAAATTCTGTTTAAAACTAAATTTTTCTCCTCTGACTTACGATTGCGTCTAAACAAGTTTGTTTAAGCATCATATTTTCAAAAATGTTTTTTTTTATAATAATTAAAACATTTAGCATAAAGTTATATTGCCTTTTTTAAACAGATTTAATTTCTCTTCACAAGTATTTCAATATAAGACAAGTGGGTCAAGCCTCTCGTACGTGGGGAGCCTTGACCCATTATTTTCTCATGGATAAAATCGATCATTTTTCAAATTTCTTATATATTACATTTATGTAGCAATTTTATTTTGATAACTGATTGTATAACGAATAAAATGATATATAAAATTTTATTATCCGGTCAATATTTACAAAAATTAAAAATTATTTTGTAAAAAGTGGATCAACCCTCCCTAGTCTCCCCTACATACATTTACATATTCATATACAAGTATTTTTTTTTTTTTTTTTTTGAAACAATAATCTGGACTTTTCTTTGGGTTGGGTTAATTTTTGACGGCCGATTATCTACTCGAGGGATATAAGCCCGAGGGGGAGGGCTTTCTAAGGGAATCTAATAGTATTTACGCATGGAAATCCAAGGTTCAAAGAAAACTCCGAACGATTGGACCGACGCGATTGGGTTCGAACCCAGCACCTCCCGTCTACCAGCTTCGAGAGCACAGAACCTCTCGGCCACTGGTGAGGCGGACTTTTCTTTGGAAAAATTTGGCGTACTCGAATCAACTCCCAAGAAACAAAAACTCTAATCTGAGATGACCCGAAAATGGAAACACTAGTCAACCCGATCCACAGCAAAATTTTAGAGCCAATGGCCAACACGATCGGGTTAACTAAACCGATGCAAGATTTTAGTATTTGCTATATACACATCTTCCCGTAGTTTACAATGAAGTTATGTATGTATATAATTATTTTCTTATTTATACCTTCCATTTCTCTTTCATATATTAAATAGAGATTAATATCTATAAAATGAGACTCTACTCACTGTATATTGAAATTAATGAACAAAAAAGGAATTTTTAGTTTGATACTAAGTTTGCTTGAATAATTATACAAAATTCTCTTTTTAATTATTCATTTATAAAAAATGCTTACCCTACGCTTTTTAATAAGAAGATCGATGCAAGCAGATGAATTACGTCCTGTCTCCTCTTGAAATCGTATTTCTTATATAGAGGTGCGTAAGTTTGCGGTCAATCGAATAAACAACAGGAGTTCACATGAATGAGCTCTAGACAGAATGTATAAAGTTTTCGGTAACATCCGGCCGTTGTGAGACAGCCTATAAGCGACATATGGTTCAAGCCCATCCGATTTCCGAAGAAAAAAAAATCAGCGCCTTGCTATTCCGTGGGTCGCATTTTCTATAAACTAACCTAAGATATTTTTTTTTTAATTAACCTGCACCCGACTCGACACGACTCGGGTCGTGTGCAGAAAAAATCGGATTACCCGACCCGATGCAGGACTCAAGACTCAAGTCAAAAAATTTTCCCCGACGACGATTAAATTTGACCCCGACGTGGGGGCCAGGTGTGCCGACGGGGGGGGGGGGCATATGCCCCCCCGGACCCCCCTCTGGCGCCGCCCTTGTTAGTGTCTGACTGCAGAATTCTTTTACTGTTAGTAGGGTGTCAGCGATTAAATCGTGATTTTAATCAGCTGATTTTTTTTTTTTTTTTTTTTTTTTTTTTTTTTAATCATTGGTAAAAATCAAAAATTTTCTAAATGTTTAAAATGACATAAAAGTATTAGAATCTAAGATTAATATAATTTGGAAAGTTTTTACAGATATTTTGCCTTTTATGAATAAAAGGAAAGAAAAAAAGCTTTAAATATTTTTTTCTAAGCTTATTCCTGAGTCTTGTAAAACATTAAGTACAGAAAGTTTGTGAAGAAGTAATCAAATTATTCATTCTTCTATATAAAATAAGCAGTGTAATAAATTTCTGAAAAGTAAGAGAGTAAATAACCAGAATCTTATTTTCTCATTCTGCTTTTACAATAATAAATTTATACCAAATATTGAAGCTAAAGAAGAATGGAAGAATAGCATCTGCTCAACAGCTGTTGTAAAAGAACATATTAAAGAAAAAGAACTAATTGGTTTAAAATGTTAAGCACCAAGAGATCCCCACTGAGAGGTAATTAGTGCTGCTGTTTAATATTTTGAGGAATTCAGATATAACTGGCTATTCATATACAGTCAACTCTGTGAAATCCGCAAATGTCTATTATCCGCACTAAATGCTGAAACGTAAACAATTAAAAATGTCATTTTAACTGTTAAACTCATAAAGTTAAATTTGGTATGTGTATATATTATATTCAGTTATCAATTTTCCATTGGATAAATATTTAAATATAAATTGAATATAAATATTTAAACAAGGGCGGATCTGGAGAGTCCTCAAGGGGGGGGCGATTTTAGAAATTTGAAAACTCCAATCTGATGCGCGGGTCGGGGCTAATTTTTTCACTGCGGGTCGTGTTACTTCTACTTTTTGCTGTGGGTCGGGTTTGAGTCCGGTTGACTTCTATTTTTTGCTGCTGGTTGGATTAACTTATATTTTTTTGCTGTGGGTCGCGTTTGGGTCTCGTTGATTTCTATTTTTTGCTGTGGGTCGGGTTAACTTCTACTTTTTTGTTATGGGCCGGGTTAACTTCTACTTTTTAGATGCGGGTCGGGTTTGGGCCCGGTTGACTTCTACTTTTCTGCTACAGGTCGGTTTGACTAATACTTTTTAGCTGCGCCTAGCGCGTTGGGTTTGGGGCAGATTGATATACATTATATCCGGTTTGGGTCAGTTTCAGATTGGGTTTTCACTACTGCGACTTGCGAGAAGGGTTCGGGTTGACCCGTTTTTTTTTAAAAAAGAAAGTAAGTATTTTTGAAGATAAAAACTATATGCAGTAAAATCTTCATAACAGACACGTCAAAATAATTAATTAGGAATACTTTTTAATCTCCAGAATTATGTAAAAAATACTAATTTGGTATAAGACTGCTTGTCTCTTTATATCTAAGGTGAGTTGTAATTCAGTAAAGAATGCTTTGAAACTTATTTAAAGACATACCGGGTGTCCTTAAATGGATTTTAAAATTTAGTACTTTTCGAATGGTGACAGCTATTTAAAAAAATCTTGCAGGAGGGTTATGTAAGATGTTATGAGATTTTTTTACTGTGATTCATGATTTTACTGTATAATAGCACCGATAGATGGCGCTGTAAACAATGGTCGTTAAGCCTACCTCCTCCGGGAACCGATTTAGCACCTCTTGCTTCCAGCACCATCTTCGTTGCTATTTTAAACTAAAATCAAGAATCGCAGTTAAAAAAATTATCAGGAGTAGAATAAAAAAGAAAAAAAAAATCTGAAATTCAAAGAAAATGTTCTGAAAGGTTACAGCAGATGGGAGGATTCGCTTCTGGCACTAATTATTTTTGTTGCAGGTTGGGTTAGCTGTTTTGGATTCGGATCGATTTCAGGCTGAGTGTAAATTCCTGCAAGCTGGGTTTGGGTTAACTTGTTTTTTATTTTTTTTTTCAAAAATTAGTTCAGTATATTATTTAAAGTTAAAAATTATACCTATAATAATAAACGTATGTAAGTGTGTTGTCTTCTAAAGAGACCACTGCATTTGTCCCACGACTCTTTGATGAAATTCGCTAGTCTTCGACCCTTTGATGAAATTTGCGTTTCTTCTGCAACCCTTTGACGAAATTAGTGTAATTTTGCAGACCTTTGGTAAAATTCGCGTTTTTTTCCGTGACCCTTCTACAAAATTCGCGTATTTTCAGCGATCCTTTGACTAAATTCGCGTTTTTAAAGCGATTCTTTGACTAAATTCATTTTTTTCCCACGATTCTATGAAGGAATTCGTGTTTTCTCCACGATCCTTTGACGAAATTCGCGGGGGTTTTTTTCGCGGCTATTTGAAAAAAATTGCGTTTACTCCGCGATCCTTTAACGAAATTCGAGTTCTTTTCCGCTGCCTTTTGAAGAAATTCGCGTTTTCTGTTATCATTTGAAGAATTTCGCATGTTTTCCGTGGCTCCCTGACCAAATTCGCGTTTTTTCTGTGATCATTCGGCGAAATTGAAGTTATTTTCTGCGAACAATTGACGAAATAGATTTCTTTATGGAGACCATTTATCAAAATTTGCGATTATTTGTATGTCCGAATTTCGGATAGGTGAATTTTCTAAATTTTTGGAGCCGAATGCCTTAACCCTGGTGCTGCGTATTATTATTATTATTATTATTATTTATCAAAATAGGTTAAAAAATTGCGCGTATTTTTTATTACACATTTCAAATCTGCACACATTTTAGAGTAAAATATGTCCCAAAATCTTTGTGAAACAGGTTTTTTTTTAATAAAATTAGATCATAAAAAAAGATTTGCTGCGGAAATTGCGGGTTGCGCAGCGAGAGGGTTAAATTTTCGGAAAATTTGGAACATAATCACCCCTGTTCCCGACTTCTATAACCCTCCTGCAAGTATTTTTTTAATATCTGTCACCATTTGCAATTTATTGAATTTTAAAATCAGTCAGTCCATTTTAGGACACCCAGTATATTCAGCACTTATGGGACGATGGCTGAAATTAAGCATTTAAAAAAAAGTTAAGCTGGCTTCGATATGTCAGTTAGAGGTTTACCTGGGCTGAAGTTATCAGGCCCAAGCACAGGTCCAACCCACATAAAAAATATAACTATTCGCCCCGCCCGTTATAAAAGCTAAAAAATCAACTCCAGCCCTCCCTGCATTTTGCAATTAAAATTATTCATAAAGTACACTTGCTTATGCTCATATTTTATTTTCAGATTATGTTCGAAATTCATGAATACAGAGAAACAACAATATTAATTACTATAACGATGACTATTTAGGCAATTATGTACGTAAACACTACGTAAAAATATGACTTAGACAATTACATTCAAATAAAAATCCAGTAAGATAATCAGTTTAGAATAAAAGAAACCGTTGATAAAAGAAAATCATAATTTTAAAGCTCTACAAAGTAAAAAAGTAAATTTAAAAAAATGCATCTCTATAACTTATCAAATCAAATTAAATTTCTAAAGATTTCTCTAAACAAATGTACAAAACAAATATAACTTTTACGAATGAAAAATAAGTAAGATTGCAGATCAACTTGGGCTCGGGAGGAAGAATTTAGAGGAGTGCACAGGTCGTGGTCGGGCCAATAATGCTTATCATACGGGCTAAAACGGACCAAATGTATTAGCTTTTATTCCGTGCCGAGCCCCGACCTGGAAATTTTGGCCAGTGCAGGCCTCTAGGAAAAATGAAGTCCAGGCCAGGCTCGATCTGGAGGAAAAAGAAGTCTGGACCGACCCGAATCTCCAGAAAAAATTAAGATCCGGGCACGACCCGACTCTAACAGAGAAAAGACCTGACCCAGCCCGAGTCTCGTGGATTTAAACTGGCGCAACCCGGGTTGGGTCGGACCAACTTGGGCTCGGGAGGAAGAATTTATAGGAGTGCACGGGTCGTGGTCGGGCCAATAATGCTTATCATATGGGCTGACATGGACCGAATGTTTAGCTTTTATTCCGAGCCGAGCCCCGACCTGGAAATTTGGCCAGTGCAGACCTCTAGGAAAAATGAAATCCAGGCCAGGCTCGATCTGGAGGAAAAAGAAGTCTGGCCCGACCCGAATCTGCAGAAAAAATTAAGATCAGGGCACGACCCAGTTCTAAAAGAGAAAAGACCTGACCCAGCCCGAGTCTCGTGGATTTAAATTGGCGCGACCCGGGTCGGGCAAATAATGCTTATCATACTGGCTGACATTTACCGAATGTTTAGCTTTTATTCCGAGCCGAGGCCCGACCTGGAAATTTGGCCAGTGCAGACCTCTAGGAAAAATGAAATCCAGGTCAGGCTCGATCTGGAGGAATAAGAAGTCTGGCCCGACCGAATTTTCAGAAAAAATTAAGATCAGGGCACGACCCGGTTCTAAAAGAGAAAAGACCTGACCCAGCCCGAATCTCGTGGATTTAAACTGGCGCGACCCGGGTCAGGCAAATAATGCTTATCATACGGGCTGACACGGACCGAATGTTTAGCTTTTATTCCGGGCCGAGCCCCGACCTGGAAAGTTTGGCCAGTGCAGACCTCTAGGAAAAATGAAGTCCAGGCCAGGCTCGATCTCGAGGAAAAAGAAGTCTGGCCCGACCCGAATCTGCAGAAAAAATTAAGATCCGGGCACGACCCGACTCTAACAGAGAAAAGACCTGACCCAGCCCGAGTCTCGTGGATTTAAACTGGCGCAACCCGGGTCGGGTCGGACCAACTTGGGCTCGGGAGGAAGAATTTATAGGAGCGCTCGGGTCGTGGTCGGGCCAATAATGCTTATCATATGGGCTGACATGGACCGAATGTTTAGCTTATATTCCGGGCCGAGCCCCGACCTGGAAATTTGGCCAGTGCAGACCTCTAGGAAAAATGAAATCCAGGCCAGGCTCGATCTGGAGGAAAAAGAAGTCTGGCCCGACACGAATCTGCAGAAAAAATTAAGATCAGGGCTCGAACCGACTCTAAAAGAGAAAAGACCTGATCCAGCCCGAGTCTCGTGAATTTAAACTGGCGCGGGAAGAATTTAGAGGAGTGCACGGGTCGTGGTCGGGCCAATAATGCTTATCATACGGGCTGACATGTACCGAATGCTTAGCTTTTATTCCGGGTCGAACCCCGAACTGTAACTTTTGGCCATTGCAGACCTTTAGGAAAAATGAAGTCCAGGCCAGGCTTAATCTGGAGGAAAAAGAAGTCTGGTCCGACCCGAATCTGCAGAAAAAATTAAGATCAGTGCACGACCCGACTCTAAAAGAGAAAAGACCTGACCCAGTCTGAGTCTCGTGGATTTAAAGTGGCGCGACCCAGGTCGGGTCGCGCCGGGCTCGAGCTCCGCCCCAAGTCATTTCCCGTGAGGATGCATAATGTCGCTTTACAAACCCTTTATTAGCCCAGGGGGGGTGGGCGATCGCCCCTTCGCCCCCCCCCCCCCTAGATCCGCCATTGTATTTAAATTTCCTTGAGTAAGAAAATTTTATCTCGGAGCAAGAAGTAATGAGTGTTCATAGACTACAGAAAAACATAACTGACAACAAACCAAAACTGAAACTACCATTATGTTGTATCAACGTGTAAAATTTGTGTTGTATATAATTTTTCTTTAATCTTAGTTATTAATTATACTCAACCAATGTTGCATTATGCTTTTTTTGTCCATTGTAATTATAATTTTTGTGCAGTTATTCCTAATTTATAGTCAGACTTAAAAAAATAAAATATAAACAAAGGATTATCTATAATCCGCAAATATGTGTAATCCACAAAACCGTTGATCCCTAAGTGTGTGGATTTCACAGAGTTGACTGTATTTATTCTGTAGTATGTATGAATGGTTGTTACTCATTTTTATTACTTTCTTCTATCTTTACAAGAAGAAAGTATTGGTTTCGTAAAAATTTTCGACTTCCGGTTTTCGACGGATTTACACGTTTTAGAGGTCAGAGATTCCAAAAAACATGTTTTTACAAAATGTCTGTCTGTGACTCTGTGAGTCTGTCTGTCTGTCTGTGTGTATGTGACACAAATTTTGTGGGCGTCTACCTCAAGAACTAATGCACGAAATTTAATAAAAATTTATATTCATATAGTCCCTAATATAAATTGGTGCTGATTAGTTTTTGGTGTAAATCGCCCAACAGGTGGCGCTGCTATGCTGCATTTTTCGCGATTTCTGCACTAGCTCTATCTCAAGAACTAATGCACGGATTTTCATAAAACTTCAGATTCAATTAATCCTTGATATGAGTTAGTGCTGGTAATGTTTTGGTGCAAATCGCCCAACAGATGGGGCTGCTATGCTGCATTTTGCAGCATTTACACGATTTTCGTAATAGCTCTATCTCAAGAAATAATGCACGGATTTTCATCAAACTTCAGATTCTGTTAGTGCTTGACATGAGTTGAATTTTTGCACCTTTTGGTGTAAATCGCTCAACAGGTGGCGCTGCTATGCTGCATTTTATGTGATTTCCGCAGTAGCTCTATCTCAAGAACTAATGCTTGGGTTTTCAACAAACTTCAGATTCAGGTATACCTGGATATGAATTACTGCTGTTTATGTTTTGCTGTAAATCGCTCAACAGGTGGCGCTGCTATGCAGCATTTTTCTCGATTTCCACAATAGCTCAATGTCCAGAACTAATGCACGGATTTTTATCAAACTTCAGATTCAGTTAGTCCTTGACATGAATTGATGTTTTGTTCCTTTTGGTATAAATCGCTCAACAGGTGGCGCTGCTGTGCTGCATTTTTTGTGATTTCCACAGTAGCTCTAGCTCCAGAACTAATACACGGATTTTCATCAAACTTCAGATTCCGGTATACCTTAATATGAATTAGTGCTGTTTGTGTTTTGGTGCAAATCGCTCAACAGATGGCGCTGCTATGCTGCATTTTTTAGAATTTCCCCTACAGCTCTATCTCAATAAGTAATGCACGAATTTTCATCAAACTTCAAATTCAGGTATACTTTTATATGAATAAATTGATATAATTTCTTTTACTATTTAATTGATTTAATTGACGTGATTTATATAGAAGAAAGTTTTGTGATGGCCACAACATACTAGTTTTGATTAGCATACACATACATTGTGTAGGTTAAGATTTAGGCAATTAACAGTAATTTTTCCTAGTATAAGCATACACATACATTGTGTAGGTTAAGATGTAGGCAATTAACAGTAATTTTTCCTAGTATAAGCATACACATACATTGTGTAGGTTAAGATTTAGGCAATTGACAGTAATTTTTCCTAGTATAAGCATACACATACATTGTGTAGGTTAAGATTTAGGCAATTAACAGTAATTTTTCTTAGTACAAATGCAAAACGAGCTGCCAATAATATTTGTTATTTGTGCCACTAATTAATGAAATGATTTATTTCCAGTTTTTATTAATTCTGTAATTGCTGTTTCTTCTAGGTCATTTTTTAAGGGCGCTGTACCTTGCCCCTTTTAAAATTGTCAAAATGCACCCTGCCTTTTAAAAAAATAGTGAAATTTACCTGTAGTTGTAGCGAGAGATTTTTTGTAAAAAACTTCTACATACTGCAGTTCTAAATACATGTGCCCAAGACCTTACAAAAATGATAGAACTTTATTTTTTGAGAAAAAAACAGGATATTATTAAAACATTTTATTTAATTGTATTTTTCAATTTTTAATTTATAAAATTATTAAAAATTAATGATTTTTTTTTATCATATTAAAAAATTACATATATTTTTTTTCTTATTGTTACTAAACATATTACTATTGAAGCCTTATTTAATAGTGCCTTGTTTTGGAACTAGCATCCTGCCTCTTTTCCTTAAAGAATGAATATTAAATTATAAATTATCATTTTAGTAATTAAAGCATAAAAATGTATATTATATACCTAATTAGAGGTTGTTTAATAATTATTAACTTTAAGTAGTGTTAACAATTTAATATTAAATGCAGTTACTGATAATTTTAATAAATGTAAATATCACTAGTATTTAATATAGTTTTACATAATTATTACAAAATATTAATGTGTATAACTTTATTGTATTCTACTAACTAATGAAACTACTAATTTGCAGTTTTTATAATTTCTGTAATTACTAACTGATAATTAAATTTTATTAATTAAAGTGTAAAAACATAGATTATGTTAGCAATTGGAGCAATTTGGAAACCTAAAACTCTTAGTATTTATTCAGTATTTTAATGCTGGGAAAAAAAAAAATCATAAAAATCCGATTTCTTTGATTTAAAAAAAAAAAAATCATGTTTTTAGGGTTTCGTTCATCTGACGAAACCCTATTCGTCTCACTCCTCTGTCTGTCTGTCTGTCTGTCCGTCACAGAGCCCGTTCTCAGAAACTATACATGTTGGAGACATGAAATTTTGGGTACTTATAGCTGAACACCTCACATCATATGACAAATCATAAAATTTTGAAAAAGTCGTACATTTAACCCTTTGGGCTCCCGCATGTGTATTTTAAACAATTCTTTCTAAGTGAGCTCCTAATTATGTTGTAGACATGAAATTTTGGGTACTTATAGCTGAACACCTCACATCATACGACAAATGATAAAATTTTGAAAAAGTAGTACATTTAATCCTTTGAGCTCCCGTATGTGTATTTTAAACAATTCTTTCTAAGTGAGCTCCTAATTAATTTGGAGGCGTGAAATTTTGCATACTTATAGCTGAACACCTCACATCAAACGACAAATCATAAAATTTTGAAAATTTCGTACGTTTAACCCTTTGGGGTCCCACGTGTATTTTAAACAATTCTTTCTAAGTGAGCCCCTAATTAGGTTGGAGGCGTGAAATTTTGCGTACTTATAGCTGAACACCGCACATCAAACGACAAATCATAAAATTTTGAAAAAGTCGTACATTTAACCCTTTGGGCTTCCGCATGTGTATTTTAAACAATTCTTTCTAAGTGAGCTCCTAATTAGTTTGGAGGCGTGAAATTTTGTATACTTATATCTGAACACCTCACATCAAACGACAAATCATAAAATTTTGAAAATTTCGTACGTTTAACCCTTTGGGGTCCCACGTGTATTTTAAACAATTCTTTCTAAGTGAGCCCCTAATTAGGTTGGAGGCGTGAAATTTTGCATACTTATAGCTGAACACCTCACATCCAACGACAAATCATAAAATTTTGAAAAAGTCGTGCATTTAACCCTTTGGGGTCCCACACGTGTATTTTAAACAATTCTTTCTAAGTGAGCCCCTAATTATGTTGGAGACATGAAATTTTGGGTACTTATAGCTGAACACCTCACATCATACGACAAATGATAAAATTTTGGAAAAGTCGTACATTTAACCCTTTAGGGGTTCTACATGTGTATTTTAAACAATTCTTTCTAAGTGAGCTCCCAATTAGTTTGGAGACGTGCAATTTTACATACTTATAGCTGAACACCTCACATCAAACGACAAATCATAAAATTTTGAAAATGTCGTACATTTAACCCTTTGTGCTCCCACATGTTCATTTTAAACAATTCTTTCTAAGTGAGCCCCTATTTAGGTTGGAGGCGTGAAATTTTGCATACTTATAGCTCAACACCTCTGATCTCACGTCAAATAATAAATTTTGAAAAAGTTTTATGTTTAAACCTTTCAACTCCAGCCTGTGTATTTTAAGCCATTCTTTCTAACTGAGCCCCTAATTAAATTGGAGATTTGGAATTTTGCATACTTACTGCAGAACACCTGAGGCCAGGCGACAAATCATAAAATCTTGAAAAAGTCTTACGTTTAACCCTTTGAGCTACCACATATGTATTTGAAGCAATTCTTTCTAAGAGATAATTCTTTCCTAATTAAGTTGGTGACATGAAATTTTGCATATGTATAGCTGAATGCTTCAGACCACACGACAAATCATAAAATTTTCAAAAAGTCTTTTATTATTTACCTCTCTGGGCTCTAACTTGTGTATTTTAAGCAATTTTCCTAACCTCCGCCCTTTTAACCCGGGGAGAAATTTTCCAATTTTTGCCGACACCCCTTTGACCATTCTTTCATATTATGCACCATAGCCTTATATATTTTAGTTCCATTTTTTTCCGCCAGGTGCGCCTACTTATCTCGGGTGCCATGGGCCCAATCCCCTCGATTAATATATCTACGGATAGTATGTAAAACGGATTTTCGTTCGGATACAGGTTTGTTTAGAATCAAGTGCGCCCCCTGGTTGTGAAATGTGGAACTAACAGATATTTCAAAAGGATAAAGTGTTTTGAAAGGAATATTAAACGAAACCCTCTGTGCGATCTGTGATCATACTTACCCACTTGTTTTTACACCTTAACTGTTAAACAATTGTGCAGCCCATCCAAATACAGATGTGTTACAGACTGATTACATAGTAGCCCAATTTTTACCTCCAACCAAATACAACTTCCTTGATCCAACCTGTGGATCAAAGTGTTATACAAAGTTTCAAGTCTCGTTACAAAACTGACTTCATGAAGGAAATCCTTATTACAGATCCATGTCTGAAATTATCAGACTATAAAAAAAAATTTCAACCTAATGGGCTGTTTCAATCTGCTAGCTGAATCGTGGAATTTAGTTTCACAATCAGCGTTGATTAATGTATGGCCAAACTCCCTTTTTATTGGCAATGAAAGCGATGATAAGGAATTTACTGGATTTAATATCGATCCAGTAAAAAAAAAAAAAAAAAAAAAAAAAAAAAAATGAACTGTTGTTGTTTGCAAAAGCAGTAACACAAAATGGCAACATATTTGATGAAAATGAGATTATGGACTGGATGTCTAATTCTAATGAACTCAAAGAACATTATCAGATGACCGATAGTGAAATTGTTGGGAGCATTTTGAATCCAGCCAAAAGCAATTCTGGTGATGATGACTTGGCTAATTCTGAGAAGATTCAGTTTGATGGGGATTTAAATTGTATAACTGAGCAGAAACTAGTGACTATCTATAACCAGCAAAAAAACTTAAAGTAGAACAAACTGAAATTTTGAAACAGGTCGCAATTGAACAAATGTTTTCAAAGTTTAAAAAATAAATTGTTTTGTTTATATTGTTTTCAGATATTCTTTCTTTTTTAGGTGCGTTCGTAATTATATAAATACGTAGCACCTATAGTCGTCGTTCAGTCCGTCTGTCTGTCCGTCCGTCCGTCCGCATATAATAGAGCAAAAACTACCCAACCGAATGTTCTGAAATTTTAAATATATGACTGTTGTAAAATTTTGTCGAGCCATTTCAAATTTTATGAAAATCGGATGTATAGTTTAATTACAGGGACAGTCAAAAGTTTTTCTTTACATTAAAGCCAATGGGAAAAATTATTGCAAATGCATTTTAATGATGTTACAGCTTTCCGAATGGGCTGAAATTTTAAATATATAATTGCTGCAAAATTTTGTCGAGCCATTTCAAATTTCATGGAAAATCGGATGTATAGCTTAATTACAGGGACAGTCAAAAGTTTTCCGTTACATTAAGGGGAATGGGAAAAAAATATTGCAAGTGCATTTTAATGATGTTACAAGACTATGCACTTATGAATTGCAAATAAATACACATTCAGTACAATATGGGGTGCAAAAAATAATTATAAAACTAGTTATAGTACGAACGCACCTCATTTGCCACGTTTGACGAGCAATTTCCAACTTGTTCTCTTTATTAAAATTTTCATTTATAATAAAATTATTTAATATTAAATAATTTAATAATCTAATATAAAAATGTGTTGTTATTATTGTTGTTTAATTTATTTGTCCTGATTTTTTTTTTTTTTTTTTTTTTTTTTTTTTTTTAACCTTTATTAATTATTGTTCTTTTTATGACCTAAAATCCCGAAATCCACACAGCGTCTTCTGCCAGTGCGGATTTATGGCTCTACTGTATTTAAAATTTGGTTCATTTTTATACATAACTTCATACACTTTTCGATGATACAATGATGAAAATGGCACAAAAATTATTGCAGCACCCCTCTTGCGGCGGAATATTCGCAAATTCAAATGGGACTTGTTGGTCATAGCCAAAAACATATATGAAATTTGGTTCATTTCTGTGCATAACTTCATACTTTTTTGTTGACTAGGGGGCTCTGCCCCCTACGAGCTACACTGGCCAACCCCTGTTCAGACACTGCAGACTCTAAAAGCACGCTAATTTGATTGGCTTCAAAAAATTTTTGGGAGGTTGAATTACAGTTGGACCTCTAACGAAGCCGCTAAATCCTGGAAAAAAGTTTGTTGATGGAAAATTCGTTAGAGATTTACCTTTTAAAATATTTTAAACAAAAAACAGATTTTTAATTCATAAACATTAAATATTTTTAAAAAGTAATTAATCATATTTTTGTATAAATAATATCAATTTGTTTTATTTAATTTACCCATCAAACTAGAAATCTGCAAGGAAAACAAGAATAAAACAAAACATTGTACAGGAATACACGCTGTTTTTAGTTCTAAGAAAATAGTTTTACCTTAAAAATAGTAAATCATTATCGTATTTATTATGACAAGTAATTTTAAGCATGCATTACCACATGCATCTTTGAATTTAATTACTGAAAAAGTCTGTTAATTTTGTCTGAGTTTTTTGTTTGTAAAAGTGTTTTCTCTCATACTGCATCTTGCATCGTTGCAATGCATCAAAAAACACTTCAGGCCTATTTTCTTCAAACTGTAATCCACGTCGGAATGTTTCAAGTGATTTTAGATTTTTATCATACGTTGGTTTGCTGATTTCTGCATCATGATCATTTCCATCTTAGTCTTGTACCAATGCAGTTCATCAAGAGTACCTACAGGAGTCGCTATGCTTCTGTTTATCTCTATCTGATTAGAAGGATCGAATGAGTCAGAGTGCTTCGGTGTTTAAGCAGCATTGAATTCCTTACGAATTCTAGAGCATTGGGATGGTAGAGTTAGCCAGGGATCGTGGGGGAAGATGGAAAAGGCCCCAGAGCCATACATTTTTTTTTTTTTTTTTTATATATAAATTAGTTAAATCCAAAAATAAAAAGGATAGGAATTGAAAACGTTAATAAAAATAGAAGCTGGCACAAAAAATAATGAATTTTGAAAAGAAAACGGCAAGGATTTGACGGCTAACTTCGTCAGCCAATGAGGAAGAGTCTTCATCGCAATTCATTGCTGGATTGTTTTTATTTTTGTACTGTCCAAAATATCCAATTCAGTTAGTGCTTCCAAGGTCTCAACTTCAAAATCAAATGAAAGAAAATCATCAAGCTGATTAATTTCTTCTTTTTCACTCGGGTTTATCCACTTTTTTTTTTTTTAAAGTCCTTCTAAGGGAATATAGTCTTCGTCTTCCGTACTTGCCAAATTCTCATTGCTGACAAAGAATCCAGCTTTGGGAAAACTTTTGTGAATAGTACGATCTGTGACATTATAGTTCCATGCTTTGGAAATTTCTAATGTACTTTCCCGTAAGTTGATCTCATGCATGGATTGATTGTTCTCAAGCACAATGATAACTTTTTGTATTATTTTCTTGCGATACTGTATTTTGAAGCTTTTGATCACCCTTGATCCACTAGCTGCAGTTTTGATATAGTGTTAGGTGGCCAGTAAAAAACTGTAACATTTTTCAATTTTTGTTTGATTTTCTTCGAATGGTCGAGACAATTGTAAAAAACGAGAGCAATTTGGTGACATTCTGCAATCATACATTTGTCCAATTTTGTAACCTATTTTTCACAAATTTCGACGTCATCCAAGATTTTTTGTTAGTCGTAATCCACCTCCTTGTGCCTTTTAAACATCTTGGATTTTTGCTTCTCCCGATAGCTAATGGTTTCAATATCTAATCTCCGTCGTATCCCAATACCTTTTCAAATTTAAGAGCTTTCTCAATTATGAAAGACCTAGAGATCGAACATTTTTATCTCGCATTGTGCATATCTACTTCAAAACTGGCTCCTCCAGAACTTCATATACACATGTTTTTAAATTTTTGAACAATAATTCGATGAATCATAATTTTGTAATTTATCACGATTTTTTATTATGATTGATAAGTTGTTTGGAGGAATACCAAATTTGAAAGCACTATCCTTTTACTTTACACCTGATCAAGAATTAAATTTTTTTCTTTGATGCTCAAACACTTTCGCTTTAACATTTTCGAGCTATAAAAACCGAAATTACTAGCACGACTGATCAAAAATCTAGAATACTAATACTAGAGATTCTAGTTCAAGAACAAGGCCTGTTGCGGGTGAAAAGGGGGTTTTGAAAGTTTGCACTTCCTGGACGAAATGCAAAGAATGACAGCGATTTTACTGCTCTCGTGAGTTAGACGCCTGATTAGAGGTCTGCACGGGCCCGGGCTTGGCCCGAGGCCCGTACCCGGCCCGGCCCGCGGAATGGAGGAGAATTTTCAAACGGGCCGGGCCGGGCCGGCAGAATTAGGACAATTTTTTCAACGGGCCGGGCCGACAGACAAAATAAACGGGCCGGGCCGGCAAAAAAATTGAACGGGCCTGAAGGGCCGGGCCCGGCCGATAAAAAAATTAATCGGGGAGCAGATAAAATACGAGAGGAGCAGATAAAATACGAGGTCATTTCCAATGAATATGACTTTTTCAAGAAGTATAAATGTGCGTTACGAGCCGATGCGAGTTTAACAACATCAATACAGAAATGTAACATGTCCATCGTAGAGATCGGCATCGTACAGTTACATGATGCCTGATCCCGGGTTTAATTTTTTTCGGCAGACTTGTGCCGGGACGGAACTGGTCTTAATCGTTCTCAGGATGTGTAGGACAGGCATTATGTTTTGTAAAAGTATTAATAGCGATAATGAACTTCTGTTAACAGTATCTTTGGAAATGTACCTTAAGGTGGTTCTCATATTTACTGCTCAACAATGCGAAACTCTCAGACACATTTTCTGACTCATTTTTAACTATAAAGGCATAAAATTGACAGGCTGAGTATTGAAGGGAATTGGGATCAAATAGAGTTTCCATTTTTCATAAATTACGTACAGAGATAACAGAGACTCTTGTCACGTGACTGTACGTTTTCTCCTTTCCTGTGCTATCGCTTCCGGAAATTCGATTCAAAACGCTAACTTTGCCAGTATTTTCTGAAAGATATATTACTTTTATCTAAGAAAAAAACGGCATTTACATGGTTTCTGAATAAGAATACCTGCCAATCTCATGCGTTTCCGAAAAGAAATGAATTCATAAATGTATCAAAATGTAGCTCCTTTGGATTTGAGAAAAGCCTTAAAAATAACAGAAATATTTTCACAAATCTACCTTTTATTATAAGCTTCAAAAGTTATCATGTTTTTTAACCCTTTATCCTAAACTACAATAATCTTTTAATGAACCCTTATTTAAATTTTGAAACGTCTGTAGAGACGTTGACTAAAACACTGTAAGTAATCGTTAACGTTTACTATTGTGTGTTTTCTATTTTGCGAACAAATAGTAATTTAAAATATACTGTAAAATGTTCCCATAAATATGCATGTAGTATTCATTAAAAGAATCTTAATTGTATGTCGAGAAAAAACGGAATTTTTTGTAGACATTTAGTCGGGTCGGGCCGGGCCTGTTTTCACTGATTTTTGTACGGGCCGGGCCGGGCCGAGAACGGTAAAAATGTAAACGGGCCGGGCCGGGCCGGGCTCGGGCCGAGCTTTCAATTTTTACACCGGGCCGGGCCGGGCCAAAATAGCTTTCCTTCGGGCCGGGCCGGGCCGGGCCCGGGCCTGGAAATTCCGGCCCGTGCAGACCTCTACGCCTGATAAATCCACTTCAAGGTCACTGATCATCAGAAAATGTGTTAAAAAAAGAATTTGAAATGTCCAGAAATATTTTGAAAATTAAGGATGAAAAGAAATATTAGGTCACAAGAAAAAATTCGTTAACTAGAGAATACACTTTGCTATTTGGAGGTTATTTTACGAAGAAATTTGCAAAATGCTCTTGATTTCAAGGAAAATTTTGTAAAATAGAGAAATTTACAAAATAGAAGTTCGACTGTATTAATAAAAAAATTAAAAATAACTGGCGATCTCCCTGTTAACGGGCTGTTTTCGTCCTTGATTAAATCAGATAAGTGAAGGATTTGAAAATAATCTAATCCCAACAAAAAGTTTTCGGTAAAAAAAAAAGCGCCAAGTTCTCCTTAATGTTTCGGCCAGAAAAAGTAGTGATATCTGATGTTCGCACAAGTTAAAAGCCAAACATCCCAAATCTTTCATTGAAAATGGCTTCCTGCGACTTGTCCGTTAATGCCTTCTGCTCTGCAGCATTTCAAAATTAATGATTGGAAATTACGCATTTATGAATTATTTAAATATTAAAAGTAATATTAGAACGCAAAGAGGCAAATTCACATAAAGACATTATAAGTAAAAGATTTCTGATAACTACCATTCAGTTTCAGTAAACATTAGTTTTGATTACAGATCATTTAGTCCACTTGCGGTTTAATTGCCATTTTGTACGGTCTAAAGCTAAAGTCATTAACGTAAAACCCAAGAAATAAAACAAAATTTACTTACTTCATATCTCACAATATGTTACATTATATTGTATTGTATAATATTGAAATGTTGTGTATTGACGAAAGAGATTTTTTTCGTTTGAACATTTATTATAGTTTGTTTGCAAACATTAAGAGGTATTCGATTTATAAACTGTTAAAAGTTGATATTAATTATGTTTTAGCAATTAGGGATATTATCTCCTGAATACAAGTATTTTGTTATTTTTAACTTCTAAGCATTTAAATAGACTGAAGTTGTTTAAATGCTTTTTTCAAATGTGTATTTTATTTCTGTATTCTGTGTCACAAAATGCCTAAAATAATCAAAAAATGTAGTTGGCATGTAGCTCATTTGTACATATTTTAAAATTTGAAAAACTCTCACGAAGGCATTAACGGCCAAGTCGCAGGAAACCATTTTCAATGAAAGATTTGGGATGTTTGGCTTTTAACTTGTGCGAACATCAGATATCACTACTTTTTCTGGCCGAAACATTAAGGAGAACTTGGCGCTTTTTTTTTTACCGAAAACTTTTTGTTGGGATATCACTACTTTTTGTATGTTTTTCAAGTTTGTTATTCTAAACTATATTAATATGAAAAAACTTAAATTTCGGTACTTTTATGTTAGCCGGGAGCAAATCTCCTCATTAGCCTTTTGTTTTTTCGCCAATAGCAGTTTTCATTTTTCATATGTGTAAATTAGAAATAATGCTTTGATTTTCAAATAAAATATTTTGGTTTATGTTATTATTTCTTATTTATTTATTTATTTATTTCTATGTTAAATATTCGATTAAATAAAATGAGGGAAATGCATCTATTTTAAATGAGATGACTGAAAAGTATATATCTTTAAATGAAATGAATGCAATATGAACAATGGAGTTGGGAACAGTATTTGGCGATTTGCCACTTGCGCCCGGCTAACATAAAAATACCTAAATTTATTTTATTGAGCTTTACAAATTTATACTTTATTTCTTTTTATATTAAAGTACTAGCCGCCTCTAGCAAGTAGTATTTACCGTATTACTTCCATGTTAAACGTTGCATCATGTTACTGTGATTCATAATTTAATTTACTTGCCCATTCTTTCGCCAATTCGGAAGCTTTTGATAGAAAAATCAAGAACTTTTTACGATCATGGAAGCACATCATATATTTTGTGTTGTTATGTATTTCATCTTTCGTGACAAATATCTCTTAACTCACTTATGCATGCTTCCTTAGCAGTTACGATTTGTTCTCTAATGCGGAAATTTTTAATCCTATTAAGTAATCTTTTCTAATTGGGCTCACTGCTAATTGTTGTATTTTAACTGATACGACTGGATACAAGTGAAATGGTTCTTATGAAATCCTTTGACAATATCTGTATTTGCATTAAACCATATTGATGCTAATATCTTTTTTTTTTCACGGTAACCTTTTCAATAGACTCGATTACGGCAGAATAGAAGGTCTACCGGCTCACTGCCATGATCCATTCGAAAATCTATCATTCTTCTCATCTGATCGTGTTGAAGAATTAGTCAATGTGCCATGGTTTTAAGATTTTAGCTAATTTTACTCGAAACCTGAAAACTAAAATGCGAGGAACCGGATTATAGAAGATTCATTCTAACGTACATATTGATTAACAGGTTACATATTATAGAATTATAATAATCATAAGGAGAACTGGCAATTTCAATGCTTTAATAGTTTCCGTAAATTCTCTTTATATAATACAGAAGTTTTAGCGGTGTAAAGGTTAACAACATAGTCACAGTAAGTATAATAACAGTACAATATAATAACAATAGCAGAGGTTTTGGGCAGTGACGAAATTATTAGCACTTTGGAAATATTAGTACGTTATATCATTTAACTATTTAGATGATATGCGGAAAAATAAAAATAGATGGCTCGCATTTATAATTAACTCATTGAAAAATAGCCACTAGCGTCAAATATTCGCCAAGCTTGGCGACATTTAGCAAAGTTTCGCCAAATTTGGTAATATATGTCAATTCTCAAATTTGGCGACAAAAAAATGTTTTGTTTATTCTGACGTCATAATGATGCATATGTATTATGTATTATACACATACCTATAATATGTATGATGCAAATGTACTACTTATTATATGCATATGTATAATATGTATGGTGCATATGCATAAGTTCATTAACATCACTAAAACGCACTTAAAGGAATAGTGTTTCATAAATAGTACAGATAATTGCCAGATTGACCAGAGTGCTATTGAGATTAGAATACCGACATTTATAATAGACGTCTGTACACACCATCACCTCATCGAGTTTACAGCTGAAATTTTAGGATTAGTTAAAACTAGATTAGCATATTTAAATGCAACTGGTCTGTTAAGTCATATCTTGGTAGAAACCACCTGAAGACCTAATTTTAGTGGTTAACTGATAGGTTTACTATTGTATTTTCCTGCATCCAAAAGTTTGGAAACATGGAGGAATGGGTGCAGGAAAACACAATGGAAAATCCACCAATTAACCCGTAAAATCGGGTCTGTAGGTGGTTTCCACAAAGATATGACTTGGCAGACCAGTTACATTTCAATACGCTAATCGATATTTAACTAATCCTAAAATTTCATCCGTCAACTCGATGAGGTGATGATCTGTGCAGACGCCTCCCGGTCTTTAATAAAATTTGTTTTAAGGAAGTAAAAGATAGAAAGATGGACAACTGAGACCTTATTAAGATTTTTGTAAAAGCATATAAAAATTCATTCAGCTTGAAATCATGTAACACCTTTATAATTCAGGCTAATTTTCTGTAATCGGGTTTTGGCGACCAACATATCTTATCTATAACTATAAACTTTCTTTTACAGATTTAAAATTAACAATGAATTAACAGTAAGTAGGCTAATAATACAATATAATAACATTAGCAGCGGACTTCGGACGCCGCATCTGTCGCACATCGTTAAAGATAGTTTATTAGTTACACATTTCATTTAATTAAAAGGAGATTTTTAAACTTTCATATGGAATTAAGATATTTTTCCACTATAAGGACCTTGGCATTTTTTAAAAATCTTGGCGCAATTCGGACTTCAGAAACTGAGATATGTTGCCAAATGATATAAACAACTACGAAAACAAACCTGATGAACTTTTATGTTATTTATATGTATTTGTATACATATAAACATTTTATTTATACATGTATAAAATATTATTTTTTATATACAGATTATTTATGTTGGTATATAAAAATAAATAAACGGGTTCCTTACATTAAATAAATTATATACATATGGAAAAAATTGCTTGTGTATATTACACAGTAAATAGGTTGCCAGAAAATACGTTATTATCAAATTTCTTTTCTCGTCAAGGCTATTTTCTGTATTTCGCCAAGGCTACTATATCGGAAATGTACCGAATTGTGTTTATATTTTGTTAAATGTTTTAATATCGTAAATATATCATAACCTATACTGATTAAAATTTTTAGGTATATTCATTTTTTCTATTTAACAAACATCTTTGGAAAAGCATATATATAAAATGTTATTCTGCTTGAAATCACGTGAGCAACTTCAAAGCTCTGTAATCGAGTTTTGGCGACCAACATTGGCACAATTCAATGCGTAGGAACTGTTTACGGCCAAATGAACACCCCCTGTATGAAGGGTTTAGAGGCGGAAATTCTGTGTTTTCGGATTTTTCTGGTTAATTGTGCTACAAACCCGACTTACTTGTGAAATTTCATGATTCTACGACTTTTAGAAGTACCTTAGTTATTTGATGATGCGAAGTGAGTCAGTGACAAAAAAGCACTTTTTCGGAATTTAATATTTCGAAAACTACTAAATATAGAAACATGAAATCGTGGAACCTTAGTTCAGTTTGACCATACGAGAATGTGTATAAAAGAAAAAATTCTATATCTCTCCCTAAAACGACGTTATGAGGGGGTGAAAAGTATGCCGAAATGGTTCAGGAAAAAGTAGCTTACGGCTTGTGCGAACTTGGCGGACGCACTGCCGTGCTCCCAGATATAAAATGCATTAAGTAAACAGAGTCTTTGTCTCCCAGTATTTTTTAACAACGCTATAAGAAAGTTCTTTTAAATAAGACATTTTAAATGTATCGTTTTAAATCTGATGTCATTTTCACCAAAGTTTACTTTCTATTTTTAATATTCACATGAAATTACTTTGGTTGTTAGAAAGGAAATTATTATTTGTGCTGTCTTAGAATTCACAACAATAGTTAAAAAGATCATCTCAAAATATGAAATAAATGTCTCGTGAAAATATATTTTTAAATTTAAATTGTTTTGCAACATTGTCTATGATGTAATTTCTGCTATATACTGCTTTTAACACATATTAATGAATTTATTATTTTAAAGTTTTCTTTCTCTTTTTAATATTCAAGTAAAAATAATCTTGTTTCTAGAAAGGAAATATTTTTATTTGCTCTGCCTTAGAATTGCCATCAATAGTTTAAAAGATTATCTAGAAATGTGAAATGTCTTGTGTAAATATATTTTTTAATTTAAACTGTTTGGTAATATTATTGTTTGACCATTTTAAATATGACACAATTTCCTCCATTTACAACTTTTAACACATATTAATGAAATTGTTATTTTACAATTTTCTTTTTCTTTTAAAATTCATGTGTAGAGTTTTTATGACGTAATTTTCAATATTTTTCTGCTTTTAATATTTAATCATTTGATTTTAATTTGAGAGGAGTTTTTTTCTGTTTATAATAGTCACATGTAAATAAATTTTTAATTTGAAGGATATATTATTCTTTGCCCTGTTTTTAAAATTGGTAACAATTTAAAATAATACCCTTTTCTAAAAGATGTAAAAAATATATCTCTCGAAATGTTGAAAATTTGGATTTAAAATGAAAATAAATAGAAAAAATTATTACATTCCTATGTATAGTTTTTGCTCCTATAAAACTTTTTTAATTGAACGATTTTGACCAACTTTAACATTAAATATCTCTTAAAATAATTATTCGATTTAAAAACTGTCTGCATCAGCGTGTTATCAAACATTTCTGTATAATACCACCGACTTTCATATTTTTGTATGCAGTAGCTTTCTTAATATTAAGGTGACAAAAAATTAGTAACAGCGGCGGGGACAGCGTTGGTTACTTTTTTCAATTCCTATTCCTACTATCAGTTCACACTCTCCCTATATTTATTTATTTATATATCTTGTTCAAATTTTCAATCGTTAATAAAATACTTATTATTCCTCCTATCAAGTTGAAATAAATTTTTTAACACTTGTACTGGATGAGAATTGATGTTAATAGAGTTGTTCAAAATATTAATTCATTAATTAAATTTTAATTAATTAATTTTAGCTTTACATGGGAGACAAAATGGCGGCCATTGGTTTATTTACTGAACAACAAACATACGACTTGTGTGCTTGATGAGAGCCTGCTTATAAGTCGGAGACAAGATAGCACAAGGAAATATTACAGCACAAGAGAAATACACCCTGGGAGTCCCACACAAAGAGTGTGTGCAATGGAACCAGCGGGAATCGAACCCACAATCTCTTATGCTCGCAAGCGATTAGCAGAGTGGTGCTTTGACCATTCAGCCACAGAGACCCGCTACGCGGTCATTGGTTATTGAAGCATTTAATGCATCTTCATATCTATAGAACAGTTCACATCACGTGACTTTTACCGAAGAACAATGAAGAAAGCTGTAGGACACACAAACACAAAAAGCATTGATAAAGGTAGCGATATCTGTCCTACAGCAGCCTCAAAAAACTGTTCGTGACCAGGCGCGGATCCCAAAATAATATAAATCCACCGATTATCGCGAATTTCGAAAAATGATCGCTGAAAAAAAATCAATTTCGTCAATCGTTCGCAAGTAAAAAGAACGCAAATTTCGTCAACGGATCGCGCAAAAAACCCCAATTTCGTCAAAGGATCGCGAAAAAACGCGAATTTCGACAAAGGATCGTCAAAGAATCGCGAAATTTCGTCAAAGAAGCGCGAAAAAATGCGAATTTCGTTAAAAAATCGCTTATTTCGTCAAAGAAACGCAAATTTCGTCAAATGATCGCAGATAAAAACGCGAATTTCGTCAAAGGATTGCACAAAAAACGCAAATTTCACCAAAAAATTGAGGAAAAAAACGCTAATTTCGTCAACAGACCTCTGAAAAAATACGAATTTCTTCAAAGAATCGTGAAAAAAATACGCGAATTTCGCCAATTAGAACCGGGAGGAGATTCCCTAAGCGCGCATCCATGGGAGTGGGGGGGGGGGGGGCAAAGAAGGGAAGAACAAATTTACCAAGTCGGTTTTTAAGAAATCAACACACCATAAGCATTTTAGCTTTTAACTGACTAGGATTAGGACATAATCCTTTTTTGTTCATTCATCAAATATCCCTTGAAATTTACCAATGTGGGTGGCAATAACAGGACATTTTTTACACATTAGTGTCTTTCTTCAGAAAACATTAAGATGATTGCATTTTTCAAAGGACCTTTTTTTTCTTGTTTCTTTCTTTCTTTGGAAATTGCTATGATTCCCATTCTTTTCTCAAACAATAAAGAACTCCTCAAAAATATCGTTATACAGAAATTAGAATTGCAGCTTCTTTTAAAGAAGGAAAAGTTTCAACACCTTAAAGGGATCCGCATAACGTTGTCAATTTCTGTTATAGAGATTCAACAAAAGGTACACGAAGTGGCGTCATCCCCCACCTCAACCCATAGTGTCAAAAATTATGGCGCCATATGCCTTTTGACAGGACATAATCCTATTTTGTTCACTAATTGCCGAAACCTCAGTGAGGTTTACCATTGACACCCGGAAAGTGTTTGGTTTCGTTTGCTTGTATGTCTATTCCGCGAAAACTGCCGTTAAAAGCGTTGGATTTATATCTTGGGGGGGGGGGGGGCGAGCGCCCCGATAGAAACCCTCATGGATGCGCGCCTAATAGAATCTCCCCCTGGTGTTAATTGTGCGTTTTTTCCGCTGCCCTTTGCGAAATTCGCGCATTTTTTCGCAATTCTTTGACGAAATTCGCATTTTTTCCGAGATGTTGACGAAAGTCGCATTTTTGCGCGCTTTTCCGCAAAATTAGCGTTCTTTCCTTAATTATTTGGCGAAATTCGCGTTTTTTAGATCCTTTGGCAAAATTCGCGTTTTTTTCTGAGATTCTTTGACGAAATTCGCATTTTTTCCGAGATGTTGACGAAATTCGCATTTTTTGCGCGCTTTTCCACGAAATTAGCGTTCTTTCCTTAATTATTTGGCGAAATTCGCGTTTTTTAGATCCTTTGGCAAAATTCGCGTTTTTTTCTGAGATTCTTTGACGAAATTCGCGTTTTTTTCTGCAATCCTTTGACGAAATTCGCGTTTTTTCTGCGATCCTTCGACGAAATTTGCGTTTTTTTCTGCGATCCTTTGACGAAATTCGCGTTTTTTCTGCGATCCTTCGGCGAAATTCGTGTTTTTTCTACTATCCTTTGACGAAATTCGCGTTTTTTTGTGATCCTTTGACGAAATTAGCATTTTTTCAGAGATCTGTTGACGAAATTCGTATTTTTGCGCGATTATTTCTCGAAATTAGCGTTTTTTGCGTAATTGTTTGGCGAAATTCACGTTTTTTCTGCTATCCATTGACTAAATTCACGTTTTTTTCTGCGATCCTTTGACGAAATTCGCGTTTTTTTTCGTGGTCCTTTGACGAAATTCGCGTTTTTTTCGTGGTCCTTTGACGAATTTCGCGTTTTTTTTTCGTTGTCCTTTGACGAAATTCGCTTTTTTGCGCGATCCTTTGACGAAATTCGCGCGATTTTTTGACTTGCGAACGATTGACAAAAATGATTCTTTTCGGCGAGCATTTGTCGAAATTTGCGATAATCGGTGAATTTATATTTTTTGATACAAGGGGTGGTGGCGATCAGGGCGATCTCCTCCCTTCCTTGGATCCGCACCTGTGAAGAGGTATACACACCACTTAGATGACATTTTTGACTTTCAAGGATGTTAAGGTCCCTTCAGATTTCTGAAGGGGATCCTTTTTCAGAGATTATCCTCTTTCAGAAATCTGATATTAAAAAATGGATGTGATAGCTATGTTTTTCAGCTTTCTATAATTGGTTCTTATGTATTAGGTAGCTTTCATTACAAAAAGCTACCTATTGCAGCCGTTCGGAGGAAAGCGATTTCAAAAAAATTTTGGTATATTTTCATCGATCATGACCCCCAGACCCCGAAACCACCCTCCGTTCAAAATTGATATATATATACATATATATATATGACCTATGTCACACTGTAACTCTCGTAATTATGAACCGATTTCGATGTAATTCGGTGTGTACATAGTACATACAAATGTCTCGACCGAGTTCGTTGGCCAGCTTCTGTGAGATGAAATCTCACAGTGTTTAAATCATGTTACTTTTTTTATTTCTTTTGACCTTATACATCGATGTTCCTTAAACTTAAATCCATATTTATTTTTGGGCGGGCGATTCGTTTCGACCGCACATCGACAAGTTCGCTGACGTTCGGCTGCGCCTGGCATAGGGTGCTTCTCCTTTGAACGATTGTGATGACGTCACGTCTCTCACGGCATATGCATTGAATGGATGATTGATCTTTCGGAGGTGTGTCTATTCGCCGTGCGTGGAGCAAATAAAAATAAAGCTTTTTAAATGTTTTCTTTCGGATTTGTTTATTAAGATATTGCTTATTATTTTAAATTCTCTAATGGATTTAAATCTTTTCTTTCAGTAACTTTTGAAGTCCCCGTATTCTTACTATAAATTAAAAATTCCGTTAATTTTAAATCAGAATCTGTTTTGTTGGTGATCTGTTCTGTCATGACTTAGTTTTGGTTTTAAAAAGATCGCGGGCTCCGGCTCCGGTCTGTCTGCCGACGCCGATGGATGTGGAATCCGGTAAGGAGTTTTTCGAAAACGATGTCTACGATTTTAACAACTCCTGTTAAATTATTTCTTGATACCGTGGAAAAGATTTTAATTACGTTTCTCATCAATACTAAATTTGATTTATACTGCTCTTTAAATTTTAAAAGAAATACCTATCTTCAAGTGGAGTTATATTGGCAAGAATTAATTTATGAACGGTGACCAACGGGAAGCCTTTTCTTCTCTTCTTCAAGATGAAATAAAAGATTGATTTATGCTTAAAGGTGTAAATATAACATAGAACACTGAAAAATAACATATAACACTGAAAAATAACATAGACTGAAAAATATTTAAAGGATGACCTAAAAAGTTAATACAAAAGGAAACCGTGTTCTGGAAAAGAAACTAAGGAAAAAACATGTTTAAAAATATACAACACAAAAGTTATATGTAAAAGAAAGAAAAACAAAGACAATGATGGTGAAGTTAAAAAAAAGGCATATATTCTCTATCAAATTATTACAATGTCTGAAAGGGATCCTGTTACAAAAAAAAACTTAATGGGTTTCTCAACGGGAAGGGAAAACGATAGAAAGAATGAAAACAAAATAAAAAAAGGACTTAGCTGGGCTAATTTACATTCCTGCAGCACCACATCTTTCTTTCCGGCGTCCCTAGTTTCAAGGTGAGCCCCCAATCCTTGCTGTTGCTCCTTCTAGTGTAAAAAAATAAGACTGACTAAAAAAAGTCCCACTGACATCGGCCACGAGGCCCGAGGTTGCCAGAGAGGGTGAAAGGCGCCAAGCGCATTGAGTTACGCCAAGGCGAGAGTGTAAATACATGTTCAAAAGCTATACCTATCGCCAAGTGATAAAACCAACTTTTAGTAACCCTAACCTTGGCGAAAGTCGAGAACAGAAGATTGGTTGGATGAGGTGATAAAGCATGAATCAAAATACTGAGCTCACATACTGAGTTGAGTGCACAGCAGCTGAACTGGACACTAAATTAAAAAAACCAAGGAGACAGATGAGGCAACTTTAAACAGGCCGAAAGTCCACAAAGTGCGAACTTTTACGTGGGAAATTTATATACATTTAAAAGATCTGACTGATACAGAATGAAAGTTAATTTAAGAGACCTGGAAGTAAAGAGGGATTCGCCATGGCGAATATAGCTTTATAACATATTCCCGTACATCCAATTAAAAAAAAAAAAATTTGAAGCGGATAGGGTGAAATCACCTCTATCCTGATGAAAAACTTTTTTTTTTTTTTTTTTTTTTTTTTTTTTTTATACAGAAAAGGACGTTACCCAAACACTTAAGATGAGAAACCCATAAGTACATATGCACGCGAAACCAGGATTTACAATATTATAAAAACATTAAATATGTACAAAACCAAGTGATGATCACTCTTCTCAAAAAACAGACTTCTGCTTAACAATTAGCAGGATTAATCGACAGTCCATGCCCTAGGAATGAGCTTTACAGAGATGGGCATCTAAGAGAAGAGAGATAAAAGTAAAAAAAAAAAATTAGTAAACATGGCATACATAGATTTTGCAGTAATATGAGAGATTAATGTACATGTATACCTAGATAAATGTTTAATTTAATTGAACACAATATTACACCTAACTATGGAGAAATACCAGTGCACTTTTACACAACCATCTTTTGATGTATTACAGTTCAATTACATTTCAGCATAGTAACTTTTCTGTGTCCAAAAGTGTCAAAAAGGACAATTATAAGTTTCTTCAAGCCAATAGGCAGTTTAGTTTAGGCAATAGTTTAGGCCTTGCCTTTCATGTATATAAAAAACCAAATTATTCCATATATATATATAAATACTTAAATTTTAAAAAAAATGCAAACGAAAAACTTAATTTTCCATAAGCAGAAAAAAAAAAACTGAAGTATAGTCAACTATACTTTTAAACTATGTCTAGAATTTCAACGCAACAGAACCAACACTCAAAATTGATATATTTTTTTTTTCTTAGCAAGGAAAAGAATACTTGGCAAGGACTATCTTGCAACAAAACACAACTTTAAGCAGTGTAAAAGAAATTCAGATTTTTGTACTATCCACTTAAGGACCTGGGAAGGCAAACACATCTCCAAGCACAATACACAAATTATATACTAACATTATTTCTCTTAAACCAAGTGCAGCTCTCCAGAAAAAAAAATTATATATCTTTACAAATTAATGTAGGAACTTATTGAAAACCTTTCATCAACAGATGTCACATGTCTTAGAATTGGCCAGAGTCTAAGTACATAATGAAAGGAAGCAGAGTTAAATTATAGTAATTACATTTTAAGGTGAACATACCAATTAAATGACTAAAGAACATATTACTTATTTACATTTTATTTGCAAAGTCAGTATAATCCAGATTCTCAATGTATAACTTAAGACATTTACTAAAGGATCATTTAACATTAGCATGCTTTAACATCTAAATTATTTTACCCAATACATATTTATTTATTACTATCTGCACCCCTTAAATTGCAACAATTTATTTCTTTATGACATGCGTTTATTATTAAGGGTACCTGTACCATGACATTTCCAGTATTATTCCTAGTAATACACGAAGGGAAAATGCCAATACCTAAATCTTAAATATATTTTGGGAATTTAAACTGGTAACTATTCAAATATTCTGATGTAACCCAACCATTAAAGGGTGTTAAGTGAAAAAAAAAAACTTATACACATAATATACATTTTTAATATATAAGCCTCACAAATAACAATTCCTCACTACATAAACAATGACTATCTACTTGACCATATGAATTGCATCAAATTGTGCAACATCACAGAATACTACTATTGGCTTTTCAAAGTTATCTAAAGCATTTATTTTATATTATAGTATATAGAAAAATTTTAAATATGATATTGTAACCTATATTATAATTTAATAATCATATTTACTTAATCATATTTAATAATCATATACCAAGCACACATTTGTAAGATCTTTATCCAAATATTATAACAATATAAGTAATATCAAAGTAAACAAATAAATTAATTTTAGAGAGAAAGAAAAAAAAAATGTAACTTATCATGTAATTGTAGAGAACTGATGTCCAGAAAAACTCATCATCCAGGGTAGGTCAACTTATAGAATGAGTAACTTTTCAGAAAGGGATGGCTCCATTGTCACAGGTCATTTTCATCCGCAGTAGTTCCCGTTGATATCACTTTCAAGACCAGTACTGTAGATCCATCAGGCTATCAACCAAAAGCATTGCTCCCTGTACACAGGAACAACTCTACTACAGTGACTATGTCTGCAAAAATTGTAAGACATTAATAAAATTTAATAGTAAAAAAAGTCGCTGTTTCGATTCCTGAAGATTCTGGTACGCAATCTTCTCGGCGAAACAGTCGTATGACTTGGAGAAACAGGGATCTGATTAATTGGTGACGAATGATGAGATGCAGTATTGTGTGATATAGGTGATGACGCATTAGGTTGAACGGGTGATAGGTTAATATTGCTGTTGTCCATAGATGAGGAACTGGTTGTTGAATCGCAATCTTCCATCAGAGTTATCCTTTTATCATGCACAGGTAATGCATTATCAGACGAGAAAGGAACAGGAACGTTGCTGTCTGAAACATTATGTGTCAACGAAGAGTCATTGCTTTCTTGAGCAGACACAGAGGAATTTTGTAACTGTTGCTGTTCAGCATTAGTATTCGGTGATGGGGACGAGGAGTTCTGAGACATGTCATCTTTAGTTCTATGTTCTTGCAAATGGGTTTTTCTGGGGATGACCTTAAGAATTCTATCAGTGTGCACTAGAATTGGAAAAGCACTGGAATTATTACAAATTTGTAACTGCACAACTGATGGAGAAATAATTTTCTTTACCCAGTATGGACCCTGTTTTCTTTTTTTGAAAACATTAGGAAATGTAATGAATACCTTATCATTGTATTCTAAATTCATAAACTTCCTCTTTGTATTACATCTATCAAGAGTGTCTCTTTTAAATTGCTCATTGTTGGTGTATGTATGATGGTATATCTTGTCTAATGTTTTAAACATCTTGTGCATGTCTCTAGTGTTGGGATCCAAAGTCCAGTTACCTTGTGACTTGTAATTTTCATATAAGTCTGACATATCTCTGCCAAAGTGCACTTTGTTTGGCGTGAACTTTGTGGCAGGGTGAATAGTTGAATTGTACAGATTTTGATGAGTTTTCATGGCTGTGAAAAAGTCATAACCATCAGAAAGCATGGTATTAATGGCAGTTTTCAACTGCCTGTTCAAGGATTCTGATAAACCATTTGCCTGTGGATGGGCTACTGTAACAAATGTCAATTTCATGTGCAACTTGTCATTAAAAGAAGAAAAAATGTTGGAGTCATATTGTTTTCCCTGATCCATTTGTACAATATCGGGTTTTCCATGGGTAGCACAGTAATGCAAAAGAGCCTTTGTTACAGGCGGGGCAGAAATATTTTGTAGATTGTATAATTCTAAATGCCTTGAGAAGTGGTCAACAATTGTCAAAATATGGGAGTTATTTTTAAAAGGACCCACAAGATCCATAGACACCTTTTGATTGCAAGCGGTTGGCAACGGAGTTGGCAAAAGAGGAGCTTGTGCTTTATGTAAATTTTTGTGTAGCAAACAAGTCTGACAGGAGTTAATGTAGTTAGAAACATCTGCAGCCATGGTTCTCCATGTGAATCTCTTTTTAACATTTTCTAAGGTTTTGTTGAATCCGGCATGTGTTACATGAGCAAGGGCAAGAGCTCTTGAAAGTAAAGATGGGGGTAACACTGCTCTGTGTAGGTTATTAAGTTCTGATGAAAAAAATTTATCATAGCATAGGATGTTTGTCTCTGGATTTAGGTAGTATGGACTGCCTTGTTCATTGTATGCATTATTTTCTATTTTATTGATAATTTTTCTCAGTGCATGATCTTTTCGCTGTTCACTATACAAAAGTTCATCTGATATATGGTTGTCAGTGTTAATATTATATAAAAAAAAATGAGTCATGATTGATGTCAAAATGGTTACACTTCTGCAAACCATGCGGTAAATTGTTTCTTAAATCTAACTCAGATTTCTCAACTGGAATGATTTCATCTGTTGTAAGGAGCTTAGGGTTTGTGATTATGTCCTCAGATGGAGAAGGAACAGGTATTCTGCTGATATAGTCAGCTAAGATGTTTTCAGAACCAGGAATGTGTTCAAATGTGAACGAATACTCCGATAGCTCCATAAGCCATCGAGTTATTATGTCGGCTGGCGACGAGGAACTTTTATAATGATTTAGTGGTTTTGCATCAGACAACACTATGAAATGCCTGTTATAAAGCTGATATTTAAAACTTGAAATTCCTTTAAAAATGGCATACAGTTCTAATTTTATAGGTGGATACTTTTTTTCAGAGGGGGACAAAAGTTTTGAAAAAAATGACACAGGGAGTAGAATACCATTTTTCTTTTGCATCAATACGGCAGAAATAGCTGTGACAGAAGCGTCTGTATTTACATAAAAGGTTTCATCCCAATTGGGAAGATGAAGGATGGGTCTTTTAAAAAACACTTGTTGCAAGTCCTGAAATGCTTCTTCCTGAAGCTGAGACCACTTAAATTTCTCTTTAGGGGATGTCAATCTTATTAAGGGTTCGATTCTACGAGCGAAAGCAGGTATCAAAGATCTGTAGAATGAACAAAGTCCTATGAATGACTTAACTTGCTTCTTTGTTTTAGGGGCAGGAAAGGCCAATATTTTTTTTACATTTGATTGCATGGGCATAACCTGATGGTTAAAAATTTCAAAACCCAGAAAATTTATTTTAGATTTATGAAATTGACATTTTGCTGAACTTAATGTGATATTGTTTTTTATGAAGACCTCCAACAACTTTGTTAATTTAGCTTTCATTTCTGCAAAAGAATTGGCACCTATCACAACATCATCCTGATAAGAGAACACTCCTTCCACATCAGCCTGTTGTATTAACTCGTCAATTACTTGCTGAAATGTTGAAGCAGCAGTACGAAGCCCAAACACTAATCTGTTGTAAGAAAAACAACCCCATGGAGTGGTGAATGTGACCTTGTCACGTAAGTGCTGAGGCATATGAATCTGCCAATAAGCAGATGGCAGGTCCAAAGTTGTGAAAAATTTAAAGTTGGCTAAACTATTCAACAAGGTCTGAATTTTAGGAAGCGGGTAAGTTGATGGCATTATAACTGCATTTAAAAGTCTTAGGTCTAGAGCAAGTCTATACTGTTGAGGTTTAGAAGGGTCAAGCATCTTCTTTTTTACCAACAACATGGGACATGCCCAAGAAGAATTTGCCCGCTTGATTATCCCAGCAGCCAACATTTCATTAAGTTGTTTTTTTGCTTCATCCTGTAAAGCCTGTGGGATGGGATAAGGCAAAGTCTTGACTGGAGGGGAGTTCCTGATATCTATTTTAGGGGTAACTAGATCAGTATGACCAATGGTGTTCAAAGATTTAGAAAAGGCCTGTGTGTATTTCTCTAAAATTGCAATCATTTCCTTTTTTTGCAAAGAATTTAAATGATCTAAACAAAAGTCATCAACCTTGAATTCAGCTGCTCTCTGTTGAACAACTTCGACTGACGGATTTATCAAATTACACACTTCTTCGGAGAAATTATTTTCTTGAATGTCAGTGTTTTGAACATTTGATATAGTGCCGATTTTAACATTTTTCTTTAAAAAGAACTGTTCTGCATTTTTATTTTCAATTACAATTAAAAATGAATTACTAGTCAAATGTGCAAGAGAATGAAGGGAAGGATTTATGACAATACCAGGTCTGTCCAATAAAGGGTTAAATATAAATTCAGATGAGGTAGGCTTATTTTTTATTTTGACTTTAACATACGAAATTCCATTTTCAGGAATCACAGTACGATATGAACTAAGTACATTTTCAGAAAAATTCTCAAATTCAGAAGGATTACTGGTATTTATATTCACATCATCAATGGGTGGATTATTTACATTAAACACATCTTCATTATTACTATTAAAATTATGATTTACAATATTGGAAGTAACATTTTCATGAATTGGCTAATAAGAATCTGCATTTACATTAAAATTATGGTTAACAGGTTGTTCAAAATGTTCAATATTATCATTAGGTTGTTCAGCATATTGGTCAAAGTTTTCCCTATAGTCAACATAATACCCTTCATGTTCAACAGAATTTACTGTTTTACTTAAATTTGTGCTGTTATTTTGAAAGAAAGCATCGCTTACTTGATTACGGGAAATGTCTAAGTGGTGAATAGTTCCTTGAATATTATCAGAATCTTTAATAAAAGGGATTTTGTCTTCTTTAAATAGCATTGCATCAAATGCAGATGCTATGGTTATAGCATATTTTGATATGAAATTAAATCCAAGAATGGCTGAAAATGTTTTATGTGCAATGTCAGTGATGTAAAACTCCTGTTTGAATTCAATACATCCTCTAAAGGCAACAGTTGAATTAATGGTGGTTATGTTAACTTGTCTTGATAAAAATTTGTATGATATTTTCCCTTTTAAAAAATCTACTAATGATGTGTCAATAAGACAAATGGTGCTTCCAGAATCAATTAGCATGGGAAATGAAATACCCTTTATGTGAGGAAGGACACATGGTAATGTGGAATTGTCAAAAGTGGTGAGGATTACTTCATTTTGTTGGCAGTGTTGTACACTATCAATATTTTGATTTTCATGTTTATCAACTGCTGGCGATGGTAAACTAGCGGAAGGCAGAGTGCCAGCTGCTTCTACTTCCGACGATCGTTTAAATCTCTCCTGTTGCTGTCGTTGTGTTTTGTATGCCTGTTATGATTTAAATTAGAACTATGTGATTCAGAACGATTAATTAGGTTTATAAAATGATAACAATCTTTCATATAGTGTCCTGATTTGCCACAAAATCTGCAATTATCATTATGTTTAAATGTGTTGTGCCTACGTTTAAAGTTGTTGTTGTGCCACTTTTTGTTGCCATTTGGCTTATGCCACTGATGTGGCGCGTCACCTTTATGAAATTTTTGTGTGGGACGCCGGAATGATCGCCGAGGGACAGAATAATCATTTGAAGGGACAAAATCAGCAGAAGAATTATCATTTGAAAAAGAGCTATGCTGATTAGACACCTGATTATGATAAACTACAGCATTGTCACTTTTCTTCACTGGTGGAGATAAATTTGCCAAATGGATATTTTTTAAAACATCCGCACGTGCAATAGCAGCTTTAAAATCAGAAATGCCCTCTTCCAAAAGTTTAGCTTTTATATACTTAGGGGCAAGGCGAAGCAAAGTCATGAACTTAATCTGACTTAATGAATTTTCATCCACATTCGGGTAAACATTACGAACTGCAACGTCTAAGCGAGAAGCAAATTGCTTAAATTTCTCATCTTCCCTTATTTGTAGACTATCCAAAGCTTTTAAAGAGTGCACAATATCAGTAGATGTGAAAAATTCAATAAACGCTGCTTCTAATTCATCCAACGTTTTTAAATTTTGAACAGCAGGTGTGTCTACATAAAATTCAAGTGCAGAACCCTCTAACTTATTAGTGAAAATCGCTAAAATCTGTTTGTTACCTAGCTCATTTAACTCCTTCACAGATTTTAGTTGTTGAAAGAAAAACTTAACAAATTTCGGATCGCCGTTGAACGGCTGTATATTTAAAAACAATGATTTCTTCGACATTGTGAAAAAGGAAAAAAATACTACTGAAATATCCTAAAAATATAAACTGAACATAGGGAATATCAAATCAAATAATACTGGAGAAAGAAATTCACACATACCAATAAAATAAACTATGAATCAATCCCTCATAGATGCCATGTGCATAAATTTTAAAGATTACGAAATATTAAATAATACCATATTATTACACAAAATACATGAACAAAACTATTTACCATACATAAAAGTATTATGCCATGCCAATGAAACACGATTTTACCATGAATTTAGATAGGATTGAAACGGATTTTCCAGAACACATAATCCGTGCAGCAAGATGCTAATATCCACTACAAACGGATAAAAAGGGTTTTCGGCATCATATGTAATAAACCCGGTAGCCAAACAGCTATAAAGTTGATCGCATACGCCTTTGCATGAAAAGAATATATTTAAAGTTAACAATGAGTGGGAGAGAACGACTGAAAAATAACATAGACTGAAAAATATTTAAAGGATGACCTAAAAAGTTAATACAAAAGGAAACCGTGCTCTGGAAAAGAAACTAAGGAAAAAACATGTTTAAAAATATACAACACAAAAGTTATATGTAAAAGAAAGAAAAACAAAGACAATGATGGTGAAGTTAAAAATAAGGCATATATTCTCTATCAAATTATTACAATGTCTGAAAGGGATCCTGTTACAAAAAAAAACTTAATGGGTTTCTCAACGGGAAGGGAAAACGATAGAAAGAATGAAAACAAAATAAAAAAAGGACTTAGCTGGGCTAATTTACATTCCTGCAGCACCACATCTTTCTTTCCGGCGTCCCTAGTTTCAAGGTGAGCCCCCAATCCTTGCTGTTGCTCCTTCTAGTGTAAAAAAATAAGACTGACTAAAAAAAGTCCCACTGACATCGGCCACGAGGCCCGAGGTTGCCAGAGAGGGTGAAAGGCGCCAAGCGCATTGAGTTACGCCAAGGCGAGAGTGTAAATACATGTTCAAAAGCTATACCTATCGCCAAGTGATAAAACCAACTTTTAGTAACCCTAACCTTGGCGAAAGTCGAGAACAGAAGATTGGTTGGATGAGGTGATAAAGCATGAATCAAAATACTGAGCTCACATACTGAGTTGAGTGCACAGCAGCTGAACTGGACACTAAATTAAAAAAACCAAGGAGGCAGATGAGGCAACTTTAAACAGGCCGAAAATCCACAAAGTGCGAACTTTTACGTGGGAAATTTATATACATTTAAAAGAACTGACTGATACAGAATGAAAGTTAATTTAAGAGACCTGGAAGTAAAGAGGGATTCGCCATAGCGAATATAGCTTTATAACAGGCACATTATTAGTAATACCACATTTTGGTGCCGCAAAAGCAGTGGTTCTGAAGAAAATTTAAATTGATTTAAAGAAAATCGCAATATTTTAGAACTTTTGTTCTCAGAATAACTTTTGAAAATTTTTGATGTATTTAATAGAATTCAAGATTTGTTCTTTTAGTGAATTTTAAGCAATATGGAATATTTTATGCAAGAATTTTTGCATAACTACATATGACAATATTTTTTTTGTATTGGAAGTTTCTGTTCTCAAAAAAATTTCTTGCATAGATTTTTGCTATTTTGAAGAATTAAATTTTATAATGAATTTGTTCTACTCCATCTTGAAGAATATAATATATTTTGCTAAGTTTGACAATTTTTTTTTAAAACCATTATTTAAATTAAGATCAATTTCCTATTGAAGAATAGTCATATTTTTGATGATGCATAATTATTATTCCATTTAATAGTTTTATTTGAAAGAATTTCATCTACATATTCTTCTATTTGTAATGAATTATTAGAGAACATAATTTTTTTAAAGAATGATTATTTGGTATAAATTTTTTTGAAATGAATTATATATTGTTCTTAGATAAATTCTAATGAATTTGAAATAATAAAATTGTTCTCAAGAACATATTTTAAGAGGCTATGACTTTGGGTTTTTTAATTAAAATTTTTTATGGCACTATTAAATTGCAACAAATTTGCAAATTCTATTTATATATTTATAAGAAGCATTATTTTTGAAATTATGATTATTGGTACTGAGAAATTTTATTATTATGTCATACTTATTATTCTGAAGCTGAAATTCTTCACAGAAGTTATTAGTTGTAAATATCCTATATAACATTCTTAGAGATTTCTATGCTTCTGTTCTACAATTTTCAAATCTAGATATTTTGTTTAACAATAATTTGAATACAAGAGTTTGTTCAGAGATTTATTCTTATGCCATTTGGACTGTGATGTTCTATTATAATCATACAGTTTGGCTTAGTGCAAAGATAATCGGCAATTTACAAATTAAGAATGTATGCATTAAAGAATATTTTCACATTTATTATACAACTGTTCTCATGTTGTTTCTAAAAGCACTCTCAGCTGACAAAATTTTATATTTGAAAAATTCTTGTTGCTTCATTTTTTTAAATATATTCTTATGGCAAGTTGTAATTTTGACATAAAGACCTTTCCACTTCATCGTATGTGCAGACTATGACAATTTTCAACAGACAAGATTCTCATGTTGCTCTCAGAAAAAGAATGAAAGCCGCATTATTTTTTTTTTTTTTTTTACTCTTGAGAAGAAGTAGGCATGAGGCTACTTCATTCCTGTTATAATTATATTCTTGAAATTATTTTACAAAAAAAAGTCTTATGGTTTTATACAGCTTTAAAAAATAATAATAATAGGTTCTCATATTGCCAGTGTTCTCTGCAATAATTTTAACTGTGTGTCGTCACTGCTGTTTCGCATATTTAAAGACTGTCTCTCTACATATGCTGCTTTAAGAGTTTCTATTCCAACCTGTTGAAAAAAAATATACTCACCTGCAAAAAAACTTTGCTTCATTTTCAAGTTTCTTACCTTATGAAGTTGGCCATTCACTGATGAGTTGTATCCATTTGTGCCGACCTCTTCTCTATAGTATTTTCCTTGTTTTACGGTAGAAGATAAATATATTAATACTATACTTACCTGCTTAACTCACTGTTTTATAACAATAACTTTAAAATTTTTGCTTCATTTTCAATGCTGAAGTGACTATTGAAGAAGAGTCATGTCATGTTTGAGTCATTTTATCCTTACAATGTCTGATTCAATTCAATATCTTCGATGTTCGTCTCTAAAGCTAAATAAGTTTACATGTAATCTCAAATGTTTTCTCAAGTAATAGCTGTCCCAAGACCTGATTATGGAAGTTTTGTTGGTTGCCCTTTTCTCTTGTGAGACGTGAATTATCCTTACTAAGTGGATTGGTTAACTTATCTGCTCCTATAAGTCAGTGCTGCTATTTTTGCAAAAATTATTTTTGCTAAATCAAGAAAATTTATGAAATATTATAAAATTAGTTACTTTCAATATTGATTTTGTATGTGTGTTCCTACATATACCTGAAAGAGTTGTATTGTGATTCAGGAATTCTCAAGATCAATTTATTTTCTGTCTAAATTCCCCATATTTCAAAAATTTTATTGTGCCTTTGTTTTCATTTGTGAATATACCCAAAGTCTCTAAATTTTTATGTTGTCATATGCCTCATATTTTTACACAAGTAATTAATTGAATGAATTCTGAAGATTTATTATTAATGAAGAAATTAAAAAAAAAATTTAAGCATCAAATCAATTTCTAAACAAGATTACACAAAAAGAAAAGAAAATCACAGTTCTTAGTAACTATTTAACAGCGCCTTTTGATATAGAAGTGTTCCTTGATGAATCTTCAAAATTACTAAGAAGTTTAAAGAAAAAGTGCTTATTGATATCATCACCTACCTACTTATGTCTCATTTGTTTACCCAAGATGTGTGTGTGAATCTTCATTACATTATCGATTTTTCACCAAATACAACATCATTTTGTCTACTTCAGTGCTCTATAATTCATCCTTTTAGTGTGTCCGAAAATAGTGATTACTGAAAGTTAATGATTAGCTTCAAAAGAAGTGAAGCACACAGATGTTGTGTTGTCGCCAAAAAAAAAAAGGTTCTCGTCCAGTGTTCCTGTATAATGTCTATTCAACTGTTAAGTTGATGTTGCCTTTTTGTGTATGTCATCTAGAGATATGCGCCTGTTTCTACATGGTAAACACAATGTTTACACCTTTGCAACAATACACGTACCTGATTTTTTTTGTGTACCAAAACTTTCAGCGTGTTTTTTAACATTCTGATAACATTTATTTTTCATGCAAACTTTAAATTGTGTTTATAATGCTAAGGTATCAAGGATCTGTAAAGAAGGACATTGCTGTTGTTTTTGCAGTTATGGGATGGTATATTGTGCATTTTTTGGTGTATATAGTTATTTTTTTCTTTTTGCACAAGGTGTCAGGAGCCTTGTTTAGGGAAAAGCCAAGCCACCTGAAATCTTGAGTAAAACATGAGTAGTCACAGTGTATATTGTTCTATGATTGTGGATAATAGTATATTTTTTACATAATTCTCTTGATTTTTCTGCATGAAATATTTTATGTAAATGATTTATAATATTTATATTATGGTACACTTAAAAATTTAAATTTCCCATGATAGTGTCAATTTTTTTAACTCTTTCATTGTATATGAAAGCATTTATTTTTTCTGGGAATCCCCACCCACTCAACCAAATACCCACTTACTCTTAAAACCATGGTTCCTCTGTTTATCTATAAGTTTATGAGTTTATCTTTATACATATTTAAAATTGTATTAAGTGATGTCTCATATTTTAAAGAATAGTACAGTAAACTCTGCCTAAGGCGGAATCGACCGGGACTGAGAAAATTTTCCGCGGTAGACAATATTCCGGCTTATGCAAAAAATCTCCCCCCCCCCCCCCCAAAAAAAAAAAAAAAAATATCCCTCGAATTTGAGGATTTTTTATTGATTTTCCTGACTTGAAAATCGGTTGAAAACTGAAATTCGGAAAGATCTTTTGTCTTTATAGATAAATGAGAAACGTTATTCAATTTCTTAGTACTACTGTAATACACTCATATTGGAAGTTTATACACACACACCCAAAAAAAAAAAAAAAAAAAAAAACTTCGAGAATGAGACAGAACGCTATAATTTTGAATTTGATTACAATCTTAAAGTATAATACATTGTACTTTCGAAAATATGTATTTTGATAAATGTTCATTTTACTAGAAATATTAACTTTTAGATGCAATTTTGCATATGAAAAAATGGTATAAGCCTATATTCCTTAAAATTTAAAGTTTCTGTTCTTTTGAATTAACTTTCTTAAAAGGTTACGGAATTTTAACTAACATGCTCGACATTGAGTTATTTGACTTATCAGTTTTAAAGTTTAATAAACAAAATGCCTTTCATTTTTAAATTATCCTTTTTCCGCCTTATGCAAAATTTTGGTTTCGGTGGGACCTTAAAATCCTTTCCGTTTCCGCGTTAGACAGATTCCGCCTTATGCAGCATGAATTAATGTAATTTTCTATGGGTTCGCCGGGACTTGAAAAATTTTCCGCGGTAGACAGATTTCCGGCTTATACAGAGTCCGCCTTAGACAGAATTTACTGTATATACTTTGAAAAATTTTGATAAGTTACAAAAAGTATTGGTGTTTGTTGATATATTGCTTTTGCAATCTAATGAAAAGTGGTAAGAGTATATATGATTCAACAGTAAAACACTTTAATTCCTTTTAGACATGTCTCTCTTATATATATTGTTGCAACTACTTTAACTATCTGTGTTTTACATGTGGGTGATCATTTAGTGCACGATTTGGCCACTTGTGTTCATGTGGAATACAGCTGGTTGTTTGAAGTTACATATTTAGTACTAAATTGAAATTTAAAAAAAAATGATGAATATCATATTGTGAAAATGTTACTAAAGATATTTTTTATGTATGGCCAGTTTAGAGTAATTAAAAAAATAAATGCTCTATTTTATAAATTGTAAGTCCTAGGCAATGGTCAAATACTGAAGTTATTTTGATCTTTGTTGCTTGTAAAATGCAACTTTTCTTATATGGTATACCAATTTAATTAAATGTTTGATAATGAGCTCATTTTACATATGCTAATTCTCATTTTATATATGCCAATTCTGATTTTGTTTAGCATTTTTACTTAAGTAATACATAGGATTTTATATATGCTAATTCTCATTTTCTTTAGCATTTGTACTTAAGTATTATTTTTGAAGATAAGTTTATGACATCATACTGCAATTGCCATAAATAGAAAGACTTGGCATTTTTTATGTATACTATTTGAATATACTGTGTATACTTTTGATGTATTTTCTTTTTCTTCTCTCTTCCCTTTTGGTCACCACTAATTTTTATTTGCAGCAGTTAAACTTTTGGCTTTATTTTAATATTTTAACTTATAGTTTTTTTTTCTCTCTATCTTTGGCATCTAAAATTTTGTCATCCCGTTTCTGCAAAAAGTTTTTATTTCATTTTACCTTTTACATCACTTGCTCTGCCAAAATTTTACTCGGTAAATGGGGGTATTGTGAGATGAAATCTCACAGTATTTAAATCATGTTACTTTTTTTATTTCTTTTGACCTTATACATCGATGTTCCTTAAACTTAAATCCATATTTATTTTTGCGCGGGCGATTCGTTTCGACCGCACATCGGCAAGTTCGCTGACGTTCGGGTGCGCCTGGCATAGGGTGCTTCTCCTTTGAACTTTGTACGATTGTGATGACGTCATCGGAGCAAGTCTCTCACGGCATATGCATTGAATGGATGATTGATCTTTCGGAGGTGTGTCTATTCGCCGTGCGTGGAGCAAATAAAAATAAAGCTTTTTAAATGTTTCCTTTCGGATTTGTTTATTAAGATATTGCTTATTATTTTAAATTCTCTAATAGATTTAAATCTTTTCTTTCAGTAACTTTTGAAGTCCCCGTATTCTTACTATAAATTAAAAATTCCGTTAATTTTAAATCAGAATCTGTTTTGTTGGTGATCTGTTCTGTCATGACTTAGTTTTAGTTTTTAAAAGATCGCGGGCTCCGGCTCCGGTCTGTCTGCCGACGCCGATGGATGCGGAATCCGGTAAAGAGTTTTTCGAAAACGATGTCTACGATTTTAACAACTCCTATTAAATTATTTCTTGATACCGTGGAAAAGATTTTAATTACGTTTCTCATCAATACTAAATTTGATTTATGCTGCACTTTAATTTTTAAAAGAAATATCTATCTTCAAGTGGAGTAGATGCTTTTATTGGCAATAATTAATTTATGAACGGTGACCAACGGGAAGCCTTTTCTTCTCTTCTTCAAGATGAAATAAAAGATTGATTTATGCTTAAAGGTGTCCTCTTCATTTATTTTTACAGACGACACGATCCAAGTAAGAAGTTTCGTTTTTCTATTTTTTTACAATTACTGACCTCAAAGAACGGAGGGTTTTGTTGCAAATACTACACAACGCATGTTAACTAAAAAGAACTCCGCTAATAATTTACCTTTTAAATTAACGGCACATTATTAGTAATACCACATTTTGGTGCCGCAAAAGCAGTGGTTCTGAAGAAAATTTGAATTGATTTAAAGAAAATCGTAATATTTTAGAACTTTTGTTCTCAGAATAACTTTTGAAAATTTTTGATGTGTTTAATAGAATTCAAGATTTGTTCTTTTAGTGAATTTTAAGCAATATGGAATATTTTATGCAAGAATTTTTGCATAACTACATATGACAATATTTTTTTTGTATTGGAAGTTTCTGTTCTCAAAAAAATTTCTTGCATAGATTTTTGCTATTTTGAAGAATTAAATTTTATAATGAATTTGTTCTACTCCATCTTGAAGAATATAATATATTTTGCTAAGTTTGGCAATTTTTTTTAAACAATTATTTAAATTAAGATCAATTTCCTATTGAAGAATAGTCATATTTTTGATGATGCATAATTATTATTCCATTTAATAGTTTTATTTTAAAGAATTTCATCTACATATTCTTCTATTTGTAATGAATTATTAGAGAACATAATTTTTTTAAAGAATGATTATTTGGTATAAATTTTTTTGAAATGAATTATATATTGTTCTTAGATAAATTCTAATGAATTTGAAATAATAAAATTGTTCTCAAGAACATATTTTAAGAGGCTATGACTTTGGGTTTTTAAATTAAAATTTTTTATGGCACTATTATATTGCAACAAATTTGCAAATTCTATTTATATATTTATAAGAAGCATTATTTTTGAAATTATGATTATTGGTACTGAGAAATTTTATTATTATGTTATACTTATTATTCTGAAGCTGAAATTCTTCACAGAAGTTATTAGTTGTAAATATCCTATATAACATTCTTAGAGATTTCTCATCAATACTAAATTTGATTTATGCTGCACTTTAATTTTTAAAAGAAATATCTATCTTCAAGTGGAGTAGATGCTTTTATTGGCAATAATTAATTTATGAACGGTGACCAACGGGAAGCCTTTTCTTCTCTTCTTCAAGATGAAATAAAAGATTGATTTATGCTTAAAGGTGTCCTCTTCATTTATTTTTACAGACGACACGATCCAAGTAAGAAGTTTCCTTTTTCTATTTTTTTACAATTACTGACCTCAAAGAACGGAGGGTTTCATTGCAAATACTACACAACGCATGTTAACTAAAAAGAACTCCACTAATAATTTACCTTTCAAATTAACGGCACATTATTAATAATACCACAGCTTCATCCGCCGTTTCGTTTCAAAATGGCGGCCATTTAAAATTTTTTAAAAAATTTAAAATTTGAAATGTGGTACCAAAAAATTAAAAATGGAAAAATATTTTTTTCTTATGTATTTTACCTTTATACAACGATTCCGGAGCTGTTTTTGTTTCGTCTTTATCTTAAAAAATGGCTGAGTTATAGCATTTTGAATTTCTAGCGTGGCTGACATTTTGAAACGTCCTGAATTTTGTCACGCGATAACAGGCGTATTTATGAACCGATTTGGATGTAACTTGGTCTGTACATTGTACATACCAATGTCTCGACCGAGTTCGTTGGCCAGCTTCATTCGCTATCTTGTTTCAAAAGGGTTGCCATTTAAAAAAAATTAAATTTAAAATTTAAAACGAGGTATTAAAAAATTGGAAAATGAAAAAGATTTTTTTATGTGTTTGGCCTTGATACAAAGATTCCGGAGCAGTTTTTGTTTCTGAAAATTTGTTCTTTTGTTTATATCTTAAAAAATGGTTGAATTATAGCACTTTGAATTTCTAGCATGGCTAACATTTTGAAACGATCTTGTATTTGTCACGCGATAACACACGTATTCGCCTATTTGGATGTAAGAAGGCATGTGGATAGTATACATCAATACCTCGACCAAGTTCGCTGGCCAGATTCATCAGCCATCTTGTTTCAAAATGGCGGCCATTAAATTAAAAAAAATATATATATTTAAAGTGAGGTGCAAAAAAATTAGAAATTGAAAAAGGTTTCTTTCTTAAGTATTTGACCTTGATATAAGGATTCAGGAGCATTTTTTGTTTGTCTTTACCTTAAAAAATGGCTCAGATATAGCAGTTTCAATTTCTATTGTGGGTGACATTTTGAAAAATCTGATTTTTTGCATGCGACAGCACTCGTATATATCAACCGATTCCGATGTGAGTGAGCATATGCACAGCAATTACTAAGGTCTTGACCAAGTTCACTGGTTAGCCTCATCCACCATGTTGTCTTAAAATGGCAGGCACTTTAAGAAATCGCCGAATTTGGCAGCCAAATATAAGTTACTTTAAAGAAAAGCAGCTTGGGTAAAGCTGACTAATTTCGCGAAATTCTCATTCATTATATTGATAAAAATTAGTATTGAATCTCCTATATTCAGTTTCCACTAAATTGATCTTCGTGTGTTTGAATGATAAAAGTTGGCTTTTTTAAAATAAGGAATATGAAAGCTTCCTCTTCCTCCCGGCACTGGCCGGAAGGACTTTTTTTTTAGTGCTGAATCCCAAAATGACCTTCATTTTTTACCACACCATAACGTCAGTTTTTTTCACAAATCGCAAATTTTTAAGAAGTCGAAATATTGCGAAAATCTGCTACTATAAAATAGACGTAACTTTTTTTCATAATAATTCATTCATTTTTTTGCTCATACGTGGATTTTTATAGTTAAACATGTAAAATATTGTTTATTTAAAATCTTTATAATTTTATTCCATGCGTGGAAGTTTCTTTGAACCGCTCATACTCTGCTTCCCGCTTTTCTTTTAATCCTCTCTATGGGGTTCATCTCGGTATTCTCTTTTAGAGCGGGCGGCGGCGACACGAATGACTACGTCATCGAGTTACGGGATGAAATCATGATGTAGAATAAGATTTTTAAGATTAGATTAAGGAATGACTGGTCTGCCTCGACATTTCTTGGTACGATAGCCGTAGCAGCGGGCGCCAACTCCTCATTTTGGCGTCACTATCACGTCATCGAGTTACGGGATGAAACCGGTGCCAAATTAAAGGTAAAAAATAGTCTTTTAAGAATATTTTGGTCTGCCTGCGCATATCCTGGTACAAACCCCAGGCAGACTAAAATCTATAACAAAAAATATGTCATAATGCAAAATTGAAACCCTATAAATATAATATTTTGCATTACATTGCCATATATATTACTTCGAATCAACTTTCAAGATGATTTAAGGGTTTAAGAAAATCTTATTAACAGTACGTGAGAAAAAAACTGATTCGGCATAACTTGTTACAAAGCGCGAAGAACGGGGCGCCAATTCGTTATTTTGACAGCGTTATTACGCCATCGAGTTACGGCTTGAAATTTTGGCACATTAAACATTCCGATTAGTACTATACGAATAGTTCAGTATGCCTTGTCATATCATAGTAGGAGATGAACAGAGCGGGGCGCCAATTTTTAATCTTGGCGGTATAATCACGCCATCGAGTTACGGCTTGAAAATTTAGCACATATCAGTACAATAAGAATATTTCAGTCTGCCTCGTGATATCTTGGTACGAGACGAGCAGAGCGGGGCGCCAATTTTTAATTTTGGTGGTATAATCACGTCATCGAGTTACGGGATGAAATCGTGATGCAGGACAAGATTTTTAGTAGTACATTAAGGAATGGCTGGTCCGCTTCGACATTTCTTGGTACAGAAGGCGCAGCAGCGGGTGCCAACTCGTAATTTTGGCGTCACTATCACGTCATCGAGTTACGGGATGAAACCGGTGCCAAATAAAAGGTAGAAAAAAGTCTTTTAAAATATTTTGGTCTGCCTGCGCATATCCTGGTAGAAAACCCCGGCAGACTAAAATCTATAACAAAAAATATGTCATAATGTGCAATTGAAACCCTATAAACATAATATTTTACATTTCATTATCATACTTCGAATCGACTTTCAAAATGAATTAAGGGTTTACGAAAAGCTCATTAAGAGTACGTGAGGAAAAGACTGATTCGGCATAACTTGGTACAAAGCGCGAAGAACGGGGCGCCAATTCTCTATTTTGAGTGTACTATTACGTCATTGAGTTACGGCTTTAAATTTTGGCATATTAAACATTCCGATTAGTACGATACGAATATTTCAGTCTGCCTCGTCATATCTTAGTAGGAGATGAGCAGAGCGGGGCGCCAATTTTTAATTTTGGTGGTATAATCACGTCATCGAGTTACGCCTTGAAAATTTGGCACATTAAATGCACATATCAGTACAATAAGAATATTTCAGTCTGCCTCTTTCATATCTTGGCACGAGAAGAGCAGAGCGGGGCGACAATTTTTAATTTTGGCGGTATAATCACGTCATCGAGTTACGGGATGAAATCATGATGCAGGACAAGATTTTTAGGAGTACATTAAGGAATGACTGGTCTGCCTCGACATTTCTTAGTACGATAGGCGCAGCAGCGGGCACCAACTCGTCATTTTGGCGTCACTATCACGTCATCGAGTTACGGGATGAAACCGGTGCCAAATTAAAGGTAAAAAAAAGTCTTTTAAGAATATTTTGGTCTGCCTGCTCATATATTGGTAGAAACCCCCGGCAGACTAAAATCTATAACAAAAAATATATATTATAACATACAATTGAAACCTTATAAACATAATATTTTACATTTCATTGCCATGTACAGACTAAACCTTGTTATCCCGACACTCTAATGACCAGAAAAAAATGTCGTCATAAGCGGTGTGTCGCGGTAACCGGAGTTGGAGAAAAATATGTTAATAATAAGCTGTATTTTTAATTAATTTAAGACAATTTTAAATTTATAACGCTTCTTGCAGTTTAAGCAATAAAACATTTTTATTAAACAAAATAAACCCAAAAACAAAATTGAAAATAATAAAAATCAGATTTGTGATGACATTTTTAATTGTAACATAAAATATTGATGAATTAACGTTTGCTTGTTCCTTGATGTGCTACAGTTCTTTTTTTCAATTTCTTTTTCCAGTATTATGCAGTGAATTGTAATCAATATTCGTTGTTTCTAAAATGGATGTTACATAATTTCTGATCGTTTCAATGCAATGGAATGCTTCGGTTTTAGTCGGATGGAAAATGTCATGTAACCACGCGAAAGCGCCGCCTGACCAGAATTAAAAGACCGCGAGTAGACTGAAATGTCTATCTGGAGCTTAGGTGGGTCTTTCATAGTGTGTGGGTTTATTTATTCAGATAAAGGGTTGAAGAGAAATTTCTCATTCATCTCAATGGGTATTTTAGACGCTTTTGTGAAACTTTTGGCTGAGACATTTCTTACCTTTTAATTTCCGTGCTTATAAGATGGATTATGAAAAATTGACAATTTCCCTAAACCGCCGGGATATCCGGAGTCGAAAATTATTCAACGACGTAAAATCCGGAGTGTATTTACATTAAAATCATATGTAGAGAATCGGGACTTTGAAAAACTGACGTGATAAGCGGAGTGACGTGAAAAACGGGTATCGGGATAACGAGGTCCAACTGTATATTACTTCGTATCGACTTTCAAGATGAATTAAGGATTTACGAAAAGTTCATTAACAGTACGTGAGAAAATGACTGATTCGTCGTAACTTGGTACAAAGCGAGGGGAACGGGGGCGCCAATTCTCTATTTTGAGTGTACTATTACGTCATCGAGTTACGGCTTGAAATTGGCACATTAAACATACCGATTAGTACATATTCTTAGTGTACTGATATGTGCCTTTAATGTGCCAAATTTTCAAGCCGTAACTCGATGACGTGATTATACCACCAAAATTAAAAATTGGCGCCCGCTCTGTTCATCTCCTACCAAGATATGACAAGGCAGGCTGAAATATTCGTATTGTACTAATCGGAATGTTTAATGTGGCAAAATCTGAAGCCGTAACTCGATGACGTAATAACGCTTTCAAAATAACGAATTGGCGACCCGTTCTTGTCGCTTAGTACCAAGTTATGCCGAATCAGTCATTTTTTCACGTACTGTTAATAATCTTTTCCTAAACCCTTAATTCATCTCGAAAGTTGATTCGAAGTAATATATATGGCAATGTAATGTAAAATACTACGTTTATAGGGTTTTAATTGTATAACATGACGTAGTTTTTTGTTATAGATTTTAGTCTGCCGGTCGTTTCTACCAAGATATGCGCAGGCAGACCAAAATATTCTTAAAAGACTTTTTTTTTACCTATAATTTGCCACCGGTTTCATCCCGTAACTCGATGACGTGATAGTGACACCAAAATGACGAGTTGGCGCCCGCTGCTGCGCTTATCGTACCAAGAAATGTCGAGGCAGAGCAGTCATTCCTTAATCTACTCTTAAAAATCTTGTCCTGCAACCTGCATCATGATTTCATCCCGTAACTCGATGACGTAGTCATTCGCGTCTCCGCCGCCCGGTCTATTTTACTTTGGCGGCTGATAAGGCTGGAAAATTTGTCGCAGATGCATTTAAAACATTTACTTTCTTTTGTTAAGGCTTTGACAAATTGCTTTGTGAGATTTTCGCTATTTTTTACTTTTTAACTTTGAAACTTACGATTTGCGAAAATCGTGACTTGATGGTTAACAAGTAATATTTAAAGTCAATTCCTACTTAGGCCATCAAAGAAATATTTAATATAATCAAGCTAATATGAGTTTTTGTTGCATTAAAATATCTCTATTTGTTGATTTTCTATAAGCAAGTAGGTTTACAATGGAACTCTATGAGAATTTGGTGAAATATTACAGATATCGCCAAGTTGGCGTCACTTTTGGCGACTCATTTTTTCCGCCAAATTTGGCGATATATCGCCAAGTTGGCGACAAACTTGGCAGTATTTGGCGACAGAACAGGTCCCCCCCCCCTACGGTAACCCTTATTGAAAATACTTTCATTGAAATTCAATAACCAATGGCGGCCGTTGGTTATTCCCATGCTTGTTGTTGGTTGTTTCCCATGCAAAACTAAAATTAATTAATTAAAATTTAATTAATTAATTAATATTTGAAAAAACTTTATTAACATCAATTGTCATCCAGTACAAGTTTAAAAAAATTTATTTCAACCTGATAGGATGAATAATGAGTATTTTATTAACGATTGAAAATTTGTACAAGATAAATATATAAATAAATATAGGGAGAGTGTGAGCTAATAGTAGGAATTGAAAAGTATAGGGAGAGTGTGAGATAATAGTAGGAATTGAAAAAAATGAAGGTCATTTTCGGATTCAGTGCTAAAAAATACACCAAAATCAATTATCAAAAGTTAAAAAACACAATCATGACAGGCTTGTGTTATTAATGTTGTTCACTATAACTAAAAGAACAAAAAATAAGATAAATAATTACCACAGTACAAGAGTAAAAAGAAAAAATAAGACATTTAATAAATAAATTCTGTTATAACGTTTTTAATTTTATGACCTAAAAAATAACAATAAACCAAATTTTGAGGAGAGGGCGGGATTATATAAAAAGCGTGTTGGATAACCGAGTGTTTCGGTTAATCGGATGTCGGATAATCAAGAGTCTGTAATATTTTCAAATAGCATTAAATATTTCATATTCATACATTAATTAACTGCACGGAATGATTTGAGCAACAGAAGTTATGACTACGTTGATTATATGTCACTCGGTATCGCCCCCCCCCCCCCCCCCAAAAAAAACGATTCTCTGGATCCGCCCCTGTTCGTGACGTCACCTTGCATAGCTCTATAGACTAAGACTCCTATTATAAAAGTTCTACTATAGACGGGTTACACATGACGTCACATGTCTGACATCGCTTCATATGGCGCCCAAACATCCCAACAAACACTCAACTTATGGCCGAAAGGCGTATATGTCGCGGCCAAAAGAAGTTAAGGCCATTTGTAACCAAACAATGTTGTGCCGTAAATGACCCGCCGCTAGTTGCGGCAGTTATTGCCGAACCGCAAATGTTTCGGCGTTGAGCAGGCATAATTTTTTTTTTTCCAAGTGAGTTCGTCGATCGGAACTGTAGCTCGTAACCTCATTGGTTCTTGCCTTTGGCAGTGTCATAATCTATATTGGCGATAATAACATTTGGCGAAGAGTACTTCTGGAGGTTTTGTATGAATTCTATTTTAAGCTCTAACGGTTTGAATGCGTACTAGCGTTGAGGCATGACGTTTGTCTGTAAATCAGAGTACTTGAGTTCGAATCCAGGCATGTGGGAAGTTGGTTAAATTTTTCAATGGTTAATTAAGTTATAAAAATATATTTTAATATTTAATTATTAACATATTATTAATTAATTCATTATTATATAATATAATTAAGTGATAATATAATAATATAATTCATATTTAAATAAAAAATTATCATTTGTGATTAAAACTATATCCATTTTGTTTTTAAAGCTGCAGTTAGAAGAGAATATTACTATTTATATTTGAAAATTATAATAATTTTTTTAAATATAATTAATAATATTAAAATAATTAATATTATTAATTCATTATTATATAATATAATTATGTAATAATATTAATATAACTATTATTTTTATTAATTATTATATAACATAATTATATAATAATATTAATATTATTGTATTATTTATATTCTTTAAACATTGTCGTTTGTGATTAAAACTATATGCATTTCGTTTTTCAAGCTGCAGTCCTAGGGAGAATATTACTATTTACATTAAAAATATTGTAATAATTTTTTAAATATAAATAACAATGTTATATTATTATATAATTAATTAATTAATTATATAATATAATTAATATATGTTATATATATTCATTATATAATATAATATAGTTTTTTTTATCACAAATAGCATTTTAAAAATATATAAATAATATAATTATATTATTATAATAATATTAAAATAATTGATATTATTAATTATTATATAATATAATTATGCAATAATATTAATATAACTATTATTAGTATTAATTATTATATAATATAATTATATACTATAATTATATAATAATATTAATGTAATTGTATTATTTATATTCTTTAAAAATTGTCATTTGTGATTAACACTATATATACATTTGGTTTTTCAAGATGCAGTTCCAGGGAGAATATTACTATTTATATTAAAAATATTGTAATAATTTTTTTAAATTTAAATAACATAATATTATTGTATAATTATTAATATGATATATTATAATATAAAATTAATTATTATTATTAATTAATTATATAATTATACAATAACATTAATATAATTATATTATACTATTTATTTATTTATATATACATATATATATAATTTTTTCAAATATAAATAACATTTTTATATTATTATATAATTCATTAATTATTATATAATAATATTAATATAAGTATGTTATTTATATTTTTTTAAAATGCTATTTATGATAAACAAAAAAAAAACTATATATATTTTATTTTTCAAGCTGCAGTTCCAGGAAGAATTTGCAGTTATCCGTAAAAAACCTTAAAATCCAAAATCGGGGGGGGGGGGGGAGGGGTTGGATCCCCTAACGATCCCATGAATTTGTAACTGTATGCTCTTATACCTTTATGGAATATAGTTCAAAATTCTACATTACATGGAACAAAAAAAAGAAAAAAATTACTTGTCTTTATTTTTGTCTTTGCTACTTAAATGTCATTTTAGCTGAAATTTTACACTTTAGTGTGTGATGCTAGTTTCTGGTGCAAATAAATTACAGTTTCGCAGTAGCATTGATTTGGTATGTATGTGTGTGTGTGTGGTGGTGGTGGGGGGGGGGGAGTTCTGTTTTTGATTTGACAAACAATCATTATAAAATATAGCGGCACAGTTAATATATATATATATATATATATTTTTTTTTTTTTTTTTCTGGAAGAAGTTATATACTTTGAACAATCATTCTTAATACAAAGTGGAAAAACGAAAAAAAAAAAAAGTTGTTGATTATGTGTAAATATATTTTGTAATGAATACGTCAAATTTAAAAACCAACGTAAAGAAAAACCCAAAAGTTTAGGATTAACTTAGCATTCAGTCTAAAGATTTATTATTTATTTAAAATAAGCTAACTGTATAATATAAATTTAGTTATAATTAGCATATAGTCTAAATATGTATTATTACTTATTTAAAATAGTCTAATTGTATAATATAAATGAAAAAAAATACATGAACATTTTATAATTATCAATATTTAATAATAACATTTATTAAATCAATATAATAATAATTTATTAATAAATTATTAATAGTGTAATAATTTATTAATAAATTAACATTGATTAACCCTTTCGGGACGGGAGCCTTTTACGAAATTTTTAATCGTTTGTCACCGTTTTTTAAAATCAGAAATTTGTGTCTTCTTGAATCGAGAAAATGCGCTGATTAAATAAGGCAAATTTTACAGTAAAGTTTTACTGGTGAGAAAAAACAAGGATTCTGAGCGCTTTATGCGGCACGTATACGTGCCGCTCGTCCCCAAGGGGTTAAGATATATTAAATAATATAACAATAATAATATAAAAACAGAAACAAATATTCAATGCAATTAGATATAAATAATCTGCATTTAAAAATTTAATATCAAATTCGTATAATATACATTTGTATTAGAAGAAAATATTTAATAAATAATAACTAAATTTAAGTATACTTAGTTACAAAATATATAACGTTTAAGAAAATTAATAATAATTTTAAAAAAAACTGAAGGCAAATATTACTAAATTTGTATTTATAAATATACAAAATACATTAAATAGCATCCTTCTAAAACCAAATTAACCCAATATTGCCTAAGTAAAGTACATTCATTAAAAAGAAATTAAATAAATAATTTTATTACAAAGAGCAATTTTTTTTTTTTAAGAAAAAAGAAATCTTCCATTCGTCTTTATTTAATAAACAAAAATTAATATTAAGTATATACTTGGGTATAAAAATATAGCGTTCAAAAAATTCATTAAAAATGTATTGAAGAGACATATTTCTAAATCATTATTTATAATTATACAAAATGCATTGAATAACATTCAACAGATTACCATTATGTTATAAAAAACGCATTTTTGCTTTATTTTGCTTGTATTGTAGCTTCTCAAAACAAGTGCAAAGTCGCCAAAACTGGTTGAACAACATGCTGGACACTGAGCAACCAACAATTAATAAGATTGCGAGCTTCAATTCGGAACGACGAACTCACTTGGGAAAAAAAATTATGCGTTAATTCTCACCATGAAGGTAGACTTCTAATATAAGTAGACTCCCAATCGGCAACCTTTTCTTGTCTCCTACATCCCTGCCCTCCATCACGTGATGGAAGGCAGATTTAGCGCGCCAAACCGGTTTTTCTTCTCGGAATCTCTCTCCAGATTCCCGCCGAAACATCGTCTGTCATGAGTTGACCGCACTTTTGCTTTGCCAATAAAGGGATTACCACCAAAATACGGCACCCTTTTGGCGATGAAAGCAAAACATGTTGGAGACAAAACCTTCCCAAGAGAACAATGGGATTGGGAGTCTACTTATATTAGAAGTCTGTGAGAGTAGTGTGCTCTATCTCCCTGATTCTCACACACGGCGTTCCCCTACCTTCTATTCTAATTGGCGATTCAAGCACTCGAATATGCCATCTGGTGGAGAAAAGATGTAACTTCTCGCTTCAGGATAGTACCCGTGAATGCGCATTGCATTACATGTATTTTAAATTTGTTCAGAATGATTATTCTTTTGCACAATTTCAGATTTTCTGTGACATATGTATTCTATCTTATATGACAAAGTAAAAATTATCCGAATTTGAGTATCTAAAACTTTCAAATGCATTTACAATAAAGAATTATTTCAATGGCACTTTAGCATTAGTTAAAGGAAAATTAAAGGGACAATTTTCCTGTACCGGAGGCTGCGAGCAGCGCCTCTATAGGCCGTTTTAATTCCCAATAGCATGGGTGTAAGATTCGTAAACATGCAACATTTAAAAAAAAAAGAAAGATCACAATAAAGGTAGATACTCAGTAATAAGCACACTACGAGGATGAGGAGTTTCTTCTCCATTGTCACTAAGGGCGCTACGATCACAATCGCGTTACCATTACACGATGTCCGATCTTGGATGTTAATCTATGCTGTAGGTCTACTGTAGCGGATTTTAGGGTTACTTTTTTGGCGCCACCACCAGCCACCTTACTGCGATTTCACAATCCATCACGCGTAGCGCGATTAAATATAATATCGAATGGTGATTGGCTGAAAGATGGTAACGCACTTGTTGGAGGAGGAGTTAAATGAAATCAATTCAATAAACAAATAAATGAGTGACATTGTTGAATGTTTGAAAGCAAATAATACCGTAGAACTATACTGTATAGTGGCTAGAGAACGAATTTAGTATTTTGAAGGTGTCGAGTTGTGTCCTTGTTAAGGCATTTTTTTTTTATGGTGTTTGTTTGCTATTTATAAATAGTACTTACTAACTGATAATAAAGATTACTTATTATCAGTTGCTTTATAATTTTTAATTAGAAATTAGATAATTGAATTAAATTACAATTACAATTAAGTTAACACTATTTCTAGCGGAGTCAAATGACACCTTTTTAAAGTTTTGATTTATATTTAATTTGCTTGTAGTTTTTGAGTGTAAATAAGCATATAAAAATTTTCAGTGTATTAAAATGATTTTTAATTGTTTCAGTCTAAAAATTACAAATGAAACTATAAATCGATATCTTTTAAAAGGTGTCATTTGACACCGCTAGAAATATTTATATATATATAAAAATTTAATTATGAGTAAATTACAATAATATAATACACTTTTTAAATATTTTTTAAAATTCATATGAACTATTTTTTTAATAATCAAATGAACATTTATTAACATGCAATAACTCCTAAACTTACATTAATAATATTTTTATGCTAGAACTTTAGAAATAGATAAATACCAAATTAATAGAAATAATTTATTAATTTTCATCTTTTAAATTAATTTTATTTATATATATATAATTAATGTATCTAAATATCAATATTGATATTTAAAAATATATAATTAATATTAAAGTATTAATATTTAACTATACATATAATTATATTAATTACTATTTTTGTTAAGTGTATATAAATAATATTAATTAATATTTTTATTTAAATATATAATTAATACTAATAAGTGTTATTATTTAAATATATAATTAATACTAATAAGTATCATTATTTAAATATATAATTAGTATTAATAAATATATTATTATTTAAATATATAATTATTATTTACATGAACTTCAATTTTCAGTGATTAGTTAGCAATACATAAATTATGAAAAAAAAAAATGATGTATGTTAAAGAAAAACTGTAGGCATAGCTCGAAGAATGATCTTTTATTTTGGATGATACACTTTGTACAAGCCCAAACTTTATATCTATCCATTACGTGTAAAATCAAACTAAATGAATACAAATTAAAGGAAACCTACAATGGCATCAAATCGCAGCTTTGTATAAATAATAAAAGAAAAGATGTAAATATACTCAATAAACAATAATAAATATAGTTATCATTATTTGATTTTGAAAAAAAAAAAAATTGGGGGTGTGGGGGGGGGGGGCGTAATTAGTTGCTTATTTTAAATTCACATAATACATACATACATAGATATACTATATATATTTATTTAATATAACAATTAATTTCTATTTAGCTAAATAGCTCAGCTGGACTAAAATTTCAGGACTATTAATCAATATGTATTAATTCTGTAATTTGGATCCTTATCAATACCAAGGTTTAAAACTATATTGACAATTTTACCATTATCTGAAATTGATATCCAATTTACTATGTTATTTTCTATGAAGGACCATATAAGAGAAATAAAAGCCCAGTGAAAAAGGTTTTATGTTTCACTAAAACAGTTCATATAGCTATAATTTTTTATTTAAAGTATTTTATTATAATTCAGTTTTATATTGCCTAATTATTTTTTATGTTACATTTGGCTGGGTAGGTGGCGCTACCACACATCAGGAGATAGAGAAACTCCAATGGATAAAGTTGGAGTTTCTCTATCAGGAGACTGTCATTTAAAATAAATAAAAATAAAATAAGAGTTATGTATTAATGAAGTAAAAGGTACAAGTCGACTAAAAAATTGGTTTAAAGAAATATTATTAAAATGAAAATTTTAAACATTGAGTTAAATTAAAAAGAAATTCAATTCTCAATTTATAAAAAATCACTCCAAAATTCTCATATCTTCTATTTATTTTATAAGTTATTCGTTTTGATGTTGAATTTTCCGAACAGAAGCGACACTACACAATTTATGGAGTATTTATTATATTATTCAATATTCCTGGTTTCATGCTTTTTACATTATTTAATTACTGAATAAGTTTTATTTCAGTTAAAATATTATTTCAGTTTATATTTTCTCTGGATCCATGCAATTTTTCCAAGGTTTTAATCGTGAGAAAAAAATACAAATAATTAAAATATATTTCAAAAATTAAATATTTGTGTGACAAATTTTGTATTTTACACACTCTTTTTTAAGGTGATGAAGCAAATAGTTTGTTTAATAAACCTTAATTTAAATAAAAAAAAAATTAAAACTATATACAAATGTAAAAACTGCATTGCTTAAATATACATTAATTTTATGCAGTAAATTTTTGCAATAATTTTATGCACAGTTAAAAAAGGTTTTAATTGACTAATCTGAAAACAATAAACTTTTAGAAAGCTAACATTTTTAAGTTGTGGTTTCATGTTTAATACCATAGCTAATTCTCAAAAATAATATAAATAAAATTAAAATTAAAAAATGAAAAAAAAAGGTATGTTAATTTTATTTAAACGTTGAAAATAATAAATGTTAAAAAAATATAATAAAGTATAAATAAAATAGACAATGAAAATATTATTTATTTTTTAACTTGCTACAAATTGAGATTATCCCCCCCCCCCCCATGCTCTTTTAAGGCTTAATATTTTATTGTTTAATTTACATTGTTGTAATTATTTAAATGTCAATGTCGTAATTTATTCTATATTAAATTTATAAAGAATAAATAATAATTGTACACAAATAATTGCGCTATACTATTTACAGTGATAGCATTTAATTCTGTAGCATATAATGGTAGCATTACATTTAATTCTATTTATTAATAATAGGATTAAATGCTTTATTATTAAAGAGTGTTAAATGAATGTATTATTTTTTTTTCAAATGGAGTAAATTAATTGCTTTTATCATATTGCTGTAAGTGTAATTAAGAATAAGCTGAAGATTGGATTGGATACGTGGGGGACTGGGGGGGGGGGGGGGGCATAAAATTTAAACAATTATAAAGGTCATTAAGCAACCTCCGGGTTATTCTTATTAGATTTAGACGGTTAAATTATTACATTCGACCTTAATCGATATAATATTTGTGGCATCCTATTGTCATTATTGATACACAAAACATAAAAAAATAAGGAAATAATAAAAATTATGTCACACTGTAACAAGTTTGCAAAGAATTTCTTTACTTGTTTATTGAAGCTTGTCATATTACAAATTACTTTTCCAATAATAGAAAATATATAAATACTTTAAACAAACTTTTGGGAAGATTTTAGATTTAGTATACAATGAAATTTATCCCCAATCTGATTTAGTATACAATGAAATTGAAATTATTATAATAAACTCATGAGCTTTCAGTTACATGGATTAGATACAGTTGATCTATAAGTGTTTTACACTCATTTTCATTTGAAATCTCAACTTTAGGAAAAAGCTTTTCTATAATCAAGAATTTCAGCAGTTTTACGCCGCAAATTTATTTATGTCTTTCATCATTTTGCAGTAAGTGAATTCAAAATAATCTGAAGATTGGATTAGATTCGGGAGGGGGAATGTGTGCATAAAATTAAAACATTTATAAAGGTCTTTTAAATATGAAATGTTCTTTGTTCATTTCATTTTCACTGTTTTCGGAACTAAAAATAGGACAGAAATACGAAAAAGAGCAGAACTGAAAAATGTTTCTGTTTAAGTTAGTGTTAATGTTTCTGTGACCCCTCCTACAATGTCTTGGTCAATGAACCAATCACCATTCGACCTCGCCCGCAATCGCGCTGTGCGTGATGGTTTGTAAAATCGCCACCTTACTGCATCTCCATCTATCTCTTTCCTCCATTGTACAAAGCTGTGAAGCGAAGCTAAAAACCACCGAGCGTAGGCTCCAATAATCAATCAACCAGTCAACCAGCGCACGTTTTGTTTATGTTTTGCCCATTTTTTTGGGGAGAGCCTAAAATGAGCGTGGCTCCACCTAATGCGCATGCGTCGGAAGTTACCTTTTCTTGGAATTCAGGGTAGGATCCAGTGAGGGATTACCTTTGTTGGCGATAACTCGCTCTCAATTTAGGAAATACTTGTGGTTCGAAAGAAAAGATGAGGATTGCAGTATTTGGCAGTTAATCGCTTTCAGTTCCAATTTTGCTTTTTACGTATATTGTTTTTATTTTAAAATGAATGTTAATGTTTACTTTCGCAGAGTTCAAAATATTTTAATGAAATTAAGTTAGTGTTTGAGTGTATTTAGCAAATATTTATTTTTCCTTTTTTCAAAGCATCTAGCGTATATTTGAAAAGTGATCAGAAAAGCACTAAAATCTGTTTAAAAGAAAATTGAATTGCTATGTTTATGTCTATAAATTTTTTCATTAAGACTGAGCGATACAATGTATACTATTGTATTCATGTATACTTAGCACTATATTCATAGAACTTTTCCGTAAATATTCAGTCCTGTTTACAAAACGGGTATGAATTCACAGAATATTTCGATTTAAATTTAAGCAAACAATATGACATAAAATGCAAGCTTTTCGGTTATACATTTAAAATTATTTGCTTGCAATTCTGAAGAAATTTTATATTTAATGATTAAATTCCCATAGTATTTATTGAGTTTTGTGTTGTTTATTGTGAATTCTGTATTTGCAATAGGTTTTGTTTTCATAGTAATTAATTTTGTTATATATGTTACTAGATTTTATTTTTACATACTTGGCATTTATTAATTCTTATTTATTGATTTAAGGTAATAATGGTGAATTTTAAAAAAAAGCTACAATTTTTAAAATCAATGTAACACCAAGATAACGCTTTTATTTTTAATGCTTTCTATTCTCATTTTATGCATAGTAAAAATGAGCATGCAAATCATTTATATAGCATTCCAATTCCTTTTTAGAAAATGGAGATAATTTTAATAACAGAAGATGATTAATAAAGTCTGATAATCAAGTTATGAATAGGCACCTCATCTGTTGAGGCATAAAAACTATTTTAATTTAAAACAAACAAACAAATAACTGTTGATGTGATGTTTAAAAACATCAAATTTAGAGCAAAATTAAAAGAAAATTTAGAGCAAAATTTAGATTTTTTTTTTTTTTAATTTTCATGTTTCAATTTATAGGGTAAATGCACCAGTTTTGGTCACATTTAGAGAAAAATTGAAATAGAAATTATATAATTATTGGCTGATTGAAGCATATTAAATCATAATAACATCATTCTTTAGTAAATTTAATTGTATTTCTGTTGATTATAGTAACTCTCTACAGAAGATTTTAGATTATGAGTAATTATTCATTAAGTAATTTATTTCAATTTGTACCAGTTTTGCCCCCCCCCCCCTACACCAGTTTTGGCCACTCCAATATCATGAGATTTAACAAATATTTTAATTGATAATAAGTCAAAATAAAGCATTTTCATGCCATATTTATTTTATCACATAGGGTAGATGTGCCAGTAATGGACACCCTTCAGGAATTTCTTTAAAGATTATTTTTTTATTAATAGTTATAATTATTATATTCCAGTTTTTTCAATGTTATATTAACCTATCAACAATATTTAACCATTCTTATAGTCTCATTTCCCAATATGAATGGAAATTTAATTTTAAATAACAGAAATATATCAAAACACCCAAAAGCCTAGTAATGGACACCCTATGTTCCAGTAATGGACACCCCATAAAAAGTAATAAATATAATTGTTTTTATGACTGTATTTAGAGCCAGAATTTAATGAATACATACTAATGAAACAAAATAGTTATATTCAAATAAATTTAATAATTAGGATACCAGTAATTAATAAAATATTTGTCATAATCATTTACTGTTTGCATCAATTATTGTAATTATCAGAAGATCGATGTTTTAATTATTTTAGATGGATAGTTTAAAATACTAAATATCAGGCAATTACAGCTATCAAAGTATTGAAATGGTGGGTGATTTAAAAGATAATTAAAGAAAAAAAAAGTTTTGGAATATTAGTGTTTAGTTTTGTCTCACTATTTTTAACAATTAATCTTCCAGAGACTACTTGATATATTATTTATAATAATTAATGTTACAAATATGAAAGAAATGATATTGTAAGTTAAATATTTTAAATCCTAAATAAAATAATTTCAAAATAAAACTGTAGAACTGATGCTTGAGGCCACTGATCTGCAGATTTACTAGTTTCATGAATATTACTTATAGCTTTCATTAATATTACATTTTTATTTTTTGGTCAGAGGTGAATAATGAAACATTTAAGACAGAAAGTAGATTTTTAATAGCTTCTGTAACTTAATTGTTTTTATTTAAACGGAGAGGGATTAAGCCCTATGAGCCCCTCTTTGACTATGCTCTTAAACAATATTTTCTGCTTCCTGGCTGGTTTGATTGCTAGATTATAAAATATGCAAGGTACATATACTAAATTATAAATAAATAAAATAAAATATTGAAATTTTATTAATCACATAAAATAACTTAAAAGCAGCTATTTATAAAAGTTTATAGTGTTATTACATTTTGGTAAGTATAATTTAAAAATTAAATTTGATTATTTAGGTTTGCAGTTAAGTCAAAATATTTTATGCACTATAAACATTACTGAAATTGCATTTTTAGTACTATCTACATGGGGTCCATTACTGGAAAATGACTAATTAATCATCCCAGTAATGGACACTCCCTCTTAGAACCTTAAAAATAAATGAAATTTTGTAAATGGCCGTTAGTATATAAAATTCTAAGTTTTCTATTGCTACTCAAACAAAAACATTCAAATTTTGCAAGAAAATAAATAATATAAATTAATTAAACAAAGCCAGCTCTTAGCCTCTTCAGTAAGATTTCACAGGGAAACTTTGAAACATTATTTTCTGCTTCCTGACTGGCTTGATTAAAAGTGTTAGTAATAACCCAGTTTTATAAAACATACGAGGGGGTTATTATAAAAAAATAATTAAAGCTAAATATTTATTAGTTATTTTTTTATGAATCAAATATCAAGGGGCATCCATTACTGGAAGGGTGTCCATTACTGGCACATCTACCCTATATTTGTTTGCTGTATTAAGATAATTTTGCAAATTTCTTTATGAATTGATAAAAACATCAAATAAAATATACTTAGGTTGATTTTAACTGAAAATTTCAATTAAAAAACAAAAAATATATTTAATTTGATTCATAAAAGGGACAACAGTGCCTATAGGACATAAAGATTAAATATTTAATCAGTTTGATAATTATCTATGGATTGTGGGTTCTTTAAAACACTTGAATCGTCACCAAAGACTTATGTTTCTTGAAACCATTTTCTGATTTTGTTTTGATTTATATTACCTTGTGCCTTATTTATGTATTCTGCTTCTTTGCAAGTTATTTTAGGGATTTCCCAATTTTCTGGACAGAATCTTACAGCTGTTCCATTTTTATAGGAAATAGTGGTATTCTGACAATAACTAAAATCTATTTGTCTAATTGATTTTTAATTTCAATTCCTAGTACCTAGATCTACTACTTGAGATTCACCATTATTAGTAGAGAAACATTGTCCCCAAAATCTTGCAAAAATTATGGAACTTCTTCATTTCTTTAGGAAAAATACAAGAAATCATGCTGTAATTTTATTGAACTTTTTAATTTATAATTTATAAAATCTTTCAAAATTTGTTTTAGTTTATTTATCACATATCACCTTCCCCCCCTTTGGTTTTATCAAATACTAAACACAATACTATATTTTCTGTAGCAATATCATTCTTTAGTAACTAGCACAGTGTCCTTCTTTCTAAAGTGAATTATCTATTGAGCAGAGAAAAGAAAACCTCTTTGATAGAACTGCCATTAGCCTTGCTTTTTTTTTATTATTATTGAAGCCATACTATATAAAACAAAACTAAATTGATTGTTTTATCCAGATGTTCATAAATTTATTTAATGGCTAAAATTCCCACTTTAATGAAATATGTGACCAAAAGTGGAACATATGTTGTACCCTTTATGGCCACTTCCATGTCCATAACTGGTACATATAGCAAATTTAAAGCACCAGTTTTGGCCACTCCCTATTTAAAGTGTTAAAATAATTAATTTAAATGTGAAATTGCAATAGAGAGAAAGCTTACCTCTTAAAACCTAATATGTAGTAATTTGTTTCAGAACAAATAGAACCCAATAAGTGCCGAGTATTGAACGATTCTGAAAACTTGTCAGCTAAGCAAAAAATCTTAATACATGTGAGTAGGGGAGAGTGGGGAGGAATGGGACACTTTTTACAAAAATAAGAAAATCAACTTTGTTTGACACAAAAACAAAAATTTCAGTACATAGAATACAAAATGAAATACTTTCTAATGTCCTTGAACAATATAGAAACATAATTTGCAGGGACAATTTCATAAATAAAGAAATTAATATTTCAAAATGTGTCCCATACCTCCCCACTAACAGGGAGGTATGGGACAGCTATAAAATAATGTATGATAAGGCACAAATAGTCCAGTGTTGGCTATATATACAGTCTAACAAAGATTGTAGGTTGATAATGTCTGTTCTACAATATCAAATTCCATTACCTTCATCACTGGAAGGAAAATTCAGGATTGTCAGTCAGAGATGACATTAAAAAGTCATCAGTTTAATTTATTTACATTTTGAAGTAAATGAATATATTTATAATGTTATAATTAATATGCTACCCTCGAAAAATATTTGCATATTAGCAATTTACATTCATCTTATAAAAAGAAGAAATTAGACAGGTCTCATTCCTCCCTCTACCTTCTTTTATGTTAAACTTCTTGTATAAACAAAAATGCTGCTTTTAAGCATAGTTTAAATTAGGGATAATATACAGTATAATGTTCCATAAATGGGGAAACTATTACATCTACGCATAAGCAAGTCATTAATATACAAAAAAACATAAAAAGTATATGAAGCAAATTTACTTTTGATTCTTGAAATAATCTTTTTCTTTATACAATCGGAAGCTTATGCAGATCAGCTACTTTTTTCATCTGAAGCTTAGGGTACCATTGCTTCATCTAATGTGTAACTGATGAAATGATTAAGATGATACATAAAGAGAAAAGCATACTGTCCCATTCCACCCCACTCTCCCCTACACACTACAGTTTCACACACTTATTTTATTATTATTTTTTTTTTTGCAAGTCACATTTTATCAAAAAATAAAAAAAATGATATTGTAAATGATAAAAGAGTGTTTGCATAAGGTTTAAGAATGCATATTACTTGTTAGCATCAATTCACAGCCTAAATATTGGACAAATTGATCCAATGCAGCCAAAACTGGAGCATCTACCCTATTTTAATTATGTAATGTATAGCATTGACAATTCAGGCGTTTGTCCAGCCTTTCCTTCCTGTTTTTCTGAAATTGTAAGCAGCTTTTTACATTTGTGAATTTAAAATTATCGTTATATTCAGATTCTTGATTATATATCTTTAAGAAGACATGTATATAAAATACATACATTTTCTTTATATATGTAAAAGTAGCAGGTCAGATTTTACCTTTAAATGATTAAATTTGAGAAAGGTTCAGTTTGGAGATGGAAAAGTTTTGCGAAAGGCCTATTTTAACACAAATAATTTTATGAAGGGTCTTATTTTAAGTAAAAAGTTTTGTGAAGGGTGCTGTAATGTGAAATGTCCTTTAAAAGACCCAATTTCTTCCTAAACAGGGATATCCCTGTAATTTAAAGTTATTCAATTTTTTTTTTTTGAAAAATTAGAAAAATATATTAAACTGTTAAAAAAAGTTTCAAAATGCTTGGAAACAAACATAATTTAATCATCATATTTTAATGTAATTAGAAAGATTCAGTATTTTTTTTTTTTTTTTTTTTTTTTTTTGTAGCTAAAATATGTAGTAACATTAACAGTGAAAAAAAGTAATAATCATTTTGTCTTGTTTAAACTAAATTGAGAAGCAAAATGAGATTAGACAAATCAATAAAATTAATGTTTTGCTTTAAAATTTTTAATTATCAGCTTGGAGCTATGTAATTTTTAGCTGGAGTACTTTTATTTCTTTTTTTAAAAAAAATTAATACTGTTTAAATACAAGTGAGTTTCTTTTTTTTTTGTTTCTTATATTTTTAACACTGTACAACAATGGTTTTGTCCTAGAACTAAAATTAGTTGATTCTAGATCAGTTTTTGGCACTGATTCCGAATATGCTTTCCATTTATCTCTAGGTGATCTAGGTTTTGAGAAATTTGCATATTTAAATTTATGCAAATTTAAGCTTTTTTGTGCTATTTTATGCAAATTTTAGATACAATATATCTCACATCTAATTACATTTTCTAGATAAAGACTACTTGACTATTTGCTTCAGATAAATGTCACAATTTGCATATTCTTAACATTTATTTATCAGTTATTAAGCCTAATTTGCATATTTTTCAATAGTGTAATGTTTGTTGTTTGGTGTTAATGTTTGTTGCACTATCAACTTTAAAATAGTTGCCACAGAATTGACATAATGTTTTTCTAGATTAGATTTTTATGCTGATTTCAATTCTGCAGTCTGTTTTCTTATGTCATGTCTAGTTTTTGAGTAAGATGAATTTCTGCTTTTGCACGGCATTAACACAGGTTTGATATAAGATGCTTTTTAGGGGTGTGCAATTCATTAAAAAGAAGGTGAACAGGGTCAGATTCATATCAAAGACATAAACAAAAATTTATATAATAAAAAAAAAAATATAAGTAGCAAAATCTATCTGACTAGTTGAAGTTTATCATACAAAGTATCATAAAAAGCTATTTCTGGCTTTTTTGACCAAAAACTAAAATTTCACTTTTTTCAAAAACTAGACGTGATATAAGAAAACAGACACAAGATTTGAAATCAGCTCAAAAAACTGGTTTAGAAACATACTAGCGTATTTGTGCAGCAGGAATATTTGAACGTCAAGAAACATTATTAGAAAAACATGAAAAATATGCAAATTAGGTACAATATTTCACAATCACATGTCAGTATAATCTCAGAAACAACGTTTTTGCGAAGTAAATTAGGTAGTAATCATAACATAAAACAAAATACCCTGTCTGATATTGCTTTATACCTTAAATTTGCAAATAATTGTATAAAATTTACTAAATTTGCATAAATTGAAATATGCAAAAATCTCTCAAACTTGACGTGCTGGAGTAAATATAAAACTAGATCCAGAATCAGCACAAAAAAACGCATAAAAAACAACTAATTTCTGTTATAGGACAGAGCATAAGTTCAAATTTGTTGACCAGTGTAATTAATGTCAGTGATTTATATTTTAATTCATCTTATTTTTTAAAAATGAAATTGTTTTTACTAGTTTAGGGACTAAAAAAACAATTTAAGTTCAAATCTGATTTTCATTTTATTAGAAATAAGGATATTTCAACATCAAAGTAAGTATTGTTTCTAATTTACACACACAATACACAAAAACTGCTATTGAAAAGGGGGGGGGGGATATGCTATTGGCGACATTTTCTTTTCAATATTTGCTTCCAGTTAACAAAGAAGTTCTGAAAAAAAAAATTTTTTTTTGGTTCTGTCTTAAAGCAAAGGTAAAACACAATGAAAAATTAACTTTGTTGATAAAAAATTAAATTTTTAGGAAGACAATAGTGAGTACCGATTTTTTTATTTATTTATTTATTTTTTTTAAAATAAAGTTTTAAAGATCTTAATGGGTTTCGAAGGTTAAGAAAAAGCATATTTTCTCTGATTTTTTCTATATATAATAAATAATTTTATTCAAAATTTTAAGCATATAAAAGAGCAACATTTGAACAATATTTTCTAAAATTTTCATTAAAAAATTTGGAAAATTCAGCTGGTGGGACCTGGTTTCCAGAGACCCCTAAAAAAATGTCCTTGTGGTGGTCAGGATAACTCATGATAGCTTTATCTGAAATTAAAAATACAAATTTTTTCTGTTAGTAGATAAGTATAGCCAGCGTTCGAAATCCTTGGTGGTCCGCTGGTCCGAGACCACCAAAAATGCAATCGACCACTAATTTGAAAAATTTAGTGGTCTGCAGGACCAGTAAGTTTTTCCCCCCTTTCTCACAGGTAAATTTAACTTACCCGTCCCCTAGAAAACCACAACCAAACACAAATTGCACAATAATTTAAAAAAATTGCATTAAATCTCAGTCATTTGAAATAAATAATCAGATAAATAAAACATCTAAATAATTTTATAGTTTTTCGTTATGCATACTGTTTATTTAATTTTTAGTAAATTATAATTTAACTATGCTGAAAATTTTGGATTGCTGTAAAGGAAGTTTGGTTTATATTCTAAGAGGGGGGGGGGGGGGGGAAGGTCACTCAAGGGTTAAAGGGACTTAATAGAATTTTATGTAGCGGGCCAGTGATGATAACTGCAGATCAGTAAATTCTCATGCTTACTGGTCCTTGGGACCAGTGACTTTTTTTTATCAATTCTACCGCTGAGTATAGCTCATGATTGAAGGAAGAATTTAAATAAAAATTGAAATTTGAATTTTTGGCAGTGTTGTATGCAAAACAGTGCAGTTTATACTATGTATAGCCTTGTAAAATTGGTTCTAATTTGAAAAAAAGAGAAACACCTTCATTCAATCACTAGCCAATCCTATTTTGAAGAAGTGCGCAAAATTTCAATAAGATTGGTGCATTACTTTTTGAGAAATCGTGTCCACCAATTTCAAAAGTACAGTAGAACCTCTTTTATCCGAAACACTTTTAACCAAAACTCTCGGTTAACCGAAATCCATTTTTAAAGCTTTTTGTTTTTAACTATTGCATTCCTTGTATGCAAAATCCATTTTTAAAGCTTTGCAAGCAGTCCTTTCTGAACTACGAGTAGGGGAGAGTGGGGAGGAATGGGTACTTTTTAGAAAAATAAGAAAATCAACTTATAGAATACAAAATGAAACACTTTCTAATGTCCTTGAACAATATGGAAACACAATTTGCAGAAAAATTTTATAAATAAAGAAAATGTAAATTTCAAAATATGTCCCATACCTCCCCACTAACAGGGAGGTACGGGACAACTATAAAACAATGTAAGGCACAAATAGTCTAGTGTTGTCTATGTATACAGTCTAACAAAGATTGTAGGTTGATAATGTATGTGCTACAATATCAAATTACAGTACCTTCATCACTGGAAGGAAAATTCAGGATTGTCAGTGAGAGATGACATTAAAAAATCATCCGTTCGTAATTTATTTACATTTTGAAGTAAATTAATATATTTATAATGTTGTAATTAACATACTACCCTTTAAAAATATTTGCATACTAGCAATTTACATTCATCTTATTAAAAAGAAGGAATTTGACATGTCCCATTCCTACCTTTGTTGGCATATCCCATTCCTCCTTCTACCTTCTTTTATGTTACACTTCTTGTATAAACAAAAATGCTGCTTTTAGGCATAGTTTAAATCATAGATAATATACAGTATAATGTTCCATAAATAGGGAAACTGTTACATTGACGCATAAATAAGTCATTAATATACAGAAAGTATATGAAGCAAATTTACTTTTAGTTCTTGAAATAATATTTTTCCTTATGCAATCGCAAGCTTATGCAGATCAGCTGCTTTTTTCAACTGAAGATTGGTGTACCATTTCTTCACCTAATGTGTGATTTGTGAAATGTTTATAATGATACATAAAGAGAAAAACCTGCTGTCCTATTCCTCCCACTGTCCCATTCCACCCCACTCTCCCCGACATATAAATATTTTCGATCCCCTTTCCTAGAGTTCCTTTGAATTTAACTTGAGCTCCCGTAAGCTGTGGATTGGGATGAAGAAAATGAACGAATTAGCAATTGTGAAACTTTTGAATGTTTTGCAAACTGTTTGAGATGGCTGGAGCAGCAGAAAGACTGTGATATTGGTGAACTAATAATATTAAAAACTCCGTGATAGAGCTTCAAAGCAAAGGCAATCGAAACTGCGACAAACAAAACATTTTTTTCATACCCTTGTGATATATGTAAAAGGTACTTAATTTCAAAGTTAAAATTCAGGTAATTAATTCTTGTTTCTATTTTGGTATTGCTTTATTTTTAATATGAAATATTGCATATATTTCTCCTTAATCTTAAAACTGAAGCATTCTCGATTATCAGAAAATTTCGATTTTCTGAAAGATGGTCAATCCCAATTACTTCGGATAATCGTGGTTCTACAGTAGTGTTTTTAGATAAATACACCTGCATCGCTTCCAGCCGGTCTTTCCTAATGAGGGGAATTTCCAAAAGCTCTCTGTCCTAGAGTTTTACTTCAATTGAATTGAAACTTTGGAAATATATTCTAGACGTATTATACTATTAGATAAAAGAAAATAAAAAATAAATGGATTTTTTGAAATTTTCAAACTCATGTAACCCTCTAAGCTGAGGGGGGGGGGGGGTATAAAATTTCACTGGGTAGGGCTATCTATCAAGCTAGTAGGCTTATATATGACAGATTTATTTTTTTTTCCTATTGAGGCACAAATAGGGGAGAAGATTTTTTTTTTAATGAAAATTTTAAACTTTCTGTACTGGAAGAGTGGGGCATAAATTTGAGGAGAGAGACATGACTAAGTCAATGCTAACTGCACCGCCACCCCCTTTCTATTTTTAATATCAAAATTTGAAGTATGTCAATACTTAGCTCTAATTTGCTCCCTAATATTATAATTTGATCCTGTTGCAATGTCAAGATATCTCACTTAAAAGTCTAGGGGTGACGGGAAGGGGAGGGGGGGGCTGCTGAGATTTTGAATATTGAAATTTCAAATATAGAAATATCACTCATTTTGCTCTATCTGTTATTTCAATTCTGATATCCAGAATTTCAATTAGAATGGTGAAAGGAATATGAAGTGGAAAAGGGGGGGGGGGACTTTTGGAATGACAAACATTCACCACTCTTTTCCAATAGTAATTTTTACCTTCTTTATGGCAGAAATTCTGCATTTAAATTAAGCAACAATTTTTATTCAGAAGCAGGGCCGAAATTAGGGTGTGCAGAGGGAGCATGTGCCCTGGGTGCCAGAACGAAAGCCAAAGGGGCTTCATGAAGTTAAATGAAAGCCAAATGAAGTTTTTGCTTGTCGTTTCATACAAAAATGTATATGAAATACAAAGAAACTCGCAAGCTAATGTTAAACCTATGGGAGCATACTTTTCAAATTTGTGAAAGTGAAAGTAACTGTATATATATATATATATATATATAAATATCTGCAACCAAAATCGAAACAGTAAACACTAACCTGGTTAGAATTCAATCTCTGCTATTCTAAGCAAGAAAAAAAAATCATTTAAAACTATCAATACATGCAAATATCAAGACATGCAAGGAAGAGATTTTAAAAAGAACACTGCCATAGGATTAACATTAGCGATCCAGTTTCTTCACGTGATAAGTGTAGGCTCTTAACACTTATGCTAATGTTAATCCTATGGGAGCGTTGTTTACATATTTCTTGCTAGCATTTTAATTACTATTAAAGGATTTTTTTAAGGGTATTTTCTTTTTTTGCATAGGGTACCTGCCGTCGATAACTTTTATTGTGCGTGAGGAGGTGGGGGGCGCCAAAATTCATGTTATTACGAGGTATTAATTAATAACTCCTCAAACGGCTCAATAAAAAAGAGCAATTTTTCTGAAAACCGTAAACTGTTTTTGATTTGGACCCTTGCAGCGAGGCTAGATTTGAAGAATAGCAATACAAATAACACCGACTTTAATTTCAAATTGCAGACAACTGATTTTTCTATTTTCCACTAATCACCAAATATCAAAATAACTATTTGAGATATTGATTTGAAATTCATAATATGTGTGTTGAAAAATTTTGTGCATCCGAAAATCTAACTTTTTTTTTATAATCGGCTGGTATTTTTTCTTAATTTTTGCAGAAAACTTAATCAGACATGAAAGGAATTATGCAGACGAGGGATCATCTTTCAATTTCAATAAAATTTGTTTTGCTGGCCCATCCATTCATTTACTTTCTGAAGGGAAGCAAATTGACAATGGGTGAAATTAATAATAAAAGGAAATAAATTTTTTTTGGGTAATGACCGATAATTAGGAGAACTGATTAAGATTCAGATTTGAATTTAAAGTTCAGAAGAAAAAACATCTGTCAGCCATTATTGTGTTGTGCTTTTAATAACTTCTAATTATCAGAAAACTATAGTTCTTTATTAATAATTGCATTAATGTACAGGGGGTTCAATTTCAGTCATAAATTAAAAATTGCATTAATGATAAACTATCAACATTTTTGAACAATTTCGACGCATTCTTTTACACTCTAATTAAGATATAGAATTGGTAAGCATCAGTAGAAAAATATCTTACATAGGTGAAATATATTTAAAAGTATGCTTTCCTAAATATACACTTCAGTTACTGTTTTCAAACAGTAACGACACATTCTTTTCTCGGGTTTTATGGGCCTGAATTCAATGAAAATTGTTTCATTCGACCTTTAGTTACATTTAAAAGTGTTTTCCTAAATTTAGAATTCAGTTACCACCATTTTCGAACAGTAATATCTTCTTCTTTTCTGGAGTTCTATGGGACAGATTTCAACTGGAATTGATTCATTCAATTTAGAATACATTCACTTATAGTTTTTAGTTCCACCTTCCACCACCAAGGGATACATTCTGATCTCGGGTTCTATAGGCCCAATTTCAATGAGATATGGCTCATTAAACTTGGTTTTCATTTGATTCATTTCATTTCAGTTTTTAGTTCCACTGCCAAGGGGTGCATTCTTATCTCAGGTTTTGTGGCCGCGATTTCAACATTGTTTGGCTCATAATTTGAAAAAAAAAATGCTCCCATAGGTTTAACATTAGCTTGCAAGTTTCTTTGTATTTCATATAGATATATATATGTATGAAACGACCAACAAAATCTTCATTTGACACCTCTTTCGTCATTTGTTCTGGCAATTGTTTTGATTGTCCTACAATTTTTAGTTCCCCATTTCACCACCAGAGGAATACATTCTTATTTTGGGTACTATGGGCCCATGGTCGAAACTAGGAAGGGGCAAAGGTGACATGTTGCCTGGGCGCCAGAGCAAAAGGCACCAAATGAAGATTTTGTTTCTAGTTTCATACAAAAATGCATATACAGTGAAACTTCCATTTAACGAAGTCTCGTCGTTACACTTAAATACTTCGTTATGAGGAAAATTCATTAAATAGAAATCAACTCAAATTCATGAAATTTGTATAATAAAATACATATGCATTACATGAAAAATACACATAAAATGGAAATATTGGGAAAATGTATTTTAATTCAAGCAGTATTTGTTTTTCTTTTTTTTATGCAATGTAGATACATGAGAAAAATTTTATTAGAATAATATCTAAAAAATCACATAATAAAGAGAAGTAAATAAAAACTGAAGCGTAGCGTAACTTTTCTCTTTTTCTCAGTATTTCAAATCCTTAACTTTTAAAATGTCTTTAATATTTCTTTGTTACAGGTTTCTTATGTAAAATACACTTTTCCTAAAAATGTTCCCGCTCTTTTAAGTATCCGAACAATTTATCTGTAACATTTTCGTAAAACTGGAATCCCCTTCTTCTTGTATCGAAGACTTTTTAAATTTTTTCTTTTGAATGGGAATGATTAAATAAATAATTTCATTTTCATACAATCCACTGAAATAAATTCATACATCCGTCGCAACAACAACCTCCCCGTTTGATTGCTGTACACGCACAAAAGTAGAATAAACTTCGTTATATAGAATATATTTTTTGTAATATAGAGATTGATTTACATGTTAATTGTGTTTAAAGTCAAGATTCAGCAGAGAATTTCGTTAAGTAGAATACTTCGTTAAATAGGGACTTCGGTAAAGTTCGACTGTATATGAAATACAAAGAAACTTGCAAGCTAATGTTAAACCTATGGGAGCTAAGTTGGAGACTTGAAATTTTGCATACTTATAGTTGAACACCTGAGATCACAAGACAAATCATAAAATGTTGAAAAGTATTATATTATTAGGGCATTTTAGGAATTCGACCATTTCTGCAACATTACATAATATTAATTTCAGCTTTTCATTCGTAGAAGTTACAGCGCAGTTGGTTAGAGTTTCGTACACAGAAGGTTGTAAGTTCAAATAACGCCGGTTAAAGTTGAACATTTTCAAAACTTAAATTTGTAAAAAATTTTTGTGAAATTCCTATTTTAAAATAAATTTGTGAAGTATTGCGTGTTCCACCTCCTCCCTCACCCTAAAAAAAAAAAAAAAAAAAAAAGAAGAAATATTTTAAAAAACGGAATTTCATTGAATTTTTTTAAAACTAAAATATGTAATTATTTTAGGAGAATTTCTTTTTAAACATAAGTTTGTGAAGTATCGTGACTCCCCACCCCCCACCCCGAAAGAAATTAAATAAGAAGCAAAAACCTTAAAAAAGAATTAACCTTTTAAATACTAACATTCTGACATATGCTATAAATCTTTTTAATTTTTTTGTTTGATGCTGCCATCTACATGCATTTTTATGAATTAACAAAATTCAAATGATTTGTAATGTCACATTATTTAATTTTAATCATTTCACCCAGTAATTATCATTATTTTATGTCTGATTTTTTTTATCAATTTTAAAATTTCAGATTATTTGATAACACCTAAAATTTTTAAAAAAGGAATTCCAGAAATTTTCCAGATTTTGAATTCCAGAGGGAGTGGTGACAGCATTTTTTTAAAATTGTAGCAATAAATTAAGTTGTAGACTTGAAATTTTGCATACTTATAGCTGAACACTTGCGATCACATGACAAATCATTAAATTTTCATAAAGTTTTATATTATTAACCTTTCTGGGCTCTAACTTGTATATTATTTTAAACATTAACCTATTACTATTATTAAACCTATTTTAAGCAAGTTTTCTTATTCAGCCCCTAATTAAGTAGGAGCCTTGAAATTTTGCATACTTATAGCTGAACATTTGCGATCCCACGACAACTCATAAAAATTTTCAATCATATTATTGACCTTTCCATGCTCTAAGATGTATATTTTAACCAGTTTTTTTTTTTTAGTTCAACCCCTAATTCAGTTGGAGACTTGAAATTTTGCATACTTATAGCTGAACACTTGCAGTCACTTGACAAATCATAAAATTTTCAAAAAGTCTTATATCATTGACTCCTCTGGACTCTAACTTGTGCATTTTGAAGCGATTTTTCTCACTCAGCCCCTTATTAAGCTACAGCAAGATTCGTCCTCATTTGAAGTCTTGACCAAAGAGTCATCTCATCAAGGCCTTTCGATTGGTGTAGTGTATGTTAACACCAGGCAATTAAGGCTGTTCTTAACTGCTCTGCTCAACAAGCAAAAAACGTTTTGACATATTTACAAATTCATTTCCTAACAGAAAGATATAAAATTGGAAAGCCCTGCCATAGAAGCGATTTGGAATCGAACTGTTTTTTTCATTTTTTGATCATTGAGTTATAAGCAAATTCGATCACGTGACAAACCCGTTTTTCGTCCGCTCTTGAGTGCTCTTTCTCCCTTCGCGCGGAAATTCTGTTCAAAACGCCTACTTTGACATTATTTTCTGAAAGATCTATTGCGTTTGCAAAAAAAATGGAAAAAACAGCTCAATTACATAGTTTCTGAACAACAACACCAGCAAGTTTCATGCATTTTCGAACAAAAATAAATTAAAACTTATGTCAGAAAGTTGCCCTTTTTGATTTGAGAACACCCTTAAGGGAAATAATCCCCGTTGGAGAGGGGGGGGGGGTGTCAGGAAATGTATTTTTTCATGAAACATATCGTTTTAAGGCTCTTGGCCTATACATTACTAAGCACCCACCTCCTTAACTCATTTTTTTGTACCGCTAGTACCTTTGTTTGTCATGATATGAGTCCGGTTTTTTGGGCCATGGAGAAGGGGGGGGGGGGGCACAAACAAAGTTTTAAAATTGTAGCATTTTCTACACTAAATATCATTTTAGATTTTTTTTTTACGAAGCCCTGTGATAAATATTATTTATAAAATATAAAAATTTCAAAGACAGGTGGTGTATTCCGGGGACGGGATAGTAAGGCTCGAAGAGGGGGAGGGTATTTTAAACTTTTTCCGAACCTCTCATGTGATTGTATATCAGTGGAAAGCCCTGTGACCACTCTTCCATACTATGCATCTTCCGGTTCCTCTCCAATCCCCCCCCCCCCGAAGGAGCGACTTTTCTAACTTTTACCGACACCCCTCATGTGATTATGTGTGTACATTACTAAGCACACTATATATCATTGGAGAGCCATTTGACCACTCTCATATTATGCAGCATAGCCTTATACAGGGTTTCAAGTGCTGCGCAGAAATAGCGTTTTTCCTTAAATTTGCGCCAAAACGTACTTAGTACCAAAATGAAATTTAGCTCAGAGATCGTATTTAGCAGATCGTTTTAGCAAAACGATCCGAGAAACAAAGAAAAATTCCATTTTTAACTTTTCTCAGACCGCCAATTTCGTCAAAAAAGGAAAAAATCCAGGGCTGCGGAGTCGGAGTCGTGGAGTCGGAGTCGGAGTGATTTTTCGGTGAAAAGAGTCGGAGTCGGAGTCGCTAAAAATATGCCGACTCCGACTCCAAACTTTTGTTGAACAATTTGAAGTAAAATAAAAATTAAACCAATTCTGCTTAATTTTAAATTTACGAACTGAATTATTATTTTATTTTTTAACTCTATACATTAATAAATATTTAGTTATTTTTCAGTTTATTGACACGTTAATGAGTAAATATAAGGCAAAAGGGCGGATGTGATATTTTCCCTAAATCAGTCATTAAATTGATTCATTTACTTACTTCTTCAGATCATATACGACACTAATTGTACAATAATTAAATTAAAGTGAGTTTTGAAAGTTTTTTGTTTCGTTTTGTTTTTTAGCTCACAGGCTATCAAAGCCTGAGAACTTATGTGCTCGCCAGATCTGTATGTACGTGTGTACGTATGTACGTACGTAACGCGATAACTCTTGATAGAAACATCCCAATTGCTTCAAATTTTTTTTCTAGTTTCATTCTGATAAGGTGCTTCCCTGATTAGTTTTGGGGATTCATTGGTTAAGGATAAAGGGGAAAAAGGGGGGTTAGTTCAACCCTCTTAATTCAAATAAATGGGTTTTTCATGCAGAATTATTCGATTTGCTCCGAATTTGGTATACCGGTTTATTATGTTAAGGAGCTTCCCTGATTAATTTTGGCGGTTCATTGGTTAAGGATAAAGGGGGAAAGGGGGGGTTAGTACCCACCCCCCTTAATTCAGGTAAATGGGTTTTTCATGCAGAATTATTCGATTTGCTCCGAATTTGGTATACCGGTTTATTATGCTAAGAAACTTCCCTGATTATCCTTAACCAATGAACCCCCAAAACTAAAGGGGGAAAAGGGGAGTTAGTCCACCCCTCTTAATTCAGATAAATGGGTTTTTCATACAGAATTATCCGATTTGCTACGAATTTGGTATACCGGTTTATTATGTTAAGGAATTTCCCTGATTAGTTTTGGGGGTTCATTGGTTAAGGATAAAGGGGGGAAAGGGGGATTAGTCCATCCCTCTTAATTCAGATAAATGGGTTTTTCATACAGAATTATCCGATTTGCTACGAATTTGGTATACCGGTTTATTATGTTAAGGAGCTTCCCTGATTAATTTGGGGGTTTCATTGGTTAAGTATAAAGGGGGAAAGGGGGCTAGTCCACCCCCCTTAATTTAGATAAACGGTTTTTTCATGCAGAATTATTCGATTTGCTTTGAATTTGGTATACCGGTTTATTATGTTAAGGAGCTTCCTGATTAGATTTGGAGGTTCATTGGTTAATTATAAAGGGGGAAACGGGGGCTAATCCCCCTTCACTTATTTTTTGAGGGGCATTATTCTTTAAAATAAGAGTATAATATACAATTAGTTTGAATAGCCTGTGAGCTCAATGCCATCAGTTTAGCTGGGCACTTTTCTTTTTTATTTATTGTCTTTTGTAAATTAAGTCCAACTCAACCCTAACCACATGTCGGTCCGACTACCCAACCCAATGAAGGAATCTATCTCAGACAAAAATTTTACCTCTATAAATTGAAATTTTACCTCTGTCCATCCGTGTTCGGGTCGGCTCCGAAATTTATATTTCAAGTCAATCCAAAGCGAACCGGAAATAAACCTGAACCCTAAACCCGATCCGAAATGAAATAAAATTTTATTAGAATTATGAAAAATAGCCATTTCTAGCAGCACTTTTATCTCTTGTGTAGGAAAAGGAATAAATATTTACTTATTCGACTTTATAAGTTAAACTTACGACTTTATAAGTTATGAGAAAGAAAGACAAGGAGCTTAAAGGAAGACAAAGTTTAGAAATTCAAGCTACGAAGTTTAGAAATTCAAGCTGTTTGACAAATTTTATTCTTAGACATCTCCATACATTACAGTCCGTATTCCATTTCAAGAAGTTGACAGGGGAGTGACAGTTGTGAGCTTCCTTTTGAAAAATCTGGTCAACCCTACCCGAACCCGCAATAATAATTATCAGACTGGCCCACAACGAAAAACATTTAGCGCCAACTCAATAACTCAATCCGAACCACCGTTCGAATCGGACCCTAACGAATGAAACAATCTACTTCAAATAACAATGGATCCTTTGTCCTACTTATACTACCTTATTTTTCAGTATTTCAGATAAAAGAGAATATGTGAAAAATATGAAATTGATTAATGCCGCTATCACTACAATATCGGACAACTGAACTCATACAGAATTTTTTCTCATTAAAACAAAAAACTGCTGTTTACTTCTTGAATATTTCTTTCTCAAAACTTAGACATTCTTCTATTTTTAAGCCCCAACTAGAGTCTTTCCAAGGGCCGTGTTGCACCTGACCCGAATCTGAAATTTCTACTGAAAGCCAACCCGAAACCCGACAAAAAGGAATTCGTCAACCAAATCCGAAAATAGAAAAAAAAATCGTCAATATGACCCTAATTCGAAACGAAAGAAAATTAGTTCATATTTTATAGAATAAACAGTTATGAAAAACGCCTACAATTTTATCTTTTTTGTATAAAAATGAACTCAAATACACTCATTAATATTCAAATATATAGATTTTTCATTTGAAAAATATTCAGTTCATATTTTCTTTTGAAAAATCAGCTAAAATCAAAAGTGTCAAAACCTGATCCGAAGCATTTTAAGTCTATCTGGTTCCGGCTAAATTTGGTTATCCTATCCGACGGATTCTAACCTACTGTAGAAAAAACAATTATTTCGTATGTTTTTTAAGATTTTTCTATTTTCTCACTTATTTTCATAATTACTCCTTATTCGTCAATTTGTTACCTTCCCCCCAACCCACCGAAATCGGCATTACTTTATTTAAGATTTTATTAGTATAATGTAGATGTAGATAATAGCATTTACGTCTATGAATGAAGGGCGACGACAACTTACCAATCTTTCACATAAAGTGCGATCGAAGCACTATTTTCTTTTACTCATTCTGTTCAAAGTTCAAATTGAAAATATCTTTGTTTTTTAAGCAGGCATATGTGTTCTTCTCGCGTAATTTGGTTTTAATTTACAGCTGACAAGATAGAAATTCTTTGTTCGTATCTGTAACTTCAAATTATATTTAGGAAAGTGAATCTTTTTTATTGTAAAATAATTACTATTTTTATTTAACGCAATGGCGGATCTAAGGGGGGGGGCGAAGGGGCGATCGCCCCCCCCTTGGGCTAATAAAGGATTTGTAAAATGACATTATGCATCCGCACGGGAAATGACTTGGGGCGGAGCTCGAGCCCGGCGCGACCCGACCCGGGTCGCGCCACTTTAAATCCACGAGACTCAGACTCAGATTGGGTCAGGTCTTTTCTCTTTTAGAGTCGGGTCGTGCCCTAATCTTAATTTTTTCTGCAGATTCGGGTCGGACAAGACTTCTTTTTCCCCCAGATTGAGCCTGGCCTGGACTTCATTTTTCCTAAAGGTCTGCAATGGCCAAAAATTACAGGTCGGGGCTCGGCCCGGAATAAAAGCTAATCAATCGGTCCGTGTCAGCCCGTATGATAAGCATTATTGGCCCGACCACGATCCGTGCACTCCTCTAAATTCTTCCTCCCGAGCCCAATTTGGTTTGACCCGACCCGGGTCGCGCCAGTTTAAATTCACGAGACTCTGGCTGGATCAGATCTTTTCTCTTTTAGAGTCGGGTCGTGCCCTGATCTTAATTTTTTCTGCAGATTCGTGTCGGGCCAGACTTCTTTTTCCTCGTGATCGAGCCTGGCCTGGACTTCATTTTTCCTAGAGGTCTGCACTGGCCAAAATTTTCCAGGTCGGGGCTCGGCCCGGAATAAAAGCTAAACATTCGGTCCGTGTCAGCCCGTATGATAAGCATTATTGGCCCGACCACGACCCGTGCACTCCTCTAAATTTTTCCTCCCGAGCTCAAGTTGGTCCGACCCGACCCGGGTCGCGCCAGTTAAATCCACGAGACTCGGGCTCGGTCAGGTCTTTTTTCTTTTAGAACCGGGTCGTGCCCTGATCTTAATTTTTGCTGCAGATTCGGGTCGGGCCAGACTTCTTTTTCCTCCAGATCGAGCCTGGCCTGGATTTCATTTTTCCTAGAGGTCTGCACTGGCCAAAATTTCCAGGTCGGGGCTTGGCCCGGAATAAAAGCTAAACATTCGGTCCGTGTCAGCCCGTATGATAAGCATTATTCGCCCGACCACGACCCGTGCACTCCTCTCAATTCTTCCTCCCGAGCCCAAGTTGGTCCGATCCGACCCGCGTCGCGCCAGTTTAAATGCACGAGACTCGGGCTGGGTCAGGTCTTTTCTCTTTTAGAGTCGGGTCGTCCCCGATCTTAATTTTTTCTGCAGATTCGTTTCGGGCCAGACTTCTTTTTCCTCCAGATCGAGCCTGGCCTGGACTTCATTTTTCCTAGGGTCCTGCACTAGCCAAAATTTGCATGTCGGGGCTCGGCCCGGAATAAAAGCTAAACATTTGGTTCGTTTCAGCCCGTATGATAAGCATTATTGGCCCGACCACGACCCGTGCACTCCTCTAAATTCTTTCTCCCGAGACCAAGTTGGTCTGCAATCTTACTTATTTGTCATTCGTAAAAATTATATTTGTTTTGTACATTTGTTTAGCGAAATCTTTAGAAATTTAATTTGATTTGATAAGTTACAGAGATGCATTTTTTAAAATTTACTTTTTTACTTTGTAGAGCTTTAAAATTATGATTTTCTGTTATCAACCGTTTCTTTCATTCTAAACTGATTATCTTACTGGATTTTTATTTGAATGTAATTGTCTAAGCCATATTTTTACGTAGTGTTTACGTACATACAGTCCTCAGCAAAAGTTTAGACACTGGTGATTTTGAACCTTTAAATTAAAAAATACGAACACTTGGGTTATACAAATGACTGTACTTATTTTTAAATATATTTTAAACGTTTTAGGACAGAAATAACGGTTTTAATGTAGGATATTATTTAATTTAGCTGAAAAAAGTGAAATTTGCATATTGCAAAAGTTTAGACACTTTTGTGATTTTTTGGCAAATGTTCACGGAAAAACGCATATTTCAAACTTATGACGTCACATGCATGAAGTATTTAAGTGCACCTCGCGATAGCATCGGTTAGTGAAGATGCCGCGAGCTAGAAATTTTCAGTCAGATGAAGTGATTAAAGCATGGAAGCTGAAATCGAAAGGGAAGACTGTTGCAGAAATTTCAGCTACTTTGAATCGACCAAAGAAGTCTGTCTATTAAGTACTGTCTAAGGGCGACTCTTTCAAAGCAAAACATAGATCTGGAAGGACTCGTGTGGACAGAAAACGAGATTATAGAAGGATCCATAAACTGGCATCTAGACAAATAATGACTGCTAATCGCATTAAAAGTGAGTCAGAGCTTTCTGTGTCAACGGATAATTTTGTAGATGCATTAAAGAAAGATGTACAGTCGTAGAAAAAAAAAAAGTAAACACCCCCTACTAACTCCTCAACAAATTATCGTAGAAGAAAGTTACTGGTACCAAATGATTGAAAATAAAGTCTACTTTAAAATGATATAAATAAAACTTGCTTAGGGGGCCATCTACATATTAAAACGGACCATAACTTTGTTTTTTTCAATAGCAGTACACAATTCTGACATCATAAATGAACTCTACACCCTTCAATTAGCCCAAAAACAAATTTTTATCCAATTCGTACCATAAGTTTCTGAGATATTAATTATTTTAAAACGAGCGTATTTTAAGGGCTGTATCCAAATTGAAGTTCGGAACTCGATTGTTAACCGAGAGAGCCCCCATCTTGATCAAAGCACCTTAAGAAGTCAATGAAGCCTGCTAGATTACAGGGCAGCAGAAGAAATTTCAAAATATCTAGTCACTTCTATTATAGACGGCCCCTTAAACCATCATTTTGCCGTTTTTTAAGCATAATTTGAAAAGTACTTGGAAGAAAAATGTGAAATTTCGGATTTCCATAAAGCAGGACTTAATAAATCTAAATTCATCAAAAAAAAATTGTAGGTTGCAATTCATATTTTTTTCGAATATTAATTTCATAAATCATAATTCATATCATAAAATTATAAAAATTGCAAATGCAGCGTATTTATGTTTGGGTATATTAGTGTTATTGCTACACAAAAAATTAGCACATTAGGAGTATAATTTCTGGAGATATAAATAAAAACATGAAAATATAATTTATCATTAGAAGCACTAAATTTTGAATGTTTATAATTCAAAAACTTATCATTCTAATGACTTGAAATTCGGTGTCTAGGCATAGTTTGAACCGAAGATTTGAAATATCTCGTTAAAATTGGGTATTGTCATTGAAAAAAATGAAGTTTATATTTGTTTTAATATGTAGATGGCCCCCTAAGAAAATTTTATATACATCATTTAAAAGTAGACTTTATTTCCAATCGTTCGGTACCAGTACCTTTCTTCTACGATAATTTGTTGAGGAATTAGTAAGGGGTGTTTACTTTTTTTTTCCACGGCTGTACATTAGTTTACATGAAAATGATAAAACAACCAGCCTTGAAATCTCACAACAAATTGACCCCTTTCCAGTCGCGGAGTAATTCTTTTTATAAACTGATGAAATAATGGACTGATACCAGAATTTATAAACGAAGTTATTAGAAAATATGAAATTGCTTATTTTCACGTATATTATAAAAGGAAAATTTTAATTAAATATTCTTGTCACTTTTGGAATTAAAATTAGGTGTCCTTTGTTGATGATTTGGGCCTCACTTTGTTTTAATTCTCAAGTATCTCTGGAGTTTCTCAATGGTCGCCAAGCTGCGTTAGACTACATACATATATTGGAAAACAATTTACAGTCATTTGGTGAACTTTTACCTCTTCCAAAGTATGTATTTGAGCAAGATAATGCGTATATTCATGTTGCATACAAATCAAAAAATTGGTTCAACTCTCAAAATACTACTATTTTCGACTGGCCCGCGTGTAGCCCTGATCTGAACCCAATCGAAAACTTTTGCGGCATCATATTTCATACGGTTTAAGCAATATTTTAACAATACTCCTCTGTAAATGAACTTCGATCAGATGTTGAACGTGTTTGGTACGAAATAGACCCCCAAGTGATGCAGGATTTAGTTTCTTCGATGGAAAGTCACATTTTTGCATTAATAGCAGACAATGTAGGTGCAGTTCGATTTTAATTTATGGATATTTTTCTGTTAACAGACAGAATGCCTATGCTTTTGCAACAATGTTAAATTTGTTTTTTTTTTGTCATTATATATTATGTAAAGTGTATAAATTAAAATTTATTGTTTGTGTATGAAAGATAAGTCTTCAGTAATATATGACAGTTGAGTTACAACAATTCGTTACACCCGTCTCAGCACAGAAGCATAATCAATCATTGTCTAAACTTTTGCTGAGCCCTGTAATTGCCTAAACAGTCATCGTTATAGTCATTAATATTGTTGTTTTACTGTATTCATGAATTTCGAACATAATCTGAAAATAAAATATGAGCATAAGCAAGTGTACTTTATGAATAATTTTAATTGCAGGGCTGGAGTTGATTTTTTAGCTTTTATACCGCGCGGGGCCAATAGTTTTATTTTTTTATGTGGGTTGGGCCTGATAACTTCAGCCCAGGTAAACATCTAACTGACATATCGAAGCCAGCTTAACTTTTTTTTAAATGCTTAATTTCAGCCATCATCCCATAACTACTGAATATACCGGGTGTCCTAAAATGGACTGACTCATTTTAAAATTCAATAAATTGCAAATGGTGACAGATATTATAAAAATACTTGCATGAGGGTTATAGATGTCGGGAACAGGGGTGATTTTGTTCCAAATTTTCCGAAAATTTAACCCTCTCGCTGCGCAACCCGCGATTTCCCCGGCCAACGTAAAGTGGCAAAATTTGTGCAACCCGCAATTTCCGCAGCAAATCTTTTTTTTATGATCTAATTCTATTAAAAAAAAACCTGTTTCACAAAGATTTCGGGACATATTTTACTCTAAAATGTGTGCAGATTTGAAATGTGTAATAAAAAACATGTGCAATTTTTTAACCTATTTTGATAATAAATAAATAAATAAATAATAATAATAATAATAATAATAATACGCAGCTTCAGGGTTAAGGCATTCGGTTCCAAAAATTTAGAAAATTCACCTATCCGAAAATTCGAACATACAAATAATCGCAAATTTTGATAAATGGTCTCCATAAAAAATCTATTTCGTCAATCGTTCGCAGAATATGACTTCAATTTCGCCGAATGATCACAGAAAAAACGCGAATTTGGTCAGGGAACCACGGAAAACATGCGAAATTCTTCAAATGATCACAGAAAATGCGAATTTCTTCAAAAGGCAGCGAAAAAGAACTCGAATTTCGTTAATTGATCCCGGAGAAAACGCAAATTTTGTCAAATAGACGCGAAAAAAAACCCCGCGAATTTCGTCAAAGGATCGTGGAGAAAACACGAATTCCTTCATAGAATCGTAGGAAAAAAACGAATTTAGTCAAAGTATCGCTTTAAAAACGCGAAGTTAGTCAAAGGATCGCTGAAAAAACGCGAATTTTGTAGAAGGGTCACGGAAAAAAACGCGAATTTTACCAAAGGTCTACAAAATTACACTAATTTCGTCAAAGGGTTGCAGAAGAAACGCAAATTTCATCAAAGGGTCGAAGACGAGCGAATTTCATCAAAGAGTCGTGGGGAAAATGCAGTGGTCTCTTTAGAAAACAGCACACAAAACGTTTATTATTATAGGTATAATTTTTAACTTGAAATAATATACTGAACTAATTTTTGAAAAAAAAAACAAGTTAACCCAAACCCAGCTTGCAGGAATCTACACTCAGCTTGAATTCGATCCGAATCCAAAACAGCTAACCCGACCTGCAACAAAAATAATTAGTGCCAGAAGGGAATCCCCCCATCTGCTGTAACCTTTCAGAAAATTTTCTTTGAATTTCAGAATTTTTTTTTTCTTTTTTACTCTACCCCTGATAATTTTTTTAACTGCGATTCTTGATTTTAGTTTAAAATAGCAACGAAGATGGTGCTGGAAGCAAGAGGAGCTAAATCGGTTCCCGGAGGAGGTAGGCTTAACGACCATTGTTTACAGCGCCATCTATCGCTGCTATTATACAGTAAAATCAAGAATCACAGTAAAATATCTCATGACATCTTACATATCCCTCCTGCGAGATTTTTTAAAATAGCTGTCACCATTCGAAAAGTACTAAATTTTAAAATCCATTTAAGGACACCCGGTATGTTTTTTAATAAGTTTCAAAGCATTCTTTACTGAATTACAACTCACCGTAGATATAAAGAGACAAGCAATCTTATACCAAATTAGTATTTTTTACATAATTCTGGAGATTAAAAAGTATTCCTAAATAATTATTTGGACGTGTCTGTTATGGAGATTTTACTGCATATAGTTTTTATCTTCAAAAATACTTAGACTTTCTTTTTTAAAAAAACGGGTCGACCCGAACCCTTCTCGCAAGTCGCAGTAGACTGACCGAAACTGACCCAAACCGGATATAATGTATATCAATCTGCCCCAAACCCAACGTGCTGGGCGCAGCTAAAAAGTAAAAGTCAACCCGACCTGTAGCAAAAAAGTAGAAGTCAACCCGACCTGTAGCAGAAAAGTAGAAGTCAACCGGGCCCAAACCCGACCCGCATCGAAAAAGTAGAAGTTAACCCGGCCCATAGCAAAAAAGTAGAAGTTAACCCGACCCACAGCAAAAAATAGAAATCAACCAGACCCAAACGCGACCCACAGCAAAAAAGTATAAGTTAATCCAACCAGCAGCAAAAAATAGAAGTCAACCGGACCCAAACCCGACCCACAGCAAAAACTAGAAGTAACACGACCCGCAGTGAAAAAATTAGCCCCGACCTGCGCATCAAATTGGAGTTTCCAAATTTCTAAAATCGCCCCCCCCTTGAGGACTCTCCAGATCCGCCCTTGATTTAACGTATTGCATATTCCGAATCGAAATTTATAAACGTTCGTTATACGGCGGTTATAAAAATAAAATATTAGAAACAGGGTTTAGGTTTCAACAGGGTTTTTAGGATTCAGGACTGTATAAAAAGATTATTTAAAAGGATAGCTTTTTAAAAATTAGTGGCCGAACTCAGTATAATCTTACTCTAACTCAATATAAACGTTTAATGAATATAATCTTAATTAGAGATCAACTGAAAATTCGGTTTCATTTTCGGCTCAACATCTGAGTTCAGCCAAAAATTCGTTTTCGGCGAAAATGCTGCTGGAAATTTGGTCGGACTGAAACTATCTGTATTCCAAAATTCTCGTATTTTCCTTAGGAAATTTTCAACATGACTCATTGGTTCGAACTGTATTGACTCATATGGGACACTCTTAATTTATTGCTATGAACTTCACTGTTTATAATTATCAGTCACGACTGACTCAAGATGTGAGTACAAATTAAAAAACAAGAAATGCATATATGTCTAAAATTTGAAGACGCTTTTCTCTTGCTCGTGAAAAGCTGCAGACTTAACTTTAATAGAATTTTTTTGTTTGAAACAGAAGTGTTTCAAATATTCTTTGAGAAAGCTCTAGTAGAACAGATGATCCTTTACAAAATTCATTATAAAAGATAAATCGAGGTATGTATACGTAAAAGATTTCTTAATTAGATGAAATTCATAATTAGAAAATCATTTCGTGTCATTGATGAATGACTAATTGCATTTTATTGTATATGAAAATAAAAACGTTTGGTCAGAGGCACAGAGGGCCAACTTGGACCACAGATATAATTACACCTACAATTAATTAATAACTATATATATTTATTATGTGTTAATTACTTAAACTCTTTTTGGAAATTTTCATTTTCGGCCGAAAATAGAAATATTACCGAAATTCGGTTTCTGTTTCGGTTTCGGTCGATCCTTAATCTTAATCAATATTTTATTTTGAACACTTTTTTCAATTTGCATTATCTATATATCTCCAACAAGTAAAAAATCAAAGCGCATTTCAATCTTTTTGAGAAATCCTGTGTGTATGTCGGAGTCGAAGAGTCGGAGTCGATCGTTTCAAAAATCCAGGAGTCAGAGTCGGAGTCGGAGTCGGTCATTTTTCCTTCCGACTCCGCAGCCCTGAAAATCGCTATCAAAAGATTGCGAATTTCGTCAAAAAATCGCGAAAAGCACGTGAATTTTGTCAAAAAATTGCGAAAAACGTGCGAATTTTATCAAAAGATCGCGAAAAACGCGCCATATTAGTCAAAGGATCGCGAAAAATGGGGATTTTGTCAAAAAACAGACAAAACGCGGTCAAAAGATCGCGAAAAACGCGGATTTCGTCAAAAGATCGCGATAAAACGCGAATTTCGTCAAAAGATCGCGAAACAAATAGCAAATTTCGTCGAAAGATCAGGAAAAGTACACGAATTCCGTCAAAAGATCGCAAAAAACGTGAATTTTGTCAAAGGATCGCTAGTTTTTAGAAAAAAAGAACAAAACGCGGTCAAAAGATAGAAAAAAATCCTGTAAATTTCTTCAAAAGATCGCAAAAAAGCGCAAGTTTTGCCAGAAGTTCGCAGAATAGCGCGAAAAATGCAAATTTCGTCAAAAGATCGCGAAAAATAAGCGAATTTCGCCCAAAGGTCGCGAAAAACTTGCGAATTTCGCCAAAAGATCCCGAAAAATATGCAAATTTAGTCAAAAGATCGTGAAAAACACGTGAATTTTGTCAAAAAATCGCGAAAAAGTGCGAATTTTATCTAAAGATCGCGAAAAACGCGCCATAATAGTCAAAGGATCACGAAAAATGGGAATTTTGTCAAAAAAACAGACAAAACGCGGTCAAAAAATCGCGAATTTCGTCAAAAAATTGCGAAACAAATAGCAAATTTCGTCAAAATACCGGGAGAAACACGCAAATGTCGTCGAAAGACCACAAAAAATACACGAATTCCGTCAAAAGATCGCAAAAAAATGTGAATTTTTTCAAAGGATTGCTAGTTTCGTGAAAAAAGGAACAAAAAGCGCAAGTTTTGTCAAAAGTTCGCAAAAAAGCGCAAGTTTTGTCTATAGATCGCAAAAAAGCGCAAGTTTTCACAGAATATCACGAAAAATGCAAATTTCGTCGAAAGATTGCGAAAAATAAGAGAAGTCGTACAAAGGTCGCGAAAAACTTGCGATTTTCGCCAAAAGATCCCGAAAAATATGCGAATTTAGTAAAAAGATCGCCAAAAACTGCTAATTTCGTCAAAAAATCGCAAAAATATGCGAATTTCTTCTAAAGATCTCAAAAAAAGCACTCAAATTTTGGTAAGGGATCGTGAATTTCGTCAAAGGATCGCGAAAAACGCGCTAATTTCGTGAAATGGTTGCGGGGATTTTGTGTTTATTTTATTTTGTGATTTGCTGAATTTAGGTACCTAAAGGTTCCCTTTTATGCGAAATATATGGTCTTTTTTGGTCCCTTTTTTTGAAAAAAATAGTCCCCTTTTACCATTTTTTACTACAAAAGTTGAGTGGGAGTCCTGTTTGTTGTATTCATGGGCTTTTTATCGATTAGTTAAATTTACTGCTCTAAAATAATATTTTTTAAAGCCAAATAAACTGATTTTTTTTCTTCCTGCTGCTAATTTTTAGGGTTTCGTTCATCTGACGAAACCCTATTCGTCTCGCTCCTCTGTCTGTTCGTCACAGAGCCCTTTCTCAGAAACTATAGATGTTGGAGGCTTGAAATTTTGCATACTTATAGATGAACACCACACATCATATGACAAATCATAAAATTTTGAAAAAATCGTACATTTAACCCTTTGGTCTCCCACATGTGTATTTTAAACAATTATTTCTAAGTGAGTCCCTAATTAGGTTGCAGGCGTGAAATTTCGCGTACTTATAGACGGACACCTCAGATCAAACGACAAATCATAAAATTTTGATAAAGTCGTACATTTAACCCTTCGGGCTCCACATGTGTATTTTAAACAATTCTTTCTATATGAGCCTCTAATTAGGTTGGAGGCGTGAAATTGTACATACTTATAGCTGAACACCTCACATCAAACGACAACATTTTGAAAAAGTCGTACATTTAACCCTTTGGGCTCCCAAATGTGCATTTTAAACAATTCTTTATAAGCGAGCCCCTAATTAGGTTGGAGGCGTGAAATTTTGCATACTTATAGCTGACTACCTCACATCAAACGACAAATCATAAAATTTTGAAAAAAAAGTGGTACATTTAACCCTTTGGGTTCCCGCATGTGTATTTTAAACAATTCTTTCTAAGTGAACCCTAATTAGGTTGGAGGTGTGAAATTTTGCATACTTATAGCTGAACACCTCACATCAAATGACAAACCATAAAATTTTGAAAAAAGTCGTACATTTAACCCTTTGGACTCCCACATGTGTATTTTAAACAATTCTTTGTAAATGAGCCCCTAATTAGGTTGGGGGCGTGAAATTTTGCATACTTATAGCTGAGCACCTCGCATCAAGCGATAAATCATAAAATTTTCCAAAAGTCATACATTTAACCTTTTGGGCTCCTACATATGTATTTTAAACAATTCTTTCTAAGTGAGCTCCTAATTAGGTTGGAGGCGTGAAATTTTGCATACTTATAGCTGCATACCTCACATCAAACGACAAATCATAAAATTTTGAAAAAATCGTACACTTAACCCTTTGGGCTCCCACATGTGTATTTTAAACAATTCTTTCTAAGTGAACCCTAATTAGGTTGGAGGGGGGAAATTTTGCATACTTATAGCTGAGCACCTCGCATCAAACGACAAATCATAAAATTTTCAAAAAGTCGTACATTTAACCCTTTCGGCTCCCACATGTGTATTTTAAACAATTCTTTCTAAGTGAGCTCCTAATTAGGTTGGAGGCGTGAAATTTTGCATACATATAGCTGAGCACCTCACATCAAAGGGCAAATCATAACATTTCGAAAAAGTCGTACATTTAACCTTTTGGGCTCCTACATGTATATTTTAAACAATTCTTTCCAAGTGATACCCTATTTAGGTTGGAGGCGTGAAATTTTGCATACTTATAGCTGAATATCATCATGCGACAAATCATAAAAATTTGAAAAAGTCGTACATTTAACCCTTTGGGATCCCACATGCGTATTTTAAGCAATTCTTTCTAACTGAGCTATTCTAATTGAACTATTAATATGGAGATTTGAAATTTTGCATACTTATTGCAGAACACCTGAGGTCAGGCGATAAATCATAAAATATTGAAAAAGTCTTACGTTTAACCCTTTGGGCTACCACATATATATTTTAAGCAATTATTTCTAAGAGAGCCCCTAATTAAGTTGGAGACATGAATTTTTGCATACGTATAGCTGAATACCTCAGACCACACGACAAATCATAAATTTTTCAAAAAGTCTTATATTACTTACTCCTCCGTGCTTTAACTTGTATATTTTAAGCAATTTTTCTAACCTCCGGCCTTTTCACCCGGGGAGCACTTTTCCAACTTCTGCCGACACCCCTTTGACCATTCTTTTATATTATGCACCGTAGCCTTACATATTTTAGTTCCACTTTTTACCGCCAGGGGCGCCTACTTATCTCGGGTGCTATGGACCCAATCCTTTCGACTAATATGTATACGGATAGTATGTAAAACGGAGTTTCGTTCTGATAGAAGTTTGTTTAGAATAGAGTGCGCCCCTGGTTGCGAAATTTAGAACTAACAGATTTTCAAAAGGATAAAGTGTTTTGAAAGGAATATTAAACGAAACCGTCTGTGCGATCTGTGATCACACATACTCACTTGTTCATTATTGCAAACTGTACCCAATTGTCATTTAGAATGGCCATAGTTAGCAAAATGTGGGGAGAAATTTTATCTAATTATTCTTTCAAATGTCAAAATATTTTCGAGATAGCAATAATTTTAATTTTTACTTTCTTCTACCTTTACAAGAAGAAAGTATTGGATTCGTGAAAATGTTCGGTTTTCGACGGATTTACACGTTTTAGGGGTGAGAGATTCCGAAAAACATGTTTTTACAAAATGTCTGTCTGTCTGTATGTGTGTATGTATGTGACACAAATTTTGTGGGCGCTCTATCTCAAGAACTAATGCACGGAATTTAATAAAAATTTATATTGTTAGTCCCTGATATAAATTGGTGCTTATTTGTTTTGGTGTAAATCGCTCAACAGGTGGCGCTGCTATGCAGCCTTTTTTACGATTTCCGCAATACCCCAATCTCCAGAACTAATGCACGGATTTTCATCAAACTGCAGATTCAGGTATACCTTGATATGAATTAGAGCTGTTTATGTTTTGGTTCAAAACGCTCAACAGCTGGCGCTGCTATGCTGCTTTCTTCAGAATTTCCACTATAGCTCTCAAGAACTAATGCACGAATTTTCATCAAACTTCAGATTCAGGTATACCTTGATATCAATTAGTGCTGTTTATGTGATTTATATAGAAGAAAGTTTTGTGATGGCCATAACATACTAGTTAGGAGTTTATTAGCATTAGAATTTCAGTCTGCACCAAAAACAGAATTTTAATTTTATTGCTACAAAATTAGATTTTTGCTGCTCCAAAAATGGATTTTTTTCTGCTCCAAAGGTGCTCCAAAATGGCTTTAGTGTACCAAGGGCGGATCTGGAGAGTCCTCAAGGGGGGGGCGATTTTAGAAATTTGGAAACTCCAATTTGATGCGCAGGTCGGGGCTAATTTTTTCACTGCGGGTCGTGTTACTTCTAGTTTTTGCTGTGGGTCGGGTTTGGGTCCGGTTGACTTCTATTTTTTGCTGCTGGTTGGATTAACTTATACTTTTTTGCTGTGGGTCGCGTTTGGGTCTGGTTGATTTCTATTTTTTGCTGTGGGTCGGGTTAACTTCTACTTTTTTGCTATGGGCCGGGTTAACTTCTACTTTTTCGATGCGGGTCGGGTTTGGGCCCGGTTGACTTCTACTTTTCTGCTACAGGTCGGGTTGACTTCTACTTTTTTGCTACAGGTCGGGTTGACTTTTACTTTTTAGCTGCGCCCAGCACGTTGGGTTTGGGGCAGATTGATATACATTATATCCGGTTTGGGTCAGTTTCGGTCAGTCTACTGCGACTTGCGAGAAGGGTTCGGGTCGACCCGTTTTTTTAAAAAAGAAAGTCTAAGTATTTTTGAAGATAAAAACTATATGCAGTAAAATCTCCATAACAGACACGTCCAAATAATTATTTAGGAATACTTTTTAATCTCCAGAATTATGTAAAAAATACTAATTTGGTATAAGATTGCTTGTCTCTTTATATCTACGGTGAGTTGTAATTCAGTAAAGAATGCTTTGAAACTTATTAAAAAACATACCGGGTGTCCTTAAATGGATTTTAAAATTTAGTACTTTTCGAATGGTGACAGCTATTTTAAAAAATCTCGCAGGAGGGATATGTAAGATGTCATGAGATATTTTACTGTGATTCTTGATTTTACTGTATAATAGCAGCGATAGATGGCGCTGTAAACAATGGTCGTTAAGCCTACCTCCTCCGGGAACCGATTTAGCTCCTCTTGCTTCCAGCACCATCTTCGTTGCTATTTTAAACTAAAATCAAGAATCGCAGTTAAAAAAATTATCAGGGGTAGAGTAAAAAAGAAAAAAAAAATTCTGAAATTCAAAGAAAATTTTCTGAAAGGTTACAGCAGATGGGGGGATTCCCTTCTGGCACTAATTATTTTTGTTGCAGGTCGGGTTAGCTGTTTTGGATTCGGATCGAATTCAAGCTGAGTGTAGATTCCTGCAAGCTGGGTTTGGGTTAACTTGTTTTTTTTTTCAAAAATTAGTTCAGTATATTATTTCAAGTTAAAAATTATACCTATAATAATAAACGTTTTGTGTGCTGTTTTCTAAAGAGACCACTGCATTTTCCCCACGACTCTTTGATGAAATTCGCTCGTCTTCGACCCTTTGATGAAATTTGCGTTTCTTCTGCAACCCTTTGACGAAATTAGTGTAATTTTGTAGACCTTTGGTAAAATTCGCGTTTTTTTCCGTGACCCTTCTACAAAATTCGCGTTTTTTCAGCGATCCTTTGACTAACTTCGCGTTTTTAAAGCGATACTTTGACTAAATTCGTTTTTTTCCTACGATTCTATGAAGGAATTCGTGTTTTCTCCACGATCCTTTGACGAAATTCGCGGGGTTTTTTTTCGCGTCTATTTGACAAAATTTGCGTTTTCTCCGGGATCAATTAACGAAATTCGAGTTCTTTTTCGCTGCCTTTTGAAGAAATTCGCATTTTCTGTGATCATTTGAAGAATTTCGCATGTTTTCCGTGGTTCCCTGACCAAATTCGCGTTTTTTCTGTGATCATTCGGCGAAATTGAAGTCATATTCTGCGAACGATTGACGAAATAGATTTTTTATGGAGACCATTTATCAAAATTTGCGATTATTTGTATGTTCGAATTTTCGGATAGGTGAATTTTCTAAATTTTTGGAACCGAATGCCTTAACCCTGAAGCTGCGTATTATTATTATTATTATTATTATTATTTATTTATTTATTTATTATCAAAATAGGTTAAAAAATTGCACATGTTTTTTATTACACATTTCAAATCTGCACACATTTTAGAGTAAAATATGTCCCGAAATCTTTGTGAAACAGGTTTTTTTTTAATAGAATTAGATCATAAAAAAAAGATTTGCTGCGGAAATTGCGGGTTGCACAAATTTTGCCACTAAACGTTGGCCGGGGAAATCGCGGGTTGCGCAGCGAGAGGGTTAAATTTTCGGAAAATTTGGAACAAAATCACCCCTGTTCCCGACATCTATAACCCTCATGCAAGTATTTTTATAATATCTGTCACCATTTGCAATTTATTGAATTTTAAAATGAGTCAGTCCATTTTAGGACACCCGGTATATTCAGTAGTTATGGGATGATGGCTGAAATTAAGCATTTAAAAAAAAGTTAAGCTGGCTTCGATATGTCAGTTAGATGTTTACCTGGGCTGAAGTTATCAGGCCCAACCCACATAAAAAAATAAAACTATTGGCCCCGCGCGGTATAAAAGCTAAAAAATCAACTCCAGCCCTGCAATTAAAATTATTCATAAAGTACACTTGCTTATGCTCATATTTTATTTTCAGATTATGTTCGAAATTCATGAATACAGTAAAACAACAATATTAATGACTATAACGATGACTGTTTAGGCAATTACAGGGCTCAGCAAAAGTTTAGACAATGATTGATTATGCTTCTGTGCTGAGACGGGTGTAACGAATTGTTGTAACTCAACTGTCATATATTACTGAAGACTTATCTTTCATACACAAACAATAAATTTTAATTTATACACTTTACATAATATATAATGACAAAAAAAAAAAACAAATTTAACATTGTTGCAAAAGCATAGGCATTCTGTCTGTTAACAGAAAAATATCCATAAATTAAAATCGAACTGCACCTACATTGTCTGCTATTAATGCAAAAATGTGACTTTCCATCGAAGAAACTAAATCCTGCATCACTTGGGGGTCTATTTCGTACCAAACACGTTCAACATCTGATCGAAGTTCATTTACAGAGGAGTATTGTTAAAATATTGCTTAAACCGTATGAAATATGATGCCGCAAAAGTTTTCGATTGGGTTCAGATCAGGGCTACACGCGGGCCAGTCGAAAATAGTAGTATTTTGAGAGTTGAACCAATTTTTTGATTTGTATGCAACATGAATATACGCATTATCTTGCTCAAATACATACTTTGGAAGAGGTAAAAGTTCACCAAATGACTGTAAATTGTTTTCCAATATATGTATGTAGTCTAACGCAGCTTGGCGACCATTGAGAAACTCCAGAGATACTTGAGAATTAAAACAAAGTGAGGCCCAAATCATCAACAAAGGACACCTAATTTTAATTCCAAAAGTGACAAGAATATTTAATTAAAATTTTCCTTTTATAATATACGTGAAAATAAGCAATTTCATATTTTCTAATAACTTCGTTTATAAATTCTGGTATCAGTCCATTATTTCATCAGTTTATAAAAAGAATTACTCCGCGACTGGAAAGGGGTCAATTTGTTGTGAGATTTCAAGGCTGGTTGTTTTATCATTTTCATGTAAACTAATGTACAGCCGTGGAAAAAAAAAGTAAACACCCCCTACTAATTCCTCAACAAATTATCGTAGAAGAAAGGTACTGGTACCGAACGATTGGAAATAAAGTCTACTTTTAAATGATGTATATAAAATTTTCTTAGGGGGCCATCTACATATTAAAACAAATATAAACTTCATTTTTTTCAATGACAATACCCAATTTTAACGAGATATTTCAAATCTTCGGTTCAAACTATGCCTAGACACCGAATTTCAAGTCATTAGAATGATAAGTTTTTGAATTATAAACATTCAAAATTTAGTGCTTCTAATGATAAATTATATTTTCATGTTTTTATTTATATCTCCAGAAATTATACTCCTAATGTGCTAATTTTTTGTGTAGCAATAACACTAATATACCCAAACATAAATACGCTGCATTTGCAATTTTTATAATTTTATGATATGAATTATGATTTATGAAATTAATATTCGAAAAAAATATGAATTGCAACCTACAATTTTTTTTTGATGAATTTAGATTTATTAAGTCCTGCTTTATGGAAATCCGAAATTTCACATTTTTCTTCCAAGTACTTTTCAAATTATGCTTAAAAAACGGCAAAATGATGGTTTAAGGGGCCGTCTATAATAGAAGTGACTAGATATTTTGAAATTTCTTCTGCTGCCCTGTAATCTAGCAGGCTTCATTGACTTCTTAAGGTGCTTTGATCAAGATGGGGGCTCTCTCGGTTAACAATCGAGTTCCGAACTTCAATTTGGATACAGCCCTTAAAATACGCTCGTTTTAAAATAATTAATATCTCAGAAACTTATGGTACGAATTGGATAAAAATTTGTTTTTGGGCTAATTGAAGGGTGTAGAGTTCATTTATGATGTCAGAATTGTGTACTGCTATTGAAAAAAACAAAGTTATGGTCCGTTTTAATATGTAGATGGCCCCCTAAGCAAGTTTTATTTATATCATTTTAAAGTAGACTTTATTTTCAATCATTTGGTACCAGTAACTTTCTTCTACGATAATTTGTTGAGGAGTTAGTAGGGGGTGTTTACTTTTTTTTTTCTACGACTGTACATCTTTCTTTAATGCATCTACAAAATTATCCGTTGACACAGAAAGCTCTGACTCACTTTTAATGCGATTAGCAGTCATTATTTGTCTAGATGCCAGTTTATGGATCCTTCTATAATCTCGTTTTCTGTCCACACGAGTCCTTCCAGATCTATGTTTTGCTTTGAAAGAGTCGCCCTTAGACAGTACTTAATAGACAGACTTCTTTGGTCGATTCAAAGTAGCTGAAATTTCTGCAACAGTCTTCCCTTTCGATTTCAGCTTCCATGCTTTAATCACTTCATCTGACTGAAAATTTCTAGCTCGCGGCATCTTCACTAACCGATGCTATCGCGAGGTGCACTTAAATACTTCATGCATGTGACGTCATAAGTTTGAAATATGCGTTTTTCCGTGAACATTTGCCAAAAAATCACAAAAGTGTCTAAACTTTTGCAATATGCAAATTTCACTTTTTTCAGCTAAATTAAATAATATCCTACATTAAAACCGTTATTTCTGTCCTAAAACGTTTAAAATATATTTAAAAATAAGTCCAAGTGTTCGTATTTTTTAATTTAAAGGTTCAAAATCACCAGTGTCTAAACTTTTGCTGAGGACTGTATGTACGTAAACACTACGTAAAAATATGGCTTAGACAATTACATTCAAATAAAAATCCAGTAAGATAATCAGTTTAGAATGAAAGAAACGGTTGATAACAGAAAATCATAATTTTAAAGCTCTACAAAGTAAAAAAGTAAATTTTAAAAAATGCATCTCTGTAACTTATCAAATCAAATTAAATTTCTAAAGATTTCGCTAAACAAATGTACAAAACAAATATAATTTTTACGAATGACAAATAAGTAAGATTGCAGACCAACTTGGTCTCGGGAGAAAGAATTTAGAGGAGTGCACGGGTCGTGGTCGGGCCAATAATGCTTATCATACGGGCTGAAACGAACCAAATGTTTAGCTTTTATTCCGGGCCGAGCCCCGACATGCAAATTTTGGCTAGTGCAGGACCCTAGGAAAAATGAAGTCCAGGCCAGGCTCGATCTGGAGGAAAAAGAAGTCTGGCCCGAAACGAATCTGCAGAAAAAATTAAGATCGGGGACGACCCGACTCTAAAAGAGAAAAGACCTGACCCAGCCCGAGTCTCGTGCATTTAAACTGGCGCGACGCGGGTCGGATCGGACCAACTTGGGCTCGGGAGGAAGAATTGAGAGGAGTGCACGGGTCGTGGTCGGGCGAATAATGCTTATCATACGGGCTGACACGGACCGAATGTTTAGCTTTTATTCCGGGCCAAGCCCCGACCTGGAAATTTTGGCCAGTGCAGACCTCTAGGAAAAATGAAATCCAGGCCAGGCTCGATCTGGAGGAAAAAGAAGTCTGGCCCGACCCGAATCTGCAGCAAAAATTAAGATCAGGGCACGACCCGGTTCTAAAAGAAAAAAGACCTGACCGAGCCCGAGTCTCGTGGATTTAACTGGCGCGACCCGGGTCGGGTCGGACCAACTTGAGCTCGGGAGGAAAAATTTAGAGGAGTGCACGGGTCGTGGTCGGGCCAATAATGCTTATCATACGGGCTGACACGGACCGAATGTTTAGCTTTTATTCCGGGCCGAGCCCCGACCTGGAAAATTTTGGCCAGTGCAGACCTCTAGGAAAAATGAAGTCCAGGCCAGGCTCGATCACGAGGAAAAAGAAGTCTGGCCCGACACGAATCTGCAGAAAAAATTAAGATCAGGGCACGACCCGACTCTAAAAGAGAAAAGATCTGATCCAGCCAGAGTCTCGTGAATTTAAACTGGCGCGACCCGGGTCGGGTCAAACCAAATTGGGCTCGGGAGGAAGAATTTAGAGGAGTGCACGGATCGTGGTCGGGCCAATAATGCTTATCATACGGGCTGACACGGACCGATTGATTAGCTTTTATTCCGGGCCGAGCCCCGACCTGTAATTTTTGGCCATTGCAGACCTTTAGGAAAAATGAAGTCCAGGCCAGGCTCAATCTGGGGGAAAAAGAAGTCTTGTCCGACCCGAATCTGCAGAAAAAATTAAGATTAGGGCACGACCCGACTCTAAAAGAGAAAAGACCTGACCCAATCTGAGTCTGAGTCTCGTGGATTTAAAGTGGCGCGACCCGGGTCGGGTCGCGCCGGGCTCGAGCTCCGCCCCAAGTCATTTCCCGTGCGGATGCATAATGTCATTTTACAAATCCTTTATTAGCCCAAGGGGGGGGGCGATCGCCCCTTCGCCCCCCCCTTAGATCCGCCATTGTAGTGTACTTTCATCCCTGCTTATATGTTTACATTAATAGTAGTGAAGTTCCTCTTTTTACCACCAGGGGTGCTTTCTAATCTCTGGTTCTATAGGCCTGATCTCCTCGACTAATACATCTACGCATGGATTATAAAACGGAGTTTTGTTCGAATAGAGGTTTTTTTTAGAATAGAATGCGTCCCCTATTGGTGAATGTGGAACTAGTAGATTTTGCAACAGGATTAAGTGTTGAAAGAAATATTAAACGAAACCCTATGTGTGATCTGTGATCTCACTTGCCCAAATTTCGTGGGGTATTTTCTTAGTTCGCAGATGATTTTGAGTCAGTCGTACAAACAATCTGTAGAAAATCTTTTAGCCCTATATAATACATTTTGATCTTCTTTTCAATGAAATTTATTCTAAATTCGTATAGCGATTTTTCCATTTTGCACAATTTCTTTTTAATCACTTTAGAGTAAATTGAACTTTCTGCTTTTATTAAAGAATCTGGTATCTAATCTTTGCCACCCAAAGTTAAATATCACAACCTTGTATGGAAAAAAATTTTTGTTTGGAAATTATATTAATATTAATATCAAAATTTTAAGTTTCTCTACCTACCTGCGGTCGTTGTAAGAGGTCTGGTGGAAAAAAATATTTGTTTTGAAAGTACTCTTTTTATTTTCACGTATTTTTGACGACTACATATTGTTGATTTTATTTTCGAATAGGTAATTTTTAAAAGGAAAAAGGTGACTGCAGTTCAGCGCTCTTAGTTTGTGGTATGATTACAATTCTTCAGAAACATTCATGTTATTGATAATGCCTTTTTCTTAATTTATTTATTGCATGCCACTTGGCGTACTTTTCAAGTGGAATATTGCAAAGCACAGTTTATGACAATTATATGCACATTAAATATAATCTACGTTACTGCCAAAGGACTGCCTTTATAAATAAAAACATAAAGACGTATCACATGCTGAGATTGAAACTTTGTTCAAACTATGACAATCAAGTTTCTAGCGATGCTAACAAAAAAATCCACCAGTGCAGGTGCACGAAAAGAGCATCACATGACTCTAGCGGTCTAAGGCGTCAGGTACCGCGGCAGCCTATCCTTTTTTTCTAGCCTCGGTTTCTAGAACATAACAAAACTTACCTAATTTCTCGTTTCTCGCCCACAGATCTTTTAAATTAAATATTTTTGCCTATGCCAGCAAAAGGGCTTGAATTTGAAATGATAACGTTTAGAAACGGAATTTCAAGACGGAGACATTATGAGAGTGGCGACACACGCACAGCGCAGAAGTACGGTACGGCGCACCACACACCAGAGAGACATGCGACAATAGTTGTGAGACAGGAGACAAATTCTACTGTTCAAACAGGTTTTTTCTTTGTTAACAGAGTGAAATTGTCGCATGCCTCACGCTTTTTTGTTGCATGTCTCCCTGGTGTGTGGCGCGCCTAATCTGCATTCCAAAATTTGGCGATACGTACCTGAATGAATAAGACGTGGGTACCTCTATATGAGAGGTGCGACGTATAGGGAAGTTGCAATCAGCTGATAGCCATTGTATTTCAAGTGGAGGTCAGGGTAGTTCCACCAATCAGAACTGCCTATTTGTAGTGTGTGACCTCCAGCATGACGTCAATTGCAACTGCCCTATTGACACAAAATGGACTTTACCCATGTGACGTCAGCCGCGGGTAAACAGAAGAAAAACACCAATAGGCGTGAAGAACATTTTAACAGTGCTTCCTCTTCGTCCAATAAATAGTCTTTTCCGGAGGGAAAATTCCCGCAAAGGCCATTCGTGGGTAAAGTCCATTGGATTGGTTTGGACAATCTTAATTAAAGATGAATCGTCAAATTAATTTTGTCAGGTTGTCCCACTTTTCTAGAGAACTCATCCAGTGGATTTTACCCATGTCACATCAGCTGCGGATACACAGAAGAAAAGACCAATAGGCGTGAAAAACATTTTATCACTGTTCCCCGTTCGCCCAATAAGCAATCCTTTTCGGAGAGTATGTACCCGCAAGAGCATGGCTGTTGCCAGACGTGGGTGAAATATAGTTTTGTTTTACGATAATTTAGACAAAACATCTGTCTAGGTATGTTTCTTCTGCTTATGTCGGAAATATCATACAGGGTAATTTCAGATGACGTCACAAATTGACCATTGGAGATCAAACAACGATTGGAGGGAAGTTGTGATTGGTAGATAAGAGCATTGTGGGCGCGGTTGAACGTCAAACAAGCTGTTGTGATTGGCGGATAAAAATCTCAACAGCTGATATCAACTTCCTTATAGGAGCATCCTAGTAAGACATGTTCACAAGCATTAGTTTGGCGATAATGGCAGACTCGCGAAGATGTTTGGCGAGAAAATCGTCTCAATCGATCAAATTTCATTTTAGCAAGGAAATCGTCTCAATCGATCAAATTTCATTTTAGCAAGGAAATCGTCTCAATCAATCACATTTTATATCCAATGGACTTTACCCATGAATGGCAACAGCCACGCCTCTGCGGGAAAAAACCCTCCGAAAAAGACTGTTTATTGGACAAATGGAGAGCAGTGTTAAAATGCCCTTCACGCCTGTTGATGTTTTTCTTCTGTTTACCCACGGCTGGCGTCCCATGAGTAAAGTCTATTTTATTTTATGTCGCCAGTTTCATATGATGCCATCGTACTTTCACTCGAATTCGCACAGAAGTTTATTATTATGTTCTGATTTATTGGTTACCATAATTGGAATAAAACTTATTCTGAGCACGCGCTCAGTCAACGGGCCCTACAGACAATGCCGATGAGCTCGATTACCAGGTCACGGCAAATCGGCCATTAGCTGATCATTCATTGGACCCTATTCTTGTGACATAAAAGTCGAAATCGAGATCGTCGTCATTGTCTATAAGGAAAGGGCATGTTTACAAACAAACACTTCCGTCAACCAATCTACTACTACATTTTTATCTTAACGATCATTGCAGGAATCGCACTTGGCGACGTAGGCCAGTCATATCATAGATCTGTTAAAGACCAATCAAATTCCCGGAGTTTATGTGTATAGTAGAAGTAATAATGAATGAACAGGTTTTTCTTGCTGGCCAACAGTAATTCGACCAACAGTGACGCCAGCTGTCCTTTCCTTATAGGTGCTAAGGCTCCTATAATACGGGCTGACTCACGCCGCCATTTAATTGCCGGTAGGAGAAGAACGATTGGCCACGCCACGTGTACAGCAATCGCTCATTGGTCTAAGTGGGAAACAAAATGCTTGACGATTCAGCCTGTATTATAGGAGCCCTAGCTGTACCCGTCCACACACGGCTAAAAGATAAGTGTCGCCGACCGGTGTTTAACCTCTTCAGTTCCGAAGCTAAAATAATAACACAAATGCTTATTCATTGGTTTTTTCCAAACAAAATGACAGAAAAAATATCTTTTCTGAAATGGGTCCTTTAAGGGCTTAGTAATTTAGGTTAAAAAATATGGATCTAAAACTACAAAATCCCTTAAAAACGTCAATTTAATAACCATTAACCTAAATTAACGCAATCACAAATTTAAGAGCTTTAAACAAGTAAATAATCTACAAATCCTCAAAATTTTGTATTGAAAAAGATTTAAGTTCCTTAAACACTTATGAAAATTTCTCACTTTCTTGGTCATACTGTCTTTTGGGAATTTTTAGGCATTTTGCAAACTCAGATGAAAATAACATTTATTTTATGAGGTAATCAGCTTAGATGCTGCCATTTATTCGTTTGCTTTGAACGCAAAAACATTCAGCTATTAAGAAGTGATGTGAAAATGTAAAAAAATCGGACATTTTAGTTTTTAATAGGTAAAAAACAGAGGTCCCCGTACGGGGACCCAGAGACCGAAGAGGTTAAAATGGTAGATTAAATGAAATCCTAAAAATGCTGAGAGATCTAAATTATGTCTCCGGCCATTACCGGCAGGGTTCCGCCTACTGTGGTTTCCTCTAGCGAGCAGAGAGGTGACATACCAGTGTTGTAGTTGTAGATATAAACAGTGTTGTAGTTGTAGTCATAAAAAGACCAGAGGGTACACTATAGACGTGTACGGTAAAAAGGTATATACACTATAGCTTTACTTGAGAAACAGAATGTATACGCCATACACTCTCCATTACGCCCTTGGGTATACTGTTTAATGGACTGTACCCACGTGACGTCAGCCGCGGGTAAACAGAAGAAAAACACCAATAGGCGTGAAGAACATTTTAACACTCCTTCGCCTTCATTCAATAAACAGTCATTTTCGGAGGGTATCTGACCTCAGAAGATTAGTTGTTGCCATTCGTGGGTAAAGTTCATTGGTTAGAACAACTGTGGACAAAAGCGAATCGTCAACCATATCGGCAAGCCCGCCATTATCGCCAAACTAATGCTTGTTAACTTGTCTTACTAGCATAATCGAATTCGTCCGAGTATTGTCAAGTTATGGAATAAAAATTACTTAGAGAGCTCAACAATAGAACGGAGGGCTAACTCCCTATTCTGATAAATTGAATCCAGAGGTCCGCCCATGATATACCGAGGAAAATTTTTGGCAATACATAGATTCCTCCCATAGAGTTAGTAAGGGGTGGATATTTTCAAATTGGATTTTCTTTTAAAAAATTGATGAAGTTACTACAATTTTCACTGATATATATTTTTTATTGAAAAAACTATAGATTTTATTTAAATTAAACGCAATTTTTTAGTTTGATATTAGTTAAAAATAAAATTTTATGTAAGCTCAAAGAGAAAAAAATGAAAAATTTGTTAAGCATTACTCATAAAAATATCAAAAAGATATAGAAAGCACCAAAATGGATAAAAAGTATGCGGAAAAGTTTGAAAAAATTCTTGTAAGAAAAGTGCAGGACTCCTTACTTGCACGCATTGAAAGTGTGATGCAGTCGCGGCAGAAAGTGGATCTGTGAGTTAGCTCTCCGTATTATTGTAGAGCGCAGTGGGTTTGCCATAGTTAGGTCAAACGCGTCTGTCAAAGTACAGTTTGAACACAATATGTTTCTACTTTCATATTTAGACTGAGCATCGCATGTCGCCACTTTCATATAGACGGCTTGCACATGACGTCACATTTCAGAAGAATCTGGCATCGCTTCATATGGCTCCCAAATATAAGGCGAATGTGGTGTCTCCATTTGACTTATTTGCACTATAATAATAAAAATCTAAATTAAACAGAAAGGCAACACGTGCTTTTAACGGCAAACGGGGAGTTCTGACGTTCCGTGTGGGCTCCAGATGCAATTGTACCAGTCGTTGCTAATAGAAACGGGACGTCAATGCAAGCCATCTATAAAGGCGTACTAGTTTCACCTGGTAAGCTCGGAACGCACTGCTCTAACAACGACCAGCGACATATTACACTGTTAAAAATATCGTGAAAAATTACTTCTGTTTATAAAGACTATATATGATCTTTTGTCAGAAAATAGATAGTATTTAAAAATAGAGGCATCTTTCACGATATTTTTAACACTGTAGGTACAGCGTCTAGCGTAGGGCCACTGCCTCCTACACTAGATGTCACTAGATAGACACCTAACGTATGGACGGTCCCCTAAATTTCCACACCAGTAGATTTCTTTGATTTCTTAAATCTCAGAAAATTAAGGCGGAAAGCACTTTCAAAAAATATTAGTACCAAAATTCAAAAGACCGTACACCTGCTGAAAAAAATCCGCATTCAGCAGCTGCCATTTTTGTGTCAGCGGTCAAGCCTAATATTCAGGAGGCGGTGCAAGGCCAGCTCATGAATTTTAAAACGTCATATGGAGTGGATCATCTTTACACAGTGATTGGTACAAAGCGGCGCGCCCATAGTTTTTCGCCAATCGCCGTTTAAAGATGATCCACTACGTGTGACATTTTAAATGTAATAGACTGGCCTTGTACTGCTCCGTATATCCTTTGTTTCTCAAATAAATCTATAGCGTATATTCTAGGCGTGACGTTCATGAATTTAGCGTATACCCTCTTCCTATAGCGTATACGTTCTGTTTTTTTACGACTATAACACTGGTCTTGTATGTCGTTGGTCGCGCTCTAACAAACCCCATTTACAAGTTGTTCGAATTTATTTCTTTGTTTTGCCTGCTTTGTGTGATATTTCGTGACGCCACAGCAAGCGTCTCCAACGGCTATCTCCAATCATGGAGGCGTTGGATCCACACACGATAGACGAGCTAAAAAAGCTGAAAACAGGCCTTAAATAGATTTTTCTATGAATTCCGAGCGCAAGTTTCCACAGCCAATGAAATTTTGAAAAAGGCAGAACCCGACCAACGTAGAAAGCCTACGAGGCTAATGAAAAAGACAGGCTACCACGGTGGGTCCGATCTGTCTTTTTTTTACAGACCGCTGGAGTCACGTGATGCTCGAATGCACCAATGAAGATGTGCGAAAAGAGCAACACGTCACTCTAGTGGTCTGTAAAAAAAGACAGATCGGTCCCACCGCAGTAGCCTGTCTTTCTCGTTAGCCTCGGGAGTTTAGAGAATACTTTGTGTTGATGTCTATGCTTGTGAAGCATGGGCAATGTCGTCGCAAAAATTTCTAAATAGATGTTAAGCTTTTTAGGGAAATTGTGTTAAAGCTTATAAGGAAAGGGCAGCTGACGTCACTGTTGGTCGTATTACTGTTGGTTAAGCAAGAAAATCTGTCCGTTCTTTATGACTCCTACCTTTACGCATGAGCTAGGGAAATTTAATTGGTCTACGTTTAACACGTCTCTGATATGATTGGCCTACGTCACCAAGACTATTCCTGCAATGATCTTTATGGCAAAAATATAGTTGGTAGATTGGTTGACGGAAGTGTTTGTTTGTAAACATGCCCTTTCCTTATGGACTGACTTTACCCACGTCACGTCAGCTGCGGGTATATAGTAGAAAACACCAATAGACGTGAAGAACATTTTAAAACTGCTTCCCCTTCGTCCAATAAACAGTCTTTGTCTGAGGGTATATACCCGCAGAGGCGTGACTGTTGCCGTTCGTGGGTAAAGTGCATTGAAGTTCCAACAAATTTTTGGTGAATTCGGTGGCGTAAAAAGAATACTGAACTGGGACCGAATTATTGCAATTTTAAGAGCAAAGAGGGGGAGTTGGGGCTAGAACTTTACGTCCGCTTATATGTCTAGAATGGGCCAATCTTTCTAGGGGAGAGTGTCCAGTTAGAATTCATATTGATTATTCCTTTAGAGTTATTACCCTTAATTTTAGGATTTCTGTCTTTAGTAGGTAGGGGATTTGTTTTGTGGAAACTTTGAGCAAAGAAATAGTTCGCCGGTTGATCCCTTCCTCGCTCCAGGCACCGACAGGGTCTTTACTTGACATCATCACAAAGTCTTTTACATATCTGTTGGTCTTGAGTTCACTTTACACATCTGGTGTGTAAATTGCAAGTCATGTCAGAATGAACAAAAGCCTAATTAAGGTAATCAGTGTTGAATTCAGGGGGTGGCCTGGAGAAGACATTCCCCCCCCCCCCCCGAAAGATTTGAGGTTTTGTGTTTTCAATGGTAAAAAAATGCAATTTTCCCCACTGGAACTACAGAAATCCCTCCCGGCGAAAAATGTCTGAATTCAACACTGAAGGTAATACTGCGAGGCGCCCTTTTTATCCCGGTAATCTTCAAAACTGACCTCAGTTTTCATAATTTCTGTAACTTAGAAGCTGCGGTCAAATTCTGGTTGTTTTGGTATCGAAACAAAGAAAAAGGGGATGCATTTTTAGTTTGACATGGGCCTCTTATACATTTGGAAAACACGCCAAAGAAAGCTGATTCAATTTCTATTGCATCCTTCATGTCTTGGTCGCCAGTGTTGAGAGGAAGTTCCCTAAAAATCAATTGCATCTTCCAACACGTATGATTGAAATTGGACATTCTCCCGAAGCAAAATTTTTTGAACTTAACGATAATCTCCAACAGTATCAAATTTTATGTTAAATTATCCGCCCTTCTCTGGGAAATGGCAATTCTAGCATTTTTCTTGATTGCGATATTAAGGAATTGCCATTTGTCTTCCGGAATAATTTTGAATGACTGAATTCTGCTTTTTTTTAGTTTATTAGCAGTACTAACTTTATCATTTGCAGTTAGCGAATGCGATTCCATCAAAATTAATGGCAACTTTGCTTTTTTGTAAAAAAATTAACAAAAATTGCCATATCAATAGGGGGTGAATTTATGCAGTCGAAGTCCTCCTAAAGTCTTTTTATACTCTAGAAATTTGGTTGACATCTGTGACGAGAGATGGCATCACTTCCGTCCCTGAGTCTCGACCCGGCTTTCGGTTCTCCCGACTAGTAATTATCCGAAACGGGGAGGATTTTTGCTTGTTAAATGGCAGACGGACGGCTGTAACAAAAAGTCTAGTCTTACAAACCTCGCTCACAATAGAGCTGTATGCTGTATCGCAAGGCATTCGAATCACCCACGCAGGGTTTCTTCAATTTCTCTAATTTGCAGAGTCTATTCTTAAGCACTGAAGAAGTCAGCCAAAAACTTGTCGCTCAGTCTCCAACTGCCGAGTCGTCCATTTTTTTCAATACGAGTGCAAGATTTAAGTTCATAATCACCAGTCCTCCAGAACAATCTGAGATTTACTTCCAGGGTCATGGCATAAAACGCCGTAAGTCCGCATTTGGATCGCTAAAAGCAGCAACATTCGCAATGTCCGGAAAGAAAAACGGCTGGAGATTAATACAAGAGGTCGGGTTTAACACGACCTTGTATTTCCGTCCTTCCAATGTACGACCTGGAACCAGCTAGTGTTCGAGGTTGTTTTATTCGATCAGTTGAGTATCAGCAAGTTCTGGAATGTACACTGAGCTCCACATGTAACAGAAGTTCTGAGTCGGCGGTCAAAAACTTGCAAGGCAAAGGTAAAACATACTTCACGTTAAAAATAGCAAATAAAGCTGGCTTGATCAATATAATTTTTGGCTCAAGCAAATATAACTGGCTCAGCCTTGCTTTTTCTAGCATGCTGTTCCTTATTCCCTATCTTGCACTGAAGAAGAATCTCGCTAGTAGATTCGAAACAGCTGTTTGCTGCTTTTCATATATTATTTGTGCATTTTAAACGTTGTTTTTTCTGCTTTTTCATACTTCACGTTGTCAATGTTAGATATTAGTGTTCGCATTTGCTATTATCCTAATATCGGATTCTCCAATCATGTAGAGGGAATGCGATAAACAACGTTTTATGCCATGAATACGAACTAAAATTATCGTAACTGTATTCTTCCACGTTGGCCACTGGAAATCATGTTAGGAAATTTAAAAAAAAGATCTCCTGTTATATATGGAGCTTAGTGGGAATGCAGGTTTCTCATAGTTTGGACAAAAACGCCTGCCTAAGCACAGTCTGAGCATGTGTCCTGTGAATAAGTAAATCGCCGTTCTCATGAAGACATCCTAATAAAGAAAAACCTTTTAGAATGAAACGATGTTTTGTGGACCTGGTACTTGTTTCCAATATGAACGTTTTTTCCCAACCACAGCTGGGATGTCTCTATAAAAAAAAGGTTCTGCTCTTAAAACTGATAGACATGAGGTACTGGGTTCGCTCGCTAATCACTCTCAGTTTTCCGTGATTTTCTTCGAACCTTGCATAAATGTGGTTAGATTCCCTTAGAAAGACTCCACGGAAGGCACTCTTCCTTTGGGTCTATATACATTGTATAGATAATCGTAAACAACATCAACACCTATAATAAAGCAGCGGCGATATAAGTACAAGGCGGATGCTCACGCTAAATGTTTTGTCCAAACTATGGTAAACAGTATTTCAGAACTTGGTGAAACTCGCCAGTACGAGTTTGACAAGCCAATAAACATTAGCTTGGCGATATTGGTACGCGCACTAAGAAATGGACCTTATGCACGCGATCTGAGGTTGAGGCTAAAATTCGTCTGCTGGCGGTATTTACTGGCGGTGTTTAGCATAGCAGTCTATGGAGTGTGAGTTATTAATGCTTGTTTGTTAAAAATACCGCAAAAGAATTCTTTGATGCAGCAGCATATACTTAATATATTGTCATCTAAATTCAAAATTTTGTTCTGTATGCGAGAAAATTCCCTAAGTTTGCAAATTTTCAGTTAAAACGTATGCATTCAACCTGGGTCAAGGCTAAAGTCGTCTGCTAGCGATGTTTGCGCCTGCGCATACTGGTATTCTGCCGGTGCAGTAACTAGAATAACAGATCATCATACCGCCAGCTCTGGCGTCTGACGTCACTTGAATAGAGTCCATTGGGAATTTGTTTTTGTCCAAAATCTTGACTCATCAAATTTTATTTTTTTAATGACCATCATGTTGCAGAGGCACCCTAACTACAATTGGCTAAAAGTTGCGAGTGGTGAAGATAAAATGCCTCTACAAAATAGTGGTGCCCTGATCACATGATCAGACTGAATATTTTGTCCAAATTATGGCAGCCAACAATCCAGAACTTGGAGGTGGAGATAATCTTTGTACGAGTTCGAGTAGGAGTACGAGTTCGATAGACAAGCGAGTTATCAACAAAAATATGCTTGGCAATTTATTTTGTCCAAAATCGTCTAGACCAATCACGTTTTAATTCTCGAATGTCACCAGTCCATAAAGAACCCTAGTGGAGGGGATCTTATCAATTTTGTCTTTCCTTATTGCAGTTAGACCATAGGTCTAATCAAGTTGCACTTGTATTCACTATCGACCTCAACCTCAAGTACCGGTTAGCGCGAACATATCGATCAAACAGTCACATGTTATTCACCATTAATCTCATTAGACATAACCACGGCTGAAATCCAATAAAATTAATCGTGAATAATTGAATTTTATATTTCATATATTACATACTCTTTTAGAAGTATCCTAGGCTCATTGTACAACACCCATGAATAAATAGTCAGAGGAACTTGGTCATCAGGAAAACAGAATTCAAATGCCCTTCACTCCTATTGATATTTATTTCTACATACTCTCAGTTGTCTTGGCATGATAAAGTCTCTTGTTTAATCATACTTGTCTAGGCAAGTACTATGAAATTCTGGAATTTGTCGTATTTTTAAGAAAAAACATCCATTCTGGGTATAAGGAAAGGGCATGTTTACAAACAAACACTTCCGTCAACCAATCTACCAACTACATTTTTGTCATAAGATCATTGCATGAATAGTCTTGGCGCCGTAGAGGCTAATCATATCAGAGATCTGTTAAACGTAGACCAATCAAATTTCGATAGCTCATGTGTACAGTAGGAGTTATAAAGAACGGCCAGGTTTTTCTGGCTAATCCACAGTAATTCGACCAACAATGACGTCAGCTGCCCTTTCCTCGAGGCTAACGAAAAAGATAGGCTACCGCGGTGGGTCTGATCTGTCTTTTTTACAGACCGCTGGAGTCATGTGATGTCGAATGCACCAATGAAGGTGTGCGAAAAGAGCATCACGTCACCCTAGCGGTCTGTAAAAAAAGTCAGATCGGTCCCACCACGGTAGCCTGTCTTTCTCGTTAGCCTCGCCTTTTCCTTATACGCTCTGTGCGTATGTCGCCAGTACTTATTCATTAAGGCACTCTATTACCGAGAACGTAAAATATAAAGTATATGAATAACAATAAAATTTGTCACAAAAGAGCACTCTTTTGTGCCTATCCACCCTTACTAAAATACACCAATTGACGCTCTCTGACATAGTTATAAAATATTTTTATACGTACCTACATTTCAATTAAAGTAACTTAATACCATGGAGCTATGAAAGAGAGGAGTAGACATAAATGTCGTTATTTGAAGCTGTTTCTAAACCCCTCCTGCATCCGCCACATTTAGCCGAGTCTTGCCGGCCAAAGTCTAATATGGCAGACGTAGTAGAGGGAGAAAGAACTCGTTTTTCGGCATCAGCGGGTCGCCCAGTGACGTGGTCAGTAAGCGGAGGCTGCTGTCACGCTGGAATTTTTCATTTGTATTTTCAAGAGTACCCCCACATGTTCTACTGGCTCACTCGCCTACCAAAAGGTCATCACAAGAGATTATCTTTTGTTCACAACTCTCCTTTTCACCTATAAATACCTGGCTATTGTACTATTTTTGTTCTACTGGACAATAATAGCCCCTCTTTTGGAATAATCTTCTTTTATATACTTCACTCATTTTAATCCCATAAGAGAATGTGTCCATAACTCAAATACGTAGATAATGATGCACAGATAAATAGAATACATAAAGAAAATAAAATTAATTTAATAATAATTTACATTAAGCTTATATCTCATTAACGTCAGAGACCTGCAGCTGCTATGTTGGTGGTTGCATATTCCAATTTCACACCTAATTTAAAAGAATAGAGTTACGTCACAGAATGTGCTAGTGTAAATTACCATCCGAGGATGATGGGTAGAAATCATGGTTTTCACTTACAATTTGAAATAATTGATATGGCACATTTTTTGAGTAAGACGGTTACGCACGCTACACAACGGAGTGGCACAAAGGATGAGACAAGAGAACTGTTTCAGTCCCAATCCGGGATTGCACTTATACTTTAAAGCAAAAGCTAAGTTCCCGAGGCAGTCATCCCCTGCTAACAAATGAGAAACAGATTTGAATTTCAATGTCTCCCCAAAAGAATATATACAAAATAATATTACTTCAAAGGGATGAGAGGTAAAACCATACCTCAGAATCACTCAGGACATTAGAGGTCGATCTTTTGACCAAAGAATGATTGAGCGTTAACATAAGGGTTTTTCGGAAACCCGGGAATGTCTAGATGAATAAAGCTTGTGTCTACTTTGTGGACCCATATAGTAGATAGGTACCAAACAGTATCTTCGTTCAGAACCACCCAGCGCACAAACACCTGCAAAACAAAATCCAGGGATAGGTACAATTTTGGAACATATGTACCTTCAGCCACTACCAACTTAGCAATTTGATTTATAGTGAAGAATATAAATGTGAAATAAATTTAACTAGAATTGTTTGCCAGAACTCCATGTGCAAAACAATTTTTTAGCATATGATCATAATCAGAAGAGTAAGGCGTGCCACACACCAGCGAACATGCAACAGAAAAAGGAATGTGTCAGAAGACAATTTCACCCTGTTAACAAAGCAGAAACTTGTTCAAATATCAGAATTTGTCTCAGGCTTTTTGTAGCATGTCTCCCTGGTGTGTGGCGCACTTAACAGATAACACATTAAAAATCCAACAAACTTGTACGGCCTTTATTTAAAATGAAGAACTGAAAGAGTTTATTATTTTTTTCATAAGATTAGGGACTCTGAACTTTCATTTAAGATAATTTACAAGCACATATAAAGGAAATCAAAACTAATAAGTGGGTAAGTGTGATCGCAGATAGAACGGAGGGTTTCATTTAATATCTCTTTTAAAACACTTTATCCTTAAATTAATAAATTGTTAATTTATAATTATTAAATCCTTACATAAATGGCAGCACCATTGTATTTAATTTTAAAATAATAAGAAAAATATTTTTAAAACAAATTAAAAATATTCAAGAAAAATTATTTAAATAAAACAGTGATGGAACAGTGTAGCAGCAGAGAATCTATTGACACCGCTAAATTTTAGCTGCATTCTTTGTCTTATTTCAGGACAGAATTTCTGAATTTTTTTTAACCCGATGAATACTATTAAAATTTAGTGGTGGCAATCGCACAACTGCTGCGCCACTGTTCCATGACTGATAAAATTAAAAAGTCCGAATATTTTTAAATTCAGCAATTTAAAAAATTTAGCACAGGTATAAATAAAATATAAAAATTTTAAAAGCAAAAAATTGTTTAAAACATATTTTAAACGTTCAAATAATTCAGAAAAAATCCATATTAACTGTTTGCCCTTTCCAAACACTCACTAGATGGCACCCAAAAAGAAGATGTAAACGTTTATTAAAATTTGAAATAAAAAAGAAAAAAACCAATAGAGAATAATTCTTCTAATGGTTTGGTTTGTGTTTACGACGGCCAATTATCAACACGTGGGATATAGGCCCTGGGGGGCGGGTGCCCTTCGTGGGGGTCTTTTTAAGGGAACCTAACCCGTATTTACGCATGGGAATCCACGGTTTCGAAGAAAACCACGAAAACTCCGAAACGGTTAGACCGACGGACGCGATTGGGTTCGAACCCAGCACCTCCCGTGTACCAGCTTCGAGAGCAGAACCTCTCAGCCACTGGCAGGGTAATTCTTCTAATGATAAGATGAAAAAAGTTCCCTATTATTTAAAAAAATGGCCAGTAGATGTCAGCAATAAACAAAAAAATATTGGTTCTATATTGAAATTCCACATTTTCTGTGTCTTAAAAAAATATACTCTAAAAATTACCACTGCGCCAAAAAATAAAATAAGCCTAAAAATGGCCAAAAAAAAAAGGAATTTTCCTTTAATTAAATCCATATGAAAAAAAAAGTTTAATAATAAAAATATTAAAGTTCCGCCAGAGAGATTCGAACCCACAATCTTTTGCATAGAAGACGAATCTAAACTATGGACACTCAGCGATATATGCTGATATTAAGATTATATTTTGAAATAAAAAAAGAATGAACTCGTTTAATTAAAAATATATATAAGACTTTTTCAAAATTTTATGAATTTGGGTATGTCAGGGGGTATTCAGCGCTATGTAAAAAAAAAAAAAAATCACGTCATAACTTAGGTATTTTCCGAGTACGAGGCTGTGACGGACGAACAGACAGAGAAGTGAGACTATAAGGGTTTCGTGAGATGCACGAAACACTAAAAATCGTCTTCCACAGGGGATTCAGGAAAAATCCTTAGTTCCTCATTGACTTGGGTTAATTATTTTAAATCCCCCCCGCCCCCCCCAAAAAAAAAAAGTTTTGTATTTTTTTTCAAAATCATGAGAGAAAAAGAAAACCTGGGTAATTAAATTTGATAATCCAGGGCAGGGGACTCATGACCCATCTATACTCCGTATAATTTCAATTGCATTCTCAAAGGCATCGATACCCTCTCCAAAAGGGCCGGATCCAGAAAATCGTTTTTTATTGGGGGGGGGGGGAGGGAGAGAGAGACCGAGTGACATATAATCAAAGAAAGGATGAATCCGAGTAAAAAAAATACTGAAACTCACAGCATATTTTATGAAAGGTTACAACAGAGGGGTGACCGGGGGATCCTCTACCAGCTCTAATTACGCTGTTTTTCGAGGCCTTTGGCGAATTTTGCGTTTTTAACCAATCCTTTGACGAAATTCCCGTTTTACCGTGGTCATTTGACAAAATAGGCGTCATTCCGCGATCCTGTGATGCAATTCGCGTTTTTTTACAATCCTTTGTACAAAAATTCGTACTTTTTCGCAATTATCTGACGAAATTCGCATTTTTTACGAGATCCTTTGACGAAATTTGCATTGTATCTTTTGGCGAAATTCGCGTTTTCCGCAATTATCTGATGAAATTTGCGTTTTCTCCGCAATACTTTAACAAAATTTGGGTTTTTTCGCGATCCTGACAAAACGCGCGTCTCTTCCGCGATCCTGTGACAAAATTTACCTTTTTCGCGGTCCTTTGACGCAATTCGCTTTTCCCCGAAATCATGTAACGAAATTCGCGTTTTTTCCGCGATCCTGTTACAAAATTCGCGTTTTTCAGCGATCCTGTGATAAAATTCGCGTTTTTCCTTAAACCTGTGACAAAATTCGTGGTTTTTCGCGGTCCTTTGACAAAATTCGCATTTTTTTCGTGATCTTTGGCAAAATTTCCGCTTTTCCGATCTCCTTTGACGAAATTCGCACTTTCCGAGATTTTTTGACGAAATTCGCGTTTATCCCACGATCCTGTGACAAAATTCATGTTTTTTCGCGGTCCTTTGACGAAATTTGCGTTTATTTCGTAATCATTTGGCGAAATTCGCTTTTTTACGATTTTTAAACGAAATGAGTGTTTAATCCGCGATCCCGTTGCAAAATTTGCATTTTTTCCGCGATCCTGTGAAGAAATTCGCGTTTTTTTCGCGATCCTTTGACGAAATTCGCGTTTTTGGGGTATCCTTTGGCGAAATTCACGTTTTTTCTTGCGACCATTTAACGAAATTCCCTTTTTTGCGATCCTTTGACGAAATTCGCGTTTTTTCCGCGATCCTGTGACAAAATTCGCATTTTTTCGTGATCCTTTGGAGAAATTCACTTATTTACGAGATGTTTTCTTTGGGGGGAGGGGGATGATCCTCCCCCCTCCGTAGGTGACAGGACAAAATCCTTTTTTGTTCATAAATTATCGGAGCATCAATGAGGCTTTCTGTTGACACCCGAAAACTTTTGGGCTTCCGTAAAAACTGCTATAAAAAAGTTGGAGTTACATTTTTTTTGCCCCCCCCCTCCCGTGGATCCTTGCCTGCTCTCCACTTCATCCTTTCAATGTCATGACAGCAGTCTGTCAGTCAAATGCATTGTTACCAAAATTATTGATCTAAGCCTCTGTTCAGAAGGAAAAAGTGCTCCCTCTCCTTTAACTCCTTGAGGACGAGCGACCCGTAAGGTGCCCAGAATCCATGATTATTCTCACCAGTAAATTTTTATTGTAAATTTTGCCTTGTTTAATCCGAGCATTTTTCAAATTCAATTAGGTAAAAATTTGTTTTGAAAAACCAGTGATAAAAGATTAAAAATTCTGTAAAAGACGCTCGTCCTGAAGGAGTTAAAAGCAATAACTGGCCGTTCTTTTCCAACTGTTCTGTGGTTATGGACAAAAGAAAGGGGAGTCTCAACAATAGAAAGACGCAGAGGTGGGTTTGACGGAAAAATTTCTGACTAGTTCGGATCATTCAAAAGCAAAAAAAAAATTGAAGAGCACTGCCTAATCGCAGAAAAGACAATGACAGTTGAAGAATATGTCTATTTGGACCTTAAGACAAGGAACAGGAAAATAATCTTGTGAAGGCAATTTAAAATATATATATAGTACAATTAGGTAATAAATAAAATCACAGTATTAGTTTTAGGAACAGTTAATTAACAATTCACTTTATGAGACACAACACAGAGTTGTAATTCTAGCAAAGATAAAAGCAGTTCTGTCCACATTGCAGCAACTTTTTAACTTACATGGTGTGAAAAGTTTTGTTTGGTCCATTACTGATTGCTATGCATTTGCCCAACAGTACAATTTTCCATGCAATTTGCAGTAAACAAAAATTATTGGTGATATTAATAATGTCAGCTTAATCTTATTATTATAATAACCTATTATTTAACATTATTTCAACCAGCATCAAATAACACCTTTTAAAATTTTGATTTATGGTTATTTTATAAGTTACTTTTTAAATTAAAATAATCACAAATCCTTTTTAATACTCTGAATGCTTGACTAATGATTGTCTTAGTTTAAGAATTACAAATAATACAACCACAAATCAAAATCTCAGAAGGTGTCATCTGACACTGATATAAATAGTGTTGACATTTTGCCTTTATAAAGAAAATACAATATGTACAATAATTTAAAGACAAAGTAAATTATAGCAATTTCTATTTTATGCTGTTAGATTAATCTGCAAGCTTTTGCATCAATTGATTGTACCCCACCCCACATTATGAACCTTTTTCCAACCACAGAATAGCAGTGCATGCTGTTGAGTGAACAAAGTCAAAACTAAGTTGTCATCAGGGCTTAATTTGCGCCGAAGCCCAGCTCCTGTACTTCTCTGTCTTTATTAAATATTGGTCGGAATTCACCGGAGCTCAAATACAGGGCTCCGGAGCCCAGTGCAAAAGCACTTCCAAAAAAACAAAGCCAAAATTACCCTTTCCTTTCATTCCCATCTCCAAACTTTTGCATTCTTTTTCACCAAAACTCTTATATGTGACGTAACACACGTAGAAAATGGAGATAAAACAGACTCAATTTTTATAACAGTTTTTAGGCTTGAACTCAATCAAGCTCAATCTGTCTTACATTCAAAATTTTATTTATTCATGTATAGGAAAAAAAAAACCTTTTTCTCCTTCAAAACTATGTATTTAAACTACTATTTCAAATAATTTTAATGCTATTTTGATCAAAATAAAGGGAAAACAGAAATAGTGTTTTTCCATTTTAGCGATATTTGCAAATTTATGTTGGCGATGGGTTGATACGGCGCTACTCAAGAGACTAACAATGAATTTCTTTCAGTTCGATTTTCTTTTGTGACAGTAGGATAATTTTTAATTGGTGGCTTTTATTTAGATATGTAACCTGAAAAGAATATTTTCTGTTTTTAGCCAACGAGAATCGGCTTGAGGTTTTGTTTATTTGAGATTTTTGTCTACTATTGCGCACGAGTACAAAAATCACATTAGTGATTTTTCTATTTATTTCGTATCATGAACGCTGCCCATGTTAAGGTTTTGCTCCGCACATTTACGAAGTCACTTTCATTTGTACCTAGATATAATTGCTATGTATTGTTATTCTGATAGAAAGTAACCAAGCAGTGTTTCGCCTTTTAAAAAAAAGCATAGAATCTTTCAGATAACGGTGTCAAATTTTTAATTTAATCTGATTTTCGGGGACTTACCACAAAAGACTGTTATGCGGAAGGAATCGATTATAGTTTAAGGGTTGGGTTGATTTTTGACGGCCAATTATCTTCACGAGGGATATAGGCCCGGGGGGGAGTGCCCTCCGTGGGGGTCTTTCTAAGGGAACCTAATCCGTATTAACGCATGGAAGATCCACGGCTCGAAGAAAACAATGAAAACTCCGAACGATTAGGCCGACGGGCGCGATTGGGATCGAACCCAGCACCTCCTGTCTACCAGCTTCGAGAGCAGAACCTCTCGGCCACCGATTATAGTTTAAGATATGCAACTTTTATAGGAAATTGAAAAAACATTGTTCCATTCTTCAGCATATAGATGTTAATTTCAGTAAATTTCATTAAAATGCATAACTGCGAACTATCTCCCTTTTTTTTTGTTAACACTATATCCGAATCATAATCCTTACCATATTTAATTGCAGAATTCTGAAAATAATTACCAATAAAGTTAGGCAAAGATTACTATTCGGAAGGAGTGATAACTAAAAAGTGGAATAGTTGACAGCTAAGTACATGTTGATAGATATTTAAAATTTTTATTTTGCTAAAAAAATAAAATGCTTTAAATTTTGCAACTAAATATATGAAATATAAATATGCAGATTGGAGTGACGGTACAGTTGTTAGTACCGGTACCGCAGAATATTAGGACTCCGGTACTTTTTTTTGTTAGATATTAAGCCCTGGATGTCATCCATTTATACCAAGGTCCAAAAGAATATGCAGTTTTAGGCATTTGATGCCTTCATATATTTGAAATATCTCCACTTGAAATTAATATTTTTAACTTCTTTTTTTTTTATTGTTCTTAAAGGTTGTCTCTTTTTTCCATAGTTCTCAAATATATACTTAATTTTATATAAAGTGTTCATAAAATATTAAATTAAGCATAGATTTTAGAAATTTTTTGAAAATTAAGGAAAAAAGAAATATCTTTTAAGAAGAGTACAAAGAAAAAAAGCAATTAAAAAAACATTAATTTCCTGAGGAGATATTTTAAATATACAAATGCATTCCATCCCCATAGACTTAGCATTAGTGAGGGGAATTCAGAAGCTGAGTGACTATCAGCCTTAAGCACAAGTTAACTGAATGCTTAGATGTATCAAGATATGATATTAGGTATGTGTTAATTATCTGAAAAAGTAATCAAATTTAATTGATGCTCTTTTTTTTATTTTAAGAAAACTATTATACATTTTATAGATTATATTAAGGATGGAAGGGATAATATGGCATACTTCCCAACATTCAACTAAACTTCCATAAAATGTGAGTTAAACTGACCCAGGTTCTACGCCAGAAAACTTATTTGATGTATCATTATACATTTAAAATCATATTTCTCTATGAAATCTATTTGAATTAATTTCTTTAGTAAATTTCTGGTACGAAACCAGTTTAACCTGGGTCAATTTAACTCGCATTTTACAGAAGTTTAAGGGAAAGTTGGCAAGTATGATATGGTGAAATGTATCATTATATATTATCATGGAATATTATTAATTACACTCTTTCTGGAAAGAAAAAAAAATTGCATGCATCAGATTTGAAGTTTTATCTTATCTATAACAGTATTTTATGATTCATTACTAATTTTTGTACTAAACCATAAATTTTATTGTTCACCCGTACAAGGTACAACCACACATTGTACAGCTAAACTATACAAGTTGGCAGTTATGCAAACTTAATCAGCACTAATTTATGTCAAGGTCTAATTGAATTTGAAGTTTGATGAAATTCTAAGTCTCGAAATGTAGTTATCGTGGAGAAATGCATCATAGCACTCAAGTGTTGTAATAAGCAACAATTTATGTCAATGTCTAACTGAATCTGAAGTTTAATTAAATTTCGAACATTAGTTATTGAGACAGAGCTTAGATAAAATTTGTCAGATGCAGCCTATCATTAAAAAAATGTATAGGGTATTGTTGAACAAGTTGGTAGCTATGCAAACCTAATCAGTACCAATTTATGTCAAGATCTAACTGAAGTTGAAGTTTGATGAAATTTTATGTATTAACTCTTGCAGTACTAAGATCAAAACGTTATTTAAATGCATATGATGGGGTCATTTTGACCACATATGTAATTTCAATGTTTAGGCCAGAAAACTGATCAAAAGATAAAATATTGACATAATACTGAACTGGCAATCAAGATTTATTAGAAAGGAGAAAATATAATCTCCACAATACAGTAGACTCTAAAATCCACACATCACCACAGATTCAAATGTAGGGGCAAAATTACAATTTTTTTAGTTTTATATCATTCTGTATGTATTTTAATACCTATGCAATTCTCGATAATACGACTGAATTACGATAATACGTTTTTCATGGAGGAAGTATAAATTTATTTGTGAAAAAAGTCAAGATATCACTGGTAATCACAATCTCTTTACTGATATATATTATATATATGTATTAATCAAGCTTTTTTGGTTATTAAGACTGGCTAAACTTGAAATAAAACTTCCTTACTTTATGATTTTGATGTGAAATAACAGGTTATCTTTACGAGGAAAGTTTCATCAAATAATTCAAGGAAAATGTATCTCATCTTTATTATGCATATTTAATTATACATTATTTTTTACTCGACCCCTTACTTTTTATCATTTTAATTTATTACTTTACTTAATTATTTTAATATTTTACTATTTTGCAAGCATTCATTAAAATTTTGATTGCATTATTACATTCAAAATTACTGTTTAAAAAATGTAAACAAAGCAATGATCAGAATCTGCAAAATTCTAAAATCCACACAACCTCTAGTCCCAAGCTGTGCAGATTTGAGGAAGTCTACTGTATTACAAATATTTAAAGTAGCACAAAAACTCAAGTAGAAAAAAGTTTAAAAAACAATAACGTTTTATAAGAAGTTCAAATTGGCACCATCTTAGTACTGTGAGGGTTAAGTCTTAAAATATAGTTATCATGGAAGAATGCATCATAAGCAGTGCCACCTTACACTCAAACCTAATTTATGTTAAATCTAACTGAATTTGAACTGTAATTAAATTTTGTACATTAGTTATTGAGATAGAGATATGGTAAAAATTGTCAGATGCAGGCTAACATTTAAAAATAAATAGTGTATGGTACCTTGTATGGTTGTACAAGACTATAGATTTTGTGCAGAAATTATTAATGCAACATAATTTAATCATATCGTATTCAGACAGTCCAAAACATTAAAAAAAAAAAAAAAAAAAAAAAAACTTATGTCACAAATTTTCACAATTCCAGTACTTTTACTTATTAGTACTTATTTTTTGTATGTATATATATATATATATATATATATAAAAAAATCCTAACCAAATTATTTTGTAAAAATCAAGTTATATATTTTTTTATAAATACTTGGTCATGATATAGGATGTTATTTATATGGAAGTTTTATAAATCATTGACATCACATAAGCAATTACTCATTAAATATGGAGATTTTCCCTCTCTAACAGAAGGGAACATACACAATATGTATAAAAAATTAAAGGCATACTAAAAGCAACCAATGAAAAAAAGGGGCAGGATACTTGTTCATGTTCAGCAATTATTTTAGTAATAAGTTTAACAATTTAAGGGAGAAAAAAAGCATAAAATTTCTTAATATGATAAATAGTCACATTAATTTTTAATGATTTTATGAACTGCCAATCGTAAAAATACAATTAAATGACAACATGATTTAATAATCTTCTGTTTTATATCTAAAGTAATAAAGTTGACTTTTTGCAAGATCTTGGATATTTGATTTGGACGGTGACTGTGGTAAGAAGTTTTTTTTCAAGAAATCTTCTGGGTACAACTAAATGCAAATGTCTTCTTTTTTTCAAGCAAGGTGCATTTTGCCAATTTAAAAAGACAGGACATTGTGCCTTTAAAAAATGACAAACTGAAAATAAGTAATTTGTTAAACATCTAAATGTAAACTTACACACATGTATGTGCATGCTAATCAAACCTCTTATGAGAATAAATTACACCCATTCATTCATACAGAGTAAATATAATAGCCAGTTAAATCTGAAATCCTCAAAATTTTAAATAGAAGCATTATTATCACTTGGTAGGGATTTTTAGCATTTAAATTTCAACTTTAAAAAAAAAAAAAAATTGCCGCCTTTTCATTTTTCAATCTTTAAACGATTTCTCTATTTGAAATTTGATAAGTTCAAAAGTAAAAGAAACAGTTATTCCACTTCTGCTGCAGAAGTTCTTGCTGAGCTTATTTTAAAACAATAGTTCTTTTTCTCTTACACATTTTTTTTTACAATACCTCTTAAGTAGATGTCATTCTTTCATTGTTCTTTAGCTTGAATTTGATAAATTTATTATTGCAAAAATATAACAAAATAAACAGTATTCTTTTAATTGCAGAAAATTATTATATTTGAATGTTTATTTTATGTAAAAGAATGAATAATTTGATTATTTAAAGGAAATTATGACATTTCAAATTAGACTTAAACTTAATTTTAAAATTAAATGCTCTTTATGCCAGATAAAAACATGCTTTTTAAAAAAACTTACAATAGTACTTAATTTTTTACAAGCATAAATTTTTATGATTTTAATCTTTTTTTTTTTTTTTTTTTTTTTTTTTTTTTAAGTGATCTGATGAAAGTCATTGACACCCTATCTGTGACGTCACATGAATCTTGTACATAAGAAAATAAGTTTTAAAATATGATGTAATTTTTACAATTAAATGAATTTTACACAAAAAAATTTAGTTTTAAGTTTTCTTTTTCAAAATTTACATGTAAACATATTCAATTAAAAATAGTGTTTAAAAACACTAAGAAAATGGTTTTAAATGTGATGTTTATAATTTTCACCATTTATTGCTTTTTGTATGCAATAACTTACTTTAAAGTTTCTTTTCTATTTTAATATTCACGTGTAACTGTATTTTTCAATTGAAAATTTTTTGTAAATATTATTTGTGCTTTTTTAATAAGTGACAACAGTAGGTGAAAAGATGATTTTTCAAAATATGAAATCTATTGAAATAGTGCAATTTTGAGTAAAAAATTTAAAAACAAAAAAATTAGATAAATTAAAAAATGATCGCACACTGTCCACTGTAAAATAGTCAAGTACAGTGTTGAATTCAGACACTTTTCTCAAGGAGGGATATTTTACAGATCCGGTGGAGAAATTGTACTTTTGCCCATTAAAAAACATAAAATTTGAAACTCACCGGCGAGGGTACATCTCAATGTTCCAGGGAGGAACGTCCTTTTCCCTTTCATTCAACAGTGGTCAAGTATTAAGCTTGTGAAAGATGGTTAAATTTGTTCTGCATAGATTTTGATCCTATAAAACTTCTTTAACAGATCAATTTTGATATTAAATAGCGTTCTTTGATTTAAGAACTGTATGTTTATCAACATTTCACTATAAAACTACCAGTTTTCATATTTTTATATGCAATAATTTCTATAATTATGTGGTGAGAAAGTCAAATGCCTACAATAAATCCAACTATGATAATAGTGCTGGGATAATATGCAAGATATTATTATAATAATTATAAAGATTATTATGCAAGATATGCTATGATAATAGTGCAAGGATTATTATAATTTTTTTTTTTTAGAATTGAAGATAGCTATTTCATCCAACAATACACGAATCTACTTACCTATATACGCATATGAAATGCAAGATTTACCACACCATCCTCTGATACAATCAAATTTTTTAATTTGATTCCCCACTGGAGGAATTTCTGCAACCCAACAATGCTGAACAAAGCTTACTATCCAAAATAAAAGTAAAATTGCATTCTCAAAGAAAATCTAGAGTCAAGAAAGAAAATTTTATCTTCTTTTTAAAGTTGTCATATAAGATTATTCAGCTAGGGCTAAATTAATCTCTGCAGTACCCACTGCCATGCTGCACTGTCTTTGACCCTAATCCTATCAGTGATTTCTTTACCATCTATAATAGTTATTCCTGCCTTAAGTTATAAAATTTTCATAAAAGGTCAAAAAGATTCAATAAAATAAAGAAAGCTTGAAAACTACATTGAAACAATGCATAAAATCAAGAAGAGAATTATTATGTGTAAAAAAAAAAAAAAAAAAGGCAGATAATTATTTTACTTTGAAAAAAAAAAATATTTTTTTAAAAGGACACACTGAAAACAAAATACTCAGAATTTTTGAAATGTGTATTTATATTTGAACTATTTAATTATTCACATTCATTCATTAAGAATCAATAATAAATGCATTTTTTGTCTGATGTTACCTTTGTAAAGATTATTAGCAGAGCAACTCATAATTAGCTAAATACAAAGCATTTCATTAATATATTAAATGGTTTAAACACAAAAATACTTAATTTACATGTATTATAATGAAATCTCCGAAAAAAAAAAAAAAAAAGCTTGTGTTCTACCAGAATTCTGTATTATAACTCTTCAGGTATTTTTATTATTATAAATATTGTTTATAAACAGGTCAAAACAAAAAAAATTACTTAATGAAGTATTAAAAATGAAATGCTAGGGTGGGTTTTTTTAAGGAAACATTTCTCTCAGGATTTTTTTTTTTTTTTTTAAGAGAAGAGCAATAGAACATACCATGACAATAGCCTATATACTAAAAACCACAATATCATGAAATAAAATTATACCTTGAGATAATGCTGAAGTAGGATGTTGGATTAGAAATAAAGTCGCCTATTCCAATCTCTGCACGAAATTCCATCTTTTTCCGTTTCACAGCTAACATCTATAGAATCAAGTGTAATCGAGAAAGTATTGTCAGTGATATGATGTGAAATATCAAACCATATAGCAAAGACAATACACATTCAATCAATATGCTGCGAGTTACTGGTGCTGATAATGGTAATGGTGGTTAGCAGGAAGTGTCACTGTAAAGAGAAAAGAAAAACATTTAAAAAAAAAAAACCCATAGATTTCATAAATTACAGTCTACTAAAAATACAGTCCATGAATATTTAAAAAGTGACGTTGCGATAGCATTATATTATATTAATAATACAAATTATTTTCTTATATGTAAGAAAAGTGCTTAAAAAAAAACTTTGCACACTACTAAATGATCAGGGTAACATAATAATTACATATTTAATAGAAGAAAAAGCAGCATTTATAAATACCGCATTTTCTGTCGTGTTTGCCATTTTTTTTTTCTTATGCTACGATCATTTCGACCGATGTATAAGTTTGCGAAAAGCACTTTTCGAACTGCGTTTTATATACTACAATCGTAAATAATAAATATTTTAAAACTTACTTTATTCAAATTACTACAATCTCTAAGCTAATCAGCAGACGCAGAGTGAGATGAAATGCACAGAGGAACGGAACGCAACGCTACATACGGAGGGATAGGAAAATGAGAATGACAAATCGCCAAGAGGTAACGCGTTCAAAGGGTTACTTGTATTGCAGAAAAAGCGATTACGCCAAACCAGATATGCTGCCAAGATGCCAAGAGGTTACTAGATGTCGTCACGTGACCCTCTGTCAGGCGCATGCGTATTAGGTGGAGCCAAGCGCATTTTAGGGGTGCATGCTACTAATGGCACCACTGTGAAGAGATTTTTGTTTAAATTTTTGCATATCTCAGTACTTTTTCGAAATTATAACAAATAATCCTAAATTAACATGGATGACGATGACGATATTTTGTTTCTCGATTGGGAAGTATGTAAAATTTAAATTGCGTTTGCTCTTAAATTATTATTATTTCTTGACTTTTAAGCTAATAGGGGTTACCACCAGACACACCTTTTTTTATTTTTTAATCGGTTGAAAGAAGGAAAAAGAAAAATGTCATAGTTTCTAATTATAATAACTCATTTACTTTTGCGTATACACTTAAGCAGTTTGATAAATGATTAAAATATTTAATATAGGGCCTTTCCATTGTGACGGGTGTGACATCCAGACACAATTTTAAGAGGTTATATCTATATTTTGAGCAATAAATTAACTAATAAATTTCTGAAAAGTATTTAAAATATGTTTTTCCATGCATTTGCTTGAATAATTGAGCGAACATAAAACTTCAATAGCTTTCGATTTAAAAAAAAAATTAAATCTTGTGACGGGTGTGACTCTCTCCGGACATGACTTTTCACTTGCATACACATTTATTAAAATTCCTGTGAATATTTAAATGTTTCATTATCAAAACAAAACAATTTTTTCTAATAAAAGAGATCCAGATTAAACTTAATGCGTAATTTTCATAATAAATTTTAATTATTTTAATGTATAAGACATTTTTTTCTGCTGTGACGGGTGTGACATCATGCAAAGTATACGATTTTAAAGTTATCTATTAAAAAAAAAAAAAAAAAAAAAAAAAACAGCGATTGGTATTGAAAGAAAACTTGACAGTAGCTAATATACAAACAAAATTTAATAAAACTAAAATCTTTATGCAGTTCGTTTAAAATCTGTAGCACCCTCTACTTGTTATAAGTGATGGGGTAGGGTCATTCCATGTCACTTCATCCAGACCATGTCACCCACCGTCACAGATTTCTATGAAATTTTAAACACAAAAAAAAAAATGTCTAAAGATATGCTGTTACACCAAATTTCAGTTTAAAATAATAAGTTTTTAATGAGTTACAAGCATTTAAAAATACCCCCTCACTCAATTTTTTGCAGAAAATGATCTTCCGTCAAACATGTAATGTTGGATAAAAATGCTCATTTTTCTATATATTATTAATAAAATTAGATATATATTTTTTTAGAGATTCTTAATAATGTATTTTATTAAAAGAATGGTTTATAAAACTTTTTAGAACTCGAATATTGTTTTTAAAAAATATTTTATCTAAGGAGTTAAGAAAAATATGGAAATATGTAATTCATTTTTTTTTACATGTGCTACCCATTTGATTTGGCTGATTTTTTTTTATATATATTGTTTAAAAGGAAACCATTTAATAATAAAAAAATTAGAAAGGTGTTTTTTGAAATTCGTGAGAAAAATTTTTTTTTCTTAATTTTACAGAATATATCTAAAGTATTGTTAAAGTTCAAAATTCTTCAAAAATACGTGTAATAATAATAAACAAATATTATAATTAAACTATAATTTTGATTCTAAAAACTTTTTTTAATGTTATTTAAATAAATTAAAGTATAAAATTCATATTATTTCTGTTACAGAAAATTAACTTCCGCTATGTATTCAAATAAAATTTCCATTATACTAACTGAAAAACAACCAGTATAAACTGATTTATAAAGCTATATTCATTGAAACAATCTAAGCTTTGCATTTTCTTTTAAAAAAATGTGGAAAGTATAAATTTATAGTTTAAATTTTGTTTCACCTATAGTCTTCAAAATGAAATAAAAATAAAGTAATAAAAACATAAATAATCACTGGTATATTGAGATTATTCAGAGCATAGATTATGATGAAAAAGATGCAAATATAAAGTTTATGCATCCCATCGGACCTTCTACTTCATTTTGCTGGCCAAATAATGATTATTGCAACGTGCCCTTCAACCATATATTATGTAGCATTGAATTGACTGCTGCAACAGGACGGCCATATGCTCTTTCAAAAGAATCTACCGAAACAATCAATCGTAAGTGGGGCATTTATAAAAAGCAATATCTAGTGAAATAATATGTTGAATTTCTATTTCCTATTTCCATTTAAATTTATCATAAACACCTCTAACCATTCAATTATAAAAAAGTGCAAATCTGGCACAGAAATAAATCTTATATTTGAAATTGGTTAAAACTTGAAAATCTTCTGTCTCATATATGTAAGTAAATTTTGTATGTACAGTCGAACTTGTATAATTCGAAGTGCCAGGGACCACTACAAAGCTTCGAATTATCCAAAAAAAAAAATTATTTTTATGTTGTAAAATAATCAATCACATTAAAAATTATTGCAAAAGAAAATATGTTTGTTAATTTTAAATAAAAAAGCTACAGCCTTTTTAAAATATTGAGATATTTCAGATTGCTTTAAAGAGCTTACTTGAGCTTTTTAAGAAAATCTTCAAGGATATCTACAGCTCGAAACACAGCTTCACACACGTTAGACTGTCTTTCTACATAACGACGATATTCCACTAGATGAACAACTTTTCAAATAATTGCATTAAAACTAGATTTTGTCATTTCTGAAAGGTTAAAAACTTCGAATTAAAGAAGTTGGACTTCGAAATTTCCACAATTGCTGAAAAACACCCGGCCACTTTTCAAATAAACTGAATTGAAACTAAATTTTGTCATTTTTGAAAGGGTAAAAACTTCGAATTAAACAAGTTGGACTTCGAAATAACCAAGATTTTTAAGCATTAACTGAATACAAGTTTCAAGGGACTGACAAAAAACTTCGAATTATCCACGAATTCGAATTAAAGGCGTTCGAATTATCCAAGCTCGACTGTATATATTATATCAGTAACAAAGAAAAAAAAAAATATTTTTTATGATTGTATTACAGGATATATAACCTAGAATTTTATGTAACATATTGTTAAATTATACACAAAATTTATCAAAATAAATCTTTATTCATTTGCTTTTTTAATAATTTCATTATTTTTACCTTGAATTGCTACTAATTCTACTTAATTTATTTATAATAATTTTATTTCTGTTTATGAAGTTAAAAGACTTGATGTTAATTTTAAAAGTCAATCTTCTTATAATATCATATATTAATAATTGAAACTATTCTGACAAAAACTGTCAAGATGCTACCCCCCCCCCCCCCAAAAAAAAAAAGAATAAATAAATAAAATAAATAAATATTTAAAATCTAGGATTAGTTAGAAAAATATGGCACTTATGTTTATTTTGACAGAATATTGAAAAATCTGTCTAAATATGTATCTCATGAATCTTTGGAATGTAAGGGGAGGGGCATCCAGAATTTACGAGTTGATTGAATATTAATAAAGTTCATCAGTCTCCAGATCATCTTTATGCTAGATTATTTCTTTACATGTTTATATGTCTTCAAAATACATGCATATAAAAAAAATCTAAGAAATATTTTTTTCTCAAGTTTTTCAAAAAACACCTCTTTATTTTATTTATTTATTTTATTTTAATTTTTTTTTTTTTTTTTTTTTTTTTTTTTTTTGAGAAAAGATTGACTAATAAAAAGCTCATAAAAAATATTTAACAAAATAAAATGGGTGGTACATCTAAAAATATTTTTTCTTTTGAAATTCATACATGAAATGTCAATTTTATATGGACATTCAAAAAATGTCGAAGAAAAATTTTTTTCTCAAGTTTTTCAAAAAACACCTCTTTAATTTTTTTTATTGAGAAAAGATTGACTAATAAAGAGCTCATAAAAAAATATCTAGCAAAATAAAATGGGTAGCACATCTAAAAATATTTTTGTGAAATTCATACATGAAATGTCAATTTTATATGGGTATTCAAAAGTTCAAAAATTAAAAAAATATATTTGTTGTAAAAAGAAAATAAAAATTGGTATTACTTTGTGAAATAAATAATATAAAGAAAGTTCTGCCAAAAAATTTAACCATTTTAATTATTTGGTAAAGAGTTATGAAGTTTTTTGTAGAACCATACAGAAAATCAACACTTTAAAAATGTCTATAGAAAAAGAAAAGTGTCGTATGTTCAGATGCTTATAATTTGAAATATTTTAATTGGATTCAATTAAAATTTCACGTGATAGCATCTTATACATGTATGTTTTCATGTACCAAGTTTCGTCAAAATCTGAGATGGTGGGTGACATTTTGTAAAATTGCTGGATGATTTGACATGGAATGACCCGGTAGCTACTTTTTTTACAATGGCAAAAAAGTTTTCAATTGAGATGTCATGTTTCCCTGGCCAAATCCAGTGTGGTCCACTCGCTTGCATGTATTTCAAGCTTTATTTCTTCCTTACAGTAGTTGATATACAAGACATTACCGTAGTACAAGGTACAAGCTATTGCACCTTTTGTTACTGGCCGGGGAAACCACAACATAGTCTCTGATATTTAAATTTGATGATTTCAAAATCTTTCTGGGAGAAGATTCACATACCTCCCTTAGTATTGATTCCGTAGTTTTTCCAATCAAAAAATTGGTATATCAGCATCAGCACTTACCTTTAAGTGGTGATAAGACTTGATGTCAATGTCTATTGCCCCAGTCTCATGTGCACATTTAAAAAAATCCAAAGCAGAATTAACAATTGCTTTTCTGGACCAGGGCTTAATTTCTAACAAAAAAAGTACCGGAGCCCTAATATTCTGCGGAACCGGTACTAACAACTATACCCCCCCCCCCCCCTTGTCTTTGCAAAATTTAAAGCATTTTTTTCCCTTTAGCAAAATAAAAATTTTAAATATATCTATCAGCATATACTTAGCTGTCAACTATTCCACTTTTTAGTTATCCCTCCTTCCGAATAGTAACCTTTGCCCAATTTTAATGTTAATTGCAGAATTGTGCGATTAATTATGGTAAGGATTATGATTCGGAATAGTGTTAACACAAAAAAGGGATACTTCTCAGCTATGCATTTTTATGAAAAAATGAATGAAATTTACAGAAATTAATATTTATATGCTGAAGAATGGAACAAAGTTTTTCGATTTCCTACAAAAGGTGCAATCAAACTATATAATCGATTCCTTCCTTATTAACAATCTTTTGTGGTGAGTCACTGAAAATCAGATTCAATTAAAAATTTCACACCGTTATCGGAAGTATTCGATGCTTATATAGAAAAAGGGGAAACACTGATCTATCAGAACAGCAATACATGGTAATTATATCTACTTACAAATGAAAGCGATTTCGTAAATGAGCAGAGCAAAGCTTTAACATGCGCAGCGTTCACGATAAAGAAAAAAAAAAAATCCCTAACGTGATTTTTATACTCGTACGCAATATAAATGAAAAAACCTCAAGCTGATGCTCGTTGGCTAAAAACAGAAAATATTCTCTAACTATCTGTTTAAAAAAAACAGCCAATTAGAAATTATCCTACTGTCATAAAAGAAAATTGAACTGAGAGCAAATTCATTGTTCAGTCTCTTGAGTGGCGCCGTATCAACACGTCGCCCACATAAATTTGCAAATATCAGAAGAATAGAAAAACTCGATTTCTGTTTTCCCTTCATTCTGATCAAAATAACATTAAAATGATTTGAAATAGAATATAAAACATAATTTTGAAGGAGGAAAAGTTTTTTTCTATACATGAATAAATAAAATTTTGAATGTAAGACTGATTGAGCTTGAGTCAGTCGAAGCGCAAAAACTGATATAAAAATTGAGTCTTTTTTTATCTCCACCTCCTCTACGTGTGCGACACATTACGGTACATATAAGTGCTTTAATAAAAAAGAATGCAAAATCTTGTAGATTTGAAGCAAAGGAAAAGGTAATTGAGGTTTCGCTATTGGACTGGGCTCCGGAGCCCTGAATTTATGAGCTCCGGTGAATTCCGACCAGTATTTAAAAATTTACTAAAAACAGAGAAGTACCGGAGCTGGGCTCCGGTGCAAATTAAGCCCTGTTCTGGACTTAAGCAAAACCCACACTCTTGACTTTATCAATCCCCCAATTCTGTCAACCACTCTTTTACCATGAGAAGTGGCCAAAAAGTTCCTTTCGCATGTTTAGCTTAACCCTTAAATGCCTGATTTTTCAAAAATCATTGTAATAATGTTTTACAGCTTACATTTTTTAAATAAATCATTGGAAAAATACTTAAAAAAATCATATTTTGTTTTAAGTATGGTTTACAGCTGAAAAACAGTTTGTTACTAATCTGCAATACTGGTCTTTAATTGAAAAAATAATTTTCCTTGATAAAATTCTATAATATTAAACAAACAAGAATTTTAGGAACTCTAATAAGAAATAAATTTTACTTGCTCACTGCAGAACAAAATAGGGTATTTCGCAAGCTTCCAAACAAAACAAAAAGAACAAGTAGCAACAATTGAAAAAAGAAATCTTTCTTTATTTCTTTTTTTTCAGCACAAGTGTTGGCATCTACATGTTGAAAATCGATTTAATAATATTTTCAGAATGTATTTTATTGGCAACATTAGGCATTATAGCTTCTATATTATTTTAACAGTATTTTAGAGCCTAAATTGGGTATGTTGCCGAAAAGCAACACCCGACATTTAAGGGTTAAAATCTTTGATAAAGAAGCACAAGTTTGAAATGTATTTGTTTTTAAACATGGCTGCACAGCTATAAGAAATTTTTTTCACCTTTTTGAGTTGGAGGGGGGGGGCAGAAGGACTGTTTTCTGACTAGTAGTAATGGCATTTAAAAATGCCCATACAGCATACTTATTTAACATGCTGCAATTCGTTATTGATTACTACAAAAGAGCAAATCACATAACCTTTCAACGATGCAAAGCATGTAAAAATGGTTATTTGAGGATGAGTCCAGTGAGCCCTCTGGATCTCATTTTGAGAGACAGCACTATAGTTCTTGGCAAAGCCCTCTTGTATTATTACTTCAGTGTCTCCCACATTATTTTTGGCTTCTTCAAAATAACTGGATTGAGTTACAGTTATGTTTATAACGAATATTAATAATAAGTTTTCATTTTCTTGAAAATCTATCAAAAGTTAAAGTAAAATTGCCACAAACTCAGAATTTGCTAAAATAATTCAAATATATATATTTTATGATTTATCTTTTTTTAAGCCACATTTGTCGTAATATGTTTAGAAACAATAATGATTCAACCTTACACTTCATTTAAGAAACATTTAAATATATTTCTAAATTTAAAATGTTTATTACTACTGATCTGATTCTCTGTTTCTAATTTTCTCATTAATCTTATTATCTAATAAAAAGCTTTCAACTTATACAATCATAAAATAAAAGCTAAATGTCCTACCTGTTCTTTCCTTTGTATAAGAAGAAATAGCCGGGGATTCTATGCAGTAAATAAAACAACATCCAAATAATAAATCTTGAATCTTCAAAACAAAGAAAGCTATATTACGCTAAACATTCATGAAAAGACGTACACAACATGCTTAGACACTCACAAAATAAACATTATTTACAAGTTACAAATCGAGTATTAAAGTTTTCTTTTAAAGTTATTTTCTTTTCTCTACGTTCATATCTAATTTCTATTCTGTTCTAAATCTCAGTCAATTCTCACAGAAAAAGGAAAACAAGTTCTGTCTGCTCTTGCGCAGTAGGATTGTTCGGTCTGACGTAACACTCCGCAGCTGTGTTTTGTTTTTGTTTTTTATTCAAGGGGTAAGAGGAGTTACGTGATTTCACAACATCCTCCCACCTTGAGTTGTGATCCATGGGAGGAACTCAACAATTTAGAAGTCCAGATCGGAGTCTCAGAGGCGGTTTCACTAGTCGTCCACTTCTGGTAATCACAGGAGAGATATCTCTGTCACTGGATTGGCTCTTTTCTACACTGATTCTAGCCTGATCGATTTCTGGAGTAGCCTTTTGTTGTTCATTAGGGACATTAAAGTTCACTTTCTGCTGGATTCTGTTATCTGATGGGGAGTCGCTAGCTGCATCAATTTCCAAAGGAAACAGGCATTGGAAAGGACGGAGAAAAATGCCATTTTCTGTTTGGACTTTGACCAATCTTGCTATTTTGTCTTTTCCGGGAAAGATATCTATTATTTTGGCTAAAGGCCAGTGAAGACGTCTTTTGTTGGTATCTTCCAGAAGAACGATGTCTCCTATTTGCAAAGGTTTGGAATTCTCTTTCTTCATAGACTGTTGCCGCAGCTGTCCTAAGTACTCCATTCTAAATCGGTTTCGCAGATCATTTCTTATTCTTTAATGATATCTTGCTTGTCTGTTAAGATCTTGTGAGTCTAATGTATCAATATCCGGGACGCCGGATGTAGGCAGTTCTTGAAGGAACATCAATGGAGTTAAAGGTTCGGGATCGCGATTATCTTCGGAGATGTATGTTATCGGTCTCGAATTGATAATTTGTTCACAGTCACAGAGTATTGTGCTCAGTTCTTCGTAATTTAATGGGGCGCGACCCAAAACTTTTCTTAAAATATCTTTCACTGTTCGCACGAGGCGTTCCCACCACCCTCCCCACCAGGGGGCTGAAGGGGGGTTGAATTTCCATCTGATCTTCTGAATGGAAGCTAATGTACTTATAGCTTGCCAATCCACACTGGAAAGTGCTCTGTTAGTGCCAACAAAATTCTTTCCATTATCTGAGTAAATTATATATGGTCTGCCTCGCCGTGCTATAAATCTTCTTAGGGACTGCATAAAGCATTCAGCTGATAAAGATGTTATCAACTCCAAGTGTACCGCTCGATAGACAGCACAGGTGAATAAAGCTATCCACACCTTTGAACCATCGGCAAGGTATAGAGGACCGGCTAAATCGACTCCCACCACTTCAAATATAGCTGCATCTCTGATTCTGTCTTCAGGTGGGATTCCTGGTTCGACCTCTGTTCTGGGTGTTTGGAATCTTTGACACTTAACACATTGTCTAATGATGTTTCTGATATACTTTCTTGATTTCAAAATCCAAAATTTTTCTCGAAGTTGAGCCATTAGTATGCCAACTCCAGCGTGATGATTTTCTAAATGTTTTTCAAAAATTAACTTCTGGACCACAGGATGTTTTGAGGGCAAAATTATTGGATAACAAAAATCTTCTTTGTCTTGTCTACAGATTATATTTGTTTTTGCTCTCAAAAGTCCGTTTTTGTCTTCCAATGGTTTTAAGGCTCTTAATTTGGTATCTGTTCTTCCTGAAAAGGATTCCTTTTGTACTAATCTGAGTAATATTTTTTCTGCTTTTTCAAATTCATCAACGGAGATGTTGGGTGATGAAATTCTTTCTTTCTTGTGTTGTTATAAAAACGATATATAAATGCAATCATTCTTATGTTTTTTCGATAAGAGGAAAAATATCGATAAAATCGGTGTAAATCAGTGTCTTCATTGTCTAAAAGTGTTAGGATTGTCTTTTTCCTTTCTTTATTTATTATATCCTCGTCAGGGTGTTCTTCTGGTTGTGACCACTGATCTTCCGGTAAATACAGCCAAGCTGGTCCCTCCCACCATCGTGATTTCTCCAATTGCTCAAAGGAACATCCTCTGGATGGGAGGTCTGCCGGATTTAAATTTCCTGGTATATGTCGCCAATCTTCAACTTGGGTAAGGCTTCTGATTTCTAAAACTCTATTGTGGACAAATGTACCCCAAGATTGTTCTCTTCTTATCCACCCTAAAGCTGCTGAGGAATCGCTCCAAAAGATTGTCTTCTCTGGTTTCAACTGAAGATCACTCATGATAGTTTTAGCGAGTCTAGCTCCAATGAGGCACGAGAGTAGCTCAAGGCGAGGAATTGTGAGTTCTTTAATGGGTGCTACTCTACTTCTAGCATTTACTAACTGAACTTTAACTCCTTCTTGTGTTTGACATCTAAGATACACGCAAGTGACATGGGCGTGTCTACTAGTATCGGAAAAGGTATGCAAGGAAATGTTATTTTCATTTTCGGGCGATACATTCATCCAGCGTGGAACTTGAATTTCTTGTAAAAAGTTAATTTGTTTTAACCAGGTCTCAAACTGTTTTCTTAAATTTTCAGGAAGTTCTTCATCCCATTTCAATTTCTGTTTTCAGGTTTCCTGAAGAATTAATTTTGGAATAAGAGTGCTCGGGGCGGAGAATCCTATGGGGTCAAAAATCTTTTGGGTAACCAATAAATTTTTTCTGTTTGTGAGTGGGTCTTTCGTTTCAATTTTTTCCTCTATTTTACACAATCTATCTTGCTCTAAGTCCCAGACCAATCCCAAAACTAGTGCTAACTTTGTATTTTCTTCAGAAACATCGATCATGGCCTGAGGCAAATTTGATCGCCAACATCTTAAATTAAAATGAGCTGATGATAAAATACACTGTGATTCTATTATAAATTTTCCAGTATCTGCGATCGATTTTAAACTAGTAATGGAATTGTCAATCTAAAATGAATCCTTCAAAATTCGTGCTGTATTTTCCCAATGTTCGGGTACTTGACTTAAAAGATGGTTTAGTGCACCCATAATAAAAACGGGCTTGAAGTGAGTCCGAAGACTACGCGACAATGTCTATAAACTTTTAAATTATGTTTGGAGTCGAACCAGAGATAGCGTAAAAAATCGCGATCTTTTTCTGTGATTTTTATCTGGAGAAATGCTTTTTCAATGTCTGAAGAAATACCTATTTTGTATTACGAAAACAATTCAAAATACTCGGAATTATTTCAATCAAATTAGGTCCCTTTGTGAGACAGTCGTTCAAAGAAGGAGAGTTTTCAGTATGTGCGGAGGCATTAAAAACTGGACGCATTTTCGTTGTTTCACTATTTTCTTTAATTACTGGTCTGTGGGGTAAGAAATGTACTTTATTCTCCTTACCATCTGAAATTTCTTCTATAATATTATTATCCTTCCACAAATTAAAAATTTCTTCATATTCTATTTTCTTATTTGTTTTGATAAGCTTTTGTTCTGTCTTGCGCAAATGTTTCTCTGCTAATACGCGATTGCTCGCTAAAATTGAGTTATCAACAAACGAGGGTAGTGTCACTTCGTAGCGGCCACTTTCATCACATTTGACTGTTTCAAGAAAATGGTTACATAAGTCTCTCTAGCTAAATCGTCTTTATTTTTGTAATCTTCATTAGTGATACCCAAAGTATCTAAGTTCCACAGTTGTGATAAACTGGCATTTGAAGTAAATAATGACAGCGATAGAACTGACAACGAACTTTCTGAATCATTTCCATTACCATCTGTTTTCCCCATAATTGTCCAGCCTAACTTTATTTCAAAAGCTGTAATACCCAAATCAGGAAAATATTTTATATTATCTGTGAATAATTTTGCCGCCATGTCAGCGCCAATTAAAATGTGTACTTCTTCCGGATTATTCTCATAATAGTCGATTATTTTCACGAACATCGGTCAGATGAATTCCCCTTTTTTCTAAGATTTTTATCATCTCGTTATCGCAGCATAAATTTACTCCTGAACAGATTTTTTCTTCATCTAAAGCTTGTATTTTAAATCGGAAACTATGATCTAAATTACTGATAGTAAATTCATAGCGATTATGTTTACTCGTTTTTTCTGCCCCTCCGAATAGTCCATGTCTAATTGTTTCGGATCGAATTTTCCTTAATTTCAATTTATTTGCAGCGTATCTAGTTATATAGCTATTGTGACTCCCAGTATTTATAATTATACGAATAAATTCGGAAGATTGATTATCATTACGGATCTCCACTATCAAGGTTTGTAAATAGACATTAGAAATTATATCCTGATTTGACAGCATCGGTCTCGTAACATCGCTACTCTCTGAATTAGTAGATTTCCCTTTTGAATTTATTTCTTTATTACACATTATCTGGGCGTGTCTTGAATTGCAAATACCGCATAAATCCTTCGATACACAGTATTTTCCAATATGTCCGTGGGGCTAAACATACATAGCACAGGCTTCTCTTTCTCAATAAATCAAGTCTTTTTCCAAACGGTAAATTACAAGTGCTAAACATTTGTCTGGTGCCTGCCAAAACAAAAGCCACAAGTAGTCTCATTTTCGCTCTGAACTAATAAATCACTCGCTGCTGGTAATTTTCTATTCGGAGAATCAAATTTATTACTCTGTGAATTAAATTTATTGACTAGGGGGGGGGGGAAAGGAAGGATTTTTCCTAAATGACTGCGCACCGTAATTATTTTGTGTTGATTTTTCATTTATTTCATTCAGTGATGATGCATACATTTTCTCTCTGGATATTAATTGCTTATGTAAGAACGATATTAAATCTTGGACATTAATTGAGTCTTCATGCGTTTTATTAAATTTCAAAACTAGGTCTCTCGGTAATAATTTAAGTAAAATGGGTGATAATAAACTTCCATAAGAGTCTAATGAAATGTTAAGGGACTCTAGACTTCTAATGTTCGTTTGTATCTCATCAAAAAGTTTTCGAAATGATTTGGTGTCATTTGAGTGTCTGAGTGAAGTTAAATTAAGAAGTTTATTTGTATGTACCGAAATTAACATATCCTTATTCCCGTACCTTTCTTTTAAAATATTGACGGCCTTTAAATAATTCTCTGCAGTGACACAAAATCCATCTATACTTTTTAATGGAATGGGGGCTAGAAAACTTTTCAAATAGTTAAATTTATCTACTGGATCTAATGCGTCATTGTTGTGAATGGTTCTTTCAAAAGCTGACCAAAACAAAAACCATTCAACGAAATCCCCAGAAAATTTTGCGATATTTAGTTTCGGTAATTTAATGTTTACATTTTCCTTTAAGAAATTTTCTCGTTTAGAAAATGAATCATCCTGTGTTTTCTTTTTATCTAACTCTTTTATTTTTCTGTTTGCTCTAAAGTGCCATGACGTAATTTTCTCTTTAAATTCGCGAGCACCCTGTAATTCTGTATCTAATTGAGCTTCTTGCACCAATTTTTTAATTTCCCCGTCTGCTCGTGTCAGTTCCATTTCTGTCACACTTAACTGTTCCACTACCTCTTCTAAATCAAAAATGTCTGGTTCTCCCTCTTTCAAAATAGCTTCTATTTTATTTATAAACTTATTTATGCTTTCACGTAGCACAGCTCTTTCTTTTTTTGGCGATAACTAAACTTTCAGTCATTGCTAACTAATAATAACAACTAAATTCTATTAAAAAGTACAATTCTCTATATGTTCTATATGCTCAATAATTTTTCAGTTCTTCAAATTAAATAGCTTGATAAATAATTTCTAATTATTCTAATATCTTAATATCTTATTCTATTTATCTTATATTTAGGTCATATCCACGGAAGGGATGCCAAAATGTTACTACTGATCTTATTCTCTGTTTCTAATTTTCTCATTAATCTTATTATCTAATAAAAAGCTTTCAACTTATACAATCATAAAATAAAAGCTAAATGTCCTACCTGTTCTTTCCTTTGTATAAGAAGAAATAGCCGGGGATTCTATGCAGTAAATAAAACAACATCCAAATAATAAATCTTGAATCTTCAAAACAAAGAAAGCTATATTACGCTAAACATTCATGAAAAGACGTACACAACATGCTTAGACACTCACAAAATAAACATTATTTACAAGTTACAAATCGAGTATTAAAGTTTTCTTTTAAAGTTATTTTCTTTTCTCTACGTTCATATCTAATTTCTATTCTGTTCTAAATCTCAGTCAATTCTCACAGAAAAAGGAAAACAAGTTCTGTCTGCTCTTGCGGAGTAGGATTGTTTGGTCTGACGTAACACTCCGCAGCTGTGTTTTGTTTTTGTTTTTTATTCAAGGAGTAAGAGGAGTTACGTGATTTCACAACATCCTCCCACCTTGAGTTGTGATCCATGGGAGGAACTCAACAATTTAGAAGTCCAGATCGGAGTCTCAGAGGCGGTTTCACTAGTCGTCCACTTCTGGTAATCACAGGAGAGATATCTCTGTCACTGGATTGGCTCTTTTCTACACTGATTCTAGCCTGATCGATTTCTGGAGTAGCCTTTTGTTGTTCATTAGGGACATTAAAGTTCACTTTCTGCTGGATTCTGTTATCTGATGGGGAGTCGCTAGCTGCATCAATTTCCAAAGGAAACAGGCGTTGGAAAGGACGGAGAAAAATGCCATTTTCTGTTTGGACTTTGACCAATCTTGCTATTTTGTCTTTTCTGGGAAAGATATCTATTATTTTGGCTAAAGGCCAGTGAAGACGTCTTTTGTTGGTATCTTCCAGAAGAACGATGTCTCCTATTTGCAAAGGTTTGGAATTCTCTTTCTTCATAGACTGTTGCCGCAGCTGTCCTAAGTACTCCATTCTAAATCGGTTTCGCAGATCATTTCTTATTCTTTAATGATATCTTGCTTGTCTGTTAAGATCTTGTGAGTCTAATGTATCAATATCCGGGACGCCGGATGTAGGCAGTTCTTGAAGGAACATCAATGGAGTTAAAGGTTCGGGATCGCGATTATCTTCGGAGATGTATGTTATCGGTCTCGAATTGATAATTTGTTCACAGTCACAGAGTATTGTGCTCAGTTCTTCGTAATTTAATGGGGCGCGACCCAAAACTTTTCTTAAAATATCTTTCACTGTTCGCACGAGGCGTTCCCACCACCCTCCCCACCAGGGGGCTGAAGGGGGGTTGAATTTCCATCTGATCTTCTGAATGGAAGCTAATGTACTTATAGCTTGCCAATCCACACTGGAAAGTGCTCTGTTAGTGCCAACAAAATTCTTTCCATTATCTGAGTAAATTATATATGGTCTGCCTCGCCGTGCTATAAATCTTCTTAGGGACTGCATAAAGCATTCAGCTGATAAAGATGTTATCAACTCCAAGTGTACCGCTCGATAGACAGCACAGGTGAATAAAGCTATCCACACCTTTGAACCATCGGCAAGGTATAGAGGACCGGCTAAATCGACTCCCACCACTTCAAATATAGCTGCATCTCTGATTCTGTCTTCAGGTGGGATTCCTGGTTCGACCTCTGTTCTGGGTGTTTGGAATCTTTGACACTTAACACATTGTCTAATGATGTTTCTGATATACTTTCTTGATTTCAAAATCCAAAATTTTTCTCGAAGTTGAGCCATTAGTATGCCAACTCCAGCGTGATGATTTTCTAAATGTTTTTCAAAAATTAACTTCTGGACCACAGGATGTTTTGAGGGCAAAATTATTGGATAACAAAAATCTTCTTTGTCTTGTCTACAGATTATATTTGTTTTTGCTCTCAAAAGTCCGTTTTTGTCTTCCAATGGTTTTAAGGCTCTTAATTTGGTATCTGTTCTTCCTGAAAAGGATTCCTTTTGTACTAATCTGAGTAATATTTTTTCTGCTTTTTCAAATTCATCAACGGAGATGTTGGGTGATGAAATTCTTTCTTTCTTGTGTTGTTATAAAAACGATATATAAATGCAATCATTCTTATGTTTTTTCGATAAGAGGAAAAATATCGATAAAATCGGTGTAAATCAGTGTCTTCATTGTCTAAAAGTGTTAGGATTGTCTTTTTCCTTTCTTTATTTATTATATCCTCGTCAGGGTGTTCTTCTGGTTGTGACCACTGATCTTCCGGTAAATACAGCCAAGCTGGTCCCTCCCACCATCGTGATTTCTCCAATTGCTCAAAGGAACATCCTCTGGATGGGAGGTCTGCCGGATTTAAATTTCCTGGTATATGTCGCCAATCTTCAACTTGGGTAAGGCTTCTGATTTCTAAAACTCTATTGTGGACAAATGTACCCCAAGATTGTTCTCTTCTTATCCACCCTAAAGCTGCTGAGGAATCGCTCCAAAAGATTGTCTTCTCTGGTTTCAACTGAAGATCACTCATGATAGTTTTAGCGAGTCTAGCTCCAATGAGGCACGAGAGTAGCTCAAGGCGAGGAATTGTGAGTTCTTTAATGGGTGCTACTCTACTTCTAGCATTTACTAACTGAACTTTAACTCCTTCTTGTGTTTGACATCTAAGATACACGCAAGTGACATGGGCGTGTCTACTAGTATCGGAAAAGGTATGCAAGGAAATGTTATTTTCATTTTCGGGCGATACATTCAACCAGCGTGGAACTTGAATTTCTTGTAAAAAGTTAATTTGTTTTAACCAGGTCTCAAACTGTTTTCTTAAATTTTCAGGAAGTTCTTCATCCCATTTCAATTTCTGTTTTCAGGTTTCCTGAAGAATTAATTTTGGAATAAGAGTGCTCGGGGCGGAGAATCCTATGGGGTCAAAAATCTTTTGGGTAACCAATAAATTTTTTCTGTTTGTGAGTGGGTCTTTCGTTTCAATTTTTTCCTCTATTTTACACAATCTATCTTGCTCTAAGTCCCAGACCAATCCCAAAACTAGTGCTAACTTTGTATTTTCTTCAGAAACATCGATCATGGCCTGAGGCAAATTTGATCGCCAACATCTTAAATTAAAATGAGCTGATGATAAAATACACTGTGATTCTATTATAAATTTTCCAGTATCTGCGATCGATTTTAAACTAGTAATGGAATTGTCAATCTAAAATGAATCCTTCAAAATTCGTGCTGTATTTTCCCAATGTTCGGGTACTTGACTTAAAAGATGGTTTAGTGCACCCATAATAAAAACGGGCTTGAAGTGAGTCCGAAGACTACGCGACAATGTCTATAAACTTTTAAATTATGTTTGGAGTCGAACCAGAGAAAGCGTAAAAAATCGCGATCTTTTTCTGTGATTTTTATCTGGAGAAATGCTTTTTCAATGTCTGAAGAAATACCTATTTTGTATTACGAAAACAATTCAAAATACTCGGAATTATTTCAATCAAATTAGGTCCCTTTGTGAGACAGTCGTTCAAAGAAGGAGAGTTTTCAGTATGTGCGGAGGCATTAAAAACTGGACGCATTTTCGTTGTTTCACTATTTTCTTTAATTACTGGTCTGTGGGGTAAGAAATGTACTTTATTCTCCTTACCATCTGAAATTTCTTCTATAATATTATTATCCTTCCACAAATTAAAAATTTCTTCATATTCTATTTTCTTATTTGTTTTGATAAGCTTTTGTTCTGTCTTGCGCAAATGTTTCTCTGCTAATACGCGATTGCTCGCTAAAATTGAGTTATCAACAAACGAGGGTAGTGTCACTTCGTAGCGGCCACTTTCATCACATTTGACTGTTTCAAGAAAATGGTTACATAAGTCTCTCTAGCTAAATCGTCTTTATTTTTGTAATCTTCATTAGTGATACCCAAAGTATCTAAGTTCCACAGTTGTGATAAACTGGCATTTGAAGTAAATAATGACAGCGATAGAACTGACAACGAACTTTCTGAATCATTTCCATTACCATCTGTTTTCCCCATAATTGTCCAGCCTAACTTTATTTCAAAAGCTGTAATACCCAAATCAGGAAAATATTTTATATTATCTGTGAATAATTTTGCCGCCATGTCAGTGCCAATTAAAATGTGTACTTCTTCCGGATTATTCTCATAATAGTCGATTATTTTCACGAACATCGGTCAGATGAATTCCCCTTTTTTCTAAGATTTTTATCATCTCGTTATCGCAGCATAAATTTACTCCTGAACAGATTTTTTCTTCATCTAAAGCTTGTATTTTAAATCGGAAACTATGATCTAAATTACTGATAGTAAATTCATAGCGATTATGTTTACTCGTTTTTTCTGCCCCTCCGAATAGTCCATGTCTAATTGTTTCGGATCGAATTTTCCTTAATTTCAATTTATTTGCAGCATATCTAGTTATATAGCTATTGTGACTCCCAGTATCTATAATTATACGAATAAATTCGGAAGATTGATTATCATTACGGATCTCCACTATCAAGGTTTGTAAATAGACATTAGAAATTATATCCTGATTTGACAGCATCGGTCTCGTAACATCGCTACTCTCTGAATTAGTAGATTTCCCTTTTGAATTTATTTCTTTATTACACATTATCTGGGCGTGTCTTGAATTGCAAATACCGCATAAATCCTTCGATACACAGTATTTTCCAATATGTCCGTGGGGCTAAACATACATAGCACAGGCTTCTCTTTCTCAATAAATCAAGTCTTTTTCCAAACGGTAAATTACAAGTGCTAAACATTTGTCTGGTGCCTGCCAAAACAAAAGCCACAAGTAGTCTCATTTTTGCTCTGAACTAATAAATCACTCGCTGCTGGTAATTTTCTATTCGGAGAATCAAATTTATTACTCTGTGAATTAAATTTATTGACTAGGGGGGGGAAAGGAAGGATTTTTCCTAAATGACTGCGCACCGTAATTATTTTGTGTTGATTTTTCATTTATTTCATTCAGTGATGATGCATACATTTTCTCTCTGGATATTAATTGCTTATGTAAGAACGATATTAAATCTTGGACATTAATTGAGTCTTCATGCGTTTTATTAAATTTCAAAACTAGGTCTCTCGGTAATAATTTAAGTAAAATGGGTGATAATAAACTTCCATAAGAGTCTAATGAAATGTTAAGGGACTCTAGACTTCTAATGTTCGTTTGTATCTCATCAAAAAGTTTTCGAAATGATTTGGTGTCATTTGAGTGTCTGAGTGAAGTTAAATTAAGAAGTTTATTTGTATGTACCGAAATTAACATATCCTTATTCCCATACCTTTCTTTCAAAATATCGACGGCCTTTAAATAATTCTCTGCAGTGACACAAAATCCATCTATACTTTTTAATGGAATTGGGGCTAGAAAACTTTTCAAATAGTTAAATTTATCTACTGGATCTAATGCGTCATTGTTGTGAATGGTTCTTTCAAAAGCTGACCAAAACAAAAACCATTCAACGAAATCCCCAGAAAATTTTGCGATATTTAGTTTCGGTAATTTAATGTTTACATTTTCCTTTAAGAAATTTTCTCGTTTAGAAAATGAATCATCCTGTGTTTTCTTTTTATCTAACTCTTTTATTTTTCTGTTTGCTCTAAAGTGCCATGACGTAATTTTCTCTTTAAATTCGCGAGCACCCTGTAATTCTGTATCTAATTGAGCTTCTTGCACCAATTTTTTAATTTCCCCGTCTGCTCGTGTCAGTTCCATTTCTGTCACACTTAACTGTTCCACTACCTCTTCTAAATCAAAAATGTCTGGTTCTCCCTCTTTCAAAATAGCTTCTATTTTATTTATAAACTTATTTATGCTTTCACGTAGCACAGCTCTTTCTTTTTTTGGCGATAACTAAACTTTCAGTCATTGCTAACTAATAATAACAACTAAATTCTATTAAAAAGTACAATTCTCTATATGTTCTATATGCTCAATAATTTTTCAGTTCTTCAAATTAAATAGCTTGATAAATAATTTCTAATTATTCTAATATCTTAATATCTTATTCTATTTATCTTATATTTAGGTCATATCCACGGAAGGGATGCCAAAATGTTACTACTGATCTTATTCTCTGTTTCTAATTTTCTCATTAATCTTATTATCTAATAAAAAGCTTTCAACTTATACAATCATAAAATAAAAGCTAAATGTCCTACCTGTTCTTTCCTTTGTATAAGAAGAAATAGCCGGGGATTCTATGCAGTAAATAAAACAACATCCAAATAATAAATCTTGAATCTTCAAAACAAAGAAAGCTATATTACGCTAAACATTCATGAAAAGACGTACACAACATGCTTAGACACTCACAAAATAAACATTATTTACAAGTTACAAATCGAGTATTAAAGTTTTCTTTTAAAGTTATTTTCTTTTCTCTACGTTCATATCTAATTTCTATTCTGTTCTAAATCTCAGTCAATTCTCACAGAAAAAGGAAAACAAGTTCTGCCTGCTCTTGCGCAGTAGGATTGTTCGGTCTGACGTAACACTCCGCTGCTGCGTTTTGTTTTTGTTTTTTATTCAAGGGGTAAGGAGTAAGAGGAGTTATGTGATTTCACAACAATGTTGTCACACCAGTCACAAGGTTTTTGTCACACCCGTCACACTGAAATTCCACACAAAATAAAAATTTAATGAATTTTTAATATTTCATATTTATTCAGACTTGCAATAATTAGACTAGACTTTCAGAAAGTTTCATATATTTTTGAGAAAAAATGAATTTGGTATAATAACTTGACCATCTTTTTTTTGTGATGGGTGTGACAGGGAGACAATATAAATGTATTTGTATTAAAAATCGGGTCTCTTAAATTATTTTGAAAAATTAAGTGCTTCAAAAGGTAAACAACGGTCATAAATAGTAATGTATGAACATTGAACATACAGGGAAAATGCTGCTTTTTTAAATATTGCATCTGGCTGAATGAAAATACCTTATTTTACATAATACTAGAAAGTTTTGAAATTTTTCTAACTTTGAGCCTAGATAAATAATAAAAGAATATTTTTTACAGCTTAGTTCTCTGTAATTTCATATGTGTCATATTTTTACCTTTAATTTGATATATTACTTGTAACAATAAAATACGTTTGAAATTTCAATTCTCATGTCCACTTTTTAGTGGAAATGCCCTATATCCATTTAGGCTTAGATGTATTATAATCCCACATCTGGCATCTTGGATTTTTTTCTTGCATGAAAACTCCTTTTTCGCCAAGTAGTAAATGTTGCTAATAGTTAAATATTGTTGATAGATTAATATAATATTGAAAAAACTAGGATATAATAATTACAACTATTAATTAAAAAGCAATTTTTAATTCACGTCAAGAAAAAAAATCCAAGATGGCAGATGAAGGATTATAATACACCTGTTCCGTTATAATTATTATATTCCAGTTATTTCAATATTATATTAACCTATCAACAATATTTAACCATTCTTATAGTCTCATTTCCCAATATGAATTGAAAATTAATTTTAAATAATGTTCATTCCATGTCAAATCACCCAGAATTTTCTAAAAATGACACCCACCATCTTCAATTTTCATAAACTTTGGTGTATTTGTAGAATTTTTAATGCTGATTTCAAAAATGCCAATCATATTGAAATTGATCAAACAGTTTGTCAGATATGAGCCATTAAATGTCTTCCAAGATGGCCGATTTGCCGCCATTTTGAATGGCACATGTGACAACATAAAGGTCTATAACTTCTTTCAGGTTTAAGCTAGAACTTTCAAATTTTTTTTGTTCTGTTCAGAATAAAGTAAACTTTCATCTAAACAGATTTTTGTGCAATTTATTTCATTAAAATGCTGTCAGAAAATGACTTTTTGTCATTTTTTAAATTAAAAAAAGGCGTAACTTTAATGGCTGATTTTCCCCATTGTTCCCCCTTCAATTTTCATCTAATTGCATAAATAGGCAGCTCAAAGTGTGTTTTGATGCCTGATAAGAAAATTTTAATGGGCAAGTTCGCAGGTGTTTTGTTTAAAGAAGAATTTCAATTTCACTGACCTTCCATAAGTAACGGAAAGTACAAGATAATGTTGATATTTCTTTTATTACCAGAAATATCATACATATTTACATCTAAAAGTTTGATAAGGCTTTATCTTACATAAACATATACATATTTTTTAATATGGCTATAAAGAAGGGGAATCCCACAGGAATAAATAGGAATGCTAATAATGAATTCCTGCAAGACATAGAAGTATTTTCCTAACAAATTGAAATCTATTGCAAAGTTTCAGTAAATTATAAGTAAAAAAGAAATAATGGGAAAAATTCTACAATTAGTCACATTTTATAGCAAAATCATACTTGTATATAATACAAAATATAATAAAAAAAAAAATACACTAAGTAAATATTATCGTACTTTAAAATTATATGCAAAATAACATTTAGCACATACACAGTAAAAATGCTATTGAAAACATATCTACATCAATAACAATTAATAATAAAGATAATTAATAAAATTTGTTCTCTTTATATTTCGATTTTATTTCCTTCTAATTTTATGTTTTGCCCACTTGGTGCTTATTAAAGCACTAAATGCATCACAAATTTTATATATTCTACCTTTTGTAGTATGTACCATTTGTCACATGCACAAAGGATATGGCTGAAAAGCACAATACAACTGTCATTTTCTGTCCAATAATACAAAGGTGATGGGCCATTGTGGATGCATGAATTTAACAGTTGCATCTCCTTCTTTTTTGTGGACTTTTGACACTAAGCCTATATACCAATTCCATTCATGCATACATGCTACATAACTTTTAAGAGATGGAACATGCAAAATCTCTTTAATATTCCTATCAAAAGATGAACAAACAGAAAAAATTTCATCAGTATTTATTCTTTTTCCACTTATTAATAAGTTTTCTGTAGATCCATAATAATGCATACTGCATGTTCCAGGAATTGTCGTAGCAAGTTGCATCCAATGAGACATGTTGTTGCGCAGTTTTAACATGTCACTTTTTGTGATGATAAAAGATGTTATATACCATCAATGTTTTGTCTGCAATATTCATACATCATAGCCACATTTACAATTTGATCATGCAACGGCCTTTGCAGACTTGCTTTTGTCACAAGTCTTTTAACAGTCCCCCCATCGCAAACAGATTTTCCATGACTTGTAGCAAAAAAGCTCCATTTTGCTTTTATTCTACGAAAATCATGTTCATGGATTCAAAAATGTTTTTCAATTTTAATATTGGGCAGCAGAGCCACCAGTAAAATATTCTACATTTGTAGCTAAGATATATTACTTATTATTTAAATGTTGCATGATTAATTTTTGAGTGATAAACCATTGGTACAGTCGTGGGAAAAAAAAAGTAAACACCCCCTACTAACTCCTCAGCAAATCATCGTAGAGGAAAGTTACTGGTACCGAACGATTGGAAATAAAGTCTACTTTTAAATGATGTATATAAAATTTTCTTAGGGGGTCATCTACATATTAAAACGAATCCAAACTTCATTTTTTTCAATGGCAATGCCCAATTTTAACGAGATATTTCAAATCTTCCGTTCAAACTATGCCTAGACACCAAATTTCAAGTCATTTGAATGATAAGTTTTTGAATTATAAACATTCAAAATTTAGTTCTTCTAATGTTAAATTACATTTTCATATTTTTATTTATATCTCCCGAAATTATGCTCCTAATGTGCTATTTTTTTTTGTAGTAATAATACTAATATACCCAAACATAAATAAGCTGAATTTGCAATTTTTATAATTTTATGATATGAATTATGAAATTAATATTCGAAAAAATTATGAATTGCAACCTACAATTTTTTTGATGGATTTAGATTTATTAACTCCTGCTTTATGGAAATTCAAAAATTTCACATTTTTATTCCAAGTACTTTTCAAATTATGCTTAAAAAACGGAAAAATGAAGGTTTAAGGGGCCGTCTAGACATTTTAAATTTATTCTGCTGTACTGTAATCTAACACGCTTCATTGACTCCTTGAGTGGCACTTAAGGTGCCTTGATCAAGGAAGGGGCTCTCTCGGTGAACAATCCAGTACGGAACTTCAATTTGGATACAGCCCTTAAAATAAGCTCGTTTTAAAAATAATTAATTTCTCGGAAACTTATGGTACGAATTGCATAAAAATTCGTTTTTAGGCTAATTGAAGGGTGTAGAGTTCATTTATGCTGTCAGAATTGGGTACTGCTATTGAAAAAAACAAAGTTATGGCTCGTTTTAATATGTAGATGGCCCCCTAAGCAAATTTTATATACATCATTTAAAAGTAGACTTTATTTCCAATTGTTCGGTACCAGTAGCTTTCTTCTACGATAATTTGTTGAGGAGTTAGTAGGGGTGTTTACTTTTTTTTTTCCACGACTGTACATCATGGTCCATATCGTCTGAAAGCATTGCAAAGGCTTTCACTTTTTAAGCTGCTTCCATTTTTTTGCTTCACATAGAATGCAACTGTATGTAAAGTACAGCAACCAGGTGTCAATGGTAACTGTTGCGCTTCGTCTTGCAATACAAAAGAAAAGTTCTTACTAAAATCCATTTGTATGATAGCCTCATGACTAGTAAGATCTTTTTTTCAAATAAGTGCTTTGGGACTTGGATATGTGTGTATGAGGCAGGGTGGGTTTTTGACGTCAAAAAGTGGTTTTTGACATGACAAGCATCAAAAACTGGTTTAAACTGTCATAAACTGGTTTAAACCGTCGAAAACTGCCAAATACATGTAACACGCTAAAACATTTTAACAATAGATAAACATTAAATAAGTCAATGATTTATGTGATCTTTCATTGAAATTTAATAATTTAAAAAATATATTATTTGCAATAAAATATATATATTTTTTTGGATTTTTCAACCAGAAGAAAATAATTTTGTACAATTAAATAATCCGGATCAATTTTACCACGCAGCATGCTGCAGCACACCACATGTTTAGCACATTTATTTACACCCAAAAGATTTTTGAGTTAGAGTGTATGAAGCGTTAGAAAATAGTCTGTCTCTTAATTGATGCTGAGCTAGTAGGACATGATAGCAAAAGCATTGCTAGATGAGCAAGTTTTGAAGCAGGCTCAAAAAGCTGTTGCATTTAGTGTCACCTTTCCACCAAACAATGGAGTCCTCCCTATAGCACTGAAATAAGAAGACTGGAAAGGGGATTCTTTAGCTTCATACACAATCAGTATGGGTAAGCATCCATAAACTCTCTCCGTAGCTCAAGTGCGAGCTGAATCAACTGATACAGCAGTCAACCCTTGCCCCTGATGGTTGGGATGCAAAGTATGAGCCAAACAATGGTATGGTTTCATGATTTGATCCCTTCTATTATGCACTTTTTCAATATGGGCTTACAGGAATTTTCTTTTAGATGACCGAGCCAATTTTGTTCAGTTTTAAAAATCGAAAACATTTTTATATATTGAAAGAAAGCATGTTTTAAAAAGATTTTGACTTTAAGCTTTTTTTTTTTAATTACTTCTCTTATTTTGTAAATGTTTAAAATTAATAATCCAATTTCAATTTTGAATGGAATGGTTATTGCCTACACTAGAATAACATTGATGCACATTATCTTGTTATACATACAAAAAAATCTACACTTTTCTAAGTTTTTTTCCCCCCATAAAAAAAGCTAGCTAATGCTTTAAGCTCTCAGAAGTAAGCGAAATTAAAACGATTTTAAGTAAGAGAAAAAATGTACAGCTCAGGTGAGCTTAATGTCTACTTTTTAGAAAAACACAATTTTACAAAAAAATAATAAAAAAAAATAAATAAAAATTTTACCCTGTTAAAAAGTTGTACTTAACAATAATACTTTACTATGTACTAATTACTGATATACAGTAAGAGTGAATTTAAAATATTACATGTAATGTTGTCAAGTGTGACATTTAATTTGAATTTTTACAGATCAATTTAGTATTTGAGGTTTTTGACATGACGGTTTAAACTATGGTTTAAACCCGACATAAACTGACACATCTCAAAAACCCGCCAACCCTGTAATTATGACTAATACTATATACTAATTATACAATTACAGTAATAGTGAATTTTAAATATTACATCTAATGTGTGACATTTAATGTGAAATTTTACAGATCACTGTAAGTATTTGGGGTTTTTGACGAGGTTTTTGACAAGGGGTTTTTGACATGACGGTTTAAACCGCAGTTTAAACTGTCAAAAACTGACATGTGTCAAAAACCTGCCAACCCTGGTATGGGGTACGATCTTTTCCATCTTTTTTAAGAATAAGATGGATGAAATCGTACAGAGTAGATGTATGTGATGTTAATCATACTCTGTCAGTTGATACCCACTGTTTATGTTCAATTGCGTCTTCAGGATCAAAATCCGGAAATTTTAACTTTAAAAAAATCTTCAAGAACATCTTTCTTGGGACATTTGCTGCATATATGTAACATACAATTTGTATTGTTAGAACTGCAAACCAATTTCTGGATTAAATCTTCATATTTTTCTTCAATCCCTGTGGCTGCAATAAGCAACTGAACTTTCTGATGTATTGTATATATGCAGACAGAATGTGTGCCAAAACTTCCAACTAAGACACAGTGCTTAAGTCAGAGGTCAGCAAATTTTGAAAACCCAATTTTATTATTGGTAGGAAATTTCAATCTAAATTGGATATACTGTTAATTCAGATTACAAAGAAGAAATCTTTTTTGAACATGGGTGGACCTTTTTTTTATGCTGACCGTATCTCCCTGACCAGGCATGAGACATGAAAATTCATTATCTTGATGAAATTCTTTCATAGATTTTATAGTGTCTTCCCAAGTATAAAGTAGTGATGTAACGAATAGTGATTTGGCCGAATACTGAATATTCGGCGGCCGAATAGGGTCAGGTGGGGTGAAGTGGTCAGGCGGGGTAAAGTGGTCATAATTCATGAAAAGGGCTAAAATCTTGACTAATATAGAAATTTGAATAATTTTCTTTTAATTTTAGATTTATTAAGTATTGATCAAAGTTTCTCACTCAAAAAAACATTTTTAGTAACATGTTTGAGACACTGAGCACTCATTTTGTCTGTCTTTGTTACACCTTGTTCTTTTAACTCTTTAATTAACTTTTCTGCTGCATTTTGTTTCTCCCAAATTTTGTTAAATTGGCAGTTCAGAAAGCTTTTCACATATCTCAAGAACATATTTTCATTTATAGCTAAGTTATATTTATCACAGATTTTATTTCATAATAGTTTTAGTTACATGGGGTAAAGTGGTCATAGGGTTAGGCTTAACTTATAGATATTTGATCTGGGTTAAATTATTCATTATATACAATGCCAGTTTATTAAATACTAATAACTATTAAAAACTAACTGCAAATAGTTATTTAATAATAGTTTATAATATGGGGGTTAAAAAAGGTTAGGTTTAATTTTTAATAGGTTCAGAATAGTGAATGAATTAACTAAGTGTAAACCCGAATTGCTTGCAAAGGTTACATCAACTAATTTAACAACCAACACATTAACTACTTTTTATAATACCCATACTTGTATTATATAAGAAAATAGTCCACAAGAAAATCCTGAAAGAATTTTTAATGTTGATGAGGCTGGAATGGATATGGATAGCCAAAATAGTTCAGTTTAAAAAATTGTACGCAATGCAATGCATTACATAAAATTCAGAAACCAAAGGAAAGATAATGTTTAGTGTTCCTTTTGGTATATCAGCTAGTGGTTATTATATTCTTCCATTCGCCGTTTATGAGTGGTGGTTTTCTTCGAACCGTGGATTTTCCATGCGTAAATACGGATTAGGTTCCCTTAGAAAGACCCCCACGGAGGGCACTTCCCACCCGGGCCTATATCCCTAGTGTAGATAATTGGCCGTCAAAAATCAACCCAACCCAACCCGTTTACGAGTGAGTATATATGAATTATGGATAAAGGGTGGTCGTGCAGGAGCATTGTATGCATCATGGAATCTGGATAGATACAGGATTCTGTACTTGAATCTTGTATGGTTCATTTTATTAAGTAGATAGTACACCGAAAGCTTACAAAAGCCTGCCCTTTTATTTATGATTGTGATGGACATAAATGAATTATGATGCTGTGAAAAATAGCTATCGACAATCATATTATAATACTCTGCCTGCTACCTCATACTAGTCATAGTCTACAACCATTAGATCTAGGTGTATTTTCCCCCATTAAAAAAAGCCTGGAAAGGAATTTTAAAGAAACAGTATCAAGAAAGCCGACTGCAAAATATGTAAAAAAAAATTTAAAATAATCTACATTGGCAACATTATCTACACTCATTTCAGATGTGAATAGAATTGTTAGACATAGTTTTAAAGGAAAAGGAAATGTGTCCAGTCCAAGATCAGAGTAGTATTGACAGAAAAAACACTTGCATTATATCTGCAAAAATAACAAGGGGAATGTGATACTTAAAAAGTTGCTTAAATTTCCAAAAGGAAAAAAACAACAAAATATCCCTTCCCTAATCAACATTCTCTTTTGAATCCATTTATAATCGCTAAAGATGACATCTCAAACCATATCTATAGGACCTTGAGTGTTGCTAAGATATGAAATGAAGAAATCAATAAAGCAATTGGGAAAAAAGATGATTATTTTTCTTAAAGTATGTTAAAAAAAAAAAATCCAAATTTGGCAATCATTATACTTTTCCAGAATCAGATGTGATCAAAATCCTTGAAGAACCAAATTTTAACAACAAACAATTTTAACATTACAAATGTACACTTTAATAAAATAAAAAGGCAGATAACTTATTATAAAGGTTGTTTAAAATATTTGTAAATAATAAAATGTCACTTTTTATTCATTAGTTTATTTTTTTATTACACTTTTTCAATGTGACCACTTTACCCCATGCACTACTCACTTTACCTCACCCCCTGGGGTAAAGTGGTCATAAAAACATGCCTGGAAAAATATGTTATAAAAAGGTGTTATTCCCCAAAAATATTTCTGAAATGGATATGGATGTACTCTAGAGTAATGTAATGTAAAATAACACCCAAAATTTTAGAAAACATCACAGAAATTCTGATGTTTATATCCTCTGAAAGTTTGAAAAGCCTGTTTTTATGACCACTTTCCCCCACCTGACCCTACTGACTTTAATATAAATGACTTTTATTTTAATTGTTTAATTTTTTTTTTCAATTTTAAAATAAAAAATTAAATTAAAGACTAATTGAAATTAATTTTTTGTTTGAGTTTTCAAAAATCATAACAGCTGAATGTATTTTTTGTTATACTTTAAATGTCTTAAAAATACTTTAAAGATAACACATGACTTTTAAAAATGTAAATAATAATTTAATTCATAATTTTTTATTTAATCCATAGATAGTTCTAGTAATTTATATATATATACTATCTAAAATAGAACTCATTACCTCTGTAAAAATGAAACTTTTTTTATTGTAGTAAAATCCTTTCACCCCCTAAAAATAAGAACTTGCATGTGTCCTCTGTCTTTTTATATCCTTTTTCATGCAACTTAAACTTAGTAAATTTACACTCTGTATGTCAAAAAAAAAAAGGTTATTTTCTTAAAATATAATTATTCATTCCATTAAAATATTATATATTCTTTTCTGCTAGCAAGATATACTTTTCTCTTTTCTTTCTCTCAGAATTAACAAGCCCCTCATAATACTTCCTCCACCCCATATTTCAGAATGAGATCTTTTTCTTATAATAATTAATGTATTTAGGTATAATTTTTTAATATTGTTTGTCGAAAATATTAAAAATCATATTTTGTTTTGATTTTCTGGAACATATCTAAACAAATATTTTAAAATGTTCGGCCAAATATGCCACTATTCGGCTACAGGTATTCGGTCAAATGTCCCACTATTTGGCCACAGGTATTCGGCAAAAGGGCTGAATATTCGTTACATCCCTAGTATAAAGTCTATACTTGGTACTCAGTTACACTAAAGGTTTCAATTATTTTCTTTCTTGACCATCATGACTCGGGAATCAAAGTTAGCAACTGAATTTTTTCTCTGGGACTAATTTGTGGAAGCTTTTCTTTCACCATCTCCATTAATCTTTCAAATTCTGAAACTTTTCTTTTGATTCACAATATCTTCATCAGAGCTACTGTTTTCACTCTGAAGAACGTTCTCTTCCAAATCAAGGGTACAAGCAACCTTCTTTCGCAAGGCAATTTTCTTTCTCCAGCAGACACTTTCCTGTGTGCAGAAATTGCATGTAACCTTAGTGGTGAACTTCCATTAAGCTTTACGTGATATTTTTCTTTCTGATCCATGTTTGAAGTAATTTCTTCAGAAAAATCAGTGGACTGACACAAGTCTTTCTGTTCTTTCACATATACTTCCAGCAAAGCTCTTGCTTTCCCCCCTACAGGTTGAACATAGTTTCTTACCAGGAATGGCATCATTATGTAGCTTATGCCTGTAATTCTTAACTTGATCCACACTTATCACATGTAAGGATACTTTTCTTGGTCTTGTTAGGATGAAGATTAAATAAATGAAAACATTTCTTTTGCTGAATTTACATATGCAGAAAGTGTTCTCTGTGAGCAAAGCATATTGTTGAGTTTTCGCTATCCTTTAAATTGCATCTTAATGCAAGAAGTTCTTTATTTTTGATGGATAACTCATTGCGATGGTGGATAGCTTGAGGATTATTTAAATCACAATTTGGATTATTAATATTTAAACTAATATTGTACATTTTTTGTTTATCCATAACAAAACATCTAACTTAATACAACAAAGCAGCATCATTTATAGTTATAAGATCAAAAGAGAAACTTTAATCTTTTTTAACAGACAACTTTTTTAACATAACAAGTTGTAAAATTCTGCTTAATCTGGTTGGTTGAAAAAATCTTCTGGGAAGTATTTTTAGTCTGATTCGTTGAAAATCTCTTTCTGGTAAGTACATCTATCTGGTTGGTTGAAAAAACCCCTTCTGGCAAACCAAAGTGATATTATTGGTTAAAATTCTGTCTTTTGGAAAGTTCTGGTAATAAATTAACCCAATCAGATAATTTTAGCAATTAATTAGAAATTTCGTATTTTGGACAGCAATTTTCGATTTATAATTCAACAATAATTACAGCTTTAATGTTATTTACATTTAAAAAATAAACCAAAATGAAATAAAGTAATAATTTTTTTTTATTTTGAACTAAATTTTAAATTTTTAAATCGCCCATTAAAAATTTTTTAACAGGTATCAAAACACACTTTGAGCTGCAATATTAATACAACAGAGTTAATTTTTTAACTAATTATATTTATTTTGAATGTGGATATATTTTTAATAGTATTTTTACTGTGTATGTGCTAAATGTTATTTTGTATAATTTTGAAGTACGATAATTTTTACATATTGTATTTAGTTAACAATTGTAATTCTATCATTTTGCATAATATGCAAGTATGATTTTGCTATAAAATGTGACAATTTGTAGAAATTTTTCCATCATTTCTTTTTTATTTAAAATTTACTGAAACTTTGCAATAGATTTCAATTTGCCATGAAAATACTTCTATGTCTTGCAGGAATTCATTATTAGCATTCCTATTTATAATTCCTGAGGCATTCCCCTTCTTTTTAGCCACATTAAAAAAATATATATGTAATATAAGGATGATATTAAGATAAGATCGTAGTTAATGAAAAAAGGAGTTTAATGATTCTAGGTTATAGTTTTACATATTAAATAGAAATTATATTTACAAGTATGGGAGGGTAAGGGGTTTTTCTGCAGCATACGCGCCCGCAGAATCGTCGGAGCTCGGCCTCTGCTCTCGTCTAGAGCGAGATATGCCTACCATCGGCCGCGTCAGAATGCAATCTGCTCTCGGTTGTTACTTGTTTCCAAGCGAAGAGAATGCAAACTGCATATCAGCAAATTCAGTAACATCTGCTGGTCTGCGGTAACAAGTTCTCATGGAAAAGTGCTGATCATATCTGTTGCTATGAGTAGGGTTTTATGGGAATCTAAAACCACAACTCACACTCGGCCATCTAGTCCGCTTGTCGACCTTGACAGCGCGTTAAATAAGCAACAAGATATGTCAAAAAACAAAAACAAACTATCTAAAAATAATTAAAATCCAAAGGAAAAAAAACTGTCATTAAATAATTAAGAAAATTGAGCTAAATAATAAAAAAAAATTAATTCTAAATTTTATGTAAATTAATGCTGAGCTGCCGTGGGGTATCTCCAAAGAAAAAAAAACAAAAGAATAAAAAAAACTCAGGATAACATCAATTTGCGTCATGAGACCGTCTTTCTCATGAGCCATCATCAGGGATGAAAAATATAATCTGAAAGGCCGTCTGCCCATTATATTATCATCACGAAAACATACTAAAATCTGCCTCATCTTAGGTAGAATTTCGTAAAAAAAACATCTTTATCCCAACGTCATTCGGGAATAAAAAATAAAAAAAGAGGTTTGCCTCGTCTAAGCAAAAAAAAAAAAGGATTTCCCACCAAAAGGTTTTTTTTTTTCGACAGCCAGCTCTTACTTCTGTAAAAAAAATATGCGATGGGGGGGGGGGGGGGTAAAACACATATATATAGCAATTCAATAAAAAGTTTACACATAAAATACAGTTTTAAAAATATAAATACAACAATATTCTTTTTCTTCTTGTCAAGAGTAAGTGTTCAAAAAAAAAAATAAAGTCCTGTGTAAACAGTCATTTTAAAATAAAGTTGTTGTTTACGCAACATAAAAAAAAGCACGTGTTGCGAAACAGGCAAATGAAAAAAATAATGCAGCATTTGCAGTCCGAGAGAAAGATAACTTGCCATGCGCAAAAAAAAAAAATCACCGCATGGGTTCAATAAAAAAGTTTTGAGCAGATATATATCGCTCAGAGATTTAAAAAAATGTTGAACAGAACTTCGAAAAAAAAGGCACATAAATTCTGTTAATATAAGCTGAAAAAATAAAGAATCTGTTGCATATTCCACAAACTAAGAATAATTAAAAAAAACACTGTTGATAAAAATGCTTGGTACGCGATAACTTCTTAAAAAAAAAAAAACACTTGAAGTTTATCGCACTGTAGAATGGCATGACACACAGAAATAATAAGAAGAAAAAAACGTTCTGTGTTGAAGATTTCCATCAATGATTGGACTCTTGAAATGGTGAGTTACACTGGTAAACACCTCATTCTAATGTTTCGTCCAGAAAAAAAATGATCATGGATGCTTGCTGTAATCGTAAAAAAAAACGAAGATATTGAAATAAAGTTACTAAGAAAGTCACAGATAGTAGCAGTCTATAATCTGTACGATATAAATGTTCTCAGGAATAAGCAGATATAGGTGTAAAACACAGAATATATAAAAACACAATTAAAAAAAAAATAGTAGTAATAATAGAAAAACACATTTATGATAAATTCGTTGGTTGCACTAGTCAGCTATATACGTGAAGCATATTTCTTTTTGGAAATTTAAGTCTACTTTTTCTCTTTCTCGTTGATGACTTCACAAAATGTCGGCGTATAAAAAATAAATAAGAAATGATAAGGAAACGCAGAATTTCGGTCCAATTAGTAACGTCACTCGAATCTGGAGATGGTTGGGATGTATGGAACGCCGAATGCTGATAAATGAGTCCGTTGGCAGACGTAAACAGTAATAAATAGATGGTCAATAAGACGAGCACAGTCATGAACAGCTTGTAGGATAAGAAATTTAAATCGTAGGAAAAGCAGTCTGGCGATAATGTTGCGAGATGTTTCAGATGTGCTGAGTCAATCACTGGGTCAACTTCAATGTCAGTAGGAATATTTTCATTCGAAAAATCTTTATTTACTGTCGGCGGTTTTAGATCTTGGGGGAAAGAATTTGAAACAAGTGTTTCCGTAGTGCATCTTGCATCAGGAAATGGAGGTACATAGGATTTATCTTGAGATTTCGTTGCAGATACATTATCAGACACAGTAATGCAGCTTATAAAAATACTTGTGGGTGGAGATTTAGTTAAAGTAGCTCCGTTTTTGTCGCATGTGAGAGTACCCTGAAATATGACATCTGTCCCTATGATAAGTGGCATGGGCATCTGAGAAGACTTAACTACGTAAACAGTAGTAGAAAAAGTATTATCGTCTATCTCTATATCGGTAGAAAACGATCCTTTAGGTTGAATAACACGGTTACCGATACCCGACAATTGCACAGTTGCTCCGGTGAGGGGGGGAGACCCAATTTGTTCATAAATGTCTTCTCTCAGTATCGTCAGTGAGCTTCCAGTGTCCAAGATTGAATTGATTTGTAAATTAAAAATTTTTACAGGTTTCTGCATGCGCGGATGAGAATGACACATTTCTACTACGTGGATTTGTTCGTCTCTGCGTGGTGACGTCTTGCGTGAAGGGGAGGTGCCTTGAGTCGAACGCTTACGCTCCGGCGTTTGTTCCGTACATTGATTGGAAACATGACCAAAACGTGCACATTTCATACACTTTTTTCCTTTATTCAAATGCACACAATGGGTAGATAGGTGTCCTGGGGCTAAACAATTCCAGCAAGTTAATTTTGCAGTTTTCTCCGTCTGGTTAATCTTACGAGTGTTGGGTGTAGTATGCGACATTGATTGATAAAATTTAGAACTCTGTTCACAAATTCGTTCGAAAATTTGGAGCTTGTTTTTAAATTCGGCAAGCGTGGCGCACCCGAATAATATAGTTTTATTATGTGGTGTATCGTTAATCCCATTAATTATATAGTGAATTAACGATATATCATCGATGTTTCCTCTCTGTGCTATTTCTTTCATCTTCAGAAAATATTCCAATAGTTTTTCGTTTGGGCGGCATCCTCTAGCGGCTAGTAATTGATGTATCTGGGCGGGCGAAGCTGATTGTCCAAATTCGCGAAACAATGCTTCTTTGAGTGATGTATATGAAGAAATGTTATTTTCACTACGTACATACAATAATGCTAAACTTTTTAATGCCCGCTCAGCAAACACAAATTTCTGTATGTCGGACAGTTGAAATGAATGGGCCAGAGATTCAAATCTCTGAAACCATGTTTGAACGTTTTCCGTTTTATCACCACTAAACGGTGTAATTAAATGATCAATGTCATGGAAAGAAATTGTCTGTTTGGGCGCGGAGTGTGTACAGTGTACACGCGCCTGGTCTGGCTGTACTGCCAAAGGCGAAGATAAACTTCCACTACTATTGTGGCTATCATCAAATTCTGTATCCGATTCGGAAACTGCCGTAAACGTGTCTTTAAAAGCCGAAATATCAACTAGTGCGCTTAAAATACGTTGTGCTATATCTTGTTTTGATCCATGGATGTCAATGGATAAGATATTAGCAATAGTAATCAATTGTATCTGATCGTAATCGTCCAAAATTACTTTGAGTTTATTTTCATACTCATCGCTTTTGTCAGTAAAAGAAAAACCTTTAAATTTCCTTAAATTCGCTCTATTCTGGCGATTTTTATCGCAACCAAATATAAATTCATGCAATAATTTGATTTTATCTGTTTTAGCCGATTTCAACTGGCTTTTAATAAAGTCAATTTCTTGTAATTCCATATTAAAAGGCAAGAAAGGAAAGAGAAAAAAATAAACTTACTTCAAAAGGAGTTATCCAATTGAAAAATAAATTCCTCGCCACGATATATTGAAGTAATCCAATTAATGATCCGTAGAAAAAAAAATATGCAGTCGAAGATTCATTCCTTGTACAGCGATAACTATCTTGCACAAATAAAAATAAACGAGCTTCAACCAGATGGCTAAGGGGATGAATCACGTCTGCTAGAATACGAATGTTGATAACGGGACTGAGAAGGAAGTTCTCCAATTATGATCGGTAATAAAGCCTAGGGGATTTTACTTTTTAAATTCGTTTTGGATTCAAATCGGCCTAGAGCCCACATGTAATATAAGGATGATATTAAGATAAGATCGTAGTTAATGAAAAAAGGAGTTTAATGATTCTAGGTTATAGTTTTACATATTAAATAGAAATTATATTTACAAGTATGGGAGGGTAGGGGGTTTTTCTGCAGCATACGCGCCCGCAGAATCGTCGGAGCTCGGCCTCTGCTCTCGTCTAGAGCGAGATATGCCTACCATCGGCCGCGTCAGAATGCAATCTGCTCTCGGTTGTTACTTGTTTCCAAGCGAAGAGAATGCAAACTGCATATCAGCAAATTCAGTAACATCTGCTGGTCTGCGGTAACAAGTTCTCATGGAAAAGTGCTGACCATATCTGTTGCTATGAGTAGGGTTTTATGGGAATCTAAAACCACAACTCACATATATGTTTATGAAAGATAAAACCTTACCAAACTTTTAGATGTAAATATGTATGATACTTCTGGGTACTTTCCGTTACTTATGGAAGTCGGTAAAATTGAAATTCTTCTTTAAACAAAAAACCTACAAACTGCCCATTAAAATTTTTTTATCAGGCATCAAAACACACTTTGAGCTGTCTATTTATGCAATTAGATGAAAATTGAAGGGGGGACAATGGGGGAAATCGGCCATTGAAGTTATACCTTTTTTTAATTAAAAAAAAATGGCAAAAAGTCATTTTCTGACAGCATTTTAATGGAATAAATTGCACAAAAATCTGTTTAGATGAAAGTTTACTTTATTCTGAACAGAACAAAAAAAATTAGAAAGTTCTAGCTTAAACCTGAAAGAAGTTATAGGCCTTTATGTTGTCACATGTCCATTCAAAATGGCGGCAAATCGGCCATCTTGGAAGACATTTAAAAGCTCATATCTGACAAACCGTTTGATCAATTTCAATATGATTGACATTTTTGGAATCAGCATTAAAAACTCCGCAAATTCACTGACTTTTATCAAAATTGGTGATGGTGGGTGCCATGCCCTGGGTGATTTGACATGGAATGACCCATAACAGAAATATATCAAAAGTCCAGTAGTGGACACCCTCTGGACCAGCATTGGACACCCTCTAGCCCAGTAATGGACACATCATAAAAAATAATAAATATAATTGCTTTTATGACAGTATTTAGAACCAGAATTTAATGAATACATACTAATGAAAAAAAATAGTTATTTTCAAATAAATTTAACAATTAGGATACCAGTAATTAATAAAATATTTGTGATAATCACTTACTGTTTGCATCAATTATTGTAATTATCAGAAGATCGATGTTTTAATTATTTTAGATGGATAGTTAAAATACTAAATATCGTGCAATTTCAGCTATCAAATTAAAGAAACAGCGGGGGATTTAAAAGGTAATAAAAAATTTTTTTTTGGAATATTGTTTAGTTTTGTCTCACTATTTTTAACAATTTATCTTCCAGAGACTACTTGATATATCATTTATAATAATTAATCGTACAAATATGAAAGAAATGGTATTGCGAGTTGAATATTTTAAATACTAAATAAAATAATTTCAAAATAAAACTGTAGAACTGATGTTTGAGGCCACTGATCTGCAGATTTATTAGTTTCATGAATATTACACATAACTTTCATTAATATTACATTTTTTTTTTTTTCTGTCAGAGGTGAATAAGGAAACATTCAAGGCAGAAAGATTTTTTAATGGCGTCTGTAACTTACTTATTTTTATTTAAACGGAGAGGGATTAACCCATATGAGCCCCCTCTTTGACTGTGCTCTTAAATAATATTTTCTGCTTCCTGACTGGTTTGATTCCCAGATTATAAAATATGAAAGGTACACATACATAATATATATATATATATATATATTTTGAAATTTTATTAATTACATAAAATAACTTAAAAGCAGCTATTTGTAAAAGTTTTGGTGTTATTACATTTTGGTAAATATAATTTAAAAATTAAATTTGATTATTTAGGTTTGCAGTTAAGTCAAAATATTTTATGCACTATAAACATTACTGAAATTGCATTTTTAGCAATGTCTACACGGGGTGTCCATTACTGGAAAATGACTGATTAACCATCCCAGTAATGGACAACCCCCTCTTAAAACCTTAAAAATAAATGAAATTTTGTAAGTGGCCATTAGTATATAAAATTCTAAGTTTTCTATTGCTATTCAAACATAGACATTCAAATTTTGCAATAAAATAAAATAATATATAAACTAATTAAACAAAGCCAGCTCTTAGCCTCTTCATTAAGATTTTCACAGAAAAACAGTGAAACTTTGAAACATTATTTTCTGCCTCCTGATTGGTTTGCTTAAAAGTGTCAATAATAACCCAGTTTTATAAAACATACAAGGGGGAATTATAAAAAAAAATAATTAAAGCTAAATATTTATTAGTTATTTTTTTATGAACAAAAAACATCAAGGGGTGTCCATTACTGGCTCATCTACCCTATATATACAATATATGTATATGTATAACTATGTATATACATATATGTATGTATATAAATATGTACGTATAACATTGGTGCAGCTTGGCTAACCGAAAAGTACCCAGATTACTTTCCTTGAGCATGAAACTTTTTATGTACCGAGACATAAGTTGTCTTTCTGCTTTTGTCCTTGATGCCAAATTTCTAGATTTTAGTTTGTTTTTGTCATAGACCATTTAAGTTGCAGTCAGAGCCGTCCTTAGGGGTGTACGGCAGGTGCGGCCGCACAAGCCTCGCGCTCAAAAAAAAAAAAAAAAAAAAAAAAAAAAAAAATACAAAATAGCTAAATATTTGTTATTCACTTTATTGTGAGTTATTTATTTTCTAAAAAAAAATTACAAGTGTAAACATGCTTATTTGTAAAATGTAAAACATTTTATGAATAAAATGTTCGGTGTAAGTTGTGAATGTTAGAGAAGAGAATAGATTGTTTGTGGCTTATATTCAATTTGAAGGAATTGTTATAGTGTAGCTTAGGCAGCACTTGGGGCATAACGAATATGGAAAGGTGCTCTTAATAAATTGGTACCGATGATGATTCTGACAAACTGCTCACCCTTATTTTAATGATTATTTGTAATGTAACGACTTAGATTTGATTTCCTTCTTATGTAATCAAGTTTCAATTTTTTATTATAGGAGTATCGATGTTTTCCTGTAACCCACGCATACCTATATCCCATCGCGCAAACATGATAGAAAGGTTGGGTTAGTTCAAACCCCGTTCCCCAAACACCCTGAGGCTAAACTAAAGATTTAAAAAAATGTGAAAGGTTAAATTTTAAACTGTTGTGAAGAAAAAGAAAATTTGAGGAAATATTGATTTTGACTCCGATTTTTCTATTTTTAAACTCTCTTATTAAATAAAAGATATCAACCTGTTTAATATTTGCTAATTAAATAAAACAAACTTTAAAAAGATTATAATTAAAGAAAGAATGGAGTTTAAAAGTCAAAAGTTTCATCTTTATCACATCTGTTACTGCCGTAATATGAAGTAGACTAACGAGTAATTTAATCGATTAATCCTTTGACTACGAATTTATTTTTTATTAGAAATTTCTGCAACTGGTGACTATTTTTTAAAAATTTTATTTGTAGCACATGCCAAAATTGCCAGACTGGTCCGTTGAAAGCTATCCTGAGCCCGGTGTAAAAAAAATAAAAGCTCGGTGTTGAATCCATATCAACTCAGGCAGGGGGCTTACTTTCATAGTCTCATTTTTGTTTTGTCAAAAAAAAAAAATTCCTGGCCCGAAATACAGGCTGCCAAAGATAGCATCCCGGGTACCATTTCCCATTCACGATTTTTGATAAAAAATTTAAAGTGCTCTATCTCTAGAGCGGTGCAAGATATTTTGTTGTGTTTTTTTTTTTTTTTTTTTTTTTTAAGATAATATTTTTCTGTTTAAAATGATATACCCAATTTTGAAATATGTATTCAACTTTTCTTGTGGCAGCCTTTTGATTTTTTTTTTTTTTTTTTTTTTATTATTATTATTTATCAAAAAAAAAAAAAAATTTTTTTTTTCAAAAATGCCAATCTCAAAAATTTTGATTTTTTTGCTGTTGATCAATACTATTGGGTACTACCTTCATTGTAAAAGAGAACTTCCACTTTTGAGTTTAATAGGTCTTAGAAACATTTAAAAAATTCAGAGAATTTTACAGGAACTGTGTCTACAGTTCCAGTAAAAGTCGCTGAATTTTTGTTTATTTGTATCATATCTGTGTAAGGGTAAACCGACTACATATCCTAAACATGTTGGAAATTGCAACGTCAAATGTGGCAAATGAGGTGCGTTCGTACTATAACTAGTTTTATAAATATTCAGATCTTAGTGCAATAAGTGTTACACTCTTGATCAGAAAGGCATAAATACAAAATTTATCACGATTCTATAGATTAAATTCAGTAATACGGAAGTAATATGAATCCATCTTAAAAAGGACTTAATCACCAGGGCAACCTAGAATCATTACCTATCGCGGTACATCATTGAATCAATTGCGTATTATAGGACTTTTAAAGTTTTAATTTGATTTCCATAACATTTGAAGTGATACATACTTTATTTTCAACACCGAACATTACATAGTAAAACAATCTCAATAACATATATCAATTACACAGCAATACAACTATCTTAATGCAAGTTAGAGTTCAGACAGATGGGCAGACAAACCGAATCCATAAAGACTTTCAACTGTGTTGCAGGGGTGCAGAAAATGTTTTGCCTCCCAACATTTCCCCCAATCCACATGAAAATTTCCCCAAAATTTTACGGTATGTGATAGGTAAATGTTGTATTATCGTAGGTACAGAAAATTTATTTTTCCAGTATTTCTCAACTTATGCGCGAGTATATATAGAAGGGGTGATTCTGAGTGAAAAAAAAAAATTCTGAAATTCACAGCAAATTTTCTGAAAGGTTACAGAGTAGGGGAAGGGCGGGGTAATCCACTCACACCACTATGGTTTTTTTCGCGGCCCTTTGTCGAAATTCGCGTTTTTTCGCGATCTTTTGACGTAATTTGCGTTTTGTAGCGATCTTTTGATTTTTACAGTTATTTTGCCTTCCTTTTGACGAAATTCGTGCTTATTTCGCCGCCTTTTGACGAAATTTGCGGTTGTTTTGCGATCTTTTGTCGAAATTTGCGGTTTTTTTCGTGATCTTTTGATGAAATGTGCGTTTATTTCGCCTTCCTTTTGACGAAATTCGCTTTTATTTCGCCCCTTTTAATGAAATACGCGTTTGTTTCGCGATCTTTTGACAAAATTTGCAGTTATTTCGCGATCATTTGACGAAATTTCAGAGGTTTTTTGCGTTCCTTTGATGAAAATCGCGGTTATTTCGCCCCTTTAGACAAAATTCGCTGTTTTTCGCGATCTTTTGACGAAATTCGTGACTGTTTTGCGATCGTTTGACGAAATGTGCCGTTGTTTCGCGATCTTTTGTTAAAATTTGCGGTTGTTTCGCCGCCTTTTGACGAAATTTGCGGTTGGTTTGCGATCTTTTGTCTAAATTTGCGGGGTTTTTTCGCGATCTTTTGACGAAATGTGCGTTTATTTCGCCTTTCTTTTGAGGAAATTCGCGGTTATTTCGCCCCTTTTGATGAAATACGCGGTTGTTTCATGATCTTTTGACAAAATTTGCGGTTGTTTCGCCACCATTTGACGAAATTTGAGAGTTTTTTTTGCGTTCCTTCGATGAAAGTCGTGTTATTTCGCCCCTTTAGACGAAATTCGCGGTTGTTTCACGATCTTTTGACGAAATTTGCGGTTATTTCTTGATCATTTGACGAAATTTGAGATTTTTTTTGCGTTCCTTTGATGAAAATCGTGGTTATAGCCCCTTTAGACGAAATTCGCAGTTCTTTCGCGATCTTTTGACGAAATTCGCGGTTGTTTCGCGATCTTTTGTCGAAATTCGGGTTGTTTCGCGATCTTTTGTCGAAATTCGGGTTGTTTCGCGATCTTTTGTCGCAATTTGCGGTTCTTTTGCGATCTTTTGTCAAAATTTGCGGCTCTTTCACGATATTTTGACGAAATATGCGTTTATTTCGCGATCTTTTGACGAAATATGCGTTTATTTCGCGATCTTTTGACGAAATTTCGGTTATTGTGCGATTTTGTGACAAAATTCGCGTTTTTTCCGTAATTCTTGGACAAAATTCGCGGTACTTTTTATGTCCGAATTTTCAGATTGATGAACGATTTTTTTTTAAATTTTCGGAACCGAATGCCTTAATTTTTCGGAAAATTCAGAACAGAATCACCCCTGATATACGGTACATATTATTCCAAGATCAATTTTGTGAAGGTCACCATACGGATCTTTTTATTTGTAGTGAAATTTTTCTATCTCAGGGAATTATGGAATTTGTTGTTAAAATCGAAATCAATTGTATATATTTCTGCAAAATTTCCCCTGATCCTAGATCGCCAGATCGGACATATTCTGCACCCCTGCTGTGTTGGAAAGTGTTAAAAACACATAAATAGGTTGGAATTTGACTTTTAGAAATTTATATCAATAGACGGAAGCATATTTGAATACTTTCATACAACCCTATATTTTACCTACTATCTTTATATACATGCCACTATTTAGCTAATATTTAATTATGACTAAAACATGCTTAAAACTAGTGAAATCACATTTCCAGAGTTTATTATCCATAGTCGACCATATATCTAATTCTTTGCATGGACCTGTATATCATTTTATCTATATTCTGCAAACATACCTTAGTATACTAAATGGAGTTCAGCGTAAAAATGTATAACTCATTTAAAAATCACCTTTAAACTACTTTCGTTCATACTCAGTAACCCTTACGATTTCTTTTGTGTAGCCCTGTATACGATCTACAGCATTTATATGCACAACGTAATATGGAAAAATTTAGTTAAACTTAAAAACTCATATCAACTAAAAATGCACTTCCAGCAATCATCGCTAATATACAGTATTTTGTATACAGCAAAGTATCCAAAATCTTTTGCGTGTCTCTGTAAATGCTATGCACTTTCTATTACACAAGAAGTAACTTGTTGTAAACCTCAGCAACATATATCAATTTCATTATATGTGAAAGCGTTTAGCGTAATTAAAATATGCCGCAAACAATATTCCCCTTATACCATTATGTAACGGAATTCTTTTGTATGGATCTGTAAATTAATAAAATATAATTTGCACCATATATTTTACAGAATGTATATTTTAGTACATAGTTAAGATATTTTGTTTCCATGTTTTGTTTTATTTGTTCTATGCTTCCATTCACTGAACTTTTTAGACACACCTTGTATAACTTGTCAAAATCAAAAGTGGAAGTTCTCCTTTACAGGGAAAGTAGTACTCAATGGTATTGATCAACAGCAAAAAAATTTAAATTTTTGGGATTGGCATTTTTGAAAAAAAAAAAAAAATATTTTTGATAAAAAGAAAAAAAAAATCAAAAGGCTGCCACAAGAAAAGTATACATACATATTTGAAAATTGAGTATATCATTTTAAACAGAAAAATATTATCTTTAAAATGAAAAAAACCGCAACAAAATATCTTGCAGATAGATAGATAGAGCACTTTAAAATTTTTATCGAAAATCGCGAATGGGAAATGGTGCCCGGGATGCCATCTTTGGCGGCCTGTATCTCAGGCCAGGAATTTTTTGGGGAAAAACAAAAATATACAGTTATCTTATTTTTTCTTGATTTTTAACATATGTTCAATTCAAAATTTTCTGAGACTATGAAGGTAAGATTTTTTCTTTGGTTGCCTAAATTGACATGGATTATACCTCAGTCACTGCCTGAGTTCAGCAAAAATCACCAAAACCAAGCCCAACCCCACTCAATTCCTACAAAAAATTCCAATTTGTTACCCAGAATTCTACTACAATTAAACATCCTTTAAAAGGATTTTGCATACATACCCAAGCAAACATTTTAAATTACAGCCTTTTTCAGATTAAATATCATAACTTTCAAGCTTTGTAAATGAAAAAAGTAGATTTTTAAATATATTCCTCTTTTATTTATTAAGCCAAAATAAATTTCTGAACATTCAACATTCCGTTAAAAAATATACAGTCAAGTAAAAGAGGGAAAGAAAAAATGAGAGGGAGAGAAAGGGACTCCATACTTTTTAATGACCAAGCTGACGTGAAGAGATGCCAGAAGTGCCATTCGACTCGGAATTTTGTCTACTTTCCGAATCTGAATAAAAAAAATTAAATAAAGGTAGTCTATATATTGAAAATTTGTACCAACTTTAAATTTTCAAATGGTAACATTCACTTTTGATATCTGTTTCTTGAATGACGGCAGCTCAGGAAAAAGTATTGTTTATATTCTTTTACTTAAATCTTCATAGAAAAGAAAACGTATTTGAAGTTCATCCATAAATTCAGAAAAAATATATCATACAAGAAGGTGTATCAAGAATATTACCAGAAAAATTATACAGAATTTTTTAGTGTAAAACAAATTCACTTTATATTTTCTGGTTATTCTCTAACGTTTTCTATTCTGTGGATGTTTTGATAGCAGGAGACGGTCCCTTTAGGTTTAGACCATCAAAAAGTAAAATTTATCAATATATCTCTAAAACGAATTGTTAGAATGAGCTGTAAACTTATATACTCGTTTTTTTTTTTTTCAATTGTGGTTCGTTTTCTGTGAAAATGAATGTCTATCTTTTATCATAATTAATAATTTTTAATATGATTTTATTAGTAATTTTCATAATTCAAAAAGTATTATTGAAAGGGAAACAATGCCTAAAATAGCTTTGCATTTACTAATTTTAACAACATAAAAAAATATATCGGATGGTTTTGCGGAAGATAATAAATAAAAGTTTGTCGCGTGAATTAACATTAGCATCCTCAAACTTTTCACTCGTATAATTCTACGATGATTTATGAAAGATATGCAATCAGTGATTTTTTTTTTACGGGGTACGTTGATAAAACGAACTAAAAAGTGTGTCAAAAGTGGGTATTACAATTGGAAAATTCAAAGTCATACAAATTTTATTGTGTAGAGGACCTTTGTTTTTAAATTTGTATTCAAATTCGAAAAGTAGACATAATACCTAGTCGAACAGTACCTTTCGCACCTGTCTGCGACAATTTTACGATTAAAAATTATATGGACGTTTCTTCTTTCTTTTTTAACAACTGTATAATATCACCAATTTAACAAAAAAGAGAGAGAGAAAGAAAAAAGAAATGCCGCTCCGCTAACAATGAATTCCCGGCCCGGCCCAAATCGGCAGAAAATCTAGAGAAAAAAAAAACAAAACAGGCTGCATATATATATATATATATATATATACCGGGTGTCCCAAAAAGGACTGACTGATTTTAAAATTCAATAACTTGCAAACGGTGACTGATATTTAAAAAATTCTTGCAGGAGGGTTATGCATAAGGTCAAAAGTTTTTTTACAGTGATTTTCAATTTTAGTTCGAATTACAAACAATAGATGGCGCTGCGATCCATAGACGCTGAATTCAGGCTCGATTTTTGGTACTTCGTGGCCCGGATAATACATTTCCATCTCCTTTTTCAGCATGGAACAAGAGAAAGGACTAGAAATCGAGCCTGTATTTAGCGACTATTGCTTACAGCGCCATCTATTGTTTGTAATTCGAACTAAAATCGAAAATCACTGTAATAAAACTTTTGACCTTATGCATAAACCTCCTGCAAGAATTTTTTAAATATCTGTCACCGTTTGCAAGTTATTGAATTTTAAAATCAGTCAGTCCTTTTTGGGACACCCGGTATATATATGTGTGTGTGTGTATATATATATTGTGAAAGGAAATTGGTCCGAGTCTGTAAGATTACGTTGTCGGTGGTAGTGTTGCCAATTTATTGAATTTTTTTATTCAAAATATGTACCAGAATTTCCGAATAGTTTCATTCACTTTATTAAACCACAGAACGTCTATCATTAAATAAATAGCAAATTATTACTTGAAATTTCTGGTTGGTCAATAAAAAACCCAGCCAAGTGTGCAACATTGGTGCGAATGGGAGAGTATTAATTAGTTTGGAAGTGAAGGGCCTCGCGAAAGTTCATGCACTCGGCTTCGCTTTTGCTAAAGACGGCTCTGGTTGCAGTTGCTATACCTACATTTTCAGATTTTAAAATAAAAATTTGACTTTCAAATTTATTGATTAGGTCCTTGATTAGATTTTTAGCAATAAAATAAAGTTCTTGGGTGCTTTTTGAGTATGTCAGCACCTTGCCGAATGTATGTAAATTCACCATTTATTTCAACCCTTGCAGCACTAAATAATAAACATTTTCACGGCAAAATGCACAAATATTGTAAGTGTGACTCAATATAGATTGAATGTAAAACATTTCTTATTTAACTGTAACCATGTCAAACACCATAACTTATTTTTTAAATCTGAAACATTTTTTCCTACATGGATAAGCAGGAACAGCCTTAAAGAGGGCTAGGTCAGGTGACCACTTGAAGTGCTGAAAACTAAGGGGTGGAAAATGTACAGAATATTTGTTTAAAATTTAATAGGTTCTTTAAAATAAATCATTGCAAAAAATCATGGCCACTAACAGCCACCACTGTTGTGAAAAGGTTATAACACTTTTAATGTTATAAAATGTAATTGATCATGTTTATTCTTTTGTTGGCTTACAGCATAATCATCCATGAGTATGTATTAAATTTTAGTTAATATTCCATAGAAAAGTATTATTATATTTAACATTTTTAGCTCTATTTTTATTTCTGTTCTTCAAATGTTACTTCAAATTATTGTAACAAAGAAATAAACATTATTACTACTTTTTTAACTATCAACATGTTGTCACATGTTGATAGTTAATAACAGGGTTTGAATTTCAGGGCGGGATTCGCGCCCAAAATTTTGAAATCGCGCCCAAAAAAATTCACCCTTTTCCGAAAAATTTTGCTTTTTGAAACTATGATCAACACCCGCGAATGCCTTGCGAATTTTGTGATTTTTTCGCTCGACCGATTGACACATTTTGGGCGGGTTTCTTTCGCGATTAATAGACAAATTTCACGATTTTTTTCCCGAGATCGATTGACAAGTTTCGCGTTATTTTCCGAGACTGATTGGCAAATTCAGGGGTGATTCTGTTCCAAATGTTACCAAAATTTAAGGCATTCGGTTCCGAAATTTATCAAAAATCGTTCCGAAAATTTGGACATAAAACATATAATTGAAAAAATCATGAATTTCGACAAATGGTGGGCAAAAAAATCAATTTCGTCGCGAAAGAACGCGAAAAAAACGCTCATTTCGTCAAAGGTTCGCAAATAAAATGCAAATTTCGTCAAATTATCGTGGAAATAACGCGACTTTCGGCAAAATATCGCGGAAATAACGTGACTTTCGGCATAGCATCGCGGAAAAATGCGACTTTCGGCAAAAAATCGCGGATAAAAACGCAAATTTCGTCAAAGAATCGCGGTAAAAAATGCAAATTTCGTCAAAGGGTAGAGAAGAAAACGCAATTTCCGTCAAAGGATCGCAAGGAAAACGCGAATTTCGTCAAAGAATTGCAAGAAAAACGCGAACTCCATCAAAAGGTCACTAATAAAACGCGAATTTCGTCAAAAGATCGTGAAAAAACGCAAATTTCTTCAAATGATCGTGGGAAAAACGCGAATTTCGACTAAATATCGCGAAAAAGAACGCCAATTTCGTCAAAGGATGCCGAAAAAATGCGAATTTTTGTCAAAGAATCGCGGAAAACACGCAAATTTCATTAGAGGATCGCGTAAAAACGCGAATTTCGTCAAAGATTCGCAGGAAAAACACGAATTTCGTCTAAGGGCTGCTGAAAAAAAAAACGCAAATTTCGTCAAAGGGTCGCGGAAAAAAACACAGCGGTCTTTAGAGAAAAGCACAAATATAAATATCTATGCTTATTATTATAGGTATAGTTTTTAATCTGAAATAATATACTCAACTAACTTTTGAAAAATTGGGTTTAACCCAAATCCAACTTGCATTAATCTACATTCAACCTGAAATCGACCCAAACCGAAAATGAAGTTTATTCGACCTACAACAAAAATAATTCGCGCCGGGAGAGGATTTCCCCCTTGCGCCTCCCCCTTTAATTCACAGAAATTAGGACTTGACAATTTAAAGTTAACCTAGATTTCTTTTGTAATAGAAGAAATGAATCGACGGTTTCCATTTCAAATTTTGGACTTTGTTTAAAACTTGAATGCATAGTAGCTTTTTCAATCAAAGAAAATATCAGGGAGTTAGGTTTTGACTACAATTCCATTAAAAATATAATCAAGCAATTTCGTTCAGAAATAGATATTTATGATGACATCTCCGAATATGTTCATGCTAATAGTTAAAAATGGAAAGATACGTCAGATATTGCAAAGTTTTTAAAAATTTTTTTAAGAGAACGTAACCATACATTTCCAGTAATTTCCTAAGTTGTAAATGTTGTGCTTGTGCTGTCTGTCAACAAGTTTAACCTTGTAAAAGAGGATTCGGTGCCCAAAATCGAAAAAAAATCTAAATTCAGAAATTTATTTTACAACTCCCATTGTTGTCGACGCCTGTCATTTGGTTAAAAGTCGAAAAATAGACTGTATAAAAACTTGACTTTCTTCCTTTCTTAAACAAAAGAACATTTTGCATAATTATTCTGATTTATTGATTCAGTGGTATTTTGTCATGTCTATATTAATGTAATTCTTTAAATAACATTTAAAATAACAGTGGGTTTTAAAGATTTTCTTCTCCCTCCCAAGCAGCTCAACTCCCCTCCATTTACAAATGTTGGGAGGGAGATTCCCCTCCCACGAAAAATTGAACTTCAAGCCCTGGTTAAAAAAGTAGGTGATTGATAATTATTTTTAAAGAAAAGTAAATTAAGTTCCAGTTTTAAAGCAATTTTTTTTTTCAAAAATACATTTTTTGCGCTGGTGCATAAAATAAAGATTAAAATTATGCAGGACAGTAGAAGCGAAGATAGTATGTGATGAAAGCAATAAGTGCATATTGGAACATCAAATGTTATTTTTGTATTTAGCATGTTTGTTCTTTATTATATAGATTATCAATTAATTAAGCTTTGCTAAGTACTTTTCATTTTAACTTAAACATTTTTTTTTTGTAATTAGTAGTTTTTAAAGAGAACATTTATGCCCCGTCTCACCCGATCCTGAGCTATACACTCCCAATCTCAGTTTGAAGGCTTGTTCACTTTCATAATTATTTCAAGCAGGCAGGGTTGGGTTTTTGACGTCAAAAACTGTCATAAAGTGTAAAAAACCTTACAGACATTTTTTTAGCTGTCATTAGTGAACTTTTATATTAAATCAATCTAAAAACTGATTAAGTAATAATTTATATGTTATATAAATAATTTTTATTTAGTTATATACTATAATTAGGTTGTAATAAAATTATAAATCGTAATTCAAATTATTCGTGAATTGTCATGCTAGGAAAAATGGCTAAAAATATTGAAACTACTATTAAATTCATTTTTCAAAATAATATCTTTATTACTATTAAGTGTTCAGTTTATTATAAAAAAAAAATCAGAAATCTAATTTATGATAATAAAAAAGACTTGTTTAAAGCTAAAGTGGCTACTTATTCAATGACTGATCGTAAGTTACCTAGATTTGTAATGATTCTAAATCTTTGTTTTTGTACATAAACATTAGATATAAAGCACAATTGCAACATGAATGCTCTCTGAGTAAATGATTTATAGTATGAAATCAATATAATTAAATGTTCTTTAAATCAATAACTTAAAAGATTTTTTTTTTTTTCAATATTTACACATACATAAGTTCGTTTTATTATGTTAGTTTCACTTTAATTATTTTGAACAATTTGTTAAATTATATTTTTATACATTATAAAATAGTCTCTATTCTTCTTTATTTAAGCATATTATTTCAAGTTTGTAAATGATGAACAGAGGGAAGCAGCTCGAACATGGCTGCTGGAAATAAAGTCAAATTTACTAAGATTTGTCATTGCTTTTGAAGCTGAATCTCCACCAATACCCTAAAAGTTTCATCTCAGCTCGGGGTGTTCTAGCAACGGTATGGTGGAAAGGCTTGGGGGAAAAAAAAAAACAATATACCAACCAAGTGAATTCACACAGCTCATGGTACGTTTTGCATTCCAGCTTCCAGCCCATGCAGTTCAGCACCAACTGAGCGGATATTTTCAAATTTTGGATTTATCCACCTCCAAATTGTGAAACAAACTTGGAGAATAAAAGGCATCAACAGTATTTTTGCTACTGCATGCTCCATGGAAAAGAAGACTTAGTATAAGACAACATTAAAACAATATAAAAATATGTATATTATTTATATTTAATTTCATACATTAAATTGTACAAGTATTTTTACCATGCACTTTCATTTTTAAAAATTAAAGTATTTAATAGTTTGATTAGTTTATATTTCTAATGTAACAATACTTTTAATTATTTTACATTCTATATTTATAGCTTAAAAATATTTTCTATTTTCTAAGCAACTTGTTAAACCAATATCGTGTTTTGAGTTTTATACAGGATATGTGGTTTGTAATGTCTAAAACTGCCAAAAAGTTTACTCAAATGTCTAAAACTGAAAATCATGAAAAATAGTAAATTTAATGTTGTAAAGATAATTTTAAACAATTTTTGGTCTCAATTTTAGGTTTTTGACAGTCGTCGTCAAAAATTATGTCAAAAAGGGTGTTTTGACATGACGGTTAAAACCATGGTTAAATCCGGATAGAACCATCACTCTGTCAAAAACTTGCCAACCCTGCAAGCAGAGTTTGAAGAAACCCAGCCTACTGGGTCCACTAGTCAGACGTCGTTTTTTTTTTTCGGGGTTTGTGAAAACCGTTAGGTTTTATTGAGTTTTTTTAGAGAACTAATTTTCCTATGCATAATACCTAAATTCTTCATTTATCAGTGAAACCTGGATATAATTTTGCATTAATTAAGTATGAATCTCTCTATTCTAAAAAAAAGTAACTACCGCTGTCACCGCCGCCGCCGCCGCCGGTTTTGATTTTTTTGTGACCGGAGGCCTTTCTTCGTTAATATTATCAAAAATAATGCATACAAAAATATGAAAATCGGTGGTTTTATACAGAAATGTTTGATAAACACGCTGATGCAGACAGTTTTCAAATCGAAGAATTATTTTAAGAGTTATTTAATGCTAAAGTTGGACAAAATCGTTCCACTAAAAAAGTTTTATAGCAGCAAAAACTATACATGGCAGTGTAATCATTTTTAGATCATTTTATGCGTTAGAATTTGCCGGAGTGCAGATTGCATTAACTTTTTTATTTTGACTCATTTTTTCAGGTTTTATTTCTATTTTAAATTCAAATTTTCAGCATTTCTAGAGATATTTTTTACAGATTTCAGAAAATTGTACTAATTTAAACTGTTGCCAACTGTATAAAAAGCGCAAGCAATAATGTTTGCTTCAAATTTAAAAAAAATATTTACACGTGACTATTATAAACAGGAAAAAAACTTTCAAATTAGAATTAAATAATTACGTATAAAAAGCAGAAACTTATTAAAAATTACGTCATAAAAAGTATACACGTGAATTTTAAAAAAGAAAGGATATTGTAAATAATAAATTCATTAACATGTGTTAAAAGTCTTAGGAGAAATTACGTCATATTTACGTCACATTATAGTTATTACATAAAATGAACACAAAATAATAGTTCAAAAAAGTTTAAATTTAGAAATTGCGCTAGACATTTATTTGATATTTTGAGAATTAATTTAAAATGTCTCATTTAAAAGAACTTTCTTTTCGCTTTGTTAAAAAATACCAGGAGACAAAGACTCTCTTTACTTAATTCCTTTTATATTAGCTTATTTTGAAATGTTGTTACACGTGTATACGTCATCAAGTTATTTTTATTTCGACGTTTTATTTGTGTTTTTATTAATGTTGTACGAATTTATTTGTTCTTTCATTATTTAAAATAAAAATTATATCAATTTGTATAATTTGGCGAGTGGTTTGGCGATTTATATAATTTGGCGAAATTGGTCGACAGGATAATCAAGTAGTACCGCAGCGGAGTTGGCGTTAAAATTCCCCAATCAAAGAGAAATGAATAGAAATTCGTTTCTAGGGAGATCGCCACTGTTTTTTAAATTATAATTCAATCTTTCGAAATCTTTTTAAAGCCTATCCAATTAGCGTGCATTTAGAGTCTGCGGTGTCTGGACGGGGGTTGGCGAGCGTAGCTCGTAGGGGGCCGAGCCCCCTAGTTAACAAAAAAAAAAAAATCTAAAAAGAAAAAAAAAGTTAATTTAAAAGGTACATTTATATCTCATGGGACTAGTTTTGTTGCACTAAGGAAATGTAAGATTAATTATCACAATTAAAGCCAACTACAACTGGATTTCTTTATACAACTCTTACCTTTAGTTTAAACATGCTAAATTTATGTAATTTCTTTCATTCATTTCAAATCAGAAATTAGTGGAAGACAACAACATTTATATATATATTTTATTAAAAAAATGAGATTCATAATAATATTTTTGAAATTTTTAGCAAAAGTTGCTACATATTACAATAGTATTGTTAAATTAGATTGTCATAGAAATCAGCATCTCTGACATCTTTAAATTTTGATTGCAAATGGTGATACACATTTACTAGCGTTGCTGCTTTATCAACTCATAAATGATTATATAATTTGCTCCAAACCAGACCAAATGTAGAAAAGTATTGTTCAATTGAAGCAGGGTTAGTTGGTGCTAAATGTAATGAAAAGAAAAACTGACAAAATCCAAGAGGAAACTTATCTTTTTTCACTCTCTTTTGCCATAATCTGCCACCATTTTTGTGTTGAAAACTCCTGTACAACACCTTCATTGAACATTGAAGCAGGATAATAAATGAGATCATTAATCTTAAAAGCTATAACACCTGGCAAGCAATCAGGATGGTGTTCAAGTGCCATCTTTAAGCATGCATTAAGATTTAAAGCATGTGGATGAATTTTAGATTACAGGAATCGTCCTTCTTTTCAGCCAATTTCTTTTTTGGATATTTTATCTCTGCTTAGAAATTCCTTTAAATCTGGTTTTTTTGAAATATATTTAAATTGACATTTATCCTTTTTTTTTTGTAAATTTGTTAAACACAAGCTTCAGATGAAAGTAGAAGTAGTAATTGTTAAAATGTTTAATTTCACATTTTGGTTTTCCCTTTAAAAAAAATATATCTTTTGCATTCTCATACCTTTAATTAAATAATGATACAGTGTGAAAACATGAGAAAATTTGAAAAACCCACAGTGGGTTTTTTCAGACTGGACCGGGGCCGTCGCGGAACAACTTCCTTCTCTTACGGGCCTGCTTCAAGACGAAAATGTACAGCAAGATGGCGGCGCAAGAGATCTGAGTAGCAAACGAATTAGGTCGGATAGTTGTATATTTCTATCAAAAAAAGTACTAGAAATTTCCGTTTTAGAATATTTTATTGAGCAATTTGTGACTTGTTTTAGATCTATTTGATTTATACATTCAATAATTAGAGAAGGGTCATTAAACAGGTGCTTTTTATTTCTCCTTTGATTTAAAATATATTCAAATACATTTGATTCGCCGTTTTTATCGGAGATTTTAACTTGAAATATACATTTATGGTAGAAAAAATGATACATTAAAATTATCAACTTTATCATGAAAAAATAAAAATACAAAAATAGTTAAAGAACTGGGATTCATGGTATTTTTCGGAGAGTTTAACTTGAAACATACATTTATGACAGGAGATATCATGTATTAAAATAACACAATTTTAGCAGATAATAATTAAATCTCCCTTTAAAAATAAACACGTCTTAATTTAAAAGTATAAATTTCAGGATTGATATTATATAAAATCAAAAATAAAGATATTAATTTTTTTAAACAATTAAAACAAAAATTCTATTAATCAATTAAAATTTTAATTTTAGAATGAGATTGCCCGAATAAAGTGTATAAGTACATGATGTAGGCAGATAGTGGTAAAATAAAATGGCTCCAGGAAATGCTATTATTTCTAATTGTAAATGGTTTTCAAATTTTTAAAAACTAATTATAATTAGTTTTTAAAAACACTTTTACAATAGTATATTTACAAAAGTACTTTCCTAAAATTCCAAGAGCCCAAAATCTTATTGTACAACTCACTATTGAAAAGACTGAAAATTTAGGTCTGGATTTCATAAGTAAATGCAAGTGTGGAAGCCAACATTGCTATATATTTAAGGAAGCAGTTTACCTTTTCAACATTTTTTAAAATTTAAATAAATGATTCAAATGGTGCAATAAGTCACTGCATTTCAATGTGCAATTAAAAGTACATTTAAAAAAAAATGTTTTTTAACTGCATATTTAGTTAAAAATTTAAAATAGTTTAAAACATTTTGAATTTTTTTAAAATTCTACTTTTTTAAATATTAATATTTTTGCCCATTTTTTTTTAAATATTTTCAAATGTGTATTACGCAAGACTGAGAATGGAGTTTTAGATAAATCAAATGTTACATTTAATATAATTTTTTCACTGATATACATAGCGTAAAAGAGTGAAATCTAATACATCTTCATATACTTTTATTAAAAAAATAAATAAAATAAAACCAAGAAGGACAATTCCATGCTCATATTTTTCACATATATAATAAAGAACATGTACAAAAAAGTTTATATCTATATCTGAAATACGAAAAAAAGGCCTTAGCATTTTTAAAACATGAAAGTGAAGAAAATAGGAACATAGCCAAAAAAAAAAAAATATATTTAAAGTTGGTTGCTTTTGGGTACTTGCGCTGGGTGTATTAATGAAATTTACAATATCTGGCGTTATAATCGCCGTATGGGTAAAAATGAGGTGTCACAATATTCATAATTAAATAAGCTTCCATTTAATATTTTTTTTTAATATAAAAAATCGATTTTTTGGGTTAATTTTCAGGTGAACTATCCCCTTAAGTTATGTGTTTGTCAGGAATTGCGAATATAATAATAAAATAAATAACTATGCAAAAGTCAAGAATGACAACAGAAAACTCACTTCTAATAAAATAAAATCACATGTATTAACAAACATGTAACAGTCGTTGATAAGTTTCCAGATATTTCAACTTCCTTAATACTTGTCTGTTTAAGTGAGATTATTTTTTTATGCAATATTAAATACCATATATTTTTTAAATTACTGTAAGTATGTGCTTACTGTTAGTGAAAAATGCTATTTTAGTTGTAACACCTACCAACGGAATGTGTATTTTAAGTTATGCATACATTATGAAAATTAAATTTTTTTATTGATAAATAGAATTTTTGTTTTAATTAATAAAAAAATATAACATTTTTATTTATGAGTTTATATAATATCAATCCTGATATTTATAATTTTAAATTAAGGCATTTTAATGTAAGAAATTTTTAAAGGGAACTTTGTCATAAATGTATATTTCAAGTTAAAATCATAGATAAAAACCGCGAATCAAATGTTTTCGAGTATATTTTAAATCAAAGGGCAAAAAGAAGCAGAAAAAGAAAAAAGAAAGAAAGTACCTGTTTAGTGACTCTTAATTCAAACAGCCATAACAAAATATTAAAAAACGGAAATTTATAGCACTGTTTCTGATGCATACATACAATTATTCGACTTGGTTCGTTTGCTAACTCAGATCTCTTGCGTGACTCATCTTATTCTTGAAGCAGGCCCGTAGAGAAGAAAGTTGTTTCGCGACGACCCCGACTGGACCCACTTGGGCAAACACTGGGTTTCACATATTGTGAAAAAACATAGCTTTATTTGCTTTTTCTGTAATATTTTTCAGCCTTAAACTTTTTACTTTTTGAGTTTTTTTAAATGTGTTTATTTAATGTATACATTTTATGTTTAAGGATGATTCATCACTCTTGTTCAATAATTTCGATGACGCATCTTCATCTGATCAAAATATAAGCAACATTTCTACAAAAGTAAGATTTTAGTATTTTTAAAGAAGTTGTATTTTTTACTAGCTTCTTTCTCTCTTTTCATTTCATTTCCTTTGTTACAACCAACATTTTCTCAAGTACATATTTAAAATGTATTTATATTAGTTTGACTTGTAGTATTACCAAAAAAAAAAAAAGATTTTAATATTGAAATTTGCGTCTTTTTTAGTCTTAGAATTTCCCATGATAAATTTTCTTGTTTAATTTAACACCATTGACCATTGACCAAATTGTCATTAAAACTAATTTTTAAAGTAAACAAAAAAACAAAAAAAATCTTTTGTGTTACACCCAATGTTTGTTAGAATTTTGATTTATTTAACAGGAAAATCCTATATCCCAGCAGAGTGATCATCTCCCAGCTGTTATAGAATCAATAAGTTCCAGCTATGATTCAGAATGGGAACAGTCAGATAAAATAATAAATTTTGTTCAGAGTTAATTGAAAACTTTTAAATTGGAAATTAATAAATTTTGTTATTGATTCTTTGATAATTTTTAACACAAAAGTAATAAAAAAAAGTGGCTTCCGATTTTTATGTTATTTTTTTAGCTCTTTGGCAACAGGTTTCTGCGATGAACAAAGCGTTTCTCAACTCATCACTTTCAAAAATTTCAATCTCAATCATTTATGAAATAGTGTATTATTATGATGTTGAAAGTTATAATAATGTCTAAGAGAAAACGTGTTATTTAATACTGCAGAATTTAAACTGAAAGTTCTTAAAAAAGCAGAAGATGATTTCGATATAGGTATCGATTATTACTCTGAATCTATAGCCAAATCGATATAGGTATTGGAATTAGCATAAATGTAGGCCCAATTCGATATAGGTATCGCAATTAGCATAAATCTATAGTCAAATCGATATAGGTATTATTAGCATAAATCTATAGTCAAAAAGATATAGGTATTATTAGCATAAATCTATAGTCAAATCGATATAGGTATCGATTATTAGCATAAATCTATAGTCAAATCGATATAGGTATCGATTATTAGCATAAATCTATTGTAAATTGATCACAAGACATTCAACGTTTTAGATATAAGATTCAATGGGAAAAAAATTTTGTATTTTTTTTTATCTTGTAATTATATTATTATTTTTTTTTCAATTATTCATATTTCATATAATTATCATTTAAATAGAGCAACTAAATAAATAGGGAGGTGGTTTGTTAATATTACTTTGGAATGTTGAAAACAATGAGTAATCCTCGTATAGTCCGGCGTATAATACGCGGATTATCTGCTGAATTTTTTTTATAAGGGCTAAAAATTGCGGCTGCGGATTATACGCCGATGCGGATTATAGGCCGAAAATTACAGTATATATTTGCAGTAGACTCTTGTTACTTGTTACTGAATCTCTGCTTAAAACATACCTCTAGTTAATGAAGACAATTGTTCTCTCCTTTTAATTCTTATTTGAAATTTATGTTTAAAAAATATATTGGCTCATGTGGCTCATCAGATAATGGAGACAAAATTTAAAAAAAATTGCGATGGAACCAAATCAAAAGGAAGTGGTTTTATATCCATTAACGCTTCAAAAATTAGTTTGACATCACTTTTTTTTTATCTTTGTGTATGCATGTTGTTGGATTTGAAATTGTGATTGGGGGGGGTGACACCTGTTAGACAGCTCTTGCGGTTTAGCATAAGCAGAGGATGAAAGTCATGAGAGATAGCTCTTAGTTATTGTTTTTTATCAAGTTATTGGTAAAACAAGATCGTCTGATGGAGACAGTGATTTTGTATCGGGAAAGTTATATTGTAACACATTTTTCCAGTCATGTCTCTTTCAAAAAATATTTTGTTATACGATAAAATATATTAAATAATGTTGAAGGGGATGAGTTTAGAACAACTTATGCTAAATACCCAGTTAAATTATTATACTTAAATTGTTAAATGCAGTAATAGAATATAAAATGTTCTCTTACCTTTTCTGGTAAGCAGATGAAGAATTTTCTTTCATCATTCGCCGCTGTCAGATTTGCTAAAAAGGTTTGAAGTAATTTTTATTTAATAATAAATTGTGTTGCATTGTAATGTATGAGAAAGTCTATTTCTTCATGACAAAAGAGACCGAATATGTAACACGCTTCTTTAATTCAAATAGCACTTTCTTGGCTATATACTTGTACACTGAAAATATAAGTAAAACAGGTTAAATTACATAACTATTAACTACTATAATACAGGCAGGAAAGGAGTATTTCTGAACAAAAGGCATTGCACAACAAATTTGTGCGGTCCGGCTTGGTCGGCACCAGTCCATACACTGAAAAAATTTGGGGCCTGTGAATGTTCTCTAAAAGTCAGAAACAAAGCAAAAACAGCTGAGTTCACATATTTCTTTCTTTTCTCTGGTGTATTTGAGCTTGTCTAGTTAAATAGAATGGTGCGACAAATATCCGTGGTGCTGCCATCTCGTGACTGTTTTGGATAACATCTAGTGGGCACTGAACGAGTCCTTGACTATTAGCACTCGAATGTTAACACGTTTTAAATGAAGCACTGATTAAAGCATATCTCACAAACAAATAATTATGCAGGGAACACACCTCACAAGAAAATGGATGTTTCACAAGCGAGAGGGGTAGGCACAAAACATGCACATTTGAAGAGGAATTCCATCAAAATCAAAATTATCAGATCATTTGAAGCAGGCAAAACCAAACTGATTTTAGCAAAGAATTCAGACTTCCACAAACAGTAAATTTGGTATGGACACGCAGAAAAAATAATTTTAGAAATTTTTACATCCTGAGCTCGAAAGTGTTGTCTTGTGTTTTAAACAAGTGTTAGCTGAAAACATTGCAATTTGCAGCCCGATTTTAAAGCAAAAATCAAGGATTTTGTAAAAAAAAAAAAAAAAAAAAAAAAAAAAGAATTGAAATCTTTCCTGCATTAAACACTGGTTAAGTCATTTCAGAGAACAGCATGCAATCGTTTCTTACACTATCAGCAGCGAGTACGGATCTGTTGCAAATGCTAACATCGTTGAATGTAAAAAAAATCTGCAAACATTATAAAGCAAAAAAAATTCTATGTGGTCGAAACCAGCCTTTTTTATAGATGCAACTTTAAAAAAGTCTAGAGGAGAAAGATGCACTGGTGGAAAGCAATTTAAAGCTAGAATTTTTGTATTGGTTGGAGCCAATTGTGATAGGTCTGAAAAACTAACTCCCTGTTCTTGTTATTGGCCAATCGAGAAAGCCAAGATGCTTTGAAGGCATTAAAAGCTTCCTGACAAAATATAAAGCAAACACTAAAACATCAGTGATGAAAAACATCTTTTAAAAATATGTTTGTGAGCTAGACAAATGATTTATTAATAAAAAAGGCTAAGTTCTTTTATTTCTTGACAATTGTGCTGCTCATTCACCACAGATTCCTGAATTGAAAGTTGGTAAGCTTATTTATTTCCCACCTAACTGCACATCAGTTTTTCAACCTATAGACCAAGGCAATCAAGACTTTGAAAGCACACAAAGAAGGGTGCTCTTTTTCACATGATCCAAGCAATTAATAACTCAGAATCACGAAAAATAAGAGAACTGCAAGCAATTGAATAGATTCAACGAGCATGATCAGAAATAACCTCCCAAATCCTATCTAATTGTTTCATCATTATGGGTTTGAAAAAGGTTGCAAAATAGATTGAATCAAGAAATTAATGATATCTAACCTCAAAAGATTCTAGAAGCTGCAGCAGTATGTAATATCCCACAAGAATTAGATGCAAAAACCTTTGCCTGCTTTGATGATAATTTGATTCTTTCAGACAACGAAATCTTAGCATCTGAAATTAAAAGAGATCAAGAAATTGTTAGTGATTATAATGAAGAGGAAGATAGTTTTCCACCTACCAAAACTCAAGAAGTTCAAACAGTGTTGTTGGCAGTTTGTCATGAATTTTCAAACACTGACTGGAACAGTAAATGCCAGGTCAAATCACAGAAGGTTTCACCAGAAAAATTTAATGCATCACCCAGCAGGAAGCAGGCTCGGACTGGCCCATCGGCCCGAAGGCTGGTGCGCCCTCGTCCAGAGAAAACTTTGCGCCCCTATGTGCCTAACTCGCTCCAACATTTTCCCCCTCCTTGTACACATGCATTCTGAGTAGTGTACGAATTTTCGAGAATTCGTTTAGGGAATAATCATCAGTCAACAGACAGACAGCACAAGAAAGATATTTTTTATTATAACAAAGAAATTAAAGATACATCGAAACAATTTTAGGATCGGAAACCAAAGTAGGCATCTTTGCATGCGATTGAGAGAGAAAACGTGCACCCAGGGAAAACTTTAGTAGCCATGGCGCCCTGGGCTGGATTTTTTTTCATCGTTTCTTTGAATTTCTTTTAGATTTTAACCAAATATTTTGCATATTTTCAGCCCTTTAGCTTTTAGTACCTTGTCCCTCCTTCCCATTTTAAAGCTGGACCTGAATGCACCTGTAATTAAAACCGTGCTTTATAAAAATAACTTCAGAAAAGGAAGAGATAAATATTAGAAGGCAAAAAACCTTTTATGGTGATTTTGTTGTTGATTAGGAAACATGATCTTACTTTTCGAGGCTACAAATTTGATGACATTTCATGGATTACAATCCAGCAAGCTGCGAAATTCAACGGCCAGCGTTTTTTTTTTTTTTTTTTAAATTCACAAAATCTACAACATAATTTTCGGTTAGTAATCTCCGCTTTATTTAATGACAGACTTTCATTGGTTAAATATCTATTAAGAAATTCTAGCATGTATTTCAAATAAAAATTGTTTCATTTAATCATAGAAAAATCTATCATTAAATAAAGCGATGATTATATAGAGAAATTATGACAGGTTTTTTGAATAAAAAAAACGCTGGCCACAGGATCCTGCAACTTCCAGGAATACGATCCCGGAAGAATTTCTCTCAATTGTCGAAATTTAAATATTTCCCTTGATGTCTAATTATGATAAGAATTTTGTAAATCATGGGAGTAAATTATTTTAGCAATTTTGGGCTGATAAAGCAAATTTCTTGGTGCACTTTTTTTGTCGAAACCTTTTAATAGTGAAATAGCAATTCAGCATTTTATGTATACATAAGTTCATTTTTTTAAGGATGAAAAATGCCTCTTACTACAAGGTACCTGACTCCGGAAAATAATTGCTGTCAGACCTGAAAAGACCTGAAATGTAATTGCTGTCAGATTGTAACAAAAATTGAATTTGTCTCATTTTTAACTGACTGATAATTGATTCTTATTACATTTAAGAAATAAACTTAAAAAAAAAAAAAAAAAAGATTGAAGCTCTTAGCAGCACCACAGCAACTCTATTTGGCACTTAGTGCAAAAAACCTTCTTAGTTCTTATACCAACTTCCAGTGCATCAAAGGTAATAAATGGAATAAAAGTAGTTACCCCTTACTAATTCCGATAAAATTAATCATAAAACAATCTCTAGGAACCAATAGACTGGGTATAATGTCTACTAATTATTGTTATGTATAAATTAAGTTTCCGAAGACGGCTACATTTAAAAAAATTGTACCAACTTTGAATTTTCAAAAAGTAACACCCATTTTTGACATCTTATTTCAGTTTCTTGTATCCAAGCAGCCAGAAAATGGCATTGTTTATCCATATTATCTTAAATCTTGATAGAGTTAAAAGAGTTTCAATTTGAGGATGCTAAAGTTAAACCCATTTGAGAAACATTAATTTATATCTTCATAAAAGTCATCTAATTGATTCTTTATTAATTTATTAAAGATATACACTGAACAGACCCAAACATAGACATTTTTCTCTATTCAGAAACATTTTTTTTTAATTATTGAAACTATTAATAAATTCATATTAAAAAATTATGAATTACGGTATACATTAATTTTTGAATTAAATTCCAACCACAATCGTTAAACACGTCGATGTGTAAGTTTACAGCTTATTTGAATAAGTATTTTTCAAGATACAGAAAAATTTTGCCTTTCCATAATATAAGGGGAACGGCTTCTTTTATCAAAAGACCCAAAGAAAAAAAATCGTAGATACTTACCGAAAACACTTTGTAGTATTATTTTAACTTTAAGTAAGTTTATTATAAATTTAAAATTACTGTATAATTTTACTGGTGACAAATTGAGTTTCTTTCGGTACTTTTTCTTCTGATATCTTCATTTTATTTTCCGAAATTTATGGATAAACGCCTAACATTGTTTGTTTTATAACTGTATTAAGATTTAAGAAAATTATCTAAACTATATTTCTTTCTTGTCTGGTAAGGATTCAAATAGGGTGTCAAAAATGGATGTTACCATTTGAAAAATCAATGTTCATGCATTTTTTAATATATAGACAATCCCCAAAGCAAAATTTATAAATAGCATATAATAGTCGATATTGTTACCAATCAATTGATATGTCTTTTTTACAGGTCATTTGCAGGAGAATTGGGAGGGGTGATCACTTTTTTCTCCATGGCCCATATAAGCCATCTATTGTCAAAAGAATAAAATAAAAAAGCGACAGTCTTGATATCACTTATCTACTATAAGCTAATCTGTGTTTAACTTGCTGGAACTTTTAGATATTACATGATTCGCTTTAGAAAATTGCGTAACATTCAGTAGATTTTATGAAACTTTAAACACGCACGTAGAATATAGCGAAACCTTCTATTTAGACTATTTAGATTAGAGATATAATTTTAAGCCATTTTCATATTAGGTGCTATGCGAATGTGTTAAACCATGTCAAGCTGGATACAACACAAGCAAGTAAAATTGACGTGAGTTTGTTAACCTTTTCAACACGGCAGTACCTCATGTGAGTGGTCTACTAGATACATGATTCTATTTTTGTATTCTATTCTCACCACCAGTGACCCGGAGCCGAACAATTTTTGATGCTCCAGCTCCAGCTCCGCTCCTAGAGAAAATACTGTGGCTCCAGCTCCGGCTCCGGCTCCAACTCGGCTCCGACTTCGCGCTTTTGAGTTGCAGATTTTAATTTACACGTTTAATTTTTTGCTCACAAATACTTTCTACCTTCATTAAAGATCTGACAAAATGCATTTTTCTTCTCATCAAACTTGAAATGCTTGTTCAGAAAATATGATATCTTTTAGCTTTTGCTTTTAAAATAGAAAGTTTGGTGGAATTTTAAACAGAAAAATCTTAAATTTCTTCTACACTTTTCAAACAGCCAAAATTGTATAATTACACATGTAAACAACAGGCGGCCATATTTGTTTTCAAATAGTGTTGTCACTTAGTTCAAGTAGAAAGTAGAAGTAAAGTAGTGTTACCATGTTTTGAGAAGGTTTCCTTCTCTAATAATAATAAAAACCTAAAAAATGATATAATTAAAATACTGAATAATGATGTAATTAAAATATTTTAAGCCTAGAAATTTAAAAGACTGAAAAAAAAAAAACATTTAAAAGAATATTAAAAACTAAAGGAGCCCTGGAGCTGGGGAAAATTTAGAGCTCCAGCTCCGACTCCAGCTCCAGGGAAAACACAGCTCCGGAGCGCTCCGGCTCCGGGCTCCAGCTCCAGCTCTGGGTCCCTGCTCACCACTATATTTTAAAAGTACTTTTTTAGTAAGTTTCTCTTGTTCACGTTGTCAAAGTGCAAATAAAAATGTTTCTTAAGAAAAAAGTCGTGTCAACCGAGAAATTCGTGTAAGCGATGCTTGTCCCTGGGAGAAGTACTTCGACCGCAAAGGGTTAAATATTTTTGCACCCTCTGAAAATCCAAGGTGTGCGCCCTTTTCCCTGGCCCAGTCCGACCCTGGCAGGAAGGGTAGGACTGGTACATTTGATACTTCAGACGACCACTGCAGCCTCAAGATTGCAGAATCTATCAAAGTCTGATACAACAGATCAAATTTTCAAAACTGTAACAAAATTGGAAAATGATGTAGTGAAAAGATCAATTGTTCCGTTATCTCAAAGAAAAGTGACAGATTATTTTAAATAAAGTTAAATTATGTAAGTATGGTAATTTCTTTTCATATTTTGTTTGTTCTGAATAATTAATTATGTTATATTAACAATATTTTCATTAATTTGCTTTTTTACTGAATTAAAGAAAAGGTTTGTATTCGCATAAAAATATCAGGGGTGCAGAAAATGTTCTTACTCCCAACGTTTCCTCCAATTCATATGAAAATTTCCCCAAAGTTTTACAATATGTTATAGGCTTACATAAATTCTGTATTACAGTAGATATAGAATTTTTTTTCTCCAAAATTTCTCAACATATGTGCAAGTATATACAGTATATATTATTCTGTGATCGATTTTGTGAAAGTTGCAATATGGATCTTTCTATTTGTAGTGAAAATTTTTCTATCTTGGAAAATTATGTAATTGATTGTTAAAATCGAAATCAAACTTATATTTTTCTGCAAAATTTCCCCAGATCCTGGATCACTGATATTCTGCACCCCTGAAAAATATATTTAAAAAAAAAACTAAATTCAATTAATTATAAACAAGGGAATTTTTTTACCCAATAGAATGTTTAGACATCAGTTAATGCAAACTTTAGTTAGTTTGGACAAAAACAGGCCTCCCTTGGAAGTCTGCACTAATGGGAGTTGGCTGTATAATCACTGTATTGCCAAAAATCACCTGACACTCATCATTTTTCCTTGTTTGTTAAATATTTAAAGAAATATGTGACAAATTCTTCTGGAACTTTGGGAATAGAAAATATCTGATTTCACGTGTTTCATCGAAGATTTAATCTTGAGGGCTATTAGGTATAGGTCAAAATTGGGAAATTTCATTAGCGGCCACTGGCCGGTAGGACTAATTTTTTAAGTGGCCACTTTCTTTAAATTAGCAGCCACTTTTTTATTTCAAAATGCCTACAGTAAAATTTCCATAAGTATTAATCTAAAACTGAGTAGTCCAAATAAATTTGTTAATATAGATATATTGGAACCAAAAAAAATAGAATCCTTGATGAAATGAAAGAATGTTTCATTATCTCCTTGTAAAAAAGTGGTCGGAAGGTGGCCGCTGGTAGACAATTTTTCACGAGCCACTTTTTTTCATTTACTGGCCCTGTGTCCGTTGGCTAGTGCTAATTTTGACCTTTACTATTAGGAGACCAACCCAGGGCCGAAACTAAAGGGGGACAGAGGGGGCATGTGCCCCGGGCCCCAGAACGAAGGGGCGCCAAATGAAGGATTATACCTTTGGAATGGATCATTTTCTTCTGATGGACTGATAGCTTCCATTATTATGAAACAGCCATTATAAATGAAGTGTTAGGTGAAGATGAAAGAGCAGTCATAAAAAGTTAGAACTCTGATTTTCTGGTCAGAATGGGAAGAAAAAAAATGGCCATAATTTTTTTTTCAAAAAAAATTATGGCCATTTTTTTTCTTCCCATTCTGACCAGAAAATCAGAGTTCTAACTTTTTACGGCTGCTCTTTCATCTTCACCTGACACTCCATTTATAATGGCTGTTTCATAATAATGGAAATCATCAGTCCATCAGAAGAAAATAACTCGGTGAAAGCGGAAACTCGGTTAAGCAAGACTCAGTTAAGCATGACTCGGATAATTGGGACTATAACTGTATATTTCATTTTAAAAATGATCTTTAGAATATTTTTGTTGGTGTTCAGAGAGGAGTCATGACCCCCGTGACCTCCCCCTTGTATTCGCTATTGTATTTTACGTAGTTCAGTATTACATATTTTAAATTTTAAAATAAGTCGGCTATTAGAAAATTAGTAAAATTCTCTTTGTAAATAAATATACTTTGCGGAAGAAGGGGGGGGGGGGGTGCCAAAATCCGTGCTTACCCCGGGTGCAAAAAAGGCTAGTTTCGGCCCTGGACCAACCACAAATTGAAGGAGAGAGATATTTGTGATCATCCTGTAAATTAAAATGCTCAAAATGATCTACAGTTGCAACACATTACTATGTAAATATTGTACATTTGTATAAGTATAGCATGTATATTTATGGAGCAAGGCTCGAAATGGAAAAATCCACGAACCGGAACGATATTTCAAAATTATATTTGACTAATTTCTTTTTTTTTTTTTTTTTGAAAGTACAGTAAAGTCCCGATTATCCGAGTTTCTGCTTTTACCGAGTTATTTTCTTCTAATGGACTGATGGCTTCCATTATGATGAAACAGCTATTATAAATGAAGTGTTAGGTGAAGATGAAAGAGCAGCCGTAAAAAGTTAGAACTCTGATTTTCTGGTCAGAATGGGGAAAAAAAAATGGCCATAATTAAAAAAAATATATATATATGCTGTTTCATCATAATGGAAGCCATCAGTCCATCAGAAGAAAATGATCCATTCTAAAGGTATAAGTTCGATTGAAAAAAAACAATTTCATTCCCGGTATTTCTTAAAAGTGATGGAAATGTACATCAAAGAAATGTTACAAGCACCATAAAAAGGATTGAATTAAGTGAAAATTTATATTTCATCTCCTTAGTTGGTGACAATTTGTGTAAATTCGGTTTATACAAGTTTTTTCCTTATCCGAGGTGAGCTTGGTCTCTATTAACTCAGATAATCAGGACTTTACTTATAGCAAATTTATATTTAACCATAGAAAAACCAATTTTTAAAAATGCATTCAAGATTTTAAATAATTCGAAAAAAAAAAAAACGTTACAGAGAGCATAGTAAGCTATATCTATGAAACTGTAATAATATTTTTTAATAATTCCACAAACCGGAACAATATATTCCATACTTTCACGAACCGGAACAATATTTGTCACAATTTCACAAACTGGAACATTGTTCTGGTTTGCTCCGGTACATTTTGAGCCCTGTTATGGAGACATAAAGGCTTCTTTAAACAATTCAAGACATTTTTCACATTTATTCTTAGATTGGTTAGTTTGTGACTGCTAAATGCCCTGTCGGCCTTCGTCCTGTATAGTGTCCTCATTATAGTGATTGTCACTTTAATTTCTAAGATTTAGATATAATACACTTTCATTTCTGAAGAAAACGTAAATGATAGTAAAAAACAGTGCCCTCTGTTGGCAAGGCCTTGATCTATGTTAAATAATATACAACTGAATTTTGTATGTAAAGCATTTCAAAATCGCCCAATTAGAAGCCAAGATTATACAGCACCTTTTAGCGAAATCCATGTAATTATGCATCTCAGCATGGGCATAATGTAAGGCATTGCACACTGTAATTTAATTTAAAGAATTTTTGTACAGAGTCAAGTTTCAATAGAATTTTTCTTTTCAATTCCTGGACTTTCTGCTATTAAATTAGTATGCTGCATCTTATATGTAATCTTTTTTTTTTTCTTTATCAAAAGTAGGGTTGGAATTATACTCTTAAAGTCAATCCATGTAAAAGTGAAATAACGTACAGCTAATAAAGTAAAGCAACGTAGAAGTGTAATGCATAAACAATATTTTCGCAACTTGGATTTTAAATAGAAGAAAATACCGTCAGTTCGAAATTAAATACCTTAATTTATAAAAATACCTTTTTTTTTCTTCATACAGACCAAACTCTTTCATATAACTTTAGTAACTTGCTATGTTACTTTAAGATGAATTTGATAACTTCAGCTTATGGAAGAGTGCCAAATACTGTAACATAGAATCTAGGGAAAAAAGTGACTGGAAAAAACGTGGCTGGGAAAAAAAGTGACAGAAAAAACAAAAGCAGAAAAAAGGTGACAAGGGAAAAAAGTTACCGGAAAAAACTTGACATGGAATTGATAAATATTGAACTTATTCATAAATAATTACTAAAAACTAACAAGGTAACAAATGTCTGATATTTTCAATACAATGTTGCATCTTATAAATTTGTTTTCATAAGTTACTTTACAATTATAAGCATTGGGGAATCAACAGAGATCTGCTTGCAAGGGCGTGCTGAGATAAATAGTTTGTTAAAAAAAAAAAAAGATCCCCCCCCCCCCCCTCTGCTCCATTTTTTTTTATAATTGTTGCTTGTAATTTTTTAAAGTCTTCCCACTGCTTGAAGCTGATTTTTGGGAGCAAATTTTATTGAAATTGGACCTATTTCTTTTTAATAAAACGATTATTTTAAATTTTATGTAATAATGTTACTAATATTATAATTAATTTTAATTTTTTAGCTGACAAAACAAAGCTTTTTTGCATTTGTCTTTTATTATTATTTTTTTAATTATCTTTTTCCTCTGTCTTTCCCAGAAAATAAGTTTAATAATTTTTTGTCTTAGTTTTACTATTAATTATATTAATAGTTTTAAATCTCACTAACTTTAAATATAAAATAAATAAGCAGATAAAGGATAAATTTCAGGTTGTAGCTAATATTAAATATAATGATAAACTGAATATATAATATACTGTGTGTTGAGTTTATTTTAAAGTAGAAATTTGTAATTTATATTAATTTTAATAATTTAATTAAGGGTGTTCTCAAATCCAAAAGGGCAACTTTCTGACATAGGTTTTAATTTATTTTTGTTCAAAAATGCATGAAACTAGCTGGTGTTGTTGTTCAGAAATTACGTAATTGAGCTTTTTTTTTTTTATTTTTTTGCAAACTCAATAGATCTTTCAGAAAATAGTGTCAAAATGGGCGTTTTGAAACAAATTTCTGCATGAAGGAAGAAAGAGCACCCAAGTGCGGGCGAAAAACGTGTTTGTCACGTGATGAAATTCGCTTATAACTCAATAGGTAATTGAGTGATCTAAAAATGGAGAAAACAGTTCAATTCCAAGTCGCTTCCATGGCCAGGCTTTCCAATTTTATACCTTTCCGTTAAAAAATGAATTTGTAAATGTGTCAAAACGTTTTGTGCATGTTGAGCAGAGCAGTTAAGAACAGCCTTAAGAATAGATTGAATTAAAAAATATATTTAATAAAATATTAATTTAATTTTTATACTAAAATTACTAACTATTTTAATAATTAATTAATAGCAATTATTCATCAATTAAAGTTTTTATTCAAAATTTTTTATTTATTATTCCCCCCCCCCCCCCCTAAAAAAATTGAAAAATCAGTCAAAAATTTAAGTCTAAGTAATTATTATGTTTTTGACTGATGGCATTATTATTTATTATTAATTAATAATAGTAATTATTAATAACATTGTAAAAGTATTTTTTAACGGTGTTAGGTGATATTATTTCCCAGATGCAGATTAAATTTTTTTAGCACAATTATAGTTTGCAATTAAAAAAGAACTAGATATTATTAATTAATTAGATTTAAAGAGCAAGAAAATATGGTAAACTAACTAATAAATAAATAAATAACATATTTATCTTTAGAAATATTATCATTTTTATATAATCTAATGACATTATAGTAACCGAAAATTAAAAAAAAAAATTATATCTGCATTACCCTATAATAACTATTATATAGCTCATGTAATATTTTTTAAACAATTGATAAACTAATTATATAAACAATTAATAATTGAAATAATTTTGAATTATTACTAATAAATACATTGATAAAAACAATTTGTAACGCTCGAACAATACACACTCCATCATATTTGTTCTCCTTTTCTTTTTTTTTCTTTTCCTTCAAAAGAACTGACAAGCTGAGTAAATTAGACTTTACGAGAGAGAAGAATGTTTACAAAGTTGTTGCCGACAAGACATTTGAGCTATGCTGTATTTTAAATTAACTGAGTTATTTTGTAAATAGTAACATGTAAATACGATGTAAATATTAAAACTTATTAGTTGATGATATAGTCTAAGATCCGGTCTATGGAATATATACCCTCATTTGTTATTTAATGATAACAAAGAATATATGTTAGATAATGTATAGATTGATACATTGCAAATAGGTTGCCTAGCTAAATTATGTGCCGATAATGTTAAACAATAAAGTGTTTAATAAAATTTTTTTGATCAACTTCCTCGATTTGTTATTTATGAAAGTCGAGAATCAGCTGAGAGAACATACCCCGAGGAATTAAAAAAATAAGGGTTGCCTACTCTCGACTCTGCCCAACTATGGGGTTGCCAGGTATAAACAGGTAAGTAAGCGTTGTTAATATACCCTCATAAGTTATTTAATCGAATTACACATCAAATGAAAGCTTATTTTATTCCCATTCCAACCGTATTAGGTTGCCTTATCAAAAAGTTGCCTGAATCCATGGTTGCCTAGATTTAAGATGTTCAATTTTCTGCGTGAGCGTTGAGCGTGACAGAGAAGCGTTGCGCACGCAATTCCATTTGACAGACAAAGATGCAGCGAGGCATAGATTAACATACAAGATCGGACAGTTCCATAGAGCGTAATGGTAATGCAATTGCGATAGCAGCGCCTTTAGTGATTATGGGGAAGAAACTTCCCTTTCTTATAATATCTTTGTTATTTAGCGTCAATCTTATTGTAATATTTCTTTTTTTAATGTTGCATGTTTACGTTTTCAACAGAATGTTATACCGATACATGAACATAGAATAGATATTCTATTTTATATATCTAATATTTATTCTATGTTCATGCATGGATATATATATATATATTGTACATGATGGGTGAAAGATTTAAGCGCCACGAAAAACAAGCTGAAATTTTCGTCTTGAATATTATACGTCAAGTAAATATGATATAATTGGATTTAAAACCATATAAAGCGATGGTGTAATATAAAAATATACGAAATATTGCACTTTACGGGTCCCAAAAATTTTTATAAATATTCCCATTTGGTAGAAAAATTTTTACAGCTGATGTTTTATTAATTTATGAAGTTTACTATATTAAACAATCGTTACAATAATCTTTCAAAATTTACACATTTTCACTTTCTCGGTGACTTTCAACTTTGCTCAGTGAGCATGGGAAGACGGCTCAATACTATCTCCAGCACTGTGAGTTCATTAATTTGTTTCTTCGGTTTTCAAGAAGCATCCGGTGTAGTGATTTTGAGCTGTACATAGACTCCATTTACAACATGTCCAATTTGTTCTTTTCATTGAACCAGCCAAATTATGCCTGGTGGTCCATTATGTACGTCAACATTCTTATGGAGGCGCAGAACAGCAATTCGCGTGTGGTATCTGAATTTAGACGAGGAGCATTTGGTATCCGACGTACCAAATCTGAATTCTCCCGATCACCGGTTGACTTGACGTTAGAACAAACCATTAATGCTGATGCCTCAAATCAATTAACATATAATCTTGCAGCAGAGTCTATATCAGCGCGACAAAGATGGGCACTTAGTGACAGCATAAGGACCAAAATTGTATCCACCGTTAAAGAAAATGTCGGTCTATCACAAAAAGATGATACCTGTCATGCCTTGCAGAAGAGTCGAATCAAAAAGGATAGCGAAAGTCTTCAGAGTTTCATTAAAACTATAAGAGATACGCTGAATCCTTTCGTTGAGAGCATAGATAAAAATATTCTGTTCAATATTTCAACTGTTAAGGCAGCATCTACTGAAGTTTGCGATTTTCTAATCAACGTTAAGTCGGTTGGAAATCAACAAAAAATGACATTTATTTCAGAATGCAATTCCACTCCCAGAAGGTTCGGAAGACCGATAAAGCGTAGCAAAATCCAGAATTTCGCTTCATAGTCTGCCGTCAAAGCTCAAACCAGCAAAGATAAAACTCAAAAGGCCGTTCTTAAAATGGAACGAGACATCTTTGGCCAATTACTTGCGATTAGTATTGAGAAAGACATCAACATAGAATATTGCTTAACGTTTCCATTAGCGCCTGTGCCGCCTGTTCTTTTCTCGTGTACTGGTGACTTGCTAAAAACTGACAAATCCAAAACTAGCCCAAATATTAAAGTCTAACGTCGAAACAGTTGAGCCTACTGGTATCGATATTGAAATAATAGACGGTTTTTATTACCTGTATATAATCGGATCATCTATGCCGCAGACATTTGACAAGATTGCTGAATCGATCTTAATAAAATTGTGCTCAAGTAATGCCCCTGAAATACACATAATTTTTGATAGACACATAACGCCCTCTATCAAAGACTGTGAACGGCAAAGTCGACTGGAGTTCGATAGATCGTATGTCATCCTAGGACCTCTTCAACCAAGACCTAGCGATTTTCTCGGAAATCTCAAAAATTACCATTTCAAAGAAGCCCTGGTACAATTCTTGGCTAATTACTGGGAAAATGATAATCTACTTTCAATAATCCAAAACAAAAAAAAATTCATAACAGTTGGAGAACACTGTTTTTCTTACCATACTGTCGGAAAACACGTCGTGAAGCTTGAAGAAGATTATTTATGTCAACATGAAGAGGCAGATACGCGGATAATGTTTCATATATCAAAAGCGCCACCTAATTCGAAAATATTGGTCAAAGCAAATGATACCGATATCTTGGTAATTTTACTGGCCACTATCCACAAAATTACGCAGACTCAAATTTGGTTGGCGGGTTCATCATCAAAGAAAAGCAATACGAAATATCTTGATTGCATTAACTGTATCGAACTTGCAATGAAATTGGGTTTTACTTTATGCCTGGGCCTGCCAGCTTTCCACGCATTTACGGGCTGTGATTACACAACGGCTTTTTATAACAAGTTGGAAATTGCTCGTCAAACGTGGCAAATAAGGTGCGTTCGTATTATAACTAGTTTTAGAATTATTTTTTGCACCCCATATTGTACTGAATGTGTATTTATTTGCAATTCATAAGTGCATAGTCTGTAACATCATTAAAATGCACTTGCAATATTTTTTTCCCATTCCCCTTAATGTAACGGAAAACTTTTGACTGTCCCTGTAATTAAGCTATGCATCCGATTTTCATGAAATTTGAAATGGCTCGACAAAATTTTGCAGCAATTATATATTTAAAATTTCAGCCCATTCGGAAAGCTGCGGAAAGCTGTAACATCATTAAAATGCACTTGCAATAATTTTTTCCATTGGCTTTAATGTAAAGAAAAACTTTTGACTGTCCCTGTAATTAAACTATACATCCGATTTTCATAAAATTTGAAATGGCTCGACAAAATGTCGCAATAATTATATGTTTAAAATTTGAGACCATTCGGAAAGCTTTAACATCATTAAAATGCACGTGCAATAATTTTTCCCATTGGCCGTAATGTGAAGAAAAACTTTTGACTGTCCCTGTAACTTAACTATACATCCGATTTTCATAAAATTTGAAATGGCTCGACAAAATTTTACAACAATCATATATTTAAAATTTCAGACCATTCGGTTGGGTAGTTTTTGCTCTATTATATGCGGACGGACTGAACGACGACTATAGGTGCTACGTATTTATATAATTACAAACGCACCTAATAAAGGAAAAGTCAAGCTTTATAAAATATTTTCAAGACGAACGGATTTCCAGGAAATATTCGCATCATCGACGGATCCAGTAGATGTACTCCTAGAAGATAAAATTCAACCTGTTCAGGAGTTTACTGCCTTTCTTTATGGGATCAAGCAATGTTATAATATCAATGACGCTAGATATCAGCTGTTCCAAAAAACATATTCAATGAACAAAGACAAAGTACAGTTCATGAAGAAGATTAAAGGCATCGACTCCAATATGATATCACCGTGCTGGATCTCACTGAAACAGAAAATTTTGCGCACAATATATATTAATTCTATGTGGCTTCATGCAACCAATGCATGCTGTGTTAAAGTCAATCCTGAAGATTGTGGTTGGTTTAGGAATGGTTATTTGAAGCCTTCGTGGTTTAAAGGAGATCCAACACACTTACAAGTTAAAGACGTATTAAGAGAATCAAAAAACAGAGAAAACGAGAAAGAATTAGATTGTGACATTTCTGACGATTCTGAATGTGAATAAGTGTTTTATATAAAACATTTGTATTTTGTTATTGATAAATTTATGCATTAAAATAAAAATATTTATATCATTATGTGATATTTTATTTAACTTTTATCAGCATTTAATCCGCGCTTAAACTATCGAAAAAATCTCTTTTTGAAAAGCGGACATTTTGAACGGAAAAATTTATTATTTCATAATTATGTATTGATTAATGATTGATAAATGAATGTGTGAGTGAAAAAATATTTCATATCATCTTTAATATTTACACTATCAGAGAAATCTTAAAAAAGAATTCGCTGCATCTTTGTCTGTCAAATGGAATTGCACGTGCAACACTTCTCTGTCACTCTCAACGCTCACGCTGAAAATTGAACATCTTAAATCTAGGCAACCATGGATTCAGGCAATTTTTTGATAAGGCAACCTAATACGGTTGAAATGGGAATAAAATAAGCTTTCATTTGATGTGTAATTCGATTAAATAACTTATGAGGGTATATTAACAACGCTTACTTACCTTTTTATACCTGGCAACCCCATAGTTGGGCAGAGTCGAGAGTATGCAACCCTTATTTTTTGAATTCCTCGGGGTATGTTCTCTCAGCTGATTCTCGACTTTCATAAATAACAAATCGAGGAAGTTGATCAAAAAATTTTAATTAAACACTTTATTGTTTAACCTTATTGGCACGTGATTTAGCTAGGCAACCTATTTGCAATGTATCAATCTATACATCATCTAACATATATTCTTTGTTATCATTAAATAACAAATGAGGGTATATATTTCTTATACCGGATCTCGTACTAATAAGTTATCCAGTTTATTTTGTAACATAAGAATAGTTTCCACCCCGGATTCTGAATAATATGTTACAGAAGTGGCTCCCCAACGTCTGGCACGAACAGAAGCAAGATATGAAGGATTTTTGAGATTTTTTATTAACAATATAGCTGCTTCCAACAACAACTGCAACGGACTGAAATGGCATCAGGACCGAAATGGTGGGACTAAAATATCCTGTTTCCTAATTTGCACGTATCAAAAATGAAGTAGTGATGTAAATATGCATTTTCATATGAGAATATGCAGGACTTTTCTCAATATTTGCATTCTTAAATATCGACGGAAAATATTCGTATTCCCGTTCGCTAATGCCAAAAATCAAGTAGAGCTGTAAACAAGCATTCTCATATGCGAATATTCACACCATTTTTCAAAATTCGCATTTGTAGACATTGACTTAAAATATTTGTATTCGCCTGGCTGTGTTATAACGGCTCCATACCGGACAAAGTACTAGCAGCACCAAATGGTCCCATTTTATCCATCTTCCCTTTTTTCCAGTCACGTATTTTCCTTGTCATGTTTTTTCCATTCTTGTTTATTTTGTCCTCATTTTTCCTATGACATTTTTTTCTGGTCACTTTTTTTCCGGTTACTGTATAAATATGAGTTAATCAAGTTACTTTCTTTAACATCTTTTTAAGTTGTACTACACACAACATTATCAAATAAAATACATTCTACTTCGCAAGTACAAAGTGTTTTTTCAATAAATCTAAAAAGATGGCAATTTTGAGTTTGTTTTTCATATTTAACTCAAAGTTAAAAGAAAAAACTTTGAATACGTAAGAAAATTTATCTCATGACAATTAGAACTGATTATTTTCAACCACTAAAGTTTAGATATTATTTAAGTTCATCGCTAATACAATCTATTAAAATCAAAATATTATTTCTTATTTAATAGTGGTTGAAAGTTGAAACTAACTTTGCAAAAGCATTGATCTCTCTCTGTGAGTTCAAAATAAAATTTCTTTTTCAGAAAGTTTAGTAGAATTTTTTACAAAATGAAATTTGTATTTTGTATTTGAAAATTTTCAGAGTTGGAATGGGGGAAAAAAAATTTTATAAATTAATATATGGATTTGGGGGCCCCTTGAGGTCCGGGGTCCATGGGCAAAGTCTCGATTTGCCCATACAATAATAAGGGCCTGCTTGCACATATTTTTATTGTAAATTAGGTTGACTATTTTTTTTTTTTTTTTTTTTAGGGTGAAAATTTTTTACAACAAATCGATGAAGATCTGGATTATGCTTTTGCTTTGGCACTCCAAACTCAGTATGAAGATGAAGCAAAAGAAAATATAATTTCTGTTTCAGAAGTGAGTTTATGATTTTGAGCATTTATAAATTGTAATTTTTTTAGATATGTTAAAGTAAATTTATCATTGTGTATTTTAGTAACAGTTTCATATCATAGTAGTCATTAAGCATTTTTTGAGACAATTCTTTTTCTTTTTGAAAAAAAGAAAGAAACCTTTAAATGGAGCTTTCTTAAAGTTTTTTTACCAATTGAACTGAGAGGAAAGTCACAATACTAACAAAAATTATTTTATTTAAAGTGTTAATATAAGAATTTAAATTATCAGTGGTTAAGTATTTTCTTGTGATTTTTAAAGAGTCCTCAAATCTGCATTTTCAAGCATTTTAATATTTGTTTGTCATTCAGTTATAAATTAATATTAATTGTCAATTCCTTAATTATACTTCTTTAAGTTTTAAAAAGGTAAATTATTAAATAGGCATCTTCTTACAAGGAGAGGGCCAACCTTGTTAATCACAGATTTTGATTATTTTAATATATGTTGTAGGGTAGAGACCCCCTTAGTGTCAGGTTAAACGGATTTTATCCAACGCTCCTTAGTTCTTGTGAAACTGGGGGGTCTAATAATAGTACACAACTTAAATACTTACATTGCAACTGCAATGATAGGTTGGTCGTAGCTCAGTTGGTACGGCGTTTGCTGGCTGATCTGCGGGACCGGGTTCGGTACCCGAACGGGCTACATTTGTTTTTCTAATTTTTTGTTTTATAAATATACTTGTAATTATAATTTAATAATTTCAATTACAAATTTTAATATCATACATTAATTATAATATTAACAAACTTAAATTTGTCATTTTTTATTTTTAAACTGTTATTTCTCATCCTTTAGAGAGGTTTAAAAAGAAAGTGGATCTATTATTGAATGATGAAAATTCCAAAATCGTGACAAAATATGTTGTGGTGCCATCTAGTTATGACAAAATAAAAGAATATTTAAATAAAATAAAAATAATAGCAGAAAGAAGATAAAGGTGAAAGTAAAATAATTGAAATCGCAAGCATATGTATTACAAATTTAAAAATATTTAATATGCAAGAAATCGGTTGTAATTTAATTCTGATGCTAATTTGTAATATAATTATGCTTGTTACTTTAAAAACAGAATAATAGTATTATCGCATTGACTTCCTTTGTTAAAGCAATGCGCAAATGATGTTTCATTAAAATCACGAATTGATACAATTGTTCAATATCATTGCATCAATAAAGAATATATGAAATACATTTTAAAAGGGATTTTTAAACAATTAACAGTTTTATGATGTTTTATACGACTATTTAGTTAAAAGTAAAAAATTAAATAGGTTAAAATTATAATTGATATACAATATTATATATTTTAATTGACAGTGAGATTATTAATTATACTTACAAGTATATTTATAAAACAAAATGAGAAAACAAATGTAGCGCATTCAGGTATCGAACCCGGGCCCACGGATCAGCCGGCAAACGCCACACCAACTGAGATACGGCCAACCTATCATAGCGGTTGCAAAGTAAGTATTTAAGTTGTGTACTATTATTAGACTTCCCGATTTCTCAAGAACTAAGGAGCGTTGGATAAAATCCGTTGTACCTGACACTAAGGGATCTCTACCCTACAATATATATTAAAATAATCAAAATCTGTGATTAACAAGGTTGGCCCTCTCCTTGTTAGACCGGAAAATATCCAGTTACTAATTATCACATGGCAACTAAACAACAACAAAAAAATGCGGTGACAAATAAAATGAACAATTAACCACCTTTTTCCCAAAAATATTTTAAAAGTGTTCCAACTTTTTTAATAAATTGTTTGATTTACATTTTTTGTACTCAGGGCCCCACATTTTAAATGATCGCCATTTAACTCTCTTAACCGTTGTAATTATATATATATATATATATATATATATAAGGAATTTTAATATGTTTAATCTTAGTTAAACAAGAATTACAATTAAGATTGTATGTGAGAATGAATCCATTCATGTAGGTTTTATCGATTTTCTGCATTATTTTAAATTAAGATCAAATATATTTCTCTTCAAATAATTTTTTTTTGCAATTATGAGACTAATTCATATAAAAATTATTATAAATTTAACTTGGTAATTATATAAATCAAATACGGTACATGTGTATAACTAAAGTGGTATGTATATCAGTAAGCTAACTTTAGGAAACTAAATTTAATGTAAATGAGCTAACTACTTAAAATAAACTAAAAATACCTAAAGTAAAAAAAAAAAAATTCCACCTCCTTGAAAAAAACAAACAGCTTTTTGGTTTAAACCGGATGTTTTTGTTGTTTAAACTAGGTTTTTTTTTCTGTTGTTGCTTTTAAAATATCATTTCGTATTGCATGTACAGTAGAACTCCACTGATCCAAAATTCTGGTTAATCTGAACTGATTTTATTTTCGAAAATTATACTTGAACAAATTAAAAAACAGAATTTAAAAAAAGTACTCAATAATGTAAAAGAAAAACATTGTATACACAAACATAAAATGAAAATGTGTACTGTAGACCTACTTGTAGAAGCCATCTTTAAAAAATCTCGAATATCTATTTGTTTACCAGCCACTATAAAATACTTTTCTAAAATGCAAAAAATATGTAATTCAAATGATAAAAATTTATTTTTCCTTTCAGCAGTTTGATTTCGCAAATTACCTACAGAAATACTTTTTTCTTCACCTCTCGTCGATGTGGTGATTGAGCTAGTTATAGATTTGCGATTTTGAAACGTTTGTAATGCGTTGTTACGTAATTCCTCATTCTGAAGTTCCATTGGATTATTATAAATACCGGGAGTGATTAAACGGGAATGCTATTTTTTTTTTCAGAAAGTCGTGCTGGATTACAGGGTGTTTGCTGTGCTACTGAGTACTTATAACTTACATTCTTTTATAGCACTAGGGGGCTCTGCCCCTATGAGCTACGCTCGCCAACCCCCGTTTAGACACTGCAGACTCTAAAAGCACGCTAATTTGATTGGCTTTAAAAAGATTTTGGAAGATTGAATTATAATTTAAAAAACAGTGGCGATCTCCCTATAACTGGGTTTCTATTCATTTCTCTTTGATTGGGGAATTTTAAGGCCAAATCAGCTGCTGTTAAGAGATACAATGGCTGTTTTCGTCTTTGATTAAATAAAATCAGTTAAACATTTCAAAATAATCTAATATAAAATGAATTAAGTAAACAGAGTCTTTGTCTCCCGGTATTTTTTAACAAAGCAAAAAGAAAGTTATTTTAAATGTATAGTTTTTAATTTGACGTAATTTTCACCAAGCTTTTCTTTCTATTTTTAATATTCATGTGAAAATGCTTTTGTTAGAAATGAAGTATTATTTGCGTTGTCCTAACAAAAATAGTTGAAAAGATCATCTCAAAATATGAAATAAATGTGTAATTTTTAAATTTAAACTGTTTTGCAATATTATTTTTTGTTCATTTTACGTAATAAGTGTGATGTGACGTAATTTATCCTATTTAAGACTTCTAACACATGTTAATGAATTTATTATTTTACGATATCCTTTCTCATTTAAAATTCATGTGTAAATATAGTTTTTATGACGTAATTTTCAATAAGTTTCTGCTTTTTATATGTAATTATCTATTTCTAATTTGAAAGTTTTTTCTGTTTATAATAGTCACGTGTAAATAAATTTTTAATTTGAAGCAAACATTATTGTTTGCGCTGTTTATACAGTTGCAACAGTTTAAAATAATACCATTTTCTAAAATATGTAAAAAATATCTCTCAAAATGCTGAAAATTTGAATTTAAAACAGAAATAAAACCTCAAAAAATGAGTCAAATAAAAAAAAATAAATGCAGCCTGCACACCGGGAAATTATAACGTATAAAATTATCTAAAAATGATTAAATTCCAATGTATTGTTTTTGCTCCTATAAAACTTTTTTAATGGAACAATTTTGTCCAACTTTAGCATTAAATATCTCTTAAAATAATTCTTCGATTTGAAAACTGTCTGTATCAGCGTGTTTATCAAACATTTCACTATAATACCACCGATTTTCATATTTTTGTATGCAATATTTTTCTTAATATTAACGAAGAAAGACCTCCGGTCACAAAAAATTAAAAACCGGTGGCGGTGGCGGTGACAGCGTTAGTTACTTTTTTTTTAGAATAAAGAAACACATCTTTTTCTTCTCTATTTTTATCAGAATTTTGGGTAATCCGAACTGGCACCAGTCCCAATTAGTTCGGATTAGCGGGGTTCTACTGTACAGGTATATTATGCCAGATATTAAGTAATTGTCAGAGCATAAACTCTGGCTTCCTTTGCAAAATTACACTTTTGTGAACACGATAGTGCCCAAAAAATTAATCGCATTGATACCAAAATTAGACTGGAAGTCAGTAGTGTCAAAATCTTGCTGTAGATTGAAAATAAAATATTCTTCAACTCTAACTGTCGAGACATCAGCCCAAAAATTCTCAATTTTCTCATAGACATAACATTGAGACTGTTGAAATTATTAATTAAAACATTAGCTCCATTATTGTAAGTTATGCATTTTAACCTGAATGTTGTCTGCAATCATAATGACATCATTACCAACACGCTTGTCTGTGATTTATAATATAGATTGACTTTTAGACGTTTTACTTATGCACGTGTGTTTTTTCGTTTTTTAAGTATGAATTGATTGGTAGCCAAATTAGACCTTACATTCTTTGTAACTTCAAATCAGTGTAATTTGGTTTGAATTTTACATTTATCAAAAGTAAAAGAAATCAAATACAAATATAGATAATGCAAATTTGGGTACTTCCGTATTCACCACATGTCAGCAGATTTGACCAAAGAAATTAAAAAAAATAGTATCATGTATTTATTCATTATATGCAAATATTAATAATAATATGTATATATGAGTATGTTTGTTTGTATTTGCATGTATATAGGAAAATATATAGATGTATAGGGAAATTTCCAAATTCTGGTTTGCAGACAACTGCTGTATTTTAGCGAACGTTGTTTGACATGAGTGTGGCACACAGGGATGCCACTTTTCTGGCAAATGGCGGATTTTCACTTTTTTTAATTTTTAAGAATCTGCGATTTTCGTCAAATGATCGTGGGAAAAACTGATTTTCATCAATTGATCACAGGGGAAATTTTGCTGTTTTTGTCAAACAATCACGAAATAAAACCACGATTTTCATCAAATGATCGTGAAATCAAACAGCGATTTTCATCAAACAATCACAAAATTAAACGGTGAATTCCATTAATTGATCATGAAATCAAACTGCAATTTTCGTGAAATGATCCCGAAATAAAATTATGATTTTTGTCAAATGATCCTGAAATAAAACATCGATTTTCGTCAAATGATCTTGATATCAACCTGCGATTTTTGTCAAACGATCTCTATATCAAACAACAATTTTCGTCAAAGCGATCCTGAAATAAAATCACTATTTTCGTCAAATGGTTGTGAAAAAACCCTGCAAAATTTCGCTATTCATTCATGGAATAAAACAGTAAAGTTCTTCAATCGATTGCAGAGAAAATTGTGAATTTCGTCAGTCGGGAACTAAAAAATATCGTACATTTTATTAATCACTAGGGGGCTCGGCCCCCTACGAGCTACGCTCGCCAACCCCCGTCCAGACACCGTAGACTCTAAATGCACGCTAATTTGATCGGCTTTAAAAAGATTTCGAAAGATTGAATTATAATTTAAAAAACAGTGGCGATCTCTCTATAAACGGATTTCTATTCATTTCTCTTTGATTGGGGAATTTTAACGCCAAATCCGCTGCGGTACTACTTGATTATCCCGTCGACCAATTTCGCCAAATTATATAAATCGCCAAACCACTCGCCAAATTATACAAATTGATATAATTTTTATTTTAAATAACGAAAAAACAAATAAATTAGTACAACATTAATAAAAATACAAATAAAACGTCGAAATAAAAAGAACTTTATGACGTAACTTGACACGTGTAACAACATTTCAAAATAAGCTAATATAAAAGGAATTAAGTAAACAGAGTCTTTGTCTCCTGGTATTTTTTAACAAAGTGAAAAGAAAGTTCTTTTAAATGAAACATTTTAAATTAATCGTTTTTAATCTGACGTAATTTTGACCAAACTATTCTTTCTCTTTTTAATATTCACGTGAAAATACTATTGTTAGAAATGAAATATTATTTGCGCTTTCCTAACAAAAGTGGTTGAAAAGTATCCTTTTAAAATATCAAATAAATGTCCAGCGCAATTTCTAAATTTAAACCGTTTTGCAATATTATTTTGTTTCATTTTATGTAATAACTGTAATGTGACGTAAATATGACGTAATTTCTCCTATTTAAGACTTCTAATGCATGTTAATAAATTTATTGTTTTACAAATTCCTTTCTCTCTTAAAATTCACGTGTAATTATAGTTTTTATGACGTAATTTTTAATAAGTTCCTGCTTTTTGTACATAATTATTTAATTCTAATTCCAAATGTTTTTTTCTGTTTATAATAGTCACGTGTAAATAAATTTTTAATTTATTTACACGTATAAATTTTTTTTTTTTTTTTTGAAGCAAACATTATTGTTTCCGCTGTTTATACAGTTGGCAACAGTTTAAATTAATATCACTTTCTAAAATCTGTTAAAAATATCTCTAGAAGTGCTGAAAATCTGAATTTAAAATAGAAATAAAACCTCAAAAAATTAGTCAAAAAATAAAAATTAATGCAATCTGCACTCCGGCAAATTCTAACGCATAAAATGATCTAAAAATGATTAAATTCCTATGAACAGTTTTTGCTCCTATAAAACTTTTTTAGTGGAACGATTTTGTCCAACTTTAGCATTAAATATCTCTTAAAATAATTCTTCGATCTGAAAACTGTCTGCATCAGCGTGTTTATCAAACATTTCTGTATAATACTACCGATTTTCATATTTTTGTATGCATTATTTTTCTTAATATTAACGAAGAAAGACCTCCGGTCACAAAAAATTCAAAACCGGCGGCGGTGACAGCGATAGTTACTTTTTTTTAGAATAGAGAGATTCATGGAAAAAAAATCGTGAGTTTCGTCAATTGGTCACAGAAGAAACATGAAGTTTCATCAATTGGTTACGGAGGAAAATCATCAATTGCTCCCAAAATTTACAACCTATTTTCTGCATAGGAATTACAAAAAAAGAAAAAGAAATTCCTTAATGATTTAGTGCCAACAAAAATTGCAACAAGACTTCTAGTATTCGATTTTTCTCCTTCCACAACATGACCTTCACAAATTGTTAAATTTATTTTATTAAAATTGAAAACTTAAAAGAAAGACCTTTTAATGTAGTATATCTTGCATATATATTTTTTTTATTTTGATTTTTATAGACATTTTTTGTCGTTCTAATAGCAAAATTCCATCACTGGGTTCACTGAATCTGTTGCTGGGTCATCTCAATTGATTTAAAAGGATGCAGTATAAAATTCCTCACTGAGTTCATTGACATCTGTTGCTGTGTTACCTCATTTGATATAAAATACTGTGAACTAAAGAAAAATTATGTTTATTTACTTTTATAGGTTTTCATGCACAATGAATTAACAACATATTTCAGACTGTTTGGCCAATATGCATTTATAAAGATGCAAATGTTAAAGGTTAACAAAAAAAAAGTTTTTGTTTTCTTTCTTTTTTTTTAAGTAAGTTAATCCGTGTTTGCCACGGGCACAAAAAAGGCTAGTTTTGGCCCTGAAACACATAATTTACTGATACCAATATATAGAAGTTGACATACACGATTAAATCCAGGGGAAACATTTGAATAATCGTGCCAGAACTAAGTTTTTCATGGTTTTTTAAGAAAATTGAAAAAATTGTCCTATTTTTGAAATGGCGTACTGCTCTTGCTATTGAGTATATGAAAAAGTTGCAAAATGAAAGTTGTAGAGAATTTTGCTCTCTTTAATGTTGTAATTGACAAATAATATGCTACGCAACGAGTCTCGAGATATTTAAAAAAAAAAATCAAAAAAGGTACCAAAATTTTGTTGTTTTTTGGCCGCAGAAAATTTAGCCTTAAGAAATTTTGATAGAAAACTTGGTTTTTTCATGTTGGCATCATTATAAACAATTCAGAAAAAAAAAAAAATCTTCTACCCGACCTTTTGCAAGGTAACCCCCTTTTTTTGGTACATTTCCCCTATACTATTTTGGCTAAACTATAAACTGATTGTTGGCAAGAATTTAAAATTAAAAGTGCAATAGCACAAAATTAAAGTTGCAAAATTGTGAAACTATTGTATTTTTTATTTTTATTTCTTGCTGAACAATCTATTTATAATTTAGCTACTGCCAAAACTAATTTTTTAAAAAGTATGGAAATCCCTTCAGTAATTTCCAAGAAAAAGGTAATCGTTGTCAGTTGTTTTACGTGTGGTTGTTGCCCTCTTAAATTGTTTTAAATAAATTTATATTTTAGTTCTTTATATTGCAGGAGAAAAAAAGAAAGATTTCAGTGTATGTTTGCAAAATACAAAATTATTATATTACTTACATTTTTTTTTTTTTTTCCTTACAGAACTCTTGCACAAAAGATCCACAGTCATCTAAACCTTTATCTATTATTGATGAACAGTGGGAATTAATTGATCCCCATCCAGACATTCATGCTCTTTTCCTAGAATATGATAAAAAATTCTTTTATGGAAAATTGAAACACGTTGAAGTAAAGTGGAGTCCACGAATGACAGCGTAAGTGATTTCAAAATGCTTATGCTAACTGTCATATCATCTATGTTATTTATTATATTGCATGCTTAATCATAAAATGACAACTAAAAAATAATGAATAAATAAGTAAGTCATTTTCAGAAAAAGTAAAAAATATTTTTAAACATAAAAGCAAATTGTTTTTATTTAAAATGGGTTAGGAAATATTAAAGTTTTTTTACATCTCATGTCAAAAGTAGCTTTTTATACTTCAGTATCTCATTTGACAATCAAAAGGTTTATAGACAGTAATGTTAGTTGTAGGGTCAGGTGGGGTAAAATGGGTAGTCAAAAAATATTGTTTAATTTTTTAAAACTTTTTAAAGATATTTATAGTTTTCAAAATTATGTATGATTGCTTGAAGTTTAAGCTTTCTTCTCCTACTTTATTTTTGTTTTTATAGTTTTTTTCTATTTGAGTGGCAACAGCAAAACCGTTTGAGGACAATTTCATGCCACATATGGTCTGAATAAACTTCTTCCTGCACCTCATAATATCTGATATAAACTCATTTATTTGACCTCATTTTGTTCATTGAGCACTTCTAATACTTTTCCAAATTACAAACAAGAAAATATCTTTTGCTTTTATTGTTTTATCTTAAATCTTATAAATGGGTTAAAATGGGTATAGTGTTAGGCTTAACGTTTGTAGTATTTTTAAGGTGTTATATAGAACTTTTCTGAATAAAATTCTTTATTTTACTGGAATTAGAATAGAATTAGTTTTAAAAATACTGTAAAATGTTTATATAATGCACATACAGGGCCGAAACTAAAGGGGGGGGGGGGGCAAAAAGGGCATGTGCTTCGGCCCAGGGCAGCAAATGAGGATTTTGTTTGCCGATTTTTCAAGTCAATGCTTAGCACGGTATTGTTAAAATTATCCTGGCTGGGGTATGCCAAAGCATAGAAGAATCTAAGGATGATATGGCATAAGGATCCTATATAAAGTGGATTTTTTTTTTAGATTCCATTTTCAAGATTTTAATGAATCAATATTTAACAAAGCAGATTATGTAGTATTAGATGTATTTACGTCAGTATTGCGTAGTTTAAATTTTAAAATAAATCGGCTATTAGAAAGTTAGTAAAATTTTCTTTGTAAATATATTTTGCTGAGGGGGGGGGGGGGGGGAGTGCAAAATATATGTTTGTGCCAGATGCAAAAAAAGCTAGTTTCGGCCCCAGTGCATTATTCTTAAGTTCAGAAAGACTTGAAATTCATTAAATCATTGCCCACTTCTAGAAATAATCCTTTTCTAGATGGCATATCAGGTGCTGATAGGATTTGAAATTTTAAGTAGAGATCGTATAAAGAGTTGGGAAATAGAATCAGAATTGTCGAGAAAAATAAGAGCAGTGTGGCTTTGACACATCCTTGCTTTCTCAATACCTATCAATCTGCCACACCTTCAAATAATCTTAGAATAAATTTCAAAACGGAAACATAAGCATGTCCAAGCAATACCAGATGAAGTTGTAACAAATGAAGACATTTAACTTAATGTGTGGAAGATATCCCCAAAGTAAAAATAGATGTATCTGTAGATGCATGATTGAACGTCCAATATTTGGGAAAAAAGACAATGAATTCAGTGGCAAAACTATGGCTATTGAAGCAGATGAAACGTATGAATATGAAGTAAAATTCTTGGAAAAGTCCAAGATTGGTTGCGTTTTATGTTTTCCCTAATGCTGAAGATACTGGGTACATCCATTCATTACTCTTGTGACCATTAGAGCAATTTTTCAGAAATACTTCCAATTATTTTATTATTAGGATAAAAATTGATATGACTAGTTAAATATCATTGTGTTTCACTTACATAAAATATATCTAATTTGAAACAAAAAACATTTTACTTGTCTATATAATAAATCAGAATTTTATTAAAAATTAGATATATTTTATGAGAGTTTACCTAATTTTTAACAAAATTTTTATTTATTATATATATTTAATGGGAGTGGAACATGATGGTAGGTATTTAACTGGTTATTTCAATTTTATCCACATTATATTTTATAACTAAATAATTGGAAGTTTTTCTGAAACTTTGCTCTAATGATCATAACAGTAACAATGGACATTCTCATAGATTATATTGTAAAAAGAAAGCAGATAATAGAAACATTAAATGAATCAACATTTACATAATCTGGGCCATTATGATTTTGATAAATAGACTTTTAACACTTAAAATGTAAAAGTGTGAGAATACAAGTTGAAAAAAGTGTAGCCAGAAAATGTTTTCATTTACGCCTAAGCTTGATTCATAGTAAAACTTCTCATCTATCTATTAACTTAAATTCCATATTTAAAAAAAAAAAAATAAAAAAAAAAATAAGACTTATATAACATTGTTTTCCATATTACTTCATTATATAATCTCTGGTAAATCTATTTATACAGTATTCATTGTTAAACTTTTATATACCCATTTTACCCTACACTATACCCATTTTAACCCACACTATACCCATTTTCACCTGCGTGGGATAAAATGGGTATACCAAACATACATCTATTAAATGTTTTGTTATAGACATACTTTTGTAGCCTAAAAAATAAAAATTGTGTATTTCCATTCCAAGAATATACAATGTAAAGAAAATACCAAAAAAAGTTTTAATTGTTTAACATTTATGAGAAAATTTTAATTGAACATTTAAAAATAGTGAACTTTTTACCCATTTTACCCCACCTGACCCTATAACATCTTATTCAAAGAGTGATAAAAGTGGCTCTAATTCAGTCGATTTGAAATAAGTACTTTAATAAGAGTATGTCTGTAATTCACTTATATAAATATTTCAGAAATTACATTTATTAAGTTTTGTTTGTGTCACATTAAGATTTACTGTATGATATTCAAGTTGTGTACTGTAACTTACAAAGTAATTTAATTTTCTTGCACATTTTGATTTTTGATATTTCATTAAATTAGTATGGTATTTTCTTTGATAAAAATAAAGAGGTTGTGTAAAAAACAAAAGTAATTTTGAATAAAGTATTTTGTTATTATTTGCACTGCAGCATTAACTTCCATTAATACGAAATGCAAATGCACAACTAGTGTTGATAGGTGTCCTGATTTCCAGGGACTCCCAAGACTTGTCCCGCGTAACCACAAAATTTTTAATTTCTCCTATCTTTACAAGAAGAAAGTATTGGATTCATGAAAATTTTCAAATTCCGGTTTTCGACAGGTTTACATGTTTTAGGGGTCAGATAGCCCGAAAAACATGTTTTTACAAAATGTCTGTCTGTATGTGACACAAATTTTCTGGGTGCTCTATCTTAAGAACTAATGGACGGAATTTAATAAAACTGTAGATTCAGTTAGTACCCAAATATAGATTGGTGCTGATTACTTTTTGGTGTAAATCGCCCAACAGGTGGCACTGCTATCCTGCTTTTTTCACGATTTCTACAATAGCTATATCTCATGAACTAATCCTCGAATTTTCATAAAACTTCAGATTCAGTTAGTCCTTGATATAATTTGCTGCTGATTACTTTTTAGTGTAAATCTTCCAACAGGTGGTGCTGATATGCAGAATTTTTTATGATTTCCAAAATAGCTCTATCTCAAAAACTAATGCACGATTTTCATCAAACTTCAGATTCAGTTAGAAGTTGACATAAGGTGTTACTGATTAGATTTTAGTATAAATCACCTAAACGGTGGTGCTACTATGTTGCATTTTTCAGGAAGTATTAACATGTATGAGATAAAAGAAAATTTTAGGATTGCCACACCCGACTAGTTATTATTCATTTCTACATAAAAATATAATTTCTAGTTTCTAAAAGTTATAATATCAAATGCTGTTAATTCATTTTTTGCATTTACTGTATCAATATTATACTTTATCCGACTCCTCCATGTTATCTAGATAAGATTTAAGATTTTTTGTTATACATTTGAAAACTGCTACATAGGACATTCCATACATTATACATATATGGCACTTTACAAAAGACATTGAAAATGGATTCAAACAGCTGCACTGTAGTCAGATATATTTTTTAAATTCTGAATATGCTATTATCAAAAGACCCGAATATGCTCTCAACCATGGAATTAGGTGTAATTTAATGAAATTGCTTGAGCATATTACAGGGTTGCAAAACAATTTCACACAATTACTTATGATGATGTGAGAAATTAAAGTGAAATAAAAGAATAATGAGCTAAAGCCTTATTAAACAGTCATTTACAGTGCAATAAAATGCTGATTACAGAAAACTCATTGTTCCTATGATGTGCAAAGTATTCGCTTTTGTTACACTCAACTCTAATTTAAAGCATCCTAAGTAATGAATAGTGCTGAATCAGAGTCGCAAAGAAAAACACTTCGTCAATTTGTGTACTGATAAACATGTAGAAACTTTGACATACCCACTGTTTTACCCAAAGGGTACAGTCAGCTAAAATAAAGGGAAAACCTCATACATTTTAATCACCAATTTTTTTCATTAAAAATGGAAGTAGCTGTTTGACTGAAAATTTCATCTTTCAATTTATGATTTTAAAAAAAAGCTTAGTAGTTTGTCAAAACATTTTTCTCTATTAAAAAGCTGCTAGTAATTTTGCAACAAGCAATGCATGCTTACGTCAATTTTTTTTAGAAAAATGCATAAAAACCATGTTGTTTCATTTACCAATTCTTTTTCATTTAACTGACAATTTATTTTTCGCATTATGAAAGAGTATTTTTCAGAATCATATTTAGTGATTTTTTTTTTTTTTTTTTTTTTTTTAGTTGTACAGAATATTTCTCCTTGACATTTTCCCTAAAGTTCAACATTTTAACTCTGTTGTGAATGACAGTATGTTATCTGAATATTGGTATTAAAATTTTTTAACCTATCAAAATCAACTTTGCTGAAGTCGATAGGGAAGAGGGGGCACATGTGAATAGTACATATTTCCCTCAGTTAATTTGAAATAAAAAAATTCAAAAAATTACCAATAGATGGTAGTACTGGTACAATCTTCTGGCTGAATTTTCAGAACAATAAGACATTTTGGTTTCTGGTAGTTTTAATTTGTTTGTTTTAGAAGGTGTTAAGTAAAAAAGTCTTCTAAAGTTATTGAAATAAAAATTCATTCAATACATTTTTTAAAGTAGAATATAAGCATTGCATTCGATAGTGGCATTAATTACGTAAGTCTACAAAAAGTTTCATTTCCTTATTTCAATTAAGAATATCTTTTTTTTTATAAGTTAGGTGTAAGTTGGTAGATGGGGCACTTGTGAACAGAAAATATGGAGGCAGATGTGAACAGAACATATGGGGGCAGATGTGAACAGTTCACAAGTGTATTTTTTAAGTCTGTGAATGCATTTTTTTTTCTTTTTAAGTTTCAAATTTAATTACCCTTGCCAAACATTGAGCTATAAATTCAATGTTTTTAGGATTGCTTCACAGTTTTAATTTACTGGAAGTTAGATAACAATTAAAAGTGGTGGCTTTCTTTAAAAATCAATATGTTTGTTTGTTATTCTTTAATGATTTCCAGTTTTAAATATATTTATTTTTTCTTAGACCATATTAAAGTATTTGTTAGATATTTTATTTAATGAAAATAAAATTTAGTTGGCCAAAAAAAGTGATAAGTAGTACTGTGATAATCACCAATTTTTTATATCACAATTTTACAAATTTTTAAAACCATGATGCACAGTTTTGTTATACACATTGCATAACATTCAGAAAAAAATAACAGCACAATAACAGAATTATCCAATAACTTATTTAAAAGTAACACAGTTTTGCTGTGCTTGACTCAAAATGAGTAGGTATATTAATGTATAATTTTATGAATAATTTCTTGTATCTATCTTGAAACATTTATTGATTTATTCACACAACTAGAAACAGGGCATCTAATTAGTTTTTATCACAGTTTTTATTCACAAAAAATTATTTTTTGTCTTATTTATGCATGACCACATTATTATAAACCACATGTGCCCCCGGCCCCCAGGTATGTTCACAACTACCTCTCCACCGGGACACATGCGAACAAATTTAGATAATTTTTAGAATGAGGATATAAGTTAGAAATTCTTGATAAATGCATACCAAAAGAACAAACAAATTGTAAATATTCATATCAATCAATTTTTGGTTCAATAGCTTATAACAATTTTGAGAATAGTCCAAAATATAAAAATTGTTCACATGTGCCCCCCTCTCTCCCATCTAATCATCGCTTAATGTAGTTTATCTAATTGTCTCATGTTCGAATCAGTACATAAATCTTGTTTTATGAAAATTATATTATGAGAGTATCCTCTTTCCATTAAAAAAAAAGAAAAATCACATTTAATCGGTTGCATAGTTTTGGAGTAATCGGTGAACATGCATAAAAAAATATATGTACACATCAAATCGATGGAAGTCTGTTAAAAATTAATTTTTTGAAGTCTGTTAAAAATTAATAAGACAAAAAATCCTATCAGTCACAATAGGAGTCTGGGTTCAAATCCTAGTATGAAGTGAGCTGGGAGAAGAAAAGATATTTAAAGTTGGTTTTATATATTTTTTAATTACTCGCTTCTTTTAAAATTGTTACTAAAGAGTTATTATTATCTGCATTATTTACAATAATTGGTTTAATATATTGTGAGTGTCATTAATGCTTGATTTAAAGTATAAAAATTATTATACTTGAAGATCCATCTAGTGTTGCCCTAATTTGTGTTTTAAACTTCAAAAATAGCAGAAACCTCTTATCTATGATTTCAGCTTTATTTCAAAAGCTGGATGTTCTGGATGATTTTTTTGCACCTCTTGTGTAATACAGGTCCAGTGGAGCTGAATTAAATACTTATGTATACCATGTTTATGCCTACCCATTTATTATGTTGCAAAATTTCTGCACTAAAATTTTAATATATTCTGTGGTATGTCTATAGTGGGTTGGTTATGCAGGTTAGACCCAACTAAAAGTAAATACAGTCGACGCTCGTTATAGTGACCATTACATTATAACAACTATGCAAAATGTCCTGAAATATATCCTCTTTATGCTATGTTATTTTTACATCCAATATAAAGATCAGCCAGCAGCTTATTTCCTGATACAGCGGCTGAATTGACCTTCCTCCTGATATTTTTCCCAAGAAAAAGATTTCCATTTTCCTTCTTCAAGAACTGATTGCTGAGTTTATAATAGGGGGTGAAGGGAGCAGAAAGAATAGATTTTTTTCCTAGAGTGAATTTTAGTAACTACTCACTTGAACCTGATTCTCTTTGCCATGAGTATATGCGCATGCACATACTCGCTCGTACGTGCATTCAGTTTGGTGCACGTGTGCAATTTCCCAAGTTAAATGATGAAAAATTGATGCCTAAATCTGAAATTTCTAAAACATTTAACATGCCAAAAAGCACTTTATTTACGATCATTAAAATCTGCAATTCGATTTTGAGTGATGCAGAAATTGGTGTCTCTGCTTCTCATAGTCGATTGCAAGAAGGGAGATTTCAGCAATTAGAGAATTGCATGGATAGATAAATCTTTTGAGATCCAAAAAAAAAATTTCCCATAGATGGAAATTTGTTAAATTTAAAAGCCCAAGTTTTTCCAGGAAAAATTTATTTTGAGGAAGAAGCATTCAACACATCAGATGGATGCCTCCATAAGTTTAAAGTGAGTAGTGATATGTGTTTGTTTCTGTAAGATTTGTGGGGAAAGTGGCTCTGTGAAGCAAGAAACGGTTAATGCACAGAAAAAGAACAAACTGAAGGCAATAATTGCAAGTATGCTCCAGAAAATATATTTAATGCTGACGAGACCAGACTGTTTTTTATGACGACACCTGACAGATCTTTATTTTTTTAAAGACAAATCTAACAGTAGACAGAAGTAAGCTAAGCAATGAGTTACAGTTCTTCTATGTGTCAGTATGTCAGGGGCTGAAAAACTTCCACCTTTAGTTGTTGGTAAATCAAAAAATCCTGAATGTTTCAGAGGAGTTAAAACTTTATCATTAACATATCGAAATAATGTAAAATCATGTGTGAAAGCAAGTATTTTTGAAGAATGGCTGCATTGTTTGGACAAGCAAATGACAAAATCACCTGTGTAATTGACAACTGTACTGTCCATCTTCACATTAACTATTTGAAGTCTATAACACTGAAATATTTTCCACAAAACATCATGTCTGCTCTTCAGTCTATTGATCAAGACATCATCTTAAGTTTAAATGAAATTCAAATTACAGGAAATAACTTTTGAAAATAATTGTTTTTGAAGTGGACATTCTTTAAGCATTAATCCTTTCCAAAGCAGCATGGAATGCAGTTACAGAGAAAATCTTTGAAAATTACTTTCATCATGCTGTTTTTGAAGTGCAATCGGAACCTGTGAAATTGTCCAATGGTATTTTAGATAATCAGTGAATCCGTGACGAAAATTTTGACGTCGAAGAAGGAATACTACAAGAAATTTGTGACAAAAGGAGCTTGGCAGGAAAAGTTATTTTTAATGATTATGTCATAATTGACTGTGTGGAAAATCTGAAGTAAAATAACATTATTTATCGCTTATATAAATAAATATAGTCATCGGAAGAAGAAAGTATGCAGTCACTGCTGACACTTTTTTTTTTTTTTTTTGAAAAACAAGAAAAATAGACAATTACTTATCATCACCAAATGAGATTTTGTTTTAATTTGTAAAATTTTGTTTTAAGAAAATATGAAATGCACATAAAACAAACAACAATTTTGAATTATTTTTGTAAAAAATAAATGTTAATACGTAACTTTTTTTTTTTGTGTGATTTAGCATTTACTTTAGATTTTATTATAGAAATAGGTAATCATTCTCTGAAATTGATTTTTTATTGCTTTTCATTGTCAATGTTTATTTGATACAAAAATAAACAAAATTTTTTAATAATACTGTATTATAGAATTATGTTTATTTGATACAAAAATAAACAAAATCTTTTAATAATACTGTATTATAAAATTTCCTTTGAAACCTTAATTTTCCTGCACTTTATTACAGTTTATAATTGTTTTTCATTCCCATTCTTTATAGCAACCTCCCATTATAACGACCCTTTTCTTTGGCACCCAAGGGGTCGTTATAATGACCGTCGACTGCATTAAGTTACTTCTTAATGTAATTTTTTCTAACTTCATGTTTCCATTATTTTATTTTATTTTTGCTGTGAAAATTATGAGAAAGTATTTTAATGGAATCTGGCAAATTTCCAGTTTGGTTGCTTTGTTTTTAGAAACATGGAAAAAAAGTAAAAATATTTTTGTTTAGGGGCTATAATCTATAACGTTATCAACATTTATGAAACCTAGTCAGCTCTTTGAAAAGCTAAGAACTTTAGCTACTGCTGATGTCTCAGAAAGCCTTATTAAAACACTTTGCCTTGAAAATTTTCCAGATTGCAAAAAAGAATACATTGCTTGTTAGCAAAGAAGACTTAAATAAGTTAGCTATAATGGCTGGCACAATCAGTGATAAGAATCCAAATGCTGAAATTTTTGCTGCAAATAATAAAACTGACATTGTTAATGATAGTACAGCATTGTTTGTCAATAATGAACTTTTAAATCAAATTGCTTCTCTGTAACAGCAAATTTAGAAACTGTGCAATTCCCAACAATCTAGACCTAAATCTTGAAAAAATGAAAAACTTTCTCTTCCTCATGAAGCAGGTCTCATAAGTGCTATAATCTTAACAGCAAATTGTGTTATTTTCATTACCATTTCGACAATCGTTGTTCTCCTGTTTAATGCAGTCAACCTTATGTCTGGAATAGAAAAAACTAATTCTAAACAGGAAAACTTAGATCTGCAGTAGATTGTGCAGTTTATTCTGCTGCAGAAAATGTAGAAGTTTGTTGCAAATTTTGATTATTTGTAAAATATTTAATTTAAGAACAAATTTGTGATTCCTAGCAGACAGTGGTGGTGACATTAGCGTTCTTCCCGCCACCAGTAACAATAACTAGAGAACAGGAATTCTGCTTTTTCAGAATTTAGTATCAACCCCGATGAAAAAAAAAATTAAATAGTTTTTTTTTCAATCGAACTTATACCTTTGGAATGGATCATTTTCTTCTGATGGACTGGTGGCTTCCAAAAAAAATTATGGCCATTTTTTTTTCCATTCTGACCAGAAAATCAGAATTCTAACTTTTTACAACTGCTCTTTCATTATCACCTAACACTTCATTTATAATGGCTGTTTCATAATAATGGAAGCCATCAATCCATAAGAAGAAAATAACTCAGTTAAAGCGGGACTCTACTGTAGTTCAGTTTTAAGACTTAAAACACGCAATTTTATTGTATATAAAATGACGTCATCAGCATCTGCTGAAGAATTCTTCATTTGCGATCCAGTATTAAACAACATCTACAGTAAAGTACGCATATGACGTCGCTATCGCTGAATAATACACAAATCCAAAAGATTTTGTCATTTCAGAATCTCAACAACAACAAAAAAATCGCCTATCTCATGATTCATATGCCTTCATGTGTTTGTAATATTAATATAGATACTTAAAATTAAATTTAGTTTATCATAGCTTCCTGTTTTATCAGAAATCATTCATTTATATTTTTCTCAAAATAGCATGTATGTTATTACATTTTTTTTTAGTTTTTATAGGAAAATGGCAACAAAAAGCTATAATTCCTATTTCCCAACTATTTTTCCTTTACTTTCTACAGCAATGAAGTACTTGAGTTGCCAAAATTAAACAAATTTCGCTAAAAACTACAAAAAAATTAATATTTCAAAAATAAATGGAGATACAGTTTTCAAACAAATTGCATTTTAAAAGTACTTTTTTTTTTCAATACGATGGTATAAAAATTGAAAATGTGCGATGCTTAAAAGTTAAAAAAATTACTATAGAGTATTTAACAGTACAATGATACATCTGCTTTGTTTTACAACTGGCTTATACAACATAACGTTATTTTTGGAGAGGACACAAAATAAGATAGGAGAAAGAAATAGCATACCATGGGCTAAAAAGTCTTCCAATTATAAACTATTTGCAGCAAACGGAGCAGAAATTACTTTTATTATATAGAATGCTAAGTTTTTCCTTATATCTATTACCTATGTTTGTAGTTCCTGTACAACTTTTAAATAATTTCGGTGCAATTATTTTTATGTTAAGTATTTAATTTTTCAGTTGTGCTGGAGTATGCAGCTACGAAGGTAGAGGAGGTCTATGTTCTGTTCGCTTAAGTGAGCCTTTACTTAAACTCCGTCCTCGAAAGGATTTAGTTGAAACATTGCTGGTGAGTTATCTTCTCCTTTTTAACACTTTCCAACAAAGTTGAAAAGTGTTTATGCATTCGGTTTGTCTGGACGTCTGTCTATGCTCTAACTCCCGTAAATAGACTCGGATTTTCATGAAATTGTTAAAGGTTATTTAGGGTCACCAAAGCATGTTTGGTATTGTATATGAAGTATGTAGGATTAATAGTTCATTTATAGGGGCACTCAAAAGTATTCCATTACATTATGGTATACGGGGGAAAATCGTTTGCAGAGTATTTTCATGATGTTACGCTATTTCAAATATATTGAAACTGATATAAATCACTGAATTTCACTGTGATCACGTTAAAACAGGGCATTGATAGCATTTTTTTATTCATTTACAGGGACACACAAAAGAAATCGGTTACAATACAGTCTGTCTTTGAGTAATAATTGCTGGAGTGTACGGTTTAAAATTTGGTATGCACTTTTAAATTTAATTAATTTTTTTTAATCTTACTCGTTATATATAAACTCTATACTTTAAATACAGGGCTGCACAAAAGCATTCACGCACCATTCTCCTTATTAGAGGAAATTGCTGAAGATAAATTTTCAACGGAAGTATATGGATCTCTTAAGTGAACTAAATTTTGGCATGCATGTAGTTAATAGATTCAAATCTATATATCATATACAGGGCTGCTGAAAAAATTTGGATAATTTTCCGATTGTGGATGGGAACAGCTGAAATTGGGCTTTGAAATGCGTTATGCGTTTCCTATGGTTGAATTAGACGTGATATTTTAATTTTTTAAACTGTGCAGTTTTGTTACATTATTCTGAATGTGTTGGAAAGTGTTTCATAATGTATGCCTGATGCATGATTTTTTCTTTCTTGTTAATCATATATTTGAACTATTTGTATTACTGTATTGTTCTTATTTCATCCATTTAATTTTTCAGCATGAAATGATACATGCCTATTTGTTTGTTACACACAACAACAAGGTATGTATATCTATATACATATTTAAGAGTTCCAATTTTAGTATGATTATTTTTTTTTGTGTGTGTGTGTGTGTGTGTATTTTTTAAGAATTGTTTTTAAAAATTTCTTATATCAATATTTTTTTACTTTTGTTAATTTTCTTCAATTATTTATTATTAATTTTTTTAAATATATTGTTAAATAAATAAATAGATAAGTACTATTGTATATATATAATACAGTATAACCTCAAAAATCTAGCATCATCAGGACCGAGACTAAGCTGGATTTTTGAAAATTCCGGATTTCAGAAAGAATATTGAAAGTACTTCTGCTATTTTTAATGGTGCCTTTATTTATAATTTAATTTATAACCAAGAGATAATTATGTGATAAAAAAAAAAAACTTACTTTAATTGAAATTTTCTATGTTACAAAATAAAAAATATAATAAACAATGAAAATTTTCCCTTTGTGAGTACTTTTTCTCTTTAGCCCTTCAAGATGTCATTTTTTGTATAAAATTACAATATTTTTAGCTTCTGTTTTTAATGTCATAGGCTGCCGACAATCCAATTCTATACTCAGCACACAAAGTTTTCACACAGTCTTTTTAACTTTCTTATTAAGTCCACTTTTCTACGATAAACAAATTTAAATGCTTTATTTTAAGTAACATTCCTTGATTTTGAAATAGACTTCATACTAACTCTTAATGAGTAAATAAATAAAAACTTCCAAAACTTCAGAGATGAAAAATACATGTGTTCATCCTGCTATTTTTCTTTCTCCCGTAAGAAAAACAGGAGGGAAAAGTTGACTTTGATGCCGAATTTTTTAAGTTGCCGGATTTTTAAAGACATACTGTATATTAATTCTAATTTATGTTTTCAGGATCGTCATGGGCATGGACCTCAATTTCAAAGTCATATGAATAGAATAAATAAAGAATCTGGAACTAGAATAACAGTAAGTGCTGTAAAATATTTAACTTATTATGGTTTGATTATTGTCCATTCAATTCTCACTTTAGATATTACTGTTTTTTCAAACATGTTCCTTTTTTTTATATATATATATAATGTGTCGCATGGAAAAATGATATTATCTTGATCCCATATTTTAATTTAGCCTAAAATTCCATATTTTAAATAGTTTCCATAGTTTCCCTTTCTTATGTATTTAATTTACCATTGCCATATTCCAGAATATCTAATTCTCTTTAATTTTATATCGCATTCATTATTTTCTGATGATTTCCTAGTGAATCAACCTCCATGATTCATACGTTTTGGAAAAGATAAAAAAGTGCTGGGAAAAAAGTATTCATTTTCAAGTATGTAATGTATAATTAATGCATGTGATTAAATTTTTTTTCATTGTAAATTTTTATTAACTTTATGCAAAATTTCTAGATGATTTAGCTGTTGATGGGCTATCTGCCTCACACTAGTGACTTTCAAAAATATTTACGCTACTATTTAGGTTTTTTTCAGAGCAAAACAAATTTTAAAACTTCAATTTGGACTCTAAATTGACACTATAATTGATATGTCTTGGTTTTCACATGAAATTAACTTTAAGCAGTTCCTCAATATTAATTTTCCATTCAGGAGATGAGAGGAAATTGAAAAATCGTCCTTTTCTAATTTAGGATCTGAAGAATTTAAACTGTCTGAAAAGCTCATATTAACTGTTTTCTACTATCATCATCTAAAATGTCATTATTCATTTCATTCATAAATTTAGTAATTTCTTTTTGAAATAGATAGTGGGTTTTTTTTTTTTTGTTTGTTTGTTTTGCCATGGTAAACAGACTAAAGTTAAAAGCAATGGGGGTAATCTAAAAAACAATCTACATGTTTCTTTTCACATCGACAGTACTGTAAAAAAATAACTAAAGGAAACTTTATTATGATCTTCAGACTAAAAAAAGTATGTGTAGAATAATAAAAAATATATATATATGGACAATTAATGTCATCTTGTATTTAAACAAAGCATTTCCTTTACAAATGCAATCACACTCCTTTGATCCTCATTGAAGCATTTGAGCCAAGTGCTGATATGTACTTGTGGAGCGGAGGTGAGAATTCATTAAGAAGCAAATGTGCAGCCTTGATTGTAAATGGGTTAATGTTGTGCATCCCGCCAGCATTTTCTGAAACTTTAGAATATTTGATGTACTAGGGGCTCTGCCCCCTACGAGCTACGCTCGCCAACCCCCGTTCAGACACCGCAGACTCTAAAATCATGCTAATTTGATCGGCTTTAAAAAGATTTTGGAAGATTGAATTATAATAAAAAAAACAGTGGCGATCTCCCTATAAATGGATTTCTATTCATTTCTCTTTGATTGGAGAATTTTAAGGCCAAATCCGCTGCGGTGCTACTTGATTATCCCGTCGACCAATTTCGCCAAATTATTTAAATCGCCAAACCACTCGCAAATTATACAAATTGACATAATTTTTATTTTAAATAACAAAAGAAGAAATAAATTAGTATAACATTAATAAAAATACAAATAAAATGTCGAAATAAAAATAACTTGATGTCGTAGACACGTGTAACTTGCTTAAAGTCAAGTTAATGTGACATTTACGATCAACCATTATTGGCATTTAATCTTACAGTTTGACGATAGATTTTTAGTCGACGGGATAACTAAGTAGCATCAAAGATACAATCGCTGTTTTCGTCTTTGATTAAATAAAATCAGTTAAACACTTCAAAATAAGCTAATATAAAAGGAATTAAGTAAACAGAGTCTTTGTCTCCCGGTATTTTTTAACAAACAGAAAAGAAAGTTATTTTAAATAAGACATTTTAAATTAATCGTTTTTAATCCGGCGTAATTTGGACCAAACTATTCTTTCCCTTTTAAATGTTCACGTGAAAATACTTTTGTTAGAAATGAAATATTATTTGCGCTGTCCAAACAAAAAAAGTTGAAAAGATCCTCTCAAAATATCACATTAATGTCTAGCACAATTTCTAAATTGTGTCTAGTGCAATTTTGTTTTGCAATATTATTTTGTGTTCAATTTATGTAATAACTGTAATATGACATAAATGTGACGTAATTTCTCCTATTTAAGACTTCTAACGCATGTTAATGAATTTATTATTTTACAATATCCTTTCTCATAAAATTCACGTGTAAATATAGTTTTTATGATGCAGTTTTTAATGAGTTCCTGCTTTTTATGCATAATTATTTAATTCTAATTCCAAATGTTTTTTTCTGTTTTATAATAGTAACATGTAAATAAATTTTTAATTTGAAGCAAACATTATTATTTGCGCTGTTTATACAGTTGGCAACAATTTAAATTAATACCATTTTCTAAAATTGTAAAAAATATTTCTCGAAATGCTGAAAATTTGAATTTAAAATAGAAATAAAACCTCAAAAAATCAGTCAAATTAAAAAAAGAAATACAGTCTGCACACCGGGGACTTCAAACGTATAAAATGATCTAAAAATGATTAAATTGCCATGTATAGTTTTTGCTGTTATAAAACTTTTTTAGTGGACCGATTTTGTCCAAATTTGGCATTAAATATCTCTTGAAATAATTCTTCGATTTGAAAACTGTCTGCATCAGCGTGTTTATCAAACATTTCTGTATAATACCACCGATTTTCATATTTTTGTATGAAATATTTTTCTTAATATTAACGAAGAAAAACCTCCGGTCACAAAAAATTCAAAACCGGCGGCGGTGACAGCAGTAGTTACTTTTTTTTAGAATAGAGAGATATTTTTTAATATTTCAAATTTTAATTGCTTAAAAGGCGTACAGCCAACAGAGTGAAAAAGTGTCCAAGCCGGGACTCGAACCTGGGTCATCGGTATAGCGCACTGACGTTCTACCAACTGAACCACTTGGAACGATACCCAGCCTGGCACTTCTCACTATCATCTGTTGGCAAGGCTACAACCGCAGCACAAGATGGAATATTTTCCCATGAGCCACCGACTCTGGGGCAAACATGAAACTAAAGAGAATCCAGCATTGATGAAATTGAATAAATCAGTATAATTCTTGGAAATTTTTCTGTAGAAAAATTCTCACACCTTGCATTCAATAATATTTCAAATTTTAATTGCTTAAAAGGCATACAGCCAACAGAGTGAAAAAGTGTCCAGGCCAGGACTCGAACCCAGGTCATCGGTATAGCGCACTGACATTCTACCAACTGAACCACTTGGAACGATACATCAGTGCACTATACCGATGACCTGGGTTCGAGTCCCGGCTTGGACACTTTTTCACTCTGTTGGCTGTACGCTAGGGTGGATGGGTGGAACGAAAGTATAGGGCAAAATTTTTTTTTCAGCGAATAATTTTCTAATAGCAATTAAAAGTTGTCTTTGTATGTTAACAATAAAATAACGAAGTTGTTTCGTTCTAAATTTGTATCTTGAGGTGCCACAAGAGCCTTAAAAATAAAGATTTTTTTTTTTACCAAAAGTCCAAATTTAACATAAAATTATAATTTTTTCTCACTGTTTTATTTTTACATTTTTAAAATCAAATATTGTTTTTAATAGCAATCCATAGATGCTTCTTTACTATAACAAAAATAATATGAAGTATAATTGATCTAAATTTATGCATTAATTTTCTGCAAAAGTGAAATAAATGAACTTTTTTTCAAAAAAATCAAGATGTAATATCAGTTTGAATTTAACTGCTGTAATTACTTTTTTGCTTACAAATAGTTGTCCAAACACAGTTTTTTTTAAATATATGTAAAACTTTTTAAAATAACTAATTATTAATAAAAATAAACTTACCAGTTGTTTGGGTCTTTTTCTTTTTAAGATTTTTTGGAAGGGTTTAAACACAAGCATGCAACATAAACAGTAACAAGTCACTGTATTTGAAGAAAATAGAACAAATGTCATGACATAAATAATAACCCATGTTATTGAAACAAAACAAATATTAAAGAATAATTAGAATAATCCATTACATTATTAGTTTCACATTTATTTGGTTTTTAAATTTTCTTGATTATTAGATAAAATGTTTTTTGGTCTCAAATTTTGGCACCATCTTTTGCGAAACAATTTTTGCTTTAATAAAGCCTTCTCTTGCTTCAGGACCACAGACATTGATGACTCTGTCACAAACTTTATAACTCTTTCTATTGCTTGTGTATTACAGGGTAAACGAGGGAAATCTATAGATGGCAACTGGCAACTTGGTTCTCTTGCTTGACTTACATACATTTTTAAATCCTCATCAGTTATGCATTTTGTCATTGGAGGCTCTGTGATTGCTATATCCACCTACTTAATCATATCAATATAATCTTCAGAATGAAAATTGAGCTTGGGGACCACAAAGTTTATGACGCCATTCTTTTCTTCCAATCTTGCTTTTAGAAGCCAGCGAAGACCCAACTCTCTTATGTGCTTTCTCTCGTCACTTAACATACAGAGAAGCACGTTTTCTGGGAGAACGTAATACCTATTTCTCTGAATAACTGAGTCAATTATTTTTAGATGTTGCTCACAAAGGTAAAGTGAAAATTTTATCAGTCTCCAAAAATGTTTGGAACCATCGACACATGATGGTTTAAGCTTAATATGGAACCAGATGGGGGCATACACTTTCATAACATACTCTGTTAAAGCTTTAAGGTTATCTGAAGGATTCTCTGTTCCAACATATAACCGAAGAATGAGAATTGCTAACGTAAGCCATTGAGAATGAGCCAACTTTCCTGGGTTTTTTTAAGGACAGATCTGGAAAGCATGCACTGCTTGAGATTGATGCGCACATTTTAAATAAATAATTTTTGGTCTGTGCTCAAATCTTCAATTATTTTAACATTAGGAAGGTTGTGTTGTATAGGCAAGAACTTAACCACTGGAAGTTTGTTACAATTTTCAAGTTGTTTGCCTAAAACCCCGTCAAATTCCTTAGGGCCCTTTGTTTTTCCATCTAATTCACAAAACAGGTGGCACAAAGGCAATTCATTTAAGTGGAACAAACAAATCAACCATGGCAGTAGCCTATTTAGATCTTTTTCTATTAAAGCAATCACAACGTTATTAACTCCTGTGTTTGTGGCTGTCCCATCACACCCAGTAGCAGTTACAGTTGATATGTTCAAATGATTGTTACCATTAAAGCACGCTATTATGCTATTTTTTATAGCTTCCCCTGTTCCAAAAGCAGGGTTTACATGCCCTAGAAAGGATGAATTGGGCTCTTTTACTAAATAAATATGTTCTTCGATGACCGTCTTTTTGTAAAATTTGTTTCCTTTTTTATCTTGCACAATTGTTTTATCTTTGCTTCCATCGAAAAACAAAACTATATTTTCTCCAACTTGGTTAAGGCTTCTTATTATCTCTTTTGTTCAATTCTTGGCTCTCTCTCTTCGAATTTTCATTCTATCAATTACCTTACTTTTGTTCTCTTCTGTAATCATTCCAACATCTTTAAGAACAGCACTTGTGATAGTCGCAGCAACTCTGTCTGAAACCCCAGTTCGGTCACAGGCACTTGCTACTGTTGAAAGTTCTACTTGCATTTGCTCGCTTGTAGTTGAATCCAAAAAAAGAAGTAGAGGAATTTTTGGGATTGTATGTTATGTTTGCTTTAGATGTTTGCTCAGGATCTGATTTAATGGCATCATTTTCAGCTTTTCTAGTAGCCTTAACTACTAATTTCTTATTGTACTTGTACTTTAATTGTTGCTGTATTATCTGTTGCTTCCTCTCTTCTCCATGTGATAAAATCTTGGAAATAACTTTATCGACTCCACTTATACACATTTTTCTCACTGTTCTTTGGTCAAGTAAAAAAATCTTGTTCAAGTTTAGATACTTTTTTTCTTTCTTCGCACTTACAGACAGAAAATTCTTTGCACTTAAAGGCTTCTACATCAAAAAGACGTTTCCTTTCATTTAAAAACTTTGCTGCAATTAAATCATATTTTTCTGTACCTTTTCTGCCTTTTGATCTTAAAATATTTCTGTATTTTTCGTGATAGGTTTTTCCCATTTGTAACATGCGAGTGCGAGATACTGCAGGAATAGATGCTTTCGACCAAATGGATTAAACTTTCTTAATAAGAATATCAAGTATTTCACTCATCGTTGGTTCTTTTGATGTTTAGTCTGGTTTCAGCTCATGTAGAATATAAAGATAATATTTCATAATGTCATAATAAGTTGGAAGACTTAAATCATTTAATTGTTTAGAGTACCCAAAAATTGGGCATTCTAACTTTTGTCTGATCTGAACTGGTCTTGACACTGCCATCACACTAAAGATAAAGTATTAACTAATAAATTATTATACTAATATTCAAGCTGACATATTCATAAACAAAACAAAATCCAGTAAAGAACAGCATAAAAATATTTGTTACTCAAATGATTCATTTGCCTGCACTGACTGACGACAGAAACATGTGATCAGACCATTGCTACAGCTACGTGCTTATCTTCCTCCTCCGCCACCCTACACTAACCAATAATATGCCGCCTGAATCAAGGTCACTTCAAACCACGTACTGTTCTCCTTTTGACTATTATTTTTCCGAACAAAAAATTGTTTTGCCGCATTTTTAAGTTAAAAGTAAGGTTAATCCTTTCTATTTCAAAATACTGTTAAAATCTAAAAAAATTGAATTTAAAAGATAGTAGCATAAATATTAAAGGTATGCAGTATAAAACTATAAATATACTGTAAAGTAGTTTATGTGTATTATTTAAAATTGAAAACAGGCATTTGGTAATTTATTTATTTATTTATTTTTTTTTTACTAAACCAAATGTATCAAAATTCGTAAAATTTACTTAAAAATACATATATTCAAGTCTTTTGTGGCACCTCTAAATATATTATGTTTGTTAAAATATTTTAATACTGTCTTAACAAAGGTATTAGACAACTTTTTATCTCTATTACATATCGAAATTTAAAAAAAAAATATTCATTCCACCCTACTATATGCCTTTTAAGCAATTAAAATTTAAAATATTATTGAATGCAAGGTGTGAGAATTTTTCTGCAGAAAAATTTCCAAGAATTATATTTTTTATATATTAATAGAATTCAAAACTAATTTTTTTTTCATTCTTATATTCATATTAATTTGTTAATTATGCAACTTCTTTTATAGATATATCATAGTTTCCATGATGAAGTAGATCTGTATCGACAGCATTGGTGGAAATGCAATGGGCCTTGCAAGAACAGACGTCCTTATTACGGTCTGCTGAAGAGAGCCATGAACAAACCCCCTGGTCCTAACGATAACTGGTGGGCTTGTCATCAGGCGAATTGTGGTGGAACTTTTGTAAAAATTAAAGAGCCAGATAATTATGGCAAGAAGAAACCGACCAAAAGAAAAGCAACCTCTGGTATGAAAATAATTATTTTCATATATGTAGTGCTGTCACTAAATAATAGATTTTGCCACCCTCTTATTTTTACATTTTAACAATCGGGAATCACTTGTTAGCAGTCCCTGCACTGTAGATCTAGCACATGCCTTATATAACTTGTCACATGAAAGATAAAAGACAGTTATTGTGAAAATTTGAAAAATTTCTTATGAAATTAGCCTTGTGATAGAAATAAACATTTATCATCTTATTGCAATTAATGCTAAGAAGAAGCAAAAATATCCTCAAAATTTATATAATAAATACATTACAAAAAGTTTTATTATATATGAATTTTTCCAATTTGTTCATATATTTGTGATTACAACTTTATTATATATATATAATAAAACTTTTTGTAATGTATTTATTATATAAATTTCGAGGATATTTTTACTTCTTAGCATTAATTGCAATAAGATGGTAAATGTTTATTTCTATCACCAGGCTAATTTCATAAGAATATTTTCAAATTTTCATGTATATGTGTTATATATATATATATAGTATAGGATCCATTATCCAGAATGCTTGGGACCTGAGATATTCTGGATAAGGAGTTTTTCCGTAATTTGGAATATTTTACTATAAGTGTTAAGAATAGTACAAAATAATGCTATGAAATGTAAAAAATATGAATAGTATATGACAATATATAATTATAAATTTGTTAATTTAGTAATTTATTTACACAAAATAAAAAACATTCTAAATTACAATTTAAATTTTTTAAAAATTACATTAACATATATGATGAGAGCAGAATCCTTTTATTTGGATTTTTAGAACATTTTTATTAAGATTGGTTGCTTATAGTGTGTCTCTTGCACTAATTGCTGCTGTATACTGACATGATTTGCTGTTCATGGAAGTAGCTTCTTTGCTGTTTTCCACAAATCAGTTGTTCAGTTGAAAAATATCAGTAGCTCATTTGAAATCTTTTTACCCACCTCATTCTGCTGGTCATCATCATCATCATCACTTCCATTACACATATCATTTGTCATTATGTCTCAAATCTCACTGCCCATCATCTAATGACTTACAGGAGTATCGTCATCAGCAATTAGACAATCTTCCACTGGTTCTTGATCCAACAATTGAGCTTCTTAACATAAAGTTCTTTAGCTTAGTCCAGCAGATCTGTAATAATTTCCTTCTCTTTGGAAATTTTAAAGTCTTCGACTTCATGTTCATTTACACCACAAAAAATATTGTAGATGGGTACAAATTGTATAGCCCATGGATGAGTGTATATCTGTCTGCTGTATCCCATGCTTGACGTAAAATACATCTTTAGTTTTTACATTTTTGAAATAAAACAAATTATTTTTTGGTTATCATTTTGCATTTCAAATACAGGGTTTCTGGATAGTGGGTCTCATACTGTATATAAATTACTGTACTGTTTAAACTGTATTTATTGAAATACAATTTCTTTACCATTTAGAAGCTTTACCAGGTCACGGTTCATGCTGTTGATTGCCATTAAGCCGAATCACATCAAAATCGTTCGTTAACTATAAAGTTTAATCCAAAAGAATATAATCATAGAACCTGACTAATATGCCATGTTTAGTCTAACACAGTTTTAAAATAACTATTTATCTTTGCTGGTATAAAAATGGATATTAGTTTCAATTATGGCAGAATCATTCTCTTTAAAGGTTCTACAAAGGGTGTTTGCACATTTTTTTAAAAAATGATTTCCATGGTACTTACAGAACTATTTGACATAAAATATTTGTGTTTGAAATGTTCAATTTGGTAACCCTTATTCTGAACCACCTTTCTAGACAGTAATTCTCATGACAATAATGCTTTTTGTTGTTTCGGAAGAGGTATTTTGCCCTGTTCCTCTTAAACAGCTTTATAAAATCGATGAAGGGTTGTAGGATGATTTTTGGATAATTTGCTTTTTAAAAATCTTAAAGTGCAAAAATCAATGGGTACATCAGGAGATTTTCTTACATTGAATCATGTTTTAAGATTTTTTTAATTTCATAACAATAAATGTATCTCTTTTTTATTACAATCATTTAAATAGACCCAAGCTTTATATATTGTAGCATTTTTATATTTTTCTCCAGATAAATGCTTTTCATAAAGAATTCTGCATTGTGTTCTCTGTTTGACAATATGTCGTGGCAGAAGACGATAAACATTGTGTTTTTTAGCCTTTTTTAAAATTCAAATCAGTGTTAATGATTTTGTTAACAGAGCATTTTAATGATTTAGTAATAGCCCTTTGACTTGGAGAATTTTCTTCTACTATATACGATGGTACATATTCGGGAAAAAATTTTCCACTTGAATCCAAACATTCACGTTTTTTCCATATCTGATTGTCAATATTACCTACTGTGGTGTTAGATATAGAAAACCATGCCTTTCTCTATGTTTTTAAATAATCAAATACAAATATATATATATTTTTTAAAGTACACAGATATAGCCTTCCATCCGTCCGTTCTTTAAAAGTGCCATTTTGCATGTAAACAAAAATTTCAGTTGCCAGACGAGAATTTATATTTTAAAAACTTATAAGCTGTGAAAAATAATTTCTCCAGGGGTGATTGTGTTCAGATAATGTAACTGAATTCAAGTACTTATTTCATTTTCAATACCATAATTCCGATTTTCCTGATAGTTAAATCCATAAAATAAGACTAAAATATCAATTTCATATCATTACTAAACAAAATGAAAATTAATGTTTTTCATGATGAAAGGATTAGACTTCCCTGCAATAAATTATATGTTTATTCTCCGTACAAAAATTTTTTTCGGTAAAATATCAGATATTTTTTCATGAATTCACAATCATCCCTATTTCTCTATGCAGATGATTTTATTTTATTTTATTTTTTTTTTTTTTACACCAATACAATCTTGTCTAAAAAATGCATGAACAACTTCTGTAACAACAACTTCTTTCTTCCTTAGCTTTGAACATAATTAAACTTATATTCTTTAGGGCTCTCAGCATTAGCAAATTTGTGAATTTGAACTTTGGAATTAACAGTTTGATCGGGAAAGTATCTTGTTTGCAGAAAAGTGTTTTGATTTAATTTTGAAAACCACTTCAGCTTTTTTACATTGTCATGATATGGAAGCTTATCCAAATTCAAACCTCTTTCCTAAATTTCTTGAAGCAGATATTTAACTCTGATCACAAAAGGTGAAATAATTTCAAGTATGACATATAGTTTAGTTCCAATGTTTACACTATAATTGCATTTTTCTCAAAATGCAAAACATCTGTTCAGAGTTTGGGGGGGGGGGGGGGAACAAGAGATTTTAACTTTCTTGCTAAAGCATTTTACTAAAATATTAATTTCAAAGAATTGCTTGCAAATGATATGGTTGAACAATATAAATTACCCTCTTTAATAAAATATCATGCATCCATTCCTATGTGCACTGATTGAAAACTGTATTTTATAATATGTGCAAAAATAAGATATCTATAGTAATATTGTAAAGGAGAAACTTTTTTTGTTTGTTTGTTGGCGGGAGTAATCTCTGGAACCAAACAGATTTAAAAAATAATGGTGATAAAATTATGATAACAGTCTCTGCTGCAACATAGGCTACATTTTATGTCTGTACCAGTACCCCTAAGGGGTTGCAAGAGCAAAAAACGTTCTAAAATTGCAATTTTTGTGATACTGAAGAGGCTAGAAACTTGAAATTTGGTATGGTGGACACTTATTAAATGTAAAGGCTCTCTAAGAATGGTTTCTAAAAAATTCAAAATTTAAATGGGTTAAACGCCTGGTAAACAAAGTTTTGATTTCTATGGAATTGCTAAGGATAGAAACTTGAAATATCACATGGCTCTTACTTTTATGATGTAAATTCTTGCTAAGAATGGTTTCTAAAAGATGCAAAATTAAAAATGGTGAATTGAGCAGAAAACTTTCTAAAAATGTTCTAAATTGTAATTTCTATTGAATTGTTAATGATATAAACTTGAAATTTGTCATGGCTGTTACTTTCACGGCAAAAATGCTGATACAGAACAGTAAAAAAAAAAAAAAATTCTTAAAAGGGTGCAGCAGAAAGAAACCTTCTAAAATTGCAATTTCCATAATACTGTTGGGGCTAGTTTTATATGAAATATTAGAATTAACTTGTCTTGATGTTTATTTACATTTTCATCTTGCATTAAAAAAAAAAAAAAAAAAAAAAAAAAAAAAAAAAAAAAAAAAAGTTGCTTTACAAATTATTAGTAATCCCTTTAAAAATACTCTTTACCCTTTTTTTATACTTTTGCATAATTCCAGTTTTGCAAGTGTAATATTTTGTACGTTCGATGTCGGGATCGCAGACTGATTACCAGAAAAATAAATTTAAAATTACAATTAAAAATGCTATTGAAAAATCTGGTAACCAAAATGCCATTCCGACACCACGTATGGCCGTGATCGTACAACGCGATTATCTACTAGGCAACGTGAAGATTAAGAATTAAGTTAATTGAATTTACTAAAAATAATTAAGTTGCCTTAAATTGAATCAAAGCTGAAAAGAAAAATAAAATAAACTAAACTCACCCATGGAAGAAACAGATGACACACACAATTAACTTAAACCAATATTTATTTTGGTAAACATATCAAAATTAAGGAACTGCGCAGTCCCCTACAAATATTAAGTATTAATTTCTATAAAAATATGCATGATCTATCACAAACACAATCTTTTAAACAGATGATATTTATATTCGTAGAATTTGTGAATGGGTTGTAGGCAAGAACATTTAAAGAGAATTTGATCTAAATCAGAATGACTATTAGTAGTAGAAGAAGCTTAATTGATGAATAATTAGAGATTGTCCGATAATATGGCTAATATGGATCATCAGTTCGTCCTTATAGCAGAAAAGTCTCACATCTTTACGAAGCTAACATATTCATTCCTATAAGATAGGGATCCATTCTGATTCGTTCAGTATTTGCCAGCACGTAAAGGTGGCTGCATTCAATCTTCCTTAAACGTATAACTGCGATGCAGTAATTTGAAAAGTGATTCTACGTTACCATATCCAGGCCAGAAGAGATGGATGAATACTTTCCAGAACAAGTTGAAACCCTCAGTTTTCATTGAATATAATCCATGAGCTGACTTAAATGTTCAGATTCTCACAAGTTCTCAGATTAGCATTAGTCGTGTTTCATACCGATACCATCTTCATATTCTTATCCTCCAAATTATTTTCATACAGTATCTTTATTTTATTCGATTATGAAATTTAAAAATGTAGAATTAAATGAATTTACAAGGTGATCGGCCCTCAACCCGTATAGTTAAAGGACCGATTATAAAAGGGAATTTATTGTTTCTTGGAGCGATGATGCGCGCTTGCTCGCACATCACCGTCCAGAAGAAGAGAGAGAGAAAAACCCTGTAGAATATTTCGAAAAAGACGCTCAAAATTAAGAGAACCAATCAGTGTTCCCCAAAAACAATTCAACAGCGTCCGGTCACTGAACCCGTCATGAGATCGCAACTCCCCCGAGCAAAAATGGCGTCTTTTGAGACGTCGCGATGTAGTTTCGCATCGGTGAAGAAACGAAGTCATGGCGAATCCGGTGCATCTTAAAATGGACGGCGCGCGTATTTAAAAGAAGCGAAAGTAAATAAAACTTAAAATTCGGATAACTCGCGATCTATTGCATCAAAATAGATGAAATTTTGTCTGCTGAAAGTAAATAATTATTTAAATCGAATAAATATATTTTGCAATGAATTTAATGAATATTTAAGAATTTTTAAAAGGTTAATATTAAAGACTTAGAACTTTTTGTAAACAATCTAGAAATCAGAAATCACTGATAAATAAATTATTTAATAGATATTAGAATCAAATTTTAGTAGTTAGAAATATTAACGTAATATAGATATTTTAAATTATTATTTGGAAAGATAAATAAAGTTTTTGAATTGATTAAATTTTTATTAATTAAATAAATAATGGTTGATAGATTTAATATTGTTAAACTAATTGGAAAGTATGATGTAACAGCAAGCGTCCCTGTGCTTGTGGTCTTAAAGAAATCGTGTTGTTTTTGTTTTATAATCATTACTATTGATATGTATTTTAATGTTACATTTTGAAGTTATGATTTTATGTAATGCCGGATATTATATATTTTTTAATTTATGAGTTATTAGTATAAACACATATGTTAATATGAAGTATTTTATGTCAAATTATTATTACAATATATGTAGCATATTTGTAATGAAAGTTATATACACAAATCATGTAAAGATAATTGTTTTCAATTTAAATAAGGTACAGACATATGTAAGTTAATTTATTGCCATGCCAAAATGTGCAGGGTGCATTGTTTGATGCAATGCAAAGATATTGGCAGAAAGCTGCACCCTTTTGGAAATGTGTAAAGGGTCTGTTTTTGCATATGACCCTCAAATTTAAACGATTTATATTTTAAACATAAATCTTTCTAAAAGAACCTAATGTTTTGGGCCCCACTGCTTTCAGCAGTGTAAGTCTGTTTTTGCAAACGGACCTCAAATTTGTATGATTTTATATTTATTGAATGAAAGTCTTTTGAAACACACTAAAGGGCTCCTGTTATATTGCATGCCTATTTAATTTTTAACACTCAGATATATAATACTTTCAATTTTGACCTAAAGTTCCTGAAAAATCCTAAATAATAAAAAACACGCCTTGTCCTTCACTCTTTTAAAACATTAAATGATATTTTTCAATGTTGACAATCTGTCGCAAAAGAACAGTTCTCTTAAAACACGAAATGATATCTGAGCAGTCATTGAGAAAAGAAAAAAAAAAAAGTGGTAAATTCATAAAACAACTTCCAGAATTGTTATTTTTCATTTATTTATTTATTGAAATAGTATATATTAATATTTTTTTTAATCAAAGATGCCTTTAGAACCCGAAAGGTATTGAAAATAAGTGGGTTGTTGTTTTTTGTATTTTCATCTAGAAAAATGTGATGGCAGTTTCAAAATGCAGAAAAATGTGAAGACAAATCAGAAAACATAAAATTAAACTTCAGATTTTTTTTTATTTTATTGTAATTTTTTTTTTAATTATTAAAAACAAATAGGTACTGCGAATAAGTGGGCATTTTTTGTGTTTTTTGTATTTCCATCCATGAAGCGGATGTGGCAGTTTTAAACTGCAGAAAAAGTAAAAACTAACACCTAATCAAGCTCAGGCAAAAATATTTTTTGAAATAGTAAATATTAATATTTTTTAAATGGAAGGTAGCATTTGAACCAGAAAATTTACATAAAAATTTTTGTGTTTTTCTTTTCTATTTTGGTAACTCTACGAAGTATCCGGCATAGTGATTTCAGAATGCATGGGGGGTGGGAATCACTTTCTCTTCTTCTGCTTGAGAACTAAAGGAAGCCCAGACAGGCACAGACACGTTTGGCAGTTCACTATTTTTACAAGCTCGCTATTTTGCAATTTTAATTAGTTAATATCTCAGCTAATGATTAAAAAAAATGAAAAATCAGAACATCAAATGCATTCAGACCTGGCTTTGCCTATCCATATCCAAATTTTCAGACCTGTATGTGGACTATATTTCCTTAGCCTCCACTAACAGACAAACATTTTTCTTTTTTTAATATAGTTAAAATATGTTTTCAGTTAAATGTCATAATTTTGATTCCAGTACCACATGAATGCTTTATTTTGCATAACACTATAAATTAAAAGAACAAAGCATAATTTCAAAGCTGTGTGAAATGCAGTAGAAATGCAAGAAATTGTGATAAGATTAGTTAATTTTTTTTCTTTTTTTTTTGAGCTAGATAGAATTACCAATTAATTTTTATTGAAATTAACTTATATCTAAGATTTCTGTACTTTATTGTTATATCTTACTGTTGCTCAGTATAGAATGATATGTTACCCTTATTTCAGAAAACAACAGTTATATATCTGTTTCTTCAATAGTGACCTGTATCATGATAAAATGTTATTACAAATGGTCAAAAAATTAAAAGAATTGGGAAAACTTTTGAAGACATTATTGTTGATGATCCTTTTTATCGATCCAGTAAATAATTCTCTTTATGAAAATTTAATATCATTTAATGATGTGGCTTTGTTTAATACTGCATCAGTCACTTATTTCAGTAACTAATTTTTTTATTTTTTTGATCGGATCTTCAACTAAGTTAGCATCAAGCATGAACGATGCTCGAAAGAATATGGTTAAAGTGAATGTGTTAAAGTACTGCCACAAAAGCCACTCTATTGTGCCAGATCATCGTTGCTAAAGACGACAGTTAGTAGTACTTGGTTACGGAAGATTTCTCATTAGGTTTAAGCATTTATGCATAAATTGACACGTTTCATGCACATAGACAATTTGGTGCATCACTGCCGAAGTTAATATGTTAAGAAGCTTTTGTTAAGTTCTGTACTGGGAAGCTGAAATACATACCGACAAAAAATATGTGAAATGCTTCCACAATGGAAGATATCCTTGACCTCCCTATTGGTTTCTCCTCATTTGCCAGAGAACTAACTTGAATTGAGAAAGTGCAGTTTTGCAATACATAATGTATATTAAAAGGTCATCAAGCTAATCACTGCAAGAGGACATAATTACAATATTTTATTTACAGAAAGCATTTTCACAGTGTTTAGTGTTTTTTGTATGATTTTGGCATTACTTTTTTTGGATTTTGTTTGTTAAGGCTGTTCTCAAATCAAAAAGGGCAACTTCCTGGCATAAGTTTTAATTTATTTTTGTTCGAAAATGCATGAAACTAGCTGGTGTTGTTGTTCAGAAACTATGTCATCGAGCTGTTTTTTCCATTTTTTTGCAAACCCAATAGATCGTTCAGAAAATAGTGTCAAAATGGACGTTTTGAAACGAATTTCTGCGCGAAAGTAGAAAAATCACTCAAGGGCGAGCGAAAAACGGGTTTGTCACATGATCGAAATTGCTTATAACTCAATGGGCAATTGATTGATCAAAAAATGGAAAAAACAGTTCAATTCCAAATCGCTTCCATGGCCAGGCTTTCCAATTTTATATCTTTCCGTTAAAAAATAAATTTGTAAATGTGTCAGAACTTTTTGCACTCATTGAGCAAAGTAGTTAAGAACAGCCTTAAAGACTTTAAAAAAATAATAATAAAATTCTGTTTTTTAGGATCAAATATCATAAAAAGGTTAGATTTTAAAATTTTATATAAATCTAGTACGGAGATTTATGTTTTCTTAAGTATTTTATTGCATGAGATTTTATCCAATTTTTACAAGTATTGGTCTTTTGTAGTTTACATGTGTGCCATTATTTCATTACAATAGAATAAAATCTTGTGTACAACGATCTCGTTACTTGTAATAAAATGTAGTTTAAAACACACTTTGTAGATAAACTAGAATCTTGAAATAGCAGAAATGTTGGGAAATGAAACATAAATTCAATGGGACAACAGAGAGTTCAGGGTATAAAGGCGATTTCCGTATCCATGGTTCACAAAAGCACAAAAAAAAAAAAATTCTAACGACAATTTAGAGGACTGAAAAGAAACAGCAGGTAGCCTGGAGGCAGGTCCCGCAGGGGGCATCAGTTGGCGTCTGCTATGAATCAAGTCAGGAGCAATAGTGACCCAAGACTTCGTTACAAACTTGGCGGGTACAAGATGAGCATATATCAGATATTGGCGATGAAGCGAATTGAGTAGACAAAGTACTGGTAAAAAAAGGGAAAATTAACATGAGTTAAGTTACATGCCATGGTGGGCTTATAGGGTTGTAAGATAGCAAATTCTTGTGTTTTCTGTGGGATAACTGAGAAATAGCTTTACACATACTTTTACATGTACGTTAGAACATTTTGGACAAAGGCTTGCATTACTCAGCATGGCCATCTGGAAGATATCTGACATAATAAAGGGTGAGAATTTATGCCAATGCGAGCTTAAAACTATGAGAGAAATTAGGGTGCAGTTCTGTGCTAACCACAAAATATGTATTACTTATTGTCGGCTTTGATGCAAAGGGAATTCATATATATTTTATTCTTTTTATCTCGATGGAAATCACTGACAGTTAAGATTTATCTCTATACATATGTTTGTGTGAAAGTTAAAGGAAAAAGGTATGACAGAAATGGTGCATGCAGTTTAATTGAAGAGAACTTTTAAAGTATTAATATAACTTACAGAAGTGTGAGGAGAGGGGGGGGTGAAGTGAATGAATACAGAGGTATGATATTAAGTGCAAAATTTAAAATTTAAATTAAATATTTTATTTGAAGGGGGGGGGGGGGGGGCATGCAACATACAAAATATAAAGAATTAAAGTTAAGTATTGATTTCCTGAGGGGGGGGGGGGTAGTTTTAAAGATATATAACAGGGAAAGCTGTTATACAGGGTAGCGTTGCTCATTTGAACAAATGTATATTTTTATTCTAACAAAATGAAAGAATAAGCAGTTGAAGAGTATACTTCAGGGTTGGTAAAAAATCATTTTTTTAAAAAAAAAAACCCAAAAAACACGGGTTTTTTTTTTGTTGTTGTTGTTTAAACCAGGTTTTTTTGGTTTACACCGGGTTTTTTTAAATATATTTTCCTATTACATATACATGCATATTTATTGATAAAAATAAACATTGTTGGATATATAAGTAATATAACTTCATTTAAAAATAATTTAAATTAAATAATTACAATCAATTGTGTAGAAAATTGAAATCATTTAAAATTTAAACATTTTTAGTAAAAGCTATATCTTATGTTCCATGAATAAAATGCTCTACATAGTGAAACACTGATACCTTGAAAATCTTAGTAAACAATCTTTTGATTACTAGTACTATAAATAAATATATGGTGTAGTTTCATAAATATAATATACTTTTCCATGGCTATTCAAAATAATTTCTTTGAAATATTTGCAACCTGAGATATCTGATTTTTCTGTTAGAACACTACATGAACAATTATTATCTTTTATTGAAAGTAAAGCTTTTTATAAAGAATTCCTGGAATGATTTGAATCTAGCAGTAGGGTCTTTACACGTTTCAAGAAGTATTGTGTATTGTCATTTGACATTTCTCCTCTGAAACAAAAAAAAAGGGGGCAACAGTAAAATAAACAGAAATACCTATTTACCAGCTTCTTAGACTACTGAAAACATTGATCTTAAAATGGAAAGTAGATTTGTAAAAGTTGTCCATCCACTAAAACATTTAAACAGCCATCAGACTTAATACACAGAATTTTTTTCTAAGCTATTTTATAATACATATTACTTTTATATGTCTAATCTAAAAATTAATAAAATATATTTTTAGGCATTTTTATGAGACTTTCTTCTGTTATGTCTCACGCGAACCTCATCTCGATTTTTACCCATTTTTTTGTCAGATCTAAATAGTGGGTTCGATTATGCAATAGACGATTTAAATATCTTATTGCATATTTTAGTTAAAGGTAAACAGGTGCTTCGCTAGCACCCAATTTTTCAATGTCCTCTTATTTGACTTCATATCTTGAGTTTCTTTTTTATTCTTAAGGCGGTTCTAAAATCTGGAAGGGCAACTTTATGACATACGTTTTAATTTATTTTTGTTCGGAAATGCATGAAACTAGCAGATGCTGTTGTTCAGAAACTGTGTAATGGAACTGTGTTTTCCAGGTTTTTTTTTTTTTTCTTTTCAAACGCAATAGATCTTTTAGAAAATAGTGTCAAAGTTGGCATTTTAAACTGAATTTCCGCATGAAAGAAAAGTAACTACTCAAAGAAGGTTAAAAACATCTTTGTCATGTGATCAAAATTGCTTATAACTCAATAGATAATTTATTTATCAAAAATGGAAAACACAGTTCGATTCCAAATCGCATCCAGTCAGGTCTTCCAATTTTATCTTTCCGTTAAGGCTGTTCTTAACTGCTTTGCTCAACAAGCGTAAAATGTTCTGACACATTTGCAAATTCATTTTTTAACGGAAAGATATAAAATTGGAAAGCCTGGCCATGGAAGCGATTTGGAATTGAACTGTTTTTTCCATTTTTTGATCAATCAATTGCCCATTGAGTTATAAGCAATTTCGATCATGTGACAAACCCGTTTTTCGCTCGCCCTTGAGTGATTTTTCTACTTTCGCGCAGAAATTCGGTTCAAAATGCACACTTTGACAGTATTTTCCGAAAGATCTATTGCATTTGCAGAAAAATGGAAAAAACGGCTCAATGACATAGTTTCTGAACAACAACGCCAGCTAGTTTCATGCATTTTCGAACAAAAATAAAGCTTATGTCAGAAAGTTGCCCTTTTGGATCAGAACACCCTTAAAAAATGAATTTGTAAATGTGTCAAAGCATTTTGCACTTGTTGAGTAGAGCAGTTGAGAACAGCCTTAAAAGATAATCTCCCCAATCAAGAAAATTTTCTTTTGCAGCTTGACTGAAATCTTAAAGGTCATTTTATGTTATTAATTGTAAATAATCTGCATTTTCTCAAAGGAAAATATTTTATTCAAAATATTGAATATTTTTAATCTATTTTATCTTTGCTAAATTCGCATGTTTTAAATTTTATCTTTAGATCTTCAGATATGTTCATCAACACATGCAATTTGCATTCTACATGCATACAAATATAACCTAGACTCACTATGTCTCACACAGTGACTGGTGGGATAAGACTGTTAGTAGATAGCCGTAGAAATTATTAGAAGTAGAAATTATTTATATCTAATAATTTAAAACACTTAAATTACAAAAATGAGAAAATATTATATTTGATCTTTTCTAAAAAACCAGTTGGTTAACCAATTGATTTAAACCGTTCCAATCCTGCTGGGAACAGAATAAAATCATAATGCAAAACCCAGATATCAATCTAGGAATGCAAGAAAAACAAAAGCTTACTAAACCCAATAGCCATGACACAGCAAAGAAAACTCACAGCTAATCATTCATTAGCATACAGAAGAAAAAGTAACCAATGGAGAGGATTACTTATGATTATGTCATCATTGAGGCATATGTAATTCTTAGTAAATCTTAACTAATCAAGCAATCTAACTAGTAAAAGTGTATTTTTAACTCAAATCTGCCATTTTGGCTATTTAAAAAAATAAAAGGCTTAAAAAAAAAGAAGAAAAATAACTAACTACTTATTTTTTTCTTTTCAGCTAATTTTAGAAAAATTATTCTGCTATGTAGATTTAAAGCTTATAAGAAAAGTTTGATTAAAAATGTTTGTCACCTTTACAAATTTATTAATTCATCATTTTTCTAAAGCTTTGCTTGTAGCTTCTGCATAACTTGGATTTTGCATTTTTCAATAATGTGTAAAATAAACATTAGGGAAAAAGAGAAAAAAAAAAAACCACATGAAAAAAAATCATTTGGTTTAAATCAAACAACCCTGGTATACTTACATGGAAATCACATTTAATATAATAGTTCTTAAAAGTTAGATTTTCTGAATCATTGGAAAAATCTTATATGCTAAAAAAAAAAAAAAATGCATATAATCGAACATTATTGCAGATTTCAGGATGTTACATATTATGTGAAGTGAAAAGAAAATTAAAATGTCTTGCAAAGTTGACGTTGAGGCCTCTGATCTGAAGATCTACTAGTTGTTATTACATTATTAAGGAATATAAATTTACCTTATTCAGTTTAAGGCTTCATAAGCATGCCAAAATGATCTTTTATCTTTTCTTTAACAATTTTATTTTTGTATTAATATATTTATGTTTAATGTTTGTTTTCTCTTTTTAGCCACAGAAAGTAAAGAATCTTCCTCTGATATAAGAAGTTTCTTTGAAGGTGGTATATCAGAGAGTGATAAAAGTAGATCCATATCATCAACCACAAAATCAAACATATCTCACTTAGTTAATGGAATTGTGGTTAATGAAAAAAATATTGAAAATTTCAACAGTAAAAGCGCCTTTCCAAAAAAGTTGTTTACTCCTTTTCAAGGCATTGGACACAAACTTGGTGGTTCTTCTGATGATTACAATACATTACCTATACATATAAGAGAAAATAGTCGTAATACAGTTGCTATCTCTTCCAGTTCTTCAGCAGAAGCCTCAGATATAAAGCCACTTTCTAACATATGTAAAATCCCTAGATTGTCGAACTCTCAAGAAAATCTATCAAAAGGTAATTAAAACATATTTATAGTACTATTTTATGTCTTTTCTCTTTTAACTATTTTCCATATTCATTCTAATTTATATTTTTGTTATTAGTATTTAAAACGAGCTATGAAAAATATATAAGTATAAATATTTTTCTTAATTTTCACTCTGTTTTCCATTATAGTAGTGCAAAAAAGGGTATATTCTAAAAATGTCTGTATTCAAATTTAGCTCAACTCTTTCTTTAACATTAAAATATGTTTATCATTTCACCAATGCATTAAACATAATAAATATTTTATCAGTTTATTATCATTATGATTATTATTAGAGAGAAGAGATGCTATTCTAAGAAAAAGTATTTTAACAGTCAAAATGTATAGTATTTTTATTTGCCTTTTATTATTCAAAATAACTATAAATTCTTTCATTTATGCATTTTTATAATATGCAGTTTTTGCTCTTCCTGATATAGCCCTTAGTCTCTTTTTTTTTTCTTTTTTTTTTTTTTTTTTTTGTGTGATGTGTGTGTTGGTATTGGTCAACAAATTTGTAAAACTTAAAACATTCATTTTTAACAAAACTTTTAAATTGAATCAGATACATAACACAAACTTTTAAAACTTATGCATATTGAAAGCACATACAGAAACTCAGACCAACAGTATAACAGAGTGTCTACAAAATCTGGAAATCAGGGAATCATGGAAAAATCAGGGAGGTTTATCAATCTGGAAAAGTCAGGGAACTTTGTAAAAATATTCGAAAATCGGCGAAATTTGTCTATATGCGAAAATATTTGCATGTTTACCTTGCCAACGAGACTGATTTGTCTATTTTATATACCATATTTTTTCACATGGTGATTAGTCTTTCCCAATATTTTTAAAAGATGCACTTGGTACAGGGGCACCATTTCAGAACTTTCTTGGGGGGGGGTATCCATTTACCTCCGAACAAGAAACGATTCAAAATTCCGTTTTAAGCAGGTTTTCATCTTAGTAGGTATACTTTCAAGATACTGACTAAGATTTTCTGTTTAACACAGTATTCCGTTAGAGACAGTTTCCATTTTACAAGTATATCTAAGGCTGTTAAAACATCCTTTCTATAGTAAATCTCTGAAGAGCATAGGTACATTTACTGTAAAACTTGTGAAAATGAAACCTGTCAATAAAAGCATTCTTTCGAAAACGGAAAAAAAATCGCTTTTCTTTGAAAAAAAAAAAAACAACCATATAATTACACTTGCTAATACCTGTCTAAAATGCAGTTTTTTCCCCTGACCTTTCGACTTCTTCTTTGCAGGTTTTGCTGCAGGTGTGGGGAGCCATTTCAAGAGGTTCTTGGAGGTTGGAACAAAGTTTTCTTTTAGGGGAAGGGCTTGAAACAGCATATGGGATTTTGACCTCTTAACGTCTTTTAAAACCATGGGATTCTTCCAAGAACATTTTTTAATTTTCGTGAAAGACCGCAGTTTTTTTTTTTTTTTTTTTCCGGAGCTACGTGAAATCAACTCGCTAATCGACTGCGAAAAAAAATCTTAATTTTGCCAATTAGACTTTGAAAAAATAGTCAATTTGGCAAATTACTAACAGAAAAAATATTACTTCCTAAACGGACCGTGAAAAAATATTGCAAAGATCGTGGAAACAAACAGGGATTATTGGCAATCGGTTGCAGGGAAAAAAATGCAGATTTCAACATTAGGTCGCAAAAAAAAAAAAAAAAAAAATCAAATTTGCTCATTATGCGTGCAAAAAAAATTTGTGAATTTCGAATATCTATTAAGGAAAAAAACAAGAATTTTGTCAAAGGTTTCGGATAAAAATCACGAATCTAGTCAGAAAGTCGTGCAAAAAAAATCAAAAATTTCATCAAACGATCGTGCAAAGCAATCGCAAATTTTGTCAGTCGGCTGCGAGAAAAAAAAAAAAAAAAACTAATTTCAACAAATGATCGTAGAAAAGAATCGTGAATTTCATCAAAATATCTCAGATAGAAATAGCGAATTTTGTTAACTGTCGCAAAAAATATCGTGAATTTTGACAAATGGTTACGGGAAAAAAAATGTGAATTTCGTGAATCGATCACGGAAAAAAATCGCGAATTTCGTCAAATCATCGGGGAAAAAAAATCGTGAAATTCAATCGGTCACGAGGTAATATAGTCAACACGTCAAGAAGTTTGCAAATTTTGTGATTCATAGGGATATGAAATTTTCACCAATGATTTTCTGTGAGTAAAAAAATTCCTTAATCATTTTCTGCATTCCTTTTCAGGCCCCACCAGTGGCTGGGAGGTTCTGCTCTTGAAGCTGGTAGGCGGGTGGTGCTGGGTTCGAACTCAATCACGCCCGTCGTCCTAACTATTTCGGAGTTTTCGTTGTTTTCTTCTAAACCGTGGATTCCCAAGCGTAAATACGGGTTAGGTTCCCTTAGAAAGACCCTCACGGAGGGCACTCCCCCTTGGGCCTATATCCCTCGAGTTGATAATCGGCCGTCAAAAATCAACCCAACCCTTTTCAGACTATGATCTAAATTCCACACAATTCAGAAATTTGCAAAACATTTGGTGTAGTAGAGGTGAGTTCGGGCTCTTTTTCAGAGCCTGAGCACGCAACATTTTGTGACATCAGAGCCCGAGCCCGATACCAAAAATATGCAATAGTAAAAAATTGCGTAATATTAAAACAAAATGTTTCAAATGTAATTATCATTTGTAAACTAATTTTACATAGAAATGACTGTTAAAAAAAAATTAATATTATCAAAATAAAAGTTTGGTATCAAATAAAAATGTACTTCATACTAAAAAAGGATTCTCATATCTTTTCTCTTTTAATAAGAAAATCTTATGGGCATGTTAATGAAGTGTGTTTCATGAATAAATGCATGAAATTTGTAGAAATTACTATTTATCTAGTGAATAAGGGAAGAACATTTATAAATTTTCTAAAAAAAGGTGTACATTTTTAACTATAACCAATTCTTTCCTCTTAAGAATCTTTCGGGATTGGCATGACCCTGAAAATAATCTTAAATTAAAAATTTCAATGTCCCGGTGCTTTTACAGGAAAAGACGAAATACTGTTCGATTGATTTCTATTAGAATAATATAGTAATTAAATTTACTTATAACTGAAAGTGACTTCATAAATTGCAGCATAGAGCTTCAGCATCAGCAGAGTTCATAATAGATATAATAATCACTAAAGTTATTTCCATATGAAAAGCGTACAATAGAACTAACTCTAAATTATTTGTAAACCCCAAACTATAAACAGAAGAAAATATTCTCTTTGTGTTAGATCTCTAAATAATAATAATAAAAAAAAAATAAATCCAATTGCAAAATAACCGCTGCCACAAACGAAAATCGAACTAAAAACAAATAAATTATTCCCGCCTCTTTCGTGGCGCCGTATCGTAGGGCCGTCATCGTCGGCAATACCAAACATAAATCCGTATATATGACTAATCATTTTCTTTTAAAATAGCATTCTATTCTAATAACTAAAATAGAAAAACACAATTTCTATTTCCCCTTCATTCTGATCAAAAAAGCAATACAATGATTTGAAAAGGAATAAGTAATTTTTAAGGGGTAAAAAAGTTCTTTTTTTTTTTCTATTCATGCATAAATAAAATTTTCAGTTTTCAGAAAGAATGAGTCTGAGCACGAAGACTAGAATAAAAATAGAGCCCGAGCCGGTCTCATCTCTAGTCTGCATTGGGTCGCACAACCGGATTTTTTTTCAAAAGCAACTCGACCCGATCTGTGGCACATATTGAGGTGGGTTGACATTTCTTTTTTTCATTTCGGGTCAGGTTGACAGTCTTGCATCGGGTCGGGTAACCTGATTTTACCTGAACTCGAGTTGCGGATCAAATCAGGTTTATGCTATTTTTTTCGCTAGGTGTAAGGTTAACTTTAAGCGTTTCTGGTTATACTTTGTCTCTCTTTGGATGAACTGATTTTTCAAAAGGAAGATCTGAATATTTTTAAAATGAAAAAGCTATATATCGGAGTATTAATGGGTGCATATATATTCATTTTTGTATATAAGCTATAAAATTATAGACTACTTTTCCATAAATGTAATTAAACATAGATTAATTTTCTTTCACTTTGAGTTTGGATATGAATATTTCAGGTTTATTTTGCAGTTTGTCAGGCTAGAGTTGTGTTTCACGTTAAAGACTTTTGTCGGTTCTGATAGTGTAGAACATGATCCGTGCAGAACTCTAGTATCAGGCTGAGGAGACTATTAAGAACATACTGTATATAATATGATTTAGTAAAGCAAATGATTTGATAGTGTTGTAATGCCAGTAAATATAATGTGACACTAATAATGCAAAATGAAAAATTCCAATAATTAAGAACTTGAATTAACCCCCTTTTAAAAAAAAAGAAAAATCCTCTCTAAATTTCGGACTAAAGGGGAAATTCACCTCGAAAATTCTAGCCCTGAGGGGGACGAGATTTCTTTGATCATTCTGCACACGGCTGGGAAGCAATTAATAGAATTTTTTCTCAACATATCTTTTTTAAATTAGCCAAAATACTCATAAATTTAAAATGTCTCACCTTGAGAGTGTTGGAATAGTAAATGCTTTAGAAAATATTTTTGATAATTATCAGTTTCTGTGCATAAAGGGTTTATATATTGCATGTGTTTTTATTGTAATAAAATCTGACAACTTACTTTAGCTTTTGAGGAATTTATGAAAAAAAAATGTTGAGTCTGACCTGTGATGAGAGATAGGGATGCATCGAATATTCGGTATCTATTCGGTATTCAGACATGCTACCGAATATTCGGTTAGGCAGAATATCAAACTATTCAGCCTATCGAATGTCGAACTATTCGGCCAAACCGAATACTTAAAAATATCTTTTGAAAAATATTTTTAAAATTCTTACACAACTTCTACTTTTAACTGTCAATTTATAAAGATATTCAGAATAATTGGAAACAGAATCATATTTAAATCAAAGAGAATGCTGTTACATTATTTATTTGCTGTTTGATAAGTGTCACTTAAAAAATTAACCATTAATGAGGAAAAATAAATGATGCAGAAATGGAAGTTTCTGAACAATGTCTTGTAAATAATCTGTCTTTTGCTTTTTCGCAAAAAGAGTGTTTCTAAAGCAAAATGGGAAAAACTTTCAGATGTGATAATAGACATCAAGACAGACCATTTTTGCTCAAGAAACTAGTATCGCAATCCGCTTAATCAGTCAAAATCAAAAATACAGTGTATCTCATCTCACTTTAAGTCAAACTTAGATTTTCATTTGTTACTTTAACAATAATGAAGATATCGTAACTATATTTTCAAAAGAGTTCTGTGACATATGATATCATGAAAAGAAGTGCCGGAAATTGGGTGTGTGTGTAAAGTTTACTTGTAAAAAGGTCTTGTTTATCAAAATGGAAGTATCTGTGTTAAGTATTATGAAAAATTGTTTTAAAATTTAATTTTTTAATATCTTTAAACTTTGAATTCGGCCAGCCGAATATTCGGTATTCGGCCCAACTGTCAATATTTGGATATCCGAATATTCAGCATTCGGTTTACCTGTAGGCAGAATATTCGGTATTCGGCCCAACAGTCAGTATTTGGATACCCGAATATTCGGTATTCGGTTTACCTGTAGGCCAAATATTTGGTATTCGGCCAAAATCACTATTCGGTGCATCCCTAATGACAGATAAATTTTCTGAAATATCAAATTCCTGGGGGGGGGGGGGCGTGCCCCCCCAGCCCCCCTGACATGGTATGAGTTTTTTATATTTAACCCATTAACCGCTGACATTGCGTTCACGCAACAGTCAAAATAATTGCTCATGCAATGAATTAATTACATTTGCACCACTATTTTAGAATTTAAAAAAATGTCTTATTTATTGGCAGGAATTTTGCTATTTTATTAAAGCGAAATTTACCTTACTGAATTTGTGGTGGGAAACTACTTTCAACAAGAAATTTGAAAATTTCTATCGCAATAGTTTTGGCGGTTAATGGGTTAATGCAAATTAAGGTGATCAGATGTCCTTGTTTTCTGTCGATATCACTTATATTGAAGGCAATTTACCCATTTAAAAAATTTTTTAAATGATATGTTAGTATAACCTGACCAGGTGGCCAGCTTAATCCAATTAGCTATCCTGTCAGATGCAGATAAGTCTTAGAATTGAATATTTTTCAGAAAATAAGAAAATTTTCTGGTCACCCTATATCCATTGGCCATTATATGAAGTTGTTGGACTAAATTTTGAGTTCGGATTTATAAAACTGTCAACCAATTTTTAATGAATATTAGGCAATTTTTATGTTTTTCTCGAAAATGAGATATTAGCAGGCTGGATAAGTGTGTGTGTTATACGAGAAATGGGCATATATGAAAAAATATCGTGTGTGTGTTGTTAATATTGGGAATAAGAAAGTCTGATCAAGGTAATCAGGGAAATCATGATAAAATCAGGGAACCTTTTTTACAATTTCTGTCGACACCCTGTATAAATAATCTTCAGTTTTCTGCAATATTTTGTATTAAATATATTTAAGTCTGTAAGTACTACTGAAGAAGGGGAAACTGACACAATCACAAAGCCATTTTTTAAATAATGCTCATGAAATTTATAGACATTAATATCCAAAGAGTTTCTTACTTTTCTATAAATGTATTGCATTTTGAGTTGTAATTTATTGATCACCGATGAAGACCTTACCTTGGCAGTTATGCCTATGAAATTGGTTTAAATCTCCAACTTTGGCACACTTTTCTTAAAGATTCTTAGCATTTATAGAAAATTCTATTTGATTTATTAGTGTCAGAATCAAAATAGCTGAAAATTTTGTGCATTTAAGAATGGAAATGTCTACATGAATGTGCCAAAAAATATCCAATTTGAATTTGATAAAAACATTGCATTAAAAGTAGAAAAAAGATTAATGTATTTGACTAAATTTCCAACAATATTCAGCTGAAGTATTTGGCCAACTACTGTTCAGTATTCAGGCATCTGAATATTCAGTTAAAGGGCCAAATATTGTATAGAGGCTCAACATTTGTTACATCCCTATTAAATATTCTTTATGTTTTTATATATTGTTACTTGTAATTTTCGGGATTTTGAATTTTTGTAAGTCACAATGATACTGTGATGCCTTATTTTGCATCAATTACATGAAAGATTGGAAAAGGGATACATAAAATAAATCCCTATAAGTCCTTTTTTGTCTTTAAAGAAAAAAAATAATTTGATAACTAATTTGAAGCAAGGCCTGACTTAGGATTTTTGGAGGCCTTGCGCACCATTTTGATACAGGGCTCCCATACTTATATAGTCAAATTTGTTTAATATGAGCACCGATTAAACGAAGACAGTTTGCTTATTAAGAATTGCTTATCATTTAAACTGTATTAAGGTTTTCATGCTTTTCACAAGCTACAAAAGCAGGACCATGTGTAATACGAGCAAAACATCTGTTCATTTCCATGTGATTATTGGCAAAAAGTAAGTTAGAATTAGAAAAGAAATGCCTTTCTTATCAAACATTTTTCTCCTTCAGTGACATAAATTCTATGTTACAACTGTCTGCTAAAATGCTGTATTTTATCAGTTTTATCATACAGAATTTCAACCTTTCAGTTGACCCTCACTCTCCCCCCCCCCCCCCCCCACTTCAAAAGAAAATGCAAAGGAATGTCTCAAGGTCTTGAAAGAAGTGAGAGATAAGGGTATTTCAAATACTGCTATATTTTAAGATTTACAACTGAGCCATGGAAAGGAGAAGCATAGAAAAAAACCTTTGTTTCTTTCTTGAAATCCAATTTCTGAACCATTTTAATCAGTCTTTTCATATCTCTTATTATACTGTTATGATGAGAAGGATATGTGAAATCAAAAGCTTGAAAATTGTAGTGTTAGCCGAATTTTTCTGGGAAAAAGGTAAGTTATCAGTTGCATTACTGTACATTAGTCAATTCCTTTGGAATTACTAGTTCTTTCGAGGCTTTGACTTCAATACTGTGATTTTGTCTAAAGACAATGATCCTCATGCATATACTTGTGTGTACTCACATATGTATTGAATATTTTACATTAACTTTACGATATTAATTTTAACAGTGATATCATTACAGTAATTAACAGTAGTAATTAGTGTAGTTATGCATGTGTTTTGCTGACAGAGTCAAAGTAGCAGATGCCAAGCATATAGGTGATATTGTGAGTTAATCGCTATCTAGGAACTGGCATCACAACGGTAGAAACACAAAAAAATTACTAGCATCTGGTGGCAAATGGGGCAAAAGTTTGCTGGGATGCATCACTGGAAGTTTCTTGAGTTCTCTTTGCAAAACCATAAATTTAGGAGATGCCTTCGAATTTCATCCAAATCATCCCGCAGTAACTTATTTTATAGCATGCACCATGCTATACTTTGCTGCAATCTGGCCACTACAGTCAATAGATTGTGAGAAAGGCATCAATGTGATAAGTGCAAGAAAAACTAAATTGAGAAATCGAATATATTTAAGAAATGTTGATAATGTCATTTCAGTATGTGTTAACAGGCCTAATAGGCAACAATACAATTTTGAAACCTCCTTTTGAAGTATGGGCTTCAGGAAAAGTCGAAGAATTCTGGAAAAGTAATTTAAAAAAAAAAAATATGACACATACTTTGTTTATATTTTGAATTTTTCAGAATTTATTGAATGTAATATTTTAAAATCCTGAGTTAACTTGGGTTGGAAAGTTTTATTTCATAGCATTTTCATGAATTAAATCAGGTTTGTAATTCTTTTCTTGATTGTGCAAGACATTTAGAATGTACTTTATTTTAATAGTTTCTGTACCAGATAGTTAAATTTAGATGAATAACCAATTTATAAACAGTTAACAAAAAATTAGGCTGTTTTAGAATATATTAAAAGAAAATTGTACATTAAGAGGTTAAAGATAAAATTTTTCAGTGTTTCACAGTGAATCTATTTTGTCAACATTTTCTTCATTTGTCTAACTTGTCATATTTCTGATTAGCCAATTTGCTAAAGTTTGGTCAAAAGTCAGCAAGAACCCTGAGTAACATTTAAAGAAAAAAATATGAAAATCATTAATTTATAATTCTGTTTTGATTTATCACGCGAAAAACTTGTTAATTTCCATAATCGGGACCAATGTCAAATTTTTCCATTAAAAGATTTGTTTTATGGATTTTAATGAATGTGGTTTCTTGCACAGATTCTTTCATTGTTGTAACTATTGTTCTAATCCTTATATGCTTGAAACTACATAGTCATATCTGCCATTCTTGTCAAGTTTGGTGATACAGTAAACTTCAGATTAACCGCCTCCCGATCAACCGCCACCCTCTTTCCTCATATTTTTTTTAAAAATCAGAAACGAAGAAGGAAAATTTAAATGAAAATAAACGCGAGTGAGATGGTGCTATTTTAAGTAAAAGACTTGTCTAACGTCAAAATTAATAGCTAGAAAGTATTTTTGCAGATGAAATCACAGACTGGCTTAATTGTAACAAGAACAATATTGGTTTTAAAGATTTAATGGGTCAGGAGTCAGTCATACAGACTGTGCGCTCTAAATATATTAATTGGTTTGAGATGCAAGAGGAAGCAGATGCAATTCAAGAACTTTTATTACATAGAATTCGTAATCTTGCTGTAGTAAAAGCACAAGCAAAACACAAACAAAAAAGTATAATGGATTACTTTGTATGAAAACAGGTTATTTATTTAGTAAAATTCTAAATTTGTCTGATAAATAGATTTCTTATTAACAGTTATGCCTTTTATAAATGAAAGTACACAACAAACACAAAAAATCTTTTAATTATTCTTATTTATAAATTAACATATAGAAATATAATTTTAGTAACGGTCTTGTACTGTCTTTCAGTTATCCGTCTATTTCGATTATCTGCCATACCATCGGTCCCATGAGTGACGGATAATCGGAAGTTTACTGTAATTAGTAAAATTTTGACAAATTTGGTGGCAAAAAATCACCACAAATAAAGCTAACTTGTCAATAGCTGATGCTGACTAATTTTTTTTTAAATTCCCTTTCATGTGCAATGTTGATGAAAATTGAGAATCTTCTTAAATCGGGTTACATACATTTCATAGATTAACATGTAAGATCGGACATTTCCATAGAGTGTAATGATAATGCGATTGCAATCGTAGTGCCTTTAGTGACAATGGGGAAGAAACTCCCCATCCTTGTAATATTTTTATTATTGAGTATCTACCTTATTGTGATCTTTCTTTTTTTAATGTTGCATATTTACGTTTTCAATAGAATCTTACACCGAGACATGAACGTAGAATAGATATTCTATTTTATATATCTAATATCTATTCTATGTTCATGCACGGATAATGTTTTTGTTACATGATGAGTGAATGATTTAAGTGTAATGAAAAACAAGGTATAAATTCCGTCTTGAATACTATATATCAAAAGCAATGGTGTAGTATAAAAATATACGAAATATTGCCCTCTAAAAGTCCCAGAAAATTTCATAAATATTCCCATTTGATAGGAAAATTTTTATAGCCAATGTTTTATTAATTTATGAAGTTTAACACATTGAACAATCATTACCATAATCTTTTAAATAAAAATAAAAAAAAAAATAAATATTGTTTTATTATCTTTATTTTATCATCTTTAAAATAAAAATATTGTTTTTAATGTAAATAACGTATAATCAATTCAATAATATTTATAATATTAACATGTCAGAAATAATAATAAAATTACAGATGGGGAAATTTTTCATTCGACAAATTTTTATAATTATCTATACTAATAAAAGAACAAATCGCTCTATCTGTCTGTCTGTCTGTCTGTGTGCGATGGCTAGCAAAATCTATGGCACGTAGGAGGTTCAAAATTTTTTTGAAAAGAGTCCAAGGCCTCTTCTAATGCACCATATCCTCAGAATTTTAATATTCTAATTATTAGCTAATTAATTAATATTCGGACATCACTCTCATCAACAGTACGCCTTTTTTCCCTCAGATTACTTTCGGTTGGTTGATTCATAAAGCATCACTCATCAAAAATACGTTTCTTTGTTTCCGCTTGCTTTCGGTTGGTTGGTTGTATAAATCTTTCGTAGAAATAATTAAGTAAACCGGGAAACCAATTTGAGTGCTTAATGTTTCAAGAGTGACTGTTTTTTCAACTAAACATTAAATTTTAGCATGAAGGTGAAACACATGCTTTGAAAACATATTTAATAATAATGAGCGTTTAAAAGAAGGGATTAGTTTCAAATGACGTCACAACCTAGCAACCAACTTGACAACTTGGCAGACTTTTTGTTTGCCACACTTTTTTCTGGTTTTTTTTTTTTTTCTGCTTTGATTGGTTGAGCGATAATATCTGCTAAAAAATCGGCGATTTTGGTTGGTTTACGGAAAATTGGAGGTGCCTGTTTGATGCTGATTTATTTAGATAGCAAGAAATGTGTTTTTTAAACGTTAAATAAAAGATTAAAATACTCCTTACTGCTCTTTTACTACTAGAAATTAGAAATTGGCAACAATATGTCCTTGCATTCTAATGCTTTCTTCTGCTGTAGCGGGTAGCAGCAGTTTTAATAGAATTTAAATTCTCATTTTTTGATACTGATAATGAATTTTTTTTTCAGAAGTGTTTTTTTTAAAGACATTTTTAAACGCATTTTTTAATTGCTCTCTTTTATGTTTTAAAAACAGAAAAATGTTCCGAATTTATCGCCCGCCTACTATACAGTGCCGCAGACAGTGGGAACACATGTCGGATGTTCGTACAGAACTTTTTGCACCCTTCATTTATGAGTGGGGGGGCACTAATTTTACTAACTGGTTTATTTATTTTATATGCTTATTTTAAACGGTAGTCATGTTACGTTTTATTGTAGTATTCGTATTCGAGATAAAAATTTCAGAAGTCTTGATACCACTATTTTCGAAAAGTAATTTCAGCAAATATCTTAAATTCTTGGTTAAGACACCCCCCCCCCCCCCCCCCAAATCCATGTATCTACGAGTAGGTTGAGTGAAGAGGTTTCGTTTATATACGCTTTTGCTAAGAATAGAGTGCGCTCCCTGGTGGTGGAATGTAGCACTAACAGACCGCGATTTCATTTAAAGTAGGGAATCTAACAAGGCGATCTGTTTGAAACTTCAAGATAGTTTATAACACATTAGAAAAAGTTTATATAAGAATGGCGCGTGAAATTTCGGGAAGGTGGGGAGAGGAGGAGGGGTGATAGATTTTTTTTTTTTTTTTAACTTTTGCGTTTCTTACCATTTCCGATGCAGTTTTTTGACGGAGTCCTGAGATAAATGAGTCTTATTAAATATAAAAATGTCAAAAGTTTGTTACCACTATTTCCGAATAGTAATTTCAAAAATATCTTAATTTCTTGCTTAAGACCTCCACCCCCTCGAGTAACATATCTACTGATAGGTTGTGTAATGGAGTTACATTCAGATATAGTTTTGTTTAAAATACAGTGCGCTCCCTGGTGGTGGAAAGTGGAACTATGAGACCGCGATTTCATTTAAAGTAGGAAATCTGACTAAGCGATCTGCTTGAAACTTTAAGATAGTTTATAACACATTAGAAAAAGTTTATAAAAAATGGCGCATGAAATTTCGGGCAGGTGGGAGGGGCGAAATATTTCTTTTTTTTACCTTTGCGTTTCATACCGTTTTAGGTGCGGTTTTTTGACAGAGTCCTCAGATACATGCTACTTAGTACATATAAATGTGACAAAAGTTAAGTTACCACTATTTCCGAATAGTAATTTCAACAAATATCTTAAATTCTTGCTGAAGACCGCCACCTCCTCGAGTAACATATCTACTGATAGGTTGTGTAAAAGAGCTTTTGTTAAGAATAGAGTGCGCTCCGTGGTGGTGGAATGTGGAACTAACATAACGTGATTTTGTTAAAATTAGGATATCTAGCAAGGCGGTCTGTTTGAAACTTTAAGAACGTTTATAACATAAAAGATAAAGTGTAAAAAAGAATGGTGCGTGAAATTCCAGGGTAGGGTGGAGGGGCTCTAGATTTCTTTTTAAAAAATTAGCGTTTCTGACTTTTTATATACCGTGTTTTGAGGGTGTCATGAGATATATGCTACTTATTAAAAGTTACAGACATTATCTCTGCTTTTAAAAACATCTACTTATATTTTGGAGAATAGATAAAAACCATAGGGTAAAATTTTAGTGGAAGTTCAAATTTAAACCAAAATTTTAAAAATACAGCATTTACAGATTTTAAACTTTAGCTTCTCGGCCTATATTTGTAGACTAATTAAGAGTATGTAAATTTTAAAAAATTGATTCAGAACTTTTTGTTCGAAATGGAAAAAAATCGACTTTTAAAAAGAAAAAGAAACGCTTTTTTTAATAGAGGATGAATGCGAATTCGTTAAAGTTGGAAAA